>JAGTXR010000047.1:0-2400000 GCA_022606575.1 Glossosoma conforme
CGATCTCGGTTCCGGAACATAATGGAAGAATAATGTCCTTATTTGTACAAATAATCATTACTTTTTGACTGTACCAGAATTCTGCCTAGGATCATTTATGATTCCCAATGGCTTCTAAGGTGACAATCTGGAAACTTAAGATGATCTAAGAATTATTCCAAAGCACTCGATCCCTGGACCATTTGGTCTAAAGAAACGTCTTTACCAAAAGAACGACACGTAGTACTCAACAGATCGATACTTGATTTGTAGCTGTGACAACTTGTGCAACATGCTATTATCATTGGTCAAAAATAGCGTGATTTAATTACGATTGAATGAAAATTATTACATTCCGGAAGCGTCTGGTTAATCATCCAACATCCGAAAAACAACAAAGTTATAAATCACCCAAAAATATGCCTCGGGTAATGCAGATGCTGTTCTTTCAAGTCATCGGGCTTCTTCCTCGGAGGTCGTCAAAAAATATATAAGTTACATGGTTGTGATTCACGTGCTTTAACTTTTTAGATTTTTTTACAAGAGTCAACCTTGAAGATGGATGATGACCCATGCAACCCAAAAGCCACAAAATTCAAATTTGGCCGTGAAAGCCTACGAAGTTCTTTAATATATGTAATTTGATACTCTAAGTAAAAATAATAACATTAAGTGACTTGACAATTTGGAATCATTACAAATAAAAAATAAAAAAGTACATAATAGTAAAAAAATCTTTAATAATCAATACTTTAAGCGTATAGCCCGATAATTAATATGTTTCCAAAAAATTCGCTCTGATCAACCAGCTTACTTACAGAGGAATCTTACACTTCTCTCCCCTCCACTTATATCTGTTACCTTATTAAACGGTGTCCTAAAATATTACCGAACACAAAGTTACTGCGTTCTACGAGTAGGGATTAAAGATGTTTTTACTTGCTTGTTTCAGGCCTAGCCGTACCTTTCGTGGAGCTGACCGTGGCTCACGCCTCCGTGTTGACCATCCTCGCCATCAGTTTTGAGCGTTACTACGCCATCTGCGAACCTCTCAAGGCTGGCTACGTCTGTACCAAGACCCGCGCGGCCCTCATCTGCTTCCTTGCCTGGTTCGTGGCGGCAGTCTTCACCAGGTAACTCAACCAACAAAATATACCTCCTTCTTTAATGTGTGCTCCTAATAACTCACCCTGAAAAATATGCTAAAATATATTTTGTAATTATACCTGTATAAACACAAGTAAAAATTCTCAAATATAATTGAATAATTGTAAACACTTTTTATTTAATGTATTATTTTTATTTTGACTGGATGCATATTTTTTTAAATAAACTGAATGTTAATATCATTATGAGTTGATATTAAAGCACCTTTTACTATTGTAATATCTAAAATTATATGAATATATTACTTATTAATGTATTGCGTTCTAGACAAAGACTACATGTAATTACTTACTTGTATCCTTATAACAAAATGTATTAAAATATATATTGATAGTCTACAAACCGCGTAATAAATCTACGAAAGATTATTTTAATATACAATGAGCGGCAAAAAAAGCTGACGGTTTTAAATCAAAAGAACGACCAAAAACGTCAGTTTTTTTGCCGCTCCCTGTATATGCAAGCAAAAAAAGGGTTGTTTTTTAAAGGTTTTTCTTACATTTTTTGCTTCATTGAGAATCCATTATCATTTAAGATTAGAGTCGGGCGATGCCGAAACATGCTGTCAAAAATAAAACTGAAACATGATTTCCATTCTCAATGAATATATTGTATGTAAGTCTCTGAAATTAAGGTATTCCACCAAAAAAAAAAATACGATAGTCGTAAAATCTTAAAAAAAAACACAAATTATTTACGATTCGAATTTGTAATGTACATAGATGCACTGAAACCTAAACGGTTCAAACATTTGAACTAACAATTATTACAAAGTTTTTTTAAGTACTGTTACATCCAATTAAAATAAAAACGATTCTCATACCGTTTATTTAGATATTAAGCATCGATGTTTAAACCGGTATTTTAATCATGAAATATAAAATCACATATATTTACTAAATATTCCAAAACTAACCACTCTATTTTAAAAATCTCTTTTGAATTTGTGATAAATTATCCACCCTTTCCTCCAGCTGCTATCCTGATAACTCGCCTTATAAAATATCAAAAACGCTCTTGGTGTTTTTGTGATCGATTCTGTGAGGCACTCCAAGCCTATCAATATATTTACCTGTTCACATTGCTTCCTGCCCTGACACTTTACCGCAATAAAAATACAATTATGCTTGTTTTTGTGATCGATGACTGGCTTAAAGCACTTAAATCCCATCAATATATTATTTACCTCCTTGGGTTGCCTGACATCTTGATACTTTCGGCCTTATAAAGTATTTAAATGTGGTTTATTTTGGTTCTTGTGTGAATAGGATCAAGAACTCAAAAAAACCTATTTTTGTAAGATTCACAGAATATATTTATAAAAAACTTATTGTTTTAATATCAATGTTGTGTTTGCCGATATTTATTATTTTTGATAATAATTTCAATGTGTATTTGTATGTTGTGTGCTAAAAGAAATTATGTGCCCGCTTGGTTTATGGAAAGCTTAACATGGTGACATGTTTAATATTTGTAAACTAACACATGTTACAACTCAGTTTATATTTACAATAATAAAATTATATACGTTTATGTTTTAGGGGCAAATTGTTTTTTAAGGTAATGCTAATTAAAATACTCCAAAGAAAACTAGGTGTAATATTTAACTACAGTGTAATATTTTAGTAAACTTCGTTATTATTGATCTCAAATATCGCTTACGTTAAAATATTACTTAAAATTTATTTATCTTAAAATTAATAAATAATTATGTACTTTTTGCGTTTTCTGTAAATTATTTTTGATTCTGTTGTAACCATTATACTCTTACTTCATTGAAAATCATGTTTCATAAAAAAAAATAGTTTTTTTTTGTATTTATTATTAAATAATATCTAATGTCAAACGTAGTTATAATTATTAATTAAAATACCTAACTATTCATAAATCGTTTTTTTTTCTAAATATTTAATAATTTTTGATGATATCAGAATAACTAAAAAAATATGGAAGGAATATTTTTCTATTTTTATTATTTTATTTATATGTATTATATTATAATGAAAAATATATATTTATATAGAAAGACGATCTATTTATCATAATAAAATTATACGGAAATTAATGTATAATTAATTCGTAGAAAAATAAACAGTTGATGTTAGATTCGTCATATACGACATATATGCGATTCGAATCTCTAATGCATCGTTATGTCCGATAAATCGATAACATGAATGCTATCAATTTATCGGACAAATGTTAAAAGGTAACATTATCTTTACTCGATTGACAAACTTTTTGTCTGCTCGAGGAATGATGTGTTGTTGACGCCTCAAGCGGACACAGACTGATGATCGCGGCCGCTGCAATAAGGCAGGGACAAAATTAATATAGCGGCGTTCTATCAAACTAGACTTGTCAAATAACCAATATGGCGACACATGCGTATCCGACGAGCGAACAAAAATTAGAGACGAAGGATTGTTTATTAAGACTTTTCGGCACCAGCTTGTAGTGGCTATATCGAGCTGATATCAAAGGTAATAAGAAAAAAATATTATTCGTTTTCCACGTAAATGTATACAAAAGTTACAAAGTTTTTTTATAATTTACCACCTATTATGTGCTTTGGACATATAATATTGATCGTAATTTATGTTAATTAAATATTTTTATATTATATATATATTGGACAGAGTTCGAAATGAGCGTATTCGGGGTTCATTTTGGGTGGCCCTCATACCTGAAAATGTAAGGGAAAACCGACTAAGATGGTATGGGCATGTGACACGGAGAGATGAGGACCACATGGCGAAGAAATCCCTCAACATACCCACGCTGAGAAGAAGACCTGGAAAGCCACAGGCAACCTGGTAACAAGGATCTGAAAACTCTGGGCTTGACCGAGAATGCAACGCAGGACAGACAGACATGGTGAATGTGCACAAGAAGAACCTGCCCCAGATGATGGGAAATGGCGAGGCTAAAGAGAGAAAGAGATATATTTTTATATTATATATTATTAGTTATAATTTAAATGTTTCTAACGTATTTAACTTAACATCTTGCTTTTAACACAAGCTACTTGTATGTAAGAAATGCTTTATAAAATCGTTAACTAGTTAAATTTAGTGTAAAGATTCAAATCGCGCAATTTTTCAAGTCTACAAATCGTTTCTAATATCGACGCAAATTAAAGCACATTTTATAGAGATTTCATTAGAGATTTAATTTAATATTTTCTTAGATATTATAAACACGCAATATATTAATCTAAGAATAGCATTTTGCATCTGATAAGTACTCGTAATTGATACCGATCGTAAGAAAATACTAATTACATATATTAATTTATAGGCGCGTTATACGAAGAATAAACGCATATTTTCTAAGTCCAGTTACGCAACTTCATATCGTGGTAATATCACATTTAAACGTGCTGGAGGGTAGTTCCTTATTAAATAATTTCGTACGTTTTCACGGCCTGATTTGAAATTGTAGCTTTTGGGTTGCACCGTGTGTATTGAATATCTTCTTTCTCCCATATTTTAATAGCTTTTGGAAGGGATCATCTTGAGTCTTGTCGAAGGAATTCACCCCAAAAGACTTAATAGAAAAGCCAAGATTATATTTCTTAATTTTTATAACAATTTAAATCAAAAGTGTTTTTTTCAAATTAATTGAAAATTGAATGAAACAGTCGCGGGTTCGTCATCGGGCCGCGTGGAGGAAGGATGCAGAAGCAGGTCGAAAAGCAAACAACTTCTTTTCAAAGAAAATTTTAAAATACGTTTTTCCTCTACAGTCGTATGCATTATCGACAGCATACATACATTTACGTTAACAAAATGTCACAGATTTTAAAAAACACGCATAAAAACAGATTAATAGAAAGAAATATTGTGATCAATCTCAAAATGTCTAAATTAATACGAAAAAAAAAGTAAAAATATATTCTTCTGAAAGCTTTCGTGTTTAAATTTTGTTCGTAAAGTCGTATAGAAGTATTATATTTCACTATTGGACTCGGCTATTTTTGATGAAAAATTTCATTACTTCGTTCATACAAAAGACGATTCGTTAGGATTCTATTTTTAGGGAATATTTCATATTAAAAATGTTGGAAAATCGTTAAATGAATGATTTTACTGTTTATTTTTGCTTCTACTGACTTTTTGAACATAATAAAACTGCTTCAATTCTAGTAAGATGCGTATTCATGTTGGAATTTTCGATAAACGAATACGTTTGTAATATTAGTTTTTTTTTCATCTTATTCCGTTGTGCACACAAGCTCTTATAATGCTTTTCCAAATTTTACATTTTCTATTAGTATTTTTTTTATGTAAGCACATACATGAGAATACCGACAGATGGTGATAGTAATTCTGAAGTCTCATCTTTGGAATTCTTTGACGCTTACCATGGTGCATATGGCTAAGCGCTGCATGTGGAGCGTTGATCCGCCAACGCCATAGACTACAGCCCGAGATTCAGAAATGATTACAGAATTTTACTATGAATGGGTGGTATTCACGGGGCGACCTCTGTCTACCACCAATTTTGATTAATAGGCTATGACTGTCATTTTACGATTGAGGGATCAAATTCACACTAACTAAGGGTATTTTAGAGCTCAGAAATCGATTAAAAATCGTTTTTTTTTAAATCTCCGTCAAGGATCGAACCCACGACTTTTGGCTTGCAAAGCAAACGCTTTGACCATTGAGCTAAGCCCGCTTAGCCATATGCACCATGGTAAGCATCATAGAATTCCAAAGATGAGACTTCAGAATTACTATCACCATCTGTTGGTATTCTCCTGTATGTGCTTACATTTCTTGTATAGCTATTGGTCCCATAGATTGCGCATATAATTAAAAGTCTCCAGCGTTCCCAAGGTGAGAAGCGACCTTTATGTATAAGCCACACTTTAAACGAACACTGTCCACCTCGTATCGGGTTTGGTCACATACAATGGGGCAATTTAAAGTCAACCCTATCGCACCCCTCGCAGGCTGTGCGAGGGGAGGGGGAGGTCGCAAGGGAGGGGGAGAAATTAATAACATCCCCTCCACTCTGGACCCTCTTCACAATGAGGCTGCAATCTTCCGGTGACGTCACACGACCTCTGTCACTTCCGGCTTTTCGACTTCAATGTGGAACATACGTTAGAAGAGAGCATCGCAACGTACACAATAACAATTCAAGAGTAATAATGTTTTTAAATTATTTATGCTATTCTTCTAAGCGTGCATTAAGAACTTGGTGGGTATAGCTCAATGGTCAAAGTGTTTGCTTTGCAAGTCAAAGGTTGTTGGTTCGATCCCCGACAGAGATTAAAAATATAAATTTAAAAAATGATTTTTAATCGATTTATGAGCTCTAAAATACGACCAGTTGGTGTGAATTTGATCCCTCAACCGTAAAATACTAGTCATAGCTTATTAGATAAAATTGGTGTTAGACGAAACTCGTCTCGTGAAGACCACCCATTCATAGTAAATTCCTGTAATAATAAAGGATGTTGCGTGAATCTCAGGCTGTAGTCTAAGACGTTGGCGGGTCAACACTCCACATGCAGCGCTTATATAGATATGAACAAGTTTTAGTTCCTATGTTAGTACATTCATATTTATAGATTGTATCAAATAAAATTATAACCGCACATACAAATCTACATCAAATATCTTATATTCAATGTCATTTCTCTCTCTTTTTATTTTGATAAGCCAAGGCAATGATAATAGCAGAACTTTTTGGATAAAATTTGTAGCGACCAGATTCCTTGACTAGATAGCATATGTAGAGAAATACGAGGGTTATCCGTAAAATAAGGTTCCCAGTGATTTTTCATAATGTAAAACATGTTTAATTCCGTGAATGCGTACATTTTTGGAAAGTTCTCGCAAATTAAAAGGATTGTTGGTAAAAAAGTTCATTCAATTTAAAAGCATTTTTTTTAAGCAGTTTGTATCGGTTCAAAAGTGCACTGAAACACTGTCAACGTTTCAATGTATTTTAATCGACAATTCGATATTTGAATTTTTCCACCGGATGTTTAATTGAAAAGCCTGTTTCCGGTAGTCACGTTCGATTCACGGTTGACTTTTTTCGAAACTCCCTTACAAATAAACGAATAAAAAATATCGCGATTCGGTAAATTAAAAAAAAAAAAAAAAAATGTAAGCACATACAGGATAATAACCGACAGATAGTAATTCTGAATCTGTGGAAATTCTTTGAAGCTTGCCATGGTGCATATGACTAAGCAATGTACGTGGAGTGTTGATCCGCAAACGTCATAGACTACAGCCCGAGATTCACGCATCATCCTTTAGTATTATAGGAATTTACTATGAATGGGTGGTCTTCACGGGACGACTTTTGTCTACCACCAATTTTGGTACATAGGCTATGACTGGAATTTACAGCAAACATAATGAATTTACAGAAAACATATGAACAATATTGGCTAAGATACGTAATTTAAAACTCAGCGTCTGCCGATTACTTGTCTCCGATTTTATCATCATCAGCCTGTATCCGTCCACTGTTGAACGTAAGTCTGAGTCTCCATCCTCTTCGATCCTCCGCCTTCCGCATACAGGTCACTCCCGCTATTCTTCTTATATCGTCAGTACATCTTCCAGGGGGTCGGCCAATGCTTCGTTTGCCAGTTCTTGGGCGCCACTCAAAATACTTATTAGGTTACGGGGTGCCTAAAACCTACCCCAATATCAAAGCTATATCAACTCTCGGGCATTGCCCCACCAAACATACGGCGAGAAGTTACTACCAAGAAGGAGCTCACCAAAGCAACCCACGACGCACTCCACCCTATGTTTGGGTTCCAAAAGATAACCACGCGGCTCAAATCAAGAAGAAGTTTCCTACAGTCGACTACGGAACTGGTGATACCTGAGGCCAACCTGCGGCTGAACATGTGGAGAAGCGCAACTGAGGGGAATACTTGGATTGCCCCGAAAGAGGACCTAGCCCCTGGACATGACCAAGGGTGGAATATATGGAGGTCCCTTAACAGACTTCGGACCGGAGTATGTAAGACAAGGACACAAATGAGGGCCTGGCAGTTTTACAGCGGACCGACTGAATGTGACTGCGGGGTGGAGCAGACCCTGTTACACCTTCTGGAGTGTGCGCTGTGCCCGAATAGCTGCACCCAGGAAGACCTGATGATGGCCAGAAGTAACGCCATCGACGTCGCCCACTTCTGGGCAGACAGGATCTTACCCTGTTGTTTCCGACACGATTATATATATAATCTCTTTCTCTTCTATCTCACGCCTCATATATTTCCAATTGTGATTGATCGTCTTCTAGCAGGACGCCATTTGTTCCTGACCAGCGATACATCGTGCGGATGAACCTTTTTCGTGGATAAGAAATGTAGACCAACTCTCTTTCTTTTCTCCTTTATCTCTGCGTTATTTTCGTGTTAATGCATACGAGAGAATGCCACCATATGGTGATGAAGACAATATATACAACTCAACTTGCCGTTGTAAGATTTAAAAAAATTCCGTCGCTTAAAAGATTGGTAGTTTATCACTTAATATTATTTTACTATTGTGTGTTATTTACTCGAAGTATTTAAATTATAATCTAGAGATCTTTCTAACCAGAGGGTTCAAAGATATTTACTGTATCATTTTATGATTTTATATATTATATATTATATTTATATATCTTCCCTACATGAAACACCTGGGTGGAACGCATTTCGGCGATAGTGAAGAGTTGGAAGAAGCTGTTTTCAGGTATCTGCGTGGCTTGGCGGCAGATTTTTTGACTCGGACATATAAAAGCTCGTATACCGCATGCAAAAATGCATTGATCTCAGTGGCGTCTGTGTAGAAAAATAGGTAAAAGTCTGAACTTTCCAAAAATGTACGCATTCATGGAATAAAACATGTTTTACACTGTGAATAATCACTGGGAACCTTATTATACGAATAACCCTCGCGTGTATTAAAAACATATCAATAAAATTATTGAAATAAAATTAAGAATCCACAATTTTAATTTTGATTTGACATTTTTCGGCTTCATTGAGAAATAATTTTCACGTTAAATATACACTATAAGAAGTATACGAGTTCATCTTACAGTATATAAAATCGTTTACTTCGTATCTAATTCACCTATCTATTTTTCAACGAAATCGTAACGTGTATCAAAATAAAATTGTAGAGTAATTAAAAAAAAAAACATTTTCTTTATTTATAATTGATATAAGGGAATACCACTAAAAATGTTCGATTGAAAAAATATGTTTTTTTTTGGGATTCAAAGTCTGCGCTACTTGCTTTTAAGCCATGCACTTTAAGCTATCGGCCACATTCCCAGTTTTAAAACGTTTTACTCCATTTTCTACTTTCTCTCTGGACCAGTCAGGATCCAGGGCGATCTGAGACAAATTAGAGCGGAAATAATTCCCCCACTTTCGAATGAGCACTTTTACTCACGCTGAAGCTGCGTTTAATCCTTCTGTCTCGCAAAATTCGGCCGATCATTCGTTTTCTTCACCCTAAAAGATCAAGGTACCTGTGCTGATAATCAGTGATAAGATCTCGATTACGAAATAACCATGATTTTTTGTACAAAATATGGCTCTTTATTTGAATAGTCAAAATATTACAGAAAATAATAAACTTTTTTCGTGTCACAAGCCTAGTAGTAAGCTCGTTCAAATAATAGAAAGGTGTAGAATAAAAATATCAGCCTTTATCAAGGTATGTGATAACAGTATGCCTTTTCGATAACAGTATTTCAAGCTTTCGTTTTCAATACTGTGCGGTGATTTTAGATTCGATTACCTCACTTTATGTGTTATGTATGCAAAAGTAAAAATAGCTCTGGAAACAATTCCCATTTATTTCTATCAGTGAGGAAAAGTTATCGAAATATTATTACTCGGCACACTTTCCCATGAAAAGGGAAAGGAATATGTGGAGTAGTGAATAAAAACAATTTATTTTTCAAAAAACATTTTTTTTTCAAAAATTTCATCTACTATACTTGTATATATTAACATCCCCTTTACTTAAGGAAGAAAAGACGACTTCAAGTCGTCGGGATAGTTATCGGAGCAGAATCAGGAGCAGATGAGTAACACACAGACTTTTTCAGAAGCACGTATATTTAATTTAAAGATTGACAAACTTTTGGTCTGCTCGAGGAATGATGTGTTGTAACGCCTCGAGCAGACACAGACTGAAGGCTGGCAACCGAGCGCTCTTATCCGGTGACACTAAGCGCCGTAATTCATACAGTGGCGATCTACAGAATTACACCTGGCAAACAAGCAATATGGCGACACATTCATGTCCAACGAGCGAACAAATAGAGATGAAATATCGCATATTAAAATTTTCGACACTATATTCAATTTAAAGGTTGACAAACTTTTGGTCTGCTCGAGGAATGACGAGTTGTTAACGCCTCGAGCAGACACAGACTGACTCAGTAGAGTTTTAGCCACTCCTAAAGGATTAAAATATAATTGTCCAGGTATCGGGAGCGTCTGGCTGATCATCCGATTTCTATGCTAAAAATATAAATGAGAATAAGATGGTGAGTGAAGCTTCACGTTTTGTTTTTTTTGTTTTCGCTTGTCAAAATTGTATTTAAATGTACAATGCAATTGGAAGGTTTTGGTTCGTACTATGTGAAACGCCGCAAATATGAAAAATGGCTCTAAAAGAACCCCTGACATGTAATCATCGCCCCTTTGTTGTAAACTTTTTTTTTGGGTGTACGGCAGCCGCATAAAAAAAAGTTTTTCAATAACCGCAAGAAAATTTGACCCAGTTCGTCATAATACTATCTATTTAAAATTTAGACGAAGAAAAAAAACTTTACGCTTTGTTTCACTTTGTGAATTGGACGCGAGGTGTAGCTTCCGCTTAATTGCAAGAAGAGCTGGTGACATACTTTATTCTAGTATAATGATTATCCATTTTCCTCCAGAAATGTTCCTAGTTGTTTAAAAAAAACATATTTTGTGTACTTATTCGTAAAACGCAGTTACTTTGTGATTTGTCACATAAATAAATAAAATAGTACACTTTTTAAGGTCACTGAGCTTAAATTTTTATTTCTACCGGTTTCGAAAACTGCTCGTCTTCATCATGACAAACTGTCAGTTTGAAAAACTCAGTGGTTTTAAAACTTGTATTACGAGTATCTCATTATTTTTGGTATGTTACTTATATTCTTACATTCACTTTGAGACCACTTTCAAATATTAAGTAAATAAAAAAAGGTGGATTGGTTTGCAGCAACAAAATCTTGCATCTTGATCTCCACTCTTCCCGATCATCTGCAATCCTCTTGCTGAAAAATACTCACATATAGGGCGCTCTCTGCAGTTTCTACCCTCAACCATCCCTTCCACAATGTCGTGAAGAAGGTCATCATGGCGCATGATGTGACCGATGCATCGGGCCCGCCTCTCTGAGATGGTTCTTACTAGGTGCCCATCTTCCTTGATTATGCTGAGAACTTCATTGTTCGTGACGTGGTCTCTCCAGGAAATTCCAAGAATTCTTCTATATCACCTCATCTCAAAGGCATATAGTATTTTTTATCACTTTAAAATAAGCACCATGTCTCACAGCCGTACATCAAGATGCTCCAAATAAATGTTTTACTGAATACTATCATGCTTTAATTTCGCAAGCATAAAAAGTTTTCATTGCATCATGATAAACCTTTCTAAATATTGCAGACGTAGAAATTCATTTCCATATCTAGCACATTAGATTGATATGTAAATAAAATATATGTACATTAACGAGGCGCCTCCAGTATGAATACATCTTTGGTACTTGCAGGAAAATGGAGAGATATATTCAGAGAGGGAAATCGTCTCTGCCTATTCCCATTTTCTCGCATCAGGATAAAGATCGCCCTTTCAGATGCACTGAAAAATTTTCTCTTCAGAATCACAAAGAGGAGAGAGGAAAGAATTTAGGTCATAGGTGAAAATATCCGAATCCCTTATTTAATTTATTTATTCGTATACAAAACGTTCGATTCAAAATATTTTCTAATCAATATTGAAAAAATGTAGGTGAAAATGTTTGAAATCTCATTTTATAATGACATCAGCATGAAATAGCCCTTACTGACTGGTACCGAAAACCTCAATATACAATCTTTCGTGTCTTATTTCTGTTCGCTTGTTGTACATGTTTTGACTAGTTATATAGACCGCCGCTTGTGGCGCTGGGCGAGAGCCCATCACGAGCGCGGGAGTCGTGTGCCGTCCGTCGGTGAGATCGGATTTTTAAGTCCCGATCGATTGCGGCGAAAGTAACGCCATATTACGATCGATCGGGAAAACCTAGTTTTATCGTAAATATTTGTCAATGTACTTGTGAAAAAGTCTTTGTTTTGCTAACCTGCTCCTCATCATGCCCTCACGCGACGGAATAACAACCTTTTGAAAGAGAGGAGGATGTTAATAAGCAGTTATTTTACTATGTATTTATTGTTTAACGTGAGTTAGTTCATGTAGGCCATTTTTGTATAGTATATATTGCACTACCTAACATTTTGCTTATGGTTTGCATTGAGATATCTCGGCATACAGGTCACTGAGAACGGTAGCCTGAAGAAGGTGATTACTTACTGACTTGGGAACGATGGAGCGTCTTTTAATTCTATGCGCAATATCTAGGACTCAGATCTTTACTCGATTAAAACAAAGTTTCGTCTGTACCGTGCCTGTATTGTCCCCATTCTCATTTACGGGTATGAATCTTGGCATATTACAAAAGTCCATTGCAGCTGTGTAATTGTTTTTGAAAACAGATATATGCATAAAATATTACTAGGTGAGAGAGCAGGCAAGGTAATTTTCAATATTGCAATCGGTAAGAAGGTGAATATGGACCTGGTTAGGACATATACTTCGGATGCCGCAGGACAGCGTCAACAACAGCTGCCCTTTCTTCAAGCCTTCGGGCTCGTTTATTCCTAGTTAGAGGCTTTACATACAATATACGCTGAGCTGACATGGGATGAGACTAGAGCACAGGATGCTGACTAAGCTTTATGGCGGCGACTCGTGATGACCATATTCTTCATTTAGGGAAGTGGATATAATGATGAATTAGACTATATATCACTCCTAAATGTATATGACGAACATCTGTATTGTAATGTGATATATATATATAATCGTGTCGGAAACAACAGGGTCAGATCCTGTCTGCCCAGAAGTGGGCGACGTCGATGACGTTACTCCCGGCCATCATCAGGTCCTCCTGGGTGCAGCTACTCGGACACAGCGCACACTCCAGAAGGCGTGACAGGGTCTGCTCCACGCCGCAGTCACATTCAGTCGGTCCGCTGTAAAACTGCCAGGCTTTTATTTGTGTCCTCGTCTTGCATACTCTTGTCCAAAGTCTGTTAAGGGACCTACATATATTCCTCTCCTGGTCGTGTCCAGAGGCTAGGGCTTCTTTCAGGGCAATCCAAGTATTCCCCTCAGGTGTGCTTCTCCACATGTTCAGCCGCAGGGTGGCCTCCGTTGTCAACTGTAGGAAACTTCTCTTTGATTTGATTCGTGTGGTTACCTTTTGATAATTGTGCAATATACAATATATTTATGGATTTCACTTATTGAGTTCCCTTATTTTTCTGTATTTTTTTGTGTTCAATAAAACTAATCAAACACTGTAATATTTCGTTAAGATATTGATAAATAATACCTCATTTAATTTTCATTCATTAAATATTTATGACGCAAAAGAAAGAGTGAAAAATCGTCGACAAGACGTAAGAATTTTCGCCAATAATGTCGGAAATGTAAGAAAATGCCTGCGATTTTATTTTATGCCTTCGAAGCCGAATTACTGGCAGATTTTACACTTGGCTGAATATCATATTTCGCTTTGTGTGAATCGAGGCTATATATTATTTTAATGAAGTTCATTGTCAGACTAAATTAGTTTTTATATCCGTGTTATTTGATAGATATTTCGTGAAGCTTTTCTAGGAAATAATAACACGAGAAGTATCCAAAGTGAATACCCATTGTACACCTAATACTTCTATCCAGATATATTTGAATTTAACGTTTCACTATTATTTCAAACGATTAACTTTTCTTTGTAATATTTAAAATCAAGAAAAATTCAAGCATTTCAATGTTTTTAATTTTTTTAATACTTTATTTCTCATTCTGATACATGTATCAATATTCTTTGTAGAAGAAGTATGAATCAGTGGATTGGTTTGCAGCAACAAAATCTTGCATCTCGATCTCCACTCTTCTGGATCCTCTGTAACCCTCTTAAGTTCAGCATAAGAGATACAACTAATGTCAAAATGTCCTCGAACACTTGCTGCAAATACTAGGGTTCCCTTTTCAGCTTCTGCCCTTATATATCCCTTCCACAATGTCGTAAAGAAGACCATCGTGGCGCATGATGTGACCAATCTATCGGGCTCGCTTCTCTGAGATGGTTCTTACTGGTGCCTATCTTCCTTGATTATGCTGAGAACTTAATTTTTCGTTACGTGGTGTCTCCAGGAAATTCCGAGAATTCTTCTGTAAATTTATATAATTCTGCCTATTAATCAAAATTGGTGGTAGACGAAAGTCGTCCCGTAAAGACCACCCATTCATAGTGAATTTCTGTAATAATGAGGATGATGCATATATGTCAGGCTGTAGTCTATGACGTTGGCAGATCAACACTTCACATGCAGCATGGAATTCCACAGATGAGACTTCAGAATCACTACTACCATCTATTGGTATTCTTCCACTATGGGCATTTTATGTATAAATATGACATTATTCATCACTTTCAACCCCAGTAAAGTATGTTTATTGCCGTTATTAAGCGTTCATTATTCTAAATATATTAAACAGCCGTTAATATGACATCCACGAAGAGAAATTGCGTAGGACATTTCACCGAAATGTTTCTTAGTACAGAGGGAAGATAACTATTGGACGCTTAATGCAGTGCTTCATAACCATTGTGTTTTAGAAAGTTTATTTCAGGATCACCTTGAAAGTCTGGAAAGTTCTGTATTTACTCATAAAAAATGGTGAACGTTTATCTCCGTTTTCCAGTTTCAGATTGATAAAAATATATCAGAAGAAAAACTAAACCAATTTTGAAATCGTCTAAATATTTCATGTCGAGTAAACGAATGACCCGGATGACATAGTCCAGTAGTTGAAGCGTTTGCTTCTCACTTATACGCCGTAGGTTCGCATCGTAATTTTTTTCTTAAATCGATTTAATTAAATGTAAGCTCTTAACATACCCCCGGTAGAGTCAAACTACCCCTTAAAGACAAAATAAAAAAATTCCAGGCTTCGAGAGCATCGGTCTGATCATCAAATCTTCTTAAAAACGCTAAATATAGAACACCCATATATTTATCCGACACTTAACAGCAGTCTGTGCAAGTTCACGTACTCTTGCTCTGAAGGCTCCCGGTAACCATCTATGTTCCCCTGTGGAATTCCAGGTATACAGGTGTTCTAGGATATAAAAGGCATACACATTCTGGGCTCATAGAACTGTGAAACCTCAATTTGTGGTGTCCATATGCTCTACATAAGGAGCGGATATGGTATAAAAAGAACGACTGATTAAGACGTAAGTCTAAAAAGTTTACTTTATTTCAAAACTAGCTGACCCGGTGAACTTTGTTTCACCCGAAAGGCAATAAATGAGCAGATTTTGGATTTTATTAAGTTGAATTTTTCGGTACATATGTTATCATATGTACCGAATGCCTGGTTGAATTCTATTGCAGTAATCGACGAAACTTCAGCAAGTAGTTGTCAGCATTTCGACGAATCGTCAAACGATATGCGTTATAATTCACCGAGCTTAGATTCTTGGTAGTTTCTTCACCTGAAATTAAGACAATAGATTTTTAATTTTGTATGTAAAGCTAACATCCATATTTGTAGCATAATTATAAAGGGGTGAAGATAAATGATTTTAAATCGTTTGCCGGTTATTTGTCCAATTTTCTCTAAAAAAACATCTTAATCTTTAAGTCTGTTATTTTCCTGGTAATAAGCAGTGTAATTGGTCATTTATTGGAAACCTAAAGCAAAACCAAGCACTGAAAAGTGTATGTCATGACGGAATCAAAACTATGATGTTGATTATATATATATTGATTACTCACCATTCAATGGATTTTTCATTTTGATATTGAAATAATATCCATCTTCTCGTGCCAAGACATCAGTGGGTATTGCAACGTGTCATATGAACGACGTGTTTCAGATATCTGTTGTAGTTGCCCAGTATCACGACGTGTGTACCAGATAGTCGTTTATCCGCTCTGATCACGACTTTGTAGACCTCGATCAAGTTCTTCCTCCATATTGTCATTGAAGTATATTTGTACAAATTTATGCTGTGCATCTTCGAGAGAATGGAATGATCCGATTCGATGGTGAATCTGTCCTTGTATCTACAGAATCAAAAGCAAAGACAATATTACTGATTTATAAACACTTTTTTTTAAGAATGAGCATAAATAATTCAAAGCAATAAGTGTAGTATGTTATTCTGTTAATTAGATTGTGTGTAAGTACAAAAATAAATAAATAAATACCTTGAATGTCGGATTAAATCCTTGACCATTCTAGAGTTCGTGCAAACGGATCGCTTTGGCAGATCGTAAAGAGACTTGTCAATGTTGTCGCTGGAGGTGTCTCAGCACGTTGAACAACATTTGAAGCCGTGAAATATACCCAATGACCATTCTCCAGATGCACCGCCAAATGCACAACAGCAGTATGAAGTTCGTGATAAGGGATTGCGAATATACGCCAAATCGCTTTGTACCAAACTTGAAAGCGCGCAATTTCATCGTTGGTATTCGAGGTTAGGATGCCAAAAACTACCAAATCACTGCCTTACATTCGTAATGTTTCAATCCCTAGTTCCATGATGGCTTTTTCGTGAAAGATTCGATCGTTTTGGTCGCAAATATCGGCACAATAAGCTAACAGAAACTCGAAAGTTCTTGAAACAAAACGTCAACCGATAGACTTCGGAATATCTATGTAACCATAGACAATAATGATATCAGTTGTCAGATTCCTTGCCTTTTGTTATAACATTTTTTACAAATAAAAGATTAAACTGATATTTTAACTCATATTTATTTTGTTTTTGACTTTTTTTTTCCTGTCTTTTGTTTTTTTTGTTTCAAAATATTACGTACCTTACGTAGGTACCTACTTACAATACCTACTTTTGCGTCATTTTTAGTTATGGCGTTGGCTATAGCAACACTTTCTTTAACTGACATCTGTCAAATGACAATAGTCTTGTTTGAAAACATGCTTACGTAAATGTTCAATATTTTTTCTTAATCAAATCAATTTTGAGTATCTTTTAATTTTTTTTAGGGTTCTAAGCTACCTTTCCATCAATTTTCAGCCAAGTCGGTTCAGCAGTTTTTGAGTTAAATAATAAAAATAAAAATAACACAATAGAATAAGAAGATGCCTTTCCATTTGCTTTTTGTTATAACATTTTTAACAAATAAAAGATTAAATTGATATTTTCACTAATATTTATTTTGTTTTTGTCTTTTTTTCCTGCCTTTTGTTTTCTTTTTCGTTTCAAAATATTCCGTACCTTACGTAGGTACCTACTTACAATACCTACTATTGCGTCATTTTTAGTTATGTTGCTGGCCTATGGCAGCACCGTCTCAACTGACAGCTGTCAAGTTACAATAGTCTTGTATGAAAACATGTTTACGTATATGTTCAATATTTTTTCTTAATCAAATCCATTTTGAGTATACCATGGACGTTTTTGGGTTCTAAGCTACCTTTCCACCAATTTTCAGCCAAGTCGGTTAGGCCGTTCTTGAGTTATAAAAACAAATATAACCCGACTTTCTTTTATATATATAGATGTGCTCGATTCAGAGGATAAAAAACTTTGTAATAACTCGAAAAATTAAAATTTGAAAAAATATGCTGAAAGAGTAACATTATAGTAAATCAAAAAACAGTCTCAGTAAGATGTTATGATTAGTTTTCCTTCTCCGTAATTTTATGGCCTATGCATTTGCGTTTCCAATTTAGTAAATTGCTAGTCAAAATAATTTGAATTCCATCCTACTACTGAATTTTATTTACTCTGTGTCAAGTTTAAAAAAACTTGAAAAACTTCATTACATAATTGAAAAACGACAAAATTTTACGTTATTTAAGTTTTCGTGTTTATGAAGTATATTTTGTGGTTGTTGTACGTAACAATGTTGCTAACAAAGATTTTTATTCGATCTAAAAGGTTGATAACGGCTTGTCTAATGGGGAACATCCGGAACACATGCTTAGCTACAGTACGCTAGAGTAACGCCTGAAGCCAGTAAGTAAGTCCGACAGCCAATAAAGCACTAAAATCCGCACATACAGGAAATCATGTTAGCGGAGACGGTCCGCAGATCTGTCTGTTGCCATGGCTACAATCGATACGGGAAATACTACCGGATAGTTTATTTAATACGTAAATACGTACACGTCGTAATATTACTTTTTTTTTTCTATGTAAACGCATGCAAGAGAGTACACCCGGTCAAGACCAGTGCACTCTATACGTTCAGCCAGCGAGGCTGGACGCTGCATGCTGGAAACGTGTGTTGTGTTCGTGTTTGTGTGTGGGTTGGGGAGATTGCAAGTGTATATTTATCTTTTTCTTGAAGAGATCCAGATTGTAGGAAGGAAGAAACACAGACGCTGGAAGAGCATTCCATAGTTTACCGGTGGCATTAAAGAAGGAGCTTTGGAAACTGCCAATTCTTGATCGATATAAATTAACCGTGTATAGATGTTCAGCAAGTGTAAGACGAGTTTATCGGCTGTAGGTGGGTGCAGGAGGAATTAGTTCTTTAAGTTCCGAAGAGCAGCGACCGTGGTAATAACGGTAGAAAAGACTAAGAGAACCAATCTTACGTCTTTGTTCCATTGATTGTAGATTAGACGTAAGGGTGACTAAACTTAGATGATAATAGCTTAGAAAAATATACGTTTCTAGGTAAAAGCTTTGCTGATTTGATTGGTGTAAACTAGAAGACTCCTCTTCTACAATATATATAGAAGAGAATGGCGAAAGATTTTCGAGGTAGCTAAACCCACCAAAAGTTGCAGTACTGCAGAGAAGAATAATAAATATCTAGGCCTTCTCAAAAGTGGACGACAAATGAGGAAAAATATTTCTTAAATGGCGTCGAAGAACCCGTAAAAAAAATTGGTGGAAAATTGCACGTTATACTGACGATATTCGGGATAAAAAAGAGGTGTCTGGATGAAGAATATAAAATATTACGTGGGACAGAAACTCATGAGGAAAGCTTTCGTTTAGCAGTCGATGAACTAAGGCTGTTGATGAAATGACACTTAGAGTGGAAAATATTTCACTTTGACTCTTACTTTCTCGAAAAAACACAAAATAATAGACTCAATAAAATGGCTAGAATTTGATTTGAAAAATATTATATTTGTCCAGAAATAAATAAATGATCACAATAATGTAAAAATCATTAGGTGGCATTAAAAGTGCTAGGTGTTTCAAAAGTAAATATGAACATTTTAATTTGAAATGATAACCATGGTTCATGTATTCTGACTCTTGTACTAGTTACTTTCAACAAGCAGACGTAAACTTCTACTCACTCAAATAACTTCTTAGGTTTTCACGGCCATATTTGATATCATGGCTTTTGGGCTTAGCCGTGTGTGGCGAATTTCTTCTTACCAATATTTCGACCGCCATTGCAGGGGTCTTTTTCGGGATTGATAACTTAGTTATAAGTCATCAATCCTGAAGAAGACCAGACTGACTTGAACTAAGCGTTGAAGGGATCACAACGCTTTGACACGTCGCCTTGAATTTTTTATACGTATTTTCCGGAAAAAGTAGCAAATTGAAAGTGAAATAGTGACCTTTTCTTTTAAATTAAAACCAATGTCAATAAAAATATGATAAACTGTGTACAATTTCAGATCGGAAAACTACGAGTCTAAAAATAATCCAATTTAGGTAACCACTTTTTTTGTGGCTTTTTCGAATATATTTCAATAATCTGATACTTTGTACACCAATAATCCACTTGTTTGGAGCATCTTAATGTACGGCTGTGAGACATGGTGCTTATCTGAAAGTGATAAAAAAAGACTAGAGGCCTTTGAGATGTGGTCGTACAGAAGAATTCTCGGAGTTTCCTGGAGAGACCACGTCGCGAACAATGAGGTTCTCAGGATAATCAAAGAAGATAGGCACCTAATAAGAACCATCTCAGAGAGGCGAGCCCGATGGATTGGTCACATCATGCGCCACGATGGTCTTTTCACGATATTGTGGAGGGGATGGTTGAGGGTAGAAACTGTAGAGGGCGCCCTAGACGGGAGTATTTACAGCAAGTATCGAGGACATGAATTTTAGCGCTTATGCTGAGCTGAAAAGGGTTGCGGAGGACCGAGAGGAATGGAGATCGAGATGCAAGATCCTGTTGCTGCAAACCAATCCACCGGATTGAAACTACGAAGAAGAATCCATATAACAACTTATATCAATTGATTCTTAATAAACGATAAGCATACGTTTCTTAGATCAGAGTAAAAAAAACTGTTGTACGGAATTTACGAATGTTTATTCCATTTTTTTAATTCCGCATGCCAGATGTGTGGTGAAACAAAATGTAGCAGTAAATCTTTTTTTTGTAGCTAATCAAAGTAGAGAATGTTGAATTACGTGTGATCTATCTGTGGTGAGATTCTTCTCAATTGTATCGCTTTTACTCCAAGACCGATAAACTCGAGCTAAAGTTAAGCACAGATTGGCGCATTAAAAAGATTCGCCGAATAAATAGATTGGCGTTGTTTTATAAAAGAAACACAATATAATTGGCATTGTTAATTGCCAGTTAACTTCAATCAGTGTATCATAACACTGCTCGGTGAAAGACTAATTTGTTTCTTAAAAAATATTGATGTATTGGGAAAATCGTTATTTAATACGAGTATATAATGTGGCTAAGTCGATTAAAAATATTTTTATTTATTTTTAATCTCCGTCACGGATCGAACAAATGACATTTGGCTTTTGTCAAGCAAACGCTTTTACCATTGAGCTATACCCGCCGGCAAATAAGAAAAAAGTATATAATTATTATACCTTGAATATACCATATACGGTTTTCTGTAATCTCAAGTAATCAAGGCGTCAAGTCTTTGTGCCGCTGCCTGTATATAAAATACTTTAAAACCAGCAACAAAATAATTTGCGCTAATCACTAAAAAATTATTATATTTTTGGTAGATTAGTTAGGTAGTGCTCAACACAAAGATTTATTTATAAATAATTTTTAATTGATGGGTTATGGTAGGTAAAAAAACAAAAATAATGTTTTCATTGATAATAAAAATCTATAAATATGTATCTATTCAGTGTCTTGTGAGGTGCATTTTTTTCCGTGTTATTTATGTGCGGGAAACATTCGTAAATAAACATGGAAAATTTATGTAAATTCCTGAATATAGAAACAGATTTTAGTACCAGACGGTATGAGGGGAGGCTGGCGCTATCAAAGTCTTTCCTTTTCCTAAAACCCCTCTCCTCGCAATTCTCCCCCTCCCCAGCCATCACCTTCGTCCTTCAGACGATGAAGATATTTGAGTTATTTCATGTCATAAAAATATCAGTAAATATTTCAAAATAATAAAATGTGGACTTCATTATTTTTTTACGTTTCATCAAAATTATTTATCAGGGCTTTATTAAATTTAGAAATTCTTTCAATATATTATAAAATACTTTAACCAACCTATCAACCTTATATACTCATACTTTTTGAAGAATAAGAGACTTGTAAAAGAAAAAGTCTATTTTATATAAATACTCGTAAGTATTAACTTTCATAATTAACTGAAAAATAAAATAACCTTAATTTTCGTTCAATAATTCATACATAAAATTTAAACCAAAATCTGTACATGTACTTATGTTTTGTTCATTACCCATACCACGCTAACTACAGGCCAAATTATTTATTCCATCGAATCGTGAAATTAACGAATTATACGCTTAATGTGAATCATAACGGATACCACTTATTACAAATACATGTGGTTTAGCTTTTGAAGCTTTTATAGAAAATATTGTGTTAGTATTAATAATATTAATTTAAAGCTCCGTTAGCAACTTGCTAAAACATTTGCTTGGAGCATGTTGATGTACGCCTGTGAGACATATTGCTTATCTGAAAGTGATAAAAAAAAGACTACGGGTCTTTGAGATGTGGTCTTACAGAAGAATTTTCTGAATTTCTTGGACAGACCACGTCACGAACAATGAGGTTCTCAGCATAATCAAGGAAGATAGGCACCTAGTAAGAACCATCTCAGAGAGGCGAGCCCAATGGATTGGTCACATCATGCGCCACGGTGGTCTTCTCATGACATGAAACTGCAGAAGGTGCCCTAGATGAGAGTGTTTGCAGCAAGTGTTCGAGGATATGAGTTGTAGCTCTTTTGCTGAGCTAAAGGGAGTTCTGGGCAATCGAGAAGAGTGGATATCGAGTTGCATGATTTTGTTGCTGCAAACCAATCTGAAGATGCAAAAACCGACAAAGCTCTGATTGAAATCGAAAATAGATGCTTATAATGTGTAAAATATTTGGTATTGTGACTTTTAGGGTTAATCGTGTGTGGTGATTTTTTTCCTTACAATATTTCGATCGCCATTGCAGGGTTTTTCTTTAGGGTAGACGACTTTGTCAAAAAAAGACAAAATCGTCAACCCTCTGCAATTGCGGTCAACACACCTGCAATGGCGGTCGAAATATCAGAAAAAAATAATTCGCCACACATGGCGAAACCCAAAAGCCACAATACCAAATCTGGCCGTGAAAGCCTAAGAAGTTGTTTTATTTCTGTACAAGATTTATTTTCAAATTTTAATGTTACTTAGCACATTCTCAATTATTTATTGAGGGTAATGAACTCTCAACAATAAATACGTAGTAAATTCTAATTACGAAAAGCTCACGTATAATCTTAAAAATCCAGTTAAAATTATGTCGTAAAAAGCTAATGTTCTTGTATACAAAGTTGTACGTTTTCGCATTAAGCTCATTCCGGTCCCCTGAAAATTAGATCGCGAAAGCTCCGCGTTCTAATAAAGATCGTCGCTCTCTCTCCCCAGCAAATCCTCGGCAGATTTTAGTCAGGCGAGGTAGGCCTCCCTACCCTGGAAAAGCTCTCTCGCCCTCTACCGCTGCGGGAGACGTTCACCTACAATTATTTCCTTCACTATGAGAGGGATGTGAAAATGGGCTTTTAAAGATTATAAATATAATGCTAAAAAATTAATACAGGATTTTTTCTTAATAAGTTTAATTAAATTTTTGAATAAACAATACATATTAACATATTAACCTGTTTGCATCGTACCCGATATATGCTGTGTAAGATTCTCCTGTCGTTGACATTGGTAGCCGTGATATATCGTTTTGCTACTTAGAATAGTTTTTTATGCATCATCTGATAGCTAAAGGATACAAAAACCAATGTGATATTTGAAAATAGATCATATAAGTACATTTATGCTTCAAATACTAGTTTTATAATTGACAGTATAATTTGTATTCCACCAAGCATGAAAGGGTTAAAAAATAATTTAATATTAAATTTCCAACTCTTATACTAGTAACATTATCCAATTTGATAGTCTTAAAGATACTAAACGAGTTTTTTCATACATTTCTATGCTTTCAAATACTACAATGATACGAGTACCATATCATTGTCCTGACCTACAACTGCATTTGTGATGGTACCATACGTTACGATTAAAGCGTATTTATATGAAAAAAAAAAGACGGCCAATGAAAGCGCGCGATTCGAGGAAGTAATGGTTGTTCGTTTTTATATGCATACAACTTATGACGAGAATTTCGAGGAAACATTTTATTTATTTATTTATTTAGGTTTTTCAACAGACACATCGTTATAATGGGTACCAATCATAGGAGAGTATTAATTCAATTACTGGCAAACAAAACATAATTTATATGGAAAAAAGTGCATGTATTACTTAAAACTACTTCTTTTAAAAATTATTTACTTGAAAATAAAAAAGAATCGTGACTATAACTTAACCCTTTGGCTGCTATAGAGGTTTTTCAAAATACAAGAGATAAATGCTACATTTGTAATTAATGTAAACGACGATCGTCGTTAGCAATCTTCGCCGATTTTAAAACAACGATATATCGTCGTTGTAGTAGTTAAATGGTTAACTAAATTAAAATCAATTACAATTTTTAACTAACTTTTGGTTAATGAAAAGCCTTTTGTGAATGTCATTTTCACGACCCGGAAGCGAGGTTTGGAAAAGAACGCTCAATCCCGACCACTTTCGAGTAAAGTCGTAGGAATACTGGTTTTTCTATTCCCACAAATGACATGCACGTGAAAGTGAGAAAGCATACCTTTCACCATACCTTTTTCGCATTCCGCGCTTTCATTGGCTGACTTTCATCTCGCTTTTAGACTTCCGTAAAAGTATTTAATATTTACACAATCGCGCTCCTATCTGAGAACAAGAAAGTAGTGTCAAATATAAAACCGAACTATTTTCAAAGAAAATTTATTTAAATAAGGTTATTCTGATCTCGTTTCCATCTCTACCCTCCCTTATCGGCCTGGCAAGTGATCAAGACAAGTGGTGTTGTTTACAATATTGGTTCCAACCTCTGGGTCAAACGCCTTGCACAAGGTCGCTTGCGCTTTAAATACTCCTCGCGAACCTGAACAGATTGCTTGAATATATATTACATCTTTCTGTCCCCCTGGTATCGAAAACGAAACTTCCGGGATGTAGTGTAGTGGAACGAGTAATCAAATTGAATCAGAAAGTAAATACAACTTAATATAGTACAAGTTTGCCTTACGTTTATGAAAATTTCACGGGTGTAGTTGTTTACGTAAAATATAAATACCTACTATACTCTCATTTTAGTAGTTAATTGCTTCTGACATTATTAACGTCTAGCAGCTAACTTCACATCTTTGTAGAACGGAAGAATTCTTCTCTTTTATCTTCTTTCCAAGTATATATTTATTTTGTGTATCTGTTCATAATAAAGATAATTCAATTTCAAAAAGCTAGACGGCGCTGTAGCGAGATATTTTGAAATTAAGTTTTTTTATTTCCATTTTGAAAATCAATCTGCAAGAAATAGTACACGCTGGGATTCGAACCACGAACTATGCACCTCAGTCCTGTTCTATTGCCCAGTATCGAAATCAATAATTAGAAACGTAACCTCATCTTCACAGGCGCTGATTACAATAAAGTTATTTTAATTGTAAATAGTTGATCAATCTTACCGATTCCTATAGTATGTATGAGCTGATATTGTGGCTTTTGGGTTTAGCCGTGTGTGGCGAATTTCTTCTCTCCGATATTTCGACTCCATTGCAGGGGTCTTCTTCAGGATTGATGACTTTGTTGTGAGTTGGTGTCAGGAGGTAGTTTAGCCGTCAGCCTAACGTACCTCCCCGAGCGTCATGTCGGGTAATCGTGTACGGTGGATATGTTCTAAGAAGAGTACCTCCACGAACGTCATGTCGGACTGTGGTTGTCCTTTCTTGTATGTCTATGCTTTTGAGTATGTGCTAGAGGTGGAAGCCATGCTGTTTTGAGAATCAAGCCGTCATCCCTGTTGATGTTGATGGGATGTCTTTTGATTTCAATGGCTTCCCTTACTAGGCGTGCATGTTTTCCTTGTGATCAAGCCACGATTTCAGGTTCGAATGAAAACTTATGTCCCGTGTCAGCCAGATGCTCTGCCAGTGCTGACGCCATTGGGTGGCCTAGTCTGCATGATCTCTCATATTCACTTACTCTTTTCGCAATGGTTTGTGATGTTTGTCCGATGTATACCGTGGGGCAAGCTTTACACTGTAATTTGTAAATTCCATCGCTCTCTAAAGGAAACTTGTTCTTGACCGGTCTGAGACAGTCCTGTATCTTTGACGACGCGTTGTGTATAGTCTTTATTCCAAAGCCTTGTAAGACCCTGGGACTTTCTCAGTTGTACCTTGCGTGTATGGCAGAAAGGCTTTGGGTTTCCCCGTCTGCATCTCATGGGTTTCTCTCTGTGCCTTGTTTCTGATTGTTGCTGCCCTTCGGATATCTGTCCTTTTGTATCCATTGCACTCTAAGGCCCGGCCAAGTTCCTTTAGTTCCTTCTGCAGATGTTATTTATGTATGAGTAGTTATTTAAGAAGTTCTTCTGAGAAGTTATTTATGTATGAGCTTTTTATGTCTGTACGTATCAACTGTATATGAACTAAAAATGTTTTCAATACTAAAAAA
This sequence comes from Glossosoma conforme, assembly GCA_022606575.1. Lineage (NCBI taxonomy): Eukaryota > Metazoa > Arthropoda > Insecta > Trichoptera > Glossosomatidae > Glossosoma > Glossosoma conforme. Next base: position 26,514 of record JAGTXR010000047.1, read on the forward strand.
ACCTCTTATTTCTCTTTGATTTTTCGACTTTTAAAATACAAAATCTTCACCAAGGAACTCTCTCTAACCATGCGACGATTTCCTGCCTACGGTTAAATAAAAAATACGCTTTATTGTTAGACATTCTTTGCCACTTCGTTACCCCGTATAGTCGGGTTCCGCCTCCAGCATCCTTACACCCTAAAGGCCTAAATCCTACATCCCAGCACATCCTACACCCTACGCCCTTCTTCCTTTTGTCTACATTCATCTCTAGAAACCTCTGCGCGGCCGTGCATCAACCAGAATAGGATTGTGTTGTTGAAACAATGTTCCGCTGAATTCATACCTTCTAGAGTCTGGTGAAATAAATGAAATATTATGATTTATCAACAATTATAAAAAAAAAAAAATTGTTCATCAGTAACACAGGTAAATGACTGGTTGTAAAGTCCGCGTACGACTTACAAGAAGTTGTTTCTCATCCATTCAGTCTATAGTTCGGTTCGAGACCCGAGTGGTACTTACTAAAATAAATAGACTGTCGTAAAGTAATAATATTAATAAGCTTTTTGAATAAATGTTGACTGATTGAATAATAAAAAATAAAAATATACATACTCTGAATATATACTACAGAGACATCTATCGATATACGATGATAACAATGATATAAATACAACTTCTAACGCGTGTCAGCTCAGACAGAGAAATAGCCGAGAGGGCTAGGCGGTATATAAAGACTTGGGCAAAGGTTGGTTCCAAGGCCCGCGGTTCGCATCCCGCTTCTGTCGATATTTTTCTTAATGAATTGATGCATATAAAGAATTTGATGTATAGTATGTGTATATTTAATTACTAATAATAATGTAATATAGTCAATAAACTATAAAAGAATATTAGAATATTGAAAAAATAAAATAATATTCTATTAAATATTTAAAAATCCTTATAATTATAAAAAACTAACATTTGTCCCAATAAGGGGGAAATGTAATAGAAGAAGTAACTCACAAATCCGAATTCCAATATACTATTGACATCAGCATGATATAGCTCTTCCTGACTGGTACCGAAAACCTCGATATACAATCTTTCGTCTCTTATTTCTGTTCGCTCGTCGTACATGTATGTGTCGCCATATTGGCATCTTAGACTAAGACGTAGTTGTCGCGGGAGTCGTGTGCCAACGTCGGCGAGATCATATTGTATTGTGGCCCGGCCTGAACACTGTGGTCGGGCCATAAGTTTGTAAAGTTATCGAAATCAATATATATATATCAATGTACTTCAGAAAAAGTCTGTGTGTTATTAATCTGCTCCTCATCCTGCCACCACGCGACTGAATAACAACTTTTTAAATAGAGAAGGATGTTACTATGATAGAAGCATCTAATTTATGGATTCCATGCTGTTTGCAGATTCAAGGAATAGTTAAGCGATAAATGTGGAGTTTTGGTCTGCCATTAAGAAGTCATTAATTAGAAAAATGCATTTTGTATATTACAGGTATTCATGCATCGTTAATTTATTCAGAAAATTCACTGTGAATATTGGTTTTTTGCCAAACAAGTCTCACTTAGGTTGGTTAGCATAGGTTGTGATATCTTATCATATCACTTTCTAAATATTTGTTTTTTTTATATTTTACTTGTTATTTAAAGAATAGCGGTGGTAGTCAGGCATTAATTTGAAAACGTACTGAATAACTATAGTAATGTTTAGGGTTGAGTCACCCCTTAAGGAAAACACTAAATTGTCCAAGCCTCAGGAGCGTCCAAAAAATTATCCGATCTCTTTAAAATCCTAATCATTGAACACTTTAACATTTATCTTGTACTACAGCCGCAGTCTATGCAAGTTCGCGGAATCTTGCCCTGGAGGCTCCCGGGAATCATATATGTTCGCATGCAGACCTTCGGGTAAACAGCTGTTCTGGGGCATAGCACAGACAATCTGACTTATAAAACTCTAAAACTTGCCAAAACATTTGCTTGGAGCATCTTGATGTATAATATCAGCTTACAATAGTAGTTTTCGACCCGCTTACAAAATATTATATTATACATTTAAGTAGTTTTAATCATAACAGCAGAGGAAAATAACTGATAAAAACAGACTTAAAATTACTTTTGACGGCTAAAGACGTCATCATCGAGAACCATCTCAGAGAGGCGAGTCCGATGGATCTGTCACATCATGCGCCACGATGGTCTTCTTCACGACATTGTGGAGGGGATTGTTGAGGATAGAAACTGTAGATTGCGCCCTAGACGGGAGTGTTTGCAGCAAGTGTTCGAGGACATGAGTTGTAGCTCTTATGCTGAGCTGAAGAGGACTGCAGAGGATCGAGAGGAGTAGAGTTCACGATGCAAGATTTTGTTGCTGCAAACCAATCCACCAGATTGACACTACGAAGAAGATAGAAAAAAAAAATATTACAAAATACATTTCTCTCGCGTTTGAATTCGCCAGCTTGCATCAATTAACGTCTTTATAGTGTCTTCGTCATCTGCAATAAGCCTTTCGGAATGTAATGCATCTCACCATTAAAAAATTTCGATCATACAAAAAAGAAATGTTATTTAATAATATTTTAAAAAAGCTTTTTTTTATTTAAAAAATAGAATATCCTCTCCATGATTTCTATTCTCCTGGAGTTGGCATCTATTTTTAGGTTCCCGGATTTGGGTTAAGTGTAGCTGGCGATCCCCGGGGATCAGGTTTTTTCAATGTGTGGTGCAGCCAATGTGGAGCATCGCGGACATGAAAGGGTTTTTCTAAAATACATTTCCGCAAAGTGAAACACAGCATCTTTCTCTGTAGTGCGAATCTCAAAAGCATTTTTTCAATTTCTCGAAATTGTATTTTCGGATGAGGTCAAATTTCTCCATACATTTTTTTGAACGGCTTGAAAAAATTATCACGCAAGGGACCATCAATGCAAAAACTATATTTCTTTGAAGATGTCACTCAATTGGATGCAGAAAAAAAAAATGAGTCAATGCATTTATAAGTCTTTGTAAAATTGCAATTTTGATTTAATATAAAAATTTACATTAATTCGCATTATACAAATATTTACAAAAAATGCTTTGTCAGAATGTGAGAGTGTCGTGGAAGAGTTATGATTTGTGAAAGAATTGTTGCGTGTTGGAAAGGGATTACTGGAATTACTCCCAACATTCCGAACAAGAAAAAAAAGAAAGACGGTATAATGTCACGAGGAATTCGATGTCATTAAGTAAGCTTACTATTTAAGCAGTTTTAAGATGAAAAGTTACAAAAAATTTACATTAGATTGAATTTAATGATACAAGATTCTATTTTATTGGCAAGTTCTAGAAATGATATTTGTAAATGTAAAGTGTTACTAGTAGGTAGGCTGTGACTTGAAGATCGTAGATCAGCACGTAACACAGTGAAGTCTCTGGCGGGCGGCTTGGTGAGTCCTCGGTTATGGAGGCGTCGAAGTAGAGAGAAAAGAGATCCAGTCCGTCTGATCGTCTGCTTATATAGAGCCAGCTCGACGCCTACCTTGATCGGTGCAATAGTACTTGAAGCGAATTCTGGTGACGGCAATTCTATCGACATATATGGAATATATAACGTAAATTTATTAATCTGATGATATTATTAATTATGATGCGAACCAAGGCATGTTAAATTTTCGATAATATCGCTTTATAGCGGCTTTGATTGTAGTGTAATTTTTTGTAAAAATTTAATGTTCTCTAGCGTCTAAACTGCTTGTTTTACAAGAAAGCAAAAAATTACAAATTGTTTTAAATTTTTCAAACTTTGTTTTTAATATGTTTTTTCTTTCTAAGAGTGGAATTTTATTAAATTTATTGGGTGTAAAAGTAAGGCATCTTTTTAAGGTCTTCGATGATAATGATAATTTATACTAACATGGAATACATTTTTAGGACAAAAATAATTATTTTATTTATGTTGTATTCCAAAGTGCACTAACGTACGAATACGTTTATGAACTTTGTAACTGATGAAGCTTTCACAGAACGCGAATCTGCAGTCTTCCATCAAGTGAAACAGTGCTCAGTGTGATCCATATTAAAACAAAGTATGAAATTCTTATCTATTTGATGTTAAAATGGATCTCAAAGCTAATGCTTACAATATAAATAGCGGTTATACTTAATCAACGCAACACAAAAAGTAACAGTCGGTGACTTATCCTACTTTTTTCCGCCGTCCAGTATTGCTGAACTTCAGTAACTAAACAAGAGCTTTCAATGTGATATTGTCGATGATCATTATTGTTCAAAACGTTATTTTGAACATAACTATTTTGTATTAAACATCCTAAAGTCTTTAAAGTTATTGTTATAATCAAAATCTTTATCTTAGATTCATATATTCATGTACGACACAGGGCATTTTGCCACTCTATGTAAATTGAAGGGATCAGGATCCAAAACAATAAGTATCGAATAATTTGCGGTGTACGAAATTCTCTGTTTTAATCTAAATAAAGAATGCTAACGCATCGATACGGAGCATTGACCATCCCAATAATCTGCCACTCTATGTGGATTGTAGGAATCAAGGTCCAAAAACGGTACCAAGGAATGTGCGGTGTATGACATTTAGTGTATTAATATTACTTTTATAAATGCTTACTCATGTTGTAAACTAGGGTATAAAAAGGGGTCTCGTATCAAATAAATTAGTATCAACTCAACTCCGGTCTTTGGTCCTATCCTCAGTGCCGGATATTTGGTATTAAGTACCTTCTCTATAGCACTGTGAAGTAGCCACAATTGTTCAGATAGAACTTCCACTGGACTTAGTTGTCAATTGATCTTAATCTACATGATCTCACCATCCAAGAGACTTCATTAGTTTCCGGGTTATTGCGATTTAGATGCGATACAGTCCCTTTACTTAAAAATAGTGGAAAATATCGAATACAGTGTTTTCCGTGATAGCGTCCGCTAGTGTTAGAGGGTGGTAGACATCACCCGCGCGATGGGGTTTTTTATATGCAGATGTTATGGTTTGTTTGGGTAATTCTTGTAAGTAGTTTTTCAAGATTTTTGCATTATTATACTTGTACCTAAATCAATTTACTTGTCAAGGGATAAAGGGGATTGTTTTACTTACTTATTTAGTATTCACTTTAAGATACGTTTCAAATAATAAATAAATAAATAATTTTATTTAATCCAAAAAGTACATTTACTTAAATAAAAGTATACTATTCCACATCGATCAAAAATAATTATATTCGTGTATTATTCTTATTTACGGTTGTAAATCTCTTGGCGTCTCTTTAGAAGGCATTACAGCCGTATAATTGGTTTTAAAAGCCAATGCCTGCGTACATTACTAAGAGGACGATGGTATAATATGTGAAGAATGACGAGGTGAGAGATTGTACAGCATTCTTTCATACTACAGTTTATGAAGAGGTGAAGATGGATTTGGTTGAGACATATACATCGGATGCCGCAGGAGAGCATTAACAGCAGCTAATTTTCTTCATGTCCCTGTATTCGCGCCGTCCTATAAGATCATTGCGTCATTGGGAACTATACATAGAATATATTCGCGGGAGGTAAACCTGACATGGGCGAGTATCCTGGCGGCTGACAAAACTTTGTGGCGGCAGTTCATGACGGTCATATGCTCCAGTTAAGGTAGAAGACATTATGATGATGATGTATTGCTATATATAATTCTTCGTAGTAGTATCAATCCGGTGGATTGGTTTGCAGCAACAGAATCTTGCATCTCAATCTCCATTCCTCTCGGTCCTCCGCAACCCTTTTCAGCTCAGCATAAGCGCTGCTACAATTCATGTCCTCGAATATTTGCTGCAAATAATCCCGTCTAGGGCGCCCTCTACAGTTTCTACCCTCAACCATCCCTTTCACAATATCGCGAAGAAGACCATCGTGGCGCATGATGTGACCAATCCATCGGGCTCGCCTCTCTGAGATGGATCTTATGAGAACCTCATTGTTCGTGACGTAGTCTCTCTAGTAAATGCCGAGAATTCTTCTGTAAGACCACATCTCAAAGACCTTTAGTATTTTTTTATCACTTTCAGATAAGCACAATGTATATATTATTATGAATACAGTAATCAACCACTTACTATTATTTACACAAGAAAAATATTCGAGTCATAACAGTCATCGCCACACACTCATGCGAGGCCTTTTATTTATTTTAGGCGTGTAAACCAATACTCTGTTCTATTCTCGGGTGTCTTTCCGCTTTATATGGGAATGTTTCCCGAACACCGCCCCCGTGACACACCGTAACCGTGAGAACCTCTCTCGTGCTGCCCGTAGAAAGTCCGACGCACCCTTACGTATCATCTTACTCGTAGTGGTTTTTCTTCTCCTGAAAGAATCTTACAGGAAAAATATCTTATACAACCATATTCAAAAAGAAAGATGCCTATGCACTGTTATAGAAAGTAGAGTAAAAACACAATTTAAAGCTTACTAAGAGAACATTAAGCCTAGTAGTTAAACCCTTTATAGGGCAAATAGGAGATTGATTATTTAACTATTATTAACCAATCGCTCTAATATTTATACTCGTATGTCCTATAACGCTCGGCATTATCATTTGTATTTTATTACATTGTTAGGAACTTTATTTAAAAAAAAATCAGCGTCGTGTTATTTACGTTATTACTTGCTTACTTACACAATGATCAATGGTTAATTTTGTTATACGTGGATTTCCAAGTAACAATGCTATGTTCATTTTGTTAGAACAATAAATAAATTCATAACGGCTCGGTGGAATACAAATTGTACTGTCAATTATGAAACTATTATTTAAAGCATAAATGTACTTATCTGGTCTACAGTCCTGTATTTTCATATATCACATTGGTTCTTGTATCCTTTAGCTATCAGATGATGCATAAAAAACTATTCTAAGAGAGTAGCAAAACGATATATCACGGCTACCGATGTCAACGGTAGGGGAATCTTACACGGCATATATCGGGTACCGTTGAGAACAAGTTAAGTACTATTGCTCGTATTGCATTTCAATATTCTTCAGAATTTAAATACGTCTTTCCTTGTTTTAACATGGATCACGTCGAGCACTGTTTCTTCACTTACACAAAATAAACATAATTTACGTTACATTGTTAGAAATTTTATATATTGAATATTTGAAATGGATCTCAAAGTGAATGCTAAAAATATAAATAACAATATTCCTCAAATTTATAGTTTGTTTTACTCTTATTTCATGAATACTTTCCGTCTGTTGTAGCGATAAATACCGGGATAATCATTGAAACTGTCTCAATTTTTTTTTATATACAACAATGTACATTTCTAGATTACGCTAAGCGAATCGCAAACACATTAGTTTGTTTATCGACCATTACGTACACCGTAATGCTCTGAGAAAGTCGGGAAAGTTAAATAAATAAAATAAATAAACGTCTTAATACGATTTTGATAAGGGTAAAATAATATGTGCAAAGTACACAGCATATGTGCCAACGTATTTTTTTCTATAGTAAGCATGTGTTATGCTACATTTATATTTTTTTATACATAAGTAGGTAATTTTTATTGAATTTAGATTTGTTTGCGCGAGTACAGTGAAGAATTGCAAAATATAATTATGACATATCGTAACATGTCGTATTAAAAATATTTTTGTGGAATAAATGCTAAGAAATGTGTATTATTTCAGTTTTTTTTCTTTTTCTTTATTCGTATTGCACGTATAATTATTTATCATGCGCTTACAAAGAAGGTTCTGGATCTAAGCATAATAAGACTCCGGAAATCTACGATTTAACAAATCAAAAATAATTATTATAACATAACCTTTACAGTAGAAGTCAAATATATTTAATAACATTAACCCTTTCGCATCAGTTGTCGATATATGCCGTCAAAGATTCCCCTACCGTTGGCATCGGTAGCCGTGATACATCGTTTTGCTATTTTCAGTACTCAATGTGACATCTACGGTAGGACCTTGGAACTGGAGTCATTCCCTTCATCAACCTACATGTATTATTTACAGGAATCTGTAAAGCATGTAAATAAATATTGTTAGGTTTCGTCACAGGAGCGATTTTTCTGTAAACATGTGTCAATGCCACCACATGTATGGAGTTACATAATGAACGTTTGTTAAATATAATTTTTTTTATGCATCATCTGATAGCTAAAAGATACAAGAACCAATGTGAAATATGAAAATAGGTCAGATAAGTACATTTATGCTTCAAATACTAGTTAGAGGCAAAAAAAAAAAAATTGAAAAATTCATGCCGTATTGACAGTATAATTTGTATTCCACCGATCCGTAACGATAGGGTTAAGCTTATTTAACTGACAATTTGGTGAAAATGTATTATCACAATTATAAAATCCAAAAATATTTAGTTTTATTTCACATTATTTCGTTTTCCACAATGGGCAAACTCTACTAAAACTAACAACAGTCAATTAAATTGGTAATGGTAGAGTATTGGTAATCAAATTAATTTACACAGTTTTACAGAATTTACGAATATGTGTGAGTGTGTCAATAAAGGTTGTAAAATAATCTTTTGTAATGAAAGTATTACATATTGACATCCCTCGTCTTTAAAAAGACGACAAGTCGCGGATTCGTCACGTGGCCGTGTGGAGTAAGGATGCAGGAGCAGATTAAAAACACATAGAACTTGTTTTTGAAGCACGCGTTTATTTTTATTAAAGTCTTGATTTCCTCGTCTGACCGGTATGGCGTTTCGCCGGCCAGACGAGAGGTTAACTGTCCACTGCCGGAATCACTGTGACATGCAGCGCCACCAATGATCGCGGCAAAAAAGCAAATTGAAGATGACAGTTGCACCAACATGAAATGTAGCAACTGTGATAACAAATACAATGGCGTATGCAAACGACGTGTAATATTATAAAATTAAAACTAACATTATTGGTGTGCATGTCAGGCGAGCGCACAAAAATAAGAGACAAAAGATCGTTTTTCATCAGCCTAAAACAGCTATATCATGGTGATATCAATATATATATAATATTATATGAAATATGCTTCAATAGTCCGAAATCTTTTCAAGTGATTCAAAATACTTATATTACTTCCCTAAGTTAATAATATCTTCACGTTTTCGATTACTTTTTAGGCAGCGACCTTCAATATACAAGAACGTTCAAATCGTTTTGATTTTGACCATTTTTTATTTATTACTACCCTAGGCAAGTAACAATAACGCGAAAACTTTTGATGTGAATGGCATTCTCATTGAGTAAGGATGAATCCTTCAAAAGCAAACGTAAAACAGTTTCACTTACTGAATTTAAAGCAGACTTCTTTACTGAAATATATAAGTTTTCTTCACATTACCCGGGGAACTGATGTTGACTTTTCTGGCACCAGTCAACAGCGACTGTGAAATTGAAAATCTCGCGTTTTGCTGCGGATACGGCCGAATAAACATGAGGCTTTATGTCACAAACCAAATACAAAATGTAACAAAACACGTTCAATGCCCCAAAAAAATTCAATACTAATGACGATGTTTTAGCAAGGATTTTTTTTTTGTATTTTCATGCTTTGCAGAAATAAACTAAACCAAATACTAGAGTATAGGATAAAAGTTATATTTTTTTAATTCATCATTAGGGTATTATATAACAGTAACATAATGTCATTAGATCCGAATACACAGGCGATGCAAAATTTATATTGCATCAATAATTGGAAAGCGACACACCTGTAAAAGCAAACCAATCTGTAAGGGTGTGTCTTTTTATAATATATGTCGGAATGCTGGTTGAGTGTTGATCGAATTTGTGAGAAGAGAATTGTTGTGCGTGTTAGGAAGTGATTGGATGGAACACGAACATTCCGAACATAAAAAAAAAAGAAATAATACGCTGTATAAAGTCACGGATAATTTAATATAGGTAAGCAAGTAAAATTAATTTATAATATTAATTTGCATGTTTGGCGAAAACAGGTCGCGGGGTAGTCATCGGGACGCGTGGAGGAAGGATGCAAGAAAGCAAAAAAAATGTTAAGTAGCATAAATAGATAGACAAAAGATTGTTTATCGAGGCTTTTCAGCATCAGCCTAAAAGAGCTTTATCAAGCTGATATCAATATTAATTAATAAAGTTACATTTTCAATGACGAATAAATAAAAAAAAATTTAAAGAAAATATTTAGAATTGAAATAAATTATTTTTTTAAATTGTATGTGTATATTTCCTATAGTAAAAAGTATATTGATAATTTCATTGTATTTATTAAAAATTTATTGTATTACCTAACATTATTATTATGTACTACATCTATATTATATTATAATATAACAATACTATATACTAAGCAATGTTGCTTAATGTTTTTTCCATGTAAAAGAAATCGCACGTTTTGTTATTTTTGTGATATTTATATTTATGTGCTGACGTCATGTTCGTGGATGTTGTACGTTATATGTATTCTGCTTGTACATAATGATACAATAAAACTTCACAGTATTAAACATTATATTTAAGCACTACTCACACGATCGATACGAATTGCAAAATTGCTCAAGTTTTGAAAAAGCTCAGAGCTGTACAAACATGTTATGTATACATATATTGATTATAACTTTAAATTAATTTTAATTAAAAAAATATATATATTTTCATTCACATTTATTTTAAATGATTACATGTTTCGGCCTCCCTGGAGACCATCTTCAATAATTGTACATTTATTTTAAAATTAATTTAAAGTTATAATTATGCAGTTTCACCAAGTATTGTCAGTTGATAACCTTAATGTTATGTATATATTGATATCATTTCAAGGACATGTGTATTTATGAAACGAGGTATTATGCAAAATATATATATACAGGTATACCACTTAAATATAGTAAATCAGATAGATCTGTAAAATTGAATATCGTAGAATAGCTGTGATTTTCTTTAAAAGTTGAGCAATCTTGTAATTTGTATAGTTTGTGTTATAAACCTATTACAGGCAAGCAATTCATATTCATAAATGCATAAATTTTTTTGAAAAAAAAAGAAAAAAAATTTTAGGAAATAATTTATGAATGGTTATTAATAATAGGTTAGGTTAGGTTTTCATTTAATGGGTTGATTATTGATTAATTTTACATTCTTTTTTACCAATATTGAATATATAACTGTTATTTTAATTTTATAATTGACCACATTCACACTGACACAGCGGATATTGCCAATTTATTTAGACTACTGTCGATTAATTTTATTTACTACCAATTGGTTTAACACACTGCCAAAACCTTGATTGATTACTGAACAAATAAATTGATGCCATTCATAAATATGTACGTAAAACATCTTCGAACCAAACATTACTAACAATGGCTGCTGGGTGGACGCTATTACTAAACATGGCAACATTCAAACCAACCACGAGGTGCACACACATTTTTATCACTTTCAAAATATTTTGAATGATAACAAATTATTCTATAAATCTGATATTTGGCTTTTTTGCTTAAGATTCGCTACTACCGCCGCCTAGCTGGAACTTGTGGAAGCACACGATGCACAAAATAATGTACATAACCTCAATATTATAACAATAAACCTAATACCACGCTAATTACTAACAAATATTTTTATAAGCAATGTATTATTATACTTCTTAAAATGTAGTGATGACTTAATTATACAAACAAGTATCTGGTAGCTTAAGATCATAGATCAAATCCTATTTAAACTGTTTCTATTACCCTATTTATTTCACAATTATTTCACTTATTTTTTAAAAAATAAAATCACGCAAAATTACAAAATCATAAATAATATTCAAAAATTTTTTTATTAAGTGCATTTAATTGACTGAGCAAAACAATAAATATGAAACAATTTATTTATGCCAGCGGGTATAGCTTAGTGGTTTAAGCGTTTGCTTGGCATGCAAGTTCGTGGGTTTGATTCCCGGTAAAGATTTAAAAAAATCAATTAACCCCGGTTGGTGTGAATTTGATCTCTCACCCGTAAAACGCCAGTCATAGCCTATTAATCCAAATTGTCGGGAGACAAATGTCATCCCGTGAACACCACCCATTCCTGTAATAATTGAATGATGCATAAATGTCGGGTCTATGAAGTTTGCGGATTGACACTCCACATGCATCGCTTAACATATGTAACGTGGTAAGCGTTATAGAATCCACAGATGATACTTCAGCATCACTATGACCATCTGTTGGTATTCTCCTGTATTTAATATATCATCATTTTTCGATAAAATCACAGCATTTTTCTGAGTCAAATCACCTTTAATGAATGTTCAACATCACCTGTAAGATATCTGACATTGCATCAGTGATGGCCATAAGCGTTATCTTGTAAAGTTAAGCGGAAGACAAAAAAATATTAATTTAACAATCAAATTTACAAGATAGTGTAGTATAATAAATAATATAACGTCACTAAAGTAACTAACAATGTAATACTCATACCGAAATGTACACAAACTTCAACTATTTTCCATTTGAAACATAAACTATCACCCATCAAAACGAAGGCAAATTGCGACAATTGGCTTAAGCTTTAACTATAATACAACACAGCTTTATTAAGGAAATATGAGCTTGCAATAACAGAAGTCAGATTTAGACTATTGCCTAACTTCAGCTATGAATCAAAGAGATTTGTGGAAAGATGCTGAAATGCAGTTATCGAGCTTTTGTGTTTCATAACGTTTTCATTCATTTGAATATGCTGTGCTGAATTATGCTAATGGCATATATCTCGCAATGTGAACTTGAGTAATTAAATTCAATGAATAACTTAGCATATATTTTGAGGCATTGTTTTGTCTTGTTTAATTGAAGTCACAAAAGTTTAAGGATATCGATAAATATTTATTCATTGAGATATGTATTTAAATTTAGATGTAAAAGTCAATATTTACTCAAAAATAAATTCTTAAGTAAATAAAAAACATTTATTTACTTACCTCGTTTTTAAATCACGTTAGATATGGCCTCTATTTAGGAGACTGCAGTTCTGACAAACTCGTAGCCTTCCTCAATCCATCACTGTCAAGAGACAACTGGATGGATATAAGATGATGGATTGAGGAAGGCTACGAGCTAGTCGAAACTTCAGTTCACGTTAGATATGGCCTCTATTTCGGAGACTGCAGTTCTGACAAACTCGTAGCCTTCCTCAATCCATCACTGTCAAGAGACAACTGGATGGATATAAGATGATGGATTGAGGAAGGCTACGAGCTAGTCGAAACTTCAGTCTCCTAAATGGAAGGCATATCTAACGTGATCCATGTATAAACAAGGTAAATAAATTAATATTTATTATTTATAAAAGATCTCAAAGTGAATGCTGAAAAAATTGAAAAAAAAAATCAACTTTATAAAACATATTTAAAAAAAAATAGTGAAGTTTAGTTCAATTTTATGATCAATGTGTTATTTAAGAGCTTTAAGATAAAAAAAAAAACATCGCTTAATTCATTAAGTAATGTAAAATTTGAATTTCAAATATTAATTAAATATAATTTAAATTTAAAGAAATTTAAAAAAAAAACAATTTAATAATACTCATAAATCCATAGGAAATAATGTACTTGGTGATAATAATATTGATGACACGACTTGAGTACACTCTGTCGAATCTCAAGTCCACCGTTTCTTTTCTCTGATAAAATGTCGCATAAAATAGAATTTACTTTGGATCTGTATGTGTATTATTAATAATTAAATTCGATTAAAAAGACATCTTAAATAATTCATCAAAAATAAAATTTTCATTATAGACTTACCAAAAAGGCCAAATATTTCAAAACGATGAATTTTATTATAAAAAAAAAATATTTTGAATTTGTGACAACAACTTCTTCCTTATATGACTAAAATAATTGATTTATATGGTTGTTTTTGTTGCAATGTTCATCTAATTCTAATAGTTATATGAATGTTTCAATGATACTACTACTGAATGGTTTTAGTGCATATTACGATGAAGTTCATTCAAATCAATTTGTGTTGTCTATGACGTGGTTGGTTTTTATGTTTACAGTCCCATTCTCGCGGTCGCAGAGTACAGCCAGGCCAAGTACCACGACGGCAGCACAGTTCCTGTTTGCCTGACCCAAGCGACGCACTTCTGGCCATTTCTCTACTTTCTCATGACCATCTCCTTATTCTTCCTGGTCCCCTTCATGATCCTTCTAGTACTGTACACGATCATCGCCAAGAACCTCATTTCTGCAGCTTCAAAAGTCGTAATGAACAAACACGTTGACTGCTACAACTTTAGAGCAAGGCGACAAGTAGTCATGATGTTAGGAACGGTCATTTTAAGCTTCTTTGTCTGTTTAATGCCTTTCAAAGTGTTAACTCTTTGGATTGTAATAGTACCGGATGAAACTCTCTTCAAACTAGGCGTGGAAAAATACTACAACATCCTGTATTTCAGTAGAACGATGCTTTACTTGAATTCAGCAGTAAATCCTATTCTTTATAATCTGATGTCTTCGAAGTTTCGAGACGGTTTTCTGTTGATCTGTCATTTGAAGAAGAAAAACGAGTTGAGGAATTATAGAAGAGGCTGCAGAGAAAAGAGACTAGGAACTTTCCATACAACTTCTACTTCATACACCACCAGCAGCTCTGCTTCAAGACAAAGTGGCAGTCTTCGCGGTACTTTTTACAAGAAGTTCAGCTTTGAAAAAAGAACGAGCATCGGCGGTAGATCGATTGATAGATTCACAGATACTAGCAGTAATCAAGAGCCTAAGACCTCTGTCGAAAATAAAAGCAATGTTTTTCTTTGTAAAATGATCGATTCAAATAATTCTTTATGTCAAAAAGATATCGAATCAAATCATGGTAAGTTTTCTCAAGAAAATTCTGTTGGTGGATTGCCTAACGTGCGGTATAATAAGAGCAGCAACGATATATGCGGTATATTCAATGTCAAAAAGTTCAACAGGCAAAACTCGGAGCCGATCTTTCAGGAAAAAAGTAATATCAAACACATGCTACCGGTCGACGAAATCGCTGAACTTCAGATGGAAAGCAATTCCAAAGATGTTGAACAGAGTTTGGAAGTTAAAGATGAATCTTTGACATCAGATTGCTTAAATAAGGATGCGGTGGACGGTTGTCGCGATTTAAAGCGTTGTAATCGTGAGTGCGATCGCAAAGAGAGATTCTGCAAGAAAGTTGATGGGAAAAGTGTATTAGAAAGTCTGCCATTTCTTCCGAAACAGAGATCTCTCGATTCCAGTGGTTTTTCGGCAAATTATTCACTCAGACGAAGCGTCATCCTTAAAAGTGCTAAATCACTCAGCGTCGAAGAGCATGATAATAAAGATGTAAAATTTAAACAAAGTTTTGTGTAATTCTAATGTATTTGCAGGCTATTAGTTAATATATATTCGTATGGAAAAATATTATTAAGAATTACTATAAAATCATATAAGCCAGTATTTTATTGAATTTAGTATAAATAATCTGCATTTTTATCAAGTAATTTGAACATTGTCAATTTAGTGGAAAAACCAATAGGATTTTTAGTTATGCGCATAATTCCATTTATAAAAAAAAAAACAATTTTTGCTATTAATCTTTTATATAACAGAAAATTATAAGCTTAATATAAATATACATATATTGTATATATATGATTCGTATTACGTGGATAACCCTTAGAACAATATAGCATTTAACAGAATGCTTATTAGCATATTTATTAAGTATTTTTGGGTATATTTTGAACCAAAGAAAATAATGTTTTTTACTTGTGTCGGCATTTATTTTTTTAAATAATTTTAGTTTCAATGTATCGTCTAGGTTGTTAGAAAAAAATGATTTTTTATTCATTAAATCCAAGGATTTTAGATGTAAAACAAAGTGCGAACTCAATCTTTGGAATTTCTTTCTTATGTCATTACTCCTGAGCTGCAGATTCTAAATATTTTACATCATCTTTATTTGAGATATGGTTTAAGTTAAGGCAGCAAACTTTAAAGCGCCATCTAGACTTTGACAGCTATTACACTTTTAAATTATCCAAAGACCTACACAATTTTTCTTTGTTGAGAAAGCTCTCAAGAAAAGTTGAGACATTAATTATTTATGTAATAACAATGTTATGAGTATTGTTTTATTGTGTAACTTGTGTAATTGATTTCATGTTGTCGTGTAAAAATATTTAAATAATTCATTAGATCAAGTAAATTTTACTTAGTCATTAGATAAGATAATTAAACTTATAAATATAAAATAAACTATGGCATTGTTGTCCGGCTAAATTTTGCTTGAAAATCATTTATTTCAAAACAAACCAAATAAATTGTTTTTTTAATGTGTTGCTGAAAGTATAAAATAAAATATCTTAATATAAAAAAGGAACAATATTTTGTAGTTCGTCTCTTTTACATGCATATTTGTGAAAATAATTACGATAATAATAATTAATAAAGTATATTCATTACTTAATTGGCATTCCTTAACAATAAATATTTTCTTAAATGTATTATCACACATGATGTAGGAGTAATAAAAAATGATTTTAATAATATATTTAATGTATGTTTTTAATTTAAATAATAAAATGGTTTCTAAAGAATTTTTCGTTTTGATCAAACATAAGATATGCCTTAAATTAATGTGGAAAAAAAGGTCCCTATTAGCATAATTTAAATAAAAATACCATTGCTATACAAAAAAACCTAAGCTTAGTTCATATTTTTTCCATCATGAAGGATACTTTACTCTTTACCGGTTTCGGTGCTACAAAGACTTTAGTAAGTAGCTTCTGAGGAAGGTCCGGTGGTACAGAACCGGTTAAGTGATTTATCAGTGGTCTCATAGAAAGATTTACTTGTATTTTGTTTAAATATGACAAACCATAAAATTACTACATTCTACGAGAATGATTTTTTCTCTTTTCAGCATTTATATTTTGAATTGCATATTATCATTAATAAACCGTTTTTTTTATTGGTGGGAAGTGTTTTAAAGACAACTATTTTCCAATATATCTTTGTAATATTTACAAGGAAAATAACCCTAAAATTCAGCCTGAAATAAATATATCTCACAGATAACTTTAATAATGTTAATATTCTTATTGGTCTTCGTATCAGCATTATTTTATTGGTGACATCTGCTAAGTTGATAGGACTGACTTGACAACTGTTACTAGAGAATCGACATTGATACTCTTCTAGAGGGCGCCCTAGACGGGAGTATTTGCAGCAAGTATTCGAGGACATGAACTGTAGCGCTTATGCTGAGCTGGAAAGGGTTGCGGAGGACCGAGAGAAATGGAGATCGAGATGCAAGATTCTGTTGCTGCAAACCAATCCACCGGATTGATACTACAAAGAAGACTCTTCTATATCTTCTTTTAGTAAACCATTGTTCTTCTCTCAAATCTTTATACTAGCCTTAGAATAGAGTCCCCGAAAATTGCTTTTATACATGCCAAAAACTCAATACTGTATTCTAGTATTCGAAGCATATTTGCATATTTATTAATCAACTTTTTCAAAGAGACCAAGTTAATAGTCTGACACTCCCGATATTCCAACAAAATTGAAGTAACGAAATATTTACAAATAAAATATTTTGTACTTTTTTTTTATATTATTAATCAAAAATATTGTTTAATTCATATAATTTTCACACACTTATTTTTCATATGAAGATATGTGAAATATTAATTTGTTTTTTTATACAAGAAAATTGTTTGCTGAAAGTATACTTGACTTTCTCAAGATAATAAATCGTTACCACATTTTCTTGAGCAAGGAGAGCTTTAGTGTCTTGAAAATATTTTTCACGTAATTTCAGGTGAGACTATAAAAGCTCTCGCCAGATGGTGCTCGACAATGAATGGTTAAATTCTTGGATAACTTAAATTTCACGTTGTAAGTTTGTAACATTTTTTTCCACGTTTCAGCGGAGATTTTGAAATTTAAAAAAAAGGTAATACATATTTGAAAATTTTACATTATACTAAACCTAACCAGAATATTTACATAATAATAAACATACAAGTTTTCATACTTTAAATAGGGCCATATTTATTTAATGAATTTGTCTGTATATTTGTTTATTTTTGTAATATACTATGAAATATCTTCATATAAATATTTTGCACTGTGTGTTACGTGTTTTTAAGATATATTTTTTCAGTGTACAGATGGATTTAGAATGATTTTTATGTGTAGTAACTGTTCGATAATTTGTATATATATAAATTAAATTGTTTATATTTTAATAAATTTCATTGATTATTATATTTTTATTGTTAAACTATTATGGTTGTGTAATAATGTAAAAAAATACAAGCTTAGCACAGTAGAAAATAATACAGGGAGCGGCAAAAATAGCTATCGGTTTTCATCGTTGCTTTGATTTAAAACCGTCAGATTTTTTGCCGCCATAAATAAAATAAACTTTTTAATAATGTTGATTTGAATTATTAAAAATAAAAATAAATAAATATAATAACGCTAAAAAATATTAATATTAAAAATTTTCAAATATTTTTCTAATTTTATAAATATGATTTTTATTTCAGTCCTATACTTGGCGTGGCATCCTACAAGTTAGAAGAATACTACGACGGTTCAATGGTTCCTGTCTGCCTAACTCAAGCAGATACTTTCTGGCCAGCTTTCTTCTTCATCTCAACAATCTCAGTCTTCTTCATCATACCCCTAGCCATCCTCATCATCCTATACACCATAATTGCAAAGAACCTCATGGAAAACCCAAGTCTTATCACCCAAAACAACAAACATAACAACGTATCAGGAAACAGTGTGTTAAGATACAGAAAACAAGTTGTCATGATGCTAGGAACCGTTGTACTGTCATTCTTTGTTTGCTTACTTCCATTCAGAGCATTGACTCTTTGGATCATAATTGTCCCACCAGAAACGATAATGTCATTAGGCGACGAGTGGTACTACATCTTGTTATACTTCTGCAGGATCATGCTTTACTTAAACTCAGCTGTAAATCCGATTCTCTACAATCTTATGTCATCAAAATTTAGAGACGGATTCTTACGACTGCTCAGACTCAACAAGTTTAAGAAACTTCAAAGATTCCACAAAGGTGACAACATCCAAAGGAAAGACACATTCAATACAACGACATCTACAAACTATTCGAGTAGTCAGCATACTTCTGATTCATTTTGGAGGAGATACAGTACTAGCAAGTCGTCTCAGAAATCTCCGCAGAAAGTCATTATCAATAACGGAAGTGCTAGAAAAATGTCGCAGAATAATGGAGATCAATCTAGAAGGCAGAGTTGCAAAATTGGAGAGATTGTTAGCGTTCAGAATAATAGGCGTAACAGTATGAGATTTGTGAGCGATGTCATTTTGATACCGAAAGAAGAGAAAGTGGACGTGAACAATTGCAAAGCTAGAAACGCCAATTTGGAGAGCTTCTTGGAGAAGTCTCATGAAGAGATAAGTCACGTTGATGGTATTACAGAAGCTGTTGAAGATGTGACCGATGAGCGGTCTAGGTTAGATTCTGTGGAATGTGAAGTAGAAGTTGTGACAGGAAAGACGGTGAAGATTTGTGACAAGGATGTTATTGTTATTGAAGGTTTGAGCTCCAGTGAGAGGAAGACGCATTTGGTCAGGGCTCCTCTTTTGGTAAGTTCGAAGAATGCTTCTGCTATAACGAAGCAGTTTTCCAAAGAAAGTTTTGTTTAAGTTATATTTTAAATTATCATTAGAGAGTTTCAGAAACAACTGTCGTTTAACTGTCAACAATTTTAGTAGTTTTTTATGCCATTGTTGTACTACGAGTTGATGATAATTATCTTGATCAGTAGAAACACCGCATCTCTAAAAGTAATGTGTTGATACATATCAAATGCCATTTAAATCTTGTAATATTGAAGTTAATACGAAATTTAAAGGGTTTCTTATTACAAGCAATTAATAGGACCCATCTTTCTACAAAAAAAAAAGGTTTCAATCTGTCGCATTGGTGTTATACTTATAAAATATGAAGATATTTTTTATTTATCATATTTGTTTGAAGTACACAATTATCAACATAAGTCAATAATTAAGTAATTGTTAATCTTTTTTTCATACGTGGATACAACAGTCATTCGATAAATCAGATATTTGCTATGTATCAATACATTTTCTTTGAAATGTTAGTTCTCCCACCTTTCATTTAAATGTGATATATTTGAATGCATTGATTAATTAAACAACTAAATCAACGTGTACATGTAAGTTTGAGTTTGCTTAAGTATTTAGTTGTAATGAACGACTTTTTCGACGAAGTTTTTTTTTCAAAAAATACCAGGCATTGACAACTATATACACAGACTAATATTATTTTTTCCCTAATTTTAAGGACGGTAAAAATGTAACTCAAAATAAAATGTTCTAAGCATTTTTTCTTAAAACTGTTTTTATAAACAAAAAATGGAATGTCCAAATAAAAATTGAGGCAATAAAAATGTATCAAATTGTAATTTTAATTATGTTTCGAGTTGCACCCAATAATTTATTAATTCAGAATGAATAAACAAAAGCATAATTACTAATAAAATTTCGTATAAAAGAATAAAGATTTATTTTAAAATTTTAAATTGCGACATCTATTTGAAAATCAAACAGTCTCGCTGTTCTTTTTTTTAAATGGCCGCCATATTGCAATATTCAAATAAAATTCCTGATATTTAAACATGAAGGATTAGCAAATGCCTTAAGTCTGCTCGAGAGACGAACAATTGATTTAATTCTAACAAATTAACGCGCAGTCTTTCACGAATTTTTACGCCTTTAGAAGTGCCACCGACACTTTATTCGAGGATTTCCCCCTTCACTTTATAATTAACATTTGCACTCACTTCCCGCCTCGCTGATTTTTAATGGCGGTCTTTAATTGCTAAATTGCTTAAAATGCGTCGAAAAAAATATTTTCGCCGCGGTTTTATTTCAATATGGCTGCCACATTTACATGCAATAAATCTTCAGTAGCCGTCTCATTACTGAGGATCGTGATTTTCAGTTTCATCTTATATACATATATAAGGAGTATGCATTGAAAATGAACGTCTTTTATAAAAATCAACAGCTTATTTTGAGAAGACTATCAGACTCAGATCATTCAAAATACTGTCCATCGGCAGGTACAACCTTCTCCCATCTTTCAGGTAGCATGAGGTTTCCACGCTGGAAAAAGTCTTGGTCTTTTGAGGCAATCCGGTCATCGAAACATTTTTTGGTATCGTCGTAAGAAGAAAATCGCAAATAAAAAGCGCTGCATGTGGAGAATTGATCCGCCAACGTTATAGACCCGACATTTACGCATCATCCAATTATAACAGGAATTCACTATAAATGGGTGGTTTTCATCTACCACCAATTTAGATTAATAAGCTATGACTGGCATTTTAAGGGCGAGGAATCAAATTCACACCAAGCGGGGGTATTTTAGAGCTCAAAAATCTATTAAAAAATTTTTTTTATCTTCTTCGGGGATCGAAACCCACGACTTTCGGCTTGCCAAGCAAACGCTGTAACCATTGAGCTATACCCGTCGGCAAAAATAAATCTATTTTTTTTTAGGTTTTTTAAAGGTTTCAGACATCTATAGTTTATTTATGAAAGCTCTGAGTTAAATAAATTAATAAATGTCATCTCTAAATGGAATAAAATATTTCATATTAATTATAATAAATAATTTCTTAATAAAATATATATCTAACTAACTACGGTTAATATTTAAATATTCGTCCATACTGAAGTATCGAGTGGGCTCTCTTTTAAACTTTATAAGGTGGACTGTATTTAATCGTGAAATTATTCCATTAATTAATAATATTGTTGCAAGTGCTGAGTAATTAAAAGAAAATTCAATTTTCAATTGTTTGACGGCATAAAGCGAATTTGAATAAAGAGAATAAAGATTTGAATTTCGAATATTTTAAAAGCTTAAGTGGGTCAAATTTTGCATTTATGTATTTATCGAATACAAGGGGGAATCCGCCTAGGAATACTTACTAGTACATACACCCCGACTTGCCAGCAGAAAGGGCCTTAGAAAATCAATTAAAACAGGAAATAGGTTGGATTTAGGTACTTCGCGGAATTTGGGGTTTTCGGCCCAAAGATTTACATGCGGTAGAATCTTCTATGTCGATTCTTCATTGAGAGATCTGCGGTTGTCCACAAATTCATATACTATATCACTTATAACCTTTTTTGCGTAAACACATACAGGAGAATACCGACAGATGATAAAAGTGATGCAGATCTCACCTGTGGATTCTATGATGACGCATGTTCATTTCATCATCAGCCTGTATCCGTCCACTGTTGAACGTAAGCATCCCAAATGAGTATCCATTTCTTGTCATGTTGTAGTTGGCTTTAAGAGCCACGCTTGCCAGGCGGCTTGGTGAGTTTATGGCTGGTTTACAGCGTGCCTAGTTGAAGGTGGGAGAGTTCTTTTGGTAACTCTCTAACCCCTTCTTTCTCTCGTCAGTTCATCACGTCACACCTCCAAAGGCATTGGTTACCGAAATCTTGTTGTGACATGACTATGTAGGGCTCACCACTTACATGTGAGAGTGGAGTCGATAGATGCGCATCACCACCCAAGAGCCCCATGTTACATATCAAAACGCTGCGTGTGAAGAGTTGATCCGCCAATGTTATAGACTACAGCCTGACATTCACGGTTCATCCATTTTTAACACTTATTCACTTTGAATGGGTGGTGTAGACTGTAGACTTTCGTCTACCATCATTTTTTATTAATATGCTATGACAGGAATTTTGTGGATGAGAGATCAAATTCACACCAAAAGGTGTATTTAAAGAGCTAAGAAATTGAATAAAAAACTTTTTTTCATCTCCGTCGAGAATTGATCCCACGATCTTAGACTTGGTAAGCACTGAACCATACCCGCCGGCAAAAGATTTTTGCAGTTCTTCAAACTATATAGATCGATAGCTAACTAAAAAACCGCTACATCAACTGTACATACTGTTTTAAACTATATTATATACAAATATACCTGAACTTAATAGGTATTTTTATTTTAGAATTTTAGTTGTGTTAGGCTGAAGTTATTTTTATAGGAAAAAAAAATATCCGAATAAACAAAATTAATAAATGCAAAAGTTGTAAAACTAGCGTGAATTTATAAAATTATAAGAAGAAAAAATATATGTGTACTATGTAGTTTAGTGAGATTACAAACGTTAATTAAAATGTTGTTTCTTCTAAATAAAATTGACAGCAAAGTAAAATTTACCAAAATGTATCACAGTATATTAAATTTACTAATAATATATGGTCCAGTGCATATAGAAGTATTTTTCAAGTATAACCATTTTTTTATATCGAATATTACACATACTATTTAACGACTCGATTAAGTTTTATAAGACTTAAGTGTAATTTTCAGTATAATTTGAAATTAATTTTAATTAAAAAATTAACAAATAAAAAATATTTAATTTTGATTCACATTTGTTTTAAACGATTACATGTTTCGGCCTCCCTGAAGACCGTCTTCAATCATTGTTAATTTTTTAATTTAAATTAATTTAAAGTTACACTGAAAAGTTGATAACCTTAATGTTAATGTAGTTTTCAGATTTGTATTTTATTTCATTTATTATTTCATAAAGTTTCATAAAACGACAATAAATGGTTTTGTTTATTTTTCGTCAAGATTTTTTAAATAATATTGTTTTTAAAGGTTCCACCACATTTCGTCCCCGGACAATTCGTTCTCAAACTCATCGGTAACGACATGGGGCGCACTGGACGTCTGGTGCACGAGACATTTGATCCTCTGACAACTCGTGCACTGGATGTCTCGCTAACCTAACCTAACCTAACCTAAGGATTTGTCCAGTGATCGCAGAGTCCAGAGATTCATAGGTCTCGTTAACGAAATAACTTAGGTTAGCGAGACATCTAGTGTACCAGTTGTTCTGTGCACCAGACGTCCAGTGCGCCTTTGAATCTCTGAACTCTACTATCACTGGACAATATTCTTAAGTAAAGTTAGGTTAGTGAGACAGCCAGTGCAGCAGTTGTTCGGGACCAAATGTCCCGTGCACCAGACGTCCAGTGCGCCCTACGTCGCTACAGATGAGTCTGGATACGAATTTTATGGGGACGATAGGTCGTGACACCGTTTTTAAAAGCGTCCATCTGTAGGTCTAAGATAAAATTATATATTAATGATAATTAAATATATTTAAGCTTTAAAATGTATCTGAAACAGATTATAATTTGAAATGTTTGTTTTACAAATAATGTTTAATTAAATAAATTATAAAGTTGTAAGAATAATTCATTAAACTTTTTTTTGTGATGTGTGAGGTAACTTAAGTTTGATGTAAAAGTTAATAATATTTTTCTCAGTCAATTATTTCATATATTTTTTTATTTACTTTGTTTTTACATGGATCACGTTAGATATGGCCTCTATTTAGATGACTGCAGTTTCGACTTACTCGAAGTCTTCCTCAATCCGTCACCGTCAAGAGACAACTGAGCTGCATAATACTTCGAAAGTGGTCGAACGCATTTATATAGGCTAGGAGTTAGTTGATATCGCAGTTTCTAAAATTGAGGCCATATTTACCGTGGTCCATGTAAAAACAAGGTAAATAAATAAATTTTTATTATTTATATTGGATTTCTAAGTGAATGCTGAAGACATTGAAAAAATAAATAATTTATTTAAGGTTTAATAAGTATTTGGTTATATTATTATATTAAGAATGTAATTTAATTGAAATATAAACATGCTTTAAAACCATATTAAATTTAACTAAAAATTATAAATCACCCAGCAATATGCTCTTTGTTTTTTTTTAAATATTTGTTGTTAAATTTTTAGAAATTTAAAACTATTTAAAGTAGTTCATAATTGAATAAATGTAAAAGCTTTTTGAAAGAAATGTGAGATCGTTTTCTGTATGAAATAGTGATTTTCTTAAAACAAACAAATATAATTTGTTATATGTAACAGTAAATATAAACAACGTATATTATCATATCTTGATAATAATATTGATAAGTTATAGCGTATGCTGAGCTAAAGGGGTTGCAGAAGATCGAAAAGAATGGAGATCGATATGTAATATTTTGTTGCTGCAAACCAATCCACTGGATTGATTGATACTACTACGAAGAAGAATGATACGTTATAGCGTTAAAAATCTGTTTAAGAATATATTATATGCACGTTACGTAGATCTAAAGATCGTAAGAATGGTAGTTGTAGACAAAAGTGTAAAGCTTGAAAATCACTTATAGAATGTTTTAATAATTTTATAACTAAATAAATGCATATAATATTGAAAAAAAAATACATTTAAAATAACTTGTATACTGTTAGTAATTACTTTGAAATAAATATATAAAAAATAGTCACATCTCTCTAGTTTTTTTTACATTTCTTGAGTGAAACCAAATATTAAAATGAAAAAGGAAGTACTTTTTTTTAACAATAAATGTGAAATTAGGTAGGCTAATAATAAGATGTATTAGCTATTTATATATTTTATAGTAAATCTACCAAAAAGGTATCCAGTAATATTAGAATTATACTGAAATTTTTTTTTTGTTCATGAACCATTAGTCTTATAAACCCTAGTCTTATATATATTTATACACAAAAAAGCATTGAAATTTTGTAATATTAGATCGTGTCAATATTATATAAAGAATTTATGATTTATGTACAACATAATTCAATAATTTCATAGTAATTATGTACTATTTACTTGTTACATTGTCATTTGTATTGATTCTCCCACAATAATTTATCATCCTATTCTTCAGCTGATCTTCATACACCCTTCAAGGTGACACCCTTTCTGGGTTCCCATTTCCAGTTTAGTATTACTAGTATCATTCCCTTCAAAAACTTCTTCAATCACTGAAGTAACTCTGAAATGCACTCGTAAGTCTCGCTGTTTCCGCTTTTATATTATTCAAAATATCTTTGACGGTGTTTTCTTTGTCTATTCGTCGTGCACCCACTTGCTCTCGAATAACTGATTTAATTCGCATGCTAAAAAAAAAACACTTTTACATTGAGCACGAAACAAGATTATTTTATTCATTTACAAAAATTCATTATATCTGAGCTTTTCAAGACCAAATATTTTCAAATTTTACACCTACTTTGATGACAAAACTTAATATGTAAAATGGTGGTATATCAAGAGTAAAAGTATAAATATGCTATTTGAAGTTTAAACAGAATCACTTGATATCCTCCTCTTAAAGTTCGATATCGATTAACTGGATGAAGGATGCAGGATCAGGTTCACAATACAAACACTTGTTTCGGTTTCACATATTACTCGTTTATTCGTCAATAACGTCGCCCGTTATAGGGACGCCTTTCGGCGTTCCTATCACGGTGGCGGGTGCGTGTTGACTGCCTGCCCGCTCTGACATTTCGGCAGTACCAACCGCCAAGATGACAGTTGTACCAACTGGCAATGGGCCAACTGTCATAACAATTATTTTGGCGTATGCAAACACCGTTTAACATTATATAATTAAACTAACATTCGATGTAGATGTCAGGCAAGCGAACAAAAATAAGAGACAAAAGATCGTTTGTCGAAGCTTTACGGCATCGGCCTTAAGGATCTATATCAAGCTGATATCACAATATTGTAAACAATTTTTATGTTTTTTTTATGTAAACACGTACAAAAGAATACCGACAGATGGTGATAGTAATTCTGAAGTCTCATCTGTGAAATTATATGATGCTTAGCATGCTGCATATGGCTAATCGCTACATGTGGAGTATTGATCCGCCAACGTCGTAAGCTACAGCCCGAGATTCATATCATCCTTTATTATTACAGGAATTTATAATGAATGGGTGGTCTTTACGGGACGACTTTCGTCTGCCACCAATTTTGATTAATAGGCTATTGGCATTTTACGGGTGAGGGATCAAATTCACAACAAGCAGTGGTATTTTAGAGCTCAGAAATCGATTACAAATCTTATTTTTTTTAATCTCCGTCGGAGATCGAACCCACGACCTTTGGCTTGTAAAACAAACGTTTTGATCATTGAGCTACACCCGCCGGCAAATTGTCAATTGAAATTTACTATTCGTTTTTAATTCAATTTATTTCCGGATTCTGCGATTAACTATTGTATTCTTACATGCGAGTATAAAAAAAACATGAAAAATCTCCCCTTTTGATAAATATTTTAATTGAATATTTAAAATAATCTTAAAATAAAGACAAATACATTTTAATTTTAGAATTAATTTTAATTAAAAAATTAAAAATTAAAAATATTTAGTTTTGATTCCCAATTTATTTTAACATGTTTACATGTTTCGGCCTTCCTGAAGACCATCTTCAATAACGATTCAAATTAATTCTAAAATTATAATTATGCAGTTTCACCAAGTATTGTCGGTTGATAACCTTAATGTTAAAGACAAATACCTTCGTACAAAACGAAAGTCTGAAATTTGATAAAAGAAAAAATAAATATAATCATTGGATGCTGTAACAATAGATTTTTTACTATCTTTATAAAACTGATAGATACACCTCATTTTATACCTAAGGTACGTAAATAGTATAAACTATTACCTAACGTAAAAAACTATACTTAGACGTTAAGATTTTTTATTGGTGTGAATTGTATTCAAATAAATGTGATAATATTTATACTATTATAAGAAAAAAAGTATTTTATATGGAAATGAAAAAAAAAAGTTTATAATTATATTGTTTATATTATTATTTGTTGATTCCTTTATACATTACCTGCATTCATGACATTTTACCAAAAATATATTGTAATTTAAATAATTATACGTGTTTTTAATTATCCTCTTCCAAGCGATCCAATATAAATTTACCTTTGTTTTTCAGATTTATGTAATATTACGTAAACGCATACAGCAGAGCACCAAAAGAGGACAGTGAATTACAATGTACTCGGTGGAGCTCCGGAAAGTAGAGTTGACTTGGTAAGAGGTTAACAGAACTTTATGGCAGCAGATTGTAAATACCATGTGCTCCAGATAAGGAACAATGATTATACTCAAAGAAATATAGCATGCTCCCTAAGTTTCATCAAACACACGATGCCAAAAAAACCTTTCCTCCAAAAAAACTCGTGGAGTTCATGTTTGAATTGGGCCTCCCTTACAAGAAATATATCAACATCTGAGGTGATTTGGTTAACAGTCTGATCCCTCTCCCAAGAGGCATAGTCTCTGGCAGGATAGTGTTACTCTTTGGGAGAGCGAAAAATCTGTGCTTCTTTATTATCAGATATTTATCGGGGACACACAAACCGATCTTCAACAAAATTCAGGATTCCCAAGCACGCCACGCAACAGCCGGAAGAAATGCATACCTAAGCACACATCCCTTCTTGTCTTCAACTCAATGTACCCCAGCAATTGAATCAATACTTTAAAAATTCCATTTTAAAGAATATATATAATTTTTGCACTAATAAAATTTCATATGCTACATTTATATTTATAAAAAATAATTATTTATATTTAAAGACAGTTACGATTCTTCGATAAATATGTCTTGCCCATTGCTACTTGAGTGTGCTTATTAGTTGGGTAACGTCCACTACTTGAGATCTTCTTCGGATATCCTCGTTTCGGATTCCATCATTTAGAAACATTCCATTCATATATATTTTATAAATAAATGGAACATGTTTTCAGTATTTGATTCAACTGTTTACTTTTCAAATAATGTAAAAAAGAACATTTTCGTTTAAATTGTAATGTTGCCATCGTAAAAAAATCCAAAAGATGATCCGATCATTTTGTCGTGGCACAAAGCTGACGTCTAATATGCTCCGAATTTATTTTTAGACTTTTCCCGAAAGGATGGCAAAAGAAGTAGGCCTCGCTATTAATAAGCCTTGTGATTAAATTAAGGCTTTCGAATGCAAAGCCGCCGGTCTTAATGAGACTGCTGGAGGTCTTAGGAGGAGGCTGAGAGGCCATCTTGAGATGGCGGATCCCGTTACCTAATTTATAATTATGTTCAGCCATTACTGACGTTTAAGATTTGGAGCAGGGGTCGCCTAATGAACATAATTTTAGCTGCACCCATTAATTGAATTGCAAATATTGATTATAAACACAGAAATAATTGAGTTAGCCAAATAATTTTAAGTAATTTAATTAACCGCGGTTCTTGGTGTATGATGTAACATTAAAAAAGTAATTCGCATTGAACTGGTAAGATAAATTATGTTTTTATAAACTGATAATATTTAATAGATATTAATTTATTTACCTTGTTTTTTTACATGGATCACGTAAGATACGTTCTCTATTAGGAGACTGCAGTTTCGACTAACTCGTAGGTTTTCTCAATCCATCACTTGTTAAGGGATAACTGAGCTGCGATAGTACTTTATAAGTGTTCAATCCCATTTTATCTAGGAGAGGGGGTGGAGGTGTGTCTATCAGGGAATGATAAGAGAGGAAACTGCAGTCTCCTAAAAGAGAACTTATCTTACGTGATCCATGTAAGAACAAGGTAAATAAATAAATATCTATAATGTATAATAGATCTCAAAGTGAATGCTGAAAACATTTTAAAAAATCAAAACAATTAATCACGATACCTGTTTAATTAATTATGGCAATAATTTATATTTATTAGAATTTTTCATATTTCACATGTATGCACAATAAATGTATATAACGCTTACCTATCTTCAGTGATTTTAAGAATTTCGACTTTTATATAACTCTGAGTTTTAATATTATTTATTAATTACTATTATATAGTTAAATACTAAGTAATTATGTTTTCTTGTTAATTGTAAAAATAATTTTAACCCTTTCATTAAGGCTCGATGGAATACAAATTATACTGTCAATAATAAAACTAGTATTTGAAGCATAAATGTACTTTCTGGTCTACTTTCATACATCACATTGGTTCTTGTATCCTTTAGCTATCAGATGATGCATAAAAAACTATTCTAAGAAAGTAGCAAAACGATATACCATGGCTACCGATGTCAACGGTAGGGGAATCTTACACGGCATATATCGGGTATCGATGCGAACAGGTTAAATGACATAAATATAATTTTGTGAAAAAAAAAAAACAATTCAATAATTAACGAGGTTTTACTCAATAAAATAAACACTAATTATCAATTAACATATGAATATCTTCAATTTATTGCTTGTTGAGAAAAACATACATTTAAAAAAAAAGTTTACAAATGGATTTTTTTTTAAAAGATATGATAGAACACGTAAATTTGACATTGTATATGACATAATTGAAAACATTATTGTATTTCCCGTTCAATAACGTTTGCTTTATTATTTATATTATTATGATAAATGGGAAACAGTTATATTGTATTTTCCAAACTGATATATTGGTATTGTCAGAAAACACAGCATTTGTGAGTATTAAGGTGTGAAAATAAGTTTTGATCTGTGGATTACGGGGAATTGTTATGCGTGTTAAGAAGGGATCACTGTAAATACTCCGATATTCCGAAAAAATTCGTGATCGGAATATCGGAGTCATCTTTCGAAATGAAATAAGAACACGGTATACTGTCACAGGGAATTTAAACTTAATATTTAAACATTTTTAAATGTGAAAAGTTATTGAAGATTTACATTAGATTGAATTGAATGATTAACGAGATTCTTTCTTCATTCATATTCACTCCTTTGGTGTATGATCATCAAACATACTTAAAAGCGTTGGATACCATACACCCAAATATATATTTTAAATTAGACGCCGAAACATCTAAATTTTACAAATTCATACTCATTAACTGTAATAAATAAAATGGTCAGATTCTTTTAATCAGAATTAAATCAATCTTTTGGTCTAAATTAAAATGTTTTTTTAGTTTATAACAGGTTCATTAGGTTATGCTAAATTGGGTTGGGTGTGAATATGTCAAATATTTTTAATACTATAAAATATTGCTACTCTTATTTTAAATTCTGACTATATTATCAATTATGACTGGAAAAATACGAGCCTTTCTCAATTCTCTCTACAAAAATCATATGTTAACGTAATTATTTTATTTTTATAGTTATTTTTTAATAAAAAAGAATATATTTATTTTTGTATGTAAGCACATACAGGAGAATACCGACAGATGGTAATAGTAATTTTTTCTCTCTGTCTCATCTGTGGAATTCTATGACGCTTACCATGTTGTATATGGCGAAACGCTGCATGTGGAGTGTTGATCCGCCAACGTCATAGACTACAGCCCGAGATTCACGCATCATCCTTTATTATTACAGGAATTTACTATGAATGGGTGGTCTTCACGGGACGACTTTCGTCTACCACCAATTTTAATTAATACGCTATGACTGACATTTTACGGGTGACGGATCAAATTCACACCAACCGGGGTATTTTAGAGCTCAGAAATCGATTAAAAATGTTTTTTGTCGGGGATCGAACCCACGACCTTTGCCTTGCAAAGCAAACGCTTTACCATTGAGCTATGACCGCCGGCAGACCGTCTACTTATATAGAGGAAGTTCGACTCCCACCTTGATCGGTGCAATAGTACTTGAAGTGACCTATGGTGACGGCGATACTATCAACATATGTGGAGAGGGCATGATTATTAGACAGGCACACACAGGGACATAGCGAAACTGGTACAGTTGATAAAAAAGAATTCCGCCACAGTATCATAAAAACTATCTTAATACCGCGATCTTGTTTTTAGTAATACCAATATCTCTAATATCGACATAAATGACTAAATTTAAACAAAAATTTAAAATCTATACAAACATTTATTTATGTATTTTACTTCTGCGAATTCGTTGCGAACGCCTGGTTTGGTTGTCGAATTTCAAAAAGCTCCAAATTCTGGAGCTTTCAAGGATGCAGGGTTATTAGGGATAACAACAGCCTGAGACTTACACTGGAGAGGAGGGGACCCAGAGTGTATTCATTCCGCATCATAATGCTGCACGAAAAATAATTTTATACGAGTATATCGCGGACTTGTACGTTATTGCCAGGCAGCATGTATAAAAAAGAGAACATTCCGTATTGCATTTAAAAAAATATATATAATAATAATGTTTGTGAAATATATTTATATTATTTTTCAGTAAGTGTCAGGGATAGGGATAATAAAGGCGCTGAATAGGTGGAACTGTGTTTTAAGCGAGTATCGCTACGAAACCCAGATATTGCGCTTAGTGAAAAGGGCTTCAATTATTACCAAAGCGGATTGATCTCTCTTTGCAGCCCATCGGTTTCAGTGACCTGTACGCCAAGATATCAAAAAACTTTAAAATTAACATTTACATTAAGAAGAAGTGTTTTTGCTATCATGAAGTATTTTTTTTTGTTTATTCATGTTAATATAGCATTACACCTGAAAATATACTAATTAAATGTTATTTACAGCATTACACTTTTTTTCATACATTTTCTTCAAGTAACTAATAGCTTGTAGAAACTTTTAGTGATTTGCATATTTCAACTTTTATAGAAGTCTAGATTTTATTAAATATAATTTATTTGGTTGAATAGTCTGGATCATGCTTAGTTTTCTTGAGTAAACTGATAATTTATAGTATAGATATTTAACGTTTGTTAAATCGACATTTGAATGTTTTTTAATGTAAGCACATACAGGAGAATACCGACAGATGGTGATAGTAATTCTGAAATCTCATCTGTGGAATTCTATGACGCTTACCATGGTGCATATGACTAAGCGCTGCATGCGGAGTGTTGATCCGCCAACGTCATAGACTTCAGCCCGAGATACACGCATCATCCTTTATTATTAGAGCTATTTACTATGAATGGGTAATCTTGACAGGATGACATTCGCTTACCACCACTTTTAATAAATAGGCTACGACTGGCATTCTACGGGCGAGGAATCAAATTCACACCAAGCGGGGGCATTTTAAAGGTAAGAAATAGTTTTTTTTTAATCTCCGTTGGGGATCAAACCCACGACGTTTGGCTTGCAAATCAAACGCTATGACCATTGAGATATACTCACTGGCAGCGAGCTATACGGAATTGAACTGCTCTTCAGGACCAAATGGTCCGGGCCTCGGAAGTGTCGGGATAATTATCCCTATCCCGGAGTATAATATTATTTCTTTGTAAAAAAAACACTTAAATTCAAACTACTTGTATTTACTTCATAAAAACATTATAACAGTATGTTTATAGTGCACATACGAGTATTACATAAGTGGAGTCAGAACTTTCAACTGTTTTAGTGTTGTTATTTTTGTATCGGGAACTCAGCGGAGAAAGCTCCAAAAGGTAGATGAGCTCTTTGGGCTAAACAAATATACTGAGCTTTTTCCCGTGATCTTTTGAGCTTACAAAATATTTCTCTAGATGGCGGGCTGGGCTTTGCCCGTCCCCGGGTCCCGGCTTACTTGTGATGTTTATTTACTTTTTCAAGTCAAACATAAATCAAATTAATTACAGAATGCATTGCGGCAAAGAGTACCGAGCTTTAAAATATTCATATTTTAAAAAGTTAAGATAACTTCGAATAATAAAACGTGTTACTAAACCAAAACACTCTATAGGTCAAAAGCTTAAAACTTACCACAAGATTTATTCATAGAACAATATTATAAAAATAGGTTATTTTTATGTAAGAAATGATTTATTTATTTATTTAACCATTTCATTACGGCTCGGTGGAATACAAATTATACTGTCAATTATAAAACTAGTATTTGAGGCATAAATGTATTTATCTGGTCTATTTTCATATATCACATTGGTTCTTGTTTCCATTAGCTATTTATTTATTTATATACAGAATCGAAATTTCAATTTTTTTACAAATATTTAGAAACATTAAGAGTATACATAAATATACAATAAATAGAGAAAATAATAAAAAATAAAAATAACACAAAAGAATAAGAAGATGACACGTGTCAAAGATCACAGAGATCAAGGAGAACAATACCATCGACAAAGGAGGAAAAGGATGTAAGAAAAGGATCGAGGTGTGCTGGTAGGCCATTTAGGAGCGACATTGCCGTTGTAGCAAATT
This sequence comes from Glossosoma conforme, assembly GCA_022606575.1. Lineage (NCBI taxonomy): Eukaryota > Metazoa > Arthropoda > Insecta > Trichoptera > Glossosomatidae > Glossosoma > Glossosoma conforme. Next base: position 60,628 of record JAGTXR010000047.1, read on the forward strand.
GAGTGCTTGAAGCTCCACAAGCATCGACTGGGATCAAAAACAATGGATGGCTACGAGCACGGGTGTACCTATCTGGAACATAGAACATATCAGATGATGCATGAAAAACTGTTCTAAGAAAGTAGTAAAACGATATATCACGGCTACTAATGTCAACGGTAGAGGAATCTTACACGGAATATATCAGGTACCGATGCGAACAGGTTAAACATTTTCTATCACCTAAGTATTCTATGTGACAACAAATCGTAGTTAACATATTATTTATTTCTTTTTGTTGTCACCACCATCCATTTTTAAGGTGACTCACCACAAACAGGTGGCGTTCACGAGAAGAGTTTCTTGTACTTCCAATTTTAAAAATATGCTATGACTATGTTTTTATGAAAGATTTTTATCGATTATATATAAAGAGATGATGCTAGCATTGATAAATTTGTTTCATTAATGAAAACGAAATAAATATGTTTCTACATGTGTAAAAGCAGTTAAAAATATTTTGAAGGTTTTCGAAAAGACAACCATTAATATAAGAATATTATTTTTGGGTCATTTTGTAAAATATTTTTACAACCGCTTTTCTCTTCTTTAGATGTGATGCAAATGCACTTACCAGGCAACGACAAACAAAAAATACCTTTGAGAGATGAAACGTCTTTATTATTTCAAGCGTTACGAAAAAATGCGAAATATTTTCATGATTAATTAGCTTCCCGCAATCTTTCAAAAACTTCGTAGTAACTTTATAAATACAGAGGCGTATCAAATATATTGTTTGTACTTTATTGTATATTTATTGATTACCGAAATCCTCACATAAGTACACAGCGACAACCAAAAACCAATTCATAAGTATATCATGTTTGACACACAAATAACATAAGGTATTATTGTCACAAAATCAAACATCTAACGTTTCGTATCCGTCCACACCAGCACTGAATCCGAAGCAATATTACACCAAATATGTCAATATCTTCATCTCAACTTGGTTTCAACCACTGTTCACTGCGATTCTTTTGTCTTACACGGATCAAAGGCTGAACGATGGTCCTCTCAGACCACTTCCGGCTCTATGAGAGACTTCAGCGAAGTCGCGATGACGATTTTGACTGTCAACCCTGAGGATGACCCCTGAAAAGGCAGTCGAAGTATCGATTAGAAGAAATTCGGCACACACGGCTCAACTCAAAAGGCACAATTCAAAATATATCCATTCCATGGGTTAAATGATCAACCTACGAAGTTATTCCATTAATATATTAACATCCCCCGTCTTCAAAAAGACGACAAGTCCCCGTTCGTCACGTTGCCGCGTGAAGAAAGGATGCAGGAGTAGATTAACTACACAAAGAACTTGTTTTTGAAGCACAATTCGCATTTATTTTTAATAAAGTCTTGATTTCTTCATCCGACCGGCATGAGATTTCGCCAGCCGGACGAGAGGTTAACTGACGACTGCCGGAACACTGTGACATCCAGCGCCGACAAAACAATCACGGCGAAAAAGCAAATTAAAGATGACAGTTACACCAACATGAAACGGAGCAACTTTCATATCTGTCCTAATTAAAACTAACATTATTTAGATATGCATGTCAGGCGAGCGAAAAAAAATAAGAAATGAAAGGTTGCTTTTCGAGGCTTTTCGGCATCAGCCTAAAAGACCTATATCAAGCTGATATCAATATATTTATAATTATTATGCCGATCCGATGGCAATTTATGAGCATGTTTCCTTTAGGGAGTGCATGGGAAATATCAAATTATCAATTATACGATGTATGTATGTGTATCATTGTTTATCTATATTATTCGTATATCTAAATAGAGTGGTGTTCGAAATTAAACTTTCCCCAAAACAGGGCCTCAAAACACTCGTATCGAATAAGGTCACAGATTAAAAGTTTAGAAATTTTCGGACAAAGACCGCCCCTAGCAAGTTTCGGAATTTGCGGAATAAGGCGGCCTCTAAATAGCTTTTGCGGACCTAATAATAGACGAAGGAGGCTCTTATCAGCGTCTTGAGGCTCTAAATTAATTTTTCAATTTGGCCTGACACAGTTTACGGAGTAAACAAAACTTTAATTCACCAAAACTCTTTCCCGAAACTCTTAAATTCTCAAATTCTCAACCCTTTCCAGATCGTTCCAGAATAAAAAAAATATTTGCAAAAAATACCACAGCCAAATTTCATGAAAACAACTCAATTTCAGAATATTTAGTAGATATTTATTTTTTTATGCGAACATACTTAAACATATAACATTATTACTTTTTATCAAATCTTTTCATTTAATAATATTTTTCCCGCGCTTATAAAATATAGCAGTCGTAATCTTTTTTTTTTATGTAAACACATAAAGGACAAAACCGAAAAATGGTGATGGTAATTCTGAAGTCCCTTTGAAATTCTATGACGTATACCATGGTGCATATGGCAAAGAGCTGCATGTGAAGTGTTGATCCGCCAACGTCATGGACTTCACCCCGAGATTCACGCATCTTCCTTATTATTACAGGAATTTGCTATGAATGGGTGGTCTTCATGGGACGACTTTCGTCTACCACCATTTTTTTATTAATAAGCTATGACTGGCATTTTACAGGCGAGGGATCAAATTCACACCAACCGGGGATAATTTAAAGCTCAGAGATCGATTAAAAATCTTTTTTTTTAATCTCCGTCGTGTATCGAACCCACGACTTTTGGCTTGCAAAGCAAACGCTTTGACCATTGAGCTATACCCGCCGGCAATCTGATTTTAAAGAAATATTTTTTTTTATCTATGAATCTTCTTCGTAGTATCAATCCGGTGGATTTGTTTGCAGCTATAAATACAAAATCTTGCATCTCGATCTTCTGCAATCCTCTTTAGCTCAACATAAGAGCTGCAACTCATGTCCTCAAAAACTTGCCACGAATACTCCCATCTAGGGCGCCCTCTACAGTTTCTATCCTTAGCCAACCCTTCCATAATGTTCTTAAGAAGACCATCGTGGCGCATAATATGACCGATCCATCGGTCCTGAGATGGTTCTTACTAGGTGCCTATCTTGCTTAATTAAGCTGAGAACCTCATTGTTCGTGACGTGGTCTCTCCAGGAAATTCCAAAAATTCTTCTGCATGACCACATCTCAAAGGCCTCTAGTCCTTTTTATCACTGTCAGATAAGCACCATGTCTCACAGCCGTACATCAAGATGCTCCAAACAAATGTTTTGGCGAGTTGCTTGCGGAGCTTTGAATTAATATTTTAATGAATAGAATATCAACGAATTCAAATAATAAAAGTATTTTAACTTTTTTAAATTGCCATTTACGCATTATAACTTTTTATAAATGAGCCATATAACTTTTAATTATTAGTTATCTCTACCATATTTTTAGATGATTCAAAATAACGTATAAAAATATATATTATTGGAGTTAGCTGTTTTCTGACATGTGAGGTCATTACCTTCGGATAATCTTATTTGATGTCAAATCGTTTATCATTTCTTTTGGAATTTATGTCGTGAAATATTACGCATTAGACCAAATTCTAGAAACACGTATTTTGGTATATTTTTAATTAATTTATATCTATGCTTTAACATTTCCTTTTTGTTATCATTTTATATTGGGTAAACAGCAAGAAAGCGAAATAATATATGGTTTCACTAAAGTAAAATAATAATAAAACACTTTCATGTATATTTGACACATACTGTGTTAAATAATGATTTTTTCTTCCGAGTTGAAAGGTCTTACAAGTAAATTTTAAAATCCCATGTGTATTTTTGAAAACATGAATGGAATTTTTTTTTCTCAATTTAATAGGTACGTAAGCCTTGGAAAACAAGTCACAAGAATTATGAAAAAAATATTGAGTTATTAAATTTGACAAAAAGTACTCGTTTAGTTACAAATAATCACATTTCATTCATATATTTTTATATTCTTTATTATTAAAAAATAACTATAATTTTTTTACATAAGATTTTCGTAGAGAGATTTGAGAAAGGCTCGTATTTTTCCAGTCATAATTGATAATATAGTCAGAATTTAAAATAAGAGTAGCAATATTTTATAGTATTAAAAATATTTGACATATTCACACCCAACCCAATATAACCCAACCTAATGAACCTGTTTTAAACTAAAAAAACATTTTAATTAAGACCAAAAGATTGATTTAATTCTGATTAAAAGAATCTGACCATTTTATTTATTACAATTAATGAATATGAATTTTTTAAATTTAGATGTTTCGGCGTCTAGCTTAAAAGATATATTTGGGTGTATGGTATCCAACGCTTTTAAGTATGTTTGATGATCATACACCAAAGGAGTGGATATGAATGAAGAAAGCATAAAACAAAATATAAAAAATAACAAATTATGATCCAACTAATATCAGATTAAAATCATTTGCACTGAAAACATATTCAAAATGTGAGTTTAGTACAAAAAAAATATTCGAGTTTTTTTCAGATAAATAATGTTTTTAAATTTAAATTTATAAATATAATTATTACATAATTTTGTTCATTAGTGTAAAATGATAATTTTACATAAAATATTTTTAAATGTGTAGAACCATCTTTAGATATATTTTAAAACTAAACAACAAAATGTATTTTTTCCACCGAGAGATGTCGGTATATTTAAATTCTAACCTTGAAATATGAACTGTCAAGAATCGGAAGTAATCAGTACAGTGGCGGGTTCGGTTCATATCGTGATTGGTTTATCGATAATTCTAACAACAAATCGGAAAACATAACAAGAATTCATAAAAAGAGCGCCAACAGTCAAATACTAACGAATATGAATGAGAAAATATGCTCAATATCATTCATGAAACTGCGCTGTAAATTACGTGGAGTGACACGTGTAAAAAATCAACAAGAAATATCAAAGCAAATGTAACATTTTATTTCAAAATATAAACAAAACTATGTATTAATAATTTGGTTATCTTGTATCGGTGAAAAATAGATCAATACAATTGTTAATTGCTTGAAGAATAAAATGTGATAATGCTCTATCAAATTCAAATCAGTTAACTCATTATTCATTATATTCAGTGTAGATATACTTTTTAATGTAGTTAAGAATAATAATAAAAACATATATAAATGGTTTAAATATTTATACATTTAAGTTGGAAAAACACAGTTTTTTTAATTCATTTTCATCATAAAATGTATTGAAATATAAACGAATAAATTTATATAATGCTTACTGTTAAATTACAAATTAAAATGCACCTACCATGTAGTAATAAATAAATTTATTTAATATAAACATATAATATTCTTACTTTTGTATTAAATTATTCATTAATCTTTTTATTTACTTATATAAAATAAATAAGCATTACAATTTGACTTCCAAATCATAATTATCATTTAAATAAACATTTCAAGCTTAATAACAACTGTTGATCATTTTGCGGTTCGTTTTGACAATATTTACTATGAATGACAATATTTACTATCACGACATCGGTGATATGGCTTATCAGTAAATAATTAATCCATGATACATTTCGCCGTATCATCGTTTCCCTTTGCATATTTTACGAGCGATTATACGACTAAAGTGTTTATAGGTTTTTATTCGACAATATATCTCAGAGTATCACAATAACTCGCTAGTATTTAACACGAGCGCGAAGTTTTAATGTCAGTCGACGAGAACACGGGTCTGCTGGCGGTCGCCTTTCACTTCGCGAAATTATAATTATTATTATATTAATGCGCGTTTCTCTACGCCAGTGAAGAAAATAGAATATTTTTGAATTTAAAAAACAACAGACAATCGTTTGAAATATTCCAATTTTGAATTAGTTTTGTGGCTGTTTTAGAAGAACGATAAATGACCAGTAAAGAGGATGTGCTACTTGGAGGAATCGAGGGGTATGTTGAATTTTTTTTTTATATCAAATAGTTTTTTTTTACTTTTACAAATAGTTATTTTGTTTCTTTATAACGGCGATAATAAAAATGCCTTGGAATGTGAGAATGGATTTTCGGACTGCATTATTTTGTTTACGTTTGTATGTTTCGTAATGCAGCCAGAGGTATTTCAATTGCAGAGAGGAAGTTAATGTTTAAACTTGTTTTTCTGAAGTAAGTTCATAGACTACAAGTATACGTTCCAGATGATTCTATACATTTTATTCAATTTTCCATCGCAGTATATGCAAGGTCAAAATTTATGATTTTCAAAAATAAATTATTAACCATTAACCCTTTCATTACTGCTCGGTGGAATACAAATTATACTGTCAATTATAAAACAAGTATTTGAAGCATAAATGTACCTATCTGGTATATTTTCATATATCACATTGGTTCTTGTATCCTTTAGCTATCAGATGATCCATAAAAAATATTCTAAGAAAGTAGCAAAAGGATATATCACGGCTATAGATGTCAACGGTAGGGGAATCTTACACGGCATATTTCGGGCACGATGCGAACAGGTTAAAAAATAATGATAATTTAAATTTCTGATAAAATTAATACCACTCGAATTGAAGAATAAAGCCATCGCAGCCACCAAGAATATGTTTCTGTCTGTCTCAAGGTTGATCCGCCATACATTACTTATTGAATCGGTGGTGTTTTAGGACCAAAATATGTAGAATTTGTTTTTTTTCTCTTATTACAAACTTAGCTGTAGAATACGTTCAGAAAAAAACTGAAAACACATACCAAATGATCTTGTTTATGGCGTAACTAGGGTATTTGGCGCCCTCCTGCCCATGATAAAAAGAAATAAATATTACTAGTATATTATTAAAATAATAATTAAAAGTCTGATTGGCTTTAAAATATGGTAAATCAATCAAATATTAATTCGTGTAAAATAGAAGCACACAATTAAAACTAAAATAACGTTAAAAAAATATTCGTACATCTCATTTTACATTTAGAAGAATGGAATTCCGCCAAGAATTTTAAATTTCAAAACTGCAAATCATCAAACTTGTTAAGCAGCTTTGTGACATTTAAATTGCCTTAGCGGAAACTTTCTAGTTACATTGTATTTGTAATAATTTAATTCATCGAACATCCAATAACATAACATATACTATTATATATATTTAGCATATTACGTGTGCATTGACATTTTATATTATCTTATTTCGTAGCGCACACTTCCGGTTTTGTATGTGTTTGGTCGGCGGGTATAGCTCAATAGTCAAAGCGTTTGCTTTGCAAGCCAAAGGTCGTGAGTTCGATCCCCGACGGAGATTAAACGAAAAATAATTTTTAATCGATTTCTTAGCTCTAAAATACCCCCGGTTGGTGTGAATTTGATCTCTCATCCGTAAAATGCCAGTCATAGCCTAATTATTAAAATTTGTGATAGACAAAAGTCTTCCCGTGAAGACCACCCATTCATAATAAATTCCTGTAATAATAATGATGAGACGGGAATCTCGGGCTGTAGTCTATGACGTTGGCGGATCAACACTTCACGTGCAGCTCTTAGCCATAGCATGGTGAGCGTCATAGAATTCCACATATGAGACTTCAGAATTACTATCACCATCTGTCGGTATTCTCCTGAATGTGTTTTCATAAAAAAAACATTCACAAGTACTGAATATCATTTTATTTCTGTCATGTATATTACGTATTATCGTTTACTTATATATGTTTACCGTAATCCGAGAGCATTTTATAAATGCACGGTTCACGTCATTATTTCATTGAAAACTCTATCTGATTATTGATAAATAATATTAATAGATAAAATCAACGGCATCGATAGTTATCTGTGGAATTGTTGGTATCTCAATGCCGGGAGAGATTTTTATTTTCCTTTATCGTTACATATTATTAATATAACTTGCTATGTGCATTCGATAAGGCATTGATTGTTGACGATTTCGCAATAAATTCAAGTCCAATGCTAAAAGATAAAAGCAATTTTCGATGTGTGCCAACGACCTCCGAAGAGATCAATAATTTTCAATTTAAAACCATCAAGGAATTTAAAAATGCTTAATATTTAACAAGTGACGAAGCAAACAATTAACATTCCAGGATCATTGACTCTTCTATACAAATTGACTGAATGGATCAATTGAATAAATCAATTTATTAGTCACCTTCGCTTTTATATAAATGGTCGAAGAATTAACCGTACATTTACTTAATATTATGATTTTATTAACCCTTTCGCATCGCTTATCCATATATGCCGTCCAAGATTTCCCTACCGCTGACATCGTAAGCCGTGATATATCGTTTTGCTACTTTCAGTACTCATTGTGATATCTACGGTAGGAACTTGGAACTGCAGTCATTCTCTTTATCAACCTACGTGTATTATTTACAGGAATCTGTAAAGCATGTAAATAAATATCGTTAGGTTTCGTCACAGGATCGATTTTTCTGTAAACCACATGTGTCAATGCCACCACATGTATGGAGTTATATTATGAACGTTTGTTAAATATAATAGTGCTTTATGCATCATCTGATAGCTAAAGGATACAAGAACCAATGTGACATATAAAAATATGTCATATACGTACATTTATGCTTCAAATAATAGTTTTAAGCAAAAAAATGGTTTGAAAAATTCACTTTGTTTTGACAGTATAATTTGTATTCCACCGAGCCGTAACGAAAGGGTTAAATATAGTATTTTTAACTGTCGTATAACTCAATGATTTTTGTATCAAACTTCGTTGTAATCTACAATGTCATTTATTTTTCCCTTCCGGTCACAGACATATTCAGTACCACTTTTAGTAACCTTTTATCTATTTCGTATATGTGTAATTTTAAGTAAATAAATATAATTATTGATTACTTTGTGTAATAGCTTTTCATTAGTAAATATAATTATTTTTATTCATCTACAACTTTAGTCATTGATCATAAAATATATTTACATATCTAAAGTATTTACATACTCATAAAATATACAGTATGTCAATAACTTTAAATTAAGTAATAAACTATGTTGCGTACCCATTTACGTTTTTTATAGACTTAGCTATTTTCACAATACATAATTAAAAAAGGATTGACATATGTTGTCACTCAAATCACTTACCATTAGTACTTAACTCAAATCTACTTCAGGGATGAACATGATTGCCTACCCAACAAAATGAAAACGCTTTGACGGAACGCTGCACTTAAAAGTGGATCTCGTAATAGTCTTTATAAGTAGTGGATCCATAGATTTGGCTCCATGACATTTTTTAGGCCGTTATTTATTTCTGTTTTTTTTTATCATTAATTTAGTATTAATTGAATGAAAATGTATTTTTATTATTTATTGACTTGCAAACTCTCGTAAGATCAATCCTAAAACAATATATTATTGCTAAAACCCTTGCGGTATATTATTCAATGCGGTATATATATATATTTATTCAAAAACACGTTATAAATTAAAAAACACAAAAAATCGTTGACAGTTTTGATATAATTGTTCCCTGATCTCTGACATCTGAGGGCTCTGATGACATTGATATCGGCTCCTCTTGGTGACCATGTTCATATCAATTCTCCCTATCTCCTTTTGTAGGTCATCGATAAAAAAAACATTGTGCAACTCTATATAACACACTAGTAAAATTGTTGACCTATAAAACCGACAACATCCGGTTATTCTGATTTTTTTGGCGTATTCCACGTATTCTGGAGCATTAACATATGACATTTTAATGTATATTTAACAACTGGCTAGCTATTAAGGTGTATTGTCTAATCGTGGAAGACGATCTAATCGTAACTAAAAACAAACAATTGAAGAATGGCCGCTATACTGTCGTATCTAAAAAAAAAAACGAAGTAATAAAGAAACTTTTTCACAGGAAGCGAAAATCATATGTGAATTGTCGCTCTTATGACATTGTGTTATTTTTATCACTGTATTATTCAAAAATACTATATTATACACAACAAAATTACGACAAATTTAGTTAAATACTTATTTAGATATCTTTAAATTTATTTGGATATCGTTTTTCTTGGTTGCGATCTAATCATTCGTATATGGGAGCAATTTTAAATTTATCATTTGTTATCGAGATTTAATACGTTTCATAAAAAAAAATGTTTAAATTTAAGACCGCTTTTTGCATGTTCGACCTTGTGTAGGTACTTTCATCTTGATTGAATTCCTTACGTCCAGACGTCAGTCTGTCAATATACGCAGTATGGCATATTGATTTAACTGTCAAATGTATCGTTTATTTTTATAATTTTCATGGAAATGGATATATGTACCAATGATTATATGATCATTTCAACCACTAAAACATCGACTATTATTGCAATCAGTAGACATATATTGTAATACAATGTAGTATAAAAAATCAAAAACACACTCAGTGTTTAATTTCCTTCCGTAATTGCATTCAATCCGATTGAAATGTTTCGCAGACCACTGAATTTGCTATTTATTCAACGATTTCCAAACGTTACATATATCTAAATTGATATTTATTAAAATGATACTATGCAATTAAATTCCTTTATTTTGATTTTATAAAATCATATATGATTTTCCATCTTTAGGTATAGATAATATTATATTATTTGGTTCACGAAAATCTATGGAATAGAACAAAATTCGAAATTCAAAATTCAAAAATAACAATATTTATTTTATTCTTGATTTCTTACCAACCACTTATTGTAATTCGATTAATCATAACTCTTTATTGATCACCAATATGTAATATAATTCTTACATTTTAAATTTATTTGTGATTCCCTGACGTTTTTAATTTTTAAAAAAGAAGCAAAAAAATGGTATCGAACTCTTTTTAATTTCAATTGTTCGTATGGCATTTAAATGATATAAGTAATATTTATTACTAATATCAATAAAGCTATAAATATATATTTTAATATATTTATAGGCTTTCATACCGGAATGATTAAAAAATCACACATTTTGACATCCCGCCATTTCGCAAGATTCACTGATTGAACCGGTTAAAAGCTACTTTCTCGGATCGTACCATTCAGTTTGAGCAACTGATATAATTGTTGTAGCACTACATATACGAGTATCTTGAACAAATAAAGTATGTCCATTAATATTAACCACATAATTAATTAACATTAAATAATTATTTTGAAACTTTTGGTATCCATAATTTAATTCTAACACATTATGGTAATAAAATCGTATCATAACTACGACTAAAAGATTAATGAAGCCGAAAATGGCTTACTACATTAAAATCACTGTGAAGAGTATAAGTGCTTATTATGGATATGGATTTTCAAAGTATTGGGCTCCTCTTTTATTCATCGATCTAATATGAAGTAATCTATTCAAATTATTGAATATGTACTTTCATTTTTGAAATATTCTTTAACAAACGCATTTTTTACACCCTTAATTACATATTATATACGACTTCTTCCTTTTTAAAAAAATTAATTGTAGTATTTTCATATGTCTAAAATCATTCGATAAAAGGATGTTTTATTACTCAATATTGGAATATTTGATATGACGAAAAATTGGGATCCTTCTTCTTCGTAGTATCAATCCGGTGGATTGGTTTGCAGCAACAAAATCTTGCATCTCGATCTTCACTCTTCTCGATCCTCTGCAATCCTCTTTAGCTCAGCATAAGAGCTGCAACTCATCTCCTCGAACACTTGCTTCAAATACTCCCGTCTAGGGCACCCTCTGCAGTGTCTACCCTCAACTATTCTTTCCACAATGTCGTGAAGAAGACCATCGTGCCGCATGATGTGACCGATCCATCGGACGCGCCTCTCTGAGATGGTTCTTATTAATTATCGATAAAATAAAATAAATTAATCTGGATGCAATAAACTGAATGAATTGAAATCCAAAATCGTTATTGTTCCAATCTGAATGAAAAATATTGATACAGAATTACAGTTTCATTCGTATTTTTAAAGTAAAAGTATTTTGTATGTTTAAATACTGTGCTTAGTCAAAAGTACATAATTGTCTAGTATTCTTATCAGCATAAATTATTATTCAAAAAATTTCAACATCTCTTTGTAATGTAATGAACTAAAAGACAATATAAATGCCCGTATGTTGTCTGTCTACAGTTCATATTAATATATAAGAGTATACCGTCAAATACGAATGTATTGGACGTCAAATACTGCGACGAATCTCCAATGGCGATTGAAATTAGACCACGGACCAATTAAACATTATGGTTTCAATTGATCAGAGCTTGGAATCTGTCTGTTTCATTAACAGAAGACAGAAGCTGTAGAAAATAATGCTTATTCCAACCGATGATTTAATACAAATTACGTTTGTTTGTCTGGAACATTATTGCCAAAAATGAAGGCGATTTTTCAGCAATTTATTTCTTTATTCTCGATACTAAAAATATTACATACTGTAGCGTCTAGTATGATACGATAGTATGTGAATATACGAGTATTATTTTACAAACGCAATCATATTGACAACTATTTTAAAATATCATGTTGTTTTTTTTATTTTATTTTCAATTCAAATTTATTTAATACGATCCTGAAATATTATGTAATACAAGAGAAACAATTAGGTATTTACTATTATTAACAACAATTATTAAAAAGTCCCGAAGCTCGCCAAATAGAAGACTCCACGAAATTACTTTGATAAATAAATTCGTGGAGCTCATGTCGAAACTGGGCTTCTCTCAAGTGGAATATATCAATATTACAGTCTGATCACTCTCCCAAGAGGCATATTCTCTGGCAGGTTAGTATTACTTCTAGGAAGATCAAACAATAGGTGCCTCCTTATCCTTAAATAATTGTCAGGGACAAACGAACCGATTCCCAAGAAAATATCAGGATTTCTGAACACGCCGCGTACTAGCCGAAAGAAATGCATACTCAAGCACAAATCTCTTCTAGTTGTCAACCCATTGTATCACAACATACGCCGCATAAAGTTAGATGGATACAGCCACGGATTTTTTTTCAACACTCGTATGTGACACACAGATATGTTATATGATGGGAAATCTTAGATATCACAAATGATGTTTGTTTTCATTGAAAGTTTGGTTACATTAATTACTACATTTTTTTATTTAATAAATATATAAAAAAACATGAAGATATTGACAGTTTACATATGTAGTGATAAAATATACATTTTTTTTTAGATTCGCTCATCACGCCAATTTAAGATGAATCTTTTGTGTGGGAATCAATGCAAAAACGTATTTAATTGCACAAATTTATTGTTGGTTGAAAAGAGAGAGTATTGAAAAATTATGAGCACATTTTTTAATTTTTTACCACCCCACACAACATCTTATTATTTTAAAATAGGTTAAAAAAAGCCATAGTAATATTGGATAGTAAGATCGTTTTTTAAGGCAATTCGGCATCAGCCTAAAAGAGCTATATCGAGCTGATATCAATGTACATATTCAATATAAAAAATCTGTAGTCAATTCAGTACGTTTGAAAATGTACACAGGTTTTCCCAACGATTTTAGGTTTGTCACTTATACTCGTAGGTTAGGTGCCTGACTTGTGTTTTCCTTGATGGATGATTGCTTACACATTTACATAGATCATTAATTTCTGTAGGTGAAGGCCAACGAAATGATTACATACCAGTACGTAATATTCATATTGTATACAGTGTAGTGTGATCGTTGCCATTGAAAATGTTTTCATAATAATTTAAACATCAATTTAGGCTCCTTACATCTTTGACCGAGGTATATTCGTGTAAAATAAAAACATTTTTTTGTTTAACCTGTTGTACCTAACCTAACCTAACAGTCGATCGTGAAATCGATATTAGCAGTGCTGTCAACTATTGTATTTATGAATCGATTTTTTACTTGAAAGATAACTGTTGATTGGTTGAACCAAAATTGCGTTTTTTTATGTAATCGCATGCAGGAGAGCACAGCCGGTCAAGACCAGTGCACTTTATGACGCTCAGCCAGGAAAGCTGGACGCTGCATGCGGGAAACTTGTGTTGTGTTCGTGTTAGTGTGTGGGTTGGAGAGATTGCACGTGTATATTTATCTGCTTCTTGAAGAGATACAGATTGTAGGAAGGAGGAAACATAGACCCTGGAAGAGCATTCCAAAGCTTACCGGTGGCATTAAGGAAGAAACTTTGGATGCTGCCAGTTTTTGGTCGACACACATTAACCGTGTATGGATGTTCGGCAAGTGTAAGACGAGTTTGTCGGTTGTGGGTGGGTGCAGGAGGAATTAGTTGTTTAAGTTCCGAAGAGCAGCGACCGTGGTAATAACGGTAGAAAAAACTAAGTGAACCAATCTTACGACTGTGTTCCATTTATTGCAGGTTAGACGTAAGAGTGTCATTGTTAATCAAACGAATTGCTCTTCTTTAAACTGAGTCAATTAAGTTTAGAAGGTATTTTGGGGCTGCAATCCAAAGTTGACTGCCGTATTCAAGGATAGGTCGGATTTGTCCTTTATATAGAAGAAAATGTTATTTATCGTTGAAATACCTCAGTGATCTATATAATACACCTAGTTTTTTTGAAGCGAGACCGGCTTCATACTTAATTGACTCGTAATATTTGACATTATTCGAGATTGATTATACAAGAATGTTGATGGAGCTTGCTTTTGGAAGATAACAACTGTTGAAAGATACAGGATCCATAGCAGCCTTATTGGTGGAGAAAGTACATGATTGCTTAAATTGTAACATGAACATTATATTATTCTAGAAGCTACACAATTGTGGGTTTGATAATGGCTAGAAATAACACCTGCAGTATCCTTATTTCTTTATCGCATAAACCATTACCAAGCTGTCCATCCAAACGTGTGAATTCAGACAATGTCATTATGGATTGACAGAAAAATACAAATAAATCTAACACACCTTTACAACGTTTTTATGCTCGATTTTTTTATTTTAGTTTACGACGAGAAATGCATAAATTCTGTACAATAATCAACATGTTTCTCCGATCTGAGGTTATGAACGATTAATTTCACTGCATTTTTTTTAAATATAAACACATACAAGAGAATACCGACAGATGGTGATAGTAATACTGAAGTCTCATCTGTGGAATTATATCACGCTTACCATGCTGCATATGGCTAAGCGCTGCATGTGGAGTGTTGATCCGCCAACGTCATAGACTACAGCCTGACATTCACGCATCATCCTTAATTATTATAGGAACTTACTATGAATGGGTGGTCTTAACGGGATGACTTTTGTCTACCACCAATATTTATGAATAGGCTATGACTGGCATTACGTGTGACGGATCAAATTCACACCAACCGGGGATATTTTAGATCTCAGAAATCGTTTAATAATATTTTATTTTTTTAATCTCCATCTGGGATCGAACCCACGATCTTTGGCTTGCAAAGCAAACGCTTTGACCATTGAGCTATACCCGCCGGCAATATAACTTAATTCGAATAATTATATCTCCCTCGCTTTATTTTTCAGTCTACTTTGCCTTACTATAAAATATTATATCAAAAATTTATAACTTGTTTATTTTCTCTCAACTAAAAGTTACATCCCCTATTTTTTGCTGTAGGTAATACGATATATTTGTCCCGAAACAATATAAATAAACTAGGTTTATAAACTCTTACGGGTACGCACTCAACAGGTTATTTAGATGCTGTGTGGCCTAATAACAATTAAAATTACATTCCGATTGTTTACACACTGACATCAGCATGATAACTGTCCCGGCGACGTGGAGTCGACTTCTTCCTTACGTAAAGGGGATTTTATTTTTATAAGAATAACACGAGACATCGACTATGATAGTCCAATCCTTCCATGACAGATTTACACTGGTGGTGATATAAAAAAATAAAGAGGTGTCTACTTCTTGGTGGCTGCTCCGACCTTGCACTTCTTGATTCCACAGACCTTCTTCATCCTGTTATTTCTTTCCTTGCGTTGCTTGATCGGTGCTTCTCGTATAGGTTGTGTCGAGCAAGATAGTACTTGCGCTGAACTTCTTGGCGCTGTCCAAAGTGTCGTAGATCAGCGCGAAGCTGATGGACCAAATTTAGTGCAGAAGCTGAAAAATATATAAGACTAATTTGCGTGTTTTTTTTTTATAGATTTGTATGCTATTATCGCGTATTTCACAATATGTATTAACATCCTCTTCTCTCAAAGAGGGGCGTCATTACGTCGTGCGAGGGCAGAATGAGGAGAAGGGCAGCAGACAAACACTTTCTTTTAGAAGCACAGATTATATGTACGTTAAAAACATTACAAGTTTGTGACCACGTGGTATGACATTCCCGCGCATTACTGCGCCAAACGGTGGGGACCAACTGCCGGCCGTGGGCACTTCCGCGGCCCGTGGCAAAACTATGTAACTAGCCCCAATGTGGCCACATACATAAAGGTATGGCAAGCGACAAAAATACGAGACGACAGATTGTCTATCGAGCTTTTCGGTACCAGTTAGCAAGGGCTACATCGTGCTGATCAGTATCATACTACTAAAGTTGAAGTACTTGCTTCGTTGTCATGTTTTCTCTTTACTAATTGAATTTTTGTGTGTTGCTTAGGGGAGCAACTCATTCTCGGCTGATCATCTGCCGCGGTGATGGACGCGAGCTGGCCTCCGTGGCTGGTCCTGGCACCAACCACTGGATGCTGGGCGTCCAGGAGTGCGCGGCCAGGATAGTCGCCATGGTGGCGCAGGCCAAGAGGCTGGGAGGAGTGCCAGAGGACAAGCAGATGGATGTCTTGGTAAGGAACTATTGTAGACCACATTCGTGGGCCAGGCCACCGATCTCTGTAAGCGAAAAGAGAAGTGTTCATAATGATTGCAGCAATAGTAGCGCAGGCGAAGAGGCTAGGAGTATTACCAGAAAATAATCAGATGGATGTCCTGGCAAGGAACTCTTGTGTCCACAGTTTCAGGTTAAGCCACCGAATATTGTATGCGACGGGAAAAGTTTTCAGAATGATGGTAGCGAGGGTAGCGCAGGTGAAGATGCTAGGAGGAATGCCAAGGGACAAGCATATGGATGTCCTTGTTAGAAAATATTGTGGACCAGTCGCAGGTCACCGAGCACTGAATGGAGGCGTTCAGAATCGAGGGTTTCCGGCCTTGAAAGAAGTCTTACAAAAAAAAAATCGCCGTCCCATAAATGCTCAAGTAAACCTTATAATTTTTAAATCGTTCTAATCATTACTTTAGCTATAGACTCTTCTTTATTTATAGAAAGGTGCTATGGCTCGTACATGTTTTTTCTCGATCGTTAACAAAGTGGCGTGTTGATTTTCCATTCTTCTCATGTTTGTATGACGAAAAAGCTCAGAGCATCTTAGAAAACAATTATATTATAATCTAATACGTATAATATTGCTGATGAAGCTATAAAACTAATGACTAAGACACACTTTTCATGTTGACTTAAAGACACACGTGGCTAAATACAATTTCAAAGCTACAAATTATTCTCGTAAATATTTTTGAAAAATATTCTCGATCTTCTTTTATTTCATATTCAAACACAACAATTGCAGGAATGCATCTATTGCGCGCAATGTTTGTCGTCAGCATCACTATCTTTATTGTTCTAGAGCAATTTAAATTATCTATATCACTATCACATTGTCTTTGCAAAAGTCAGCCTCTTAAAAAAGAATGCTAATCAAACATAACTATCGCACACACCTTCCTTCTAACCAACTAAACAATCGTTTGAGTACTTAATAATAATGGAATGTAAGTGGTTTAAGTTCAAACCAATTACTTAATTAGCATCATAAATTAACTATTCGAATGATCTTCGATCTGCACATAAATTTGTAAAAAGATAGTATCACTCATTTACGTAATTAGTGGTTTATCTTTCAATCCCCCGACTGAAAAACGTTCAAGGATTCAAGGGAAATTCGCGATTATCCGTCTTGATACTAGTACGGAATAACTAAGAGTAAATACCTTTTTTTTACGTAAATCATTCGTTACTTTTAATCGTTAAAATACACTAAAATCCCCTTTACTTAGGGATGAAAACGACTTCACGTCTCCGGGATAGTTATTAAGACACTTGGTGGACGTATGAAGAGCAGATGAACAACACAAAGACTTTTTCCGAAGCACATCGACATATATTTAATTACAAGATAAAAATTGACAAACTTTGGTATTCTGTTTAGGCTACGAACAATCAACGATCTACCTCTGTTGAGGCCGAGTCGAACTGAAGGCGAACTTTGAAACACCGCAGCACCCTTCTTTCACCTGTCGGCCCTGTAAAAACAACCAAAATGGCGACAAATACATGTCCGACGAGCGAACAAAAAAAAAGATGAAATATTATATATCGAAGTTTTCGGCATTAGTCTACAAGGACTATATTATGCTGATTTCAACACGTTGCTTATGAACCACTGCCTTATTGAAAATAGATAATTCCCTAAAAATATATGATCGTAATTAACTTAATCAATTTATAATCATTGTGATATCGACATTAATTATAAGCAATGAATTGAACAATAAATAATTTTTACTCCATCTACAGTTTAATGGTTCATTTGTAACGAGTTGATGACATTCTGCCAATAAATTACTAAATAAGTTAACTACGTTGTAAAATTCAACTCAGCCTATTTATTTTGACGATTTTTATAACCATTCCAAGTTATATCACAATTGCATTTTGACAATTTCAAATTTCATTGTATCATTTTTTATTCCACTTTTCTTACGTTTTGAAATCCAAATGGATTTCCTTTTTTTTTAATAGAAGACTTTCCAAGAACTTTAATTCATTAAAAAGATATGATGATCTGAATTAAACAATATTTGAAATTAATAAACATAGATACGCTATTTTGTTATCATATGTTCAAAAAGATACTACCCCCACATCCACGTAGTTTAATGTGTCAAATCAGACCTTGTATGCTCGTATTATGGAAGTTTATATATAATTTTTTACAATACTATTTATTTTATTTATAACTTTAACCAATAATAAAGACCTTGAACTAATGTAAAGTTTTTCTAAAACCAAAATTTCTTCGTGATCTCAAGAATGTTAAGAAGCATGGCTATACGTGTTAATGATAAAATATTATGTTCCATTTGTTCAGACCTCTTCTAATAATCATTCAACTGACCTTCACTTAATTCCCTAAAGTAACACAACACTATTGTAACATAATAATAGTAGAAGGTAGAGCAAAATTACTCCTAAGTTGAAACCCATTTAACCAAGGTAAAGAAAACCTAATAAAGGGTCCGCCATCTAACTTTTTTTTTTCAACTAGTGCTTATTTCGTGAATGGTAACACTTAGCTCATGTCTGATTTGACAGATAATTAGTTTTATCCTTCCGCTGAACGAATATGGTTGTGTATACGCTTGAACAACGCTGGGAAATATTGCGACATTACTTTGAAAATAAGGCCATTTTTCTTCGAAAATGAGCAAGGAGTGGCCGTTACAGTCAATGGCGATCGTTATCGGGCCATTTTTGTTCATAAAAATTGAAGAGGAGGATATTGGCAACATTTGGTTTCAACAGGACGGCGCTACGTGCCACACAGCCGAAGCTACACTCGATGTTTTGCGCCCCATTTTTCAAAAAAAAAAGTTATTTTGCGGACCCTTTATAAGACGCCTGTAAAGGATACAATATCTTCATTTTAATCATTCAAAATATATTTAATACCCATTCGTACTTCATTTGAGATAATTTATCGGTAAATTCTGTATTCAGATAATCGGATAAACTCTTGTTTAACCATTATAGTATAAATTTTTTGTGTTTAATACGAATAATATTTTGAAATTATGATGTTTTCAATCTTCTTATTCCTATTATTCTTCTTAAAAAAAAAATCGCGTACTTCTTCGTATTTTTCTTAGTGTAATCTGCTTTATCGATATTGATCATTTTGGCATAAGAAAATATGTTCAATTAATTACGAATACCATCGTAAATAAATGAAATGGAATTTTATAACACAGTGATGTTCACTATATAGTATGCTTACCAGCATAAATCAAAATGTTGATAACTTAATTATTTTTAATAAATGTTGAAGTTAAAGTGGTATCAAACGAGTTAAATCAGCCATCAAAGCGTCGTGCCCTGTCATGAGCTGTATTCCAGTATTTAGAGTTTATGCATTGTCCGGAAAGAACAGAAAAGTTTTTCTACCTTTGATAGAAAATATTCTACGCTTTTGCCATGTGTAAAAGTAGCACTATGCTGTAGTACAGTATCTTCTACCCTGAACGCACGACCGCGCCGAAGATGGTACAAAATTGTACATCGCTACACTTCTAAGTCCAGAGAAGCAATTACTATTAGATCCGTGCATAGTAGAGCACGTCCCATTTGCATGTACACTTATTAATTTATTTTTCAAGGGGTTGTCACTGTCGGGCTGCGAGCAAGAGTCTAGCAACAAGCGCCTGGCGGAAGCTGTGCGTGCTGCGGACCCCCACGCAGCTAAAGAGTTACTGGTCTGCTCTGATACAGCAGGCAGCGTGGCCACCGCCGCTCCTCATGGAGGCATGGTCATCATCAGCGGTGAGTTTACCTTTACCTTCTTCTTCAAAGTCATGCCACTATTGACTGAACGTGGAAAAAGAAGAACTCCGTGGTCTTTCATCTCACTCAAGCGTTTACCGGACACGGAATTTTCAGAGAATTCCTAAAAAGGTTTGGCCTCTCTTCTTGCGACGCATGTCCATGTGATCCAGGCATACAACAGACAGTGAGACACTCTCTCATAGAGTGCATCATCTATGAGAACAGGAGACGCATTATGTGTTGTCGCCTGGAAGTTTCTACCATTTCTTGGGAGGATTTACCTGAATTGCTGCTTAGTTCTGACGGTCCCTTGCTGTTAAACTTCATCATGGAAATCGTCGGGGCTACAAGAGCGGTTAACGAGGCTGACATGGAATAAGCTCCTACGTTTTTCAACTATTTCTCAGACGTATATTATAACCTTGTGTGTTACTTGTAGAGTACAATACGCAACATTATATTTTTTTCTACATCTTTTTAAGTGAAAAAAATGAATAACAAAAAAACTATTGACTGAGCATCGTCATCACTAAATACGAGCCTCATTTCTATGAAATTACATCACTATTTCCTCTTTTTGTTATTACTCCATGTCTACCTAGTCAACATTAAGTAAAGTCATCAAATTTTCCATATCTGAAACAATCACAAATTGCCGCCATTCAGCTTAGTCTGTTGCCACTGTCCCGAGACATTTTTAGGAATTCTCTGGATCCTGATAGCCTCCAGGGCCTAATCCCGAGAACTTGAAGAAACGGCAGCTGTAGTATCCGAGTCACATTTTTGTGTGATTCGTTAATAGTATTTTTAAGGAGATTCGATGATAACCTCAACGCTCCCGAGGCTTGAACTAAGGATCGACTCAATCCGACCAGAAAACAGACCCGCCCAATGCACTAACGATTACCGGTAGATAAGTAAGAGTAAAATTAAAAGAAAATAAACGAATAATCTTTTAGTTAAATTTTATCCCGATTTCAATGAATTAAACAGGAGCGCGACAATACCTTTTCATTGAATAGAATCTTAAAAAACATGTTTTATCTATTTTTATCATGCCCTTTTACGAAGATAAGAGCCAGTTCTAAGTATAACCCAATATTATGCATGATTTTATGTTTAAGTACCTACGTTTATCGTTATCACTATCGCACTATCTCTAACTAAATATTTTGCACAAATTGTTTCACTATTATTACGATACTCTAACAATCAATATGTTTATATGTTCGCCCAATTGATTCATTAAATATACAGGTATATGTACTTGTAGATAAATAGTTGTCGATGTTAATTTCTGTTTTATGGTTTGTGACTTCGTTTATAAAGGTAGCTTTCACAGACAAATCCATTAATTTCACTGCAAAGTGTTTTCAGATATTTGAACTTTAATATATATATTTTTTTTAAGCATGACAAAATATTAACTTTTATTCTTGCCCTAAGATATATTGGTAATCTTGTCGTATGCGGTCTACCATATAAATCAAATTTCTTTTATTACTTTTCAATATAATAAATAAATAACCTAACTTAACCTTTTTTCACAATAGGAGAAGAGAATCTTCATAGATACTCTTCGAATCAGCATTCGAAGAATGGTGTCGGATTCTTATCGACTAAACTCTCTCCCTTTTGTCGTCCCCTTCCCCTGCCGGCGTTCGCTATAGAGTGAATTACTGCAGCTTATAACCTAACCTAACCTAACCTAGGTACGTCAGATACGACTTCTTTTTTATCCTAGCCATTTCCCATCATCTGGGGTCAGCTCTCCTTGTGAACATTCGCCATGTCTGTCTGTCCTGCGTTGCATTCTCGGTCAAACCCAGGGTTTTCAGATCCTTGTTTACAATTGCAGTCTAGGTTGCATGTGGTCATCCAGGTCTTCTTCTCAGCGTGGGTATGTTGAGGGCTCTCTTCACCGTGTGGTCCTCATCTCTTCGTGTCACATGCTCATACCATCTTAGGCGGTTTTCCCTCATCTTTTCAGGTATGGGGGCCACCGGAAATGAGCCCCGAATATGCTAATTTCGAACTCTGTCCACTCTAGTCACACCGCCCGCCCACCTCAGCATCTTCATCTCTGCCACATGAATCCTATCCAAGTCACGTTTCAGCGGGGTCCAACACTCCGATCCGTAGAGCATAGCTGGCCATACAGCAGTTTTGTAGATTTTACCTTTGATCCTAACTGGAATCTTGCTGTCACACAAAACCCCAGAGAGAGACCTCCATTTTAGCCATCCTGTGTTTATTATATGATCTATGTCAGATTCAGTTTTGGCGACTAAGGATATCACAGAGCCGAGATATTTGAAAGTATCAACCTCTATTACGGGTGTATTCTGTAGGAGGAGTACGTCGATACGACAATTTGATTTATATGGTAGACCGCATACGATAAGATTAACGATATTTTTAACTTATGGCGTAGACGTAGAATCTGATGGTCTTGAACTGACGCAATGTTTTTCTGAAACCGAAATTTCTTCGTGACCTCAAAAAGGTTAAAAAGCATTAATTAATATGCATAAAAATGACAATATATTATGTTCGATTTGTTCGAAGCTCTTCTACTACTAATCTTCATTATATTACTTGTAATGAAGATTACCAAACGTGCCGTGAAGATCCATACTTGAAGTAACATTAAAATTGTATTATAACTGAAATCAATATATCCAAAGAAATCGAGTAGTGAAAAAAATCTCACACTCAAAAGGCAATGATCAGTCGTCTCATTTGTCGTAAAGACGACAGTCTAGGGGAAAGAAAGGTGTCATATTGCTGTCGAGGTATCGGCAAAAGTGATATCGATCTTTTTCTTCGTAGTATCAATCCGTTGGATTGGTTTGCAGCAACAAAATCTCGCATCTCGATCTCCACTCCTCTAGATCCTCTGCAATCCTCTTCAGCTGAGCATAAGAGCTACAACTCATGTCCTTGAACACTTGCTGCAAATACTGCCGCCTAGGGCGCCCTCTACAGTTTCTACCGTCAACCATCTACGTTCTGCAAAACTAAGGGCATTGGAAGAACAGCAGGAAAAGATACTACAAGTATAAGCAAATGATTGAGAAGGGTGGAGACTCGTTCGCAAGCCTTCATTCAGTAGTGGATGGGCATACTCGTAGATTGATGATGATGCTGATTTTTTAAGAACTACCAAGCATAGATATCTTAATACTTCTTGGAACTTAAGCTAATGCCCCGAGAGCTTCAAAGTTGTGACGATTTTATTTTTTATTTTTAAGGTACTGGTTCTAATACTCTTCTCTGCAACCCTGATGGCTCCCAGCACGGCTGCGGAGGTTGGGGATATCTTTTGGGAGATGAAGCTAGCGGTAAGCAATCCAAATATATCATCTATTATTCATTCCTTTCAATCGTTTCCTTTCGCATACAATAGCAATATCGAAAAAAATCCACCACTTTAGAAAGTTCCCCATGATTCATTTAGATGGAGAACAATGCAACATGGGTAATTTTTTTACATATTTTAATGTTTACGCCAAAAAAATAACACTAAAAAGCTTACCATTTATTAGCAACACACTTCGCAAACATTGGAAAAAAACTGGAAAGAAAACAAAAGGTATCCGAAAAAAATATTTAATTTTTGTTCCAAATTTGAATCTTGAAATTACGTTGAGTACTTTTACAGGGATTTCAATAAATTCGATTCCAAAGTCACACATGTGATGTCTCTTATCAATATGTTCAAAATTCAGATCAATTGGATAACGTGAAGTTAGTTAATTTTTATTTCCAAGAATGTTCAATAATCAATCAATCAAGACCGGTCTATTACATCGTCTTGGGTGTTATTTTGATGTAGTTTTGTTGTTGCAGCTTTCTGGATTTCTCACAGGGCAGTGAAGCTGGTGTTTGATGACCACGACAACTTTGCCAAGCCTCCGCATCCCACCGACCACGTCTGGGAGGCCATCAAGAAGCACTTCGGGGTCACCACACGGACCGACCTTCTGGACCATTGCTATGCGCACTTTGAGAAGCCAGTCTTTGCTGGTAATCATCAATCATGTGGTTTCACTCTACAGCGCACACAGATCCCAGCCTCTACCATGCGCCAAGCGTCACTGACAGCTCATTTTCGCGCTGCTTAGGCAGGGCTACCAGCTGTCGGTGTTGCCACTATTAAAAAATTATAGCTTGATCTTTACGAAAGCTTAGAAATTTCTATAAAATACTACCTTATAATTAGTCGGTAGTAATTTTATAACTGAGCTGTAATGAAAGTTAACCATTTCATTACGGCTCGGTGAAATACAAATTATACTGTCAATACGGCGTGAATTTTTCAAACCATTTTTTTTTTGCTTAAAACTAGTATTTGAACCATAAATGTACTTATCTGGTATTTTTTCATATATCACATTGGTTCTTGTATCCCTTAGCTATCAGATGATGCATAAAAAACTATTATATTTAACAAACGTTTTTTATATAAATCCAAGCACGTGTTAGCATTGACACATGTGGTTTACAGAAAAATCGCTCCTGTGATGAAACCTAACGATATTTATTTACATGCTTTACAGACTGCAGTTCCAATTTCCTACCGTAGATGTCACAATGAGTACTAAAAGTAGGAAATGATATATCACGGCTACCGTGTCAACGGTAGGGGTATCTTACATGGCATTTATCGGGCACTGATGCGAACAGGTTAATATAAGCGTCGCTTGTAATAAGCATCATGTTATTAAGGTAAATAAATCACAAAAAGTAATCGTAAAATAATATGCAAGCAAAAAAATAAAAATTAAAAAAATCTTACAATATTTGTCGACATACGTCCAAGGTGAAAGCCAGGGGTTGTTCATAATAATATATTTCTAAATATCTACTTTTACTACATCTATTCTATGTACGTAAACTTATTTTTTTTTTTTTTAAATTCCACCAAGGAGAAGAGTAGAATAATATATGAAGTCGAACAAAACAAAATCCCCTCATACATTTAATGCAAAAGAAGTCAAGTGTCGTAGGGTTCAGGCTTTAACCAAGGTACAGAGTTTAGAGGTTTAGACATTGTATTTTAATTTTATTTGGCCTCTACATCTTCTATATAAATCCCAGTTAATTAATTCCCGCAACAGATCTAAATAATTCATATCGTGAGTGCTCTGTAGGAAGGTATGCACCAAGTAAACATGGAAAGTAAATAATTAAAATAAATCATGTAAACGTTTTAGATGGATTTTGGCAATGGACTCGTTGCTCATAAAAGTCACTCGAGTCTCAGATTATAAGCCAAATATCAGTGCTCTAAATTTAGTAAGATGGAGAGGCATAAATTTATATAAATATAAGTAAATCTAGAATGTAACTATATATTTTTAGTTTGATAAACTTAAAACAATTCTTCATTACTTAACGCCATATCAAGACAAATGTACTAATAATTCATAAACTCTATTTCATTTTAGTAGGTATATAAAAAAACAATCGAAAATTCGATTATCTATACCCCAACACTGGTTTTCGCGGCAGTATGAGTTGGCCTTCGACATGCGTCAGATATGATATTTAAATTATTAAAAATCGCCGTATTTTTGATAAGTTGTTACATAATATATATGTATTTTTTATTATTGTGTTTTTATTGTGATTTATTTACCCAAACAACTTGTTATTTATAAGAAGAGAGGATTTTCTTAAAGTTGATAAAATAAATATAGGTAGTGAACGTTTTTACAACGTTATATCGGACGATTTTCAGCACAGGGCAATAAATGTGTCATAGGGATCTTCCTAATTGAATGAACTATACAGGTATAGCAAATTTGTCAAAATAATTATTTGTCTATGGACATTTTTTACTCATAAATTTGCTATGATTTATGTTATGGAGATAATCGATTAAGGTGCTAAAGAATATTAAACATTTATGAAAACTAAACATGAATAAATTACTCATTTCTATCTCACTTCATCATTTCCTTGGTCGTTTATAATAAATTGAATTTTCATTTTTAAGGTCTATGTGCGAAGATAGCCGAGGGCGCGAAAGAAGGCGACGCCCTCAGCTTGCATCTCTTCAGAGAAGCCGGTGCCTTGATGGCCAGAACAGTGACGGCCCTTCTTCCCAAAATGGATCCAATCCTGTACCAAACAGAACCTCTCAAGATCATCTGCGTCGGCTCTGTGTGGCTGAGCTGGGAATTCATCAAGCCGGGTTTCTTAGACATCTTGCAAGAGACAAAATTACCTTTTGACATTGAGTTTGTGAAGCTCACAACATCCACTGCTCTGGGTACAATCTACCTCGCTGCTGATTTCATAAAGTTTGATTTTAAACGAGCGTACGAGAATAATTATAACGTTTTTTACGTGTACGAAGGAAGGAAGGCCTTCGGTAAAAGCTCCGTGTTAAACGGCAACGGTTTTCATGCGTCTAAACAGGTCTCTAATGGCGTTTGAGTACATGGAGTTATATTTATGTAGCGAATTTTATGTGTTATTTATTGTATGTATCTGTAATACAACTATAATTAATAAGTTTGGATTCTATCGTTAACCCTTTCGTTACGGCTCGGTGGAATACAAATTATACTGTCAATACTGCGTGAATTTTTCAAATCGTTTTTTTTTGCTTTAAACTAGTATTTGAAGCATAAATGTACTTATCTGACCTATTTTCATATATCACATTGGTTCTTCTATCCTTTAACTATTAGATGATGCATAAAAAACCATTACATTTAACAAACGTTCATTATGTAACTCCATTAATATGGTGGCATTGACACATGTTGTTTACAGTGACGAAACCTAACGATATTTATTTACATGCTTTACAGATTCCTGTAAATAATACATGTAGGTTGATAAAGGGAATGACTGCACTTTCAATTTCCTACCGTTGATGTCACAATGAGTACTGAAAGTAGCAAAAAAATATATCATGTCAACCGATGTCAACAGTCGAGAATCTTTGACGGCATA
Organism: Glossosoma conforme; assembly: GCA_022606575.1. Classification (NCBI taxonomy): domain Eukaryota; kingdom Metazoa; phylum Arthropoda; class Insecta; order Trichoptera; family Glossosomatidae; genus Glossosoma; species Glossosoma conforme. The sequence continues at coordinate 88,140 of JAGTXR010000047.1, forward strand.
TGCCGACAACTGATGCGAAAGGGTTAGGTTAATCTCTTGGACCTGAAAATGTAAAGTCATCACTTGACTTATATAAGAGAGATATTTAAAACAACCTTGTTAGGAAAAGTTATTGTCTATCACAGTATTTAGAATAATAAATAATGGGTTCGGGAGCGTTGCGCTGATCATCCAATCTCCTTAATAACGTTGATTATTGAACACCCAAATTCTCTGATGCCGCAGTCTATGCAAGTTCACAGACTCTTGCTCTGGAGGCTCCCGGCAGTGCCGGTTTTAGGGGGTGGCGCAGTGGTTCGGTTGCCCAGGGCGCCGAATGAACTAAGGGCGCTCAGGGCGGTTTTAGCTCCTACAGGGAGTATTTTCTGAAGATTTTCCCTCCCACCCAAAAAAACATGGGGTGCCAGATTTTTTTTGCCCAGGGCGCCGCAAGGTCTTTAACCGGCACTGGCTCCCGGGAACCATCTATGTTCCCATGTGGACTTCCGGGTATACAGGTGTTCTGGGCACAAGGCATAAACAACCCGGGCTTACAGAATACTGAAAATGTCAATTTGTCCTGACAAGCATGAGGAAGTTCCTGAACTATCCTGAGACTGTCAGAGTGAGATATGACTGGAGTGATGTAAAAGTGATCACAGTTCTTAAATACTTCCTCTTTAGTTTAGATGTTCTAAATTTTACTCATTACAAATGTTTCACTGAATATGCAGGTAGACTTTTTTTACAACAATATATACTTTTAAGTTTTATGAATTCCAGCATTTTATCCACTTTCTTATTTAAATTATAAATTAGAATGAATTTAAATTCGCCATCTCTCCTAGAATATATTTTAATATAACTATTAATCATAAGTTTGTATACAATTATTTTTTTCGTATTATTTTAATTTTAATAAGAATATTTTTTCAATAATCTAAATCCTTCATAGATATATAATTGATCTATACCAATATTTTATATATTAATACACACATACATCAAATTTCTCTCATCAATTTGTGGTGAAAAAGAAACAGCAGACGCTGGGATTCGAAACATGAACTATGCACCTCAGTCCTGTTCAATGCACAGCGCAATCGACCATGACAAATATTATTTAGATTAATATATAATAGATTTATTTTTTCGAGTTACATAGTAAAGCAACGTTTTTTCCTTTAAGAAACCAAAAAGAGTGCGTTCCACAGTTCTGCTTTTGTCCGGCAAGAATTATTTTGGGATGATAGGTTAGATAGACACTGTCCTTCAAAAAGCTCGGACCTCGATACTTGCGACTTAGTGATAAAAGTGGGCAAAGCGATGAGGTGCATTTTTCGTAAATTTTATGACAGCGCGCCCGCTGAAAGGTTGATATATATAACAATTAAAAATTTAAAAAAACATTCATTCAAGACAATATTGCAACTCAATAATTGATGTAACAAGACAATTTGTATCACATGTCTAAATAGCTTCATAGGCTGGTGTTGTAAATTAAGCCGTGACCCCTATTTGATTTGTTCTCTAGATGTAATTACATTTTACTATGAATTATTTATGTAAATATAGATTATGGAGATCCATATAAAATATACTCGAGATTTAATTCTAAAGTGATTTCAATATGATATAGTAAAAATGATTATTATAGACTTCATTATTATACAGGGAGCGGCAAAGAAAGCTGACGGTTTTTGTCGTTAGTTTTGATTTAAAACCGCCAGCTTTTTTTACCGCTCCCTGTATTTTATCAGATATTATAGACCGTTTATTACCACGGTCGCTGCTCTTCGTAACTTCAGGAACTAATTCCTCTTGCACCCACCCACAATTGACAAACTCGTCTTAGACTTGCCATCCATACACGGTTAATGTGTGTCGACCAAGAACTGGCAGTATGTGTTTACATTTAAAAAATATATATATGATAATAAGTTAAGTTTTTAAATTAAGTTTTGATAAATAATTATAGTTTTATTTTTCATTTATTTTGCTTTTCAATTTTATATTATTGTGTAAATATTATGTGAATGTTATTAAATTTAATAAATAAATTTGTAAATATATTTTTTAGTCTCCATTCTTCTGCTCAACTGTAACCTTTTTATCGCCATGTAACCACTCCCCTGGCATTTTTTCCCCGTATTAAGTCAAAATTGTGAAAAAAGAAAAAAAACATTTACTTTGAAGCATAAATATCATTAATAAAAATAATAAAAAATTAATCCTTCGAGCTCTATTTATTTTTACTAAATAATATTAGAACCAACCATCGTCTCATGTACTATTAGAATTTGTTTAGAATATGCACTTAGCAAGAGTAATATATATATATATATAATTGAATAGGGAATCCGTGACGAAAAACACAGTAAAAGTTGGTACAAGAGGAGATGCAAAAATAAAACGACAAAAGACACAAAAATATGGTTTATGGGTGTCTTCTGGTTTCGAAGTTTTTCTTATGATATTTTTTAAAATATTGTAAATAGCGAAAAGGAATATTATTTAGTTCAATTTATATAATTCATTTTACGATACAATATGTTTTCAATATTCCATAATCTATAACACAAAATACTTATAAATACAAAACATAAGTTTTCATAGAAGAATAACAAGCGTCTTTATTGAAATGTAAATAGAACAAAAACAGGTTTAGAAACCCTGATTTTTTTGTTTCAATGTCGGAAATCGTAAAATTATTTGAAACACGTATTTGCGTGAACGCCGAAAATTGAATGACGATTTTACGAGGGTTATCCGTAAAATAAGTTTCCCAGTGATTTTTCAGTGTAAAACATGTTTAATTCCATGAATGAGTACATTTTTGGAAAGTTCAGACTTTTACCAGTTTATCTACATAGTCGCCACTGAGGTCAATGCATTTTTGCACGCGGTATTCGAGCTTTTGAATGCCCGAGTCAAAAAAATCTGCCGCCAAGCCACGGAGATACCTGAGAACCGCTTCTTCCAGCTCTTCTCTATTGCCAAAACGCGTTCCACCCAGATGTCAGGGAAGAGATGGTAGTCACTTGGGGCTAAGTCCGGGCTGTAGGGTGGTTGTTTGACAATACACCATCCAAATTTATCGTACGGTCAACATTTTTGGCACCGTAGCAGCGCCATAGGAACCTTATTTTACGGATAACCCTCGTAAAATGCTCATATGGGCGTGCTTAGGGTATCACAACTATTTGCGTGAGCACCGAAATCGGAACACTTATTTTTACACATTTCGGGGAAGTGGTTAATATATGCCTGGCATAAACAATGAAATTCATATATTTTTTTCAGCAGCTCTATGAAGGAGGTCAAGGGAGAATGGAGAAGGGCTGGAAATAGTAAAGAAAAAACATTTTCATGAGTTGCATATTTATTAGATCATAATTTCCGTTGAAAACGATAAAAACATATCCAGATGTCAAAAAAAAACTAACATAATTTTATAACATGTGGTGTTTACATGATAAATATTCTTTTTATAAATTTAAAAAAGAAAATTTAAATAAAACATGCCTTCCTGATGTATGTTTTGGGGGCACTGAATTCATTGCGGTTGTCAATTGATAATATATTTATAAATATGATATATAAAAACATCAAAACTAACATAATTTAAAACATGATAATGCCATTCTCTTATGTACATAATGTAAACCTAGTAAATAGTAAAATTATCAAATTGATGGATCAATATTTCGAAATTTCAGAATTCCACCACAGCTTTTAAGGTACAAAGTTGACAGAACAAACAGGTATGCAGAAGGGAGCTAGAACATCTATATCAGATATCCTAGCCCACTATGAATATACTATTAGTTATTTATTTAAAATCAAGATACCGATGGGTATAGCTCAATGTTTAAGGCGTTTGCTTGGCATGCCGAAGGTCGTGAGTTTCGATCTCTAAGGAATATTAAAAAAAAAAGATTTTTAAATGATTTCTGAGCTCTAATATACCCCCGGTTGGTGTGAATTTGATCCCTCACTCGAAAAATGCCAGTCGTAGCCTATTAATAAAAATTGGTAATAGACAAAAATCATCCCGTGAAGACCACCCATTCATTGTATATTCCTGTAATAATAAGGATGATGCATAAATCTCGGGATGTAGTCTATGACGTTGGCGGATCAACACTCCATATGCACCATGGAAAGCGTTATAGAATTCCAAGATGAGACATCAAAATTACTATTACCATCTGTCGGTATTCTCCTGTATGTGTTTGCATAAAAAATTGATTAAATTATCGATAATTCATTTTCTTTCATTATTATGCATTACATTACATTATATTACATTAATCATGTTTTTTTATACTTTTTGTGCATTTTTCTTATGCAGCAAAGATAAGTATCGCTCCTGACCCTTTTGCAGTTCAAAATTAGAACTATATTCTAATAAACATTATGAAAAAACATCCCGTCATGCTTTTTAACAGAGCACATTGATGACAGATGACAGATGATAGACAGAAACACAACAAAGTTAGTCACAAAATGCCACATTATGCACCGTGTCTTTCCGAAACTAAAATCAGCTCTTATTTTCCGTCTTAAATGGCCTTTTCAGCCATACAATTAATATAAGACAGGGTCTTACATTCGAAGAAGCGCGGTAGGTGTACATTTCATTTGCACGAGTACCAATGCGGAAAAAATTGAATAAAAAAAGTGGTGATTATATTTAAAACTCAAATAATTAATTACACTGACATATTTGGAAAATTGTGATATGTATTAATTAATTTAATTACTGTGTGCTTGCATGATTAAAAATATTCAAACTTAATATAAAAATTCAAGCTTAAACACCGACAGTAAGATGTTTAATATTTGGATTCAGCATTGCTAAACCCATGGCTATGATAGGTGGACACCAAAATTACCAAGACCCTGTAGGTGTCTTTTGTCAGTTCTGAGAACACCACCCATTTACAGTAAAAATTATGAATGCCAGCTGCAGGTGTAATTAGCAGGTCTACACTCCTCAGTGCTTAGCCATCCTTAAAATGACAAGCGTCATATCATCCACAAATGAGATTTCTCTATCATATATTTTTTTAATTGAGTTATCAATACAATACAATAGGTTGTGTCAAATTTGATGAAAAAAATGTGGAGTGATATCCTTGAAAATTTAGTGTATATTTTCAATAACTTCTTAGGTTTTCACGGCCAGATTTGATATTGTGGCTTTTGGGTTTAGCCGTGTGTGGCGAATTACTCCTTTCCAATATTTCCAATGTATATTTTCATTTAATATTATTACAAACATATTTAGCACTGGCAATAAAACATTATTTAAAAATGATGAAACGTCTATAAAAAAGATATATAAAAAATCTCTACCTAAATCACAAAATAAAAATTTAACATAAAAAACTAAAATTAACACATTGTCGAGTAATTTAAAAAATGCATAAACATTTATAGAATAGTCATTTATGTAATCCATGCAATATAAAAACATATGAATAATTCAAAATAGTCCAAAAACTCAAAGATTCATACTTTTTTGAAAGGATTCTTAATAATAAACATTAAAAATGGATTCAAAGGAAAAACAACCCCAACACAACATTCAATTAAAAAATTTAATTTTTTCATAATTACAGGAAAATATTTCTCTTTACGATCGATTTACTTTGTTTCTACAGCCTCGCATTATTCATTTAAAACGTAAGGTTTTCTTATAAGCTAATTCAATACCGTCATTACTTTTAAAAGTACTATAATGACCGATATATTGACAATATGCATCAAACGCATGTAATTTTAAAATTTAATCCAAAAAATAATTGTCAGGCGTCTTTCTTAAAATTATGCCCAAAACGGCATCATTATTAATTAAATATTTACAAATTAGACTTTCTACTAACAATAAAAAAAATGGCTTCACAAAAAATGCACACTATCAATACGGCCACTCTACATTAATTTTGTACTAGAATTAAACTCACAAGACTATCTGAAATATTCATATCTCTTTTACAATCGTTTCTATGACCTTTCGGGGTCTACCACGTGTCTTATGTTGACTTGGAGAGTTCCCGTTTAGTAACTTATTGCTCTTCAGCTTGAAGCTCGCAGCGTCAATGAAGTTTTTCCCAGGGGAAAGCTCTTCACCGATGTGGCTTCCGTTCAATACTTTCTTATCACTCAACACTGAGCCGTCGTATTCCATATAAGTGATAGATTCACTGAAATGCACGCTATTCGAACGTAGCCTTTTTAATTTTGAAATAGTCGCATTAGCCGATTTTACATCCGGCGACGCTAAGCTCAGACGTTTCCTTTTAGAAGAATGTTTTGAATCGCCCTCGACGCAGATAAATTCATCTGTAATTTCCGATTTGCCGAAACCGTTTGTCATACATTTATACGCCGACATATTTTTCTGACTGTATTTAATATCCTCAAGTTTAACGCCACAACTCATTGTGCCGTTTAACATTTTCTTGGTGGCAATGTTGTAAGATTTCACCTCCAATTTAAGACTCTCATCTCTGGATTCTACATCGGCGATGGCTTTGTTTATAACCTCTAGATCGTTGTCTATCCAGCTAGTGTCTGCTTTGGGAGGTTCTTCGACGGGCGGGCTGCTGATTCTTCTTCGTTCAGAGGTGCCGGGTTTAGATTTCAGCTGACTTGACGTCGACGGAGAGTTTGCCACGGCTTTCTTTCTGTATTTTCGCTTCTTTAAGATTTTTTCCTTCTTCGGCAACGGATCATCCTAAAAATATATACATTCATATGTTAATCTTCTCTTACTTTCATCAAAACTTGACTATATACCTGACATGTTATGAAATCCTCAAATCTGAATATAAAATGCGTTTTTGGCAAAGCAATTTGTAGAGAACAGTTTTTTAAGTGATCAAAACTCTACATGTATGTGGTCAGATCATATCATCCTTAGGCCGTATGTTGCCCAGCTTTGACTAATACCATAGAATACATTTTACCTCGGGCAAATATAATTATAAGCATGATACATAATACATTGTGTCTAAAGTTTGAGCAATGTCTATGAATAACAAATTTAATAAAGAGTGACACCCCCCGTCTGTAAAAAGACGACAAGTCGCGGGTTAAACACGCAGCTGCGTGGAGGAAGGATGCAGGAGCAGATTACTAACCAAAAGAAATTATTTTTGAAGCACAATTCGCATTTATTTCCGATAAAGACTTGACTACCTGTTCGATCGTAACATGAAGTTAATTCCATCTCGATCGAACGGGGTTGACTGATGACGCCCGACTAGCGGCATTCTGTGACATCCAGCGCCGCCAACAATCGTGGCAAAAAGCCAAATGAAGATGAAAGTTGAATCAACATGAAATGGAGCAACTGTCATAACAAATAAAATGGCATATGCAAAGGCCGTGTAATATTATATAATTAAAAGTAACATTATTAGATGTGTATTAAAAATAAGAGACAAAAAATCGTTTTTCGAGGCTTTACGGCATCAGCCTAAAAGAACTATATCAAGGAGGTTTAAATTTACCTGTTTGGGTTTGGCTCCAATAAAGCCGCCGCACCTCTTAGCCCCGCAGAGACATTTCTTCTTATCATCTCCGGCACAATATAGGTTGTAATTAAAAGTCACTTCCGAGTCCTGAAACACGTATAGAAAAAAATATTAACATAATGAAATTCATAAATATCTTGAAAACCAACATATTCTAAAATTAACCGTTTGGTTGAGAATTTTCTTAGCGAACTTAGCAAAAAAAACGAAGTGATTTTAGAGCTTTTTTTAGTACTTTAAAAATTTAACATAACTTCTTTTTTACGCTAGATTGTAAAAATAAAAATAATGTTCATTCCAAACAGTTCATACTTCAGATTAAATAAAAATTTAATCAATAATAATTATATTTGCCAATAAAAAAATATAAACATCAAAAAATAAAATATACAAACTCAAATTTCGATTTTGAATACGTATGGTATGTTTCAAACTAATATTATTAAAATATCAAAGGTCCAAACCTTTTTAATGGAATGCCAAAAAAAATGTGGTTGATAATGAAAAAGTCTCAACAAAATGTTTAGATGAGTGTCATTACTCATTAGTAGAGACCCGTATTTTTAGCATTTTGAAATAGATGCGAAATAGATGCTAAAATTCGGAATATATGCTAATAAATGCGAATTTAATTGAAAATGAAAATAGATGCTACAATTTCAATTTGCTTGTTTTATGAAATTAATTTCAGCGTTTTTAATATAAAAAGAATAGGTTTTTACATACATATCTTATATGGACACGCCTTACATCGCCTATGGCAATACTTTTACACTGATAACATTGCCCATACCTATCCTTTCGCATATTTATTATGGGAGGAAATTGATGACATAAAACGGAGCCTACAAAATTATATTAGTGGAGTTTTTTCTGTTGAAAAAATACAAATAATTTCATTCATTAGAGAAACAATGAAAAAATAACTGGGATTTTATTTAACTGAAACTGCTAAAAAAGTCTTCTTAAACGTGAGTCTCATTTAGTGATAAATAAGACCAATTTATATTACGAGACTTAAGAGTCAATTTTTAACCCATCAGTAGCAGGTTCAAAATGTACCATGAATGTTAGACAAGAACTTTACATTATTTAATTTATTATTAGAATCTCAATTTACATAAAGAAGGATATCAAAATTTTGGAAATTATGAAAACTGATTTAAAACATCAGATATCTTACAACTTTTATTGGCCACAAAAGTTAAGAATGAGAATTTTAGTTGCACTGCTATCAAATCAATTTGGTGTCCAGTAAATAGTGTTGATGTTGAAAGATTCTTCAGCAAATCTTATTTAATAGTAACTGATCATCGCACTAATCTAAAAAAATTATCCATTGAAACATGCTCCATGAATATTTAAAAAAATATTAGTTGGATATTATTATTTGTAAGTAAAAATTCAATAGTGTACATTTTAAACCTTTTTTTATTTCTATTGTGGAGACTAAACTAACAACTTAATTGAACTCTCCGTTGTCGGTTTCTCCTCAAACTTCCTATAAATGAACTTGGTGACTGTTAGAGTTCATTCCTGAAAATTTCAATAATTAAATTTATATTTTGATGATTGCCCTATTTTTGTATTATTTTGTTTAATGTGTTAGTATGTTTAATAATTATTTATAATATTTATTTATAATATATATTTGTCATTATTTTAATAAAAAAAAAAGTTTAAACTTAGTGTAATTGATAATTATTTGATATTTGTGTCATACTAAAATAGATGCTAAAATAGATCCTAAAATCCATGTTTTTAAATGCTCCAAAGCGCTAATTTTGAAAAAAATAGATGCTAAAAATACGGGTCTCTACTCATTAGTAACCAAGGGTTAAAAAAAAAAACTTTAACCAAATAATGTAACGATTGTTCACTCACCGCAGGTATATCTTCCAATGCAAAGAGTCCCACTCGGGTGTCCCCGTTCACAGTCCACTTCTGGGTCTCGCAGTTGGGTTCACAGGAGTGGTTCATAAATCTAAAAATTTCACATTAAAAATATCAAATTGATAATAACACTTAAAGAGGCCGTCTGCTTAAGAAGGTTCGATAAATCATATTCTTTTTTGCCTAAATCAATTGATGTACGAAAATATATTACTTAAGTTACAGAGTCCAAATTATAAAATAGATAAAAAATATATATCTCGTTTTGACATGGATCACACTGAGCACTGTAAATCCTTTAGGTGCGGCTATCCTTGTTTTCATTGTTCCTTAAGAAGTGTCGAAAATCCATGGAAAAATATAATGATATTATTTTTATAATGAATTATTCTTTTATACATGTGTACAAACTTATATACATTTTTTTTAACCCTGTTAATTTACTAACCATCAATGGCAGATGCCAACACAAGACAAAAAAATAATATTGAGGCACAAATTCATCCACTTTCCACTCAAATACGTAATACGGTGTCACATTATCATTCTCGTTATCTTCTTCCAACGGATCGTTTTCAATTACATCAAAAACAACCTCGACGCCTCTATCTAATTCATCATCTAAATCTTCATCCTCAGATTCGATATTTGATGACAAATTGCCACTATTTGAAGTTGATGGAACGTTTGCATCATCTCGAGGTTCCATTTTAATGGGTATGAAAATAAAATCAAATACAATTATAATAAAAATATCACCAGAACTATTGGAAAGAATTCACTCAAAGAGAAACAAACACCACAAAGCCTACCACAAAATTCACAAAGACACTAATTGTTGGATGGTGTATTAAGGATAAATATTTTTCCAGCCCTAAATTCCCGTTATTTCAGATATAATTATACATTTTTGTTAGTATTTTGAATGACCAACAGAAATATTGACACCATATGTTATGACGTTTATACTTGGTTTCTATTGTGTGAAGACCCTGAATAGATCTATGCAACGCCTTGTGGATTATCGAAGATTTGAACCCCTAAATGGTGTCCAATTATAACCATTTTTTTCTTGGGTAGAGGATAGATGTCGCTATAGACCCAAGATATAACATTGACCGAAAATATAGTTTTATAACCAAAAGCATAATAGAAAAAGAAAACACACCGGTGTGCTCACGGCACTGGCGGGCTTCCCGCAGCGCACCCATATTTGGGTTCATGGCATCAATATGGCTGAAACAAACTATATATTTTTTTAATAAAACTCTCATTTGTGTACCAAGTTTCGTATCGTTACATACCGTGAGCAGTTTTGTATGTCCTTGGCTATATATCAGCACGCCGCACTATAGCCACATAAAAATAATGTATTTAGTAAAGTATGAAATATTTATCTGTTTAATATAGTAACGGATATCAAAGTGAATGCTAAAAATATAAATAACAAACGTAACTTTTTTCGAAGACTTGAGTCTTCTGCCTTTCTTTCTTGCATGGCCCTGCTTTGAAGCAAAAACAGGGCAGTGCAATAAATTTTTGAGGTATTTTCTCTTATCGCTCAACGTTGAAGAGTTACTCTAGTTTTTTTTCGACAACTTTCTAAATCGACTGACTTGCTCCTGCGACTGATGGCCTCACCTGGCAACGTTTCCCTTGGGCCCGGCATCGATCATGCGGTCCTTGTCGAGCGTGAGGAAGTAATAGTTCTCGTCGCGCACCTCCTGCCTGCGCGCCATCCTGCGCTGGAACTCCACCTCGTCTATCACCTCGCCGACGTATTCAATCACAAACTCCCCTGAAAAAGTCAATATATTGTGGTAAAGAAACCATTTTTTTTAATAGTAATTTATATGGTAACATTGTGGGGAATTGTGAGGCAGAAGCCTTCTTTTTTACAGTCTGTCAACAGTTGAAGGTGACCAAGCTGGAGTAAGTTTTTCAAATGCCAGAGAGTCAAAACTATAGATGCCTTTTCTACAGATCTCTGTCGCTCTAGCTGTCCTGAAAGGGTATCATGAACTATATATATAGAATGTATTGTATTCGGCAGACCTCCGGGAAGCAGAGCCAACATGGGAAAAGGAAAATCTTTCCCCACCACAAATGAAATCTATACAGTTTGAGAGATTGGAATCAATGTGTAAAATAAAAAAAATATGTAAAAACATTTAAATAAATAAAATAAAAATAACTTAGCAGAGATTGCAGCTTTATCGCTGAGATTTGTGACTTATGAGATATGCTTCAGTTTGCCTCTGTTTGAAGGTAATTTCATATGAATCTACAAATATTAAGTAATGGTTGTTTTCTGTTTGTTTAGCCTTTATAGTACCTTTCTTGACATCGGCGAGTGTTTTAAGTCCCCACCCTCTGAAGGAAGTGCGGCAGGGAGCCAGCGGGGGATATTGTCTCTTCTCAAAAGCCTGGTTGCCGCAGCGGGTGCCGGCCGCACACACACTGGGGGAACATTCCGTCAACAACATCCTGGAAAATAACCACAAAGATGATTACACATTTGAACAAGTATTGCACTTTTAACACTATCCAACACATGCTAGTCTATAAAAAAAAGTGATATAAGATGCATTTTCTATGGATCTGTATTTGAACCTATTATGTAATATGCCTTTAAATCTCTATATAAATATTATTATTGTAATTTACATTGTCAATTTTACTTATAACACAATTTTTGCGGGAAACGGGTCATACTGTTTTTTATACTAAAGCGCGGGAGATGAGTTAAATGGTTTTGTTATTATGTATTAACTATTGTCAGCGGTACTCTATGCGTTTACCTGCCGATACAATTAATTTGGGACCAAACAAAAACAATATCCATAAAAATAAATAACAATAATGATTCCAACAAAGAATATAATTTTTACATTTTTGTTAGTTTCTTCAGTGACTCCATTATACTGCTTTCATTCGGATGTCTTACTTTCGGGTTTCTGAGTTCATTTACTTTTATAAAAATAAAAAATAAAATACTGAAATTTCATACAAAATTCGTAGCTAATTTTGTGATAGGTGAAAAATCATTGTTTATTTTTTGATAAATATTATTATTTTTTAGAGCCCATTTTATACTTAAACACTGAAAGTTTCATAGAAGAATGACAAATGGATCGAAAAATATGAATATTTTATGGAAAAGTCTAATTTGGGCAGAAAAATGTCCGATTAGGATGAGTTTATAATGAATTTTATAAAAGCAAGTCTTAATAATAACCAGCTTTCTAATTCTATGAGCAAATGTCTCACTTTTAAATAAAAAATGGAAACATGTAAATTGACACTATGTACGCTGACATCCCCCGTCTATTCAAAGTGATTTCAGATCGCCAGGGTTGTCATCAGGATGCGTGGTGGATAAATGAGGGGCAGGTCGCTAATGCAAGAAACTAGTCCAGATGCATATTTGATATTTATGTCATGTTAAACAAAAAAGAAACTTTTTTTTTAATTTTATAAAAATTTAAATTTAATTATGTTTGTTTTTAATTTAATTATGTTTATGTTAAATTAATTTAAATTTAATTAAATTGATTTTAATTTAATTTTGTTTAATTTATTTAATTTTAATTCAATTATGTTTACTTCACAGCGCCCAGGCGAAGACAAGACAGTCGGCGGCAGTGACATGATAATAGTTAGTAGTAGTAAGCAAATAAGTTGTGTTTACAAATAATAGTTACAAATAATAAGTTTACAATTAATAGTAGTAAGCAATTAAGTTCGTTTACAAATAATAGTTAGTAGTAGTAAAACAAGACAGTCGGCGGCAGTGAGCCCCACCTACAATTACATAGCGGCCATCTATGGAATTAGCCGCTTCCACATGACAGTGCTGCCTTTTAAAACAAAATATTGTTACACGAATGTTGCAATGTTTTGCTCGTGAAAAGAAGACTTTAGAAAAGAAGAAATTAACTTATTTTATACTATAGAAAATATAAATATGAAAAGAGTGTCATAAAAAGAATTTAATTAAGTTAGACCGTCCTCTGTGCCCCAGATCATTTGGCGCCCTAGGTCTACGGAGACCCACTGCACCACCCACTAAAACACTAACATTTTTATATATGCGTGTCAGACAAGCGAACAAAAATAAGAGACAAATAATAGCATATCCAGGCTTTTCGGCACCAGCATGAAAGGGTTATATAGAGTTGATATTAACGCGTTATAATTGTGTAAGCTGACCTGTTGAGGCAGTCAGTGTCGGGGGCGCAGGGATTTGGTGCAGTGGGGGAGCAGTCACAGCGTGCAGCTCCTCCCTCCTGGGCACTGCGGCCCCCTATAGCGGCGCCCCTCACGGCGCGGTTCACCTTCAGCTTGATGTACTGCGGCGGCAGCAGGCTGGACTGCAGCTCGCCCTCGTCAGCGTTCTGCTGCTTTAGGTCTGAAATCACGATGAAAACTGTTAAAAACTGGACCACAATCAACTTTTAATGAAACATTCTCAATAGTATGTATTTATATATATTGATACCAATTGTTAAATTGACTATGACCAACTTTACTCTTGTGTATTTATTATGATAATTAAAATTTAAAAGATAAAAAATTAGACATAATAATATGTCACGCCTTAATGCTTATGCCGAGGGGGTAACTCTATGTCAGGAGAGCGATCTAAAACCAAGCGGCGAGCCCCACGCGGTGGAAGGTATCTGACTGAATGACAGGCCGCGTCTATGCTGAAGGCGCCACCGAGGAACAATGTTGCTTTCGTAAGGTGCTGGTCGTCGTACAATATGGCGACGTCCGGTATCAATAAAAATACAGTGGTACATCGCGATACGAGTGCTTTGCCAATTGAATTATTTGAGAAACGAGTTGTCAAGCAAGCGAAGTTTTGCTTTGAGATACAAGCAACATTTTTCAGATACATTTGAGATATGGTAAAAATGATTTATTTATTAGTTACTTTGAATGATGGCATAAGCTTCCTGGGCTTGTTTCACAGCCGTGAGGAAGGCGCAGTCCACTGCAGACTTTTTAGTAGAAGCGTGGCCTGTGTCACCTAAAAACAAAACTCATCAATACTAAATAATAATGTACTACCACAATATAATTATTAAACTATTATTAATAGATATTGTAATATTTTTCTAGTACAGAAATATGTTACATTTTACCTACATTTTCAATCAAATGCAAGATGTTATATATATATAATATGTTATATGTATATTGCCTGGAGAGACCATGTCACAAACAATGAGGTTCTCAGCATAATCAAGGAGGATAGGCACCCAGTAAGAACCATCTCAGAGAGGTGAGCCTGATTGATCGGTCACATCATGCGCCACGATGGTCTTCTTCACGATATTGTGGAAGGAATGGTTGAGGGTAGAAACTGTAGAGGACACCCTAGACGGGAGTATTTGCAGCAAGTGTTTGAGGACATGAGTTGTAGCTCTTATGCTGAGCTGAAAAAGACTGCAGAGGATCGAGAGGAGTGGAGATCGAGATGCAAGATTTTGTTGCTGCAAACCAATCCACCGGATTGATACTTCGAAGAAGATATTGTTTATTCTGCTAATAAACAATATACCAATAAAGTAGGTATGATAGGAAAGTTAATGTTTTTAAAGCATACTAATTAACTTAATTATGTAGTATGTTATTCATGTTTATTAAACTATAGTATAAATGGTTTAAAAAATATATTATTATTAATCTGCTATCAGTGATAAAATAAAAATATATTATTACTAAAAATAAAATAGGTATTCATTTATTGATGTTTAACATGGGACCCATTTTAAGCTTAATTCATTTTCCAGATTATTTAAATTTTTATTAGAATATTTGTCAATACTCTAAATCCTTTACCCGCTTCTGTGCCAAGAGCGAGATAACTCGCATTCTTGGCCGTGCCCAGCAGGCCGGCTATAGAAAAAGAGCGAGTACTCTCGCTCTGGTTTGAGCCTGTGTGTCATCATATGTCCCGTTTTTTTGGTGAATTTAAAATATAGAACACACAGTGACATCTCTTGCTGCCATGTTGAAATAATTAGCTACTATGTATTGTCAAGAATTATCGATAATACATCGATTTTAAAAATAGCTTTCGATTTTTCAAAAAAATGGCGGCCCTCGGAGTCTCCCCATACGAAAACCGCTTGGCATAGAAAAGGTTAATGATAATTCATATAAACCATATGAAGATTTTATAAATTGATACACACATATAAATCTACATCAAATTTCTCTCATCTATTTGTGGTGAAAAAGAAACGGCAGACGGATTCGAACCACAAACTATGCACCCTTAGTTCTGTTGTATGCACAGCGCGGTCGACCATGTGTCATTTTTATTTATAATACTTTGGATACTTTTTATTTTAATTTTGTTAAAATAAACCTTATAATATTGAGGATTATCACTGACTCACCTTCTTGGTAGGGGAAGACTCTCCCGCTGCTGACCCAGTAGTGGTCATAGTCGCCAAAGAAGCGCACCACAAACTGGCCGGGCTGGTGCTGCACGGCGGCCACGTTGGGGGGCACCTCGGAGGGATGCAACACGAGCGCCGGCCACCAGCGGTACTGTCCGAGCTTCACCCAGACCAACTCCCATTACAGCGGCAGGCGGCCTGTCTCGCAGTCCTCGCAAATATAACCTCCTGCAAAATTACAATTGTCATGTATTCAAATGTATTACACATTTAATCTTTAAATCCTGTAATAGATATTAATTTAAGATAAAAATCTCTCAAAATAAAAGCGCGCAGCAAAATATTGAACTAAACCCAAGGTATTATCGGATGATCCCTGGAAATTTACTTAAATAATTGATATTTATTAAAAATTTCAACGTTTCCCATGTTTGTCCGAAATAACTAATAGCTTGTACGTAAACTACTTTTAGTGATTTTAAGTTTTTACCTTTTTTAAAAGCCCAGATTCTAGTAAATACATTTTTATAAATGAATAGTCAGGGATCATCATATTTTATATTGCCTTAGCTATAAAACTTAATTTATTTACAATATTATAGTGGTATATTCAAGTTTTAGTTAAATATTTAGCTGCAGGCTAGGCTTTTATTTTTACGCAGTGAGAAAAAAATTCCCAAATTAATATACCATCATTATTTTATAATAAGAAAAAACTGATTTTTATCTTTTTAGTCTACTTAAATAGAGATGAAAAAGGTAGCGATATTTTATTCTTACTTAGCCGTTTAGGTGCAGCTATTGTTTTTATTGTTCCATAAGAAGTATCGATAATCCATGGAGAAATTAAATTATGATATTTTTATGATGAATTAATATTTTATACATGTGCACACACCTATGTCCATTTTTTTAACCTTATTTATGAATTGGTCATCAACTAAAACGAACTAATCTTTTTCTTAATAAAACTCTATGGCCTTGCCTATATATCGGCGCGCCGCACTCAAGTGACATGTCGTGTTATGCCAATATACAGGCACACCGCATCAAGTGATTATCCGACAAGGACACAAATTCCCCATGCATTTACCAAGTTTCGAATCGTTACATAGCGCAAGCAGTTTTCTATGGCCTTGACTATATATCAGCACGCCACACTCTAGCCACATAAAATGTCATGACGATATATAGACACACCGCATCTAAAGGGTTAACGAAATCATGTAATATATAAATGTAATACTAGTGTTTATAAAAAAGAGGTTCTTTTTTTGGTTCATTTATGTTCATTATATGCAAGTCAATACTAAAAAAATAGATTAGTTTATATTTAAGATATCAATAAATTATTATAAGTTGCCCATGACAACAAAAATCACCCGCGTCAAACATCAATTTGTATTAAATAATTCCCACATACAAATAAAGTGAAAAATAGCATCATTCTTATTTTAGAATGGAATGCTTATCGATTGCAAGAGGTAAACAAACCCTCGAATGAGGTAGAGATAATAAAGTGATAGATATTGTGGCTTTTGGGTTGCTCCGTGTGTGGTGAACTTCCTTCAACCTTTATTTAATAAGGTGATAGGTTTACCTTCCGGTGGGGATATGTTGAGGCACTCGGCATGGAAGGACGTGGGGCAGGTCTCACAGCAGATGAGGGAGCCGCCCTTGGCGCAGATGAAGCACCAGGAGGTGTTCACGTGAGAGGAAGTCTTAGCAGGTCTGAAATATCAAAAACAGTAAAACCTTTATTTTTTATAGCTCTTAAATCTCATAGGCCCAGAGTAAGGATCAATCCGCTCACCTAGGGTAAAATTAATTTTAAAATTTGCGAAATAAATCCTTTTATTTTATTTATTATCGACATTTAAAAAAAAAATCTATTGGAAAATTTAAAAACATCTTTTGTTATCTGATACTAAGGTTGCTAAGGAACAAGAATGAGGGTGTTTTGCTTTTTCAGTGTATTATGTAGGGCTGTATTAAACTACATTATTTAATTGAATGGATAAATATTTAATTGGTATGAAATATTTATCTATTTATTATTGAAATGGATCTCATAGTGAATGCTAAAAATATAGATAACACATTTTTTAATATATTTATTGTATTTTTTATATCTCTATAGTATATTTTTTTTAATACTGTTAAAAAATACCTTAGTTTGTAATGATAATGAGCGAATATTTTGCCCTTCTGTTTTTCTTTTTTAAAAAAAATATTTTTAATTGTTGGCAAGTAGGATTTTTTGTGTGCAAAACGATGTGGGCCATTTCGCATGTACCACGCTAAAATGTCCAATCTCAAAAGGTTTGATATATACTTCATCCCTTTAAAGTCCATTAATGTTAATAAAGAAAGAGAAAGACATGAATCTACAAAAAAGCGTCACTAACTTGACATCGCGATGCCTTGGGCATACAATCTGCGACGCAGTGATGATCTTAGATCCAGCAGGAACACACTGCGTAAAGCAATGATAAGTGGCCGGGCAGCGCACGCACCGGGCAAGCTTGTCTCCGGAAAACCTTGTCCTGGATCCCTGGGGATCGTCACACACGCAAGTGTGGCACACGTGCCTTGGGCAAGACATGGCCTCCATGTGCGGACTCTTGCTGCTCTTCGAAGGAGCTCCAGTGCTGTACTTAGTCTGCGGCCACTGCGCCAAGCACTCTAAGTGATAAACCTTATTGCAGTGGATGACGCTGCACTTTTGCCGAGCGTCCGACGACGTTTTTGGTGACGTCAACGATTTACAAACAAAGCAAACGGGCAAATCGTATTTGACGCAATTCGTTACATTTGAAAGTTTCCGCAGACACGGGGGGTTCAATCTTTTCTGTCGTTTCCGCATTTGATTTTTTAATTTTCACATCGACGATGACGCACTGTCCGGCTTGCACGTCATCCCAGTCGCAGTCTTCGGCCGTGGACGAGGCCGACGACGCGTCGAGATCTTGCGACAGTTCATCATGCGCCGTGCTCTCCATCATTTCTTTCATCTTTTCCGCGAGCTGCGCCTCAAAGTTATCCGCATTTAACAAACTCTCGTTCAGATCGTTTTTAATTTTTTTACTACTGTGTCCCGGAGAAGGTGGAATCTCTACTTCGTCTTGTAAATTAGGTCTCACAACTCGGTTGCCTTCTTTAGAAGCCGTGTCGTCAGTCGGGTTTGATGCATCATCGCCTTGTTCTTCATCTCCACTGTCTACTCGGCTGGTATCAACATCCTCGCTTGTCGTGTCGAGACTGGATTTCTTTTTTGCAAGGTGCATGTGCGATCTCTTTCTTTTCTTCTTCCTGCCTTTGAGTGACTTATCGGAATAAGCGGATGGTTCGTTCTGCTTCTGAACGCAAGCCGCATGAAACATGCTTCCGCAGGATCCCTTACACTTGAGGAGATTGCTCGGAAGCTCACACAACTCGCACACTTTCTCTTTAAGTAATCCTTTGAATATATTAGGCTTCTGCACTGTGAGCTCCGCCATCCTCCAGTCCAGATCGGGATCTTCATCAGCATCGTCGCTCACGGCTTTAATCTGTTTTGTGTATTTTCTTACAACCTTGACGTCACCACTCTTAGAAGGACCGCTTTCAGAATTAGTTTCGTTACTTTTGTTTGATGCTTTTAAATCTTTTTTGTTATTATCTTCATTATCAGATTCCTCCGAACTCTGTTCAATCATATAATCTTTGATAGACTTCTTTCGAGAAGATTTTCCTCTCAAAATGGGACTTTCGTTTCTCGGTTGGGTATTGACCTCTCTATTCCTCACTCTGGGTTTCCTCGGTTGGATGGGAACTTCCTCGAGCATTCCGCCGACGAGACAAAAGTCTTCATCGCGCTTCACTTCGTCGCCCTTTCTGCTCTCGTTGTAAAGCCACATCTTATAGAAGTGAGTCATGATGACATCCTCAGTCCATCCGGGATTCTCATCTTCTAATGAGTCCCTATTTAACTCCAGGAACTGCTGGAACTCTGGATCGTCATACTTCTGATCGGCTTTAGTCTTTATCGCCTTAGAATTATCAGCCTTTACCTCCTCGTTGCATGTTTCTTCTACATCAAAATCACTATCACTATCGTGTGAAAATACAATACTCCTTTCCCAAACTGGGTCTGACCGCTCTCCAATGTTTGCTTTAGGCGATGCTTTAGGTGATTCTTTAGGTTGATCTACTTTCTCTTCAACATTTGCTTTAGGCGATGCTTTAGATGATTCGTTAGGCTCATCTACATTCTCTTCGATGCTTACTTTAGTCGATATTTCCGGTGATTCTTTACGTTGATCTACTTTCTCTAAAACGATTTGTTCCGGCTCATTTTCTTTCAATGCACCTTCGGCAACAATAACCGAGTCTTCCACCGTTTCATTTTGTATAGGTGTGCTCAGAGAATCATTATCTTGTTTTACATCCGTAACAGGAACCTGTTCAGCATTGTCACAAGTCTCAACAACTACCATCTCATCTACAGTTTTGACAACTTTATCAGTTGCATCAGCACTCGGTTTAGGTAGAACTGAGTCTTCTGTCTCTACCAGTGATGTTCCCTCAGTCTGTTTAGAGCTTTCAACATTTTCAGGAATCAGTTTAGTTATGCGAGGACTCCGCTTGACTTCCTTTGTTGCGACAGAGATGGATTTCTCATTGGGAGTATCTTTGCTTGGCTGTTTAGCTTTCATCAGCCACCGATCCATGTGCGACTGTGTTTTGATCTTCACATTACCAGACTTGGCGGCAATATTATCCAGGCACGCGCTCACCAGCTCAGAGACATCGATGTTGTTCTTCTTGCTGCAGGCAAGGGGTCCTTTCTTATCGGCCGGCGTCGCGACCGGTTCATCAAAGAGGCTGTCAAAAAGAGATTCGCTCAACGAGACGTTGCACTTGTTTTCTGGTTTGATCTTAATTTTCTTTTCCTTCTTGGGTTTTTCAGTTTTCTGGGCAATGTAAGCCGGAGCCAGGAAGGTGGTGATGAAGCAATGCTCCCTCACTTCCAGAGGTCTCCGCAGCAGCATTTCGGCTTCGCTGACGGCCGATAGCCATTTGCTCATCTTGGGCTGAGTGACGTTGAAGGCTGCACAATATTTAGGATTGTTTTTCTTCATCTGAAACATAAAATAACTCACTTTAAAACAGACCTCCGTTATATTACGAAATTAATATATTTAAATTCAAATTTGTTTATAACCACTTGGTACAGTTTATTGTCTACTAGTTATGGTAGTACCCTCTACCATCTTCAGGACAACACAACTGTTGTTAGAGAGTTGGAAGTGTTGTCCTAAATATATATACATGATATATCCCTTGCTGACTGGTACCGAAAACCTCGATATACAATCTTACGTCTCTTATTTCTGTTCGCTTGTCGTACATGTATGTGTCGCCATATTGGTATTTTGGACAAGTCCGGTCACAGGTGTGATGTTAGTTATATATATCCACTTGCAGCGCTGGGCGACACCCCATCATAAGCGCGCACAGGTTAATTCCCGATCGATTAAGGCGAAAGTAACGCCATGTTACGATGGATAGGGGAAACCAAGTCTTTATCGAAAATGTATGTCAATGTGCTTCAGAAAAAGTCTTTGTGTTGTTAATCTGTTCCTCATCCTGCCACCACGCGACTGAATAACAATCTTAAATTAGAAAGGAGAATGTTAATATATATATAACTTATGATATTCAGCTGAAGGCCAAGATTGGAAGTGTAGGAGTATTTATTTAACAACTAGTGCAATCAATAATATAATACCTCCAGATGTTTGGTTTATTTTTTGAAAGAATTTCACAGCTTTAGATGCATTTTTTATTTGCAACATAAGCATTACATATCATTTTTTTTTCCATTAAATTCATAACAAAAATATACATATAAGATACTGTCAACCCAGGTAGAGAAAATAGGTATAAAAAAATATTATTTTTCAGTGTTTTCACTTTGAGATGCATTATAAATAATAATGATTAATTTATTTTCCATGTTTTTACATGGATCACGTTAGATATGACCTCTATTTAGGAGACTGCAGTTTCAACTAGCTCGAAGCCTTTCTCAAATTAGCTGCATAATACTTCGTAAGTGGTCATCCCATTTATGTGCTCTCCTACATAAATGGGTTCGAGTTATGCAGCTCAGTTGTCTCTTGACAGTGATGGATTGAGGAAGGCTTCAGGTTAGTCAAAAATGCATTCTCCTAAATAGAGACCATATCTAACATGATCCATGTAAAAACAAGGAAAATAAATCAATATTTATTAAATAACTTCTTAGGTTTTCACTGCCAAATTTGATATTGTGGCTTTTGGATTTAGCCGTGTGTGGCGAATTACTAATTTACAATATTTCCACCGCCATTGCAGAGGTGGAGTGTCGATCATGGCGTATATGGCTAAACGCTGCATGTGGAGTGTTGATCCGCCAACGTCATAGACTACAGCCCGAGATTCACGCATCATCCTTATTATTACAGGAATTTACTATGAATGGGTGGTCTTCACGGGACGACTTTCGTCTACCACCAATTTTAATTAATAGGCTATGACTGGCATTTTACGATTGAGGGATCAAATTCACACCAACCGGGATATTTTAGAGCTCAGAAATCAATTCATTTTTATTTTTTTTAATCTGTCGGGGATTGAACCCACGATCTTAGACTTGCAAGGCAAATACTTTGGCCATTGAGCTTTACCCGCCGGCAGTATGTAGTCGGCATTTCAGTTTCAACTGATTATTGAACCAATTTAAGTTTGAATTCTTTATAACATTTCTTATTTTTGGAGTAGCTAGACGAAATTTTATATTCTCTCGCTGAATGTTTCGGCATCTACATAGTGATATTGTGGCTTTTGGGTTTAGCCGTGTGTGGCGAATTTCTTTTGACCAAATTTGATTCTCGGACCAATGAAACTTGAGTATGTATTTGCCATGGAGATATCAATAACGCTCGTAAAAAAAGATAATCTGACACCAACTCACAACTAAATCATCATTCCTGAAGATGTGACCCCTGCAATGGCGGTCGAAATATTGGTCAAAAGAAATTCGCCACACACGGCTAAACTCAAAAGCCACAATATCAAATCTGGCCGTGAAAACCTAAGAGATGCATCTACATAGTATTTTTTTAGCAGATTTTCAAACATCCGTGCGGCCTTAGAGGGAATATTGCTACACACCAAGTTATGCTATAATAAATAAATGATTATCAATACCTGTGGTGAGAGGTCCGCCCTGGCCTTATTAAAGTCATCCTGGCCGGTGAAGGGCATCAGCAATGAGCAGAGCAGCCAACTGCGGCGACCACAATCGGCAAAGAACGTCACGTGCAGCACCTCGACGGGAATAATAGATCGCCCAACAGCTGCAATAAAAAAAAAGATTTAAAATATGCATAAATTTCCAGTATATACCTGCTTCTCTTGATGACAGACATGCTATAATTTAAAATACCTGCATCAGGATTAATTTTGTGGAATACGTCAATATTTAAGGGAATCAAAGAAAAGAGGTTTGCTTTTGGCAACGTATTACTCAATTGAAGTGTGAACAGTCTATACTCTCTTCTCTACTTGCTCTATGATCAGAACGAACAAGCCGATCTTAGACATATCAACAGGATTCCCTAAAATGCCACACAGCAGCGAGATGAAATGTATACCCGGAGGCCCATGTGGTAACAGATTTTTTTTATGCAATCGCATGCAGAAGATAACAGCCAGTCAAGACCAGTGAACTCTATGACAGCCAGGGAGACTGGACGCTGCATGCGGAAAACATGTGTTGTGTTTGTGTGTGGGTTGGGGAGATTGCAAGAGTATATTTATCTGAATCTTAAACAGATCCAGATTGTACGAAGGAGGAAACAGAGACATTGGAAGGAAATTATGGCAATTATGTACATAAAAATAAATAATATTATGGAAATATTATAGAAAATTAGTTGGTTATTGTGTTTCTAAAAAAATGGAAGAATTTACTTTTTAGATAATCCTATATATAAAAAAAGTATTTAATTTTACAATCTATGTGCATTAGGGCCATGTATGGGAAAATTATTTTTTTCGAAATGAAATCAGCTCACCCTCTATTTTTATGTGGTTTGGTCCTAATAACTCACATAATAAATTTTATTGCTATCGAACAATGTTTTCTGATAGCGACTTGATGTTGAAGTTTCAATATAAATTTTTGTATGAAGGCCAAAAGGAGGTTTTGAAAACTTATTGTTTATTCAGCAAATAAAACGCTGTTTTATCTCTTTCTTACAAATATTGAGTAAATATTATGTAAATATTATTATCTATTACAGAAAATTAAAAAAATATATATTGCTTTTAATAATCAGGTTTTTCAATAAAAAAGCCAAAATTCTTGAATCAAAGAATATTTCTTTAGGGCTCCGCAAGCAACTTGCCAAAACACTTCTTTGGAGCATCTTAATGTACGGCTGTGAGACATGGTGCTTATCTGAAAGTGATAAAAAAAGACTAGAGGCCTTTGAGATGAGGTCGTACAGAAGAATTCTCGGAATTTCCTGGAGAGACCACGTCATGAACAATGAGGTTCTCAGAATAATCAAGGAAGATAGGCAACTAATAAGAACCATCTCAGAGAGGCGAGCCCGATGGATTGGTTACATCATGCGCCACGATGGTCTTCTTCACGATATTGTGGAGGGGATGGTTGAGGGTAGAAACTGTAGAGGGCGCCCTAGGCGGGAGTATTTGCAGCAAGTATTCGAGGACATGAATTGTAGCGCTTATGCTGAGCTGAAAAGGGTTGCGGAGGACCGAGGGGAATGGAGATCGAGATGCAAGATTCTGTTGCTGCAAACCAATCCACCGGATTGATACTACGAAGAAAGAATCAGGTTTTAATGGCGTGAAACTTTTTTTACAATTATTTGGACACCATTCACACAAAACGAGGGGGTGAGCCTTGACAAAAAACGAAAAAAAAAATTTGGGACACCCTAATGTGCATGTGACGCTTATCATAGAATTATTTGATAATGCAAATGTTGAAGTAACAAAAATTAATTTACTAATTGCCAAAGGGGACAGAGTTCATCAGTAGTGTTTAATTCCTTTAAATTTGCCATATCATGTTGTTAAGCTGAATTCTGAAGTGTTTGCTACAAATTATGTTTTATATATTATAGAAGGTTCTAAAAAAAATTGATAACTATACAGTGGTAACTTGAAATACAAGTGCCCCAACATACTAGTTTTTTAAGATACGAGCCATCGAGCGAGTGATTTTTTTTTTCTTTGAAATACGAGCAAAATTTGAGATACGAGCAATCGGCTTAGCGGGTCGGCCGGTTACATACGAACACGCTTTCCCTCGTGAATCCCCCGGCCACAGTTATAAAATCAGTTATCAATGTGCTCTTGCTGTCAAAGAAACTTTTTGTTCAATTAATTTCAGTGGGAAAATTTGCTTTGAGATACGAGTAATTTGAAATACGAGCAAGATTGCGGAACGAATTAAACTCGTATGACGATGTACCACTGTAGTTGGAAATCGAATTTCATTAAAAAAAATAGTGACTGACCGCGGTTTCTGATAAAAAAACAGTTTCTGTTTAATATAAAACTAAAATAACAGCCATACTTTAATTTTGCTCTCTATAGAAATCTAATTCTTGTCAGGCATTGTTTGATTGACTTTCTCCGATGCAAACGTTCTCGGAGGAAAAATTCTTTCAGAAACCATCTCTACAACTTCATGGCGTCTTGATACTGATGTGGCTGAAAATGATTTGACAAATACACATTGTTTTCTACTGTGAATAAATAGTATATTAAAATTTACTGAACATGCTTTATGGAAATGCATGATCTCCTATCAAAATCGTTTTTAAAAAATACAATAAACAAAAAGGAATACATCCATTTGGAATTAAATTCAAATTCAAAAAAATATTATTCCAACTTACTCTTCTTTCTAACAAACATTGAGCAGACAGGATCGCGTGTGATGAGGCAAGGCCAGAAAGGATGAGAGCCGACCCTCGCCCAGGCCAAGTCTCCCAGCTTCCACGAACAATTTGCTTCGACCTCGCAGACGTTCTCAACCTTCGCAGGGTCTGCGTTAGCAGGCCGCTCCATCATATCCGCCAAGATCCCTGAATCGCCATTACAAATATCTGAAACCCCTTCAACTGGCTGGCTTTTACAGTTTGTTACAACTGTTTTATCATTAGACTCTGCCTTCTTTAAGCTCAATCTTTTAACGACTTTTTTCTTTTTTTCCTCACTTTTAATCATAACAGGCGACGTATCATCATCTGTGGATCGGTTACCGTTCACGTACTGTGTGGAAATGGGACTCTTTGTCGGCGAGAACATGCATCGCATCAAATTTACCGTTTCTTCTTTCTGCTCTTTCTTTCTTTGTATCAAATCTTTTCTGACGTAGACTTTCATGTTGTTTTTGTGGCTCGATTCGTTCCACAGGGTCCCGCTTCCGCTACCGGAAGAGAATCCATCAAGGTCACCGTTGAGTGATTTATTTTTAAGTGGAGAACTCATTTTGACAGGAGACGGTTTTGTAATTTTTAGCGGTGATTTTTGTTTCATCAGAGTCTTAGCTGGTGACTTTAAAACTGCACCAAAAGTGCGACTCAATGCAATCTCGGTTCTATAAAAACCGTCTATTGTCTTTTGCTTTCTCGCCCTTCCGTAACGGCTAGTATTTAATCCGCTTGCATCGCCTTCCCCCGGCTCTGGACTGGTCGGCAACGTAATTTTCGTCGTTAGATTCGTTTCTAATTGCCTGTCGAGGTTAGAACGCCGTTTGATTTTCAATTTTTCTCGTTAGAAGTATCTTTCATTCCGATTTCAAACGATTTAGAAAGACTTGAATCCAGAGACTCGGATGATAGATTCGCATCTCCGTTAACAACTTCTTTTATATTATCAGCAATTAATTCAGAATCGCCAGTGATTAAAGTCGCCCCGCTTTCGTCTGTGAGAGACTCATCTGAATTAAATATATCGACTTCCATCCTTTCAGTGAAGTTTTCTGATATTTCTACAGGTTCTTGAGAAGACTTCGAAAGACTTCCTTCGTCATTGGCTTTCATTGCATCGTCATTGATTGCTTCTATTTTACCATTTTCAAGGATTGATGTTTTGTTTTTTACTAGATTTTTAATGTCTATATTTGACATTTTTATATGATCATTGTTTCCTTTAACATTGACAGTTGTAGATGTTATTATTTGCCCTACTCCCATTTCAACAGCGATTATATAAAACAAATGATTTCAGTTTTGTCATTTAAATGATATATTAACACTTGTAATTAGGTATGTAATGATCATCCAAAGCATAAGAGAAAAGACAATTCTCGAAATAAAGACATTATTTTGAGGTATTTATAGCCTTGCACGCGTCTGCTATCTCGTATTGCAAAATTCGCGGCGTCCAACACGTTTATCGCCACGGTTAAAAGTATCGAGAGGCACAATATTACAAACAAAATGGGAGTTGCAGTACTAATGCATGCACAATAAAGATATACGGAGGGAACTAAAAATCAACATAATCTCGAAAACTACACCGGTTAAAAATATAAAGTGATATTTTTTAGCATCGTATTAACGATTAACGATGATAATTGTCAACAAAACTTGATAGTGGCGCAAAATAAGCGCGAAAAGGATAAAAAAGATTCTACGAAAAGTCACTTAGAGCACTTTGCTTTAGCACACGCCATGGTAACAGGTATATTCGATTTGAGATTTTACCGTGATGCAACGAAGTGAGGCACGTCAAGTTTAAATTTTGTGGGTTAAAAAAATCGGATATTCAAGATTTTGCGTTGTTTATGCGTTGGTTGTTGGTAAATTAAGGAGTCTGATCCAGATATTAGTTTCCCCGAAGTGACTGACAAGCGGGAACGGTCTGCTCGAGCTTCGCGGTGATCGCTGCTTTACCGACGTCAACGTTCGTCTTTCCCGCCAAGATTATTTCATACCGTTGCCATTTCGTACTGATAACCTCTAAACAAGCAGATCTCTTAACAAATGATAAAATAATTCCGGCGTTGGATTCAAGATGGCATAACGTTCTTATTAATTATTTATGCTTAAAAAAAATTCTTTGCATAAATATACAAAAAATAAAAATGTTTTACGAAATATAATAATTCCTTTTCACATATTTAAATTCAAATTACCTTCTGTTATTTAAATAGAAGTCAATTTATACCTTTATACCAAACGTCACCATTTTTAAATCGTTTGGTTTATAAAAAAGTAAGTAAATATTTTTTTTAGCTTATTATAACAACTACTTATATATTATTTAATTTGTTTATATTTCAAATTTAATTAAATTTCCTTCTATTGAACACTACATTTCATATAGTAAGACAGTATGGTTAATTAGTAATTTGATAGGGGCTTATACACTTACGAATATGATAAATAAAACAGCATGGTTGTTTACCACTGAAAAATAATTTAGTTTTAAGATATGTACTTTAATATGTGTGGTAAGTATGTTTATTGTGGTAAGCAAATGTTCGCGATTAGAGGGTAAGCCGACTTGCAATAATTTTATAGATCTATCAAAACTGCTTGTTGCACGGATATCATCAATATGTACTGACATAAGAAGGAAAATATTCATTTTTTAATAAACAATAATTTGAAATAAAAAACTATCAAAATATTTAAAACTTAAATAAATAAATATTAAATTAATTATACTTTTAAAAATAACCGCTCATAATTCCAGGAATCATTACTACAAAAAAGTGTCGCTAGGTGATGTTAGTGTGATTCAATATTTGACAAGTCCACTGACAGCGTGAAAATGGTCGCCCCGAACAGAAACAAGGAGCAAAAACCTGGCGAAATCTTCGCATTTAGCGAAATGGCCCTACGAAATAATGGAGCCGTGGTGGAATACTGCAGAACTTCAATGGCTGCGCTGGCCGGGGGCACCGCAGGTAAACATCCATTCATACAATTGACGTGGGAATTTGAATCTCAGTGCACCATCCTTGACATGACGATCATGTTTTATTAATTATGAATGTATTATGTCTGCTTAAATTTGTTCCTGAAAAATTATTGTAAATGTACTTATTATTTATAAACAAAACATCTATACACAAATTACAATTCTTGTTATTATAATATATTATTAAATGTCCAATTGGTTGACAGCTAATGTACAACGGTGGTTCTTACATTGTTGTTATTGGTCTTTTTTAACTTAGTAAAAGCTTAAAGTTCTTGTTATTAAATAGTTCTTATAAAACTTACATATTTTAATCATAGTTTTCGAATAGGTGTAGACAAGAGTGCACCAATTTTTAACATAACCTAACTTTCACAACCACTACGGATTGTAGACTTTGGTCGATTAATTATTGAATTGTATAAAGCTTACATATTATGAATAATTTGGCGGTTAAGGTTTGGCCTAGTAAATGACATAAAAAAAAGCTTTGTTAAATCAAAACTTCCTCGCAATTGACTAACACTATTCTTAAAACTATACAGTCCTTCAAAGAAATACCATTTGTTTGTAATTGTTTTTAACATTATAGTAGGATTTTTTAAATTTATTTAATTGTTTTTTTGGTATATAAATCAATTATTTTTCAAATTTTACTTTTTGCCATGGTTGGCAAGTCAATTTTATTAAATCATATGCTATTTTTATGTTCTTTTATGTTAAGCATTTTTTCTTAACTAATACAAATTGCTAAAGCCCAATAGCTAAAACTCCATAGAGTTTATCTGTGGTGAGGAGGCCTTACTTTTAGAACTATGTAGTAACAAAAAAAATACCGTATATCAAAAATAAGATATATAAAATCATCGCCCATATTAAAAACATTATGACAAAAAAATACTAATAGAATATTTAACCCTTTCGCATCGGTTGTCGGCATGTGCCGTCAAAGATTCCCCGACCGTTGACATCAGTCAACGTGATATATCGTTTTGCTACTTTCAGTACTCATTGTGACATCTATGGTAGGAAATTGGAAGTGCAGTCAATCCCTTTATCAACCTACTTGTATTCTTTACAGGTATCTGTAAAGCATGTAAATAAATATCATTGAGTTTTGTCACGAGTGATTTTTCTGTAAACCACATGTGTGAATGCCACCACATGTATGGAGTTACATAATGAACGTTTGTTAAATATAATAGTTTTTTATGCATCATCTGAAAGGTAAAGGATAGAAGAACCAATGTGGTATATGAAAATAGATGAGATAAGTACATTTATGCTTCAAATACTAGTTTTAAACAAAAAAATGGTTTGAAAAATTCCACTGAGCCGTAAAGAAAGGGTTAAAAAAAGTGTTTATTTATTGTTCCAGGGTTGCTAGGTCTAACCGGCTTCTATGGTTTTGGATTCTACCTTTTCTCTGTGGTCAGTCTATGGGCCCTCCTATTGATGAAGGCGGGAGCGAGCTGGCAGAAGTTCTTCATCTCCAGAAGAAGTCTGCTGACTAATGGCTTCCTGGGCGCCCTCTGCACGTACATTCTGTTCTGGACCTTCATATACGGCATGGTCCACGTCTATTGAAATATCTATTTATTATTTATTAGCACTATTTTGTAACACAATACCTAATTAATATATTGTAATTTTTGTAAATAAAATATATCTTTTATTACAAATTTGTGCGGTCAGAAATTACGAGGGTTATCTGTAATATAAAGTTCCCATGGCGCTACAGTCCTGAAAAGCGCTGTTATGGTGGATCCCATGATTCTGTAGTGTACCTTGGTTCCCCAACTCCAAATCCCCTCCCTATCAAGCTGCCTGCGGAGCTCAGTCGTGGCTTGGCAGCCGTACGTGATGGATCTCCCCCTCGCTTCGCCCGCCAGGCATTTCCTGTCTGCAAAAAACATTGTGCCAGTAGAAATCCATTCCCAGCTATGCGAAATCTATGGAGACAAGTGTATGAGCATACAACACGTGCGCAACTGGTGCAGAGAGTTCAAGAACGGGCGTACTGACGTCCATGATGAAGAGCGTTCCAGAGTCACCTTATAAATCATTGTCAAGAGTTGCACGACTTATCGGCCTTGAGAGAGGTAGCTACTCCTATGAAGTTATAGAGAGGCGACTTAATGTATCTACATTGGAGAGACGTAGAACAGTGACTGACTTGCTGTTTATTTTTAAAATTATGAACTCCATAATCGATGACTCGACATTATTGCAGGAAATTACGTTCAATGTTCCCTCCCGGTTCACTAGAGGCAGTGACCTGCTACATGTAAGGACATCCAAAACCAACTACGGATTCTATTCTCCTATGTTAAGAATGTGTAGACTGGTTAACTACTCTAGTGACTTGGACTTTTTCGGGGTGGACTTCCAGCATTTCGCAGATCCCTCTACTAATGTACTAGATCTGTTTTTTTTACTCATGTTCATGTTTTGTCTAAATGTATTGTCTTAGCTATTATATTGTTCTGTTTTACCATTTAATTTATTGTATTTTCTATTTTAAAACCGTATGTATTGGCCTAGGCCGTTAATAAAATAAAATAAATAAAATAAATAAATGATGGTTGTAGTTTAATGACCTTAGCTTATCTGCACTCATACGGCGCTTTTTGTGGTAATTACTTTTTTTGGCAGTGTTTATTCAATTAATGGGCAGCTATTTAGCAAACAGCCATGAAAGAAATACCTAGAGGTCAGTAAAAAATAATCATTTGGCAGTAGAAAAATATCACTCGAAATAATTAATGAATCGTAATTAATGATAGGTAAGGTTTCCATTTTATGGGCTAATTATTCAGTTTACATCAATTTTTACCAATATTGAATATATTACTGACATTTTAATTTTATAACTGACCGCATTCACACTGACAGTGGATACTGACAATTTATTTAGTTTACTGTCGATTTAATCTATTAACTGCTAATTGATTAAACTTACTCCCAAAACCTTTAATTAGTTTCTGAACAAAGAAATACAGGGAGCGGCAAAAAAAGCTGACCGTTTTCGTCATTGTTTTGATTTAAAACCGTCAGTTTTTTTACCGCTCCCTGTAAAGGCCCTTTTTTATCTTTAAAAATGGCAACCATTACAGAATTTACTAATGAGATCTCTCCATATGGTGGTATACCACATTGTGTTTACATAAAAAAAAAATTAATGAATAAAATACGATAATAAATTGAAATAGTGTTTTTTCGGAACTTTTGGATTACTTAATTGCTTGTTCAACATTACACTCAAGAAGCTTTAATTATGTATAAATTAAGTAACCAGAATTTTAATCTTCGATAATTAAAACTAAATAAATTTTAGTCACCAATAAATTTATTTAAAAGCAATATTATTATGTAAAATAAATAATATATTATGTAAGATCATTTTTTTTTTCATTTAAGAAATACTACACTATCGCAGTGCCGATTTTAGGGGGTGGCGCAGTGGGTCGGTGCCCCAGGGCGTCAAATAAACAAGGGGCGCCAAAGGCAACTAATCTCGATTATATGTTTTTAAAATATAAACAATATAGGGCGCCAGAAAAAAATCCCTAGGGCGCTGCAGAATCTAAAGCCGGTACTGCACTATCGAAACTAAACGTTAAGAAGCATTTAGACCAGGCCGCGAACCTCTTAGGTGGGGTTTTTTGCCCACAAAAATTTATGGGAACCAAAATTGGTGGTGGAGCCGTTTTTTGTGTACAATTTATTTGCAGTCTGCCGACCGTTTTAAAAAAAAATATTGCCCTCCAGGTCAAAGAGTTTCCCCAGGCCTGATTGCTTACATTAAATTAGTTCTATGTTAGTTTGGTCATCGAAGGTTTTGATGGTCAGATTTGAAATCACAAATTTTGGTTGCCAATTCCAGGCGATTCGTCAACCCTGAAGATGACCACCGTTACGGCGGCCGAAATATCAGAGAGAAGAATAAATTCGTCACACACATCTCATACACTAAAACCAGAATTCCATATTTCTCTATGTAGTAAAAGGTTTTGTTTTAACTCACTACACACGCGGCATTTACAACATTTTTGTAAAAAAAAATGTAGCCAAAGTAGACGAAGTAATAACCTGCCAGTCTCTGGCAGGTTATTACTTCGTCTACTTTAAGGAGGCATAGTCTCTATGCCTCTTGGGAGAGGGATCAGACTGTTTAACCAAATCGCCTCGGATGTTGATATATTTCACGTAAGTGAGTAACTCCACGAGTTTCTTTGGAGGAATAATTTGTTGGTGTCGTGTGATTGATGAGCATTGGGACCTTCTGTTGCTTGTCTTCATTTCTTTCTTCTTAGTATGTACTTAATCATAAGTACCAATATTTGTATATATTGTATTTTATTTTTATTTTAGGATTAATTCTTATTATACTTCAGAAATGAATTGAGTTGTTCAAATTTGCAATGTTTCTGTAAGGGAAAAAATAAATAAAAATTGAAATAAATACGGAAATACCGTTTATTCCGATCAAATATACTTTTAATATATAATGCACACTAAAGGACACGGCTCAAATCAAGAAGAAGTTTCCTACAGTCGACAACGGAACTGGTGATACCTGAGGCCACCCTGCGGCTGAACATGTGGAGAAGCGCAACTGAGGGGAATACTTGGATTGCCCCGAAAGAGGACCTAGGCCCTGGACATGACCAAGAGTGGAATATATGGAGGTCCCTTAACAGACTTCGGACCGGAGTATGCAAGACGAGGACACAAATGAGGGCCTGGCAGTTTTACAGCGGACCGACTGAATGTGACTGCGGCGTGGAGCAGACCCTTTGTGGGTTATCTTATATTATAAATTTATAATACGGTATTATCATAAAAGTTTCCCCAAACCTGGAAGATGAAATAAGCAGACATAATTCACTTTTAATCTTTAATTATAAAAACTATTTCTAAGCGTATTAGTTACATATTTACTGACTGATAAGGTTTAGTTTTTGTTTGATTAGTTAGGTTTTATTCGGTTGTCGTTAAGGGTTGCCAACGCGCAGACAGTTGATATATAGATTTAAGTCATCAGCATATCACTACGAGTATCAGATTGTCCTCGCTTCCTTAAGCCTCCAAGTTCGCATACTGGCAACACTCTATACCTAATTTCATTTGTCAATGAGCAGTAGGTAGCGATGGCGAAGCCCTCCAAGTCCATGTACTAGTCTTTAGAACCCGTACAAATTCCTCAATCAATAATTTAATGAATAGCCATCCACTGGTATAGCTCGCTGCTTCTTACGCGTTACATATCAGGCATCAGCTTATAATGAAATATATTATCACTAGAAATATAATAGACAACTCACTGAGAAGGAGGATTTGAAAAAGTTCTCTAGAAATCACGTTGACAACATTACAATATTTCGTACACTTTGATTTTAATATTATCTTGATATCAACTCGACAGAGCTCTTTCAAGCTGATGCCGAAAAACCTCGATAAACGATATTTTGTCTCTTATTTTTGTTCGCTTGCCTGACATGCACATCTAATAATATTAGTCTTAATTTAATATATAATACACGACGCTTGCATACGCCATTTTTTTTCGCCCCAAATATACTTTTTACATTAATATGCATTCCGATATGTTAATTTTTGATTAATTTTAGAATCACATACTCTGATACTCGATAAATCGCATTTCTCAGTCC
Organism: Glossosoma conforme; assembly: GCA_022606575.1. Taxonomy (NCBI): domain Eukaryota; kingdom Metazoa; phylum Arthropoda; class Insecta; order Trichoptera; family Glossosomatidae; genus Glossosoma; species Glossosoma conforme. Next base: position 122,652 of record JAGTXR010000047.1, read on the forward strand.
ACCTTAGTTAGACATATAATCCAACAGATTAATTGTACATTGTCGAATTCTGTAGTACATATATTTTCACAGCAAAGCATGAACAAACATCTGATCCATTAAATAAATACCTACAGTAATCTTTGTCATTATTTGCTTTCGGATTTATTAAATACAATATTATCTATGTGTAATGGAGATGAGCCGGCTGAGGAGCAAATCACCGGAAAATGGCGGTCGGCGCGTGCCGGACGCGTGTCTCTAACCGCCGACCGAACCGACCAACAACGCTATAATGTTTCAACGAAAGATTAACAGTAAGTCGCTGCAAAACCAAATGAATAATATCTGATTCATCTTTTACTCTAAATCATAAAATATTGTTGCTTTTAATTAATATATTCCGCAACCTATTCATGGAATGAGCCATCTGGAACGTTGGGCTTATTATCCGATCTCTTCTTTAAAAATATGATTAATAATCTCCCAAATATGCCTTGGATACTACAACAGCTGTCTCGGAGTCCTTGGACTTTCATCATGGAGACTTTCATTAACTATATATGTTTCCAGGTAAGCTTTCAGCTACAGGTATATTTTAAGGAAAAGTCACAGAAAATCACAGCAGATAGAAAAGTGTGTAGTGTCAATTTGTGGTAAGTGTGCTCCAAATATGCAACAAATATATAGGAAAAGAAGAAACCATTCTAAAAAAAATACAAAATTGTTGAAAAGTCCTCAGTTTATTGATTTTTTTATTGTTTTCTTCGTTTTATATAAATCTTGAGGATTAGTTTACGATTAATCTCAGTGTGTTGATAATGCATAAAAATTAAATAGATTTTTTAAAATAATTTGCATTTTAACCATTACAAACAATTTGCGAGAATTATACTAGTCACATAGCGACGTTAGATTATGCTTGCATAATTCAGTATTCTTCGTCAAGAACATTTGAAAACCGGTCAATGCAAGAAATCAAAAATATTTTCCTCAACTCGAAAGACTGCTACTGCTTATTATATTCTGCAGTACTTTTAGTTGTACAATAAATAGTATTAGGATTTTTTCACCACATTCCCTCCATTTTTGGAGCATATGGACTGTAAGCTCAGATTGTCTGTCTTGTCCCAGAACACCTGTATCGCAGAGGTTAACATGTAAACATAGATAGTTCCCGAATAAGGATTTAAGAATATGATTGAGAGATGAGAACATTCAATGAGTTGAGAACTAGAAGAGATGTGTGCTTGATTATGCATTTCTTTCGCCTAGTGCGCGGCGTGTTCAGAAATCCTGATATTTTGTTTGAAAATGGTTTGTTTGTCCCTGACAATTATTTAAGGATAAGGAGGCACAGATTGTTTGTTCTTCCTAGAGGTAATACTAACCTGCCATTGACTATGCCGCTTGGGAGAGTGATCAGACTTTTCAACGATATCGCCTCGAATATTGATATATTCCACTTGAGAGAAGCCCAGTTTCGACATGAGCTCCACGAATTTATTTATCAAAGTAATTTCGTGAAGTCTTCTGTTTAGCGGGCTCCGGGACTTTTTAAATGATCCTATTATTATTGTGTTATTTATAAATTGTTATTTATCCTGTATCCTGTTTCAAAAATGAATTAAATATTGTTATTTGTAATGTTTCCAAAAGAAAAATAAATTGAAATATTGAATTATGTCGTACTAGGTTTGATTATCTGTGGTTCATATTGAAATTATGTTTCGAATCAGGAACAAAGAGAATAAATAAGGAGTCAATTACAATATTAAATATTATTATTATATTATGTCTTCTTACATCTTAAAAGAACTTAGTATTCATGTATTATATTAGTAATACACTTAGTAGATATTTAATTTGTAAAAAAATATTCTTTTAATATTATCGTGGCCTTTGTAGTGAAAACTAATTATTATATTTACCCTTCTTATTCTCATCCTGAAACGTATAGACAACCTAGTACTCGGCAGGAGGGTTGAATTACTTCGACCGCAGACATGTTGTTTAGGGCGGGTATGCGCACGTGCCGAGAGGAACTCATCAAGCAGAGTGGCAGATTAATTCCGACCAGTTTAAAGCTGTGATAATAACGGTTATTTGCTTACCGTGCACAATAATATCGTATGATTATTTATCGTAATGAAAATAGTATGAAAAAACCTCGCAAAATGACACTATTCTTGGAGTTTTAATTTAAAATGTAATAATAAAAAAAAACATTAAACAATGCTTTATAAGCAGTATTTATTTATTCATTTATTACACAGAACCGAAGTTCCAAGATACAAAATGAGAAACAGAGCAAACATAAATATACAATACATACAAAGAATAATAAAATATAAAAATAACATAAAAGAAAAGAAGATGACACGTGTCAAAGATCATAGAGATATAGGAGAACAATACCATCGACAAAAGAGGAAAAGGATCGAGGTGTGCTGGTAGGCCATTTATATTTCTATTTAGGCAGTAAGTGTGACAGGGTTTGCTCCACGCCGCAGTCACATTCAGTCGGTCCACTGTAAAACTGCCAGGCTTTCATTTGTGTCTTAGTATTGCATGCCACCGGCCCGAAGTCTGTTAAGGGACTTCCATATATTCCACCCCTGGTTCCCCCAGTTGCGCCTCTCCACATGCTCAGCCGCAGGGTGGCCTCAGGTATCACCAGTTCCGTTGTCGACTATAGGAAAATTATTTTTATCACTAAACTGTATTGTATACATAATCTTATATTCTCTTAGATTTGTATATTTGCAACATTATTTTTGATTATTTGTCATGTCATATTTATGTTTAACGTTTTAATGTTTGTATTGTACGCCATAAATTTGTAACATCTGTTCTGTTGAAACAAATAAATACTATTATTTTCTATATATATATATATATATATAATTAATAATTATAGGGAGTTTTATTTATATACATTAAAATGTTTAGTAGAGCAGCAAAATGTAATATGCAATATCCACATAAAATATATTTTATGTCATACTCGTAGAACGCAGTAACACTGTGGTTTTGTCATAATTAAAGAATAAAACAAGTAAAAACTTAGTATGAAACCACTGATTTTTAATAAATCACTCTACCGGTTTCAGTGCCACCGCACCTTTTTCAGAAGCTACTTACTTAAGACTAAGATTTAGTCGTTTGTACGTTGTATACACGTTTAAAAGCGAATAACTTTTTGAATCCAATATTTCTTGCCATAACTGAAATCGGAGCGAATGAGACCTTTAATAAATTAAACAGATGTGTCTCTTTCTATGTCTGAAATCATATAATTTTGTACCACATTATATAACAATGAGTCTTTGTTGCTCCGATTATACTAACATCCTCCTCTCTTTAAAATGATGTTGCTCAGTTGCATGAGGGCATGATGAGAAGCAGATTAATAACACCGACTTTTTCGACATATTTACGATATACTTTACAAACTTATCGCCCAACCTAGTCACAGCATTCGGCCGGACCACAATACAATATGCTCTCGCCGATGCTCGGCACACGACTCCAGCGCTCGTGATGGACTCTCGCCCAGAGCCACAAGGGGCGGTCTATATAACAAACCCAAAATGCCAATATGGCGACACATGCAAGTCGACAAAAGAACAGAAATAAGAGACGAATGATTTTATATCGAGGTTTTCGGTACCAGTCAGAAAGGGCTATAACATGCCGATGTCAATACTTACGGTAGGCAATACAGGTATATATGCAAAACGCAATTCGTAATATATAGTACGTCTGAAGTCCCTTTTAAAGACTAATGACTGAACAAACCTATTAATGTTAAAATACTGTAAGCTTGATAGTGGCATTAGATAACTCAAAATGTGTCGATTTGTATTAAAATTGAGTTTATTTTTTATCATTTCGTTAAAGAAGATGTCAAAGATATTACTTTAAATACTTGCTGCTAATTACGAGAGCATGCTATTTAATCAAAGTAATAAAATGGGGCTTGTATATCGTTCTCTTGTAGCTTCTGTGTTAAGTCCTGGTCGTTTATCTCCCCTCTGGACATTGTACCTACCTGCCTAGTGCTCGCTGAAGCTTTCTTCTGCAAACTAAACCAGCAGGTTAAATCGCACAACAATGATCTGTAACAACTTAAAGGGGGGATATCTGGTGTGATGTACCTACAGCAAAACGTTTACATTCACTATTCATGCATCTCGAATACAAATATCTGAACAGGGTTGTCGAATAAAAAAAAATTACACCTTTTATTTACATATTACTCTTACGGTGGATTAACTTAGACGTAGAAATATCTTCAATCAGTTTCTCTAATTTGCACACACAATCGACTTTTTACTTTTGATACAGTGCTAGATTCAAATCAACATAGAATTCAATGAAACTTATTTTTTTCTTATATATAATAGCATTGCTACCCGGCTTCGTGCAGACTTAATAATAATTACATTTAATTGAAGGCTATGAATATAGAATTTGCTTCTTTTCTTTACTTACACACATTAACACTGAAAACAAATGAATGATCATCGAAAAATTGTTCTAAATTTGAATCGAATTTAAAATATTCCATTTTTATAATGTAGTCGGTAGGTACTTAAAATTGTTCAAATTTCATGTTAAGCATTTATATATAAAAAATAAAACAAACATAAGTATACATTACGTAAGTCTTTAGATTATCTTTAGATATTTTAATAATACTATTTTCTCTCCATTGCGACAAATAAAGTAAACAATAATTTTGATACATTACTCCAATCAAATTTATACTTTTGATAAATTAGAAAGCTTCTTAAAATATATGATTTCCTATCATATCTACTTATCAGCCTATCATACCTCCCGGCATTCTTTTTCGAAGTATTAATCCGATGGATTGGTTTGCAGCAACAGAATCTTGCATCTCGATCTCCATTCCTCTTGGTCCTCCGCAAACCTTTTCAGCTCAGCATAAGCGCTACAATTCATGTCCTCGAATACTTGCTGCAAATAGTCCCGTCTAGGGCGCCCTCTACAGTTTCTACCCTCAACCATCCCCTCCACAATATCGTGAAGAAGACCATCGTGGCGCATGATTTGACCAATCCAACGGGCTCGCCTCTCTGAGATGGTTCTTACTAGGTGCCTATTTTCCTTAATTATCCTGAGAACCTCATTGTTAGTGACGTGATCTCTCCAGGAAATTCCGAGAATTCTTCTGTACGTCCACATCTCAAAGGCCTCTAGTCTTTTTTTATCACTTTCAGATAAGCACCATGTCTCACAGCCGTGCATTGGACACAAGAAAATAAATTCCCTTTCGGTTTTTTTGTATAAGATTACAAGTTCAAGTATATAGCGGTTGGCTTTATCTAGTAAACATTGTTTTGGGATGTTTTCTTTTTAATTATTTGCAATTATTTGCTTATACCCAAAATTTGAGGTAGTTTTGTTATTATTATTATTATTATTGCGTATTTTATTGTTGTTGTAATTTTACACTTACACTGATTGTCAATAAATGACTCCAGGAAGTCTGAAACATGTAATCACTTAAAAATAAATGTAAAATCAAAACTAAATATTTTTATTTTGTTATTTTTTAAATTAAATTTTATATAAAATTATAATTATACAGTTTCACCAAGTATAGTCAGTTGATAACCTTAGCGTTATTATTCATACATATTTGTTTTTAGTTATAAAAATGCAAAGGACCGTCTGAAATATTGACCAAGAGTGGGTAGAGACTGGAGGAGTGGGTAGGTAATGGTAAGAGATTGGGCGTATAAAGCTAAAAATAAAACTAAAATTATTCATTCATTTTTACGTTTCAACATTAATTAAAACTTTAAGCCTAATCGCAAGTAAAAAAAAAGTATATTTATATAGGCAATGATATAAATTACACGATTTAATTTTAAGTACAAGTATAACCCACACATTTTCAGTTGATTTTAAGTAATGAAACCTCTCATTTTTATAAGTCACTACAAAGAAAAAGAATTTAAAAATAACTCGATTCGAAAAATGATTTTTTCGAACCTCAGATTAATTATTCGTAGTATTAATAAATACTATTAGAATTTCATACATTCTTCACAAGTACAAGTAGGTATATAGTAAAAGGAATGTGAAAGAGGGCATAGAATAACTGTTACTGATACTAAATATAATTCGATTCAAAATGATTTTTAAAAACGTATTCTAAACTAATCAAATTAAACGATCTTATTAAATTGTAAACTTTGCTATCCTGAATTTATTTTAATACAAGATTGTATATTAAGCATATTTTTAACTATATTTTGCGCAGCATTGTGTGGAACTTATTCTTTGTGTTAATGAGAACTACGTTTAGATCAAACGTATCCCTGTAAAAATATGATCGAGTATATTTAAATTATTTAATGGAATACAATATTTAATATATAACACATGTATTCATTACGCATTCCACTTTTTTATTTCGCGTTTTGTGGTGTCAAAACCTGATAAGAATATATTTAAATATTTTTCATCATCCAACTTATAATACAACAATAAATGGAACAATTTTACAGCAACAACAAATGCCTACAACTTTGATGTATTCCGTATAACATCTATATTAGTAATGTTGACGGCCCTACATGCGAATAAAGATGAGTGTTTATTTAATTATGTATTTACACAACCGGTGCCCTAATCAATTAGGGAATCTGAACCAGCGAACCGTGGAGAGGAATCGGAGGTCTGAGCCTTACCGCAAACACAGGTGTGGCGAGTTAAATCACGGGGACAAGCCAACAAGGCAACTGGGGGCACTCTGACATGCATTGTTACCAACCCTTACTAGCACGGATATCACACATTATTCCAAATTCAAATTTGAAATATTCATATGGTCGAAAAGATTTCTTCTTTTTCACCTTTGTTATTCGAACGACATAACCTTAAAAGTATATGAACATGTCTATTATATCGTATTTTTTGCGACTCCCTAAATAAATGTTGATTCCACCGACTAAATTGAACTCATAGATTAGAAAAAATAATCTCGAATGCTAGAAAAATTTACTTTAGAGACTAATTATTTCTTCAGTTCTGCAAGACAAAACTTTGACATTTCTCAACATGCTCAATTTTATTTGAGGATAGAGTCATAATAATATTGTCATCTCTCTGGCTCTCTTTTATTATTATGAAGAAGTAAATTAATTTATGTTTTGCAGATTTCTTTCGTTGTCCTGAAACACGTTTGGAAATAAATAGACTTATTTACATTTGTAATTATGTTTATTTGACTCTGTTCCTCTTCAAAAGTTGAGCAATTTCACAACTCCCATTTCTCGAATAAATAACTTTAAAAATGCTTCAATAATAAAATATGTTTATGTGGAAAATATTTGCCGAATGATACACATGTATAAAGTATTTATACGTACCTAGTATTTTCAAATTACATAAATATTTTTTAATAAACATATGACATTTAATACTTTAAAATACTTAATATTAACTATAATTTTACCTTAATTGGTTCATTTTACATCTTCTACTTACATAAAAAATAGTTTTCGCAAATATTATTTATTTTATCAAACAAATCAATTTTAATACTTAGATGCCACTACAAGTATTTTTTTCATATATTTGGAGAGCTGAGATATAAAAACGCCGTCGGGAATTGTTAACTCGGTGGTACTTCGGGTACAGAGATTACTTACGTAACTACGAGTATATGGCGACAATTTGTGGTGAACATATGCACCAGTTAGGGAGCAGCAATGGAAAAATATAATGTTTTTGTGTTTCTTTAACATTTTTTCTTAAATTTAAGAGAGACTTGTAAGGTGATACAATTTTACATGCATACAAAGACGTTCTTAGTTCGACTATATTTTGACACTCAATTAAAATAAGCGCTACGAATATCTTTAATATTCATAAAAATAAATAAATATCGTACATCAAATTGTTACACGCCGCATAAAGTATATACGTACGAGTAATATATTCTCGTACAATGTTTTATTTCCGCTTTGTTTGTGTGATTTGTGTGAGTATGTAACTTTTTACATAAAATCAATTTGCGAAAATGTGAATACGTTTTCCCGCTGCCGTTCTTTGAAAATGTCATGTGGAACATTACACTGATATGTATTGTGTTTGTTCCACCAATCACAGCTCAGGTGGGGAGCTCGCCAGCCAATCAGAAGCCGGCATTTGGGGTTGAGGCTCGACGAGGGCTGGATCATGAAAACTTGTAGGGAAAATAACTACACCCTCATGTTACTATGGGAACACCGATAAATGATTTCAAAATAGAAAAACATAATCTCTTCGGAAAGCTCGCCTATTTTTACGCAAGAACATACAAGAGAATACTAATAAAGTATTTGGAGCAAGTGTTCGAGGATATGAGTTGCAACTCTTATGCTGATCTAAAGAGTGTTGCAAATATATCGAGAAGAGTGGGATTTGATACTACTACGAAGAAGAATGAATCACAAATGCAATATACTAAGTAACGCATATTAAATGCTTAATTATATAAAGAAACATATAACAATATACATCATCTTCTTAGATAAATACACATAAAACATTTAATAAATAAAAAATGTCATCTATAAATAACAAACGCTTGTTATAATTATTTTCCATTTGATATTATTTATATAATGAATTTCCCGCATTCCGAAATGTTATAATTAAAGTCTATAAAAGTGATTGTTCAATTAAAATGATCTGATCAAACGTTTCATTAAAACTTTTTCGCTTTAGAAGACTTTAAAATGGGTCACAGAAAAACGTTTTTAAATCATTGCGTAACAGTTAAACTTTTTTAATGGCGGTGTATACGTTGAATTAGCAGACGCCCACATAAAAAATTAGCTAAAAATAATTTATTGTGATTATAAAATTCCGTCACGGGCGGTACAAATATTACGGAGCATTTACGCGATTCGAAATGTAAGTACTCGTAAAATTAAATTTATATAATTACTTTCATTAAGTTTGATTATGAACGAAATTTCTTTTTTGAGAGTCGAGTTCATGTAACTCTGTTATGGTTCTTATTATAACATTGTTGATACAATCTCGTATATATATATATTTATTATATATATACGAGACTATACTAACCTGCCAGAGACTATGACTCTTGGGAGAGTGATCAGACTGTTCAACGATATCGCCTCGAATATTGATATATTCCATTTGAGAGAAGCCCAGTTTCGACATGAGCTCCACGAATTTATTTATCAAAGTAATTTCGTGGAGTCTTCTGTTTAGCGGGCTCCGGGACTTTTTAAATGATTCTATTATTATTGTGTTATTTATAAATTGTTATTTTATCCTGTTTTAGAAATGAATTAAATATTGTTATTTGTAATGTTTCTAAAAGAAAAAATAAATTGAAAAAATTGAAAAATAAATTTGTTGTTGTTGACATTTGAACCAACATGAAATGGAGCAACTGTCAAAACAAATAAATTGGCGTATGCAAACGCCGTGTATTTGTATTGACATCAGCATGATGTAGCCCTTGCTAGCTGGTTCCTAGAACCTCGTTAAACAAGCTTTCGTCTCTTATTTTTGTCGCTTGCCATACATTTATGTGTCCGCCATATTGGGACTAGTTATATAGTTTTGCCATCGACGGCGCTGGTGACCGACCACGGGCCTCAGGAGTCTCAGCGCCGACGACCGCGTCGGTTATGTGTTGACGATCGAGAAGGTCGCATTACGGCCACAGCGGCATGTCATCCCGCTTGGCCGGAAGCTTGTAAAGTTTTAACGTAAATATAATCAATGTGCTTCTAAAAGAAAGTCTTTGTTTGCTGACGTACTCCTCATCCTGCCTCACGGGACGGAATAACACACCTTTTGAGAGAGAGGATGATGTTAGTATATAAAATGAAGGCTAATATTATTTAGACGTGAATGTCAGGCGAGTGAACTAAGAGATAAGAGATCGTTTCTCGAGGCTATTCGGCATCAGCCTAAGAGAGCTATCATCAAGCTCATATCAATATTAATGATTTAACATGATATTTCATTGATATTGAGGTATATTTTTTAATGTAAACGCATGCAGGAGAGCACCAGCCGGTCAAGATCATTGCACTCTATGACGATCAGCCAGGGAGGCTGGACGCTGCATGCGGAAACGTGAGTTGTGTTCGTGTTTGTGTGGGCTGAGGAGATTGCAAGTGTATATTTATCTGTTTCTTGAAGTGATCCAGATTTTATGAAGGAGAAAACACATACGCTGGAAGAGCATTCCAGAGCTTACCGGTGCCATTAAAGAAGGAGTTTTGAAAACTGCCAGTTCTTGGTCGACACACATTAACCGTGTGTGGATGTTCGGCAAGTGTAAGACGAGTTTGTCGGTTGTGGGTGGGTGCAGGAGGAATTCGTTCTTTTTAAGTTTCGAAGAGCAGCGACCGTGGTAATAACGGTAGAAAAGACTAAGTGAACCAATCTTACGCCTGTGTTCGTTGTAAGAGTGTCATTGTTTATCAAACGAATTGCTCTTCATTGAACTGGGGCTATTAAGTTTAGATTGAACATATTTTGGGGCTTTAAGCTATCGGTATATTATTCACTTCCAAATTAATTAAGTACAGAGCAAAAAAATAAGCCTAGCGAATCGTTATTTAATATATTTTTTTCTTTTGGTTGAGAAATGTCTATAATTTTTATAAGGAATGCTATATACAGTTAATATCGCTTAACACAGAATTATTTAAACGGAAATACTTTTTTATTTTCATAGACAAAATATCACTTAAGTGTAGCAACAATAGACGCGGAGCTAAACAAGTGTTTGTTCGAGTATTTGTCCAGAACCATAATATAATTAAATTAATATTTATTTATTTACCTTGTTTATACATGGATAACGGAACACATTTTCTCTGCTTAGGAGACTACAGTTTCGACTAACTCGTAGCATTCCGCAATCCATCACTTGTCAAGAGACAACTGTGCTGCATTGTACTTCATAAGTGGTCTGTCACTGCAGTCTCCTAAACAGAAAACATATCTTACGTGATATTTATTTTATGTACACACACATAATACCGACAGATGGTGATAGTAATTCTGAAGTATCATCTGTGGAATTCTATGACGCTTATAACCATAGTGCATATGGCTAAGCGCTGCGTGCGGAGAGTTGATTCGGCAACGTCATAGACTACAGCCCGTGATTAACGCACCATCCTTATTATTACAGGAACTTACTATGAATGGGTGGTCTTCCAGGGACGACTTTTGTCTACCAATATTTTTAATTAATATGCTATGAATGGCATTTTACGGGTGAGGGATCAAATTCACACCGACCGGGGATATTTTAGAGCTCAATAAAAAATACTGTCCGTCGGGGATCGAACCTACGAAGTTTTCCTTGCAAAACACACGCTTTGAGCATTGAGCTATACCCGTAGCCAAAATCTATGTAAAAACAAGGTAAATTAATAAATATTTATTATTTATAATGGATACCAAAGTGAATGCTGACAACATTGAAAAAAAAAATCATGTAAGTCGATTATTAATATTATTTATTTTCATGTTTAAAAATTTCCACTGTAATACCAATATGAATTGAATTTTATCATCACCATATCCGCTCCCCTATTTGAGGCATATGGCTGTCAAGAATTGCCGCCTCAGAGTTATGTCAGTCTCCACAGTCCTCGTCTCATCAAATGACAGCTCTCTTTTAGAATTAGGTGGTATTCCACGTCACGAACAATGAGGTTCTCAGGATAATCAAGGAAGATAGGCACCTAATAAGATCAATCTCAGGGAAGCGAGCCTGATGGATCGGTCACATCGTGCGCCACGATGGTTTTCTTCACGACATTGTGGAGGGGATGGTTGAGGGTAGAAACTGTAGAGGGCGTCCTAGACGAAAGTATTTGCAGCAAGTGTTCGAGGACATGAGTTGTACCTCTTATGCTGAGCTGAAGAGGGTTTCGGAGGACCAAGAGGAATGGAGATCGAGATGCAAGATCCTGTTGCTGCAAACGAACCCACCGGATTGATACTACGAAGAAGAAGTATACGTTAAATTAGCAGATACCCTCATAATAAAAAATTGAAATTAAATTAAATAAAACATATGCTAAAAATAAATTATTATGATTATAAAATTCCGTCACTGTCTCCACAGTCCTAGTCTCATCAAATGACAGCTCTCTTTTAGAATCAGGTGGTATTATAATATATCAGTACGTACATGGAGAATTCCTTATTAGGTTATAGACATATCGGATTTCTTCGGCTATCATCCTTCCTGTTAAGCGGCTGTTCCGCTGTGGCCGCCCATCCGGGTGTGGACAGTGCTCTCCTTCCTGCTAACAATAACGTGACGAGCAAAATTAAGGAATGGCCGACAAGATCAACATTTTTTTAATTATTTAAATTTAATAGCCTAAAATATGCGGGAGACCTACTTTAAGTAGTGGACGAACACAAACTTATATATATGTTGACATCAGCATGATGTAGCTCTTGCTGACTGGTACCGAAAACCTCGACATACAATCTTTCGTCTCTTTTCTGTCCGCTTGCCATATACTGATATGGCTGACAGAGATAGATAAATTTAATATTTGGATTCTATGATACCTCTTTTTTAATTGTAAGTAAACGTTGTATTTGGATTGTTTTATTAGAAGAAATGACGAAAGAAATTAGAAATTTAATTACTTTCCACTTATAATTCCATATCACTCCCCTAACTGGCAATTATGAACGTCACAAACTACTACCACAAAGCTCTGTGAGCCAAAATAGTCCCCACTTCATTTGACGTTCACTCTGCGTCTCAGAGCTTCACCACGTACATTTTATGCATAGTTCCCGAAGGCTTTCCAGGACAGCGAGAGCCCAGTAGCCCAAAGAAAAGACGGCTATCGATCATGCTTCCCGGCGGAATCCACAGAGATGCAAGTACATGTCCCAGCTAGGTTCTCCTTTGTCTCTTAACCAACTCATTCTGTCATAATTTTTAAGTTATGTACATTATTCTCATATATGAGCTTAAAAGATGTAGTGGGACACCACAAAAACAGCACCAAGAATTAGTTCTTTCTGCGCGCAACCACAATTGACAGGGTGGTCTCACACTTCGTAAATATCCATACACGGTTAATGTACTGTTATCCCCCGTCTTTATAAAGACGACAAGTCGCGGGTTCGTCACGTGGCTGCGTGGAGGAAGTATGCAGGAGCAGATAATCAAGCAAAAGACTTGTTTTGAAGCACAATTCGCGTTTATTTTTAATAAATACTTGATTTCCTTATCCAACCGGTATGGCGTTTCGCCATACCGGTCAAGAATTAACTGACAACTGCTGAAAGCTTTAACATCCAGCGCCGCCAACAATCTCGGAAAAAAGCAAATTAATGATGACAGCTCCACCAACATGAAATGGCGTATGCAAACGCGGTGTCATAATATATAATTAAAACTAACATCATTGGATCTGCATGTCAGGTGAGCGAACAAAAATAAGAGACAAAAGATCGTTTTTCGAGGCTTTAGGGCATCAGCCTAAAAGAGCTTTATCAAGCTGATATCAGTACGTGATACAATAACTGTCAGCTTTCAAAAATCGTTCCTAAATACTACCGGTAAGCTAACTATATTTGTTTTTTCCTTCATACAATATGCATTGCCATAAGAAACAACTTAATCTCAACAAGCCGAAACAAACATAAATTACGAGTATTTTCCATCTAACAGCCTAGGCTGTCTTACATGCTTACATGTAAAAATTATTCAATCACTAAAAAGTCCTTATCGGGTCTCCTTATATTTTTAACATGGGTAGGTATTTATTTTTTATATCTACACCATCCTGGTTTTCAAAAGGGATATCCGTTTTTCAGTACTTACCTGCTATAGATGCAACCTGTCGGACATTCGATACCGACCGTTACGGCTTATATTTTGAACTTTTGCACTGTGGCTACGGTAGCTGTGTTATATTATAACTTAAAACCTACGCCAACAGACAGTAGAGGGTATTATCGATAGAATTTGAAATATATATCATGCTTGAAATTCAACTGAATCCATTAAGCTTTCGTAGAAAAGCTCTTAAGTATTTTGAATCAAATAAAATTTAATTCCTGGTAATAATCAATACCACGCTACGAAATAAAGAGATTTCTAGATATTTAGTAAGATAATTATTTTCAAACACCTTATATCTTATATTAATTACCTATAATACCTATATTACCTATTAATACCTAAAAACGAAAATTCTTGAGTCGATAAATATTCATGTAAAGCTCCGCAAGCAACTTGTCAAAACATTTGTATGGAGCATTTTGATGTACGACTGTGAAACATGGTGCTTATCTAAAAGTGATTAGAAAAGACTGGAGGACTTTGATAAGGTCTTATAGAAGAATTTTCGGAATTCCTTAGAGAGACTACGTCACAGACAATGAGGTTCTCAGCATAATCAAGGAAGATAGGCTAGTAAGTAGTAAAACCTAGTAAGAACCATCTCAGAGAGGCGTCCCGATGGATCGGTCACATCATGCGCCACGATGGTCTTCTCCACGACATTGTGGAAGGGATGATTGAGGTATAAACTGCATAGGGCAACGTAGACGTTAGTATTTGCAGCAAGTGTTCGAGGACATAAGGTGTAGCTCTTATCCTGAGCTAAAGAGGGTTACAAAGGATCGAAAAGAGTGGCGATCGACATATCGTCGCTCGACACTCAAACCGGGCGGACGTGTCTAGTCATCCTACCTACAGGATGGCGAACTGTTGCGATTGTGATATCGCGCAAATAAATCGTCGCTTAGACGATCACCGTTTGCTGCTGGAGAGGCTCTTAAAGGCTGTTGGATGCGGGATGGATGATGCTCTGACATCCGTTGGTGTGGACCCTCCACCCAACCCGACAAGTCTGCCGACTTCCCGCAGAAGGCGCTTACCTCGAGCGTGCAAATCAATTCCGGCTACCTACGCTGAAGCTGTCAACATTCCTGTGTCGATGTCGCTTAACTGTGACAGCAGAGACTCCGAACCTGCCGTCAAAGAATCCGCTTCGAGTGAGGCCACCGAAGAGGACTCCTCGGAAGATACTATCGAAGGAGCCCCTGCTGTTTCGAGCAAGGCTCCCAAAGACTCCCGTTCTCAGCCGGGACGAATCATCGTTCGAGGAACTGGAGGACCTGAGTGCTTTCTCCGTGGATGTCCTCTCCTCCCCGAGCAATCTTTCCGGAGAAGTTAAACGTTCTAAGTTGAGTCGCGCCTCTCCGCATGGGGAAAGGCAACAACATTCAGCACGTCTGATGATCCGTGGTTCTGCAGCTCCTTCAAAAAACGTTACTGGAGTGAAGATGACGTATCATCACGCCAAGGGCCTTCACCCAGATACATCGGCTGAGGACTTGCAGAGCTTCTTGGCAGCGACCGCTGCATTCAATCCTTCTTGGATGACCATCAGGAGGATTGTCAGCAGGCGGACGCTGTCAACTTCTTTCAAAGTCGGGGTCATCGCGACTTCGCTGGAGTCTCTCATGGAGCCTCAAGTGTGGCCTGAAAGGACCATCGTTCAACCCTGGATACGCATAAGACGAAAGAATCGCAGTGAACAGTGGTTGAAACCAACTTGAGTGAAGATATTGACATATTTAGTGTTATATTGCTTTAAATTCAGTACTGGTGTTTATGGAGGCGAAATGTTACACGTTTTATTTTGTGACAATAATGCCTTGTTATTTGTGAGTCAATCATGATATACTTATGACAGGGTTTTTGTTGTTACAAGTCAAACTGTTTATCTTGAGTCTCCTGACGCTAGTTCTGAGTGTCAGGTCAGTGATACTAAATGTGTCAATAAATTTACATCACCACATTTATGTTACCTATTGTATTTTTATTTTATATTACATTATTGTATTTATATTATTGTACTTCAGAAATGCAAGGAAATAAATAAAAATTGAAATTGAAATTGAAAAATTGAAATATACTAATTAATTTTTTAATTTTTTTTATATTAGAATATTATTTTATTATTTCAATATTCTAATCTACTTTTATAGATCATTGACTATATTACAATATTATCATTACTTAAATATACATACACTATACATAAAATTCTTTTTTTCAACGCGTCAATCCAAGCACAAAATAACGGCAGAAGCGGGATGCGAACCGCGGACCTTGGAATCCACCATATGCCCAGGTATTCATACCGCTCGGCAAATCACGCCATTACTGTGCCCAGACTGACTGCGGTGAAACTAGTATTTATAGCATTGTTAGCATCGTACGACAGATGTCGCCATAGTATATATTCAAAGTATGTATATTTTTATTATTATTCTATCAGTCTTCATTTTATTCACAAGCTTAATATTATTACTTTCCGGCAGTCTATTTATTTTAGTAAGTACCACTCGGGTCTCGAACCAAACTATAGACTGAATGGATGTGAAACGACTAATTATAGTTCCGAATAAAAAAAATTAAAAAATTAATTAATAATGTCTCCTTGAGACAATATCAAGAAGGTAAAATTATCCATCAGTAACACAGGTAAATGATTGGTTATAAAGTCCGAGTCGGAACTATAATTAGTCGTTTCACATCCATTCAGTCTATAGTTTGGTTCGAGACCCGAGTGGTACTTACTAAAATAAATAGACTGCCGGAAAGTAATAATATTAAGCTTGTGAATAAAATGAAGACTGATAGAATAATAATAAAAATATACATACTTTGAATATATACTATGGCGACATCTGTCGTACGATGCTAACAATGCTATAAATACTAGTTTCACCGCAGTCAGTCTGGGCACAGTAATGGCGTGATTTGCCGAGCGGTATGAATACCTGGGCATATGGTGGATTCTAAGGTCCGCGGTTCGCACTTCACGCGTTGAAAAAAAAAAGAATTTTATGTATAGTGTATGTATATTTAAGTAATGAAATATACTAGTATATATAATCGTGTCGGAAACAACAGGGTCAGATCCTGTCTGCCCTGAAGTGGGTGACGTCGATGGCGTTACTCCCGGCCATCATCAGGTCTTCCTGAGTGCAAATGATCGGACACAGCGCACACTCCAGAAGGTGAGACAGGGTCTTCTCCACGTCGCAGTCACATTCAGAAGGTCCGCTGCAAAACTGCCAAAGTGTAACAGGGAAGCAAAGAAGGAACCTCCGCGTGGTGCCCCCTGGAAACGGTTATTTACAATGCCAGCCAGTCTTTCTACCACGGAAATAACAACACACGAGATCGAAATGCAAGATTTTAGACTACGAAGAAAAAACTATTCTATCACGTTCACCACGGACGACGTCAACGGCCGTTATGAGCTTTACTGACATAAATGTTTGATAGAGACATAACACAAATGATAATATTTTTTTGGAATCATATTTTTTAAGATTAATTGTATGCGACCATGGGTAAATTGAATTGGCATGACAGAGGACTTGAACTGAAGCAACCACGTATTTAGTAATATTCAAGTTGTATAGACGAATGATTAGAGACTGCAAATAAATGTATAATTCGTTTTTTTATTATTTTTCTTAAGTACGAATATGTAAAAAAAACGTATAAAACGAAAATATTATTTTCACGTAAACACATACAGGAGAACACCGTCAGATGGTGATAGATAAATCTCATCTGTTAATTTGACTACGCCATTTTTGAGGATGGCTAAGCGCAATTTACTCACCATTAATTTTTACAAGGAATAACTATTGACATCTGCATTATGTAGCCCTTGCAGACTGGTACCGAAAATCTCGATAAACAATCTTTCGTCTCTTATTTCTGTTAGCTTGTCAGACATTTATGTGTGACCATATTGTCATTTTGGACAAGTCCGCTCACGGGTGTGTTAGTTATATACATCGCCACTCAATCGCTGGGCGAGAGCCGAAGCGCCGACAACCCCACGGAGCCAGTTGTGTCCCGCTCTTCGAAGAGAGGATATTGTATTGTGGCTCGGCCTACTGCTGTGACTAGGCCCGGCCACAAGCTTTTAAAGTTTATCATAAATATATGTCAATGTGCTTCTGAAAAAGTCTTTGTTTTGCTGATCTGCTCCTCGTCATGCCCTCACGCGACTGAATAACACCCTTTTGAGAGAGAGGAGGATGTCACTATAAATATATGGTGTTCGCGGGATGACTTTCGTCTACCACCAATTAGATAAATAAGTTATGACTGGTATTTTACGAGTGATTGATATAATTCTCATCAACCCAAGAGTATATACAGGTATATATATATATAATATATATATATATATAATATATAGATACCCTTTAATTATAATTTAAATAAAACGATTGTAAATTTGTAGTATTTCATTTCTAATATTACTATATAACATAATAATTATAATGTTGTTAAATCTATCAAATCTTTATGTATGTATATTAAGATAATAATTATAATGTAACGTATTGGCTTAGTGTATCAATCTTCTCAGATAATATGCTGTTCATACGCATATATTTATATATTCCTTTAGCTAGAGGTGAACAGTCTAGGTTTAGTCTCTAGCATCCGCTCAATTTCCATCATCTTGAGTTATCCACTTGGATGATGCACCACTGGAAAGCATCCGTATGAAACATAGGAACTTGCAGGGGTGCATTTACCTTGAAAATACGTGTATATTTTAAAATAATTCAAATTTAATTCAAAATTAAATTAAGGGGTCTTCTTCAGGGAATGGCGGTCGAAATATTGGAGAAGAGTAATTCGCTACACACGGCTAAACCCAAAAGCCACAATACATAATATAACACAAAGCCGCAATGCACTTGCGCGCGGGTATAGCTCGATGGTCAAAGCTATTGCTTTGGAAGCCAAAGGTCGTGAATTCGATCTCCGACGGAAATAAAAAAAAAAGGATTTTTAATCGATTTCTGAGTCTAAAATAGCCCCGGTTGGTGTGAAGTTAATCCCTCACTATTAAAATGCCAGTGATAGCATATTAATTAAAATCGATGATAGACGAAAATTGTCCCGTGAAGACTAGACTACCCATTCGTAGTAAATTCCTGTAATAATAAGGGTGTGATGCGTGAATCTCGAGCTGTAGTCTATGACGTTGGCGGATCAACACTCCACATGCATCGCTTAGCCATATGCACCGTGGAAAGCGTCATAGAATTCCACACATGAGACTTCAGAATTACTAATCACCATCTGTCGGTATTCTCCTGTATGTGTTTACATAAAAAAAAGGTTATAACTAACTAGGTTGGTGAATCTCGTATTTCATTAATCCGTTGCTTAAAAGCTTTTGAGATAGTCAATACGATGAAAACTAAAGTGATAATATTATTATTATTATACTTAAATAAAAAATATGAAAAAATATGAAAGTCTTTATTTTTTGTGATTTTCTAATGACACATATTGTATTACATCGCAGCAAAAATCAACATTATCTGCTGTAAATGAGATAATACTCGCACACTGTGATATCAAACGGTAAATTAGAATGAAACCACGGCATTTAGGTAGATCTTATTTATTTAAAATTAAAAAGAAACAAGAATTTACCTACAATTACAACAAACTCGTACATCGCGCCTCACTGAAAAATACAAAAAAAAACAAACGTTGAAAAACAATTGAACTTAAACCGAAAAAACAAAGATGCTCGTAGAACAGAAGAATTCAAATTTTATTCGAAAATCAAACCCTCTATCAAATATTTTTAAAATGTTTATGCCTCTTATTCTTCCTCATGGATGTCTAATAATTTTGCGCTTGTGAATGCCATCACGTCAATCCTTCTTTAGCCTCGCTATTTCCCATCATCTGGGGTCGGCTCTCATTGTAAACATTCGCCATGTCTGTCTGTCCTGCGTTGCATTCTCGGTCAAGCCCAAAGTTTTCAGATCCTTGTCTACAGTTGCAGTCCAGGTTGCCTGTGGTCTTCCAGGTCTTTTTCTTACCGTGGGTATGTTGAAGGCTTTCTTCAGCATGTGGCCCTCATCACTCCGTGTCATATGCCCATACCATCTTAGGCGGTTTTTCCTTATCTTTTCAGGTATGGGGACCACCTGAAATAAACCCCGAATATGCTCATTTAGAATTCTGTCCACTCTAGTGACACCGCCCGCCCACCTCAGCATCTTCATCTCTGCCACACGAATCCTATCCAAGTCACGTTTCAGCAGGGTCCAACACTCCGATCCGTAGAGCATAACTGGCCTTACAACAGTTTTATAGATTTTACCTTTGGTCCTAACTGGAATCTTGCACATCTATCACACAAACCCCAGAGAGAGACCTTCATTTCAGCCATCCTGTGTTTATTATATGCTCCACGTCAGATTCAATTTTGGCGTCTAATGATATCTATCATGGTGGCCATCACGCCAATCCGAAACATAAAATTGTGGAATATTAAGCTAAAAATAAAAAAAACAATTAATATATTTTAATTTCTGGTTATCTTACGAGTAAATAAAACAATTTTAACTTTACGAATCGTACTATTGAAACGTTCTAAAATTTAAATTTGAAAATGAGTTAAAATTCCAATTTGGTTCTGTGTGTATCTCTTCAGCTTGACTTCATATCCGTTCATTATCTGCAGTCTGCAACGTAATATATCAACTAATATTGTCGATGCACTTTATACCTGCATTGATCAGTCGGTTGAGAGTAACAGGGTACCTACCTGCAATATCCCAAGCTCGCCTGCGAGCATAAAAACACCTTCCTGTTTATTACCATCTAAAACAATTTCCACGATATCTTTCTTTAACCAAAAACAAGTAAATTATTTGATTAGCATCATCATCATCAGCCTGCGTCCGTCCACTGTTGACCGTAAGCCTCCCACATGAGTCTCCATCCTCTTCGATCCTCCGCCTTTGGCATCCAGGTCACTCCCGCTATTCTTCTTATGTCGTCAGTCCATCTTGCAGGAGGTCGGTCCATCTTGCAGGGGATCATCTTGTCATGTGGGGTAGTTGGCTTAAAACGCCACGCTTGCCAGGCGGCTCGGCGAGTTTATGGCCGGTTTGTACCGTGCCTAGTTGAAGCTGGGAGAGTTCTTTGGTAACTCTCTCAACCCTCCTTTCTCTCGTCAGTTCATCACGTCACATCGCCAAAGGGATTGGTTACCGCAATCTTGATGTGACATGACTGTGTAGGGCTCACCACGTACGGGTGGGAGTGGAGTTGGTTGTGAGAGGCTGTAAACTGCTGTTTTAATAGCAGTCGATAGGTGCGCATCACCACCCAAGAACCCCTTTTTGACTAACATGTTTACAAATTGTTTCCAGTTTATTGTAAAACTGGTGCGTCTATATATAATATATGTACATTAAAGCTGAAATTTTTGCAAAAAAAACGGTAGATAGCCTATATGAGAAAAACAATTAGTTCACATAAATACTTTAAGTGTTGTAAGCCGAAGAATTTTGCTTATTTTTCCTGAAGGACTGTATTTTTTCCGATATCCTAAAAATGGTGATTAATTAACAAATATGCTTCTCCAGCTGCTGTTACCTTCTAATGTCTGTTAAAAATACATTGATGAGCTTAATACAAAACGATCTTATGAAGCCTATTACTAACGCTTTCGGCGGCTCACACCCTTCAAATTTCTTCAGGATGTGAACATCGCGACAGTATCGACAAAAACTGTTTGGTACTGCTCGGTACAGGATGCCCATAAAAAGCAGTCAATTTGTTTTCTGGTTCAAGAAGCGTATGATTTGTCTTCCCGCGGGCCACATGCTATCGAGCGCACTATGCCCAGAGACCGATCGATGCCGTAATTCAATACCCGACAGGCGGACGGCCAGGTTTTTGATAGTCCACTTCCACCGCTATGCCAGCGCCTCATTCATTCCATACGTGGAGTATATGGTCATCACAAATTGATAACACAAAGTTCTGTTTGCTGCCACTGTCCGTACGTTACCCAATACATATGTAAAGGGTCCCCCAAATAACATTTTTTTTTTTAAATGGGGCGCAAAACATCGATTGTAACTTCGGCTGTGTGGCACGTAGCGCCGTCCTGTTGAAACCAAATGTTGACAATATCCTCCTCTTCAATTTTTGTGAACAAAGATGGCCCGATAACGATCGCCATTGACTGTAACGGCCACTCCTTGCTCATTTTCGAAGAAAAATGTCCTGATTTTCAAAGTAATGTCGCAATATTTCCCAGCATTGTTCAAGCGTAAACACTACCATATTCGTTTAGCGGAAGGATAAAACTAATTATCTGTCAAATCAGACATGAGCTAAGTGTTACCATTCACGAAATAAGCACTAGTTGAAAAAAAAAACGTTAGATGGCGCACCCTTTATCTATTCAAAAATAAAGTTTTTGTCATAGGAATTAAACTTGTTGTCGAAAAAACATTTTTAAATACATTACAATTGATAAAATCGAATTTAAAAAGGACAAGGCGCAATATCTATTCTTAATACGGGGAGAGTGTTGTTTTTTATTTATAAATTAATAATTTAATTGGAACTTATATAAAATAGTAATGTGACTTATAATACATATCGAATGATATAAAATAAAAATTACATCTAATGAAAAATTATTTTTAAAATGTAGAAGTAAGCATAAATATTAATAAAAAAATGCAAATAGGATCTTTGAATCAGATCCTATCAATACATTACAAATAGACTGCTGTATTTAATAATATTAAGGTTATCAACTGACAATACTTGGCGAAACTGCATAATCATAATGTTTAATTAATTTTAATGAAAAAAATAACAATTTAAAAATATTAAGTTTTGATTCACAATTTATTTTTAATGAATACTCTCTGAGTCCATCTTTAATGAAGGATGCCTCCGCTTTGAGTCTCTTATGCTTTCCGGTAGCCAGTTCCAGGCCATTGGTGCCGCGTATGAAAGGATTATCGTGTAGGACTATTAGTTACAAGTATTATTTCAGTACACACATATTTACAGATTGTATATGTGTGCAGGGTGTATTTAAGACAATCTAGAATACTGTGTCTCAATTGTATTGTTTTGTTTAAAGAAGATTTAATAATAACATTTAAATCATTAAAATTAGTAAAACAGGATTATTTTTACATTGTTTTATAATTTGAGCAACATAACAACCACTTATAAATAATAAATATTTTCTATCTTTTTAAATAAAATTTACTTGAACTAAAATTATCAATACATATTCTTAAAGGCCTGTATTTCTTTGTTCAGTAACTATTGATTCAAGATTTTGGTAGTAAGTTAAATCGATTGGTAGTAAATAAAATTGATCGTCGGTGGAATAAATAAATTGACAGAATCCACTGTGTTAGTATGAATATAGTCGGCAATAAAGTTAAAATGGCAGTAATTTATTAAATATTGGTAAAAATTAATGTAAAACGAATGAATAATTAACCCATAAAATGGAAACATAACCTTTTATTAATTAGCATTAATTAATTATTTCCTGCCATTTTATTATTTACCTACTGCTGATTGATATTTTTCTAATGGCAAATGATTGTTTTTCGATTACGTTTTCAGGTGTTTATTACTGACCGTTTGTTAAATAATTACAGCCCATTAATTGAATTAAATTCTGCCAAAAAAATAGTTGCCATTCTTAAACCACTCAATTAATCTTTAGAATAATTCCTGACTGTTTCATTACAAACATTTTATTTACAAGAATCAGGGCTCATATACAATAAAAATACTTAAAATTACTAAAAAAAGGTCCAAGGTATTAGTTATTTGAGGCGAACATGTATAAAATTAATATTCTAATAAATATCGATTCTTTACTTGGATACTCAGGGATTATGCGTAAGTATAGTGCTCGTTTCTTAAGTATTCGTTACACTTCTTCTTCGTAGTATTAATCCAGTGGATTGGTTTGCAGCAACAAAACCTTGCATCTCGATCTCCAATCCTCTTGATTCTCTGCAGTCCTCTTTAGCTAAGCATTAAAGGTACAACTCATGTCCTCGATCACTTGCTGCAAATACTTCCGTCAAGGGCACCCTCTGCAGTTTCTACCCTCAACCATCCCTTCCACAATGTCGTGAAGAAGACCATCGTTGCGCATGATGTGACCGATCGCCTCTCTGAGATGGTTCTTACTAGTTGCCTACCCTCTTTGATTATGCTGAGAACCTCATTGTTCGTGACGTGGTCTCTCCAGGAAATTTCGAGAATTCTTCTGTATGACCACATCTCAAAGGCCTCTAGTCTTTTTTCTTTTTTCGTTACACTGTATTGGCATTATATTTTTGATAAATATTTTCACCACGCACTTTTACTTTTAGTCTTACGAGATTCTAAGGATTTTCTCTCAGAGTTTCCGGAGACAGGTGGGCGGCAGGACGGGGGAGGGGAGATGGGAGGCTGCGTGGGTGGCGGACCTTGTCAAGAGTTCACACGGTGAAATATGCGAGGTAAGATTAACAGGGTTTCGCAAAAAACAACATAATTTAATAGATAATTTATTAATAATATTCCAATTAAATTTGTACCTCACTAGTAATGTTGCAATGCATCTACGAATTAAAGCTGTCTAAAGCTCTCGACGATCATATTTGATAATAGCACGTTGAAATCGCGGTTCTCGTTTGATTACGGAAGTTAAGCAATATTGGACGCGGAACAAAACATGGATGGGTTAACGCATATTGTTTACCGCGTGCCGTTCATTGGATTTAGCCAACTTGTTTCTTATGTATTATATTATTTGAACTTATCAAGGTAAATACGAGTATATTAAATAAAACTATACATATTGAAAAACTTATATATATGGTTAAAAAATACAAAAAATGATAATTACAAAAAACATTTGTGAACGCACATCAAAGGTCACTTATTTTGGTCATGATAGTGTATAAATAATTGGAATTTAATATTTTTTATACACGTAAATACCTAAAAAATGTACTAAAATTATTCTACAAGTATTGTGGCATTTGGGTTTAGCCGTGTGTGGCGAATTTCTTCTTCTACATCAACAGGGATGACGGTTTTCAGAATCAAACCGTCATCCCTGTTGATATAGATGGGATGTCTTTTGATTTGAATGGCTTCCCTTACTAGGCGCGCATGTTTCCTTTGCGTTCGAGACACGATTTCCGGTTTGAATGAAAAAAACTACCTCCAGACACCAAATCATCACAAATTCATCAACCTTAAAAAGACCCCTGCAATGGCGGTCGAAATATTGGTAAGAAGAAATTCGCCACACACAGCTAAACCCAAAAGCCACAATATCAAATCTGGCCGTGAAAACCTAAGAATTTATTTAGTCTACAAGTATTTAAACAAATCTACAGTCAGCTTTAATTATGACATTCTACAAATAGGCTTTTATCATACGACAAAAATATGATACTCTTCTTATAACAATACGATAAGAAAAAATCAAGAAAATGGAATGACATACTCTCCCCGCCATTTAGAACAAAATAATTAAATTGTCATTCGTGCCGTGGTATATTTCCTTGGTACATATATCATTAATTCAATCACCATGTAGGATAATTTAGTTGTCGGATAAGATCCGTGTCGGATTCGCACGGTCAGCCCTGGTACCGGGTGGCCCAGAGGTGACGGTTGCGTGCGTTTACTTGCCGAAAGACCAGGTCGATTCCCATCGGCACCTTTTTTGCTCTGATCTCCCATGTCATACAACACCGGCCTAATATACGAGAATGTGGCGATTTAGCGTAAGAATTTTCATATTCATCGATATTTTAGGAAAAATAAAAATTCACTGATCGCTGCTCGTGTAAGCGTAAAATATATTAAACCAGGGCATTTAAATTTAAAAACACAAAAATATAGACGACAGATGACTGTTAAATAGAAAAATTTTTTTAAATATTTATGTATTAAAATTTAAATTAATTTATTTTTTCTTAAAATAACATTACAAATTACAAAAATTAAATTTGTTACTAAAGTACAATTTAGAATTAATAATATAATAAAATAAAAATTTGAAAATATATTCACTTTTGATTAAGTACTAAGAACAAAGCAATAAAGACAAGCAACAAAAGGCCCCAATGCTCATCAAATAGACGACTCCAACAAATCATTTCTCCAAAGAAACTCGTGGAGTTCGTACCTGAATTGGGCCTCCCTTTCGTGAAATATATCAACATCCGAAGCGATGTATGTGATTACAAGTATTATCACGTTACTGTTACTTATATTTTCTAGCGTTCAGCTTGATATATATTTTAAATATTAAATTAATAATGTTATTTTACCTTAATTTAACATCTATCATGTTGATCAACTGTTATTGACAAAAAAATGACCATGGTTTTATACGTGCTGATTGTTTACAAGTGAAAACCTTGGAAGAGTTACAATGACATGGACATTTATACACCTTTATTGCTTTGTAAAATTGCACCTACCAAAGAAGTAAATATGCAGAAAAATAGATAAACATTAAACCCCTAAAATTATGGTTATATTGTACAAATTAAACATATTTTCGTATTTATATAAAAATCGTTATTATGCTTATACAATTTACCGCTTCGTTTTGAATTCCCCGATTAATCTTAAAACTTTGCTACCTAGAAGCAATGTACTTGTAATAAAGCTTCATCTTATAAGAGTTTTCATTTTATAAAAAACATATGTCTGGCTAGCTTTCTACTGTGCATCTTATAGATAGATTGACTATATAACGTGTTTTAAGTAACAATTTCTTCAATGATTATTCATCATTGAACTTGATTTTAGTATGTCGAGAAAATACGAGACAGCTTTATGCTCTCTTGTTACAATTATTATCTAACGTATTGCTTACCACAAGAAGTATAATTTAATCATAGATATAGGGTTGAGCCATCAAATTTTGCTTTGATGAGGTCACAATCAATTTTATTTTTTAAGGGAACCGTGAAATAAACGAAGTTCCTCCTACTTCATTCATAGGTATCACAGTTTTCACCGTCATTTGAATTACTTTAGATTATTTTATTAGAACGAATATAGTATTTTCTTAAATACTTTACATTGAAATACTTTTGATAAATATTTTGTAATCCTTTGAAGCATACAAAAGAAAAACATTAAATTACAATCGTTAATAATTACTTAATATATTATGAAAACCTAAATGGCTATTCACACAATAAAAATAACACAATTATACGTATAGGCTTTTATTTTTGTAATTATTTCATCACAAAACAGCGTAAGAGTACTGAAATTTTTTACAATACTATTCAAATAAATTAATTAATTTGAATGAATAACCTTAAGTTGATTATTTTAGATGTAGTCTAATCAGTTATTTAAAATTGAGCAATTTAGCAATTAATGCACCTAACGAAAATATTTATAAAATGGTGTCTTTGGAGTATGTAGGTTTAGCTCATCTAAGATCAAAACATCGCGTATTGTATAAAATGTATCAAACAAAGTACGCGGCTATATGGCGCGTATCTCTGTAACATTATACCCCTCACATGTACATTTTTTCAGGGGGGTAGGTGTGTTTAGCACCGCCCCCCACCCCGCATGTGATGCTTTCGTGATGGCTTGTTTTGTAACCCCCTTTAGTCAATAGCCAATTATGTCAATCGACAGTCGATGCCGCTGCCGCGCTGTGTTTTAATATTGTCTTCTTGTCGCGAAGAAAAATCAACGCGAGCGACTGACAGCGACAGCGGCGGGAAAATCGCCACTTCGCGTTTCAAATAAAACGAACATTTTATTCGAAATATTAGAAATTTGAATATGACATAGTGTTTCAATTGGTCCTTTTTTATTGATTCATAATTTCGATAAATACCTTTAATTATGATTATTTCTTAACTTATTTAACATTTTTATATAAATTTATTCGCGTTATATTTTTGTGCCTGTGTCAGTGAAAATGAGTTTGTTTGACAAAGTGGGTTTTACAAGATGGAGGGTTGAGGTATATATTTTTTAATCTTATACAACGACGTTATATCAAATCAAATATAATATTAAGTCAAAACAATGACGAAAACCGTCAGCTCTTTTTGCCACCCCCTGCATAAAAAAAGTATTTTAATAATTTCAAATTACAGTCTGATACAATGAATTATTTATATTTATTTTTCACATTTCAGCCATCAACAAAAAACTATCAAATTGCGATTTGTCAATATGTTTTCTTAGGGTTCTATATTGCACAATATTTTTTGAAAATATTTTTTGTTTAGTTTCAATCATAATTTTTTTTTTTAGAAATATATATTTAAATGAAGACTATTGATTAATATTTATTTAATTAATATTAAACTTCTTAGAATACCTTCTTTCTCTAGGGAGTTAACAAATACCATTGTATTTGTTCTGTTCCATATTTTCAAATTAGATGATATTTTACGAAATATCAGTATTCTCATATCATTCACTTACCATTGTTCCGGGTTCCGCCGCCGGAGAGTAAAGCCAGAATAAAATGTCACCGTAACTGTTAATTTTCCCTACTACTAGCGCCCTGCTTACTCTTTCTTACACACATACATGCACAGCTCTTCTTGCGCATGTTCTATCCACGCTTTCTTTAGTAATAATATTTAAAATAATAATTTTAAAAAAAATAAAAACATTATAGTATAAATATTTTTCAATTGAATTTAAGTCTAATGAGCAATACGATAATAAATTGTAAATGACATCTTAGGTTTCCCAGATTTGATATTGTGGCTTTTGGGTTTAGCCGTGTGTGGCGAATTACTCCTTTCCAGTATTTTGACCGCCATTGCAGGGGTCTTCTTCAGGGTTAACATCACAAGTCATCAACCCTGAAGAAGACCCCTTGAATGGCGATCGAAATATTGGAAAGGAGTAATTCGCCACACACGGCTAAGGCCAAAAGCACAATATCAAATTGTAAATGCTTTATAATTAATATGCAAAAATTACACAAATAAAACAATATTCGCGAATATTCAGAAATTCTTGAAATATTTTAAGACCCACATTCTATACAAAGCTTTTTTGACTTTCATTGAAAAATGCGTAAAAGCGTCGCATCTGTTAGGCTTCATGAAATGTAAGATTCCCCTACCGTTGACATCGGTAGCCGTGATATATCGTGGTATATGAAAATAGACCTAATAAGTACATTAATGCTTCAAATATTAGTTTAATAATTGACAGAATAATTTGTACTCCACCGAGCCGTAATGAAAGGGTTAAGAATGCTCTTGCACTGTCAGTGATGTGTTGGTCATCCAAAATCATTAGATGTTTCTTTTTCATCTTCACCCTAACAAAATCATATGGTTGCAGGCTAAAATTTTCATAGCTGCGTCAATCCTAACCTGATCTCATTTCGAAGCTCATCCGTATATGTTCCTTAACCCTTTCGTTACGGCTCGGTGGAATACAAATTATACTGTCAATACGGCGTGAATTTTTCAAACCATTTTTTTGCTTAAAACTAGTATTTGAAGCATAAATATACTTATCTGACCTATTTTCATCTATCACATTGGTTCCTTTACCCTTTAGCTATCAGATGATGCATAAAAAAATACTATTAATTTTAACAAACATTCATTATGTAACTCCATACGTGTGATGGCATTGACAAATGTGGCTTACAGTAAAATCGTTCCTGTGACGAAACTTAACGATATTTATTTACATGCTTTACAGATTCCTGTAAAAAATACATGTAGGTTGATTAAGGAACGACTGCACTTCCGATTTCCCACCGTAGATGTCACAATGAGTACTGAAAGTAGCGAAACGATATATCACGTCAACCAATTTCAACGGTCGGGAAATCTTTGCGAAATTGATGTGAAACGGTTAAGTGTTCATATTCAAGTTCATGACAGTCTTCAAGGACGACGAGAGTCCGAGGCTGAAATGATATGCAGCTATGGTGTCCGATGAATATTTAGACGTATATTATGAAAGCTTAAAATTATTTATCGTAGACAATTGATTGTATAAACCAATTTCAAACCAAACAAGATTTATTATGTTTTTTATTTTTTCCAAGAATTTAAGCCGCATTGTTTCACTAACAAAAGTATTACGTCTAAAAACACCTTTTTAATTATAAAGATAAACTTAATTTATTTTCGTGATAAAAACTGTAAATATTTTTGTATTTGTGCACGTGCCTATAAGTAATTAAATACCTTTAGAATAAAATGTGATTCAAAGAAATGTTTTCATCAAATTGTGAATAGTTACTTAAATATTTCCAAAGCTTAAATTTAGATACAAAAAAACTTAGGTAATAAATGGAAACTATTTCATAGGTAGTTTTTAATTTAATTAATAGGCAGTAATTATTTAGCAAACGGTCAGTAATAAATACATAAAAAGTTAAGTACAAAATAATTATTTGGCTGTAGAAAAAATCGGCTGTTTAAATAGGTAGGGAATAATTCATTCATTAATGGTAATTAATAATAGACTAGGTTAGTTTAGTCTTTCATTTTATGTGCTAATTATTTAATTCATTGTACAATCATTACTGGCAGTTTTTAATATATTACTGTCGTTTTAATTTAATTAAAGTGGATACTACCAATTTATTAAATCTACCGCTGTTAAATGAAGTTTTCTGCCAATTGATTTTATTTACTGGCAAAACCTTAAATTAATTACTGAGAAAAAACAATTAGGCTCCTCAATTTTGATAACGTTTTTTTTTAATTGTGAATATTTAGTGAAGCACATTATCAGGTAAAATTACAGGAAGAAATACAAAATTATGTATGGATATATTTTTGTTTCTTTCCTGATTATAATTAAGGCTTTTAATTATTAAAAAATTAATAATATTTGAATCTTTCACTAAAAAGATATAACTTTTCTTTAAATAAAAAATACTTGTAAGCCTATTATAACTTTCACAATATCAGTTCATATTTTGTACTATAATGTTCCCAGTTATGTCCATAACTATCTATTTTATTTTGTATGACCACCGTTCATAGATTCCATTCATTTTATCTAACTTTTAAAAACATTACAATTGAATATTTCATTTTTAAAACAGATATAAACATTATAATAAAACTATTAATAAAAAATATTCAAAAGCTCGCTAAACAGAAATTACTTCGATAAATAAATTCGTCGAGCTCATGTTGAAACTAGGCTTCTCTCAAGTGGAATATATCAATATTCGAGGCGATGTAGTTAAACAGTCTGATCACTCTCCCATGAGGCAAAGTCTCTGGCAGGTTAGTATTACTCCTAGGAAGAACGAACAATCTGTGCCTCCTTATCCTTAAATAATTGTCAGGGACAAACAAACCGTTTTCCAACATAATATCAGGATTTCTGAACACGCCGCGCACTAGCCGAAAGAAATGCATACTCAAGCATACATCCCTTCTAGTTTTCAACTCACAAT
The DNA here is from genome assembly GCA_022606575.1 of Glossosoma conforme. Taxonomy (NCBI): domain Eukaryota; kingdom Metazoa; phylum Arthropoda; class Insecta; order Trichoptera; family Glossosomatidae; genus Glossosoma; species Glossosoma conforme. The sequence goes on from JAGTXR010000047.1 coordinate 154,013, forward strand.
AAATTATCTGAATTCCGTTGGATATTTTGATTATGCTTAAGCTCCAAACACTTTTAACGAAAATATGTAAAATATGACATATGTACCTAAACCTTGCGCATAATGTCATATAATCAACGAAATGTTTTTCATGTTGACCTAAAAATAATAATTAAATTATTTTTAAAACAAAAAAAAACAATTCCCAGCTCTTTTGATCTCATGATTCCTTAAAATGTATGTTCATAATACTCGGAAGAAAAAAAAACATTTGGTACTAAGCTGCAAGTAAGTACCTTTCACCACCTTTGCATTTCTTGTCACCTTATTCCAATGCTATAATTGGATTTCTTGACATCTTGTACTTGGCCGAATTTGAATTTTAATGCGCAAAAGTCGCATACAATACATTACCTTTAGTTGTTTTGATATTAACTTTATATATAACAGAGTTGGGCGTTCATTATAATGTTTTATTTTGTTATGAATAAGGCGTAAATATTCAGTTGAAACCCGTAAATCACGAAAAACTATTTATCTCACTAATACAGAAAAGAAAACAATTTTACATTACATATATAAAAATATGATCGTGTCGGTAGCAACTGGGTCAAATCCTGTCTGCCCAGGGTCTTCTCGACGACGCAGTCACATTCGGTCGGTCCGCTGTAAAACTGCCAGGCTTTCATTTGTGTCCTCGTCTTGCATACTCCAGTCCTAAAGTCTGTAAAGGGACCTCCATATATTCCACCCCTGGTCGTGTCCGGAGCTAGGTCCACTTTCGGGGCAATCGAAATTTTTCCAAATTTTACATTAACAAATATTGACTTCTATTATAGCCGTTTAAAACATTTAAAATTATTTTGATGTAGCCTCTTACAAATATTAGAGTAATACATATAGTTTTGAAATTTTCCGATTGTCCATATTAATAGCTATGAAATTGCTTCAGAGTTAAAAGAAGAGGAGCGTAAAAATACAAAATTTTCATATAATTCAGTAAATCGGTTCCATCAATCAAAACCAATTTTGAAAAGTACATATCAATAACTAATTCATAATTCACCCTCCCACAACCAACAAACTCGTCTTACACTTGCCGAACATCCAAACGCGGTTAATGTGTGTGGACCAAGAACTGGCAGTTTCCAAAGTCCCTTCCTAAAATCACCGGTAAGCTTTGGAATGGTCTTCTAGCGTCTTTGTTTCCTCCTTCCTATAATCTGAATCTCTTCATGAAACAGATATATGTACACTTGCAATCTCCCCAACCCTCACAAAAACAGGAATACAACACACTTTACCCGCATGTAGCGTCCAGCCTTCCTGGCTGAGCGTCATAGAGTGCACTGGTCTTGACCGGCTGTGCTCTCCTGCATGCAATTACATAAAAAAATACCAAGCAATTCACGTAAAAAAACAACGGCGCCGTCCACATAAGCGCATAAAGCAATATTGCTTTTAAAAAGTCGCGAAAAATGTACAGTGAATAGAAACTCCACCACTGAGAAAAATCACTGAGTTCATAACATTAGCATAATATTTATTTGTTTTTATAAAAAATATGTTCAAAGTAATTGAACACACACAAAAAAATGTGTAGAAAAAATACAAGGAAGTAATATTTTAATGTTTCATGTTCTTAACCCTTTCGCATCGGTTGTCGGCATATGCCGTCAAATATTCCCCGACCGTTGACGTGCTACTTTCAGTGCTCATTGTGACATCTAAGGTAGGACATTGGAAGTGCAGTCATTCCCTTTATCAACCTACATGTATTCTTTACAGGAATCTGTAAAGAATATAAATAAATATCTTTAGGTTTCGTCACAGGAGCACAGATTTTTCTGTAAACCACATGTGTCAATGCCACCAAATGTATGGAGTTACATAATGAACGATTGTTAAATATAAAAGTTTTTTATGTATCATCTGATAGCTTAAGGATATAAGAACCAATGTGAAATATGAAAATAGGTTAGATAAGTACATTTATGCTTCAAATACTAGTTTTAAGGAAAAAAATGGTTTAAAACATTCACGCCGTATTGACTGGTATACTTTGTATTCCACCGAGCCGTAACGAAAGGGTTAATGTCACGTTCTACGTTTTACGCATAAACTGAAAACCCTTATAAGTTTGCAAACATTTTGCATTGTGTGAAGTTGTTTCGTTTTTTACATTTCTCAGTATACATAATGGTACTTTTTCCGACATTAGCTCAGTTTGTATTTTCTTTCACGGTGTATTTTGTTCATGTATGAAAGGGAAGCCCGATGAAACGGTGTTGGACCATACAAAGGCAATTTGTGAAAGAAAAACTTAATAAAACGATTTTTTTCTCGTAAAAAAAATAAAACAAACAGTCGAAGAAAAAAAAGAATCTGCGACGCGCAAATTATTTAATCAATGACCTGAAAGATGATTATTTAAATTAATTAAATTATTTTTTAAAGACATAACGGATTAAGGAATTTTTTTCATTGTTTGTGCTTTATTATCCTTTAATTGAAGCTTTTTTAGGATCATGATCGATAAATAAACATTAAATATTATTTAATGATCGTATTTCACCATTACTCACACTATACTTAATTAAGGTTACCCAGCGTGCTATGGAGAGGTCCATGCTAGGAGTGTCGATAAAATATAGAATCCGGAACGAGGATATCTGCAGAAGAACTCAAGTAGTGGAGGCTATCCAACGAATAGGCACACTCAAGTGACAATGGGCAGGACATATCTGTCGAAGAGACGACAGTGGATAATTCGTAAATTCATTAATTCATTATCAAGTATTTATTCTATACATTTCGGCCAAATATTATCACTTATGAAGGCAACATTAAACCAAAATTATGATAGCTTTGAGGAACCTTTACGAGTAGATAAAAAAAAAAAAAATGTCATTAAAAATGTGAGAAATTTATGTTTCATTTATTTTTTTAATTTGAAAATAATTGATTTTAAAAGTCAGCTTAAATATAATTAATTTAACTTCATCATCATCATCATCATCATCAGCCTGTGTCCGTCCACTGTTGAACTTAGGCCTCCCGCATGAGTCTCCATCCTCTTCGATCCTCCGCCTTCCGCATCCAGGTCACTCCCGCTATTCTTCTTATATCGTCAGTCCATCTTGTAGGGGGTCGGCCAATGCTTCGTTTGCCAGTTCTTGGGCGCCATTCCAATACTTTTCTTCCCCATCGACCGTCGTCTCTTCGACAGATATGACCTGCCCATTGCCACTTGAGTGTGCCTATTCGTTGGGTAGCATCCACTACTTGAGTTCTTCTGCGTATTTCCTCGTTTCGGATTCTATCTTTTAACTTACACTAATTAAAATATTAATTATAAATTAAAATATTAATTATAAATTAAAATATTAATTATAAATTAAAATATTAATTATAAATTAAAATATTAATTATAAATTAAAATATTAATTATAAATTAAAATATTAATTATAAATTAAAATATTAATTATAAATTAAAATATTAATTATAAATTAAAATATTAATTATAAATTAAAATACTAATTATAAATTAAAATATTAATTATAAATTAAAATATTAATTATAAATTAATATTTTAACCGAGCCTGGGGGGGGGAACTGGGGATAAATAAAACTACCTTCTTGTGACCAAAATAACTTCTAAATCTCTTAATAATATAAAATGTTTTTTTATTCATCTCAAGTATACAAATAGCATAAAAAATAATCGCTGAAGTGATTTTTCGCATAACTTTTATTTTTTTGATGAAGTCGTAGCATTTCATTTTTCCATATCTGAAACATATAGTTCTGTCAGTTACCATAGTGCATGCGTCATCCCTGTCTAAGAAGGTCTGATGATTAGATCGACACTCCAGAGGGTTAATTCCTAAGTTCAGCTCAACCCGACCAGCGACACGTGATTAGCAACAGGCGGTAACTCATCCAAGTTGTGTTCCGCAACCAATGTTGCTTAACTTCGACGGTATGACGAGAACCATGCTAATGATGTGCCTTTGTCGCTGGACATGCTGGACTACATTTCATGCTTTATTTGTTTGTTCAACGTAGGATGAGTCCTGCGACACATGTATTGCCCTGTGTAAAAGGGGTGGGGCAATATATAGTTTCATTTACAGTAATGGTAACTTACGCTCTTACGGTAAACTCTAACAAGCGGTCTAAAGATTGATTTAGCCATGCGACTTAATGTGTTGCACTATCGAGAAAACACGTTTAAAAGGCGCGGATGTTCTGGCCGACATAAAATATATTAGATCATTTTAAGCAGGTTAGGTGCGTACATGTGTTTCTGTTGAAATTTTTTGAATAATTGGTTCCATTTCTCTTCTTATTCGTAGTATCAATCCGGTGGATTGGTTTGCAGCAACAAAATCTTGCATCTCGATCTCCGCTCTTCTCAATCCTCTGCAATCCTCTTAAGCTCAGCATAAGAGCTACAACTCATGTCCTTGAACACTTGCTGCAAGTACTTCCGTCTAGGGCACCCTCTGCAGTTTCTATCCTCAACCATCCCTTCCACAATGTCGTGAAGAAGACCAACGTGGCGCATGATGTGACCGATCCATCGGGGCTCGCCTCTCTGAGATGGTTCTTTTATCTTAGCACTCCACTTTTATTTTAATCGTGCATTGTATTTATAGCTTCACCAAATCATTTCATCTCTAATTTTGTCCATTTTACAATTTAACCCTCGCTAAGACCTCGGCGCTACCAAAACTGTCCAAAGTATTTTATCAGTATAATCCAAAGTAAGACATCCATCAGCCAAAATAATATGCCTTCGTCATAAAGACATTAAGATTCTAGTTGCACATTTTTCGTCCTTTCCCGAGAAGTAAATTTCATTTTTTAACTCAAAGAAATAAAAACTTTTAACAAAATAATGAAGGTGACTGAAACAAAAACTGTTAAAAAATATTAATTTGTATGGGAAGTCGGGACTAATGACGCTATTAGGCTAATTTATTGTGGATAAATAATCTTACCAAATACACTGACAACTTGTTATTTTGTTACATTAACAACAATAGATCTAAAATAAAAATTCATTTTAAACTTATTGTAATAAACTTAAATCGTTGTTTTAAACTCAAGCAATAATGTAAATAATGTTGAAGTTATTGTGGCTTTTGGGTTTAGCCGTGTGTGGCGAACTTCCTTCAACCAATATTTCGACCGCCATTGCAGGGGTCTTCTTCAGGATTGATGATTTATTTAGTTTTGAGTTGGTTTATTCAAATTATCTTTTTCATCGTGTGTCGGGCAACACACGAGCTATCGATGTTGCCAGATACTGGGAAAAAAATATTTGACGTCTCTGACACGAATATTATAATTTGTTAATTTAATTTTTAATAAAACTTGTAATTACAATAAAATTAAAATGGAAACAGTATGTTAAAAATAAAATTATTTAAATTTAAAATGACGTTAATTTTATAAATAAATTGAAATTTCACATTGTTACCTTTATAGAATTATGCTTTCAGAGTATGTACCGGCAGCTATAAATAAAATTATTTAAATTTAAAATGACGTTAATTTTATAAATAAATTGAAATTTCACATTGTTACCTTTATAGAATTATGCTTTCAGAGTATGTACCTGCAGCTTTATTACGATAGTAATATATTCCGAAAGCTCGCCCCTGCGAAGCCCTTCATTTAAAATGAAAATATCTCGTTTCGCAGCCGCCAATTTGAAAGAATCACGAGCACAATATTATACCCGCTCGTCATTGTGCCCGCACGCTCTGACTCGTAATTAATTTCGCATTTTCAGGGCGAAGTATAACGAAAATTCAACTTATCGTTCATCTCTCTCTCTTGCGTTTCAGGTGTTCGGAGGAAAGCGAGGAAAAGCCGCGTCTCGCTAAAGTCGCCGTGGGATGTTGGCGGGAAATTTTGCCGCCACAGAAGATGGCCGCCGCGGAACCGACAGTCCGCCCGAGGGTGAGATGGAAGATCGGCCCCGGGGCGCGGCGGAGAGGGACGACTGACGCCTCACAGCCTCCCGGGATTTCCCGCGCGAAACCTGGAGATTTTTCGCGGGCGAATGAAACGGCGGGAGGGACGAAGTAGGAGGTTCCCGTCGCACGGTACGACGCTATAAGAGAGCGGCCTTCAAAATGGAATCTTGCTATATCCCGAATAACCCGCAGTTCGGCCTGTCGCTGGAGTACGGCGCGTACAACGGAGCGACCGCCTTCAACGGGAACATTAGCGGCTTCGCTCCTGGGTGCGAGGCCGTCAACGACACCGTGCTCTGCTGCAGCGGGACTCTCGAGGACTGCTCGTGCAGCGCCGGGCTCTCGCTCAGGGACTGCGGGGCCCACTGCCACTTGGACTGCAACGAAGAAGGCTTGCGCGCTCTAGAGTGCGAGGACCAGCTCGCCGACTGCGAGAGATTAGTGGGATGTGACGGCCGTCTGGCCGATTGTGACGACGGACCATTAGTGAACGATGATGGACGCCTCATAGACTGTGATCGGTTAGGGAGTGCCAACTGTGAGCCGGGACACTTTGATGACTGCGACGGTCGCTTGATAGACTGCGATGATCGACTTGTGGACTGCGACGGGCGGCTCATAGATTGTGATGAGCAGCTAGATTGTGACGGGGAGCTGGTGCGTTGTGATGAACGTTTAAACGACCCCGAAGGGAGATTGACTCACTGTAACGATAGATTAGACGATTCTGTCGGACAGCTATTGAACTGCAATGATCGTTTGACCGATCAAAATGCACAGCTGCTGCACTGTGACGATCGTTTGAATAATCCGGACAGACACTTGCTACAACGCTTGGATAGTGAAGATAGTAGATTTTTGCACTGCGACGATCGTTTAGGAGAATCCGATAGTCGCTTATTGCACTGCGACAACAGGTTAAGCGATCCCGATAGAAGGTTGTTGGATTGTGATGATAATTTAACGGACTGCGACAGAAGATTGGGAGACTGCGATAATCATTTGACGGACTGCGACAGGCGGTTGTGTGACTCCGACGGGAAATTACTTCACTGCGACGATCATTTGACTGACTGCAACAGGCGATTGGTGGACTCTGACGATCAATTGACAGATTGTAATGAACGATTGGGTGACTCCGACGGGAGATTACTGCACTGCGACGACCACTTGACTGACTGCAACGAGCGATTGCCAAACTGCGACGGGCGGTTGGGTGATTCCGACGGGCGGCACTGCCAAGATCATTTGACAGACTGCAACGATCATTTGACTGATTGCAACGAGCGATTGACGGACTGCAACGATCACCTCGGCGACTGCGGCGGGCGGTTAGGGGATTGCAACGACGACTTGACGGATTGTAACGGTCGGCTAACGGATTACAACGAGCACTTAACGGATCGTAACGGACATCTCGTGGAGCGCCTGGGCTACGAGGAGCCGCGGCTGGCGGGGAGCGGGCGGGGGCTGCTGGGCCCCTGACGATATGGGCTCGTTCTCTCTGCCGCCCCTCGATTTGGATCCTCTGCCTGGTCTGTTCCCGTTCTCGCCGTGCTCTGCCAACTACAAGTAAGTGATGATACAAAATACTTTCTATAGCTGAAATCAAACTGATAATAAAATATCATAACATAAATTCTTCTGAAACATGCTGTAGTAAAGTTATAATTGAATTGTAAGGAACATATAGTTAATATATATATTATATACTGACGGTCAAAATTGGTTATCTCTATTGTCAGCATTGAGGACTGAAAAATGTGTAAAGTGTAAATACGTACATAAGAATACCGACGGACGGAGATGAATGTTTATTCTATGACGCCTGTCATTTTAAACGATGGTTAAGCGCAGAATGTGGAGTATTCATCCACAAACACTATTCACGTTCTGTCCATTTTTATGGAAACTCTTTATGAATTGGCGATATTCATCGTGTACCACCAATTTTAAATAATACGCTAAAACTGCTATTTTACGGGGAGGGGTGCTTATAATTTATTATGTTTTACTTTTATTTTAAGCGTCTCTGTGAATCGAATCTATAAACTTTGGCTTGTTAAGTAACCGCTTTAACTTTAAGCCATATCCGCCGACAGTTGTCATCCAATAGCGGCTCCAGCTTGAAAATTGAAAAATTCTAATGCTCACCACTTTACTTGGAAACGACGTTTCGACTTCCACATGTGCTGAATGTCTGAATGTGAAGCTGCCACAAATTGGTGACACAAAATGACAGCCGACATAATTTATTGTCAGCTATCAAAATCTTTGCCTCATCTTTAAAAATATATTTACCTAAAGATCTTCTGAGAACATTGTATGTTTAGTTCCCGTCGGCGCTCCGAACGAAAGCCTGAAGGTTTTAATAGAAGGCAGTTATACTAACCGAATCATAATTGAGCGTTTTTAAATATATTTTCAGGTGATTAAATCGATGCTCCTGAAACCTAGACCATTTATACAGAATCTTTGATCCAATACAATAATAGTACACAAATACACACAGTAAATTTTAATAAAATGGACATAAAATTAAATAGACTTAAAAGAAAAGCACAATAATATTTTCAGGGATACAAAGAAACCTACACATGAAATAAAAATCTATTAATTACAAAAAAAATAATGACTTTTAGAGAAATCAAAACGTTTGTGAAGATTTATTTTTTTAAATTGGCGCTATAAAGTCTTTTAATCTTGTAGGGGCGGTTCTTAGTTAGGAGTATGAATCTTGGGGTGATACATATTTGAGTTCAAAATATGACAAACATTTTGCTTAAAATCTCCAACATTAACCTTCTTTAACAACACAAGCACGCTCTCCTGGTATGAGTAACTATGTTTCATACCATATACTATTCGAATGTCCTCAAGGAGCAGGTTAAAAAATGTTAGCAATCTCTTTAATTCCTACTGAACTCATTATATTTTTTTGGTAAATTAGAAGTCTTTCAAAAAAATCCTTCTATCTGTCGTACATACTTATTATTTTACACATCATAGGTACCTTTAATACCTGCCAGCATTATACACAAACAAATATGAAAGAAAACAAGCTATTTTACTAACATGTATTAGTTTCTTCTTCTCATATACGTTCCATATCTGCAACATAAGGAGGGAAAAAATTACCGCTACTTAATCTATCAGTTCTGTCAATTCCTCGTTGTACGATATATCTGCATCTGAAAGTCCACATGGGAACATATTATATGTGATTCCCAACAACCGAGACACTCAGATCAGTCAGAGCAAATAGAAGCACCCTGCAGCTAACGGGAGGTAGTCCTAGCAGTCTTAGGCAATCGTGCTTTCAGCTACGCGGCACCAATGGCCTGTAACTCGCTACCGGAAAGCATAAGAGAGCTTAAAGCGGAGGCATACTTCAGAAGCAGACCTTTTTACTCAGAGAGGCAAAGAAGTGCTTTTGGAATGACTATTCGGTCATAAAAAAGCGCTATACAAATACTGATTTAATAATAATAACCCCTAGAGCTGAATTATCGCAGAGACCTCTTCTGTCGTATCCGAGGCTTAGGTTGAGTGATTTTATAATCGGATTTTTTTAGTAAATAGTATGATTAGCTTGATTCTTGTAAGGCCAGGACGATTTTGTCCAAAGACACGGCTCAACTCGAAATAACATTTTTTTAAGTATTCTAGTTAGGGATGTGTATATTATTTATTTATTTATTTATTTATTTATTTCACAGAACCGAAGTTCCAAAGTACAAAATAATAAGAAACAGAGTATACATAAATATACAATACAAACAAGATATAATAAAAAATAAAAATAACATAAAAGAAGAAAAAGATGACACGTGTCAGAGATCACATAGATCTAGGACAGCGGTCGGGGAACCAGGGTAAATTATCCCAAATGGGGTAAAAATATGTTTTGTGGGGTAATAAGGAAATTTTTCTAGTTTGCTATTTCATAAGATTTACTATTTTCATGTAACTTTTTTGTTATTTTCCGTGTAAATTAATTCAATAAATAATGTTTATTTCAATATACATTGATTGTCTTCTTTCCAAAATGGGGGAAGGGGTAATATCGACTTACGCAAAAATATTTTGGGGTAATGGTTAAAAAAGATCCCTGAAAGATCACTGAGAACAATACCATCGACAAAAGAGGAAAAGGATGTAAGAAAAGGATCGAGGTGTGCTGGTAGGCCATTTAGGAGCGCCATTGCCGTTGAACTAAATTGAGTGCTCGAAGCTCCACAAGTATAAACTGGGATTAAAAACAATGGATAGCTACGAGCACGGGTGCACCTATCTGGAACATATAAGTACATATAGCGTGTAATTAACTCTTGGATTTCTTCACAGAGGGGAGTTGAAAGAGAAGCAGCCCCACGAGGTAGCCGACGTCCTGTTGTCCCTGAAGCACGCCGTGGTGCATCCTGGCGCAGAGCTGGGAGCACCTTACTCACAGCCCGACCTGGCGCTCCACCCTCAGGTAACTATTTCTAAGTCCAATTCAACGCGACAAGTGGATAAGCTCTGATCACTGCTCTACCCAGCTAATGACACGGCGCTTGTAACTACAGATTTGACTTTACATCCCCGTTTACTAAAGCACGACTCAATGTCTTCGAGATCGACACCGGGACGCGATAACTTTATACTTCTAATCTGAATAAATTGTATTTATTTTATGAAAGCGCATGCTAAGAGAACGACCGATCGAGACCGGTAAGCTCTATGGCGCTCAGTCAGGAGGACTGGGTGCTGCATTCGGGAAACGTGTGTTGCGTTTGTGAGTGGGTTAGGGAGATTGCAAGTGCACAATGTTATATTTCTTAAAAAAATATAGATTGTATTCGATCCGGCGGTCATAGCTCAATGGTCAATGCGTTTGCTTTGCAAGCCATACGTCATGGGTTCGATCCCCGACGGAGATTAAAAACAAAAAAAGGATTCTTAATCGATTTCTGAGCTTTAAAATACCCCCGGTTTGTGTGAATTTGATCCATCACCCGTAAAATGTCAGTCATAGCCTATTAATTAAAATTGGTGGTAGACGAAAGTCGTCCCGTGAAGACCACCCATTCATAGTTAATTCCTGTAAATAATAAGGATGATGCGTGAATCTCGGGAGTCTATGACGTTGGCGGATCAACACTCCACATGCAGCGCTTAGCCATATGCACCATGGTAAGCGTCATAGAATTCCACAGATGAGACTATAGAAATCTGTCGGTATTTTACTGTATATGTTTACATAAAAGACCATGGGCCACCCCATAGGACAAAAAAATGCTTGCTACTACAGTCGCATTCTATGCAAGTTCACGGCTCTTGCCCTGGAGGGACCTGGGAGCCATCTTTGTTCCCGTATGGACCTCTGCAATGCAGATGTCCTTGGACAATCTATTATTATAGACATATACAATCAGAGTTAAAAGGACTGTGAAACGGCATTTGAGCATATACGATGTGTGTATATGCCCCAAATATGAAGGGGATGTGGTTAAAAAAAGAAACATTGCCCTTTAAGGTTAGAAAGGACAAAGAGAGATTTTCAATTTAATTTTGTCCGCATTCATATAATAATTTGTTATCAATACATACTTATCAATACATCTGTATTATTTAACAAACGATTAATTATTCTAATAACCATCTAGGAGTGAGCCAACATTATAATTGACTAAGAAATAATAAGTAAACCAGATTTTTACTCCAGTAAAATTAGCGCCGGTTTTGAGTAAGATGTCGCTGTGGGAGCAAAATTATTTATTTAATTTTGTGTCCTCCATATTCAAATGTGTTACCTTTTTCAGATGGTGATGGGCGGGGGCAGCTGTTATGACTCTTGCGGCTCCTTCCCCACCATGAGCGTCAATGTCTCCATGAATATGACTATGCACGGCTACCCCCCAGATCAAATGTGTCCTCAGGTAAGGAAACTGTTCTGATTTTTAAATTGTTCCATAATCTATTTTACAGCCCTTTGACAGCGCCGCCTTTCTTAAGGATTTGTTAATCAATATTTGGACTATGAATAAAGATTGTAATATATTTGTCAGTGAACAAATATGCCAGGTTTCACGTAGTTGTAGTTTTGAATTCAATAGATTACATATACGAATATATTAAGTTCACATACAGCATAATTTAAACATTACAACAAAATAAAGTAGCTGTAATATAAAGCTTAAAAATTGGAAGAGAAAAAATAACCTCACTAAGAAGATATACGAGCTTAAATTGATATCAAAATAGTAGAAATAAGAAGCCACGGCACTTAGGTAATACTTATTATTTGGAGAAAACACAGTAATAAAACAAACACGCCCTTTTTGTTAGTGCATGATTAGGGCGATCACTATCGAGAGAGTTCGGCGTCACAAACTGCCTAACGTTAGATAATAATTGAACACAACTGAAAAATAACAAAGATATTCGAAAAAACAAAATTCTAATTTTGTTCGAAATTTGAATTTTCTATCAATACATTTTATAATGTATTTACCTATTACGAGTATTACGACCGTTATCTTTTAAGAAGTATGATGCTTGTTCTTAACGATCTTCGCATCTGGGGCTGGTATCAATAAATATATATATATATATATTTATTGATACCAGTCGTATATATATATATTTAGATATACGAGTACTATATTTTACCGCATGCAGGTCAGTCAGAACGGTGGCCTGAGGAAGAAATTCACTTCTTCCCTTGGGAACGCTGGAGCGCTTTTTAAATCTAAGATCAATATCTGGAACTTGTAGTTTTACTCGACCAAAAGAAAGTTCCGTCAATACAGCGCCTCTATCGTCCCCATTTTTCTTCACGGCTGCAAATCTTGACATCTCACCAAATCCAATGCAATAGTCTCAACATAAAAATATGTTGCTTATATGTCATTTTGAAATCTTACAATTATGCGTTGCTTCCGCGTCTCTCGTGTTTATGGAGTAATCCACCACTTTCCACATTTCTTGCTTGCCGGAGCTATTTATATGTACTGTCTATTGTAAAAATTATCAGCATAATGTATGTATTGTAATAAAATAATAGTAAAAAATAATTTCAGATGCAGTGGGGTCAGAATCCTTCGACGTCTCCGATGAACATGATGTATTCCCAGGGCATGGCCCAAGGAATGATCAGTCCATCACCCTACCCAGGCTCCACGACATACTCAATCACAGCAGACTTCCGGACTCCAAGCCAATCTGATCCAATGATAACAGCAACGTCCTTGTTTAAACCTAACCAGATGACAGCAAACGCCGGCCAAAAGGTCCAACAGAGCATGGCAAACTACAACATATTCTCACAAAAGCCGGTCGTCCAAGCGGGATTTTCCTCAGCAAACATCGGACAGAAACCGAACTTTTCAAATTCAAATCTAGGCCAAATGAAAACGAGAGCGTCAGCAAAGCTACAACAAGAACATCACTTGAGCGCGGGGAATATAGGACCTACTTATCAGATTCTTGGAGGACACCAAACTCAAAATCATTTGAATGGACATCACGGGTATCCTCATGGCTTAGGTAATGGACTGCAGACTGGAATGCCGATGGGGATAGGTGGAAAAGTACAGGTGGGATCGCTAAGCGGATGCTCAGGATCGGAAGATGAACAAAAGCCTAATCTGTGCAGAATATGCGGAAAAACTTATGCGAGACCTAGCACGCTGAAAACACATCTCAGAACGCATTCCGGTGAACGACCTTACAGGTAATAATTTTTTTGTAGATATTCGTAAATAATAGAAATATTTTTTTACAATATTCTCCTAATAAACAGAGAAAAGGTCTTAGTATTTTTTTAAATACACTATAATGCTTAGTCAGTACATATTTTGATACTGTTTATTCATTAATTTCAGATGTTCAGATTGCAATAAGAGTTTTTCTCAAGCTGCAAATTTAACCGCTCACGTTAGAACACACACTGGACAAAAACCATTTAGGTGAGTTTCAAGTTTTCAATCAAATTGATATATTTTACATGCACAAGAAAAAAAGATGAGTATTAACAATATAAGAAACAGTATTTCCAGCACTGGAATGAAATATATGGTTTTCGTAATAAAATATTGAGGTATTTTTTTAAATTTCCAATCTACGGAAATCTATAAATATGATATATGTGTTTCAGGTGTCAAATATGCGACAGGAGATTTAGTCAAAGCTCTAGCGTCACCACACATATGAGAACGCACTCTGGAGAACGACCCTACCGGTAAAAATATACATTATCTCTTTATTTTTTTATGTAAGCACATACAGGAGAATACCGACCAACTGTGATGTAAAAATCTCGTGTGAGCGATTTCATTTGACAAAAAAAAAATCTGCCTTTTTATGCAATGTATTTTTTAAAAATTAATTTATTTCAATAGTTATATATTTTTTTCTTGAAGAATTTTCTTAGTAACTATTCTATCACTTTTATATAAAAAAAATCTAAATGTTATAATTTGTTTAATAATCATCAGCCTGTGTCCGTCGCCTATTAAACGTAGGTCTCCCACATAAGTATCCATCCTCTTCCATAATCCATTTGCCATTCCCCAATTCACCTCTAGGAACACCTTTGTGAATTTAATTTTAAATAGTATATTAAAGTATGTCAACTCATTGATATATTGACAATATTTTTCATGTGTATCATTAAACTTAACATTATTGTACATTACAGATGTCGCGCTTGTAAAAAAGCATTTTCAGACAGCTCTACGTTGACAAAGCATTTGAGGATACATTCCGGAGAGAAGCCATATGAATGCAAACTATGCTATCTAAGGTAACTTTTAAGACATTATAAATAAAAATATATATTAACCCAGATTTACCTGACAATCAAAACAATACACCAAATCAAACAATTCTTCAAAATGACACAGCGAGTTTATAAAATATGTTGTGTTTACATCAACTAAGTCCTAGCGAGTTAATTTAGCCACGTACACTTTTATCAAAGTGGAAACACGAATAGTTATTATTACTATTAGTTATTGTAAAGGGTCCGCCATCTAACGTTTTTTTCAACTAGTGCTTATTTCGTGAATGGTAACATTTAGCTCATGTCTGATTTGACAGATAATTAGTTTTATTCTTCCGCTGAACGAATATGGTTGTGTATATGCTTGAACAACGCTGGGAAATATTGCGACATTCCTTTGAAAATCATGGTAATGTTGCAGAATGTGTGCGAAAATTGCGTACGGATTTTGGAAGAAGAGAATCACCGTCAGCTCCGTATGTTCGTTATCTTGTGAAAAAAGTGAAAGAAACTGGCATCCTCATCGATAAACCAAAGCGTGAAAAGCCAAAAACAGTGCGTACACCCGAGAATATTGCTGCTGTGGCAGAAAGTGTGCGTGAAGCGCCATCAACATCAATTCACCATTTGGTTTCAACAGGACGGCGCTACGTGCCACACAGCCAAAACTACACTCGATGTGACTCAAAAAAAAAGTTATTTGGCGGACCCTATAATATTAACATGCATCAAAATTCTCCGTAGTACGTACATAGACCTGTAACTTTTTTACTTACCAGATAGTAAATGCGCCAATACGAGTAATAATAATAAGCGCATTTCAACACAAAAAAGTATGGGAATTCCTGTCTGGAGAACTATCATTCAATACTATTGTAAATGCCAAATATTTATTATCACCATACTCATTACCCCATTCATTACGGCTCGGTTTGAATACAAATTATACTGTCAACTATAAAACTAGTATTTGAAGCATAAATGTACTTATCTGGTCTGTTTTCATACATCACATTGGTTCTTGTATCATTTAGCTATCAGATGACGCATAAAAAACTATTCTAAGAAAGTAGCAAAACGATATATCACGTCAACCGATGTCAACGGTCGGGGAATCTTATGACGGCATATGCCGACAACGATGCGAAAGGGTTAACGTCAAAAAAATGGAAAGAGGATAATGATACCTAATATTATCTGCAAAAACCTGCATGTAGATTCAAAATTTGGATAATCTTCTGGATATTAATTTAATAGTTTCATTGTCTTAGAAGCAGAACATTTTTTTTAACGGGAAAAAATTAGCCAAAATAACATTTGAGAGAAGCCTGTCCTTATGCAATGCTTATTGATCATTTTTATCAATTGTTCTCGCGATTATAAAATATTTCCAATTCATTATTATATTATTTTCAGATTCTCGCAGTCCGGCAACCTGAATCGTCATATGCGCGTGCATGGCAACAATGCGCCACTGCTTGGATGACAGTATAGCCACCCTTACGGGCATTTGGCGACCGTATATTTTTAAAAATGACTGACTCAAAAGTAATAAACTAATGAGGAAGATAATACAAAAATAAATTGTCTTGGAGAATCTTCTTAGCGTCACCGTAATCAAATTATACATTTCCCCCCAGTACCTGGTAACACATTCGAACACCAAAGATCTCGCATGAGTTGTCCTTTAGTTTGTTTGATCATTGAATCAAATGATTTGGAAAACGACGATTGACAACAAAAGTGTATACTTAAATAATCAATCACTACATGAATTGCATAAAAAATGTAAACTAAAAATAAGAAATGCTGGACATTATACATTGTGCATCAAAAGATATGTAAATAAATTGTCTATTCATCACTTTTTTTAATACTCAAGTTTTACTGCACGTCTTAAAAGAATTTTAACAAATTTAAATGTTACCTAAATATTTTTGCACAATAAAGAACATTTATAATAAATTGTGAATATTAAGCTTGATTATTTCAAAATAAAACGGTTGCAATGGAATGTTATCGGCCTGCCGCATTACGGATTTGAGTTACGATGCGCATGCGTACAACTCAAACTTGTAAAAATGCGATGAGATCTAACGGCCTTTGTGTACATATTTATTAAATATATTATTGTATAAATTAGATAATAATTATAGGCATATTTCTTATCAACAAATTAATATGTCCATTATTAACAGGGTATTAACCACATCGAGCAGTCAGGAAGATATCATAAAAATAAAGTATAAATATAATAATCACATAACATTTAAATTTAAATACATTAATGCTACTTGATCGAAATTTGTGAAAAATATGTATTATAAATCAATTTCCTAAATATTGCTCATTCACTAAAAATATGTTGGATATAACTTAACCTACCAATTGTTTATTATTCTAGTCATGTAACTACTTTATAAGATGTCGTTAATAAAATGATGCATTATTTTCAGTCGACTGTGTTTTATTAAATTTTATGGTTTCTAATAAACTATTACACACATATGCATAAATTTTTATGTTAACATTGATTTTATTGATTTTAATTGAACGATTCTTGGTCGTCTTTAGGCGCAAGCTCCAATACCACTCGCACGAGTTTTTATTTAAAATTTATTGTGCCTACCATGTTTATGAAACAAATTTTGTGTTTTTTTCGAGTTTCATAATTAAATTCCAATAAGTTTATTTGTTAATTTATTCTTTTTAAGTAACAAAGTAAAAAGGTTTTCCTCCATTTGCTCCTCCCCAAATTCTCGAGTTTAAAATACCAAGGAGAAACATCCACCTACTTAATGAATTTCAAACCATTATTAATAGTAATTAAATATACATAGACTATACATAAAATTCTTTACACGAGTCAATTCATTCAGAAAAAATATCGGCAGGAGCGGGATGCGAACCGCAGACCCTTGGAACCAACCATGTTGCTCAGGTATTTTTGTGTATAGTACATGTATATTTATTTTATAGTATATGTATATTAATTATAGTACATTTATAGTACATATATGTATATTGATTTTATGTATAGTATATGTATATTTAATTACTAATAATATTGTATTATAGTCAATGATCTATAAAAGTAGATTAGAATATTGAAATAATAAAATAATATTCTAATAAATATTTAAAAATCCATTATTAAAAATATTTCATAGAACTACCGATAATTTTTTTAAGCAAAAAATAGTTTCTCTCGGGCCCTTCGTTTTTAGTCGTATTTTTTTATAAATGTCCATTTATCGTTACTTCTGGAGATAACAATAGTTTTTAATGTGATATACGGTAAGTTTATTTATTTAATTCGCTTACAGGCAATGTCATAACTAATGACTTTGTCCCCCAGGTAGTCCTTGAATTACGTCTTAAGAAGCACAAAACAAAGCTACTACTGAGAATACTAAAATAAAAGTTCATATAATTTACATATAAAGTAATTTTATAGTCATTCAAATTTACGATTTCAAATTTATATTGTTTCGTAGGCCGCCGATAAATATTATGATTTCTATTTTTTTTAATTAAATTTATTAGGCGGCAAATTCATAAACCGCTATGGCAATCGATAACTTTTTTTTTGTAAACACATACAGGAGAATACCGACAGATGGTGATAGTAATTCTGAAGTATCATCTGTGGAATTCTATGACGCTTTCCATAGTGAATATGGCTAAACGCTGCATGTGGAGTGTTGATCCGCCAACGTCATAGACTACAGCCCGAGATTCACGCATCATCCATTATTATTACAGGAATTTACTATGAATGGGTGGTCTTCACGGGACGACTTTCGTCTACCACCAATTTTAATTAATAGGCTATGACTGGCATTTTACGGGTGATGGATCAAATTCACACCAACCGCGGGTGTTTTAGAACTCATAAATCGATTAAAAATCCTTTTTTTTTTTAATATCTGTCGGGGATCGAACCCACGACCTTTGGCTTGCAAAGCAAACGCTTTGACCATTGAGCTATCACCGCCGGCTCTACCTTATTTATATTTTACAGTGAATATTCTGAATAAACGTTCGAAAAATAGTTTTTACTTTGATTTCCTTAACGTACACAAAAAATAATTTCATAAAAATTAATAAGATTTAAAATCAATATATTTTTATAAAAAATAGAATTATCTTTGATAAAGACTTAACCCTTAATTAGTCGCATAGGGTCAAAGCAAGTTCGTATTCAAAAATGAAGCACTTGCCGCTTCTCGAAATTCCACGCGCCCTCGCTAGCTTCATAATCCGCGTCAAAGTTTGTATCCCAGTATTATAGCAAGTCATGGAAGTGGATGGACGTGCCTCTGCGCTCTTGATCGGTGACCCCATGCGACTAATTACGTTACTTTTTTGAAAGAGGTGAGTTGTTGATTGTATGTTTTTTTTTTGTGAATTATTAATTCAATTTGTATTATTATATTCCAGTGTATAAATTTATTTTATAAATATGTTTTTTACAGCTTGATAAAATTAAATTATTAAAAAATTACGTTTTATTGTATGTACTGTATATTTTTTCAGAATTAGTCATGGATAGAAGAGAACAGCAAATTGCGCAATGGTTGGTGGGAGTTTCCGATGAAGAACAAGTTGGAGGGTCAGATTCTGAGTGGGAGTTAGACGAGATAATACATATTATTTCAGGCTTTAGCTTCAAGTGACCAGCTAAAGCCTGTAATAATTATGTATTACAACAACACCAAAGGAGGAGTGGACACCAATGATCACCTGTGTGGTACATACAGTATAGGAAGGCGAATCAAACGATGGCCGTTAGCCATTTTTTTCCACCTTATAAATGTTTCAGGCATAAATGCACTCGTTGTACATGGAGCAAATATCAACAAATCACGTACTCACGTGAGGCGTATTTTTTGCGGCAATTGTCTGTTGAACTTGTTCATAATCACCAAAAACGACAAAGGGAAGTGGGCGTTGGAACAACTGCCCAAGAAAAAGCGATCGAAAAGTTCCAACAAAATGCACAAAATGTGCAAAGTTTGTGTGCAATGATCACTCTCAAATATATTGTCAACGATGTGATAAAAGTGAATCGGAGAGTTCGTAAAAATACTTTAAATTTTTAACTTGATCTAAGAATATGTATAAATTGTAAGTTTTTGATAATTATTTTAATTTAGCTTGTATTTGTTTAATTAGATATTAAGTTAGTGTTATTTATTTTAATTATAATAGTATAAAGCACTTCAATAATAAACAAGTTTTATTTATTTATATATTCTATAAATCATTTTCAAATATCATACAATTTGGGGTCACCTGTGACCCCATGCGAGCAGTTGTGTAATTTTCTTCATGCGACTAATTAAGGGTTAAGAGTTTACTTACATTGCTTACTTGAATTGGACCGGCAAATAATATTTTAAAGGAATGGTTATAACGTAATTAATTTTCATTAAATAATAATATTGAATATTTTTCACATAAGAAATAAAACGGCAGAAATTAAAAAAAAAACTAACATTTTGCAGCCATAAAGTATATTTAAAAAGCGCTCAGTGCACTAAAGTGTTTCCAGCCAGTACTGCATTTGACGTTTGTTAAGTTGAGAAAAGTCATCAAATATCACCGCCAACCTGAAGCTTTTAGTCGTAAAACTCGCACAAATTTGCAGTTGTCCTACAAATAAACTATCCGTCTCCAGGCGGATGGACTCTTGAGCGGGCCGAAAAACTTTCATATTGATAGGAAACTATCAGAAGGCAAAATATTCAATTGTATCAGCAATGGCAGGCGGCTCTGCCACAATTTCTAACGAAACGAACACAAAGAGTCCTAATTTTATATGCGGCGTTGTAGAAGGTTATTACTAAATTAAACACATAATATTTAATATTTTAACGTATCAACCTGAATTTAAAAATACTTAAAAAGGTTACATCTAAGATTAATTTAACTTGTCAATTTTATGGTCGATCTCAAATCTATTTACATTTTAAACAATGTAGATAGGAATGTGGCATCTTTATAAACATTATATTTGCATTTAGCCTTACGACGTCAATGTATTTTTGCAATTTTTTTAGACAGCTGTATTTAATACATGATTATTATTCAAACTATGTTTTAAATGATGGTTAGCCTTTCTTAGCAGTGTTACACATTATTATATATTCCATATTCGCATATTATGTCAATTGAATAGCCATAAAATCTGTTGAATTGAATTTTCAGGTTTTTATGGTCGACCATGGACAACAGATCAGAGAAAAGATCTTTTTCAAAAGTAAGTAAAACAATTTCAAAGTAGCAAATAAATAAATATTTTTTTGATGTAATTTAATATTCTTTTAACAAAAAAGAATCTCTTTTAAAAATCCTTTAATCAAAAATAATACAACACTTCTCTTTTCACAGTCTATATTTTCATTTCATATCAATTATTTACTTAACTTTTATTTATGTAAACACATACAGGAGAATACCAACAGATGGTGATAGTGATTCTGAAGGTTTTCGTCTGTGGATCCTATGACGCTTACCATTCTACATATGGATAAGCGCTGCATGTTGAGTGTTGATCCGCCAACGTCATAGACTACAGCCCGACATTCTCGCATCATCCTTATTATTACAGTAATTTACTATGAATGGGTGGTCTTCACGGGACGACTTTCGTCTTCCACCAATTTTGATTAATAGGCTATGACTGGCATTTTACGGGTGAGGGATCCAATTCACACCAACCGCGGGTATTTTAAAGCTCAGAAATCGATTAAAGATCCTCTATTTTTTTCCATTGGCAATTCAACCAATGATCTCCGGCTTGATAAACAAACGCTTTAATCACTAAGCTATACCTGTCGGCAGACTAAAATATTACAACGTAAACTATGGGTCCAAATCTTTCTTTTCATTATAGGAATGTTCAATTCTAATAATTAAAAACACAAATATAAGCACAGGTAGCAATAAATTTGATAAACCTCGACATATAGTGCTGACCTAAACTTTATAGTATTTATTAGTAGTATTTCATATCTTGTTTTAATATGGATCACACTGAGCACTGCTTAACATGCTGGAAGACTGCAGTTTCACCATCAACGAAGGCACCATCAGTTCCAACGTGTATAAGCATACTAAATAGTGTAGATTATAAATTATTATTTTTTAGAATCTTTTATTGATGTTTTGATGTTTATGTTTTTAAGGATGAAAAAGTGGGGCATGGACTCGTATGTGTACGCCCCCAAGGACGACTACAAGCACCGCGCGTACTGGCGCGAGCTGTACACCGTGGAGGAGGCCGAGCACCTCACGGGGCTTATTGGGGCCGCGCGGCAGCAGGGAGTGTCCTTCTACTACGCGCTGTCCCCCGGCCTGGACATCACCTACAGCAGTCAGAAGGAGGTCGCTGCACTCAAGCGCAAGCTAGAACAGGTTGGGTTTCATTCATACTGATGTGACTTTTATGATGTGTTCAAAACGTTATTTCGA
The DNA here is from genome assembly GCA_022606575.1 of Glossosoma conforme. Classification (NCBI taxonomy): domain Eukaryota; kingdom Metazoa; phylum Arthropoda; class Insecta; order Trichoptera; family Glossosomatidae; genus Glossosoma; species Glossosoma conforme. The sequence goes on from JAGTXR010000047.1 coordinate 176,231, forward strand.
ACATAATTATTTTGTATTAAACATCCAAAAGTCTTTAAAGTAATTGTTATAATCAAACTCTCTAAATTTACAAAACTGCTGTAAGGCCAGCTATGCTCTAGGGATCGGAGTGTTGGACCCCGCTGAAACGTGACTTGGATAGGATTCATGTGGCAGAGGTGAAGATGCTGAGGTGGGCGGGCGGTGTGACTAGAGTGGACAGAATTCGAAATGAGCATATTCGGGGTTCATTTCGGGTGGCCCCCATACCTGAAAAGATAAGGGAAAACCGCCTAAGATGGTATGGGCATGTGACACGGAGAGATGACGACCACATGGTGAAGAGAGCCTTCAACATACCCACGCTGAGAAGAAGACCTGAAAGACCACAGGCAACCTGGACTGCAACTGTAAACAAGGATCTGAAAACTCTGGGCTTGACCGAGAATGCAACGCAGGACACACAGACATAGCGAATGTTCACAAGGAGAGCCGACCCCAGATGATGGGAAATGGCTAGGTTAAAGAAGAAGTTGTAATCAAACTCTCTATCTTAGATGTAATCTATCGATTCACACAGTCGAGTACGACACAGGGCATTTTTGCCACTTTATGTAAATTGAAGGGATCAAGGTCCAAAACAACAGGCATCGAGGAATTTGCGATGTATGAAATTCAATGTATTAATATTAATAAAGAATGCTTACGCATCGATACGGAGCATTGACCATTCCAATAATCCGCCACTCTATGTAAATTGAAGGGATCTAGGTCCAAAACGGTATCGAGGAATTTGCAGTGTATGAAATTTAATGTATTAAAATGGTTAATAGAGTAACAAAAAAATACTTGGTTTCAAAACAAAAAATAACCAATACTTTGATTCTGTGGATTGTCACATCGTCAGGTGAGACGTTTAGTGTTGCCATCGTGATGAGTTTTGTATGTGTCGGTTTGCTAGGATATGTCACCTGCCTGCTAGTTACCAAGCAAGATGCCTTCTGGCTGAAAAGATCTAACTAAAAATTTAGAAAATTAAAATTAAATCATAACTAGCAAAAATATATTTTTGTAAAAACTCATCGTAAATGTGTGGTGTTCACTGGATGACATTGAGGCGTTTCTGCCCGTGCCCATAGTAAGAATACTTACGGAGCTTAGACCGGCCCCCGCCAGCGCCGGCTCACCTAGTGGCTATGAACTCTCCAGACATAAGAGACTATAACAGGTTAGCGATCAGTCTCTCATCAACCTTGGATAATATTTGTTATCTTGTAATGTAACTGATGATCCTTGTCTTCACTGTGCTATTTGTTAAAGATCTCAATTATCGTTTCAGGTGTCTCAGTTTGGATGCAAGGCGTTTGCTCTCTTGTTCGACGACATTGAACCTGAAATGAGTGAGGCCGATAAGGAAATCTTTCAAAGCTTCGCTCACGCACAGGTATTAATAAAATTTTGTAAAACATTATTGATAACATTGATATATTCCATGCAAGAGAAGCCCAATTCAGATATGAGCTACACGAGTTTTTTTGTAGATGTAATTTCGTAGAGTCTTCTGTTTCGAGAGCTTTGGGACTTTCTAGTACATTTCAAGTATATTTATGTGAATTGTTCCTTCTTTATTCGTTAATTTGATATGCTATTTTTTGTATAATTTTAATGTTATATTGATTTAGATTTCTTATTGTCTTAAAAACATATTAACCTTTAAACGCCTAGTGGTCCAATACGGGACTGCAAATTTGCGTCGTTCAATGCCCTAGCAGGCCAATGTTTGTAATGTTTCGTCGCACAATAGATTCTTCCATGAAATAACTTTAATACTATTATTACAAATTAATGTAATTCGATTGTGAAATGAACCATAAGCACTCCTGTATGGGACCGTAGGGCATTGAACGACGCAAATCTGCAGTTAACTGAGTTGTAATGTCTTTATAAGTGGAAAATAAATTAAATAGAATTTAATTAATTGAAAATAATTTAATTGACAATAACTAAATAACATTGCTACATTTTACACAAAAATCGCACGTCTATTCATGTGTAACAAGTACACAGCACCATATCATGTATATTTTTAAACATAATAAAATAATGTTAATAGAAAAATCTTAAATTTTCACATGACAACTTGTTTGAAACTACCAATCATCCACACCACATAACCGCCATCGTTTTAAAGTATTTTTTGTTATGTTTTTCCAGGTTTCCGTTACAAATGAGATCCAGCAGCATTTAGGCGGTGCGTCGGTGCGCTTCCTGCTGTGTCCCACTCAGTACTGCAGCACGCGAGCCCAACCTTCCGTGACGGGCTCCGAGTACCTCACGACCCTCGGCGCTAAGCTCTCCAAGGACATAGACATCATGTGGACCGGTAAACAATATAAACAACTAACTATTAACTGAGATGTGCAACAAGTAGCTTCATCTTTGTAGTATCAATCCGGTGGATTGGTTTCCAGCAACAAAATCTTACATCTCGATCTCCACTCTTCTCGATCCTCTGCAATCCTCTTTAGCTCAACATAAGAGCTACAACTCATGTCCTCAAACACTTGCTGCAAATATTTCCGTCTAGGGCGCCCTCTGCAGTTTCTACCCTCAAACATCCCTTCCACAATGTCGTGAAGAAGACCATCGTGGCGCATGATGCGACCGATCCCCTCTCTGAGATTGTTCTTACTAGGTGCCTATCTTCCTTGATTATGCTGATAACCTTATTGTTCGTGATGTGGTCTCTCCAGGAATAAGTAGCATATCAGTTTTATTACAAGTGGTAAAGAGGGGGAAGGTACACTTAAAGATACTCTATCAGATTCACACGCAAGGTAAACTAGTTTAATTTTTTGACATTAATTCCTCTTGCTCTCTTTCTTTGCTAACATTTACTTGAACATTAAGTTATTTTTAATTTCTTAGAATACATTATTATAATAAACTTAATAAATAATAAAAGATCTATAAGAAATATTTTTCACAAAATAATTTTAGTAAAAATATACATAAAATTTGCAACAAGCGCCATCTATAATAATATGTATCAATGATATAATACGTGTGAATTTATCAACTCAGTGTGCGGAAGTAATTGGCAATGGGCCAGCAATGAGTAAAGAATTGAACATTGGTTGTTCCAAATCACAGTTCGAATCCTAGCATCTGTCGTTTCTTTTTCTTCGATATTAATGAAAGAAATTTCATAGAGATGATATTTGTTGTAACTCCATAAATATATGTAAATGATATTTTCAATTACAATAAGGGATATTGCTTGAATTTGAGTATATTTTTCTGTATTTCATTATAATGTGTAAAATATTTTATCTTTTTTCAGGCCCGAAAGTTATATCAAAGGTTCTTACGGCAGGCTGTATAGAAGAAATCACTGGAGTCCTGAGAAGGCCCCCAGTCATCTGGGATAATCTTCACGCCAATGACTACGATCAAAAGAGAATGTTCCTGGGTAACTACTATTCTCAAACTTAAATACATCACTTTAACTATTAAGTTTTATTTTCTGCCGGCAGGTGTACCTTAGTGGTTAAAGCGTTTTCTTAGCAAGTCAAAGTTTGTGGGTTTAATCCCCGACGGAAATTAAAAAAAATAATCTCAATTGATTTCTGAGCTTTAAAACACCTCCGGATGATGTGAATTTAATCCCTCACCAGTAAAATGCCAGTCATAGCCTATTAATCAAAATTGGTGGGAGACGAAATTCGTCTCGTGAAGACCACCCATTCATACTGAATTCCTGTAATAATAAGGATGATGCCTGAATTTCGGGTTGTAGTCTATGACGTTAGCGGATCAATACTCCACATGCACCGCTTAACCATATGTAACAAGGTAAGCGTCATAGAATCCACAGATGAGATTTCAACATCACTATCACTATCTGTAGGTATTTTATATGAATTTACATATAAAAAAAATGTTTTAAAAAATACAGTAAGGTCTCATGTTTATTGGTAAATTTCAGGACCATATTCAGGACGGTCTCCCGAGCTGATCCCGCTGCTGCGCGGTGTTCTGTCCAACCCCAACTGCGAGTACAACGCCAACATGGTGCCCATCCGGACACTCGCCCACTGGGCCAACTGCAGCGTGGATGCCTCAACGAACAGTAAGATACTCATTAATAAATAGAGACAAAATAACTTCCAATCCAAAGTATCTGATGAGATGAAAAATTTAAATTGTTTCTCGCATAAACATTTGATAGTTCATAGATCCTATGGTCCTGTCTCTTAAAATCACAAACAAATCATCTACTTTTTTTTTGATTAAAATATTATGAAATAAATTATATTGTTGATATAATACAATATGAAGATATCTTCTACTGATAAAGACTGTCTAGTTTAGACATTTTTAATAAAATAAGTAAATTACATATCAGAATCTAAATTGGTATTATGTTTCATTAAAAAATAGGTATGACAGGTTAAAAGTCTTTGGTATTTGGAAAACTGATTAACCCTTTGGTTACTAAGCGTCTAATATTCTCGGCTCATCTAAACACAAGTTGACAGTTTAAAGATTTATTATTTACATCGTATATGATCTCAAAATCAAAATTTGAGTTTGGATATATTTTTTTTGATGTCTATATTTTTTTTTTACTAATAAAATCATTATTAATTAAATTTTTATTTGCTTAATCTGAAGTATGAACTGTTTGGAATAAACATTGTTTTTATTTTTACAGTGTAGCATAAAAAAGTACTAAAAAATGCTCTAAAATCGCTTAGTTTTTTTCACAAGTTCGCTAAGAAAATTCTTAGTATCCAAAGGGTTAAAGAGTAATTATTTTTTTTCATAATCAGAATACATGCTCTAATAAAATATGATATACACATAAAGAGATAGGTACATAAAGAAAGCAATATAAAGAATCAAAACATACATAACACAATGTCAAAGAAAACTGAGATCCAGGAAACCAATTCCATCGATAAGAAAAGAAAATGATCTGATAAAAGAATCAAAGTGTGCTAGTAGCCTGTTTAGAAGCGCCATTGGTTGGCATCGGTTACATATAAAGAGTAGTCAAGAACAGGAAAAACATCCAAAGGCTATAACCGTAATAATAAACGTATAAATAATTGCTATGTCATGGAAAATTGTCAATTTACATATTTTTTTTTAATAAAAGTAATTTTATTATTTTTAATTACTTTTTATGATACTTTATGATCTCTGTCATATATTTTTTCAGTCGACAGTGTGGCCGCAGACATAAAACTGGAAAAGGAAGGTGGAGGAGGAGCTGGGGGGGATGACGATGGACCGGTCTGCGTGAGCAAGCACGTCTACCATCACAGACAAGCCCTTAGGTATTAATTATCATAGTTCTTTATCATTTTATTTCCAGTCTGGTCACCCATATTCTTTGCTCTCCTTTAATTACCTTCAAAATAATCATTTACTTTATTTCTTACTCTATCTTTAATATTCTGAAAATGATTTTAAATTGTGTTTCAGAAACGCAGTTGCGGAATGGCTACCAGAGTTTTCAATAGAAAAAAACGCTTTTGGACCGATCGTTAAACCTCAACCCGTTGTCAACCGTAAGTGAAAATGGACCAAATTATATTTCTATAAAAAAACTATTTTAAATTGAAGAATAATACAGTGGCGGTACCTGGACATACGAGTTTTCATCCGTTACGCAACCTTGCCCGTATTTCAAATTACTCGTATCTCAAAGTGTCATTCAATAACTCCGATGCACTACCAGTTGCGACTTTTTCTGGGTGTTTCTTGCTAAGTCGATTGCTCGTATCTCAATTTTTGCTTGTATTTCAAAGCAAAAAATCGCTAACTCGACAGCTCGTATCTCAAAAAACTCGTATGTTGGAGCACTTTTTTTTTAAAGGTTCTTTATTTAAGGTTAAATTAAAATTTACAACGATAATTACTCAATCTTAAATTACCAGACTTAATAGTCTCTTAACTTATTATATAATGTTCTAGATAATATGATATGAAGTTTTCTTACTTAATTTATTTTGATTGTAAATGACTTTAATTACACCTTCCTTGAAATGGAAGATATTTCTTTCATATATATTTTTTTCTTAATACTAGGAGTTAAAACTAGGATATATAAACAAAAAAGAAAAAAATAAACATAACAAGTGTCATGACAAGACACATAAATTGAAACACATTAAACACACAGGGAAGAAACGTCAATAAATTAACTACTTGTGGACTAGTCCATTGGTGAGATCACCTGGGCACTGGTTGGGGCACTCGTATGTCAAGGTACCACTGTATTGATATAAATTTATAAAAATAGACTTAGAATAATTATTTTACTTTTCACCATTATTACTGTCACCATCAATCACTAAGTGAGAATTGACTACAAAATATGTTTGGCAGAATTTTGTAGTATTTTTGTGGTGTTGTTTCTTTGTCCGCCTAATGCTCCATCTTTAGAGTGGATATGGCAGAAGTATATATAATATAATCAATGTCTTTTAAATAATTATAATTATGTGTGTTATATGATAGATGGAATATTTTAAAATTAAAAATCAGTATCATTGTCATTAACCCATTCAGACTTTTTTTTTAATTTATTAATTTTATTTGAATCTGTATTTAGCTGTATCGCTGCCGGCGAGTATAGCTCAATGGTCAAAGCGCTTGCTCAACAAGCCAAAGGTTGTGGGTCTGAATGGGTTAATTTTTTTTTTTTAGTTTCTTTTATAATACATAAAATTTAATTCAACAATTGATTCAATATTAAAAAGCTTAATGCTTAATAACATTAAGGTTATCAACTGACAATACTTGGTGAAACTGCATAATTATAATTTTAAATTAATTTTAATTAAAAAATAATAAATTAAAAATATTTACTTTCGATTCACATTTAATTTAAATGATTACATGTTTCGGCCTCCCTGGAGACCAAATATTATTAAGATGGTCTCCAGGGAGGCCATCTTCTAATGGAAAGAATAGTTAATAATGTAATAAATGTATGTAAGGGAGCTTGTGTGAGTGTATGCGCGCGTATCCATGATGTAAGCAAATACTACATAAGAACGGATTAATAATAGTCGCGGCAGTTCCTATAATCCCAATCCTGCCGTCGATCAACACGTGCATGAGCCTGACCACGACCACCACCACGGTGGCGCACGCTAGCACGGCCATCCCCACAGTCAACACCAGCCAGCTGCAGGCGCTCGCCGACATCTGCACCACGGTGAGAGACACAACACCGCCTATTCTAGACAACCATCAACACTTGAGTGCTTTAACCGTATGGTTGCCATGAGCCCAAATATGGGTCTGCTGCGGAAAGCCCGCCAGTGCCGTGAGCACACCGGTGTGTTATAAAACTGTATATTTTTTAAATGCCAGTCATAGCCTATTAATTAAAATTGGAGGTAGACGAAAGTCGTCGGGTGAAGATCACCCATTCATAGTATATTCCTGTAATAATAAAGGATGATGCGTGAATCTCGGGCTGGAGTCTATGACGTTAGCGGATCAACGCTCCACATGCAGGGTTTAGCCATATACACCATGGTAAGCGTCATAGAATTCCACAGATGAGACATCAGAATTACTGTCACCACTTGTCGGTATTCTCCTGTATGTGTTTACATAAAAAATAAAAAAAAATAGCGACATCTATCGTCTGCCAAGAAAAAAAATGTTTAAAATTGGACACCATTTAGGGGTTTAAATCTTCGATAATCCACAAGGCGTTGCATAGACCTATTCAGGGTCATGGCATCCGTACGGTTAAATTATACAAATTGAGATTTATAAATTTTGGTGAGACAAAACTCCATTTTATCAGTTTATCTGTGGACACACCCACTCTCTCACTCGTTGACTATGTCAACAGATAGATTTCATTATAAAATCTAACTTAAAAATGGCTTCTCTTATAAACTAAAACATGTATGTAGTTAATAACAAACTGCGTTAAACTTGACTTTACCCCCCTCACACCAGAGGAATGTTAAGTCTCGCTGCGCTCCTTCAGATTATGATCAAATAGCAACTAATAAGTCTAGTGGGAGTCTCCTCTGAACAATTATGGCCACTATTGGGATGATGCTTCTTAATGCACGTTGAAACAGTTTCCATGCTTTCAGCATTTCTCTTATTGCGTCAGAAGATTGTTACTCTGCTACTAGTGCACAAAAAAAATACAAATAATGTCTGAACATAAGTTTTAAAAATTGTGTGATCACATGCGATACTATTGTGCTAACGTTACGAGTGCTAAACACAGACTGACGCAACGACGCAGCAAAGACGCGGCTCACAAGTGCGTCATACGTTATGTGACTTCCCCTTTCTGCGTCACTCGTTATGCGAAATGTCGCTCATTAAGGAAGCAATTTTTTCACATTGTTTTTTGCTCGTTATGCGAATTACTCGTTATAAGAGGTTCCACTTTATTACATATTTATCAGGCACACTATTGAGTCTTATACATTTTTTTCTTGAAGCTATATTTTTTGTTGTTGTAATTTTCAGGTATCTGCTTCTGATTTTAACCCCACTCCGAACCCGATCATGAACTCTTTAGTATCGCCGACAAAAGTCGTCACCAACGAATCAATACCCAACCCGATACCCCCCCTGGCGAACTCCAACCTCTCCCTACCCTCAGAGATCCCCGTGACGACGATCCAGGTCCCAATCATGGCGATCAAGTCATTCGGGGACGGGGAAATCATCGGGACCGATCCCCTCAAAGAGCCCGATCAGACCATGATAGAAATCAAGCAATTTAAAAGTGATCTGTTGAAAGAAAACGATGGCGTTAAAAATGATAAGTGTCAGATAAGCGACGGGCTAGACGTGAGAGTTGCAAGCGACGATAATGGTGGAGAAGAGCTTTTTATTGGGAGGATCGGAAGTGATGGAGATAAGGGGGTCGTAGAGGAAAATGGAGTACTTCCAGTTTTGCTCGGTCATGATGAAGACAGCACGGCAGATATTATTGTGGACGACTGTGACGACAGGGTCGATGTGAAGGAGACGCAAAATGGAGCCATGAGCACAGGAGGTGAGCTTATTATTTTTTTAAATTTTATTAAATCATTTTAATTGTTTTATTTTCTTAATTAAACATTGCATTTGAATTTATACCACTACTAAGCTTTAGAATGGTCCTTTATTATCAGTCTCGTCTTATAAAAATACCATTGACTGCTCTTGAACAGTCCATATTAAATTAAGCATCCAATATGGCCACAAATAACAAGATATGTCTGCTTAAATAACTTCTTAGGTTTTCACGGCCAGATTTGATATTGTGGCTTTTGGGTTTAGCCGTGGGTTAGGGTTGATGACTTGAGAGTCTAAGTCATCAACCCTGATGTCTTAGAGAAACTAATTCATCAACCCTGAAGAAGAACCCTGCAATCGCGGTCGAAATATTGGAAATTAGTAATTCGCCACACACGGCTAAACCCAAAAGCCACAGTATCATGATACGTCTGGTATAATCACAATACTACCATGTTATTTGTGTGTCAAATACTTATGATGTCGTTTTTGTTGTCACAATTCCTTGCTATTGGCGCTGCGTATTCCGACACCACTTGTACTGAGTGTGAGGTCATTGACACTGAATATGACAATTCTTAACCCTCGCCTTACTATGTTAAAAACTTCCACGCGTTCCGATGGTGTGTACTCGTTACACATTCTGATTTAAAGTGAATAAAATGAGTAGAAATTCGAAAAAATGAAAATATTCAAAGATATCGCTTAATTTTATAATAGTTGATGTCAATAAGCAGTAAGAATTGACATTTAATAGCTAAAAACATGAAAAACATCAGACGAAGACCTCAAACGGCCAGACGCACCTTGGCGCGTGAACTTCCGAGAGCTACTAACACTACTTAGCCTGTCGACATATTAATGAGGCGACGCGCATCGAAATTATTTCGAACTAGCCGACCAACTGAGGTTTCCCGTCTCGCTCACTTATATTAGTACGTCAGCGAGAGTGAGGAGTATAGATGCCGACGCATCTGGGTATTTTTTAATTTTATTTTTGCACACGCTTCCGACAGGTCGAATGAATTCATGACAGTTGACGCGTCTTGATTGAAGTGGTGAATTTATTCCGGATTTTAGAAAAATATTTCCTGCTCCCGATGAGTGCCTATTATTATAAATATTTTTTTTTTCAATACGTAAATGTATTAAGGAGGAATACCTAAAATCTGAACCCTATGTGTATTATATTTACAGAGATATTTAAGTTATTACAAGCAATGTGTAGTCGATAGAGTCGATAGACATCACCGGGGAGGAGAGGTTAAGCACCTTCTTTTTTTTTGTAAATGTGATATACAAACATTTACTTATTGACATATAAACGCAATTCAATTATTTTTGTAATGTTTATAATGGTACAAATAAATAATTTGAATTTGAATCAATACATTATTATCGCGTAAGCCCAATAAAGTTGTTCCTGAATTTAAAAAAAATATCATCAAATCAATCACATAAATGTGACGACCCAATGTATTCATACTGTTGTATTATTCAAATAGGTTTGTTACATTACATTCTTACATAAGACCATTCTCATGTGCCCTACCTAATTTTCCCTGTTATTTCATTTACACTGATGTACTTGATACAGATATATATAACAACATTTTTCTTAAACTTGTTACTGAGCTTATATAATGCTCTCAGCATGAGTGTTGTTTCCTCCCACATAGAGTCTGAATCTTTTCATTAAGCAGATTAATAATACAAACAATAATTTTTTCAATATTTTCAGCATTCACTTTGAGATCCATTATAAATAATAAATATTTAATTATTTACTTTGTTTTTACATGGATCACGTTAGATATGACGTCTGTTTAGATGACTGCAGTTTTGACCAACTCATAGCCTTCCTCAATCCATCACTGTCAAGAGACAACTTAGCTGCATAATACTTTCGTAAGTGGTCGAACCCATTTATGTAGTAGAGGGGGCAGATGGTAAGTCTATCAGGGAATGATAAGAGAGGTAGACAGATAGGGTTGCAACCTTAGTCGAAACTGCAGTCTCCTAAACAGAGGCCATATCCAACGTGATCTATGTAAAAACCAGGTTAATAAATAAATATTTATTAACCTTAATCACTTTAATAAAAGGTTTTAGATTAACCTTTTGATCATGGAGATTATTTTTATATTTTGCCAAAATTCCGGGGCTGTATTCACCGCTTTATTTTCCTAATAGTAAATTTTTCAAATTTCTGATTTTCTTGAATAATGATTTGATTGTTATTGACAATATTTGACTTGGTGCTTGCAGAATCTCCGTGCACACTGAGTCCCCATGCAGCGGGAGACTCTGCGATGGAATGCACCCCCGAACATGAGACCGGCAAGACTCCTGCAGCCGCCAGTCCACAAGGCACCAGCCCGGGCCCAGACATAGATGTGGTCATGACCGATGGCTGCAACGAGGTGAAATAATTATAATTTTATTTTTACTGTTAAGGATGTCGTTATAATGATGAGAAAAAGAAAACGCTGATTATAGAACACCCAAATATATCTACAATATATATATGGTACTACAGCTGCAGTCTGTAGAATTTCTCAGGCTCTTGTTATGGAGGCTCCTGGGAACCCTCTATGTTACCATGTGAACCTCTGGGTATACAGGTGTTCTGGGACAAGGCATAGACAACCTGAGCTTACAGAACTGTGAATCTCCAATTTACAGTTTCCATATGCTTCAAATATAAAGCGAATGTGGTAAAAATGGTTTTTTTATTATGGAGTTAAAAAAAAACATTTAGATTCAAATAAATATAAAATAATACTAAATATTTTGAATTTGTAAATGAAATTAATATTTTAAATATTGATTTATACAATTCTTTAAATTAATAAAGGGAGTTAAACTTAATTATTGTTATTTTTCTTAATTAATTTTTATGCGATTCATTTATTTATTCTGAATTTCATTTTATTCTGTATTTAATTGTATTTAATTAGATTTCATGGTATATTTCATTCGTTACATTTGAATTTTGTAATATTTATTTGAACGTGTAGGTAATTTGAATACTTACCTAACTGACATCATTCCTTCATTATTAGGTATTATGTATTTTGAAATTTATCTTGCATCTAACTTCACTCTCATGTGCAAGAGTAATGTTTTTGTCTAAAAACCAAGAAGGCCAGTCTACCAGACATATGACATAATAATTATGAAGCTTTTAGTGCACATTGCGATTTATGTATTATATATTATATGCAATGTGATTTTAATGGAAGATTGTACATTTTCAGAATGGATCGATGCAAGTGGAATCATTGCACAGTCCGCCAGCTTGTGAGATGATGGTGGAATCAAATGATTCAGTTGACAGGTAACTTTTCAAACCAAATATATAGTTTTTCTACAATTCTTTAACCTTTTCCTTAGGCTCCACATGTAATTCAAGTCCATGTATCCATAGCTTATACTCAATACACGCTCCATCGTCGTCATCATCATCAGCCTGTATCCGTCCACTGTTAAAAATAAGCCTCCCACATGATTCTTCATCCTCTTCGATCCTCCGCCTTCCGCATCCAGGTCACTCCCGCTATTCTTCTTATGTCGTCAGTTCATCTTGCAGGGGTCGGCCAATGCTTCGTTTGCCAGTTCTTGGGCGCTGCTCCAATACTTTAACACTTCACATGCCTACTACACGGATCCGTTTATCATGCGTCTAGCGCATAGTGCCCATTACACGGATCCGTGATCGCGCACATCAACATACAAACACTTCAGTCTATTGCGGGCACTGCTAGCGAGAGTTGTTTTTGAACCTGTTTCCTGTAATAGAATATTCATTTTAAACGTATTTAGTGGCGGTTTTTGAAAAGCGTTTTTATTTTTGTTTTTTTTTTGCTATGCAATTAAGGTATATATTTTCAACCATGGATATTGAAGCTGGTCCATCAAAACGAAAGTCTGTAGGCAAAAATTATTCAAATACCAAGAAAAAGAGAGAAAACCTAGTGGATAAGGATTTATCCACTGATTCCGATGTGTTGGCTGAGATTTTAGAAATAAATAGCGACTCTGACAGTGACAAGAATTGTTGTAATAAATTTAATTTAAAATACTAGTGTTTATATTCTATTTAAACCTATTCAATATAAAATAGAGGTGGAATAATGATATTCATGGTAAACACGGATCCGTGGCATTTACAATGGATATTTTGATTTTTAAAGAAATCTCATTTTTTTAAGGCATTGAATGTGTTAATGGTCCTGATGTGATTTATTTTTATTTTTATACTTTTTCAGTTTACCAAACACCGATGCATTAACCGTGGAGGACCTGATGCTGCTCTGCGATCTGTTCTACCTTCCCTTTGAGCACGGCAGCCAGGGACTGAAGCTGCTGCAGGAGTTCAACTGGCTCAAGTGCAACGCTCCCGTTCTGCTGTCAGGCAACAGTGAAGTGAAGAACGGCTCGGCAAATAAGTCTGAAGTGAGCAAACAACTAATCCAGACAAAAGACAACAAATATCAATATCATTTTAACAATAATTAATAATCAGTTTACTACCAAGACTTTACAGACTGCCCGAGTCCAAATTTATCAGTGTGCTATTAAGTAATTCCAGCAATACACTTTATTTATGTGTTTAAACCCACATTTTTATAGTAAAATTAGACATACCGTCTCTTGACTGGACTTTACCCGTCTCACAACCGCATCACACCGGAAGACAGTTAAATCTCATTCAGATTATGATCAGTTAGCAACTCACAAGTCCAGTGGGAGTCCCCTCTGAACAATTGTGGCCACTGCACGTGGAATTTTTTTTTAGGTATCGCCTCGATAGGGCCGAGGCGATTCCTTTGAACTGCATCGAAAAAGACTCGTCTTTCTAACAAGGGGAACTGACAGTCCCAGAGAATGTGCTCTGAGGTCTGTAAGAGGACGCCGCAGGGGCAACTAGGGTTTGAAACTAAATTAAATTATGAGTATAATCTGTCATTAAAAGCGCCGTACCCAGTCATTAGTTGGGTAGACCAGTGATCAGGGCTTATCCATTTAGCAGTGAGTCTGAAGTAAATGTCTGGAAAGAATAGAAAGGTAGTTCTACCATTGGTGGACCATGTCTATGAATCTAAATTTTATTCCATAGCTCCCTTTATTCAGTGCGAACTCATTGAAAAACATATTTATTGCCACAGATTTAATACAGGACAATTCTGGTGCCTGATGCGGGAAATTCTTCAGCAAGCGCATGAATGATTTTACTTAAATTTATTTAATGTTGAGATTATCGGAAATAAAATTATGTAATTTTTAATACAAACTTACTATAAACAGCATTATCAAATAATGAACCAAGCACGGATGATGACAGTTTTATATTAACCATAAACTTGCCGGCGGGTATAGTTTAGTAGTTAAAGCGTTTGCTTAGCAAGCCGAATGGTCGTGGGTTCGATCCCCGACGGGGATTAATAAATATTATTTATTTTAATTTATTTCTGAGCTGTAAAATATCCCGGTTGGTATGAATTTGATTCCTCACCTGTAAAATGCCAGTAATAGCGTATTAATCAAAATTGGTGGTAAAAGAAAGTCGTTACGTGAAGACCGCCCATTCATAGTGAATTCCTGTAATAATAAGGATGATGCGTGAATGTCAGGCTGTAGTCTATAACGTTAGCGGATCAACACTCCACATGCAGTGCTTAACCACATGCAGCATGGTAAGAGTCATAGAATTCCACAGATGAGACTTTTGTGCTTACATTAAAAAATATATATATTATATATCACATTATTAGGAGATATTGAAATAAAAATTAAAATATAATTAACCTATTAAATTAATAATTGTTGATTCTTAAATAAAAAAATATATTTAGGCACTTTCTTTGAACGCCAAAACTCCATTACCAGTTAAAAAGCATTACTTCAAGCTTACTCATGATTATTTCATTAGCATTTTAATGTTGTTTTGTAGTCTCAAGAGTGGCACACTCGCCTCCGCCACTTCCTGTCCCTCTGCAAGCGAGTCACTCGCCTGGCGCATCGCCTCAGTCGCTGCAACAACCGGGAGCTCCTGCACGACTTGTGTGGCTACGTGTGGGACCTGCGCGCAGTGGTGGGCCTCCTGCAGGCGTACGTCAACTGGCTAGGTAACTTCTACTTATTCGCAGTCCACTACTCTCCAGAGCCAGTCTCCATTCCTCCAGCATTTCCTGAATACTTTGGGCATTTTCACTGGTTAGAGCAATATCGTCAGCATATAACAACTGGCTAGGTAACTCTTTACTGAACTGGTTTTGTGTTGTCATTACACAACACTGGCTACAGTAAATTTAAAATATATTTAGCATATTATTCTAATGTTCTCAACAAACTAACAAATAAGGTCTATCATCAAATATATTGATATCAGCTTGATATAGCTCTTTCAGGCTGATGCCGTAAAGCCTCGAAAAACGATATTTTGTGTCTTATTTTTGTTCTAATAATGTTACTTTTAATTATATAATATTACACGGCGTTTGCATACGCTATTTTATTTGTTATGACATCTTTAATTTGCTTTTTTTCCGCGATTTCCTTGACGGCGCTGCATGACAGGATTCTGGCATTTGTCAGTTAACTCGTCTGGCCGGCGAAATGCCATACTGGTCAGACGAGGAAATCAAGTCTTCATTAAAAATAAATGAGAATTGTGCTTCAAAAACGAGTTCTTTGTGTTATTAATCTGCTCCTCCATCCTTCCTCTACGCGGCAACGTGACGAACCCGCGACTTGTCGTTCTTTTTAAAGACGGGGGATGTCATTATAAATGATTATTTTTATATCCATGTCGGTCTGGCAAAAAGCTGTTGCTTACAGAATATAATATGATCAAGATGCAAAGGATATAACGAGTAAATAAATTATTGAAGATGGTCTCCAGGTAGTCCGAAATATGAAATCATTTAAAATAAATGTGGATTAAAACTAAATATTTTGAATTTGTTAAATTTTTTTAAATTATAAATAGATTCTTAAATGTTATAAATAAATTGATTTAATCTTGCAATATGCATTTTTGACACAAGTGCCATCTATAATAATGCACAAAAAGCTTATAATATGTTTTAATTTATCTACTCCATGGGGTGAAGAAAATCATTCAGTGGTCAACATCAAGGGTAATAGATGAAACATAATACAGTGGTACCTTGACATACGGGTGCCCAAACGTACGACTTTTTTAGATACGAGCTATCGAGTGAGTGATTTTTTACTTTGAAATACGAGTAAAATTTGAGATACGAGCTTAGCGGGTAGGCCGGTTGCACACAAAATGCACATCACGCTTTCCCACGTGAACCCCCCGGCCATGGTCAGAGAATCAGTTATCAGTGTGCTCTCGCTGTCAAAGCATCTTTGATAAGTTGTGCTCGCGTTTTGTGACTTGTAATTTTGTGTTTTGGAAACGAGTAATTTGAAATACGGTTGCGAAACGAATTAAACTCCTATGTTGAGTTACCACTGTATTTTTTTATTTTTAAAACATTTAAAAAAATAATATTGATTAATTTTCAGTAATGTGTATTCTTTTATTTTTTACCTCTTTTTAAATTGTATTTTTTTATTTTTCAGCTCTAGAAAAGTTTCCACCAAACATATGCAACTACACACAAGGCAGCTATACATGTAAGTATACTTAGCATTTCTATGAAACAAACTTAGTCTATCAAAGCATTTAACCTATTCGGATGGAATAACGAGTCAGACTCCATGATGTGTAAGCACGTCCTAAAGTGGGAAAAAAAATGTAAAAAAATGTGTAATTTATTCAAACTATTAATTTATAATTAAGTTGATTACTAGAGACCCGTATTCTTAGCATTTTGCAATGGACGCGAAATAGATGGTAAAATTCAGATTAGCTAATAAATGCGAATTTCATAAAATATTCAAATAGATGCTAAAATCATCATTAATTGTGTAAATTTGATCCCTCACCCGTGAAATGACAGTCATATCCTATTCTCCTGTATGTGTTTACATAAATATATATATATATATATTCTTTATTATCCTATGTACCTTAGAACTACGGTTCTGTTAAAATAAATAAATAAACAAAATAACGGTAATTTGATGTATCCTTATGACAACAAATCAATACTGCCATATTACTTTTTTAATTTCAGGGTTCTCGAAGGGATGGAAGGAAGCCTTCATGTCCGGCGACCAGGAGCCGTGGGTGTTCCGCGGAGGCTTGACGGCCGACCTCCAGCGCCTCATGCCCATAGACAACGGCAACGACCTGCTGCTGTACAAGCCTCCCACCTCGCCCACCTCGGAGCTCTACACCATCCGACCGTACCAGGCCAAGGACAAGGAAGAGGTAATGATACTCTCTACTCTTTGCCGGCGGTCATAGCTCAATGGTCAAAGCATTTGCTTTGCAAGCCAAAAGTCTTGGGTTCGATCCCTGACGGAGATTAAAAAAAAAGAAGTCTTTTCAATCGATTTATGAGCTCTAAAATACCCCGGTTGGTGTGAATTTGATCCATCGCCCGTAAAATGCTAGTCATAGCCTATTAATTAAAATTGGTGGCAGACGAAAGTCGTCCCGTGAAGACCACCCATTCATAGTAAATTCCTGTAATAATATGGATGATAAAGGATGGTGCGTGAATCTCGGAAAAAAAAACAAAACACAGTGCATAACTGTCGGGAAATAAAAAATATCTGCTTTTACCCACTTAGGACAATGGTAAATACACACTATGTTTTTTTTTTTCAATGTTTTCAGCATACACTTTGAAATCCATTATAAATTATAAATATTTATTTATTTACCTTGTTTTTACATGGATCACGTTAGATAAGTTCTCTATTAGGAGACTGAAGTTTCGACTAACTCATAGCCTTTCTCAATCCATCAGTTGTTGAGAGATAACTGAGCTGCAATAGTACTTTATAACTGGTCAAAACCATTTTATGTAGGAGACTCACAAAACAACAGGCAGGCATTATCATTGGTATTAGACATCATGTGTATAACATTGGCATTGAACCTCTGATCCAACGGGAACGAAAAGCCCTGAAAAATTCTCAACACAATAATAAATAAATAATGTTTACATAGAATTTTAAAAAATATTGCCATTGATAAACAGATAACTACTAAATGGATTATGCAAGAGGTAATTTTTTTTCAAAATGCATTGAAGGAAGATTCAAATTTGCAATAAAATTTGAATTCATTTGTTTATTTATTTTCCAATTGTATTGATTTTTTCCCGAAGTTTGTAAAGTGCGACATCGAGCTCACTTAATATTGGTCGGAACCAAGTGTGATTCTTTTGGATCACTCTTCTTGTCTGTGTAATTGCCTCAAAGGCATTTCGCTAAAGCTGTTGAAGTTTTAAGTTATTTTTGCATTATTTTTAATTTCATATATATAAGTGTTAACTCTAGTGCCATACCTTTTTTTTTAATTTACTCATTGGTATTAATATATGTATCTTGACTTTCTTTCAGTTAAATTTCGATGGTCACCTTTTTTTATATTAAATATTTATAAATGCAAAAGATCATTAAAAAATCATTTAAAAAAAAATACAAAAAAAAAACCATTCAGAATTTTATTTAAGTATTATATTTGCTAATTGATTATTTATGATTTTAGGTTCGTTCCATCTGCCACAAGACGTGTCATGACGGAATGGACTGTTCAGATCTCTTTCCTCCGGATCTTCAAAGCCTTCCTGATGACAGGTAATTACATTTCTTTTTAGTAGTCCATGCATATTATTTTTTGTACGATTTTTTACAAAAAAATAATGAATGAAGTAGAATACTGTTGTTTGAATTTAAAAATTGGAAAAAATCTCAAACGGCATCGTTGTTTTCAGGCTCGTGGGTCCGTTCCTGGCGCTGGTGCCGGAGCTGTGCATGGTGGCGCAGGAGGAGGGCGCCGGACGGCTGATGGGCTACGCCTGCGCCGCTCCTGACAGCCGCGCCTTCTACAGGAGGCAGGAGAAAGAGTGGGCGCCCCTCATGAGGGACAAGTACCCGCTGCAGCAGCAGGAGCGGCTGGGGCCCGGGCAGGCAAGGGTTAGTAATCATTACGGCCTACTATACGCCTCAACGATCAATATTATTGATGTATGGAGCAGCATCAAGCTAATTGTTAAAACAATCTATCATTTGGTTCATTTGATATACATTGATTGTAGTTACAGCGAAACCTCATTGTTTAGTTTTTCACGGCACCCTAAAAAAATCGATGAGTGCCAGAAACGAAAAAAGCAAGAGCCCTTCAAATATGTAATACTAATAATAATAAAGAAAATCACTTATTTATGTATTGTACATATTAATTTACTGAAATACAAGTGGAATTGATAAATCTATAAAAAATATATACAAATATTGGTACTTATTATTAAGTACTAAGACAAGCAAAGCAATAAAGGCAAGCAACAGAAGGTCCCAATGCTCTTCAAAAAGACGAGTTTGTTCCTGAATTGGGCCATAGATGTAAAAGGTCCGTAATGCTAAGTTGCTTCTTAGCAGTTTGGCACGTCAATTTAAATAAATCCTCATCACACTCACATCAAACAAACAACATACGCTGACGTCATACGGGGATCCCCCCAACGATACAGGCAATATTGTCAAACGTGTGAGTATCACATTTAGAGCAACTGCCTAGCAACATTGCATGACTCAAACTTCATCGCCGTATTGTGTGTTTCTATTTTATAATATTTACGAATATGTGTTGAAAATTTTGTAAAGAGAATGGTTAATCAGAATAATATTTATGATAGGACCATAATATTTAGACGGTAGATTTAGGAAAATAATAAATCGGGGAACAGTTTATGCGGGCTTATGCCAATTAATTTTTTTTATAGTTCACTACATTCATATAGTTTCGAAATATGCAATTACTTTCATAATAATCACAGAAAAAATACAGCAAATAATTCTTAGAACAGGTGTACACAAGCTTGTACGGTGGGCGGTAATGGGTTAATATGAGTGCAATTTAAGAGCTAATACTATTTTTTGAACGATTTGCATTACAGGATGCGGTGCAAAAGTTCCATGACTTTAAATATTCGCTCCCGGATGTGGTTCATCGTCAGCACCCGGCGCTGCTCAACTGCTCCGTGTTGCCGCATTGCTCTGATCACTCGGCTCCCAAGAGGCTTGTCACCTGTCTGCTGGCTGCGCTGAGAGCCCTCGGTAACTATTGTATACTAATAATAACTTAAATATTTATGAAGTGAAACCTAGGGGTAAATTGTCTAAAGCCAAGACTTTTAGATTTCCCTTTTTTTTTAAGAAATATAACAAAAATACAGAAATGAACTTATGGCATGCGTTGATACAAATACCGTGAGACTGAGCTACAGCCAGGAGAGCCTCCGACTCCAGGTCACGTGAGGAGTGGTGCCTTGCTCGGCTGCTATGTCCTTGATTGGCACTGCTTTGACTGTTCTGTCACCCATAGCGACACCAGGAACCACACGGGTCTTTCTTTGGCCACCAGTTAGCAGGGGCGTAAGTGGTTAGCTTTTACAAGATCATGAAGTACGATGCCTCTCAATCAACAAGATGGCGACGATCGGTATCAACTGTAGATTATACTCCGATCATCCTTCCATATCCGTTCCTTAGTTGAATAATATGGTTGACACAAATTTGCCGCCATAATGTTCTCTCACCCGCCATTGTCTTGAATCCGAAGGCCTAAGGAAGTAGCAGCCGTAATGTATGCTCTCCTGCGATATCCAAAAAACATGTTCCAGACAGGTTCACCTTCCTGTTGACCGACAGTAAGATAAAAGTCTGCTTTGTAGTGAGATTAATGGCGAAGAAAAATGTAAATCTGAAATTGAAGACTTTTATATATTTGACGTTGTATTTAATAATCTTTCTGTTATCATTATCCAGGCTCTTTCGGCGTTCATGTCTGTGTCGACTCCACGGACCACTACATCCACCAGTTTTACACCAAGCTCGGCTTCATCGAGATCACTCAGGACACGGCGAACAACAAGATCTATCTCGGCCGCACCTTCTAGCAGAGGATGACGCCGCCGGCCACCATCACAGTCGTAACCTCTAACCCGGCCCATCAGCCTGGCATCCTCTCGGGCGTGGCGCTCAGAAGGATCCCCATCAAGTGCACGATAGTAAGAGTAGCGCCCCCGCCTAAACCTGTAGATTCAAACGCGACGCGAAAAAAATCCGAAAGCAAAAGAGTCGCCAGTCTGATTCAAAAAGTGCGCGTCATCAATTTCGGCGGCATTAAGTGTCTCAATACGGGAAAGACTGATAAGGTGCATCCGTCGGGGAAAAGAGATGCTGTCGTGTCGGGGGATTGGAAC
This sequence comes from Glossosoma conforme, assembly GCA_022606575.1. Classification (NCBI taxonomy): domain Eukaryota; kingdom Metazoa; phylum Arthropoda; class Insecta; order Trichoptera; family Glossosomatidae; genus Glossosoma; species Glossosoma conforme. Next base: position 197,632 of record JAGTXR010000047.1, read on the forward strand.
TCACGGGACCCGCAGCCGCCCGGAAAGATTGAAGTTAGGAGCGCGGAGCGGTGTTGCGATGTCGGTAAGGCAGAGTGCGTGAACGGCGAGAAGGGAAAGTGTCATGGTAAAAAGGGACGGAGGAAGAAGAAAAATTCGAAAAAAGTGTGAATCTTTTATGGTTTACTGATTTACTCTACGTTTCGGTGGTGATTTTGTATAGTTTTTACTGCAGCTAGGTATCATAGATCGTATATAGATCATATCGATTATATTTGGTATAATGTACTTATTGAAATTTGCTGTAAGAATGAAAGGAGTTTGTAAATTTTATCAGAATACACATTAACACTCGTATCAGAAGTTAGATGAAGTGTTTCTGAATCATCTCGGAACTAGCTATAATGATAAAGGATCCAATATCTTCATTCTCATTCAAAAATCTGAGTACTGACTCTTCACCATGCCAAGAATGTTTGATCTTATATTAAAAGTTCAGTTTAGCCGGGAAGAAAATTATTTGTTTTCCCCTTCATACTTAATCAATTAATTAAGTTTTTGCATTTATAGACAGTTAAAAATGTTGTCCTTGTTTCATTAGCACAAAATAATATATGTTGTTACCTAGCTGTGTTATATTGACTGTGCGGCTGGAATCTTTATAAACTATATTACTATAAATGATTTCAACTGTTTATTAATTCAGGCTCCCGAGGCATTGTATAATTTAATGTATACAATACTACTCCTTCAATATTGGATACTTTGCACGCATATCCTGCGCCATATTAAAAAATGTGGAAAAATAATATACTCAAATAAAGAATAATAGTTGGATAGGATGCCTTGTGTATGTATATATAAATTTCACTGCTTATTGTATAAACAAAAGTATTTACTATCATTGACAGACAATATATTATCCATTTATGTACTTTTGGTATTACATCGACAACCTCACTTGGAACATTTGGATCCTGTGTAATATTTCAAGACCGTGTAAAAATAAAATGTTTATAAAAAAATGAGTCGAGTGTTCTGTGATTACCGGAACGTCCTAGCTCATGAATTTGAAAATAATTATATTCCGGATTATTTTAATTTTTATTAGTATATTTTTCAATACTCTAAATCCTTTATAGACAATTGATATATATTAATATTTTATAAATTAATATACACATACAAATCTATATCAAACTTCTCTCATTGATTTGTGGTGAAAAAGAAACTGCAGACGCTGGGATTCGAACCACGAACTATGCACCTCAGTTCTGTTCTATGCACTGCGCAATCGATCATGACTATTCTCTGCCTCAATCGAGTGGAGAGAATTAACATATATAAAACGAATATACAATATATTGACATCGACATGATGTAGCCCTTGCGGACTGGTACCGAAAACCTCGATACGTGTATCAATTTATTGAATTATATTTGTTTAATGTATTCACAGTAATACTTTTAGCTAAATAAGTGGCGAAACAGTTATCAAATTGATTTGGTATCAACAATTGAAAATGAAATGTAGTTACTTTATTTGATCATGAGATTGTGGCCAAAAAAAATACTATAATATAACAGGTTGCTTAGTATTTTTTTCGGCGTTAATATGAAATTTTAAATACTAGTTTGAAATATCATAATATTTATAATTTTAAATTATTTCAATTTAAGAATTTAACAACTTAAAATATTTATTTTTGATTCACATTTATTTTTAATGATTACATGTTTCGGACTCCCCGGAGACCATCTTCAATGTTTTTTTTTTTAATTGGTCTACAGGGAATCCGAAATATGTAATCATTAAAAATAAATTTGAATCAAAAGTAAATATTTTTAATTTTTTTAATTAAAGTTCATTTAAAATTATAATTATGCAGTTTCACCAAGTATTGTCAGTTGATAACCTTAATGTTATATCATAATATATCTTATATATATCTAACTTAAGACAAATCTATTGTAATTGCACATATTTAAATAAATATTATATACGTCCATTTTGGAAGTCTAATAAATTTAATTATTCGGTGGATCTATTATTATCTTATTACCCATCGCTTTATATTACTTTTTAAGACATCTATTATCATGATTTTAAAATTATAAATAAGAAATTTGACAAAACTGCTATACTGTCTTTAACACGTTTTACGCCACATAGGTCACCGGTGAACTACGTTTTTTTTCGAACAAATAATCCTTGTACGCCAGCGGTTACATTTCAATGGAATTATAACGTTGAATGTGACCTATATGGAGCCTCTGAGTCGAATGCATCAAAAACATTACGTGGCATTAAACGTGTCAAAAACTGAAATAAATAGGCACTTAATTATTTGTATTTTTTTTTTTGTTATATTTGTGTTTGCCTGGCCAATTTTTGCGACAGAAAATCAAGATAGATTTTTATTTTATTGTAACTTTTCATTGAGTAATGATTTTTACATATTTACATGTCGTCAAATATGTTCTTTTTTCTGTTTGATTTGAAATTGTTAAATCATTTTTTTGTTCCAGCGCTTTTAACCACTTCCCCGGCAAATTATTTTGGCGTAAATGTTCCAAAAGAAAAACTATTTTTATTTTCGTTTACTTTGATCCGTGACGAAAAGCATAGTAAAAATTGGTAAAATAGGAGATGCAAAAATAAAATGACGAAAGACACAAAAATATGGTTTATGGGTGTCTTATGGCTTTGAATTTTTTCCTATATTTGTTTTAAAAGTAATATAAAAAGCGAAAAGGAATAACTTGTAGTACAATTTATATAATTCATTCTACGATACAATATGTTTTCAATATTCCATAATCTATAACACAAAATACTAGTAAATACAAAACATAAGTTTTCATAAAAGATTAACAAGCCTATTTATTGAAATGTAAATAGAACGAAAATCGGTTTAGAAACCCTGATTTTTTTGTTTCAATGTCAGAAATCGTGAAATTATTTGAAACACGTATTTGCGTGAACGCCGAAAATTGAACAACGATTTTAAAATGCTCATATGGACGTGCTTTGGGTATCACACCTATTTGCGTGAGCACCGAATTCGGAACACATATTCGTGAACGCCGGGGAAGTGGTTAATTAATTTTATTTTTATCCTTAAATTTTATTTAATATTTTTTGTCTAATAAATAATATCGATTCATTAAATTATGTAATCCAGGAAAGGTATTTTTTCATTTGTAAATTTGTTCTATGAAATCAATTTATTTTAATAAAACTACTTTTAGAAACACTACTAGATTTAAATTAGTCACACAAAATTATGTTTATGAATACCCCCTTTTAAAAAACATTAATTTACTTAAACAGTTGTTAATAAAATAAATAATAAAGTTATTGTAACAAATAATTGTATACTTATCTATAGAATAATGAATATTATAAATAATTTAGGTAATAAATTAGTCATTAAATGACTTAATGATATTTTGTATTCTCCCATTGTGTATGTTCATAGTTTATCATAGCCATATTTAAGATCCTGACTTTTATCTTGATTGGTGTGATGTGAATTGATTATTCCATTTAACCCTTTCGCATCGGTTGTCGGCATATGCCGTCAAAGATTCCCCGACCGTTGACATTGGTTGACGTCATATATCGTTTTGCTACTCTCAGTACTCATTGTGACATCTACGGTAGGAAATTGGAAGTGCAGTCATTCCCTTTATCAACCTACATGTATTCTTTATGGGAATCTGTAAAGCATGTAAATAAATATCGTTAGGTTTCGTCACAGGAGCGATTTTTCTGTAAACCACATGTGTCAATGCCACCACATGTATGGAGTTACATAATGAGCGTTTGTTAAATGTAATACTCTTTTATGCATCATCTGATAGCTAAAGGATACAAGAACCAATGTGATATATAAAAATAGATCAGATAAGTACATTTATGCTTCAAATACTAGTTTTAAGCATAAAAAATGGTTTGAAAAATTCACGCTGTATTGACAGTTTAATTTGTATTCCACCGAGCCGTAATGAAAGGGTTAAAAAACAATGAGAAACATATCAGATGATAATGAATTCACTTCACAATGCTTAACACAAAATGTTTTGATCTGTCTATTATAATTAATTTTAAAGTGTTTTTTTTTGCTTTATTATGTAAGTGGGGGGCTTACATCAGACATTCTATATACTTTTCTATTAACTTATAACAATATCATGAAATATGTATGCATATGCTTAACCACTATTTTGCTATGTTTACATTTGTATACTTCTTCCATGATATTTGAAACCCTATAAATATATACATTTATGTATTATCACTTTAGCTGCTATTAAAGTAAACTGAAATATAAAGAAGTAAATAGTAATGAAGGTTTGTACAATGGTACCTTGACATACGAGTGCCCCAACATACGAGTTTTTCGAGATACGAGCTGTCGAGCGAGCGATTTTTTGCTTTGAAATACGAGCAAAATTTGAGATATCGGCTTAGCTGGTCGGCCAGTTGCACATGAACCGCGCGTCACCCTTTCCGCCGTGAATGCCACGGTCAGAGAATCACTTATCAGTGTGCTCTCGCTGTCAAAGCATCTTTGACATTCTGAAAGGGAGGAAGAAACAGACCTCCTTGGACATGTTTACAGGTGAAAGTGAGAAAAGCGTGGCGAAAAAGGCAAACACCAGTGAAGAGAAAAGCAGTGATGGAAATTAAACGAAAGTAACACTTCACAAATGTAGTTTATTTCTTTACATTCTCTTTTATTATGTTTTTGTAAAATATTTTTCATTTATAAATACATTTTTCTTATTCAAAAACACGTAAAACAAAAATAACAGGGGTGACATTTTGGGGGCTGAAACGGATTAATGGCAGTTCAATTAATTTCAATTGGGAATTTGCTTTGATATACGAGTAATTTGAAATACGAACAAGGTTGTGGAACGAATTTAACTCGTATGTCGAGGTATAACTGTATTAGATATACATACAAGTATACTTGCATATGATATTTATCATTATAGAAGGTGTAGATGTAAACCTACCACATTACTATATTTACTGGGTGGGATTTTAATTTTTATTATTTGACATATTTTCTTTAATAATAAAACCGATTATTTCATTATTTTAATATATTTTTTATGATACCTATTTAATGCTCAGTTTGTAGGTTGGCATGATTGGTTTAAATGTTCTAGTCAACAATTACTGAGAAATCTTATTGGGTTTTAAAAGACTTTATTATCTTCAATAATTTCATGGCACACGGTTAGAATATGTAACTGAAATATTTTTTTAATCTAACCTAACCTCTCAACCGAAAAACATAAACTTAAATCCTAATTCTGCATCCCTTTGTGTAGACGTTTCAAAACAAAATCACCGCAGTCTAATTGTAGGTTCAAAATGTCACCATTGTAAAAAGACCCAAAACACAAATTCATGTAATTACTCATACAACTTAACGATCAATTCACTTTTCACTTTAACCCTTTAGATGCGGCGTGCCTATATATCGGCACAAATGATAAAAACAATAGCTACACCTAAAGGGTTAAGTGAATTTCAACCTTGTTTTTATGTTTCGAAGATAAATATACGGAATCCAACTACCATGCCTTTTCTGTATACGCGGCGGACGACCTTCGGCGAAGAAGTCAAAAAGTCCAAATTTTAACATCGGAACTACTAACTTTTACACCCACGTTTGGTGTTGCTCACCAAAGCCCGTTAATTGTATAACTAGAAAGTACTCTGAAAACAATGCCTTGGTAAGTGCTCCCAAGGAGCGCAGGTACAAGGCGACCGGCCCTGGGGCCTTAGACCCCAAAAAAAAAAACTGTCATAATAAATTTATTTGGGTTTTTTTTAACCATGCGCCATATATTTTATTTTTTATGATAATTCAAAGACTTCTAATTTTATAACTCTGATGTGTTAATATAATTCACAGTTTCTTGTATGTGTACCTATATTGTTTATTGTCAACCAACATTATTTGTGACTGAATAAAATTATTTTAAAAACAAACATATCTTATATTGTTAAACATAACTACAATGACCGTAACATACATTAGTATCATTTCTTTTCCATCACATCTTTAGTTACTTCTGTTTAAATATCAATATGGTTAAAGTTAACTGTTCACCATACTAGAGAGAAAAAAAAACACAGGCTCTGAGTTTTGAAGGTGATATATCTATTTGAAAACTCTTAATATAAGACATTTATACATTTCAATCAAAATGTGTAGTAAATAAATGGGATAGGTTTAACAACATTAAAAATGTTAACAAATCATTTAGTGCGCACTATCATCATCATCAGCCTGTGTCCGCCCATTGCTGAACGTAAGCCTCCCGCATGAATCTCCATCCTCTTTGATCATCCGCCCTCCGCATCCAGGTCACTACCGCTATTCTTCTTATGTCGTCAGTCCATTTTGTAGGGTGTCGGCCAATGCTTTGTTTGCCAGTTCTTGGGCGCTACTCCAATACTTTTCTTTCCCATCGACCGTCGTCTCTTCGACAGACATGTCCTGCCCATTGTCACTTGAGTGTGCCTATTTGTTGGGTAGCCTCCACTACTTGAGTTCTTCTGCGGATATCCTCGTTTCGGATTCTATCTTTCAGCGTCACTCTGAGCATGGATCTCTCCATAGCATGCTGGGTGACCTATTCCACGTCTCTGCGTAGTAAGTTAATACAGGGAGGATGCATTGCTTAAACGCCTTATTTTTAAAACACTGCGGAATTTTCGCTTTAAAAATGCACTTAAGTTTTCCAAATGCTGCCCATCCGAGTTGTATACACCTGTCGATTTCTTTTGACAAGTTATTTATATTATTTTAATTTAATGCGCACCATCATCATAACAAAATTAATTTCTTGGATACAATGTAAGAATACATTTTCTTGTTAAACTGACTTATCGTTTTCAATCTTCAAACTGACAATCTTCTTCCTCAAATCAGTAAGCTGAAAAGTACAAAAAATATTTTATTTTATTTCGACTATTGGAGAGTGTTGACAAATACAGCAGGACCTTGACATAGGAGTGCCTCATCATATGAGTTTTTTTAGATACGAGCCATTGAGCGAGCATTTTTTTGCTTTGAAATAAGAGTAGTCGGTTTTGTGGGTCGGCCGGTTGCACACGAACCGCGCGTCCCCCGGCCATGGTCAGAGAATCAGTTATCAGTGTGCTCTCGCTGACAAAGCATCTTTGATAAGTTTTGCTCGTGTTTTGTGACTTTTGTACATATTGCTTTGAGATATGAGTAATTTGAAATACGAGCACAAGTTAAACTTGTATGTCGAGGTACCACTGTATATTTTTGTGTTTTTGAAAATGAGTTAAGCTTTTATTTTTCTAAATCACTTTTAATCAATTAAAATTAGCTATAAAAATTAGCTATATAATATATAATTATACTGCTATAGCTCTGAATATGTTCATGGATTGTGGCGTGCAACACTGACTAATGGTACCCCTTCGCTGAGATGACGCGACATGCCTGTCATAGCAGACTTTTGGTACGGAATAACCCTTTCATTACGGCTCGGTTTAAATACAAATTATACTGTCAATTATAAAACTAGTATTTGAAGCATAAATGTACTTATCTGATCTATTTTCATATATCACATTGATTATATCCTTTAGCTATTAGATGATGCATAAAAATCTATTCTAAGAAAGTAGCCAAACAATATATCACGTCAATCGATGTCAACGGTCGGGGAATCTTATGACGGCATATGCCGACAACCGATGCGAAAGGGTTAAGGATCCCTGCTCAGTTTGGCCCTTCACCGCAATAGGACACATAACGCCGCGGACTGTGAAACGATAACATAAATTGAAAAAATCATCTTTATCATACCTTTCTAATATCATCAGATGTGGCCTTCTTTTCTCTGGGCGAAACATCAAGAACATAGTCCGACCTCATAGTATCCATATACTCGAGCATCTCCGATATCTTCATCTCGATGTTGGGTCTTTCCCTAACTCTGGCCATCCCCGAGCTCTTGCCCTTGGGCCGGATTCCTTTCTTGTACTTGTCTGGCAGATCCTTCTCGATGTCAGCCCTCGTCAGGATTTTCACAAACTCCAGGTCTGTTCCGTATGGAAGCTGCGCCAGATTCAAAGCGTAGAACGTTGGGGAGCTTAGTTTGGTCTCACGGTAGTTATTTCTCCAATGTTTTAAAGCGTCCAATGATCTATGGATTTTTACATTACTTAATAAAAGTTATTTAAACAGAAAGTATAATTTTTTTGTTGAAATCATTGTTCTGCACCAGGTTAGTTTGCTATATACATACCCTCGCAATTCAGAGCGTATAATCATCACAAACAGCACAATCATCTTGCCAGTTGTCACATATTATACTATGCCCATTTATTGAAAAGTTTCATTATTTTAAGAAAGAAAAACTAATGAAGTTTATGTTGATCTTCACATTGTATTAATATAAATATATATAAAATACATATGTATTTGTAAGTATTGAAATTTAAAAAAAAATGCAATAATAATTTACATATGAACTAACATCCTCCTCCCTCTATAAAAAAGGTAGTTATTAAACCGCGTGGTGGCAGGATTAGGAGCAGAAGAACAACATTCAGACTTTTCCAGAAGGACATAATTTTAGATACAGATTTGGTTTCCCCGCTCGACCGTAACATGACGTGACTTTCGCCTTGGTCGAACGGGACTTAACTCACGACCAAGCGCACTCATCATGGGCTGTCGCCCAGCGCCGCAACTGGCGATCCACAGAATTAATGGCGCACGAATGACATCAGCCATGTATATAACTAACGTCACACCCGTGACCGGACTTTTCCAAAATGCCAATATGGCGACACATGCGTGTATGACAAGCGAACATAAATAAGAGACGAAAGAGTGTATATTATGTATCGAGGTTTTCGGTACCAGTCAGCAGGGGCTATATCATGCTGATGTCAGAACCTATAAAGTTATTTATATTAAAGTAATTATTAAATATCTTACTTCCGGTCTTGTAAGACTTTCTCCCTCCTGCTCAACAATTCCCTCCTCTTTTCCAGCCACGCTTCCCTCATCAAACTTTCGCGTATTCTGACAATTTGCTCTTCTCTTCCTCGCGCCTTCAACTTTTTCAAATATTTATTGCTGTTGTGAATGGGCTTTTTACTTTTGACCTCATATTTATCGTTTTTATCGCACGTGGTGGAAGAATGCGATTTCAAAATCTGAAACATCTTTATTTTTTCACTCCTCTTTTCAACTTCAATTTGTTTCAAAAGTTTTTTGTTTAAATCATCCAAAGAACTCGTTTTTTGTTCTACTTTCTTTTTAACGATTTTATTCTCGTGGTCATTGATGGTGATATAAGTTTCATTAATAGTAACACACTTATTCGATCGATTATTTTCACTGTCGACGCATTTTAAAGTAAGATCAATACGCTTGTCGGAACAATTGAAATTGTTTTTAATTTTTCTGTCGTTTTCGTATTCAAAAATCAAATATTTCATTAGGTATTCAGTACCCGACCTCACAATGTTTTTTGTGGGATATGTTAAGGGATTTCCCCTCAAATGGATGCATTTTAGATTAGTTGCCGTTCCCAAATAATTTGGCAGAAAAGAAAGTCGATTATTTTCCAAAAGCAGCGTTTCGATTTTAGAGTGGTTTTCTATCGACTGGGGTATTTTACCAATCAAGTTATTTCTTGCGTCCAACCATTTTAAATTTGGCGCCTGTATAAACATGTCTTCTGGTAATTCGTCTATATGATTATTTTCCAAATACAGATACTAAAAATAATATACATCATTTTAAATAGTGAGCATTTCAATGCACATAAAGTTCTATCGTGTCATAAAATTTAGTTTTTAAATAAGTATTTTATGAAATTAGGTAAGTTAATAAAATATATTTACTTGCAGTTTGGACATGTCGAATACAGGTAATGCTGATATGTCTCTAGAATTGAAATCTACCACAGTTTTATATTCTTCGTTATTACTCATGATTATTTAGATATTGTATATTTTCGTTCTTATTTTTGATTAGTATACATATGTGTATGATGCTTTAAGTCTCAATTAAATCCACGTATTAAAAAACAACGGATATTAAACTCAATTTTGGATCACAATATTTTGTTTGGTCGATAATCATTTACTTTTAAACAAACGATATTTGACTGTCAGGTTGACCGGTTGGCATGGTTTCAGTTTTGAAACAAAGTAGGTATGTAAATAAAATTATATTATTAGGTAAATAAAACCCCGTCCTGAAACAGTGGTTTCATGCTAAATGACAGCAAGTAACCACTATTGCAAACGCGGACCATTTGTCTAAGCTCCCCGAGGCTTTCATTATTTGTTTTTAAGTACAGGGAGCGTCAAAAAAGCTGATGATTTTAAATCAAAACATCGACAAAAACCGTCAGTGTTTTTGCCGCTCACTTTGCTTAGTTTCTTGTATTTATACGGATTACAAGATTTCTTATATTTGGAATAAAATACTTTTTTTTCTGATGAACAAAATATGATCTCACCCTTTGATTTTACGCTTCGAAAAATTGTCGAACAAAATAAACAGCCTGACCTCCCCTTTTATATCTTCAATATTATTAAATGAGCAACAACAAACTAAAACCAACCATTCCCTTCCCAAAAGATTCGAAGTCCTCTTTAGGGGAGTATATTCCACCAATTAGGAACCACTACATTCATTAAATGCGGAAGAAAAAAAATCTGTTATTTTTCAATTGATAAAAAGCGATAATTGAGCATAACCTGATTGCAAATGTAAATCTTAGCACCGTTATTTAAATTATATATATATTTAATGTACAAGAAAAATTCAAACAAGTAAATGTTGAATGTATGCAAAACTGGATTTTTTATTAGCAACCAGCTTGTCGTATCTGAAATTTTTAAAAAAGTGGTCTAATTACAATTTTCTTAGTCAGAATACTTTGTTCTTAAATAGGTATTTGTCGGCATTTTTATACATAAATAAATTTATTCTGACCTAACATCCCATATAATGAAAAAGGGACCGCATATAACGATTAAGTCCTGCGATTTCTCCAAAAGTTCATTACCACTATGTATCTTAATTGTTTTATAATGTTAATACATTATGCATTTGTTATAATGATTTTCCATACAAACTTTCCCCGGCACTAATAGTCTATTGACATTCTGACGTCACGATCGCCATCTTTTATTGACCAAGCCGACGCCGGGTTAGTTAGTGTTAGTCCTCACCTCGCCAGTGCTTATTGTCGACAATACCTTTCAATCTACGCCTCCTTTGAAATAAAACAGGTCAGCAATACATTATCTATCGTTTACCGCAAATTTCAGTGAAATCAGTGCAGTTTTACTATATTAAATCTACATTTTTCCATCGGCTCCCAAAATGGCATCCCAATTATTATTATCATTTTTCTTCACAAACCCGCCTTTTATTTTAAAGACTACCTCTTTAATTATTAATTTTAAACACATTCATTCAGAATTCTTAACATCAACGGTTTTTGAAATGTTTCAACGTAAAACATGAGTTTATCTTCATCCATACTTCGTTCCTATAGCCTTCGGCATTCATTTTTTTTAAATGGCCTTTATTGGAGTCTTATCGTATTCAATAAATGTACTTGATTAACTAATCATAACCTCAACCTAGAATCTAGACTCATCTGAAATACCGTTTCTAATTATAGATGTCTAAGATGTTTAAATGTGATGATAAGATTATTCATCCATGTTGTATGAGGTCAACCAACTCTTCAGCTAAATTAAAAATAATTTCATTTATATTATTGAGACTTTACAACAATAATTAATTCGCCGTGTTGAATGCTAAAGAAGATTACTTTCGGTTTTTACCTGCTCGTATAAATGGATTGAGGCACTTAATTTTAAATTTGTTTGTACCAGGTTTTTGTGAGGTTATCATGTAAATGTATTATATTGAATAAATAGCATCAGATGAATATGGAGGCACCAATAACCCTGAATTAGTATACAAGACTCCATTCCTCTTTAGAGACTAGTTCCCTTAAATTCTGAGACTTTTACCCTTTCAGTCTATGTATGGTAACCTTTCAGTGTAGTGTATCATGTTTTAACCTTTTGAAAGAAACTTGGGACGTATTTTTAAATAATTACATATGCAGTTTATTGTCAAATAATGACATAATGGCATGATTTATCCGTTTAGATAAATAGAGCAAATTATTACAAAGTTCATATATAATACATCTACATACAGGGAGCGGCAAAAGAAACTGACGGTTTTAAATCAAAACAACAATGAAAACGGTCATAATTTTTTTTTTATTACAAAATATGAAAATACACTTATTACTACTGTAAACTGTACTGTAAATCAATCAGTAGCCAATGGCATTTTACCTGTTTCTTATTAACGATTAAACATTTCAGAAGTGATGGCCAACCGTAACAACAACCGGATGTCCGGGGGATACGACCGGCGGCCGAAATTCAACCGCAGCTACGACCGTAACTCGGGGAACCAGGGGGGGTACGGTCGCCCCCAGCCGCAGTTTAACATCAGTCCCTGGCAGGCGAGCTCTGGGCCCGGCGCTGCGGTCTCGGCGCACGCGCCCAACGCCGAGGCCACGCTGGCGCTCGCTAACAACCTCATCAACAACTTGCTGCAGCGCCAGGGCGGAGTGCCCTCTCTGCTGGACATCAACACGCGCCACGGGGACTTCAACTACAACCGGCCCAACTTTGGGGACGGAGACCGGCGTATGCCCAACAGGGTGAGACCATCCGGCAGCTCCCAGATACTTAATTTTACCGTTTACTCAATGTATGGCATCGCTTCACAAACTTAATAAGAATATAAACTTAATATAAAACTTAAAATAATAAAATACAATTTCATTACTTCAATATTATAACATTTTAAAATATATATTCCAAGTTATGCCTCAGATACTACAGCTATCCCCTCTTCAAGTTCTCGGACTTGCGCTCCGGAGGTTGATCGCAACGGTATGTGTTGCCAAGTTGACCTTCAGGTGCAGATATGTCTTATAACGAGGAATGCACAGTGACAGCTGATAGAACTAAGTGACGGCAATTTGTGGTGACCATACGTTCAGATATGGGAAGATTTCTATTATATATAATGTTTTCCACACTGTATTGCAAAAAAAAATACTGAAATAGTAACCCTACGCCCAATGTTGCTACGTCAATAATTCAATTAACTATGAAAACTAAATGGAGCATTTCGCTTGTTGACGGCGGCGGTTCGCATTGGATTTTTAAATGAAACGTTTCAAAATTTCTTTTCGACCTGTAAACTCTCGGAACAGATTACGGTCAAGAGTTCCATTTTCAGGCAACGGTCTCTTGATTACCCAAACGTTGCTACCGTATGCTTGATATTCCTTGAGCTTTTAATGTAAGCATTATAACAGATATGATAATTTATCAAATATATTTTTATGATATCGTGGATATTTAATATGAGTATATGTAGTATAAAATTTTAATGATATTTAAGTAATATTTGTGTGTACTCTGATGGCATAATATTCATAGTCGAAATGTTCATTACAATAGATGCTTTATCTTTACATGACGGAGGTAATGTCAAATATATTTTAATTGCCCAAATGTTTTAAGTTGTACTCTAATTTTTCTTTCTTTCACATGTCAGCCTGGTGCAATTTGATGATAACCTTCTATTTTCATGCCGCGTGCACACAAAACACTTGATGTCAACAATGTTGTGATTTTTATATTTATTACATTCATTTATTCAAAATAATTATCTATAAAATGATGACCTATAATTATTCCTGTAAGGATCACACAAACTGATGAGTTATTTGTGTTTATATTTACTCCCCTTTGTATTATTCTGTTCGAATTTTGGTAAGAAAATTCAGTATTTAATTTATTTATTAAACCCATGCAATATTATCCATTTTTATTCTTCACTGGTTTATTGCAAATTTCTTTCAGGAGCTTTTCCCCCCTTGAACATTGTTCTCTAGAAGTATTTATCGACAGCATTACAAATCTTGCATGTTTCATTTGTAACCGGAGCATACAAAATATGTTGACGCTGATAATGTAGCTCGTCCGATAATTTGAAAAAATATTCCAAATCACATTGTTTCTTTATCAATAATTTGGCTGTAACTCATTTTATGCCGTCACACCGATCGGGACCCACAGCCAAGTCCCCGCTGCACGGTCGTGGGGACTTCCACTGTTTTGTCTCTGGTCTTAACCAGAGGACGCAGCTGGACAGATCCACTGATATATTTTCATTGTCAGTGTAATTAGCTATAAATAATTCATCCTTCCTCTATGTCCTTCAGATTGTAGCTAATGTCACTCCGGTGAGAGCTTTCTCGAGCCACGCTCAGTGGCCGCCGGCCGAGCTTGCCGCTCTCTGAATTTCATTCTCTCCGTTTGTGACATTGAGCTATTGGTTTTCCGTCTAGATGGGCATGGGTGGGAGGGGCCCGTTCCCCGCAGGAATGCACATCAACAAGCGCCAGCCGATGGGCACTCGCCCCGTGCCCAATGCGCGGCGCCCCCAGCGACCTAAGCCTCAGCAAAAAAATTTCAACCCGGGCAAAAAGGATCCCAAGACCGGTGATGCCAACGCTGCAAGCGTTGACAGGTAACGACTTCAAATCAACTTCTTTCAATCCGGAGCTTCCGGGCTCGTCTCCCGTTGTTTACGAGACACGCACGGTTTAATCACACTCCATCGCGGACTTGTTCTCCTGTCTGTTGCATGGAAGATGCTGAAAGGTAAAATCACTTATTCGACTTTCAAAAAAGAGGGGCGTCCCTCTTAATCCCTTTGAGATTCTCATGCAGGCCGGACCTTCACTCCTCCGCTTATCCGTGCTCCTCCCCATCGCGAGGAGCACAATAGCGAGTGGAGCTCTCGGGCAGCAAGGTAAGCCAGATCAGTTCACTTATACCAGTAACCTCCCAGCTGAATATTTGCACAATCAATATGTTCATTTAAGAAAAAAAGATGCCCGTATATTTTACATTGAACTCTTTCATTGTTAAAGATAGTTTTGTCATAGAACGTCCCGGAATTGATTTTATCGAGTTCCACCGAGTAATGTATTTCAACTGAATGTTGCCCGACTTCCAGTGACATTCCTCACCGATTCCTTTCTTTATCACTCCGTAGAGAATGAGTTGACGCTTGTGAGTAGATATGTCACGGTAGACTTTTTCTTGGGAAACATTTCCGATGATAAGTCTCGGTTGATGATATTGTGTTGCGTAATTTTATATCCAAAGTATAATCGGAGACTCTTTAAAGGTAAAACGTTCATTTGTCAATTGACTTCACTTCAATGAAGATTGATTAGTGAGCCTTCATACCAAGGTCAGTAATGGTCACTTTTAAATTACACTTTAAGATGGAATGTCAAACAAATTATTGGCAAATATTCAAAAATGGATTTACTTTTTTTTTTCAATTTATCAATTCATAAAACATTTGTTTTCTCATAAAAAATTCAAATGTCTACTAAGAAGTATTAATACTTTATGATATTCTTTTCCCCACATAAGGATGTCGAGTCAACCTTAGTAAATTATTTCGTTCCTGCTGACTTTATACTCAGTAATTTTTAGTTTGTATTATATACTATTTGATTATCTAAATTCAGTTTAAATTAACAACTCAAATATTTGAAAATTTGAATTTTTTTATGTAATTAAATTAAATTTTAAGAACATATTTGTATTAGATCATAATTGATTCCTGTAATCACTTCTCTCACAATGTGAGCTATCAAAATATATCATTCACTATTGATTACTTATTTCATGTAATTATTCCTGAAACTAAATAAAAGTTTTAAAAAAACCTTTTTATACTTGAAATTTACTTACATTATTTTTTAAAGCCATAGATGTCAGTATTTTAGCAGTCTTATTTTAATTTAATTTTCAAGAGATCACTTTACTCCAATTCATTAGCGACATCTTAATTCTGCTCAAATTATTCATTTTAAAATGACTATTTTATTTAAAATTAGACCTGTGTCAAATTTTACAACCGGGGCTCACAGTATTATAAATAATAATGTAACATGCGGGGTAAAATGTATTATTTTGTTGACATTCCTATTGTTCTCTGTAGTGCCGGGCAAGACGGAGAAGGAAAGAGGGAATGGAAGCAAGAGAAAGGCGCCGAGGGCGCAGAGAACGCCACCGAGACTCCCAAAGAGGAGACCAACGGGGGAGCGACTGTCAAGACTGACTACGATGACATCTCCCCCGAGTTCCTCGAGTGTCACATCTGCGAGAAGAACATGTGGGACGGGCGCTCCTTCGATAACCACATCAAGGGACGCTCGCACCGCATGATGATGGAAAAGACAACCGAGAGCTATCGCATGACGGCCGATGCCATGCGCCAGGAACAGTCGGTGCTCGTGATGCGCAAGAACATCAAGCACTTTGCCGGCGCCCGCAAGGTCTACTGCGCCATGTGTGACCTGTTTGTGGTGGTGGGCGGGTCGCACCGGCGCTCCCAAGGACACCAGAACCTCAAGAAGTACCTTCACCCCTCCTGCAGCTACTGCAACAAGGAGATGCCGACCCGCATCGAGATGGACGAGCACTGCCTCACCGCCCAGCATCTGCGCGCCGTGCAGACCAAGGTCAAGGACGGCCTGCACAAGCCCAAACCCGAGAGTGAGTGCTGCACATCATCATTATTGGATTCCATTATCTTATTGCTGTTGATAGTTCAAGCCTTTAGTGGTCAGCTGTTAATACCCCCTTTTACCTGTTAATTTTCAGCCATGGTATTTTCGACCCTGCAAGATGAGATGAACCAGCTGCGCATGCCCAAGAAGAAGCAGAACAAGAAGGGTGCCGCGGTCACTGCCAAGGAGGGAGAGGTCGCTGAAGGACAGGATGTAGAGATGAAGGCTGAGGGAGAGGAGGGCGGCGAGGCTGGGGAGGGGCTGGAGGGGGAGGTCAAGCCAGAAGTGGACGATGCAGCTGCGGCCATCAAGCTGGAAGAAGAGGCCTTGGAGGATAAAACGTTAGACATTACTTTTTCTGTTTTGATTGGTCGTCTGGTTTCTAGCAATTATCTTTTAGTTGCTTAATAGATCTAGAGAGAAGTGGCTATTCCGATATGATATTGCATTAAAACTAATGACACAATCCTTACTATCAATGAGTATGATTCATTTGTGATAAATAACATTTTGTAAAGTCATATAATGCATCAACACTGTGAGCTGCGGAGGAGGAGATTTATCAGAGGCTCGCTATGAATCCTGCAATTGTAATGTGTTTTATGTATTATTTTGTTTGTTTTTATCTATAGTATATTCATTGTCAATTTTTATATTTTGTTTTATTAATGCTGTGTAATAAATAAATAATGACAAGAAATTGTTATTTCCAGTTACACCATTCTGGACTACAAGGAGGATGACGACCTGGCGACCATGACTCGTGAGAACCTGCCCAAGTACCGTGTGGACCGCGCGCTCGGCGCCAGCTTCATCAACGACTTCACCTACAAGCAGTGCACTCTCTGCCGCAAGCTCTTCGACTCCGAGGAGACGGCGCTCGTGCACACGCGCACCTGGAGGCACTTCCAGGCCTTCATCCGCCTGCTGCACGCCAAGGGCAACTTCAAGCCTCAAGTGAGTAACACATACTGACAGGAGCCTCCTCCGTGGATTCTTTAACGCTTACCATTCTTCATATGGCTAAGCACTACATGTGGAGTGTCGATCCGCCTTCACGCATCATCCTTATTATTACAGGAATTCACTATGAATGAGTGGTTTTCATGGCACGACTTTCGTCTACCACTGATTTTGATTGATGTGCTATAACTGGCATTTTACAGGTGAGGAATCAAAATTTCACCAACCGGGGGGTATTTACAGAGCTTAGAAAATGATTAAAAAAAAATTTTTTTAATCTCCATCTGGAAATGAACCCACGAACTTCGGTTTGGCATTCTTTAACCACTGAGCTATGCCCGCCCGTGTACCTGTTTTATTACTTAAAACTACCTTGATTTGAAACTTATTATTAATTTCTTGACCTGGAAAACTTCGTACCACCACAGAATCAATAATTGTTCTGTTAACTTGTTTTTAGAATTTATTAAGTTTAAATGAGTATTCAGAATTATTTAATCAGAGATGGCATTGTGTGCAAATTAATAATGCATACAATGTCATCTACTGGAGCCACCATAAATGTTAAAAACCTTTCCCCATACAAAACATATAATTTTTTTATCCTTCGTAACTAATTTCCTCTGTTTTTTTTGATGTTTTAATATCTACTTTTTATTTTGAATCGAGACAAACCAATCAAAGATCATGAAAATCGGTCCAGCCATTCTTGAGTTAGAAATGGTGTAACTAACACGACTTTTATATATATGCAGATTAGTCGAATAGTAAAAAAATGCTTGAATAAAAATTCAATCCCAGTCGACTATTGTTGTTTTTGTACCTTTAGTATTGATGTGAAAATAGTTACATATTTCTATAAACTATTACCACACTCAAAAAATGTATAATCTTAAGTTGAATAAAATAAATTCAAAAATTGAAGGCACATAGGATTGGTGTACTTAATATTAAATTTTACAGGAAAGTGCTGTGAAGCGAGAACACACGGAGGCAGAGGGCAGCGAGGAGCAAGATGAAGAAGGAAACTGGAAGAGGCGCAAAGTTGATGCGGAGGAAGGAGACGAGAGCTGTGCTGATGTCAGTCAGGCCAACAACAGTCTCACAGGTCAAGTCCTCCTCCCACTGATGCCTTCTTTTGACACCTTATCTTAACACCTTATTTAACCACTTATCATCTACATTCTGTCGTGCATTTCTTTTTTGGGGTCTAAGGCTTCTCGGACCGGTCGCATTGTACCTGCACTCCTTGGAAGCACTTACCAAGGCAACACCAAACGTGGTTGTGTAGTGCAGACGTTAAAATTTAGTATTTTTTTAGTTCTGCGCCGAAGGTCGCGGCGTCTCTTGCGCATGTTTCCAGTTATTGTGATTTAGTCATTACACCATATTCTCTTTCTGTATGGTAGATATGTTTCACAGAAACCGTATAAAACAAGTTAAGGTGTTCATGTGAAAATGGTAGATATGTTCCAATAAGTGGTAAAACGTTGATTCTTAAATTATGTTCTATCTTATATAAACTAAAATAAAATATTTACGTTCTCTGAAATGCTTAAGATTTTTTTATTAGGAACTTATGTAAATTATCTACAATATCTTTAATTGTTAACTCATCAAACCCTTCTCTGCCGATTTGATGTGATGAAGTGATGATGTAAAAATCCAAAACCAAAAAAAAAATTGGTTCTTTTCCAAGATCATGTTATTTTGAAACCGTGTAAAAAGATAACTTTGTGGATTATTGGAAGTCTTTGGATTTTAAAGATTTTTTGAAATTAAGAAATTCTACTGTACATAATATTTGCAGTGTTTGGATTGCTTTCAAGTGAACTCTCCCTCCTACATGGAAGCATCATTAAATGATCTTTTATATATTTTATTAATAACTCAATGATTCCCTCTAATAGATACTGAAATCGAGGCCGAAATCAACTCTACAACCATCGGTAACGGCGATGCCAAGGGAGAAAACTGGGACATCAATGAAGACATTGACAACCTTTTGAATGACGTCGCTGTAGACCCTGCCGTGGAAGAGCCCGCTGTGGTGGAACCCGAGCCTGAACCCGTGCCTGAACCCGTGCCTGTGGTGGCCCCGGCCCCCGTGAAGGCCTCGCCGAAGGCCTCGCCGCAGCCGTACCGCGGCCGGGGGCGCGGGCGCGGAAACCGCAGCCGCAGGGGCGGCTACAACCGCATCTAAGATCCATCTTAATGCTGCACAGCGGCTACTTGTTCTCCATTAGCTAATTTCACCTTTGACCACACATTATACTTCTATCTATAACCTTCACATTTTTTTTTTTAATCTTTATTTCAAATGTATGTTATATTTTACATTTTTTTGTTGTATTTTAAACCCACACTCAAACTACATGCAGTTAATCTGTGGTGGGTGATGCCAATTATACCAATTATAACAATATTACTTTAATAATTGGTTGTTAATAACTATTCTGTTCATCCAATTATTCTTTACTTTGAACTGTTTGTATTAAGTAATAAAAAATGCAGGATTTTTTTTTATTGATTCCATTACGAATTGATGTTTTGTGACGTAAGAAAAAATCTTATAACTTTTTATTGGAGATAAACGGCAGGGCGATATGCAATATTTTTGCTGAGTCAGATTGTAACTGACAACTGAGCTTATTCACTTTGACATGTCTTGATACGGAAACTGCTCGTATATAATATTGTTTTGTATAATCTTATAAATATCCCATCATGTAAACTGAGAAATGATGTTGAATGACATGTTTTTTTTTTTTTTTTTATCCCAGGTAATAAAATATCTCTTGGATATTTTTATTTTATGTTTCCATGAATGTTTTTTTTTAATCAGTTTTGTGCAACCATAAATTGTTTTATATCCAGTGGAAATAAATTAGATTCATCACTTGAAGTGTCATAATCATTTAAACTATCACTATTGTTATAACTATATACATTGAACGTAAAGTCATCTTCACTTTCATCGATTCGATTTTTTTTTATCTAATTTAATGCATATAAAAAAACTTGTTTACTTTTAATACCGTATGAAAATGCGCAGTAACATGTTTTGCAACAAGAACACACCCAAATGCTAGCAAGGAGCTTGAGCAACTGGCGGGACACAATTATACCTGCGTTAGTACGTAACGGTACATAGTGGTGACATATAGTCGCCAACCGAGATGCTGGGGAATTTACATTTTGTCGCCATTCGAGTGCAAAAGGTTAAATAAAAGGACTTTAAATATTAGAATTATTAGTAACATGTTAAGTTAATTGAAGTATATTTCAATAGAATAAATACTATTATACTTTATATTTTAATTAGTCATTTCAAAGTTGTTCATAATCTTACTAGTGACATGATTTTTTTAAAATAGTTTGGGTGCACACCTAATATTTGTTGTTTACGATCTGTATATCTGAAATAATTAGTTAATAAGGACTCTAATGAATAGTTTTGTCGAAAGTTTGATTTAATATGACTTCCTTGCGATAAATATTATTTTGTAAATTGGATAATTATTTTACAAGTGAGAATGTGACAATTTTTTTTGCATATTTTAAGTTAATAAAATATTGTATTGATTAGACATAAATTATTTAAGTAAAGGATATAATATGGATATCCTTAATTTTCTTTTATATATATAAAATGTGGTAATAATAAGATTAACCTGTTAACCGGGAAAGCATCTTTTTAACTTACAGCGGCTGCGAACTGTTTCTCTATGGAGGTATGAATACATCAGGCTCGGTGGATATGTAATTTCATATTATATTTTTATGTGAAATGATAAAAGGACTATTAAATATATTCTTTTTCGTTTATTTATTTATATAAACCACAACGGAAAATACAAAATTTCAAACAAATATTCAAATGACCTTTATATATTTTTTTATAAAATACATAGAAAGTGCATATACAAAGCAGCATTTAATATGCACATATTTTTAATTCATAGAAAAAAAATGTTTTTGGCGAACATATACATTCCACCCTTTCCAGGGCGCAACATATATTCTAAGGATGTACTTATATGTCCTACTTGTACCCGATATTGTTTTAGTTTGGCGTAAACTTAATACGTCTTGCCCGGTTAACAGGTTAAATATCAACATAAAGGCTGGCTTAATTTACTATCCATCCAGAATTGGTGATTTTATTTACTTTTGTTGGAATCTGTTTCTGTAATCATTGTAAATCTTTCCACGTATTCACAGTGGCTTTTAAGGAATAAAACTAAGACCACTAAATATATATATATGCTTTTCCATTAATTTTAATTTAATTCTACCTGCAACCTATAAGCCTCTAGTTAGCATAAGATTTTATAGGGTTTTCACAAAAAAATACAAATATGCCAAAACTAGATGTGCGGACACCAATTTTCAGATTCAAACGGGTGCATCCTACTTAAAAGGTTAAGAAATATTGCTCTATGGTCACCATACCAGTCCAAGGTCATAGCCATTTTAAAGCCGGGGAAAAACCCTGATGATGCTAAAAGCTACCGCCTAATATCTTTACTATGCCATATATTTAAAATCTTCGAACGGATACTACTCAACCGAGACGCCCCCTTTAGCAAACCTAAAATGATACCCCAGCAGGCGGGCTTCCGACCTGGAAAGTCATGCACTGGGCAAGTACTAAACCTGATCCAACATATCGAAAAACGGGTTTGAACTAAGGAAAGTGGCCGGAGTGGTATTCGTCAACCTAACCGCTGCATACGATACAGTGTCGCACAGCACACTCCTCAGTAAATTGTACAGAATGACAGGTGACTTCTCGCTAGTGCAGATGATCGCGGCTATGCTGCATAACAGGAGATTCGCAGTGGATTTTCAGGGAAAACCAGCCGATGGCGTAACCAAAAAAACGGCTTACCACAAGGCAGTGTACCTGCTCCTATACAATTTAATATATATACAAACGACCAACCCACCCCTAAAGACAAAGTCTTTCATATATGCGGATGACTTAAGTTTGGCAGCACAAGCAGTAACGTTTGAAGAAGTTGAGGACATCCTAAGCCAGGGACTCAACGAGATGTCCCATTACTACGAAACTAACCATCTCAAACCTAACCCATCAAAGACACAAGTCTGCTGTTTCCACCTTAGAAACAGGGAAGCTAACAGAAAGCTTCGTGTCACGTGGGAAGGTAGAGTACTGGAACATAGCGACCATCCAAAATACCTCGGAGTCACTCTAGATCGCACCCTCACCTTCAGGCGTCATTGCAGCAACACCAAACAGAAAGTTGCAACAAGGAACAACCTCATCCGCAAACTGACCAACACTCACTGGGGAGCCCAACCACCCCTTCTTCGTACCTCAGCTTTAGCACTTTGTTTCTCAGCCGGAGAATATGCGGCACCAGTGTGGGGTCGATCAGCCCACTGTAATCAAGTGAATACTGCCCTGAATGATGCATGCAGAGTCGTCACAGGCTGCCTCAAACCAACACCCATTTCTAAACTATACCCCTTGGCTGGTATCGCACCACCGAACATAAGACGCAAAGTCATATGCGCCGAAGAAATGCGTAAAGCAATCAACCAAGCGTCCCACTGCTTGTATAATCAGATACCCCCAACACCAAGATTGAAGTCTCGAAGCAGCTTTCTGAAAGCCACACAACCTCTCACATCCTGCCCTGAATATGAGAGACTCCAACTTTGGCAACAAATTGCACCAGAGGATTTCATTACTCCAAAGGAAGGCCTCCCAGCTGGCAAGAGCCTTGACTGGCCGACCTGGAAATCCCTACACAGATTAAGAACCGGAGTTGGTAGAACAAAGGACAACCTCGAGCGGTGGGGAATGCTTCGCCAGGGAGAGACACTATTGTGCGACTGTAGAGACCTACAGACCGCCTCACACCTAAGATGCTGCTCCATGTGCCCAACAAGTTGCACATCCCAAGACCTAATGCTGGGCAACGCACGGGTTATTGATGTTGGCAGAAATAATTTGGCGTCACTGACATGAAGAAGAAGACCTTGTCATATATCAATAAAATTTTAAACAAAAAATTTCATTTCAGAGTTTTTTTTTTATTTGATCAGAATTCAGATTTTTTTGTCACTGAACGGAAAAAAATTATATATATAGTTTTTTTTTTATATATAAACCTAGTTTTTTTTAGAGCAGAGGTGGTAGTTATGGTCCACAGATCTCTGGTAGTAGATAGAAAAAGTATATACTTAGTTCAAACAATGCCCTTGCGTTCCCTGGATAATTTGAGGAAGTCAGGTTTGTATGTTATTCTTAATTCTATTAATATTTTCAGTTTATTAATAAAGCAACTTAGGTTTTTACGGCCAGATTTATAATCACAATCACAAATATTATATTGAAAAAATTCGCCACACACGGCTAAGCCCAAAAGCCACAATACTAAGGAAACTTCTTGATAAAGTTCATGAAAATAGTGAATATATACGAGTAAAGAAGGCATGAGTTTTTTCAACTGATCATGAAAAACATAACCTATGCTTATCGTTTATGATTGGCTACAGCCTCGGTTAATCAAGTCCGACTTATCCAGTCGAAAGCCGAAATGCTCCTGACGAGGCGTTTCCATAAGCTCGAGATTTCTTTTTATGAGTAGCAATACAAGCATACCGGGTACACGCTTGTGATTAATAGATAAAAAAATTGTTACGGCACGTCTTGGATTTGGTCAGTTTTATTCAGCAAATGTGTATCAAAACTAAATATTTTTAATTTATTGAGTTTTTAATAAAAATTAATTTAAAATTATATTTAATTCGGCTGTTAATAAAAGAAATGTTTTTTTTAATCGAGAGAAGGACTCCATAAAAACAAATTATTTTCAAAATATTTAAATTAAAAACATTATTACGCTACCTTTCCTGGTTAGTTTGGCTTAAAAAGAAGAAGAAGAAGAGTACAATTGTTCTTCTATGCACTGACAGACATAATCTGTATCCTTTCTGCTTTTGTCAGAGTTTGTTGATGTTTGATTCGATCATTTTCATAAATTATCACATTTCATACTAATTTGGTAAGAAATCATTAGACGTTTTTAAAAATAAACATATATTTTTATACTTTACCAATAATGCGTGTATTTTTTTGGTATATGTTTTGCCCTATATATTCTTAAGTTGATTTTTATTTGTTTTCTAGCCTTTATGAAGTTGGGACGACTTCGAGAGCGCTTAGGCAATAGAGAATTGTACACTTTTCATCAATTTTACATTTTATAACGCCCATAAATTACCCATTTTATATGTAGACACAGATTTATCACGATTTTATTATGTCCATTTCAAGATTCAATAAAATGTTCAAATCAAGTAGACCGGAATCAACATAAAAAATAATCCTACCGCCTACGGATTATTATTGTCAAATATAATTTGAAGGCCTTTCTCACTTTATTACATAATTTCAGTGTTTATACATCTATTAAAGAGATCAGGATTTGATTCTGACTATTGAGGAAGGATCAGTTGTTACTCCATCTATTGCCCCAATTATTTTTATCTGTCTCTTTTTAGGAAAAGTGAAAAGGATGAGTGAAAGAAAAAAGATGAAGAAGGCCATGTACCTCATGATGCAAGGAATTCAGGGAAACGGTAATGCCGAAAATAGGATGAACCAGGGGGATGCTGTTGAGAGGCAGAACAACGGCTGGAAAGGAGATGGAAAAGACAGTCATAGAAGTCAACTAAATCCATGGGAGTTGGATTCAGGCCACGGTTACTCTTCACGGATGACAGAATATGAAAGGGACAAGAACCAAAGAATGTACTCTACGCGGGGTAATGTGGACAACAACTATGACGAGCTCTATGGTAGCGCTCAAAGCTATGACCATCGCTCTGGTGATGATTTTGCCAGTCAGGACTATAATTGTGCTTCAGGTAGTGGGGATATTGCCAATCCTAGATTTGATAGTCATTCAGACGGTGCAGCTTTTGCCAGGCAAGAATATGGCTCTGTCGGTACCAGGCAAAACGACAAGAAAGGATTTTTTTCAGAATATCAATCTTTTAATAGTTCCGAGGTGACTAATTTCGAGGCTCTGTCGGGTAATAGCAAAGTCGCGAGTAAAAGCAATAATTGGCCATTAGTTAATGCGCAGACCATCAGTCAAGGTCACAAACGACCTTCGGAAAGTCGTATTCAAGCTAACTACCACATTTCGGGAAGCAAAAATAGCAACAAAAAAATGTTTGACTGCATCTCGGAGAACGTGAATGTCGATGACCACGTTTTGGGCAGATCAGAGGGCAGTGCAGGGGGCAGTGCAGGGGGCAGTGCAGGGGGCAGTGCAGGGGGCAGTGCAGGGGGCACCAATCAAGTAAGAGATACACTTATAGCGGCCCTGATACGTTGGACATCTAATGATTTATGCGGCAAGTCAAATAATGTGGGTTCAGTCAGCAACATTCAAAATGTCTCTCGTAGTGGTGTCGACAACAAAAATCAACCAAGAAGTAGAGTCTCTAGGAGAAACTTAAATCAATTCTTGCAGAGAGGTGCAAATAAGTCTGCAGATACTATCCATGAGATCGGTGATAGAGTAATACCTGAAAACAACAGGCAAAACATGGCCTGGAAACAAACTCAAGTACAGCCACAGCTCCAACCTCTAATGCAATTGCAACCTCAAATGCAGTTGCAATCTCAAATGCAATTACAACCTCAAATGCAATTGCAGCAAAAGATGCAAATGCAGCCACAAATACAACCACTTATGCAACAGCAAATTATTAATCCGTGGCTTAATGCAATGGCGCCCCCCGTGATGCCTGTGCAGTCCACCACAGACGCCACTCTCATGCTGGCCAACAATCTCATAAGTAACTTGCTGCAGTGTCAGCAAGGAATGGGATCGCTTGCAGTTGCCCCCATGCGACAAAACTCTTCCAATGATAGAAATTATGTCAGCCAGGTAAGGATAACGCTTAATAATGTGCAATTACATAAAATTATAATTTCATTACCATATTAACACATTCACTTCGGGAAAGGTTATATATATATATATATATATATATATATTGGATATATATGGATACCTGTTACCTCGACTGACGGTTAATTACGGGAAGGGTATTTTTATGTTTTACTCACTCTGATCTTTAAAGTCGGGTAGGGTATTTATACATGTTTTTTTCTACAAGCATTTGACTTTTTCTTACTTATAAGATTCAACATCATCAGTTTTACAAAAGTAAATGCATATTTAAGACACAGGGTCACTTCAAATTTGTTTCAATTTTTAGAATAAACAATGTTTGTTTACTTTGTAAAATCAACATGTATTTTAAATTTTATTGCACAATCGTGAGTATTTTATGTATATTTTTTGTAATAATTCGCTTTGTAAGAGTTATTATTACCATGAATATCATACTCTTAATCTTAAAAAATATTTATAACTCTAAAAAACGTACCTTTAAAAGTTTTAATGTGTATTTTCAAGTTGTGGACATAATTAAAAATTATTGTTAGAAGTTCAGCAACTTTTCTATGATTTCGCTGGTGGTGCTATAATTGGTGAGTATCATATTGAAAAATATATGTAGTTATGTTGGATATTTTAAAAGTTATGGCAGTTCATGTAGAAACATATTTTTTATGCGCGACATGGATTTATCGCCCGTATTAGAGTATCAGCCGAGCGCGAATGTCACCCGATGCGAATGTGTTAACACTTGTAAGCGGGCATTTTCCTACCAAATTGCGTCGGTCCCAAAGTATCGACAGGTAGACGTATATGGTACTGCTGATATAAATAATGCGTAGTCCGTCACCCGTTTGATGCCCTTGTTTACAAACTACCCGCACCCCACCGCTTAGCAGAACAAAACGAGAAAACTCGTCTCCCGCGCTTTGGTTTAAAAAGCGATATGACTAGTTTACTCGTTTCCGCAAACAATGTGTTAATATAAGCTGCATTCATTTGGAAGAACCATTTGGAATTATTGTCTTTAAGCATTCTTTTTTATGTGATTTGTCACCATTACTGTTGACTAGGGTCAACAGTCATGGTGATACAGGTTATGAGCGACTAATTAAGGATTGCCAGTTAAGATTTGCGATTAGGAATTGTGTAAGTTATGATTGGATATTGGTCAATTCATTGAAATAACATTTTCTTATCACATACTAAGTGTGTTTTGAATATAAGAGATTGTATGTAGGTTACTGGAAACACATCTAGAATTGGGTTTAACGACAATTAGATTTGGTTATTTACTTGGTTTTTTCTAGTTTTAATAGCTTTCTTAATTTCCAGTGCCTCGAGGTTGTCTAACCTTTCCCCCTTACTACTTCTGTGAGTAACGCAGGCCCCCGTTTCCGCATTATTTATTGCTCAGTGATCATCGGTGATTGAAGGTGCCCTGATTGGGTGGTGTAGAGCAGATACTTGGTACAAGGAACCAACTCCTTCAACCAGCCAAGACAAAATCCGGATTGCCGTTCTTATAGGGTAGCCGATATTGTCAATTTATGGCTCATCCTTGCGCTATGATTTTATGTCCTTTTGTGATTTGACGATAAAGGACTTTAAAAATCGACTCGCCGCAAAATGTGCAGACGCTAAGGACCCGTTGGGATATAAATATATATTCCTGACACGCGGTATCCACATGCTTCAAGTTTGCAGCATCAAAGGAGAGTAAATAATTGCTGAAATATCTTCAGGCTCCCAGTCGCATTCTGAGAACCGCTGATCAAATTATGAAATTGAATTCCGTGGAACTTCATGATGCTTGACTTGAGATGAGGTGAAAATTACTTCAGTTTTTATCATATTCCGACGGGTGTAGCTTATCGGTGAAAGCGTTTGCTTGCCAAACCAAAGGTCGTGGGTTCGATCCCCGACGGAGATTAGAAAAAAAAGTTTTTGCAAACGATTTCTGAGGTCTGTACCCCCGGTTTGTGTGAATTTGATCCCTCATCCGTTAAATGCCCGTCATAGTCTATTAATCAAAAATTTGTGGTAGACAAAAGCCGTCCTGTGAATACCACCCATTCATAGTGAATTCCTGTGATAATTGGATGATGTGTGAATGTCGGGCTGTAGTCTATGACGTTGGCGGATCAACACTTCACATGCAGCGCTTTTACCCATAGAATCCTCAGATAAGATTTCTGCATCACAAGCATCACCATCTGTTGGAATTCTCCTGTATGTGCATACTTGCTCCAACTATGGAGTAGTACTAAAACAGCTGCTTACAACGTATATGCTGCTCTTCATTTTGAAATCTCGAGATGTGAGATATAATGTTGTCTCTCTGTTTGTCACTCCACTGTTTTCTCGTCTAGATGGAAGGTGGGGGAAAAAGAAAGGAATCGACTCCTGATTGGGTCAACAAAAACGCGTGGTCGGCTACAGCTGATCGCCATTCTCCCAGCAGGGAGAGACAGCATGAAGAACCGTCTAATAAAAAAACCCGATGGGGTTCGGACAGGGAAGATTCGAGGCAAGGGCGTAACAGCAACAGGTATTTTTTTTATGTTGAGCTTTGATGGTAAGCTAAGCTCATATCTTAGTTGATATGTCACCATCATTATGTCGCTTAAAATTGAGCATTGCTGCATCAATGTACGTTTCATTCAATTCGTACAGGTATGTTTGGTGGTGCGATACCAGCCAAGGGGTATAGATTTGAAGTGGGTGTTGGTTTGAGGCAGCCTGTGACAACCCTGCATGCATCATTCAGGGCTGGCATTAACTAACTGTCAGAATGTGGTAGTGTCGTGGAAGTGTTCTGTGGATTACTGAGAAGGAAGTGTTATGCGTGTTACGAAGGGATCACTAGAAATATTTGAAACATTCCGAACAAGAAAGAAAATAAATAAGAACACGGTATAATGTCACGGAGAATTAAATGTCTGTAAATAAGCTTAATATGTAAACAGTTTTAAAGGTAAAAAGTTGTGTTGCCCAGCATTAGATCTTGAGATAGCAGCTTGTTGGGCACATGGAGCAGGATTTTAGGTGTGAGGCGGTCTGCAGGTCTCTACAGTCGCACAATAATGACTCCATGCTGAAGCATTCCCCACTGCTCGAGGTTGTCCTTTGTTCTACCGACTCAGGTTCTTAATCCGATCAGTGCTTTCCAGATCCGCCAGTCAAGGTTCTTGCCAGTTGGGAGGCCTTCCTTTGGAGTA
Source organism: Glossosoma conforme (assembly GCA_022606575.1). Taxonomy (NCBI): domain Eukaryota; kingdom Metazoa; phylum Arthropoda; class Insecta; order Trichoptera; family Glossosomatidae; genus Glossosoma; species Glossosoma conforme. The sequence continues at coordinate 227,495 of JAGTXR010000047.1, forward strand.
ATGAAATCCTCTGATGCGACTTGTTGCCAGAGCTGGAGTCTCTCATTTTTAGGGCCAGATGTGAGAGGCTGTGTAGATCTCAGAAAGCTGCTTTGCGATTTTAGTCTGGGTGTTTTGAGGTATCTGATTATACAAGCAGTGGGACTGTTGGTTGATTGCCTTACGCATTTCTTCGGCGCATATGACTTGGCGTCTTTGTTTGGTGGTGCGATACCAGCCAAGGGGTATAGTTTTGAAATGGGTGACTCTGCATGCATCATTCAGGGCAGTATCCACTTGATTATAATGGGCTGATCGACCCCATAAGGGGTGGTGGGGCTCCCCAGTGAGTATCGGTCAGCTTGCGGATGAGGTTGTAATGAATGTAATTATGAAGAGTACTTCAGATTGAGTGATCGATACGGAACGTTTTTTTGTAAAGAAATCTTGCGTGGCGGCAATTTGAAGTGTCCATAAGCTAGGAAGCACATCTGTAAGAATATGATAGTGACTAAATTTGACTTGTGACCTGAAGTACGCTGATGACATTCATCACCGAACCGTCCACTGCAAATCTGCAGGACATCTTCAGGTTGCAAGTAAACTCTCTGACTGCCTCTTTGGGCTCCGTAGATATAAGGTCGATATATCCAACCGGTCCAGGCTTCTGTTGGATTACGCTAAAGAGCCTTTGCCTACTTAAATCTAATATTAAGCAATGCCACAGAACGTGTTCAGCGTTCTGCAAGGGGCTACCACATGGGCAGTCTGGACTATCAACGAGGCTAAACTTGAAGAGTTTAGTCTTAAAATTGCCGTGCCCAGTCATGAATTGACTAGTCCAACGGCTTGGAATAAGCCACGGCATCTCCATTCTGCTGAGGACGGAAGGAAAGAAGGAATATGTGTGTCTACCTTTGAGCGAGGACGACCATCTGCTCTGCCATGCTGCGAGCGCCGCCAGTCTTACTTCTTATTCGGTTTCTTTCGTGATCTTACCCTGCGGAGGATTGGCTCTCTTTGACTCCGACTATAGAGAAGGAGAGAGTCACTGTCGCTGCAATGTCTTATAAGACATGCATTGCAAACAGATTTTCTTTCACCAGCTCAAACCTCAATGACTTTGCCAGCGTCAGTACCTGAACCTTCTGTACCATGATGAGACAGACGGCCATAGCAGTCGCACACTTATGTTGCATCAAGTGTCACTTTGGCTATCATCTTCAATACCAGATTGGAGTTGTGAATGCGTGAATGTCAAGCTGTAGTCTATGACGTTGGCGGACCAACACTCCACATGCAGCGCTTAGCCATATGGAACATGGTAAGCGTCATAGAATCCACAGATGAGACTTCAGCATCACTATCACCATCTGGCGGTATTCTCCTGTATGTGCTTACATAAAAAAAAATCACTCAAGCTAAAAATGTCAAGGCGTGTTACTATTTTCAATATTATCACATTGTCTCATGTAAATGTGTATTCACAGGCATGAGCAGCGCAATGGAAGGGCCAAACCTCGCCGAGTCCAAGCTCGCAATCCTGGAGATACCAGTAACCAAGGGTTAGTGTTTTTTTTCAATCTTCTTTTTCATATTTCATTGATGAAAATATTGATATATATATATTTTTCAATTGTAAAATGAGATGTCATATTATATTGATGTAAACAAATCTTTTGAAGAAAAATTCATTCTGTGTGATGCAATAAAAATATCCGTTAATAGGCAAGAGGTCGCCGGTTCCATTTTGTAAAAAATTACTCAATTTATATATATTGTATAATTGTTTACAAATAACTGTAAATTCCGTTTGATGTTAGATTGATTCCTTAAAATCTTTGGTAGACCAAAAACTGTTACAGTGAGCAAAAAAAATATTTAGATTTCTTTAAAAAATGCGTTTTTTTTTTCCAGTAGAAATAAGTATTTTTATTAGCAATTTAATTTTTTTTTTTTTTTTTGTCGTATATTTTCTTCTACCTATCATACGGATCCATGTATCCGGCACCGTCAGCAAAATATCAATTGTAAATGCCGACTACACGGATCCGTGTTTACATAAATATCATTATTCCATATATATATTATTTTGAATAAGTTTAAATAGAATATAAACACGGAAGTAGTTTAAGTTAAATTGATTACAACAATTATTGTCTACTCAAGTAATCGTCGCTATTTATTTGTAAATTCTCAGCCAAACATCAGAATCAGTGGAAAAATCCTTAGACACTAGATTTTCTCTCTTTTTCTTGGTATTTGCATCATTTTTGTATTCACACTTTCATTTTGATAGACCAGCTTCAATATTCATGGTTGATAATGGATATCTTAATTGAATAGCGAAAAAAACAAAAATAAAAACGTTCAAAAACCGCCACTAAATATATTTAAAATGTATATTCTATTACAGGAAAAAAGTGCAAAAACAACTCTCTTGAGCAGGGCCCGCAATAGACTGAGGCGTCTGTATGTTGATGTGCGCGAACACGGATCCGTGTAGTGGGCACCATGTGCTAGACGCATGATACACTGTGTAGTAGGCATGCGAGGTATTAATCTGTATAGAAAGCATCAGATAATCCATGAGATTTCTCCATCTGTATTCTAGTTTATATATATCAACATATTTTATTTTTTATTTTATTTTATTAACGGCCTAGGCCAATACAGACGGTTTTAAATTAGAAAATACTATTAAAGAAGATGGTAATACAGAATAAATATATAAGCTAAGACAATACATTTGGACAAAACATAAACATGAGTAAATAGAACAGACATCACGTACATCAGTAGAGGGATCTGTGAAATGCCGGAAGGTCCTGCCCGAAAAAGTCCAAGTCACTAGAGGAGTTGACTAGTCTACATATTCTCAACATAAAGGAATAGAAACCGTAGTTGGTTTTGGATGTCCTTACATGTAGGAGGTTGCTGCCTCTAGTGAGCCGGGAGGGAACATTGAATGTAATTTCTTGCAATAATGTTGAGTCATCGATTATGGAGTTCATAATTTTAAAAATAAACAGCAAGTCATTCACTGTTCTACGTCTCTCCAATGTAGATACATTAAGTCGCCTCTCTATATCTTCATAGGAGTAGCTACCTCTCTCAAGGCCGATCAGTCGTGCTACTCTTGACAAGCGATGTTCGACTGATTCAATCCGGTCAATATGAGTTCGATAGTAGGGAGACCATATTACGCTAGCATATTCCAGCAGCGGATGATGTTTATGTATTCTTCTGTTTGTGTTTAAAGAATGTAAATTTTTGTATTTCAGGTTTGCCCCGCCCCAGCCGCGGAAAACTTCTTCCAAACCACCGTCGGTCCAGCGCCAGAACACGCAGCAAGCGGGTCTTGTGGCAACAAAAGGCCCGACCAAGAAAATGCCTCCAGCTCTTAGGGAGCAGACTGGCAGGTAACTCTAAATTATGGAACTGTCAATTCCTCTTGTTTGAGAAAGAAATCACTTTCAATGTAATTCGAATAATAAAGCATTGGATCTATCAGATATACAGACTTCGTGGCTGCTAAAAAAACCCGCATATTGTCCAATTTTGCCTATATTTTCTTCCTTCTCCATCTCCTTTTAATCAGCGATAGTAATCCCTTTCATGGATTCTTTATTTTTGTGGTCACAATTGCACAATCCCTCTACACTTATCAGTTGCTAATTGATCTAAACGAGCATCATCAAGGTGATTTCATTGTCCTCTGGTATTGGGCGAGGCTAGTTCGGGTAACTAAACCACTGCCGTTTTAGCCGTGTGGTTGGATATCTCACACTGAACGTAGAATAACATTCTTGTTCTACACGCACAATATTTTTTATTTCATCTCTAAATTGATAAAACCAGCTTCCTTGACTGTATAGGGCGCTTTCATTGACAAATCTTAAATTCATTTAATTTAGTTTCTGCCCCTAGTCTGATCTTAGAGAAAATTGAACAAAGAATTGTCATTTCCACGTGTTAGAATGAGGGGTATTTTTTTATGCGATTCAAGAAAAATATCTCTGCCCTATCGTGCATGTAGACTTAACGGGACTACGACTTAGTAAAGTAAAGTAAAGCATAATATTTCGAATAAATTCCTCATTCGGTACAAAGCTCACCATTGTATATAGGGTGGTAATTTTTTTTTGTTTAAAAGTCCTAGTACACTCCAGGTATACGTAGTCAGAGAATCAACACAGAACACGTTGTAAAAGTTCGACTGCCGAAGCACAACTTACCACTGAAAAGCGATAACAAAAAAAACGACATTCTTTTCCGGTACACCTATTATATTTAAACTTAAACAAATAACAATTTATTTTATACATTTTAGGACAGTAAATAAGCCTGTTCAGACGGCAGGTCCTTCAAAGACGAATGTTGCCCGCCTCCCCAAGTTTCCCGGGACGGGCTTCAAGGGGACCCCAGTTTCCCGGGACAGCAAAATGCAATTTAAGCATCCGGCAAATCGGTAAAAAAAAACACTCCTCATTTCTATTTACAGTTAACTGAAGTAGACTCTTCCTACTTAACACTCGCATCATAATTTATTTTCTTTATGAAATATTGAGAAGACTATGTGCTTCAATTAGGGAGCGGATATGAAATGATATAAAATAAAGTAGTGGGTTCCCTTTAACCCCTTAGTTACTAAGCGTCGAATATTCGACGTTTATCTAAACATTTTTTTTAAGGTATATAATCAACCACCTATGGATTTTTTGTTGGCATTCCATAAAAAAGGTTTGGAACTTAGAGATATTTTAATAATATTAGTTTGAAACATATCATACGTATTCATACTTCAAGCTTTTAAAATGTGTGGTTAGAAAGTCATCATAAATAACTAATGCATAATTTGGATCCTTTGGTTACTAAGCGTCCAATATTCTCGGCTCATCTAAACACAAGTTGACAGTAACGAAAATTTGTTATTTACATCATATATGATCTGAACATCAAAATTTAAGTTTAAAATAATATATAGAAAACTTAAATAAAAACATTTATTATAGGTGAATTTGAAGTTTGTGCTTCCTCCCTTGCACAATTTGAATCTCATAAAAATTTATATGTGTATATAACAAAGTGTTCTCCTGCATGCCTTTTCTTAAAAATGAAAAAAAAGCACTACCATAATTTTTTAACTGTTCATATGCACTATTATTTCATTTTATTTTTAGAGGGGGAGCTTAACACAGCAATAAATTAATTTTCTCTTTTCATAATATACCCGCCCTGCTTTTGATATTAATAAATGATAATCAAACTCTGTAGAAACGTTTAATTATCTCAGTCGAATTAGGCTAAAAAATTGTGTAGAACATATGATATAGTCTACGAGATAAAAGTCTCTTCATATGAATGCTATCAACAAAAATAAGAACATTCGTGTTGTTTCAGGGATCTTCGCATTGGAAGTAATAAATTGCCAAGTGTCAAGCTCATCAAACTGCCGGGAATCGCTAAAAGTGTCGATAATCAAAATAATAGGTAACATTTCTCTTAGCCACATTACTCTAGTCTTTATATTTTTCTGTCATGTTGATGACTTGACATTGTTTTAAAATTCAGGATTCTGTCTTTTGAAAAAAGTAGCTTTATATGCATCCTGACAAGACCAGGATCCTGCCCTGGATCTGTACTCAATGCAAAGATTTATAGTCATTTTGTTTTTCAATTCTTTTGTTGTTGTTTACTGTTGACATTTATGGTAATTTACATTGATTTGGATACAGTGATAATGTCATAAGGTACTTGTGTTGGCATTAACATGTTAACCGGGAAAGTATCCTTTTAATTTTATACAATTTATACAATTTTAATTTTTTTTCCTTGAATAACATTACAAAATATTTTACATTTTCATTTGTTATTGAAATACTAACATAAGTGTGGTGTTGTAAATGTATTGACACAAAAAATAATCTTTTTTGATGAAAAAATATATGTCCCACCCTATCCAGGGCGCAACATATATCGTAAGAACATATCCATATGTTCCATCCCTAACCCGATATTGTTTACGCATCATGTTAATGCATCACGAAGTTGTCACTTTCATCGGTTTTTACCCAACATCGAAACACAATTCTCTAAAACCCTTGAACGAAGGAAACATGACTTAAGCTACTTTTATAATCATTGGCACATATATTTTACGTTTTTCTTTACATGTTTATATGCAGATGTTGTCAATTGAAAATTTGTCAATTGCAAAAGGCATTTTATGCCATTTGCAAATAACGAGATGAAGTTCACCATTCCCTTGTAAGTTATGACATGATTCTAGTGCCTTGTGTTAGCTTCAATGGTTTTGTTTTATTGCAGAGGTAAGACAACATCCTGCACCCGATGCTTGACCGTTGAGGAGCACAGGGACAACCCAAACTGTGAGTATTTCATCATCCGTATCTGTCAAACCTTTTTTTTTTCATTCCTACGTTCGGAATATAATTCCCCCTTAAGTACAAGAAAAAAAGTAATAAGCGTATTCTGCTTGTGTTTTCAGTCAGGTTCTTCAGCATGCTTGCCAACAAGGAAGAGCCTTTAAAATCCTGGGATCTTAAGAAGGACTTTGGATTCAAACATAAAGAAGATCTCAGGAAGGCTATCGAAGAGAATAGAAAAACGGACAAGGGGGATCTGTAAGTCATTCAAATGATTTTTCCTTTTATATCTGATTCTTTTGTTGTAACATCTTTATCATTGTCTTTATTTGGAACGTCGATCAGCAGTCTATGACCCCACCGGGGAGGGGGAATTTTTTGTAGTCGTTTTGTTGTATTTTTTTCAACTCTACAAGATTTAAGTAACGGTTGACATCAGCATGATGTAGCCCTTGCTGACTGGTACCAAAATCATCGATATAAAATCTTTCGTCTCTTACTTTTGTTCGCTTGTCACACATTTATGTGTCCGCCATATTGGGACTAGTTATATAGACCGCAGTTTGTGGCGCCGGTGCGACAGCCCATCATGCCAGTGGTGTGGTGACCGCTGAGAAGGTCGCATTGCGGCCGGCGGCATGTCATTCCGCCTGGGCCGGAAGTTTGTAAAGCTTATCGTAAATATATGTAAATGTGGTTCTGAAAAAGTCTGTGTGTTATCATTTAGCTCGTTATCCTGCCACCACGCGACTGAATAACACTCTTTTGAGAGAGCGCCTCCGAGGATGTTACCGTATAAAAATGTATTTCATGTAAGGCAAATTACGAACTTATCTTAAAGGGAAACTTGAAGATACGGCAGCAATAGTATGCGAGATATATTTTGTGTGATTTGTGTTAGTTTGCCGCATGCAGCGTTCAGCCGCCCAGTCTGAATGTCATAGAGTGCACCGATCTCAAGCGGTTGTGCTCTCCTGCAGCGATTCCATAAAAACATAAATTTACAAAACTGTGTTTGTAACAATATCGGATGAATAGACTGAGGCTCTTGAAGCCTGGATTATTTGTAACTCAAATAGAGCTCAACCCACTTATGTCACTGTAAGCGGACGATAAGCGTCAGCTTAGTGAGACATCCAGTGCACCACACGTCCAGTGCACCACACGTCCAGTGCACCACACGTCCAGTGCGCCCCACGTTGTTACTGATGAGTCTTTGAACAAATTGTCTGGAAACGATAGGTCTTGAGACCAAGAAAAACGACATGCAATAATATGATAAAAGCAGTGTTACACAGCAAGATGATGACGATGTGGGATGATTTGATTTTAGGCTCATTCTCAATGACTGGGACGGCATGGTGGATCTGAAGGAGTGCGGCCGGCTGAACGTCCCCTTGTATGACCCCGCGGTGCCCATCGGCTCCAGCCTCATCACCGACTACTCCTGCAAGCAGTGCATCATCTGCAAGACTCTGTTCGAGAACGAGGAAGCTGCCGAGAATCACCTGCGACAGCACCGACATTACTTCAACTACGTTCGCTATCTGTGCAAGAACGGCTTCAACCACGCCAGGGAGAATGTGAGAACAATAATGTTTATTTTATTCTAACATTTCCACAGCGCCTGTATCATCCTTCATACTTTTATTCCATTAACTATTAACCCTTTCCGGTCCACAATAAATTTATAGAATTACAGGGTAAAACGATACATGTTTTTTTTTTAATAAACCTATATTTATGCTTATTTTCTTAAATTTTGTGTAGAATTTTAGAAATATAACTCTAAATATTACTTTGTATATATATCCAAAGTATGATATCGGTGAAAATATTAAATTTTTCGGTGAAAATACAGTAATTTTTCTGTTGAAGCATACCAGGCAATCTTGATGATTTCCTTGAGGGTTGGGGTATAAGAAATTACCATTTTTGTCCCCAAAAATAGTGAATATCGAGTTTTTCGCACACGCACGGGTCAAGTGCAACTGATGCCAGCGGCCGGGCATCCGAGTGAGGCACACCGAGCCAGCCTCCCAAAAAGCCTATTGTATTATTCTCAGGTAAAAAGTTACACATTCCAATGTTCATAAAACATGGGAATGTGTTCTCGTCCCCGCTTACATTAAATATGATTCAGAAAAAGTATGTTTGCTTGTATTTTGATGCCAAACTGAAGAATAAGAAAAATGTCGAATGACATTCGAAATAGGATCGGAAAGGGTTAACTGTCTCAAAAATTTAAATAATATAAAATTCATGCTAAAATTTTGTAAAAAGAAAATTTAGGGGTCATCTTGGAGTGTCATGGAGTCAGACTCGACTTAGAACTGCAAATAGTTGATAGGCATTCTTCCACACCAAATATCTTTAGATACTGACTCCTTATCGTTAAAATTAATGTGCTGCCAGTGTATTTAATATTTTTTCTTTTCCTTGCAGAAGTTTATACCGTCTACGGAGAGTAGCAATAAAGCAGAGGAAGTTATTGATGATAATGATACTAATGATGGAAACTGGAAGAGGCGTCGGCCACAACCCAAAGATGTGGATGATGATGACAACGATGATTTGTATGGGAACGAAAACTTACAAGACCAGTGTACTAAAAGTATGTTACTACAAGTTACTTATGAAATAATATTAAAATTATTAACCTTTACACGCCCAGTGGCTTCCTTACGGGACCGCAGATTTGCGCCGTTCAATGCCCTACGGTCCCATACAGGAGTGCTTATGGTTCATTTCACAATCGGATTACATTAATTTGTAATAATAGCATTAAAGTAGGTTCATGGAAGAATCTATTGTGCGATGAAACATTACAAACATTGGCCTGCTAGGGCACTGAACGACGCAAATTTGCGGTCCCGTATGGGACCACTGGGCATTTAAAGATTAATGTACCAATTAACACATTCACATCTGGAAAGGTATTAATACCCGTTAGGTCGATTGACTGTTAATTACGGGAAGGGTATTTTTACCTTTTACGCACTCTGATCTTTAAAGTCGGGTAGGGTATTTATACATGTTTTTTTCTACAAGCATTTGACTTTTTCTTACTTATAAGATTCAACATCATCAGTTTTACAAAAGTAAATGCATATTTAAGACACAGGGTCACTTCAAATTTGTTTCAATTTTTAGAATAAACAATGTTTGTTTACTTTGTAAAATCAACATGTATTTTAAATTTTATTGCACAATCGTGAGTATTTTATGTATATTTTTTGTAATAATTCGCTTTGTAAGAGTTATTATTACCATGAATATCATATTCTAAATCTTAAAAAATATTTATAACCCTAAAAAACGTACCCTTAAAAGTTTTAATGTGTATTTTCAAGTTGTGGACATAATTAAAAATTATTGTTAGAAGTTCTACAACTTTTCGATAATTTTGCTGGTGTTGCTATAATTGGTGAGTATCATATTGAAAAATATATGTAGTTTTGTTGGATATTTTAAAAGTTATGGCAGTTTATGTAGAAACATATTTTTTACGCGCGACATGGATTTATCGCCCGTATTAGAGTATCAGCCGAGCGCGAATGTCACCCGATGCGAATGTGTTAATAGTAAATTAATTCATTATGTATTTATTTATTTATTTATATACAGAATCGAAATTCCAATTTTTACAAATATTTAGAAACATAGAGTATACATAAATATACAATAAATAGAGAAAATAATAAAAAATAAAAATAACACAAAAGAATAAGAAGATGACACGTGTCAAAGATCACAGAGATCAAGTAGAACAATACCATCGACAAAAGAGGAAAAGGATGTTAGAAAAGGATCGAGGTGTGCTGGTAGGCCATTTAGGAGCGACATTGCCGTTGTAGCAAATTGAGTGCTTGAAGCTCCACAAGCATCGACTGGGATCAAAAACAATGGATGGCTACGAGCACGGGTGTACCTATCTGGAACATAGAAGTTAAAACATTCAAGAATCCCAGGGTTGTAAATTGAACCGCGAAGAAGAAGGAATGAATGTTTGAGTGCAGCAATTTTCCTTCGTGATTCTAGCGAATGGAAAGTAAGCATCCCTAGAAGAAAAAGAGTTGGGTAATGTTCGGAATTAAATGAATCGAATGTATAGTTACCGTAAATATAAAAATAAAAACGTCGGAGAAATTTTTTATGATTTTTTTCTAGCATGAAAATGTATTTGGATTTATTGGGATTCCAAACTAAACTCCCATATTCCAGAACAGATAGAACGAGTGAAGAATAGAGAGTACGAAAAATTAGAGGGTTATGAAATTGACTAGCCTGGCGGGTGATGAATCCGAGAAGTTTATTGGCGCGTGAAGTTAAATTGATTATGTGAGTATGGAAAGTGAATAATGAATCGTAGGTTATACCAAGATCCTTGACAACTGCTACTCTGTCGAGCAATGTTCCAGATAAGTAGTATTTGGACAGAATATAGAGGGAGAAAGAGATAACGTTACATTTGTTGATACTAAACGAGAGCTTATTTATGGAAACCCAGTTTGATACACTATTAAGGTCAGATTGCAGATTATGCATATCTTCGATGGAGGAAATGGAAGAGAAGATTTTAAGATCATCAGCGAATAATAGGCATGAGGAGTAAATGACGTTAAGGTTATTAACTGACAATACTTGGTGAACACATTTAAATATTCAGTTTTATTTCACATTTATTTTTAAGTGATTGAACGTGTTTCAGACCAAGCCCGGTCCATCCTAAGCAATTGACTGCATCTGGTCCGAAATACAGAGGGACCTTGACATACGAGTGTCCCAACATACGAGTTTTTTGAGATACGAGCCGTCAAGCGAGCGATTTTTTGCTTTGAAATACGAACAAAATTTGAGATATCGGCTTAGCGGATCGGCCGGTTGCACACAAACTACGCGTCACGCTTTCCTTCGGGAATCATCCGGCCCTGATCAGAGAATCAGTTATCAGTGTGCTCTCGCTGTCAAAGCATCTTTTTGTTTCAGTTAATTTCAATGGGGAAATTTGCTATGAGATACGAGTAATTTGAAATACGAGCAAGGTTGCGGAATGTATTAAACTCTTATGTCGAGGTACGAGGTGAAAAATAAATGCGAAAGAAATCTAAATTCTATTAATTTGTTAAATTTTAAATCAAATTAATTTCAAACTATAATTAATCATGTGGCCATAAATATATGAAGGGATGTAATGTATAGGTGATGTCTTTAAAAAATGTGCAGACAGACATATAACATGCTTGAATATATTGATATACTGAACGTCATGTATTCGTATATATAATTTGAAGATAATACATTAAAGTACATTATTTATCTATTTCTTTGAATTTAATAGATCTGATTGTGTGTGTGTGATTTTTACTTTCAGATGTGTGCACGAATCTCTTAAACGAAATTGATGATGAAGCCGAAGAACAACTTGAAATAAAACAAGAGACTTCTATTGTAGAAAATGTTGCGATTCGTAACCCGGCTGCTGCTTCCACAACAGAGCCCATCCCAAGCTCAATCATTACTCCTGATGCTGCTTCGGTATCTGCAATCAAACCTGTCCCATGCCCCATTATGGTTCCCCATCTAACATCCATTGCTGCAATAAAACCTGCCACGAGCTCTGTTATGGTCCCCCGTCCAATATCCATTTCTGCAATTCAACCTATTCCGAGCCCCATTAAAGTTCCGCATCCAAAATCAGTTTCTACAGTGGAACCAGTTATGGTTTCTCATCCATCATCGGTTTCAACAATTGAACCTATACCGAACCCAACTATGGTTCCTTCTACCACATTGGTTTCAACAATTGAACCTATACCGAACCCAACTATGGTTCCTTCTATCACATCGGTTTCCACAATTGAACCTATACCAAACCCAACTATGGTTCCTCATCCAACATCGGCTTCAACAACTGAACCTGTACTGAACCCAACTATGGTTCAACATCCAACATCGACTTCAACAATTGAGCCTATACCGAACCCAACTATGATTCCTCATCCAACATCGGCTTCAACAATTCAGCCTATACCGAACCCAACTATGGTTCCTCATCCAACATCGGCTTCAACAATTCAGCCTATACCAAACCCAACTATGGTTCCTCATCCAACATCGGCTTCAACAATTCAGCCTATACCGAACCCAACTATGGTTCCTTCTACCACATCGGTTTCAACAATTGAACCTATACCGAACCAAACTATGGTTCCTTCTATCACATCGGTTTCAACAATTGAACCTATACCGAACGCAACTATAGTTCCTTCTACCACATCGGTTTCAACAATTGAACCTATACCGAACCCAACTATGGTTCCTTCTATCACATCGGTTTCCACAATTGAACCTATACCAAACCCAATTATGGTTCCTTCTACCACATTGGTTTCAAGAATTGAACCTATACCAAACCCAACTATGGTTCCTCATCCAACATCGGCTTCAACAATTGAACCTGTACTGAACCCAACTATGTTTCAACATCCAACATCGGCTTCAACAATTGAGCCTATACCGAACCCAACTTTGATTCCTCATCCAACATCGGCTTCAACAATTCAGCCTATACCGAACCCAACTATGGTTCCTCATCCAACATCGGCTTCAACAATTGAACCTATACCAAATACAACTATGGTTCCTCATCCAACATAGATTTCTACATCTGAACCTGTTGTAAACCCTGTTACATCTTGCGACCCAGCTCCAACTTCTACAGTAATATATTCGCAGATACCTGTATAATTCCCGATTTGGCATCAGCTGCTAAAACTAACCCTGTTCTGACCTTCGAAACAAATGATGACACCGCAGCCACACTTGTATCAGATATCAAAGCGGAGCTGAGTGACTTAGTTTCCTCATCTAAAAGCGATTAGAATCTGGTGTGTTGACTCGGCTATTGTCATAGATTCTGATACTGGAAGAAATTTAGTGTAAGACCCAGCTGGTTCACTTAGAAATTATCAACAATTATCAACAAAAGAGAAGTCGTGGCCGTTACCTTGGTATCAATCTCTAGAAAAACTCCCATTTTTTATCTGTTAAGTTTTTCCTCTTCCAACTCTGTCGTCAGTCTAGTCAGTGATCATGAATGCTGCCAGTAGACGGCATCACTATTGAGATTTTGTCGTAAATGTCTGAATAGCTGCTCCTCTCAAGACCCTTTGGAAGGAGTAGCTAATTATAAATAATGCTGGGCAAAAAAGACTATAGAGTATAATTGTTACTAAATATTTGATAGAATTTACTTGACTTTATTGACTTGTAGACGAATAGATGCTTGATAAATCCTATGATCTATTATTTATACATATATATTAATATATAATTTCTCAGCCTTTTTACAAAACATTTTTGTATTACTAGGAAATAGTTAGATTTAACTTTTGTATCAGTGCTTGCAGATATTTTTTTTACAAATATCTTCTCATCCTCGTGATATATCGTTTCGCTACTTTCTTAGAATAGTTTTTTATGCATCATTTGATAGCTAAAGGATACAAGAGCCAATGTGATATATGAAAATAGATCAGATAAGTACATTTATGCTTCAAATACTAGTTTTATAATTGACAGTATGATTTGTATTCCACCGAGCCGCAATGAAAGGGTAGTAAAGTAATTTTAAGTTTGTTTATTCATACATTTATTTACTTATAGTTGATGTTAGATATCGTCGCTTAGCTAACACTGCACAAGTCTAATAATCGACATTCATTTTATAATTTGAGCGTCAAACAAAATTGGTCTAAATATGAACATGGATAAAACTAAAGCCATGATAAATAGTCATATTTCCCAGACGTTTGACCTGATTTCCATTGGAGGAACACAAATAGAGGTTATAAATGACTATACCTATCTGGGACAAGTAATACAACTAAGACGAAATAACTTCTCAAATGAAATTGACAGGCGCATACAACTGGGATGGGCAGCATTTGGAAAACTAAAGTACATTTTTAAAGCAAAAGATCCGCAATTTCTTAAAACTTAGGCATTTAACCAATGCATTCTCCCTGTATTACCTTATGGAGACTTATGCAGTAGGCTTACGTTCAACAGTGAAAGTATGCAGGCTGATGATGATGGAGTTCACATTTAGATGTATTCAAATAAATGATTTTACATAATTTTTAAATTCAATCATATATTTAGCATGACGTTTATCGTCCCGTAAAAAAATATAAATTCAGATATGCCGTGTTAGCTAAACGTTTTTTTTTTTATTGTTCACTAAATTGTTTCATTGACAATATTTGAACATTTTTAAAAATTCAGTCAAGGACCATTGCCAAGTATTTCTTAGAGAATAGTGAAACTTGGGTCAGTCACATTTTTTTTACTTCTGTCTAAAAAAAGCCTTTTCATTTACATGTATGGTTTGTTTTTTCATGTAAATAAAAAATAAAAACAAAAAAATTAAATGTTTATTTATTTTATTTAACATTTTTCTTTTTGAACATTAAATTTTTTAGAGACGTGATATCCCTTACGAGCTGCTGTGTCCTCTTCCTCTTCTTCGGTACGCTTTTAAGTTTATGTCCAAGCTTCACATACTCTTCATCCAGGTCTTTAACATTATTAAATAAAGTAAATTCTTCACCTGTAAAAATATCTTCTGAACCTTCATCTATTACGCCTTTCTTACCCTTTTGCTTTTTAATTTTATTTTTATCAAATTTACCAGCCCTTTTAGTTAGATTGTCGTCTTTTAAGATGTCCATCTTTTGTTTCAATATTTCTTTGCGCAGTTTTAGCTTTTCGTGTTTTGTTATTTGTTTTTTTATTCCGAATTTATTTTTCATTGATTTGTATGACTTGACGCTCGCTAAGTCAAAGTCTTTTGGAAGAGATTCGGCGAGACTCAACGGTAGAAGACTCTTTCGAGATTCAGGAATAGGAGTGGCAGTCTGAGAAGCATGTTTGCTTTGGGCTTTTCTGGCCTTTTTTATTTTACCCATGATGATCAGCTGCAGAGTAAAATTAGTGCCCTGTAAAAAAAAAAAAAGATTTTGATAACCAATTTGGGTGCAGACATTTTTGGGCGGTACATGCAAAAAGACCCACACTATTTTGCATACAAAAAAAATTAAAAAATACTAATTATTTAAAATAAATATATTTTAAAAGAAAAACAGAAGGGACAAAAAAGACATTATCATTATAAAGTATTTTTAACATAAAAAGTCTATATAATATTTAATAACATTACAAAAAATATATAAATATATATAAATTATAATTATTAAAAATAAATCTACAGCCTTAAATAGAAAAATCAAAATTTTATTATTCTTATTCCCTAGCGACATACACATTTACTACTAGTATTAGAAAATAAAATATGTTTTGAAATTTTCTAAAAGGTATTTTGGAAAATATTAAAAATAAATGATACAAATTAAAAAAAAATGAAAAGGTATTTATGGTTTATGCTCTCGTTTACGTTTGTTGACTATGTGAAAGCTAAGTGGATAAACACTCCACAAAGCATTTGACCATCCTCAAACATGACAAACGTCAGAATTCAAAGACGATATATCATTGTTATCATTTCATTTGTTCACAAAAATAACAGGTGGTTTCTGAACCACTTATGGTTGGGACGTTATATTTTTATAACTGACTGATTAATCCGACTTTTTAATGCTACCGGGTTTTTGTCATATAGGACAATTGACGAAAATCTAATATTTTCGAAAAAATTCCGAACTTCGAAGTTAATAAAATACATATTTAGCGTACAAATTGCATAAAGGGATTTGTTTTGAAATAAGGTTATCATTTTTGAAGAGTGACAGTTTGTATAGTTCATAAGCAACCTTATATTACATGGATACATGACAGATTTATTTTCTACTTTCCAATTTTGTATTCTAGGTGAGATCATTCAAATGAACCAAATGATTAATTTTGCTATTGCAACAATCGATTAAAGTAAGATTTTAATAAAATTAAGATGGATCTAACCTCAAATTATTCAGCTGTCAACCAGAGACTAGCGCGCGAATGTCGTGGCTAGAGATGTCGCTTTATATTGTAATAATGAACTGTTCTATTGGGACGGATCCTTTTCGAGGGATGTCCTTTACAGCAGCTGACTACCTTATGAACTAAAACAGTATTTTGTAGAAAAAGCTTCCCTGACGCCTTCCGCTTACTTAAAAGTTAATGTTGTACATTTTGTTATTTTCTTGAGATTCATTTTAAGTTAAGACTTTCTAATAAAAAGTGGATAATAATGGTTTTAAATAATATATTTGGTAGGTCTAATATTTATTTACACTATTTTTACCGATTTTGATTATTCATCATTTATATCGAAAAACAACGATGTGATTTTTTTGGGATATGTTAGTTTGATAAATAAAATATTGTTGACACTGTACTTATAATCAAAAGTGCTCTAGGGTTTCAAACAGAGTACTAACTGTTGTATTGTATGAAAAATTACGAGTATAATAAAATTTCTAAGACAATTGCATACTTTTATTTTAAAAGAATGAGGGAATTGTATTACTTTATAACATTTTATCATTTTTTTGGTCTTCTTCTTCTTTGACGAATCCTTCAATTTTATACAACTTTATTAACATTGAAAATGTTAAAGTCATATTTAAAAATCGAATCTTATTTGAATTTATCGTATCATCAATACTAAATTGGAATATTATAAATGCATGTTCAGAATAACTTTTTTATTTAAGCATATTGATATATTTATGTTAATTTGTGACTATACGTATAAATTTATCATTACTAATAGTTATTTTATATGTATTTACCTAAATAACGTGATATTTAGTAGAAGCGTGGTCCACAAGCTGAATTTTGATAAAAATAATTTAATTTATGAACGTTCTTACAACTTTGTATTTGGAGAAATGTCAGAACGGTTATATGGATCATGCTTTAATTTATTAAGTACAATACAATAGCTGCAGGACCTACAAAATTTATC
Organism: Glossosoma conforme; assembly: GCA_022606575.1. NCBI lineage: Eukaryota > Metazoa > Arthropoda > Insecta > Trichoptera > Glossosomatidae > Glossosoma > Glossosoma conforme. The sequence continues at coordinate 244,835 of JAGTXR010000047.1, forward strand.
CCATCTCACATGGTGTTCCATTAGGTATGTTCAGCTGATTGGTAAGCTATCTGAAGACTCATATTTATGCTCATAAAAAAATACCTTTTATAAATTTCACCTTGATGAGAAAGTTAACAATAGGGGTAAATATGAAACAAATCTTATCAATTACCCACACACGGTTCAATCCATTATCCAAAAATTCCAGGGTCACAATTATTTAAAAATATTGATCCAAATTATCTAAGCCGAGAATCAAATACAATATGATTTTGAGTATGTGAGTATATTACATTCTTAATTTACTATTCAATGGTATGATGGTATTATTATCATCTTGTTTACATTTTATTCTCAGCAAAGCTTCAGTGAAATAGAAAGTAGATGGCGCATTAAAAGCGCAAATTAAAAGTTGCCATCGCTGATTAATGGATTAAACCAGTTCCAAATTTTCTGAATGCCTCCTACGAAACCTTATTTGCAAACTTCTTAAGGAGCTTTGAAATAGGACATCACTCTGGCTTTTTGAAAAGTTCAGATTCGTGTGCTCTTTAATTCAATTATTTTAATAATATCACGAGATTTTGCGCTCTTCAGTTATATTGCGTTACCAAGTTTGAAGCCATTAATCGTAATTATACAGTTAAACGTAGGCATTTATCCCTGAAAATGAAGACGTTCATAAATGATAATTTGTTCAGTATTGTCTGTTTTCTTATTCCTATTTATTTGTATCTTTTTATTGTATGATTGATGTACGGCAGTGAGACATGATGCTTATCTGAAAATGATAAAAAAAGACTAGAGGCCTTTGAGATGTGGTCAAACAGAAGAATTCTCGAAATTTCCTGGAGAGACCACGTCACGAACAATAAGATTCTCAGCAGAATCAATGAAGATAGGCACTTAATAAGAACCATCTCAGAGAGGCGAGCCCGATGGATCTGTAACATCATGCGCCACGATGGTCTTCTTCACGACATTGTGGAGGGGATGGTTGAGGGTAGAAACTGTAGAAGGCGCCCTAGACAGGAGTATTTGCAGCAAGTGTTCGAGAGCATGAATTGTAGATCTTATGCTGAGCTGAAGAGGGTTGCGGAGGACCGAGAGGAATGGAGATCGAGATGCAAGATTCTGTTGCTGCAAACCAATCCACCGGATTGATACTACGAAGATTCAATGATCAAAATGCCAACTATTTATGTTAACACCCTTGTATACTGTGGTGTAACTATTAGGCCTATTATTAAATAAATATTTTAAAAATGCAAATTAAATATTTTATTGTTTTGATGTAAAAATAAAAATGGGAAACATTGAATTTTTTACTAACTATAACTACATTTATGTTTTGTGATTTGTTTTATAACTTATTATTATATATTTTTTATTATTTTTGATATATCCAGAATCTAAATATTTTAAGTAATTTAAATACAAAATTAATATCATTAACTATTACTATTTTTTTAATTTCTTAACATTTTCATGTGATTTTTAAACCAGAAAATAAGTATTATATGTTTTTTTTGTCGTGAACTGGAGAATTTTATCTTGGAGCATTAAATACAATTAACTTATTGTAGAATTGCTGAATTTATGCCTCGCAGACTAAAAATATTAAAGCAGTAGTATTAATAGGTTCTGTTTTTTTCCCTCAGAAATATTTTCAAGAAGGACTTGCTTCCAGAATCAAATTTATCATCCCACGAGAATTTTTGTGAGCCTATATCAAACACTGGTAGGTATAGATATATAGAAAACCTAATCATCATCATCATCATCATCATCAGCCTGTGTCCGTCCACTGTTGAACGTAGGCCTCCCGCATGAGTCTCCATCCTCTTCGATCCTCCGCCTTCCGCATCCAGGTCACTCCCGCTATTCTTCTTATATCGTCGGTCCATCTTGTAATACGCAGAAGAACTCAATTAGTGGATGCTACCCAACGGATAGGCACACTCAAGTGGCAATGGGCAGGACATATCTGTCGAAGAGACGACGGTCGATGGGGAAGAAAAGTATTGGAATGGCGCCCAAGAACTGGCAAACGAAGCATTGGTCGACCCCCTACAACCTAATCATGGTTTGCTAATTTGAAAAATGTTAACAATTTAGAAGATATTCATCTTTATTCAGTTTTTTTTTATTTAATCACATGCAGGAGAGTACAGCCGGTCAAGACCAGTGCACTCCATGACACTCAGCCAGGGACGCTGGACGCTGCAAGCGGGAAACGTGTGTTGTGTTCATGTTTGTGTGTGGGTTGGGCTGATTGAAAGTGTAAGTTTATCTGTTTCTTGAAGAGATCCAGATTTTAGGAAGGAGGAAACACAGACGCTGGAAGAGAATTCCAAAGCTTACCGGTGGCATTAAGGAAGGAACGAAGAGCAGCGACCGTGGTAATAACGGTAAAAAAGACTAAGTGAACCAATTTTACGCCTGTGTTCCATTGATTGCAGGTTAGACGTAAGAGTGTCATTGTTTATCAAACGTAATGCTCTTCTTTGAACTGAGTCAATTAAATTTATAAGATATTTTGGGTCTCCAATCCAAAGGTGACTGCCGTGTTCAAGGAAAGGTCGGATTTGTCCTTTATATAGAAGAAGAAGTTGTTTATCGTTGAAATACTTCAGTGATCTATATAATACACCTAGTTTTTTGGAAGCGAGACTGGCTTTATACTTAATTGACTCGTAATATTTGACATTAGAGATTTTATTAAACTTAATTTATTGAATAAGACTTCAGCAACATTTCTAAATTAAACAAAAAGCATGAACATATCTTTCGAGATTTGGCCGTTACACACAAAAGAAAATTCAACATTTAGTAATACAAGTGTTGTAAGTTTTACACATGTACCTACTATGTAATAATATCTACATGTTTTTTTTTGCTACAGACTTTTGGGGAAAATTAAGATAAATATTTAGGCATTGATCAACATTATATTATTAGTTCTCTGTTTTGTTTATTTCTCATATTCGGCAATGTAATATTTCAAATACACGCTATGCCGCGGCGCTTTTTGTCAAGTCTTAAGGACAAATTACATAATGTTTCCTAGCGTTTGGCTGACAGCCAACTATTGGACAAGGCGAAGTACCAAAGTTTACAAAAGGTTACGACAACTTACTACGCGTTGAGATTCTGTACCTACTTATAAACCTATCTGCTACATAACGGTTTTGCTATACCTCTTTTTTTAAGTCCGGTCGAAATAATTTTACAAGGGGTATTTCATTAACATCACAATATGGAGTGAAATTGAACTATGCAGTACATACAGGTATATTGGTTTGCTGTATTTATTGATTCTTTTTTCGGAGAGATGTCAGTAAAAGTAGCTTAAAAAAGGAAACTTAACAAACAGCATTTTTCTTAGCGTGAATGAATTATAAAAGCCTCACCGAGGACTCGTTTGAAGACAACTGTTCATGGGATATAACCAATGTTACCATTTCGTAAAATGCGGTGGTTGTTGTATTATTAATTCGATTATGCTTGACTCTTAACCCTTTAGCATCGCTTGATGGCATATGCCGTCAAAGATTCCCCGACCGTTGACATCGGTTGAAGTGATATATAGTTTTGCTACTTTCAGTACTCATTGTGACATCTACGGTAGGAGATTGGAAGTGCAGTCATTCCCTTTATCAACCAACATGTATTATTTACAGGAATCTGTAAAGCGTGTAAATAAATATCGTTAGGTTTCGTCACAGGAGCGATTTTTCTGCAAGCCACATGTGTGAATGCCACCACATGCATGGAGTTACATAGTGAACGTTTGTTAAATATAATAGTTTTTATGCAAAATCTGATGGCTAAAGGATAAAAGAACCAATGTGATGTATGAAAATAGGTCAGATAAGCACATTTATGCTTCAAATAAAGTTACAAGCAAAAAAAAAATGGTTTGAAAAATTCACGCCGTATTGACAGTATAATTTGTATTCCAACGAGCCATAACGAAAGGGTTAAACTAATAAAGAATACTCAGATGGTTTCTTCGTTTTATTCGGACAAGAGTTATAAAATTCTTCATAACGTTTTAAGAATTTAGTTTTTTTTCACGTTTAAAAAAATATAATACATATCAACTAGGTGTATTACAAATATTATCCACTATACACAAGTGCCAGAGCTAGTAGGTGCTAAATATCCAGATATAGGTATATCAATGAATGTTTTATTGTGCTGCACACAGTTTTATTCGATGAAGTAATTGGATAAACAAATTTGGATTATGAGGTAGACTTCAATTTAAGTAATGCGAATCTTATGAATACGGTTGTTATCGTGAATGGCAATCTTCCATTTACTGAAACATGGCAACACTGCAGTTGGCTGCCGAAATTCATTCGATCATCTATAAACTTCTCGTCTACCCCATTTCCTTTCGTTATTCGCAGACGAGCGAAATTTCGAAACACACCGTAATAATACACAAGTCCTGGACACAATGGCACAGAATATGATGGCTTGCCGGTTGCGAACAAGACGAGGTGCAATGGAGCACATTCCAAACGGGCAATTGCCGTCGACGTCAGCTGGACTTGCAATTTGAATGTGCGCGAAACGGGAGCAATAATTTGAATTTAAACCGAGTTTACAACCTCGCGCATGGGCCATTAGCTTTGAGGAAATTTATGGATAGAAATTGCACGGAAGTAATGGTTGTCAATAAACAGTTATTGCGTTGATTACCCGAAATTGTGCGGCACTAGCATCGTTGTAATAATTAAATTTTAGTATGAGAGCTTAAATACAACCGCTACATCATCAGGACTGGTAGATATACCGTATTTCGCAGATTATCGTACATCATCATCACATTTTTTCCGTTCACAGTTGAATGTAAGCCTCCTGGATGAGTCTCCATCCCTCTCGATCTTCCGCATCCAGCCTCCTTATGATATCGTCAGTCCATATTACAGGGGTTGGCCAACACTCTGTTTGCTAGTTTCTTGGCGCCACTCCAACTCTTTATTTGCCATAGACCGTCATCTCTTCGTCAGATATATCTCTACGTCTATTGCTATTTTGTTTGTTGAATTTATATTGCATTATTATATATAATATACACCTATCTACTACATATCTAGATACATATATATTAACATCCTCCTCTCAAAGAGAAGGGGCGTTATTACGTCGCGTAGGGCAGGGTGAGGAGCAGATCAGCAGACAAAGACTTTATTTTTGAAGCACACTGATTTTATTTATTTAAAAACATTACAAGCTTTGGGCCAAGCGGAAACATACCGCTGGCCGCAACGCTGACCGTGTCACGCTTAAGGCTGAGGACCGACCGACTACCGGGACAAACAGCGCCGGTTTCCGCTCGCGGTCACCAGCGCTGTCCGTGGTAAAATTATGTAACTAGTTCCAATGTGGCCATACATAAAGGTGTGGTGAGCGACAAAATACAAGACGAAAGATTGTCTATCCAGGTTTTCGGTAACAGTAAGCAAGGACTACATCATGCTGATGTCAATATATATATCCTCGTTTCGGAATTTCGCTATTAGAGACTGAATGTCTCTCATTCCGAGTATGGAGACCCATACTCGTAATGAGTATGGGTCTCTCTTAAGCATGTCGGATGACCTTTATATTATCTGTAACAGCTTATGTTAGATTTCTGCGCTATAAATTAAATAAGAGACTTTCCTTATATTAAGGTAAAGTATAACTTATCCCTGAAAACATAAAACAATGCATTTTAAAATATAAATCTTACACAAACTCGTCATGGACCATGTAGAGATTCTAAGAAACTGCAGTAATATATTTAATTGTAAATTATAGCTACCATAATACTTAGAACGTACATAATAACATCCCCTTTACTAACAGAAAGACGACTTCACGTCGCCGGGATAGTTATCAGATCGCGTGGTGGTGGAATGAGGAGGAGATGAATAACACAAAGACTCTTTTACAAGGACATTGAGATATATTCATGTTAAAAATTGACACACTTTGTTATTCGGCTCAGGCCACGGACAATCAACGATCTACCTCCGTTGAGACCCGAGCCGAGCTGACGAGGTGCTTTGTAACACCGCACATTTCTATCACCTGTCGGCCATTTGACGAATTATCTTCTGTCAAAAAAACGAAAATCGCGACATATGTCCGACGAGTGAACAAAAATAAAACACGAAATACTGTATGTCGAGGTTTTCGGCACCAGCCTGCAATGGCTGTATCGAGCTGATATCTACAAGTATATTATAATATAAACTTATGAAAGAGTAAGTATATTTATTAGAACTCTTAGAAGCGGCAAAAATAATAAATAGACAAAATAAAGTTTCATAAACTTTCGTCATTTTTCTCTTGGCGAGAAAACTTCTACCAACTGTACAGTGTCAAGTGCACACATTACATCCAGTGATATTAGAGCTTGAAAAAAATATTTTTATTTAAGGAATTGTACATTTTTTAATTTTTTACCACATTTTCTAAATCACTAGAAAGCGCCAGGTTTCCTGCAGCATTCGGATGTGTATCAGACGTAAATTTTCGAATTTTTATTCTTAAATAATCGAGGCTTGCTCTCAGACATTGTAACTAGTGGCTAGTTTGTGAGCTATCGTAGTTCCTGAAGTATCGGGATATTTCACATGCTTACGTAAGTATTCATACAACTAGAATTTATACAAATACGTATTCAAAATGCTGTGGGCTCTTACATTTAAAGTCTTGATTAGACCAAACTAACGCTCATCAAGCGTAGTTTAAATGGGCATACATTCATTTGGTTCCAACCAAGCGTTGAAGAAACTTTAGTAAGACTTCTATTGAATGTATTGTAACGTATAAGAATAAGGTATTAAGCTGTTAATGTAGGTATACGTAAGTATAAGTTTAAATTTGAAAATGGAACAATAAGTGACGATCGAGACAAGCGTGTCTCGATTGTTTCAAATACGTTAGCGGGCCTTTAAATTTCGTCTTGCGTAGACGCAATAGAGTTTCATGGGATGTGGTCAATTTGCTGAAGAAAATACATTGGGCCTGAAAAATATGGTGAGATGTGGTTCGATGGATGGAATACTGTTATGTAAATATTTATTGGTTGTGCTTTGTTGATATTTTGCATAATTATTTGCGTTTATTTTCTTATATTTAGGTTTAATAAGCGGATGACTATAAAACTGTGTATTTGATGTCTCTTAGCTCAAAATGGTCATGGTAAAGTAACGTAAATTCTTCACAATACAGTGGAACCTCTCATAACGAGCACCTCTCATAACAAGTAATTCGCATAACGAGCAAATTTTTTTTGAAAAAATTGCTTCCTTAACGAGCGACATTTCGCATAACGAGTAACGCAGAGAAGATAACTCACAGCGTATGACGCGCTTGTGAGCCGGGACTTCCACGTCATTGCGTCAGTCTGTGTTTAGCACACGTACCGTTAGCACGTTAGAGTTGCATGTGAACATACATTTTTCTTAACTTGTGTGCAGAAATTATTTGTATTTTTTTTGAGGGTTTTAGAGAGGTCCACAATTTCACCAAATTTTAAAGAGTCGGCTAAAAAATGTCTCTAGACAGCTTTCTAGTAAAAAAAAATAATTGTTTGTCATAAATTAATAAATAATAAGCTAGTTTCGATTTTTAAAATGTTTTATCCAGGTTGTTACGATCTTTAACAATTTATAAGCATGTAATTTTACTAGAATAAACGTTGAAAAAATGTTCCGCATGGAACGTATTATCGTATTCTACATTGATTTATATGTAAAAATTAATTTCGCTTAACGAGTGTTTCACATAACGAGCAAGATTGTGGAACGAATTATGCTCGTTATGAGAGGTTCCACTGTATATTTATTCAAACAATTGAAATATTTAACCTTTTTTCGATTATAAAACACTTTGATTCACAATTACACAAGAAAGAAAAATAAAAGTGCATTTGTCAGGGACGCTTTCCACTTTAAAGGTGGGTAATTGCGTCAAGTTACACCGCGTATCGTTGGTTGGGAGCAGCCGCCTTATTTATAACGCTTATTATAAAACGTCTAAACATATAATAAACATTGTAAACTACAGTTGATTTAGTCTTTAAGCTTCCTGACTATCGTTTGGGAAAGCTATTGGACATGGTACGTAGTACACTCGGTAGAGCTTCAGGTGCATAGATGTCTTGGAATGTAATAATGTAGATGATAGCTGACAGAACTGTGTATCGAAAAATTGTGGCAAACAAATGCTCCAGTTAGGATGCTATGGAGGAGAAAAGTAAAAAACATACCTAACATTAAATAAAATATACCCAATACCGTGTGTACGAGTGCACTACACTTTTACATACAATGAAAAAGTACCTTCACTTTTATATCTTAAATAAAAAAGTACCCAATACTCTGTGTACGCTACACTTTTGGTGTGTAGAGTACTTTTGTAGCAATATTTTACGCGTAATAGAAGGTGCTCAAACTTTTGTGTGGCGCTCTGTCCATTGTGGGACCATAAAGGAGAGCTATGGCCGCCCGCCAGAGGCTTTCAAACTTGGGGCCATGAGAATAGACTATGTCGCTTTTGCGGTCCTTTGTGGTTCAGAAGCGTTAAAAGTTAGACTGCATCAAATTGGAGGCGAGGGCTTGAATTTTCTTACAAACACTATGAAACGAAGAAAAGTAAATGCAAGTCATTAACACATGAATTATTGTTGATATTTTACTATATATTTTTAATTATAAAATACAAAATGATACCAAAAGATTCGTTAATTGAAACGCAGCACTAGAGGTTAATCTTATAAATTTGAAAAAAAATATATATTTAAAAATGCGAGATGATTCGATCGTTGTTTGCAACTCACTTCACACATGTAAGAAAAACAATTGAAGGCAACTGAAAAAAAACCAAAAATATTCGAAAAACGGAATTCAAATTTTGTTCCAAATTTGAATTTCGAATATTACTCAGGACTTTTCAGGGTAAGAATAGAAAATCAGAAACTGTCATCAAAGCTTCACTATATTTAATATTAGGGTCTTGAAGAAGAGATTCACCATGAGTTTGAGTTTATCCTGTCTAAGTTAAATATATATTTTTTAAATCTTTAAATCGCGAATGAACTATATCTTATAATATAGGGTTCGCCAAAAAAAAATTTATTTTTCGAAAATGGGGCGCAAAACATCGAGTGTAGCTTCGGCTGTGTGGCACGTAACGCCGTCCTGTTGAAACCAAATGTTGCCAATATCCTCCTCTTCAATTTTTGTGAACAAAAATGGCCCGATAACGATCGCCATTGACTGTAACGGCCACTCCTTGCTCATTTTCGAAGAAAAATGGCCTTATTTTCAAAGTAATGTCGCAATATTTTTCAGCGTTGTTCAAGCATATACACAACCATATTCGTTTAGCGGAAGGATAAAACTAATTATTTGTCAAATCAGACATGAGCTAAGTGTTACCATTTACGAAATAAGCACTAGTTGAAAAAAAAAAACGTTAGATGGCGGACCCGTTATATGGTTGATCGCGTGGATATCCTTACACTATTCAAAATTTCGTTAATATTATAATATGTACAATGTAGCTAGTACATGATGTATTCGTACAACTTGAATGTACAGGTTCAGATCCCATTTCCATTGCTTTTTTTCTTATACGTAATATATGCTAAATATGATAGTGTGTTGTCGATTCATATGTGTGTTAATAATTTTAAATGGTGTCTCTAAGTCCTTATACATTTTAACATGCCCAGTACTAAAATAAAAGTGACTTTATGTCGCCAGGATAGTTATCAGGACTCGTGGTGGAGGGATGAGGAGCAGATAAGCGCCAAAAAGCCTTTTTAAGAAGCACATTGAAATATATTTAAGATTAATGTTGACTAACTTTCGGTCCGAGGCGGAGCGTATGCTTTCAGACCTCGGCCGAATCACAACTCGCTACTGGTCGCGAACGAAGCTCAACTGACGACTGGGCACTGAGTGCTTGTAGTGGCAGACAGCCCAGCGCTGAAATTAATAGTGGCGATCTACAGGACTACTACACCTGCCAAACAAACAATATGGAGACACATGCGTGTCCGTCGAGCGAACAAAAAGGAGATGAAAGATTGTAAATAAGACTTTTCAGCACCAGCCTGCAATGGCTATATTGACAAAACATTATTTGAGAAATAAATCATTCTACTGTAATTTATTTTAAGAACATTTTTCATTTGCGAAATCCAAAAAATGTATATTTCTTTACGTACAACTGATTTAAGTGATTATTATGTGAAAATATCGTTATAAAGGTTGTTTTATGCCCGGAAATAATGAGAGTTAATTGACAATTTGTATTCAGAATTCCGATTTGTCGACTCGACTATTTCCATCGAATCTGTAAAAGGACGAAGTTTCTCCTGGCAAAGAACTTATTAAGGGGACAATAAAAATAATAAGCAATGTATAATTTCATTAAAACAGTCTTTGACGACGTTTCGAAAAGAAAAGGCAAAGCGTCGTCCAAACGGCCTGAAGAGAATTTAAAGAAATTTAAGCTCCGCGTAGGAAATTTAGCCATTCTTTTGAAGTGTATTGTCCATTTGGAGGAAAAAAGGGGATTGTTTTTGTAAATCCTTTTTGAAAAGTTTCTCGGGAGGCGAAAGTTTTAGAGTTTAAAACTCCAATTACCGTTCGGTAAGGATGTTTTTCTTGGCCTCTGTATGTGTCTGTTTTTGGGTGAAAATCGTATTACGGGCTCTTTGTTTTTTTGTGTCCGTCAAAAGATCTTTCTAAGAAGCGAGAATTGTGTGCGAGTATGAAAACAACGCGGGGCTTACAAAATGGATACAATGAAAACAGTACGTCGCACTATTTTTAAATGAGAGAATTGTGTAGTAAATATATATTATGTTTTTAATAACAAACCAACACGTTTGGCCAATAAGTCTAATTAAAATATGATTTCAGTTAATCGTTTACGTTTTCTGCTCTTATTTTTTTATCAAATATCTGTACAGTTTTTCTCTTACTGTTGTGTTTCATAATTATATGTCAGATATTTCATTGTCATTTTTATTGTAATATTAGAACGTTTGTGGAACGAATAACTTAAAAAAATTGTAAAATATAATAAAATAAAATAAAACTTTACAACAAAGGCAACTATTTTTTAGGCAATATTTGATTCAATTAATGGGCAGTTATTATTTAGCGAACGGTCACTAATAAATAAGTCAGAAGTATGATGCCGATCGTTAAACAAGATGGCGATGACCAGTATCAAACTATATAGATTTTTCTGAAATATTTATTAGAATATTATTTTATTATTTCAATATTCTAATCTACTTTTATAGATCATTGACTATATTACAATATTATTAGTGATTAAATTTACACATACTGTACGTCAAAATTCTTTATACGCATCAATTCGTTCAGAAAAAAATCGACAGAAGCGGGATCCGAACCAGCGAGCTTTGGAACCAACCGTTGCCCTATGTTCAGTACCCTATACCAGAGCTCCGCAACATTTTCTCATCTACGGCACACCAAAGTACTTCTTTGGATTCCACGGCACACCAAAGTTCTCACCTTGAATACCGCGGCACACCAAAAGCCAAAAATAGTTATTAATTTGATCAATTTCACTTTTTTTAATTTCATTTAGAACTTAACAAAGCAAGTACGTCGTTGTATGTCTACATAAATAGGCGATAGGCGCTAGGAGCTTGAGGACCGTTGTAAAATTATTTATTTATAATATTGCCTTATTTGATGGCGGCACACCTGTATCGGCTTAAGGCACACCAGTGTGCCGCGGAGCACTGCCCTATACCACTCGGCTATCTCCTGCTCGAATTGATGCGTCGAATTAGTCTAATTTATACCATTGTCACTAATGTTACCATCGTATAACGATAGATGTCTCTATAGTATATATTCAGAGTGTGTGTATTATTAATAGTAAAGTATCAAACTATTTTAAAACTGCTTCGTAGCGACATAATAATAACAATAAAAAAATATAGAGAAAGAACGATAACTTGTTGGAAGCACACTTTATGATATTACCTTTGTCAATCTACTTCTTGATGTAGTTCTTGATAATTTTATCATTTGTGTCTTCTTTTACAGTCTCTGCTTCATGACTGAAGATCGTGACTTACCCACTGTATTGATGGCAATCTTCAGAGATTCGTGTTAAGCGATTCCTTAGTTCTTTGTTTGCTCCGATTTCAACAGCCGGGGACTCTCTCTCGAGAGAGACGCAAATGAGTTCAGGTCTTAAAATATCACTGCGAAATAATTTATTCAGAGCGTTACACTGAAAGAGGAGATCTCCCCGGTATTACATTACAACGAATAATACTTGAACATTTGGAACCGAAAGTTCTCGTATATCTTCATTGCTACAATGACGATTAAGCAGCGGAGGTCTTCTTATATTACCAGCAGGACCGGCTTCAATATTTTCATATTCACAAAAAATTGTTTCATTTCATGAGATTCACCATGGTAACTTGTATCTATCAATATAAGAAGAAAAAGAAGAACAAAACCAGAAGAAGTAGTAGTAGTTAAAGACGAAGAATAATAATAATAAGAAGAGGAGGAGGAAGAAGAGATTCGTCATAGTTGTTCTTCTTCGTAGTATCGATCCGGTGGATTGGTTTGCAGCGACATAATCTTGCATCTCGATCTCCACTCTTCTCGATCCTCTGCAGTCCTATTCAGCTCAGCACCCGTGCCCTCGAACACTTGCTGTAAATACTCCCGTCTAGGGCACCCTGTACAGTTTCTACCCTCAACCATCCCTTCCACAATATCGTGAAGAAGACCATCGTGGCGCATGATGTGACCGATCCATCGGGTTCGCCTCTCTTAGATGGCTCTTGCTAGGTGCCTATCTTCCTTGATTATCCTGAAAACCTCATTGTTCGTGACGTGGTCTCTCCAGGAAATTCCGAGAATTCTTCTGTATGTCACACATCTCAAAGGCCTCTAGTCTTTTTTTATCACTTTCAGATAAGCTCCATGTCTCACAGCCGTACATCAAGATGCTCCAAGCAAATGTTTTGGCAAGTTGCTTGCGGAGCTTTTTTTTTTTGACTCAATAAGTGACACAAGAACTGACTCCTATACCTCCCAAAAACGGTTTGTTCATAATTCTAAAAGAATAATTGTATATATTCAATTTAATATTATACAAACTACCAAGATTATGGTCTCAGGCATTAAAGACGAGTCTTTCTCATTATTTAAAAAAAAATACTATATGGGTTGCTATTTTATTTGTGTAACTAAAACGGCCCTGTATCTCGTATCGCAATAGTAGTCTGTGCTATTTCAGATAATGCGGTAAGAAAGACAAGTAATACAGGAACACTGTCTCGTATACAGAGTGGATGGAAAGTATCAGTTATTATTTTTAATAAAGTTTTTTTATTCTATTTCATTTTAATCTTATCTTGCTTCAATATGAATTACGTTGGGAAACTTTTTATATATTTACTATTGTTTTGTGTACGATATATACTTTTAATTGTTACAATATTTTGTATTAATAATAAACTAACATCCCTTTATTAAGGACGAACGACTTTACGTCGCCGGGATCGTTATAAGGAAACGTGGTGGACAGATGAGGAGCAGATGAGCAACACACAGACTTTTTCTAGAAGCAAGAGTACACATATATTTCGGTAATCTTTACAAACTTTGGTGTCCGGGGCGGAGCGTGTGCTTTCAAACCCTAGCCTGATCATAACACGGTCGCGGTCGCCGCACCACTGCTTACGCCATGGCTTCCTAGCGCCTATGGTCGGTGGCACCAGCGCCGAAATTTATTCAGTGGCAATCCATAGAACTAAGCCGGTCAAACAAACAATATGGCGACACATACATGTGCGACGAGCGAACAAAAAGAGATGAAACATCGTATGTTGAGGTTTTCGGCACCAGCCTACAAAGGCTTTATTCAGCTGATATCAATACTTAACCCTATTTCTTTAAATAATACTCGTAATACATCATTTAAAGGATCATGTCAGAATTTTTAAAGTCGGTATATATGATGATTTTTCGATGAGGTCTGTCTTTGTCGTTCTCAATATAACCGTGTTTTTTTAATTAAAAAAAAAATTGCATTCTAATCCAACAATAAAATTTATTCACGAGCATTGTAGTAGTTTTTGATGCAAGTTACTTTTTGTCTACCCTGTGTTCGCGTTGTAAGTACAGCCATTGCAAGGAGTGAGGCTGTTAACCATTAATATGAAAATATCCTCCGCATTACCGGGGCCGTCGGTGCGCGGAGCTAGCTTTCAGGAAGCTAATAGATTAATAAATAACACCCGCTATTTACAAATGGACTAGTTCTGGTTGCAGGCAAGAGTACTCGCAGGGTAACCACACTTAACGATGAATAAATAATGATTTTATTTATCGACGAATTCTTTGCTGTGTAACCCGCACTTCATCCATTCATCACGCGTCCTGGTGACGATCCCGAAAAGTGCAATGGCAACTGACAGAATGAAGTGAAAATTTGTGGTGGCAATTTATTCAAGATATGGAACGGATATGTGTCATATATTTCAGAAGAATTCAAGTAGTGAATGCTACTCAACGAATAGGCACACTCAAGCGGCAATGAGCAGGACATATCTGTCGAAGAGACGACGGTCGATGGTAAGAAAAGTGCTTTGTTTGGAATGGCGCCCAAGAACTGGCAAACGAAGCATTCGCCGACCCTCTGCAAGATGGACTGACGTCATAAAAATGATAGCGGAAGTGATCTGGATGCGGAAGGCGGAGGATCGAAGAGGTTCGAGACTCATACGAGAGGCTTACGTTAAGCAGTGGACGGATACAGTCTGATGATGAAAAACTTCTGGTCGGGACCTACTCACAGTATTCAGGCCGGGCCACAATACAATATGACCTCACCGCCTTCGGCACACAACTGACCGAGCACCGTGATCGGTGACACACAGCGCTGCAGGTGGTGATCTATAGAATTAATGGCGCACCAAATACAGCAGCCATACTAACGTCACACTCGTGACCAAAATGCCAATATACGAAAGATTGTATATCGAGGAGGTACAAGTCAGCAGGGGCTATGTTATGCTGATATCAGTCTTTTATGTCTCTTTTAAGGCATTCTTTGATCAGTCTGGAATCTGGATGGTCACCGCATCATCCATCCGCCCCTCACCAGTCAAATCTTCTTCAGAATAGCCTAGGCGTGGTATGGAGAGAACATATATTGAGGTTTAATGGATTATTTAATTGGGAGCACACCAACATTCCCCACTCTCTACAGTTAACCCACAGTTAAGACACCCAGCTCTAGCTCCAGGGTTTCCTTACACGCGATGATAAACGAGACGATTTTTGTCCTTTGTGGCGAACATTGTCTTCAGATTCGCGATATTTCACGTGAAACTGCTCACAAAGGTTGATGATCTCTGAATCATTAAGAATTTACAGTGCTTTAATAGTTACTGTATGTAAACCATACTGAAAGTTAATGTAAGACGGCTTTTTACTGTAGTATTATACGAGTATATATTTTTTATACAAACACATACAGGAGAATACCGACAGATGGTGATAGTAATTCTTAAGTCTCATCTGTGGAATTCTATGACGCTTACCATGGTGTATATGGCTAAACGCTGCATGCGGAGTATTGATCCGCCGACTTCATAGACTACAGCCCGAGATTCACGCATCATCCTTTATTATTACAGGAATTTACTATGGATGGGTGGTCTTCACGGGACGACTTTCGTCTAACACCAATTTTAATTAATAGACTATGACTGGAATTTTACGGGTGATGGATCAAATTCACATCAACCGGGGTATTTTAGAGCTCGTAAATCGTTTAAAAATCCTATTTTTTATAACCTCCGTCGGGGATCGAACTCACGACCTTTGGCTTGCAAAGCAAACGCTTTGATTATTGAGCTATGACCGCCGGCAGTAAAGATATATGACTATGTATTTGTTATTATATCTTATTTTTTTTCAAAGTGGTTTTCGTATATTTTTTTGTAAGAATATTCAATAGTAATAGATGGTGTTGAAAAAATATTTAAATTCGTTTCGAAAAATGAATTAAAATGATTTTGTTTACTTTTGTCGCAATTGAAATAATAGTCGTGTATTTAGATTTACGTGTTTAATTTTTTTTCCAATTTTTAACTATTTCTTCGATCGAAATAGAATTTAAGCAATAAAAGATATCAACCTAGTACACTATAAAAATGGAATATTATAAATTCAATTCAAATTTAGAACAAAATTCCGCCGACAATTTATTTATTTTCAGTATTCAATTGGGTGAGTAATGAAAAGAAACGAATTGCAGATTCATAGCCGTAAATTAAAACTAATTAGTATGTATTACTATATTATTTTGGAATTTTCCGAAATGTGACATTTCATGTGATATTCTAAGTCCGAGAAAGCCAAGTAAAAATACTATATTAAATAATAGGTCTTTGCAACTCAAATTCATTGATCAAGTCACACCTACCTACTAAAGGCCATTGATCAAGTCACACCTACCAACTAAGTGGCCTGAAAAGACCATCGTTCAACACTGGATACGCGTAAGACGAAAGAATCGCAGTGAACAGTGGTTGAAACCAGCTTAAGTGAAGATATTGACATATTTGGTGTTATATTGCTTCGGATTCAGTGCTAGTGTTGACGAAGGCGAAATTTTGGAAGTTTGATGTTGTGACAATAATGCCATGTTATTTGTGGGTCATCCATGATTTACTTATAACAGGGTTTTTGTTGTTACAAGTCAACTATTTGCATTGAGTCTCCTAACGCTTGTTCTGGGTGTGAGGTCATTGACACTAAATGTGTCAATAAATTTACGGGCCATACTTTTATGTAAATACTTCAATAATGACTTAAGATGTTAAAATATTTTGTACTGTTCTTGAAGGAAATAAATAAATAATTGTCTAAAAAAATAAATAAAATAAATAGTAATATTTAATTATTTAAAAAAACATTTCTAGAACTTATATTACCAATAAAATATAAGCTCCTTAAGCATTCAATTCAATAGTAAGTAAATATTTTGTATTTTTTCATCTTTAAAAACTGTTTAAATATTAAGTACACTTACTGACTCAATTAATAGGACAAAGTTGAAATATCTTTATTGTTAAGCATGAACTTAAAAGAAGAGAAAGTCGTTGAAATAAAGGCATAAGGTTTGGATCTTTTAGAACTGTTCCTTTTTACATGGGCAGTAAAAAATGGTTTCCGTTTCCGTGTCAATAAAATAAAATAAAATTTTCGAACGCCATTATGATAATCGACCGTTGAATGGTCGATGTCAATGATGGGATGTTGGGATGGGAGTGAGAGTTCCCTTCAACCCTCGGTGCCCGATGGGAATTCCAGAGGTGATCGTAAAGCTTCCGACCTGGAGTAGCACAGGAAAGAGCGCTTTTACGCAAACGCATACAGAAGAACAGCCTAAGAGGGCGATCGCGAGATCACCATCATCATCATTATCGAGCATATGGCCGCCACAAACTGTTGCCATAAAGCTCGGTCAGCTGCCATGGTTATGCAAACAATTAATAGTAGAGTGATATGTGGAGTAGTGTTGTATGAACAAAATAGTATAAATATATCAGCATCAACATCATTTCCGCTCTCATAATAGACGTATATAGTTATCTCGAAATGCTGCCATAAAGCTATGTCAGCCGCCACGGTCCGCTTTATCGTCTATTTTCCGTATCTCTACCGAGTACATTTTGCGTATTCGTGTAATTAATGACGGCTTTTCAGGACGACAAACTTGCAGAAAAGACAGCTGTAGTGTATGCTTTTCTGCAGCATCTGAAGTATATGTCCCAATCACGTCCACCTTCGCCTCCTTTTTTAATTGTTTTGTTTGCAGTTTTCGTTGGTTTTAGAATATATTTTAATGCTATATTTATATTATAATGCATCATAAACAACTGAAGATTTATACCAATATTCATATTCGATTGACAGCGGGTCGCGAAGTGACGTCGGTAGTCTGGCAAACGGTGGCCGTAGATCGGAGTGTGCTGTTGACGGGACGCGCAGAGAAAGGACTGATCCAATGTGGTTATTCTTTATATAGACCTTCGTTCCAACGGCCGCTCACTCACACAAGGCAACGTTTATTGTGATTGGTCGAAATATATGGGACTTCATCATCAGCCTGTTGAACGTAGGCCTCCGGCATGAGTCTCCATCCTCTTCGATCCTCCGCCTTCCGCATCCAGGTCAATCCCGCTATTTTTCTTATATCGTCAGTCCATCTTGTAGGGAGTGGGCCAACGCTTCGTTTGCCAGTTCTTGGGCGCCATTACAATACTTTTCTTCCCCATCGACCGTCGTCTCTTCGACAGATATGTCCTGCTCATTGCCGCTTGAGTGTGCCTATTCGTTGGGTAGCATCCACTATTAGAGTTCTTCTGCGTATTTCCTCGTTTCGGATTCTATCTTTTGGTACTTACAATACTAGTCGTAATAACAAAACAGGGTATAACCGATCACTACGCTACAGATTTTGTACTGCAACTGAGATCGAACTCGCGACATTTAGCATGACAGCCGCTTTGACCATTCGCTGTTTGTTTTCCGTGACCGGTGTCGTCAGTTTTGTGTTGTGAAATAATAAAACCCTCCATCTGTAGTGCTGGTCGTAAAGAACGCCATCATCGCAGAACGCTTGCAGGAAGGAAGATAAAATAAATTGCACGCTCCACGAATTGAAGCGATGAAATCAAGTTGTTTTTGGTAAATTCCGCGTTGTTAAAATATTAAACCGCATATTTTTACGATTATTTTTGTCTTTGCGGAGAGTCCAGTTAATGACTTGGTTTCCATAAAATGTTTATTCGCCCTGTTGTATCTTTCATAATTGCCGCTCACAGAAGTATATTTATTTCCATATCCGTCCTATATCAGGAACATAAGAGGTTTACAAAATGGATATGTATTAGTGATAAAACGTTTGCTTACCATACCGAAGTTCGTGAGCTTGATTTCCGACGTAGATTAAAATTAAAATGATTTTAAATCGATTTCTAAACTCTATTAATACCTCTAGTTGATGTGAATTTGATCTCTTGTACGAAAATGACATTTATTATTAAACATTGGTGGTGGACAAAAGTGCTGAACGGTACGGAAAACCTTGAAGCACAATTTTTCGTCTTTTATTTCTGTTCGCTTGTCGTACATGTATGTGTCGCCATATTGGCATTTTTAAACTAGTTACGTAGATTGCCACTGCGGCGCTGTGCGACAGCCCATCACGAACGCGCCTGGGCGGGAAGTTTGTAAAGTTATCGAAACATATATGTCAATGTGCTTCTGAAAAAGTCTGTGTTATCAATCTGCTCCTAATCCTGCCATCACGCGACGGAATAACAACCTTTTTGAGAAAGAGGAGGATGTTAGTACATAGTCCTATAAACACCACTCATTTTTAGCGAGTGTCCAGAAAAATATATGAATACGTGAGTGTATAGCCGAAGTACAAGGAACGATAGTCTGGATGGAATTCTAGGATGTTGAGTGTTCCGGGGTTTGAAGAAAACGAAGGGGTTTATGTTCTCTTGTGATATCCAATTAACATATCCCAGCTGTAATAGATTTAGAATTTTGCACTTTTCGTTGCATAAGAAGCATGTGAATCCATTTCGTCGAAATATATCCAATAAATATAGAGCTGTGGTTGGCAGAAGTGGCTTTTCACACAAACTTTTTAATATATTATACTAGAACGTATGTAAATTAAATGTATGTACCTCTCTAGTACCGTTTTCATCATGTTTATGAAATAATAAGTCTATTCTTACTTCACAAATTGCTTATACATGGTATAGAGTAAACAATCCTAATATCTAATGATACAATGAATAAGATCAAAATGAAAGAAAAAGGAATATATACAAGGGACGTATACAACTGGGATAGGCAGCATTTGGAAAACTGAAGTACATTTTTAAAGAGAAAATTCCGCAATGTCTTAAAATTAAGGCGTTTATCCAATGCATGCTCCCCGTTTTAACTTATGGCGCAGAGACGTGGAATCTAACAACAAGTCTTACCCATAAAAAAAAAGAGATCCATGCTCGGTGTGTCGCTAAAAGAAAGAATCCGAAACGAGGAAATACGCAGAACTCAAGTAGTAGATGCTACCCAACGAATTGGCACACTCAATTGGCAATGCGCAGGACATATCTGTCGAAGAGACGACGGTCGATGAGGAAGAAAAGTATTAGAATGGCGACCAGGAACTGGCAAACGAAGCATTGGCCGACGCCCTGCAAGATGGACTGACGACATAAGAAGAATAGCGGAAGTGACTGGATACAAAAGGTGGAGGATCGAAGAAGATGGAGACTCATGCGGGAGGCTTACGTTCAACAGTGGACGGATACAGGCTGATGATGATGATGATGATGAAGGAAAAAGGAAATGAAATGGCTTAAAAACAAAGTTACATCGTAAATAAAATTATTTCCATAAAACAAATAATTGAGTTCATGGGAAGTCTATGAAGATCACATTAAGTATTATTTTTACGGTTAATAGACTCCCGATGTAATTTTGGTGTTCTAAATTGGTTAATAAAAAAGTAAAAGACGGCGCGCTGAAAGTAATTTGAATGTTCCCGGGAATGAAATTTAAACGGAATTTCCCATTGTAGATTTTTAATACTGAAACTCCAAAAGAACTGTCATCATGAAACTTTTCAATTCAATAAGTAGACTACAGGCCGGGCCCGAAGGAAAAAAACCTCGGAAGTAATCGATCGACGATTTTCACCGATTTTAAAGTACCAACAATTCTGTTTAGCTCAATCCAGGGACTGCCAATAAAAGGTAATTCAAAATAAGATTTATAAATAAAGAAACAATATATTTTGGTAATTTTTACTATTTCTTCGTGTTCGGTCTCGCTTCCAAAAAACTAGGTGTATTATATAAATCACGTCGGTATTTAAACGATAAACAACTTCTTCTTCTATATAAAGGACAAATCCGACCTATCCTTGAATACGGCAGTCACCTTTGGATTGGAGCCCCAAAATACCTTCTAAACTTAATTGACTCAGTTCAAAGAAGAGCAATTCGTTTGATAAACAATGACACCCTTACGTCTAATCTACAATCAATGGAACACAGACGTAAGGTTGGTTCTCTTAGTCTTTTCTATCGTTATTACCACGGTCGCTGCTCTTCGGAACTTAAAGAACTAATTCCTCCTGCACTCACTTACAGCCGACAAACTCGTCTTGCACTTGCCGAACATCCTTACATGGTTAATATATGTCGACCAAGAACTGGCAGCTTTCAAAGTTCCTTCCTTAATGCCACCGGTAAGCTATGGAATGCTCTTCCAGCGTCTGTGTTTCCTCCTTCCTACAATCTGGATCTCTTCAAGAAACAGATAAATATACACTTGCAATCTCCCCAACCCACACACAAACACGAACACAACACACGTTTCCCGCATGCAGCGTCCAGCCTCCCTGGCTGAGCGTCATAGAGTGCACTGGTCTTGACCGGTTGTGCTCTCCTGCATGCGTTTACATAAAAAAAAAAGTGTTAGCGACTTTACATTAAGTTAGTCAAAAATGAAGCAACATAGATAGCCTGTCTGTTGCTTTATATAAGTTCCTGGAAGAAGCAGTTAAAGAAGAGTACATAATTCAATATATATATATTGACATCCTCCTCTCTCAAAAGGGGCGTTATTACGTCGCGTGAGGGCAGGATGAGGAGCATGTCAGCAGACAAAGACTTTCTTTTAGAAGAACATTGATTATATTTACTAAAAACGTTACAAGCTTTCGGCCAAGCGGAAACATACCGCTGGCCGTAGCGTAACCTTGTCTCGCCAAAAGGTGGGGACCGACTGACGATCTCCGCGTTGTCTCGGCTTTCGATCGCGCCACGAGCGGTGGTATTTTTAACCAACTCACCCGTTAGCGGGACCGTCCAAAATGACAACACGGCGCACCTAAATGCACGACAAGCGACCAGAAATAAGCGACGAAAGATCGTATATCAACGTTTTCGGTAACAGTCAGCAAGGACGACATCATGCTGATGTTAATATGATAAGTCTATATAAATATATATATATATATATAAGATATGGGAGTGTCGTGGAAGTGTTGTGATCAGTGGATTGCTCTGAAGGAATTTTTATGCGTATTGGAAAGGGATTACTGGAATTATTCCCTACATTCCGAACAAGAAAGAAAATAAATAAAAACACGGCACAATGTCACGCGGAGTTGTTTAATGTCAGTAAGTTAGCTTAATATTTAAACAGATTTAAAGGACAGAAGTTACAGAATATTTACATTAGATTCAGTTGAATGATTAACGAGACTCTATTTTATTGGCAAGTTCTACAATGATTTTTGGAAATATGAAATGTTAGTAGTTTGTACGTTGTGACTTGAAGTTTGTAGATCGGCACGTAACACAGTGAATTCTCTGGCGGGCGGCTTGATGTGTGTTCAGTTATGGAGGCGTCGAAGTAGAGAGAAAAGAGTCTGGTATTAGATAGGCATAGATAGTGAATTGACACAATAGATAAAACAGAAGTCCACCACACATATGATGCGGTGTAGAATGACTTTCTCTGCAGCGCTTTCAATTGATTTAAGTTCTCTTACGTTCTTACAAATTTAATTTTACATATTTTAAATGATTTCATTGGCCGCCAGTTATTGCTAAATGTCACTGGTTCAATCTTAGTTGCAGTATTAATTTTCGACTCGCTAATAATGTTTGAATTATATGTCCCATTGATTTCGACCAATCACAATAAACGTTGTCTTCTGTGAGCGAGCGGCCGTTGGACCAAAGGTCTATATAAAAAAGAACCACATTGGATCAGTCCCTTCGCTGCGCTTCCCGTCAACTGCACACTCTGATCTTCGGCCACCGTTTGCCAGACTACCGACGTCACTTCGCGACGCGCTGTCAATCGATTCCAGAACTTTTCAAGATTATTAAAATCTTAAAACTTTTGTGTCAAATGAACTCAACCAATTTATATCATAAGTTTTATATTCTGTGGTGATTTAGCAAATGTAAATTAAGCAGCCTCTTGCTCCAATTATAAATCAAATGTGAATAATCAATAATAATATCGATTCTAAAAAACTTCACTTACAGAAAATAAGTAAAAAATTAAGAATGAGTCGTTTTATAATTGAAATAAACACTTTATCTTGAAACGATCAGGTTTTGGGTATTACTTTTTTTATCTGCTTTAAACAGTTAATTCTCTGCTATAAACTCCTTTTTTTGAATTTAAATAAAAATAAATAAAAAAGAAGCCTACATTGAAGGCTGCGCTCCTCCAACTTTGCCGAATCGTGTCTCTGAATAATTTTCATTTTACAAAAAACTTTTTGCTGAAAAACGAAAAGTGCGTTTCTTTCAGACTTGAAGTTTTTTTTCAGTCGATATTATAATGTGCCCCTTACGCGGAGGGGGTCCGAGTGTATATTTATTAAAAATAAAGCCTCCCCCGGTTCACTTTTTTAAGTGTTTCGTTTCCCTAATGAGACTCGAAACTTTTTATTGTTGCCTTAATTCGGGAGAGACTTTTTACGATCAGAATTTAAAAGTTCGACGCCAGTTTTCCCTTAGAATTTTCTTCGCCGGAATTGTCCGCAAGTTTGGAATATTATTGGAGCGCTACTTTTGCTCTGCGGCAAAATTTGAAAGATTGAATGATGGACTCGTTTAATAAAGTTGTGTGATAGTTATACTTCTACTAAGTATTTTTTATATAAAGCTAAACTTATTTCTCGCTAAAAACCTGGTCAACAAAAAGCTCATCTAGTCCATAAAAGCTCATCACGTAGAAGTTATCATTTTTATGATAAATATATAGGGTCCGCCATCTAACATTTTTTTTAATTAGTGCTTATTTCGTGAATGGTAACATTTAACTCATGTTTGTTTTGACAGATAATTAGTTTTATCTTTCCGCTAAACGAATACGGTTGTGTATACGCTTGAACAACGCTAGGAAATATTGCGACATTACTTTGAAAATTATGCTATTGTCCGCCATCTAACGTTTTTTTTTCAACTAGTGTTTATTTCGTTAATGGTAACACTTAGCTCATGTCTGATTTAACAAATAATTAGTTTTATTTTTCCGCTAAGCGAATATTGTTGTGTATACGCTTGAACAACGCTGAGAAATATTACGACATTACTTTGAAAATCAGACCATTTTTCTTCAAAAATGAGCAAAGAGTGGCCGTTACAGTCAATGGCGATTGTTATCGGGCCATTTTTGTTCATAAAAATTAAAGAGGAGGATATTGGCAAAATTAGTTTCAACAGGACGGCGCTACGTGCCACACAGCCGAAGCTACACTCGATGTTTTGCGAAGTTTTTCAAAAAAAAAAAAGTTATTTAGCAGACCCTATTCTAGGATTGCAAGGTGTCAAATACTTTTTTTGTATTGGATAGTTGATATATTTTAAATAATTTTGCTGTAATTGGGAGTGAATTCAAAGAAAAAACCTTTTTTTAACACTTTTATTTACATTCCCTTTACTTAAGGAAAAAACTTGTAAAAAAGTAGTTATCAGAACGCGTGGTGGAGGTGGTAACACAAAGACTTTTTCAGAAGCACGTTGGCATATAATTAAGTAAAAAATTTAAAAAATTCGGTCTGGGGCGGAGCGTTTGCTTTCAGACCCCGACCGGATCACAACACGCTACTTCTACACGGTCGGGGTACAACTGATGACTGGTCACTGAGTGATCGTAGTGAGAGACATTCCAGCGCCTAAGTTCATTCAATGGTAATGCACAGAACTTCACATGTCAAACAAACAATATGGTAACACATGCGTGTCCGACGAGCGAACAAAAAATACACGAAAAATTGTACATCGAGGCTTTCGGTACCAGCCTGCAAGGGCTATATCGAGCTGATATCAATATAGAGAGTATTAAGAAATTTGTAAGGATAAATCTAACTCTATATGATTATGTTTTTTGAATATCCTTCATCATGCTGTGGATAAAATCGTGTATTATGTACTTTGGCTTGGGTTAGGTTAGGTTAGGTTAGCGAGACATCGCATAGTAAACCAGTTGTCCCGTGCATCAAATGCCCTTTGCACCAGACGTCCAGTGCGCCCCACGTCGTTACCGATGAGTCTTTGAACGAATTGTCTGGGAACGATAGGTCGTGACACCATTTGTTAGCACCAGTGATGCAGTTAATTTTTTTTTTAAATATCAACAGTAATACACTCTGAGAATCTATTCGTCGGAGCTTTGGCATGCCAACACATCGGCTTGTGTTTTGCCCGAAATTAATTATCGCTCTCACAGTGTGCTATTGACGTCGTGAATAATAAATGATTGTGCGGCGCGCGATCTTTGCAAAAATAATAAATGCCAATTTTCGGGTTCGGTGGACACCCACAATACCCTCCAGGGGTGCTGTAGGGGGCCTATGGGGGCCCGCGGTCCTCAGACGGGGCCTCCTTATTAATTAGAATCAATCACGCCGCAAGAGACGTGAACCAAAGACATCGGAGGAACGATATTCTATTATCTCATTAATTCAGCGACAATAACACATGGTAACCGAAGTTTTCTTCAAATCACGGAAGTCAAGCAACATTTGGCGCAGAACATAGCTTGGATGGGGGATGGGTCGTCGCCTGTTGTTGAAATGTAAAAAAATAGTTGCCAGTTTTAATTTTACCATACTGACATCCTCCGTCTAATTACAGCGACTCCAGATCGTCAGGATTGTCATTGGGACGCGTGGTGGATGGATGAGGAGCAGGTCACCAAAGCAAAAAACTTGCCGAGAAGCACATTTATTTTGGGTAAAAAAAAAAGGCTGAAAAAATTCTGTCTTCCACCCGGGACGTAGAAAATGTTGCGTACCTCATAGCTCCCGGAAGGAAACTCACGACCAGCGACCATGACAGCCACTGTGCCGAAATCAACACAGCGGCCATCTATGGCACTAGCCGCAGCCATTTATGTCTATTGCATGTTGATATCGTTAATCCTGCGCATTATCCTAATGATATCGTTAATGTAGTTCAACAGTAAGGAAATGGCAAAGAATTTCAATCAACAACACATAACATGCAGCGGACGTGAACAAAAACTTGAATGGCTTACCGCGCGTCTCTGGTCGGATTGAGCCGCTCCATAATATTAAATGGTTCAGGCTTTGGGAGCCTCGGATGAATCATGCGATATAAAAAGTTGACTAACAAATCACACAAAAAATATGCCTCGGATACTAAAGTAACCATATCTCTAACTTCTCTGCTTTCTGCTTTCTGCTTTCTACAAAATTCGCTCATTGTCTGTCCAATGTTGAAACAACTGGCATCTTTTGATGAGCAAAGTGTAGCAATATTGAGTGTATATGTACTTAGATATACAATGCATGCTCCCTGTATAAAACTATGGCGCAGAGACGTGGAATCTGACAGCAAGTCTTACCCATAAAATAAAGGTCACCCAGCGTGCTATGGAGAGATCCACGCTCGGAGTGTCGCTGAAAGATAGAATCCGAAACGAGGAAATACGCAGAAGTACTCAAGTACTGGATGCTACCCAACGAATAGGCACACTCAAGTGGCAATGGGCAGGACATATCTGTCGAAGAGACGACGGTCGGTGGGGAAGAAAAGTACTGGAATGGCGACGAAGAACTGGCAAACGAAGCATTGGCCGACCCCCTGCAAGATGGACTGACGACATAAGAAGAATAGCGGGAGTGACCTGGATGCGGAAGGCGGAGGATCAAAGATGATGGAGACTCATGCGGGAGGCTAACGTTCAACAGTGGACGGATACAGGCTGATGATGATAATGAGTACTTGGATAAGTGCCTATTGGTTAAGTATGTGTAGCGGTTTTATATTGTATTAAGAAGATCGAGGTTAAGGTTTTTATTAGAACAGTTTTCCAAGATATGATCTTACATTGATGATATTCTTAGCTACGCCACTGTGTAGTTAATATGTCAGGGTTGACCAACCCTGCACCTGGCACGCAGGCCAGGCTTGGCCATCAATTACGGCAGTCGCAGACGTCACTGACACAAGTCACTGACACCAGTGTACTCTGACAGCTCGGATTTGCTTTGACTACCCCTGCATAAGACTCAAGAGCTGTGGCGTAACCAAGAGACAACTCCTTCATTCAACGGAAAATAATAAAAAATATATTTATGTATACAAATTATAATTAAATAAATTATTTGATAACTATGCCAGCTTTTAATATGAAAAGCTTTTGCGGAAGCCTGTCGGCTAATGAAAGCGAGAGGCTTGAAAAAGGAACAGAACAAATCATGCTTATCTGCTTCCACATATATAACGCGTACGGAAAAAAATGCAAAGAGAATATAGTAAGCAAGAAAAAGACAGTATGTAGCGCCGCAAAGATAATCGTGGCTTAGTCAGAAACTAAAGATGACAGTTGAACCAACATGAAATGGAGCAACTGTCTAAACAAATAAATGGCGTACGCAAACGCCGTGTATATTTATGTAAAAGTAAAACTAACATTATTAAATGTCAATGTCAGGGGAGCGAACAAAAATAAGCGAGAAAATTTCGTTTTTCGAGACTTTTTAGTATCATCCTATAAGAGATATATCACTATATATAATACATTAATCGTGTTTGATTCTTTTCTGAATTTAAGAGCATATTATTTAATAATGTAAGTTATATGTTATGATTTAAGTAGGTTAGGTTTTCTTATGTGCTGTTGTATTAGGGATCAGACTGTTGAACCAAGTCGCCTCGGATGCTGATATATTTCACGTTAGGGAGGCCCAATTCAGACATGAACTCCACGAGTTTTTTGGAGGAATAATTTGTTGGCGTCGTCTGTTTGATGAGCATCGGGACCTTCTGTTGCTTGTATTTATTACTTTGTTCTTAGTACTTAATCATAAGTACCTATATTTGTATATATTGTATTTTTTATTTTTAGATTGATTCTTATTGTACTTCAGAAATGAATTTATTTGTTAAAATTTGTAATGTTTCTGTAAGGTACAAGTAAAATAAAAAATTAAATTTAATATAACAAACACGTTCTTTGATGTTGTTACATTATTTGTGGAATACAGATATATATTCAAATACAATAATGTTATTGTGACAATGCATTTTCATATTTTCCGTGCGCAATGTTGTATGGACGCGGGTGCTTGGGAAGCTTTTCATTTCATTACTTTTCGCGAGTTTATACAAAGTCGGGCAAGAGACGTCACATCTGCTTGTTGAGACAGTCGATTCGCAGAGATATATTCAAAATATGCCATATATGCGGAGACCAATATTTAATAAAATTCCTTAAATTCATATTCAAATATGACGAATAACCAATGCAGTTTTATAATTAGCTTCGAAAAGAAGTAGTGCCTGAGTGTAAAGGTGTTAGATGGTTTAAATTAAAGAGTTCTGGTGAAGCAAAATGAGTGGACGGGATTTATAGACTTATTTGGTGAAGATTTAACATTAAGCTATACGATATATGCCTGTAAGATTCCCATACTGTTGACATCCTGCCACGGCACACCGGTTGCGGAGCACTGCCCTAGACCACTCGACTTTCTCCTGTCCGAACTATTGCGTGAATAAGTTGCATTTATACCATTGTTACCATTGTTACCATCGTATAACGATAGATGTCTCTATAGTATATATTCAGAATGTGTATATTATTATTTTTTATTATTCACTCAGTCAGCATTTATTCACAAGCTTAATATTATTACTTTCCGACTGTAAGTACGACTCGGGTCTCGAACCGAATGAATGAACTCGGACCGAATGAACTCGGTAATGAACTTAAGCCAATGGCTGGTTCCATGGCTTGCTGGTTCGCATCCCGCTTCTGCCGATTTTTTTCTGAACGAATTAATGCGCAGAAAAGAATTTGTTGTATTATAGTATGTGTATATATTTAATTACTAAGAAAATACTTAAAATTGTGAGATGGCATTGTCAGTGAGAATGGTGTTGTTATAATGGTAACTGTATAATTCTTGTAAAAGCAACAAAGCTATGGGTAATTTCTTCCGTTCGTGTCACAGGTGTACCACTTGTGTTTTACAGCGTTTTAAGACATATTAGGAAAGTTTTTAAAGTGCTGTATTTTATTGGCGGTTATTCCCCGAGATGGTCACCTGCTACACACCAGCCAGGAAGAATCTTCCTTTAATGCAATTTTATGATAAAGGGCGCTACAGGGTTCGCTTAAATAACACACGACATTAAACAGCAACCTAAGGGTCAAAAAATAATATTTTTATTGTTCTATAAGTTCATATTCAATTATAATTTGAAACATATATCTATCATAACTCATAATTACTCTTTGGTCATGTTTCTTAACCCTTTCATTACGGCTCGGTTTGAATACAAATTATAATGTCAATTATAAAACTAGTTAAAATACTAGTTAATACTAGTAAATGTACTTATTCGTCTATTTTCATATATCACATTGCTTCTTGTATCCTTTAGCTATCAGATGATGCATAAAAAACTATTATATTTAACAAAAGTTCATAATATAACTCCATACATGTGGTGGCATTCACACATGTGGTTTACAAAAAAATCGCTCTTGTGACGAAACCAAACGATATATTTTTACATGCTTTACAGATTCTTGTAAAGAATACATGTATGTTGATAAAGGAAATGACTGCAGTTTAAATTTCCTACCGTAGATGTTACAATGAGTACTGAAAGTAGCAAAAAGATATATCACGTTAACCGATGTCAACGATGGGAATCTTTGACGGCATATGTCGATAGCCGATGCGAAAGGGTTAAACCCCAAACACTCATTGGTAATTTTACAATAAACTTTGCCGATTACTGAGTTATAAGGAAGTGTCTATTTTCGTTGCATCGAAGTGTCTGTCTATCGCTCCATTCCATATTCCTTCCGTTTCTTTCTCGCTTCTTATCAATATAGCGTTCACTACATTCAGATACATTTACTGATAACATTGAATATGAATGAACACAAGGCCGTCGATAATGACGACAAAGGAAAACTGTCAAGCAATTGATGACATTATAAATAGTTTATTTTATAAACGTATTTTTAATAATAAGTCAAATTTTCGTAGTTCGCACAAAATCAATATTTCTAATATGTAAAATTCGATTCATACAAATTCCGACTTGATAAAATCGAAATTAAAATATTTTGTTTCATACGTAGTGACATCAGCATGATGTAGCCCTTGCTGACTGGTACCGAAAACATCGATCTTACAATCTTTCGTCTCTTATTTCTGTTCGCTTGTCGTACATGTATGTGTCGCTATAATGGCATTTTGGACTAGTTATGTAGATCGCCACTTGTGCGACAGCCCATCACGAGCGTGCTCAGTTATGTGCCGACGGCCGAGAAGGTCGTATTATGGCCGGCCCAGCATGTAATTCCACCTGGGCCGGATGTTTGTAAAGGTATCGAAATATATATGTCAATGTGCTTCAAAAAATGTCTGTGTGTTATTTATCTGCTTTTCATCCTGCCACCACGTGACTGAATAACTATCTTTTTAAGACGGGGGATGTCAGTAGAAATAAAAAAATGATTTTTTTCAATTTGTTTGATTGCTTTATGGATCAATAATTCTTGGTGAACTTCTATAACATTAAAGTACCATCTGAATTCTTGAAATTTCCTGAAGAGACCATGTCACAAACAATGAGGTTCTCGGAATAATCAAGTAAAATATGCACCTAGTAAGAACCATCTCAGAGAGGCGATTGGTCACATCATGCGCCACGATGGTCTTCTTTACGACATTGTTGAAGGGATGGTTGAGGGGAGAAACTGCAGAGGGCGTCTTAGATGGGAGTATTTGCATCAAGTGTTTGAGGACATGAGTTGCAGCTCTAATACTGAGCTAAAGACGGTTGCAGAAAATCAAGAAAAGTGGAGATCGAGATGCAAGATTTTGTTGCTGCAAACCAATCCACAGGATTGACACTATGAAGATGAATTTATCACCTTTGAATCAGCATTGGGTATAACATATCCAGGAAAGCCCACATAAATTCTTGGCAGCGACCGCTGCATTCAATCTCTCTTGGATAACCATCAGGAGGATTGTCAGCAGACGAACGCTGTCAAAATTTTTCAAAGTCGTGACTTCACTGGAGTCTCTCATGGAGCCTGAAGTGTGGCATGAAAGGACCATCGTTCAACCCTGTATACGTGTAAGACGAAAGAATCGCAGAGAACAGTGGTTGAAATTGAGTGAAGATATTGACATATTTAGTGTAATATCGCTTCAGATTCAGTGCTGGTGTGGATGGATACGAAATGTCGGACGTTTGATTTTGTGACAATAATGCCGTGTTATTTGTGTGTCAACCATGATATACTTATGGCATGGTTTTTGTTGTTACAAGTCCAACTATTTGCGTTGATTATCCCGACACTTGTTCTGAGTGTGAGGTCATTGACATTAAATGTGTCAATACATTTAGAACGCCACACTTATTTGTTAGTACTTTAATAACGAATTTAAATGTAAAGTATTTTGTAATGTTATTGAAGGAAAAAAATAAAGAATTGGATATATAAAAAACGACATGATGACGTGACTGCGATTTTAATATTTTTTCGGGTTCTTTCTCTTTGTAACTTTTGTGTAGTGGTCACAATTTACTAACTGTAATGTGGATTAGGGCATCATCAAGGAGAATCAATTGTCCTTCGCTCGAGGCGGGTAAGATTCAGTCCAGTTACTCACTAATGTCATAAAAACATGCTTCAAGTGATAAAATGACGCAGTTTTGTTGAAATACAGGAAAATTATAAGAAAATAAATAATTTAACTCATTTTCTATCGAATAATATGATTTCCCACTCAAAACTTAGTTTGTTCCACATTTTTCATCCTCCTCACCGACACGGTCCAGCCCAGGGGATCAAATCTTTTAACAAGTTCTTCCAAAGTTTTTATAGCAGTTTAACGTTGTCTCTGATTTATTACCTGCAAATCTCCGCCAGGTATACCGACCGATAGCGCTCTGTAGAAAGAGAGTATGAAAAATTACCTTCCCTTAAGAAACAGCCTTTTTATATTGATTTAGTCCAGAATGTGACAAAATTGAATTAAATTGTTTTTACATTGAGTATTGCTAATTGTTTGTATTAATGACATTTAAAAAGGAAAATAAGTGAGGAGATAGGATGTTTATTTTTGAATAAAATTAATCTTTTGATTGATCATCTTGTCATATAAATACAAGAATACTGTTATAATTGTCGAAATCCTCGTGTACCAATTCCCCTTATATAACCCTGATTTCAATAGTTTCCATTACTAGGCATGCATGTTTTTCTTGCGTTTGGGCCACGATTTCTGGTTCGAATAAAAACTTCACAAGGTCTGAAGAAGACCCTGTAATGGCGGTCGAAATGTTGGAAGAAAATAATTCGCCACGCACGGCTTAACCCAAAAGCCACAATACCGGATCTCTAAGTGAATGCTAAAAGTATAAATAACAATTTTCGATGTTTACGTCACTCATATAGAGATGTGTTAACGATCCCATTCCATACAGTTTGATTCAACGCTTTATTGATTACTTGTAAATACTGATGTGATGAAATACGGGTTCCTAAAACCTACCCAAAAATCAAAGCTTTATCAACTCTCGGGCATCGCCCCACCAAACATACGGCGAGAAGTCACCACCAAGAAGGAGCTCACCAAAGCAACCCACGACGCACTCCACCCTACGCTTGGGTATCAAAAGATAACCACAGGGCTCAAACCAATAAGAAGTTTTCTACAGTTGACAACGGAACTGGTGATACCTGAGGCCACCCTGCGGCTGAACATGTGGAGAAGCGCAACTGAGGGGAATACTTGGATTGCTCCGAAAGAGGACCTAGCCCCTGGATATGACCAGGGGTGGAATATATGGAGGTCCCTTAGCAGGCTTCGGACCGGAGTATGCAAGACGAGGACACTAACAAAGGCCTGGCAGCTTAACAGCGGACCGACTGAATGTGACTGCGGCGCGGAGCAGACCCTGTCACACCTTCTGGAGTGTGCGCTGTGTCCGAGTAGCTGCACCCATGAAGACCTGATGATGGCCAGGAGTAGCACCATCGACATCACCCACTTCTGGGCAGACAGGATCTCACCCTGTTGTTTCAGACACGATTGTGTATATAATACTGGTAAGCATCATTATCTCAGAAAACCTATGGTAATCTTGGTTATCTAAACGAACACAAAAATAAAAGATGGGTTCTTTTGAGTTGTGCCAGTGATGATACTTTTACGTTGAAAAATGTCCAGGATTCGCGAAACTTTCTTTAATAATATTTGCCCTTATTTACTTGCTTTTCAACCTGCCCTTATTCTTGGCCTCTTTTTTGATTAGCGAAGAAACTTTGCCGCTTAATTTTAATTAAACATCACGACAATTTATTGTTTTTTTTGTTTATTGCGTAATAAAAAGCATACCAAACTTTACGTGAAGTAACTGAAAACGAAAATGTATGTAAGTACGATTATTATACAATATATGCAGGTGATAAACCAAAATCCTAATAAAAACACCTGACAAAAATTCTTTCATATATTTCACCTTAGTGCGGTCAATCAATACATTTTTTTAGCACCAATGATTTTGTATTAACATCCTCCTCTCTTAACCTGTTCGCATCGGTACTCGATATATGACGTGTAAGATTCCCCTACCATTGACATCGGTAGCCGTGATATATCGTTTTGCTACTTTCTTAGAATAGTTTTTAATGCATCATCTGATAGCAAAAGAATACAAGAACCAATGTGAAATATGAAAATAGACCGGATAAGTACATTTATGCTTCAAATACTAGTTTTATAATTGGCAGTATAATTTGTATTCCACCGAGCAGAAAGGGTTAGGGAAGTTATTTAATCGCGTGGTGGCAGGATGAGGAGCAGATGAACAACGCACAGACTGTTTCAGAAGCACACATATTTTTACGATAAACCTTACAAACTTCCGGCCCGGACTTAGTCACAGCTTTCAGCACAATCCGACACTCGTCACGGTCGGGGGACAACTACCGGCCAAAAAGCGCTTGTAGTGGGTGAAATCCCAGGGCCGCAAGTGGCGATCTACCAAATTAATGGCGTAAACGCACTTGTCAAAATGCAAATACACATGCATGTCCGTCGAGCGAACAAAAATAAGAAACGAAATATTGCATGTCGAGGTTTTCGGCATCAGCCTGCAATGGCAATATCAAGCTGATATCAGAAAAAATGTCTCCTCATTATCATTTGTTTCTTAGAAAAGTATGTGAGTGCATTTTTTAAGCAATAATTTAAATGGTAGAATTCAAAAAATTACAGCCCTAGTATCCGGAGATCGGCTCCCAATATAAGATTATTGAAGATGGTCTCCAGGGAGGCTGAAACATATAATCGTTTAAAAAAAATGTGAATCAAGAGAGAATATTTTTAATTTTTATATTTTTAATTAAAATTAATTTAAATTTATAATTATATAATAATAATAAATATTTATACACAAAAATTTCAAGCAAATACAGAAAAAATGTCAATATAAATTAAACAGAATACAAAGAAAATATAAATGGGCATGTACACATACATTACTATTACTATTGTACTGATCCGCATTCCAACCAATACATATTTGAATACGCGCACTGCTACACATCACTACCGACACGTCGAGCAGGGCCGCCTTTCTCCGGAGCAGCGTGACACACTCCAGCTGATGTTCCCGTGAAGCCAAACTCGTCATCAATTTCGCGTAGGTAGTCGATATCGTGAGGCATAAGCCACCTCTACTTCAGTGCCACTATGTCGGCTAGAAGACACAGGCCTCTTACGGATTCTATGGATCTTTTGACATTTTAACAGTTACAACTAATTAGTTTAGTTGTACAATCCGAATTGTGCAGTTTCACCAAGTATTGTCAGTTGATAACTTTAATGTTACCCTTTTTTTTATTGTAATCACATAAAGGAGAATACCGACAGATGGTAATAGTGATGCTGAAGTCTCATCTGTAGAATTCTATGACGCTTATCATAGTGTATATGGCAAAGCGTTGCATGTGGAGTGTTGATCCGCTAATGTCACAGACTACAGCTCGAGATTCACGCATCATACTTGTTAGTACAGGAATTTACTTTGTCTTGACGGGACGACTTTCGTTCTTTTTTTTTAATCTCCGCCGGGGATTGAACCCATGACCTTTGGCTTGCAAAGCAAACTCTTTGAACACTGAGCTATACCCGCCGGCAGATATTATATATATATATATATATATATGCCTGAACAGTCTCTCAGACGTTAGCCAGATTCCCGCACGACGATTCCACTTTAATAAATATTAATTACTGCGTCGCGGGAGCAAGGGATCAATGCCCCATCGCAATATTCCGAGATGATAAATGAAGATCTAGATAATGCAAGCTGTGTCGGAAACTACATCATTGACACATCGTTTGTTAAAAAGAGCTAGCTAGCTAAAGACTGCTATGGATCCTGTATCTTTCAACGGTTGTTCTCTTCCAAAAGCAAGCTCCATCAACATTCTTAAAGTATCAATCTCGAATAGTGTCAAATATTGCGAGCCAATTAAGTATAAAGCCGGTCTCGCTTCCAAAAAACTAGGTGTGTTATATAGATTACTGAGGTATCTTAACGATTAACAGCTTCTTCTTCTATATAAAGGATAAATTTGACCTATCCTTAAAAACGGCAGTCACCTTTGGATTGGAGCCCCAAAATACTTTCTAAACTTAATTGACACAGTTCAAAGAAGAGCAATTCGTTTGATAAACAATGTCACTCTTACGTCAACCTGCAATCAATGGAACAGAGGCGTAAGATTGATTCACTTAGTCTTTTCTACCGTTATTACCACGGTCGCTGCTCTTCGGAACTTAAAGAACTAATTCCTCCTGCACCCACCTACAACCGACAAACTCATCTTACACTCGCCGAACATCAATACACGGTTAATGTGTGTCGACCAAGAACTGTCAGTTTCCAAAGTTTCTTCCTTAATGCCAACAGTATGCTTTGGAATACTCTTGCAGCGTCTGTGTTTCTTCCTTTCTACAATCTGGATCTCTTCAAGAAATAGATAAATTTACACTTGCAATCAGCCCAACCCACACACAAACATGAACACAACACACGTTTATCACTTGCAGTGTCCAGCCTCCCTGGCTGAGTGTCATGGAATGCACTGGTTATGCTCATTTCGAACTATGTCCACTCTAGTCACACCGCCCGCCTATCTCAGCATCTTCATCTCGGCTACATGAATCTTATCTAAGTCACGTTTCAGCGGAGTCCAACACTCCAATCCGTAGAGCATAGGTGACCTGACAACAATTTTGTAGATTTTACCTTCGGTCCTAATTGGAATCTTGCTGTCACACAAAACCCCAGAGAAAGACCATTTCAGCCATTCTGTGCTTATTCTATGCCCCACATCGGTTTTAGTTTTAGCGTCTAAGGATATCACGGAGCCGAGATATTTTTGAGTATAGACTACTTTCGTTTATATTGAAGAGTGATCTATAATAAATTGATTCGTTTTTTTGTTAATTGTTTTGTATTTTTAAGTACATGTGATAAATTAACATGAATGTTTTTTTTATGTCGATAACCACGGAAGTAATCTGTACACATGTCACACGCCCAGCGGGAGAGGCTCCTCATCCGCAGCGGGCGCAATATGCCGGGATTATCTGTGTCGGGAGCATTTACCGATAATTTATATTATGCCGCGGTTCATAGTCATTAGCTGAAGAAACGAAGGATCCCGGGATTATAACGGGAGCAATGGCGTGCGAGAAATATTCAATAAATTTGATTTCAATATTTCAATTTCAATTTATTTTCTTTTAGAAACATTACAAATCACAATATTTTATTAATTTCTAAAACAGGATAAAATAACAATTTATAAATAACACAAAAATAATAGAATCATTTAAATAGTCCCGGAGCCCGCTAAACAGAAGACTCCACGAAATTACTTTGATAAATAAATTCGTGGAGCTCATGTCGAAACTAATAATGGATTTAATATAGTATAATATTTATTTTATGTAAACACATCTAGGCGAGGACCGACAGACGGTGATGAAAAATTCTCATCTGAAAAAATTATGAAACTTTTACGAACGGCTAAGCGTTGTTAATTTTTTAAAATTCTTCTATCTTTCTTTAAATAACTGTACGTGTCACACTGTAACGAGGCATTTAATCATATTTCCCAGACTTTTGACCCTATTTGTATTAGAGCAGCATTCGGGAAACCAGGGTAAATTACCCCAAATGGGGTAAAAATATGTTTTTTGGGGTCATAAGGAAATTTTTTAGTTTGCTATTTCATAAAACTTACTATTTTCATATAACTTTTTTGTTATTTTCCGTGTAAATTAATTCAATAAATAATGTTTATTTAAATGCACAAAACTTTTCAAAATGGGGGAAGGGGTAATATCGACTTACGCAAAAATATTTTGGGGTAATGATTAAAAAAGTTTCCCGACCGCTGCATTAGAGAACCATAAATAGAGGTTGTAAACGACCATACCTATCTGGGACAAGTAATACAACTAGGACGAAGTAACTTCTCAAAAGAAATCTATGTGTATAATATGTATAATTTTAAATATAAGGTACCTTAAATATTGTCAAATTGACATTATTAAATATTAATGTTATGATATAAGCCAAACGGTATTGTGTAAAATTGTAATTGTAATATCATAGATGAAGACCTCGCCACACGCAAGATTCATTTTAAAGTGGCGTGCTTAGCAAATCTATTTTATTTTTAATTTTCGCTAAAATTGTAGCTGCCAATATCTTTATATTTGTACAATAATTAAAAAATCGACAGGCGTATACAACTGGGATTTTTAAAGCGAAAATTCCGCAACGTCTTAAAACTAAGGCGTTTAACCAATGCATCCTCCCTGTATTAACTTATGGCGCAGAGATGTGGAATCTAACAGCAAATCTAACCCATAAAAAAGGTCACCCAGCGTGCTATGGAGAGATCCATGAGAGGAGTGTCGCTAAAAGATAGAATCCGAAACAAATAAATAAGCAGGAGAACTCAAGTAATGGATGCTACCCAACGAATAGGCACACTCAAGCGGCAATGTGACATCTGTTGAACAGACGACGGTCGATGGGGAAGAAAAGTATTGGAATGGCGCCCTAGAACTGGCAAACGAAGCATTGGCCGACCGCTGTAAGATTGACTGACGACATAAGAATAGCGGGAGTGACCTGGATGCGGAAGGCGGAGGATCGAAGAGGATGGAGACTCATGCGGGAGGCTTACGTTCAACAGTAGACGGATACATGCTGATGATGATGATGATAATTTTTTATTTTTTTAGATTATAAAATTTTACATACAATAATTCAAAGCAAATATAGAAAACAACAAATTTGAAATCAAACAGAATAGAAAGAAAATATAAATCGGCATGTACACATACACCACATTATTCTTATTGTACCACTTCGCATTCTAACCGATACATATTTGAATACGCGCACTGCTACACATCACGTCGAGCAAGGCCGCCTTTCTCCAGAGCAGCGCAGCGGCCGCGGCATACTCCAGCTGACGTGTCCACCGCTGATGTCCCCGTGAAGCCAAACTCGTCATCAATCCCGCCTAGGTAGTCGATATCGTGAGGCATAAGCCTAGTCTCCTGCAGTGCCACTATGACGGCTAGAAGACACAGGTCTCTTACGAGTTCTATGGATCTTTCGAAATAAGCTAAAAAAACTTTATTTAAATAAATACTATTGGTAATAATCGTATGAGAGCGAAAATTTCAGCTTCTGTTTGTTAGTTTGCTCAACAAATTCACAGAAATGGCATTGCTTTAAAAATTATATTATGGAGTTTAAATTAATTAATGTTGATCGATTACTCCAGCATTTGTGCACGCCGCTGATCAGGGCCGTATTGAACGCGGGCCTCACGGAAACTTTATTATTTCTCGTAATTAATAACTATTACAGAGTATACAGGGCCGGAGCAGGGACAGGGTTAATTATCGCGACGGTTTTAAGGCCGCCATTTTAAATTAAATTTCGCCCTCCATCTTGTTTGGTGACACGAAGGCCGCGTCACAAGACTTATCCGAAAATAAACTATGTTAATTATTCAATTAATAACGATGATACGTTTTAAATCATCAATCAAATAAATCTTTTGAATTTGTTCATATCTTCTAGAATCTAGATTATTATATCAAATTACTTTTGATCTTTATTCCAGTACATAATTTTTTCAATATCCATACAAAACTCCGAATTTAACCCTTTCATTACAGCTCGGTGGAATACAAATTATATTGTCAATACGGCGTACCTGAAAAGATAAAGGAAAACCGCCTAAGATGGTATAGGCATGTTACACGGAGAGATGAGGACCACATGGTGAAGAGAGCCCTCAACATACCCAGGCTGAGAAGAAGACCTGTTTGACCACAGGCAACTTGGACTGCTACTCTATACAAGGATCTGAAAACTCTGAGCTTGACCAAGAGTGCAACGCAGGACAGACAGACATGGCGAATGTGCACAAGGAGAGCCGACCAAAGATGATGGGAAATGGCGAGGCTAAAGAGACTGTCAATAAGGCGTGAAATTTTCAATCCATTTTTTGCTTAAAACTTAATATAGTATTTGAAGCATAAATGTACTTATCTGGTCTAATTTCATAACATTGGTTCTTGTATCCTTAGCTATCAGATGATGCATAAAAAATTATTATATTTAACAAACGTTCATTATATAACTCCAAACGCGTGGTAGCATTGACACATGTGGTTTACAGAAAAATCGCCCCTGTGACGAAACCTAACGATATTTATTTACATATTTTACAGATTCTTGTAAATAATACATGTAGGTTGATAAAGGAAATGACTGCAGTTCCAACTTCCTACCGTATATGTCACAATGAGTACTGAAAGTAGCAAAACGATATATCATGGCTACCGACGTCAACGGTAGGGGAGTCTTACACCGCATATATCGGGTACCGATGCGAACAGGTTAAGCAACATGTATTTCACCGATATACAACTTCTTGTACTATATCAATGAAAAATCTGCCCTTTACTCGAATAAGACAGTCACCTTTTGGTTGGAACCATGAAATACCTTCTGAACTTTATAGACTCGGTTTGTGAAAGAAATAATGTTACACTTACGACTAACTCTAATCCTTGGAGCACAGGCGTATGGTTGGTGCACTTAGTCTTTTCTACTGTTATTACCATGGTCAATGTTCTTTTGAACTCATAGAAATAATTCGTTCTGCACCCACCCAGAAACGACAACCTTACACATGCTGGACATCTTTAGTTGGTTAATGTATGTCGACCAAAAATTAACCATTTGTAGAACATTTCCTCTTTCATACAAGCTCGATATCTTCAAGCTTCGCTCTCAGGTATAGCTCAATGAACAAAGCGTTTGCTTTGCAAGCCAAAGGTCGTAGGTTCGATCCCCGACACAGATAAAAACAAATAAATAACAATAAATTTCCGAGCTCTAAATCTCTCCCTCAGTTGTTGCGAATTTGATCCCTTCCCCGTAAAATGCCAGTCACAGCCTATTAATCAAAATTGGTGGTAGACGAAAGTCATCCCGTGAAGACCACCCATTCATAACAAATTCCTGTAATGATTAAGGATGATGCGTGAATCTCGGGCTGTAGTCTATGACGTTGGCGGATCAACACTCCACATGCAGCGCTTTACCATATGCAGCATGGTAAGCGTAATAGAATTCCACAGATGACACTTCAGAATTACTATCACCATCTGTCGGTATTCTCCTGTATGTGCTTCCATAAAAAAAAAAAAGAATATGATTGTACACTTAAAATATCCTCAATTTCTAGACAAACCAAACACATTTCTCCCGATGCTGGCCACTGGTTCCAGCCGGCTGTGGTATCCTGTATTCTTTTTCGTAAAAAAGGCGAAATATTACTGATCTTTGAGTATTATTTTTAATTTCTCTACTATTAATATAAGATACTTAATACATTAATAAGGCGTTTAACCAATGCACCCACCTGTATTAACTTATGGCGCAGATACGTGGAATCTGACAGCAAGTCTTACCCATAAAATAAAGGTCGCCCGGCGTTCTATGAAGAGATCCATGCTCGGAGTGTCGCTAAAAGATATAATCCGAAACGCGGAAATACGCAGAACAACTCAAGTAGTGGATGCTACCCAACGAATAGGCACACTCAAGTGGCAATGGACAGGGCATATCTGTCGAAGAGACGACGGTCGATGGGGAAGAAAAGTATTGGAATGGCACCAATGAACTAGCAAACGAAGCATTGGCCGACCCCCTGCAACATAGACTGACGACATAAGAAGAATATCGGGAGTGACTTGGATGCGGAAGGCAGTGGATCGAAGAGGATGGAGACTCATGCCGGAGGCTTACGTTCAAAAGTGGACGGATACAGGCTGATGATGATGATTATATAATTTGTTTTTATAATAAGTATGATAAAATATCTACAAAGTAATCTGAAAATTAGCTTTTTTTCGCGTGTGGCTTTATAATAAATGTTCACGTATAAAAACGGCCTCGGATTTTGTTTGCGAGTCGGTCTGAATTACTGCGGATCGAATCCCGGGGGATTCGCGTTTTTAATTAGATAAAGTGGTGTTTAATTAATCCACATAAAAATACACGTAAACGTGAATTTCATTTTTATCAACCTGATCGTTAAAACATGTTATTTGTTTTTAGTCACTTAAATAACATATGATTTATGTTCAGGGCGGACTACACTACTTCTGTTTATATTCGCACCATATTTGGAGCGTAAGGCCATCAAAAAGAACCGCCACATAGTTGACACTGTCCATGCCATGTCTCAAAACATCTTAGCAACCATTGATCCATCTGGGAATAAGTAAAATATTCTTAAAAATCTCGGTAAAAATCTCCAGAAGCACAAGGACTTCAATAAAGGGCAGCTTTAGTATCCGTAGCATTTTTAAGACGATTGGCTGATTAGTCCGACGCACTCGAGGTCTGAGTCTTTTTTGTTATGTAAGCACAAACAGGACAATACCGACAGATGGTGATAGTAATTCTGAAGTCTCATATGTGGAATTCTACGACGCTAACCATGGTGCATATGACTAAGCGCTGGATATGGAGTGTTGATCCGCCAACGTCATAGACTACAGCCCGAGATTCACGTATCATACTTATTATTACAGGAATTTACTATGAATGGGTGGTATGCACGGGACGACTTTCGTCTGCCACCAATTTTAATTAATAGGCTATAAATGACATTTTACGGGTGACGTATCAAATTCACACCAACCTGGGGTATTTTAGAGCTCAGAAATCGATTAAAAATCTTTTTTTTTTATTCTCCGTCGGGGATCGAACCTACGACCTAAGGCATGCAAAGCAAAACGCTTTGACCAATGAGCTATAACCGCCGGTTTCTTGCATTATGTAAAAATATAATAGTCATAATATTCGTATGGAAACGAAAAATTAATGATATAACTATTATCAAGATTTTTATATAATTAACGTATCAATGCTAATTACCATAACATTACATATCGTTTTTCGTACAGAATAAAAGAAAATATCTACCAATCAGGCCAAACAACGAAAAAATACCCGAATAATCTCGCGGGCACACAACCGATACAATCCATTGTTGCAGGGATCGTATGTGGCGTACAATAACACCGATACAATGAAATCAATTAATAAAAACATTTATCATTCCTACGAGAACGTCTCTTCCATTTTCACTTATCGATAGCCGCAAAAGAAAAACCTGATATCAATGCTAAGTCCCTCGTTATTAATGGAGGCAGAATCAATCTTAGTCCGAGAGACCGGCGGAGAATTCGCCAGGCGACGCTCGCCTCCGACCCCTGACTAATGCGAACGCCGCGTCCTCAGGAAAATCAAGCCAAACTATTTCTAATTATTATCCACTGTCGCTTCAGCAGATACAGTGTTTTCAGGTTTTGTTCACGTTTTTACTTGAAAGTTGCTATGAACGATTTCAATGAGATGTTTCGCATAATGCGTTGCGTATTATTTTGATATTTAAAAGTATACTAATGAGAAAACTGTGAAGTTTAATAAAATTGAACTTTTATTACTTAAATTTTGCACTATCAATTTTTTTGAAGAAAACTTTTAATAATAATACTTTTGTAATATCACATTTTCATTTTACGTATTTGAAATAACTAAAAATATATAATATTTATTTTTTAATTTTTATTAGAATATTATTTTATTATTTCAATATTCTAATCTACTTTTATAGATCATTGACTATATTACAAATTATTATTACTTAAAATATACATATACTATACATAAAATTCTTTTTTCAACGCGTCAATCCAAGCACAAAAATAACGGCAGAAGCGGGATGCGAACCGCGGACCTTGGAAACCAACTATGCCCAGGTATTCATACCGCTCGGCGAACTGCGCCATTGCCCCGCCTAGACTGACGTGCGTTGAAACTAGTATTTATATCATTGTTACCATCGTACGATAGATGTCGCTATAGTATATATTCAAAGTATGTATATTTTTATTATTATTCTATCAGTCCTCATTTATTTACAATCTTAATATTATTACTTTCCGGAAGTCTATTTATTTTAGTAAGTACCACTCGGGTCTCGAACCAAACTATAGACTGAATGGATGAGAAACGACTACTTATAGTTCCGACTCGGACTTTATAACCAATCATTTACCTGTGTTACTGATGGATAATTTTTACTTTCTTGATATTGTCTCAAGGAGACATTATTATATTTACATTATATATTCGCAATATTTCCCAGCGTTGTTCAAGCGTATACACAACCACATTCGTTCAGCGGAAAGAATAAAAATAATTATCTGTCAAATCAGACATGAGCTAAGTGTTACCATTCACGAAATAAGCACTAGTTAAAAAAAAAGTCAGATGGCGGACCCAATGATAACCAACATAACTGAGTGACGGCAATTTGTAGTACGAAATTGTATCGTCTTCATATGATCACCACAAGTTAATGCTATTTCGTCCTTTCAGTTGTTTCTGTCCATTTCTCATTCTAGGATATATCTACACCTAAAGTCCACTTGGGAACATAAATGGTCCTCGAAGTTTTCCCGATATTTTTGGGTGATTTGTTAATCGAGTGATTGTCGTCCCAGATATAATTAGTTGTTCTTGGAAATGACTACGGGAAACACCAAGGCAACTGATCATATAAAAA
Source organism: Glossosoma conforme (assembly GCA_022606575.1). Taxonomy (NCBI): domain Eukaryota; kingdom Metazoa; phylum Arthropoda; class Insecta; order Trichoptera; family Glossosomatidae; genus Glossosoma; species Glossosoma conforme. Next base: position 289,258 of record JAGTXR010000047.1, read on the forward strand.
AATGATCTCAGATAAATTGCAAATCAATTGACAACCATTTTTTAATACAATTATCAGTAAATTCACGACGACACTTATTTGTAATCTAAATTCTGCTGTAGCCGCTTGTAAATATACAAGATTCTCTTGATAATGTTACGTCAGCATAGCTGTGAGTGCATCACGTAGTTCACACGAACAGCTAGAAGCATACAAGATTATAAAACTTGGCTGCTTACAACTCGTATGTATAATATTTTCTTCGTCCAGCGCACATTCAGCGTCCAATAACAAAGGACGGAAACCTACGGACGTCTCGGTAATTGGAAATGTCTTCCCGTAGCGGGGCGGGCGCGCGGAGCTAAGGCCAGGGACACGAGGCGTCGAACCCCTGGCGAACGCGAACTGCCCCGCTCGCTCTTTTTATACAACATATTCCATACTATCCATACTTAATAAATACATCGGTGAGTTTGCAAGATCTTTTGAATGCATCATGATAAAAACTTAATACAACTTGGGTTATCTAACGAGAGCCACGTGCTTTTGATATTTGTATGCACTGAACATAACCCGCTTCACACACGTAACAAATCGCACGACGCACGAAGTATATTTAATAATGCGCACATTCAGGTTATGATCACTCAGCAACTGATACGTGCAATGGGTGCCTCCTCTGAACAATTGTGACTCCTACACAAAATTGAGTAAAAAAATATTAATTTAAAGCTCCGCAAGCAACTTGCCAAAACATTTGTTTGGAGCATCTTGATGTACGGCTGTGAGACATGGTGCTTATCTGACAGTGACAAAAAAGACTGGATGCCTTTGAGATGTGGTCGTACGGAAGAATTCTCGGAATTTCCTGGAGAGACCACGTCACGAACAATAAGGTTCTCAGTATAATCAAGGAAGATAGGCACCTAGTAAGAACCACCTCAGAGAGGCGAGCCCGATGGATCGGTCACATCATGCGCCACGATGGTCTTCTTTACGACATTGTGGTAGGGATGATTGAGGGTAGAAACTGTAGAGGACGCCCTAGACGGGAGTATTTGCAGCAAGTGTTCAAGGACACGAGTGTTAGGTTTTATGCTGAGCTAAAGAGGATTGCAGAGGATCGATAAGAATGGAAATCGAGATGCAAGATATTGTTGCTGCTAACGAATCCGCCAAAATGATACTGCGAAGAAGAAGACACAAATTCTGAAGAGAATAACCCTGTGAAATATATTAGAATCGCAGTCACGGGTTAAAAGTAAAAAGAGAGTGAATAATAAATTCTCTCAATAAAATACGAGAGAAATTGAAAAATGCGCGGTATTATTTGTGTTGGTGTCGTTGGCCTATATTCATACGCACGACAATATTTAGAATGACGATGTAGTCAATATTATCATCATCGGTATATCAAGGTTTTCTTAATGCATCATGATTGACAGAGCCAGTATAAAGCGCCTATTTCGTCCCCAATCTTCTTTACAGAAGCGAATCTTGGTATCTCACTAAAAGCCAATACAGCCGTGTAATGGTGTTTGAAAATAGATGCCTGCATAAAATACTGTAGGCACGTAGTGAGGGATGACAAAGTGACAGAGCGGACAAGGTAGTCTTACATATAACAGCCGGACAAGATACGAAGGGATACCGCAAAAGAGCGTAAGCTACAGCTGCTTAAAAAGGTTAAGCTTCAAAGATCACGCCATCCTGCAGTCATCGTAAGCTATACATATAAAATTTACTCGAAGGAGCTGCTGCGGGAGGCATAGCTGACATAGGATTTGGCAAGTATCATAGCGGCTGACAGAGCTTTGTGCTAGCATTACGTGACGACCATGTGCTCCAGTAATTGGCACGGACAGCGTATGATAATGATAAATATTATAAAAATATACTAGCGTGAAATCATAAAGTAAGTACTATCCCTTAAAATTAAATGCAATGCTGTAATTTAATGTAATTGGCGGATTATCACTGTACGCACAATGCCTTTTAAAAATGACACACTAGATATGCCGGCGGTCATAGCTCAATGGTCAAAGCATTTGCTTTGCAAACCAAAGGTCGTGGGTTCAATCCCCGATGGAGATTAAAAAAAAAAAGGATTTTAATCGATTTCTGAACTCTAAAATACCCCGGTTGGTGTGAATTTGATTCATCACCCGTGAAATGTCAGTCATAGCCTATAAATTAAAATTGGTGGTAGACGAAAGTCGTCCCGTGAAGACCACCCATTCATAGTAAATTCCTGTAATAATAAAGGATGATGCGTGAATCTCGGGCTGTAGTCTATGGCGTTGGCGGATCAACACTCCACATGCAGCGCTTAACCATATACACCATGGTAAGCGTCATAGAATTCCACAGATGAGACTTCAGAATTACTATCACCATCTGTCGGTATTCTCCTGTATGTGCTTACATAAAAACAAATAAAAAAACACACACTGCCTTTTAAAAATGACACACTAGATATAATCTACGGGCGAGTCTCTTCGTCGCTGTATGGCAACATTTTCTTGTACATGCTTACAAAAAGTGAATAGTTATTTTTATTTTTGTCGTAATTAATGATATATATTCCGATGGGCGTGCCGCAACATTTTCGACCATTCTACAAAGTGCTATGACAATGGCCGTTCTCGACAAACGCCGCCCGCATTAATTAAACACATTAAACAAAACATATTAATTTAATGCAAGAACTTACACCGGCACGTAAAGCACCGGAAACGGAATCCGTCGAAGAGAAATAACTAACATTTTACGCGATTCATAACAAACTCATTTACTTAAAAAAAAAAGGAAGTTATAATATATTTTAAATATTGTTAATATATACTTAATAAACCGATGAAGATTTGTGAAAATATTCAAAAGTTGGTGCACATACGAAGTCATAACAAAAACCATCTATATGGCGTTTTGTTTATCAATTCATATATGTGTCACAATTTTTTTTTTGACAAGTCCGGTCACGCGTGAATCATTAGTATTGTACATGGCTGTCTGTCATTGGTGCGCGATTAGTTTACATAGATTGCAACTTGCGGCGCTGGGTGTCATCGTTCACGGTCGCCCGGTGGCGAGTAATCAGTTGTGCGCTGACCGCGACCAGTAGCGAGCGTGGTCGATCTGGTGCCTAAAGCAAGCAAGTTCCGCCTCAGACCGAAGTTTGTCAATTTTTAATTTGAATATATCTCAATGTTCTTCTGAAAAATTCTTTGTGTTGCTCATCTGCTCCTCATCTGTCCACCACATGTCCTAATAACGATCTCGGCGACGTGAAGCCGCCTTTCCTCAGGTAAAGGGGATGTTAGAGTAAACAAAATATTAAAAAAGAGATTCGCGTTAAAAGTTTCACATATTTTGCCACGAGTATAACTGAACATCTTTTTACTGTAATCAGATACAAGAACACTATCCGGTTTTCGTTAACAGTCTGCGCAATTGAAAAATATGATTCCGTGCCTTGAAAATCTTCCCACAGCAAAAGCTCAGAGCACCGTGAAGAAAAATACTTTCGAAGCGGTTTTTTCATTTCAAATAAAAATGGATAAAATTGGATTTCCTTTCTCGGTCCTTTGTGGACATTCTCGGCGAGGAAGAGAGTTTAATCTTGCCCCAAATGGCCGCAGACCAAAGAGTTTAAATTCCATAACAGTTTGTTTTGACATACGTTTCTCACCAGAGCAACCCCTTCTGATCAATTTATCTTTATTATTAATATCATATTTCACAATGATCGGTTGCCTTAGCGTTACCTAAAGCCGTTTTCAAGAAAAATAATCTCATAGGATTTATTAAAAATACATATATTTTCTGCTGTTGTTCAAGAAATGTTTTTATTTTCAGAGAGTTTACCTTGGGTATTTGTGCATAACTTGGTTCTGTAAGATACCTCCCTGTCCCGTTCTGTTTTTAGAGATCCAGATAAGGACCCGTTACTTGACGCATGCAAAAACATATTTGTAAGAGACTGGCTAAAGGCCTTTCCGAGATTCTAGATGCATTAATAAGATGTTAATTAGAGTTCATTTTAAGGCTGCAAACTTAGTAAACTAGAAGAGTTTCACTAGAAATAAGGTAGGGAGTTGATAAGTGGGAGAAAGGGTGTGGTCAAAATGTCTACATAAAATATGCAACATATGAATATAGTTTTGTCGTATATGTTTATTTTTTTAAATAGTTAGTTATTGCACTAATAAAAAATAAAACTATAAAAATATTATGAACCTTAATATACTTATTATTAATACGGAATTTATGTAATGAAAAACTCTTTTATTTTAAGTTTTTTTGAATCTAACAAGAATTCATTGATCATAATTGTTTTGTTTTGTGTGTATGGGTATCGCGAAGCAATGTTGCCAACCACAAAAATGTCATCACTAGGTACGAACATTTAGGTAAAGAATAAAATAATTGGAAAATTCAACACAAACAAATGTCATTATTTTAGTTTACGTATTTCCGTGTTTATGTAAAATAATTATTTCCATCACTATCGAAGTGTATAAATTATTACTTTTATTAAGTAATTTACTGCTCGAGGAGGTCCCGGTTGTCCCTCTGGCCATTCACATGTAATCTTATTCATTCACTCCCGCCCCGGCATCCATCTTTCATCCCATTCTGAACATTCCATCGTTCCAATTTAATTTATTTAAAATTACCAAATTCCCCATCCGCCCTTACATACTCGCAATATAACATAGACGTACTAAAACACACATAGATATATCGTCCCTTTTATAACAGCAAGGCTGGCACGAAAGTTACGTTTTATATTTACTATTTATTAAAGCAATTAAACTTAAAAATATAGCCTTGATGCTTTGCGGCATAAAAACAGTAATATAATAAAATCTGTATACAAATCTGCAACAATGATGGTCCAGCTCCATGAAAGCAATAAAAATATATCTAATAAACAAAGGTGTCTTCACAAACGCCCTAGAAGATGTTTTTAAGCTGCTATCCTGGACAAAATATGGAATAAACATTAACAGAGAGTACATTTCTTACCTCCGATTTGCAGATGACATAGTGCTAATAGCCGAATCACCTGACAAGCTCCGAGACATGCTCTACGGCCTCAATGAAGCGTCGAACAAAATTGGTCTGAAAACAAACATGGATAAAACAAAAGCCATGATAAATAGTCATATTTCTCAGACCTTTGATCATATTTCAATTGGAGGAACACAAATAAAGATTGTAAACGACTATACCTATCTGGAACAACCCATAAAATAAAAGTCACCCAGCGTGCTATGGAGAGATCCATGCTCGGAGTGTCGCTAAAAGATAGAATCCGAAACGATGAAATACGCAGAAGAACTCAAGTAGTGGATGCTACCCAACGAATAGGCACACTCAAGTGGCAATGGGCAGGACATATCTGTCGAAGAGACGACGGTCGATGGGGAAGAAAAGTATTGGAATGGAGCCAAAGAACTGGCAAACGAATCATTGGCCGAACCCTGCAAGATGGATTGACGAACATACGAAGAATAGCGGAAGTGACCTGGATGCGGACGGCGGAAGATCGAAGAGGATGGAGACTCATGCGGGAGGCTTACGTCCAACAGTGGACGGATACAGGCTGATGATGATGAATGCAATTAAACTTAAAAATAGAGCCTTGGTGCTTTGTGGCATAATAACAGAAAGTATCTTTTCGTATTGAAATGTTTTGTCCAAACGAATTCGCGCCATTTTGCGAGACGTTTATACATTTCAAAGATAATCTCAAAATCAGTTTACGTGAAGTGACAATTCCCGTGTCAAAATTTGATGCAATATATATTCATTTGCCTGCATTTATATGATTATTAAAATATGAAGAATAATTAATAACTTACAAAAAAGAAAATCAAATATATATGATATCTACGTTTTGGCACTAGCAATTTGATCGTGAGCTTAACGTATTTCGACTTAAATAAATCATATTTACATATAATTTGATGAACGTGGTTTCTTCAAGGAGTGAAAAGTTAGAGTTTAAAATTACGTAAAAACTGTGTTTTCACGAAAAATAAATGTTTAACCCTATCGCATCGGTTGTCGGCATTTGCCGTCATACGATTCCCCGACCGTTGACATCGGTTAACGTGATATACCGTTTTGTTACGTTCTTAGCATATTTTTTTATGCATCATATGATAGCTACAGGATACAAAAACCAATGTGATATATGAAAATAGACCAGATAAATAAATTTATGCTTCAAATACTAGTTTTATAATTGATAGTATAATTTGTATTCCAACAGAGCCGTAGTGAAAGGGTTAAGAAATAAGCTAATGATATACTTAAATTCATCGAAACGTAATTAATATTATTTCTTACGAATCAGATGATATATTTATATTAAAAAAAACACACGATAGCTCTTAAATTATAAACGAAATAATTTTTGTCTCGCAGAGAGTAAAAAGTTTTTTTTTTTTTTATAAATTTTGAATTAATATCAACTAAAAGATGTAATAATGTTTCTTTATCCTGAAATACTATATTTCAATATCAATACGAGCATATTTTATATCCGAATTTTTGCTACGCCATTGAATGTTTCTACTGTACATAAATGCGAATATGTAACTAGGGGTATGTATGTATGAACTGAAGGGAAGTTTATTATTAAAACGATCATTGAAGGCTAAGGGTTAGTGGTTGAACATATGACTGTCATATTAGTAGTCTCGAGTTCAACGAAACTATGTTTTTTTTAACCCATTAATATTCAAAATATTACAAAGAGAATACCGACAGATGGTGATGGTAATTTTGAAGTCTTATCTGTGGAATTCTACGTCACTTACAACGGTGCATACGGCTAAGCGCTGCATGTAAAGTGTTGATCCGCCAACGTCATAGACTACAGCCCAACATTCACGCATCACCCTTATTATTACAGGAATTTACTATGAATGGTTGGTCTTCGCGGGACGACTTTCGCCTACCACCAATTTGAATTAATAGGCTATGACTGGAATTTTACAGGCGAGGGATCAAATTCACACCAACCGGGGGTAATTTAGAGCACAGAAATTGATAAAAAATATATTTTTTTTATCCTCCGTCGGGGATCGAGCGCTCGACGCTTGGCTTGCAAAGCAAACGCTTCGACCATTGAGCTATATTGCGTAGTAGTTATAAGCTTTATAGTAATTTCACATAAAAATGATGATAATTTAATATGATCATGCATAGGCATAATGTTTTTTTTAAATACTTATAATTTTTTTTTAAAAGTTATACAATTTCAAAACTGTACAATCTTTGCTTTCATATATGTATTCGGTTTCATTACTTCGTTGAAATACTGAATTCTGAATTAAGCCAAAATTCTTTATATTATTTTCGCAAGTCAAAGTTTTAGTTTTATTTAATAGGCTATGACTGGCATTTTGTGGGTGAGCGATCAAATTCACATCATCCAGGGGTATTTGTGAGCTCAGAAATCGATTAAAATTCATTTTTTTTAAATCACTGTCGAAGATAGAACCCACGACCGTTGGTTTGCAAAGTAAACGCTTTGACCATCGAGCTATACCCGCCGGCTAATTTTTTGTTTTTTTGTTTTGCGTCTCGTTCATATTGTCAATGTGGTTGCCTGTCTGTCATGGCCGATTCTTCCGACCAAAGGAATATTAATACACATGCGATGTACGGAGTATAGTGAACTATAAAGGTTTGCTATAAAGAGCTTGTAACGCACACGTGTAACGTAACAAAAGTATTCTAGTACACCGCATAAATTTATAATGCGAAATAATTAGCTTATCAACAATTTTGTATTATTCCATAAATCGTACGATGTAAATAATATGACGGAGAAGACAAAAGAGGATAGTATTGATTTATGTACGAAAGGGAAACTAAACCAACGGTAAATTTTCAATTTAATTTATTTTTATTTAAAAGCATTATAAATTTTGATGCTTAATGCTTTCTATATGTAATGAAACAACTTATGTAATCGCATGCAGGAGAGCACAGCCGGTGAAGACTAGTGCACTCTGTGACGATCAGCCAGGGAGGCTGGACGCTGCATGCAGAAAGCCTGTGTTGTGTTCGTGTTTGTGTGTGGGTTAGGGAGATTGCAAATGTATATTTATCTGTTTCTTGAAGAGATTCAGATTGTAGGAAGGAGGAAACACAGACGCTGAAAGAGCATGTATGGATGTTTGGCAAGTGTAAGACGAGTTTGTCGGTTGTGGGTGGGTGCAGTAGGAAATAGTTCTTTAAGTTCCGAAGAGCAGCGACCGTGGTAATAACGGCTTGAAGAAAAGGCAGCTGTAGTTAATACTCTCCGGTGGCATCAGAAGTATACGTTTGTATGTTCAAACCAGGTTCACCTTTGCCTCTTGACTGACTGTAGTATGGAAAGCTGCCTTGTCCGCTTTTTCACCTAGTCATTATTCACCAAGTCAAACTATCCTTCCCGTAATATGTTTTCTACCGTGTCACTATCGTTTTCAGACAATTCGTTCAACGAATCATCGGTAACGAGACGTGGGGCGCACTAGACGTCTGGCGCACGGGACATTTGGTGCACGGGGCAACTGATGCACTGGGTGTCTCGCTTACCTAACCTAACCTAACCCAAGCTAAGGAATTTTTCCAGTGATCATAGAGTCCATAGATCTATAGGTCTCGTAACGAAATAACTTGAGTTAGGTTAGGTTAGCGAGACATCCAGTTCACCAGTTGTTTCGCGCACCGAAAGTCCTGTGTATCGGACGTCCAGTGTATCCCACGTTGTTAACGATGAGTCGTTAAATTAATTTTCTGGGAAAAAAATGCAAAGGAACCGTTTTATACGCAGGCCTTTGCTTTCAAAAACCATTAGTTGGCTGCATTGGCTTTTAGTGAGATGCCTTTTCAAATACTGTCCTCGGAAAAGCTTTGGGGTACAAAACAAACTTGGTATAGATATGAGTATCAGAGCAATTTCGAAAACATGCTTTAATATGCTTCCGTTAGGGAGTATATATGGCAGAAGAAAAATACAATTATTTAATTTTACCCAATAAAAGGTTCAGTATGTCTGATGTAAAGTATTGGGCAAAGTCAATGGAGTAATGTTTTTACGAGGCCAAAAAAGTTTATGTGACACAAAAAATAGCCTTGGAATAATGGCCTATAAATATCCCGTGTAGGTCATGTTTTATTCTTAATGAGGTCTTAATAATACATCGCTCGAACAAAGAGGTCCGCAGATAATGCGGGCAGGAACTAAATTACGAGGCCTTTATTGTGAGGGAATAAACTAGATAGATTATATATTTATGAAAGTATTCATGAATAGATAATTTGTCAGATAAGTACACCCGTGCTCGTAGCCATCCATTGTTATTGATCCCAGTTGATGCTTCTGGAGCTTCAAGCACTCAATTTGGTATAACGGCAATGGCGCTCCTAAATGGCCTGCCAGCACACCTCGATCCTTTTCTTACATCCTTTTCCTCTTTTGTCGACGGTATTGTTCTCCTAGATCTTCTCCACTCTATAACGCTCAGCCAGGGAGGCTGGACGCTGCATACGGTAAACGTGTGTTCTGTGTGGGTTGAGGATATTGAAAGTTAATATTTATATGTTTCTTGAAGAGACCCAGATTGTAGGAAGAAGGAAACACAGATGCTAGAAGAACATTCCAAAGCTTACCGGTGGCATTAAGGAAGGACACTTGGTCGTCACAGATTAACCGTGTATGTATGTTCGGAAAGTGTAAGACGAGTTTGTCGTTTGTGGGTGGGTGCAGGAGGAATTAGTTATTTAAGTTCCGAAGAGCAACAACCGTGGTAAAAACGGTAGAAAAGACTATTACAATTAAATGAATGATTACATAATTGTGACACTATTTATGCTAAAAAAAATTCGCTGAAAAACGTCTGCCAATGAAAGCGCGGGTCTCTAATGAGAGCGAGACACGCTTTCCTGTTTTTACTAGCACGCCGCATGCGGGGAAAATGAAAAAAAAACCGTCTGCAAGAAAGAGAAGCAGTTGTCAGGCATCGGTTATTTTATATAAATGAAAAGCATGCATCGAATGGCGTCATTATTTCTGTTGCTATTCTCGAAAGTGATCGGTGTTGGGGTTCTTTTCAGAACCTCTCCACCCGATCGTGAAAATGTCCTTACGAAGGTTTTTCGAAAAGAAAAGTTATTTGTTTTTTCTCTTGTACTACAGCTTCAGTCTATGCAAGTTTGTGGGCTCTTACCCTGGAGGCTTTTAGGAACCATCTACGATTATGTTCTCATATGGACCTCCAGGTATATAGGTGTTCTGGGATAAGGCATAGACAATCTGAGCTGAGAGAACTGTGATACGGCAATTTACGGTGTCCATTTGCTGGCGGGTATAGCTAATGTCGGTGGGTATAGGTCAATGGTCAAAGCGTTTGCTTTGCAAGGCGTGGGTTCGATCTTAAATGCCACTCATAGACTATTAATTAAAATCGGTAGTTGACGAAAGTCATCCCGTGAAAACCACCCATTCATAGTAAATTCCTGTAATAATAATGGATGATGCGTGAAACTCAGGCTGTAGTCTATGACGTTGGCTGATCAACATTCTACATGCAGCGCTTAGCCATATGCACCATCATCGCGTCATAGAATTCCACAGATGAAAATTCAGAATTACTTCACTATCTGTCGATATTCTCCTGTATCTGTGTACATAAAAAAAAGGTCCTCCAAATTTAGAGCAAATATGCTTAAAAATATTTAAATTGTTAATAACTCTCTTTAATCATGAAAAAAAACAGACAAAAATATGCCCTCCGTGCATGAAATGTTTATTCATGAAATGTTCATTTTGTTACAAACAACACTTGAATTTAAACAAATATCATATTTGTATGAAACGAAAATGTGCTGAAAGGCCAAAAATTTGGTTTCAACGATAAACCTTTAAGAGTCTCGATTGAGGGGATATTTTACACAAATTCCCGGTAACAAGGCGAAAATCTCAGTCCAACCTTTGCCTCCGAGTATCTCCCTGCAATTTTCCCCCATTGAATCAGTCCTTATTCAGGTTACACTCCTTTTATTGGACCGTTAAAGAATTCAATGGATTTCTTGGACGATTGGAGAATACTTAGCATTGATTTTGAAGGGTCGGCCAACGCAATAAAGAGAAACTTGTAATTGTGTAATCGACGATATTTCAGCGATTTATTTGCGATAATCTGTTTTTAAGCTTTATGTTTATCAAATAAAAATAGCCATTAGACAGCGGAATGGATCACATAGACGCCAAATGTACTAGTATAAATGAATGCCTAAATTATGTTAATAAGACACCCACTTTCGTTTATTTAAAAATGGTGAAAATGATAAGTAAAATGGAAAAAAAAATCAACAACAAACTAAATAAATCTTATATTTGTAAAGGTGATGTGGAATTAATTTGATTGCTTTTTTATTTAAATGTTAAGCTGGTAGGTATGAAAGATAAATAATAACTAAGTAGGTATAATAATAACTAAGTAGGTATATTTATTTATTTATTTACAGAATCGAAATTCCAATTTTTTTTACAAATATACAGAAAAATTAGTATACATAAATATACAATAAATAGAGAAAAAAGAATAATAAATAAAAATTACACAAAAGAATAAGAAGATGACATGTGTCAAAGATCACAGAGATCATGGAGAACAATACCATCGACAAAAGAGGAAAAAGATGTAAGAAAAGGATCGAGGTGTGCTGGTAGGCCATTTAGGAGCGACATTGCCGTTGAACCAAATTGAGTGCTTGAAGCTCCACAAGCCTCGACTGGGATCAAAAACAATCGATGGCTACGAGCACGGGTGTACCTATCTGGAACAAAGAAGTTAAAACATTCAAGAATCCCAGGGTTGTGAATTGAACCGCGAAGAAGAAGGAATGAATGTTTGAGTGCAGCGATTTTCCTCCGGGACTCTAGCGAATGGAAAGAAAGCATCCCTAGAAGAAAAGTTGGGTAATGTTCGGAATTAAATGAATTGAATGGATAGTTGCCGTAAATATAAAAATAAAGACGTCGGAGAATTTTTTTATGAATTTTTTCGAGCATGAAAATGTATTTGGATTTATTGGGATTCCAAACTAAGCTCCCATATTCCAGAACAGATAAAACGAATAAAGAATAGAGAGTACGAAAAATATGTATTTGAATACATTCTAATTTATTAAAAGTATAAATAGGATTGAAATAATTAATTAAAACTTTTGTTTATTTTTGTCGCTATGGAAAAGATAATCGTATTATTTTTGACTTAGATAGTGAGGAATTCAAGTGAAGTGTGGGTCATTACAAAATATCGTTATTTTTCTAGTCTTATCAAATTTTTGTCAGCTACGAACGTAATGACGAATAATTGGGTTACTTGTACACATGTATGACATTAAATATATAAATATTAATTTTATAAATGTTGTAAGCTAAGGTATAAAAAGGGGTATCTTATAAAATAAATCAGTATCAACTCAACTCCGGTCTTTGGATTTTTATCTTCAGTGCCGGAACTTTGGTATTCCGGCATCACCATTTATGCTGATGCCGTCATTTCGGGACCGCGATCTCGGTTCCGGAACAGTGTGTAAGTGATGTATAGTGGTAGTATATATATAGGGATTGAATAGATTTTGTGTATGTACCAGTATAAACGTTTTTTAAGCAGACGATTTAACATTTTCGGCAATAATTTGTGGAATGTGGAAATAATATGGTTCGATAAAAGGATTGTGGCAGATTGATTTTTTGCAGCTTGTAGTGAATATTTGTAATAAGGCATTAAAACTATCATAATGAAATTTTAAGGGGAAAATAATACATTAAAGGTCTAAAAAACATCCCATGTACCAGCAAAAATTAATGAGGAGTGGAGATCGAGATGCAAGATTTTGTTACTGCAAACCAATCCACCGGATTGATACTACGAAGAAGAATGAAATGAGGTAAATATTGAGATGCACTCGTTACTTCGTTTTAAAGGTAAAATCTTCAAGTTAAGCCTCGCTTACAGTCCAGAGTTTATAAGGAAGTATCTTGAAAGACGCTAAATACGTCTGTGGCAATGCTCAATATTAAAATCTAGTAAAGAAAGGCTCTTTAGTGTAATACAACAGAAGCTTGAATCGGTTGAATACGTCAACTTTATCTATATGAAGGACATTTTAAATGAGCTGTTACTTTCATCAAAGAAGTCAAAAAGTTCAAATTTGAACGTTTGAACGATGACCCGTATGCTGAGACATTCCTTGATTTAAAAAGTAACCAACTTAACACCAGTTAGGAAAAAGTCTTCATGATAAAGAATATAACTATTATAAGATGGTAACCTTGAGAAATGTCTTTGTATACGAGTATTAAGTTGGTTACCTTAAGACAAGGAAAGACTTTGCATACGAGTGTAAGTCTATTACATTTACTCTCATGATTAGTTAAGTAATGCATTAATAAATTCTTCTAAGGAGCACAAGTACAATAGCATAGACCCGTGTAGATTAAAAACATATTTTTTATTTGGTATTTATTCAGGAAAATACTAAAAACTACTTAATATGATTATTTTTTATTATGATTTGCTGTCATATTTATACGTTTTTCAAATCATATTATAACACTTAATTAATGTCACCTTTGCTATTATTAGTATCAGCTCATTATGGTTGAAATAGCTACGGCAGGTATCACAAGAAAAAACAAAGTGAACAAAAAAATTAGGCGGCTCTTAAAGCGCCGAATGTCATTACTGAAAACTATGAAACTTTGAAAATGAAAAAGTGTCTCCGGCTTAATGCGCTCGCTTAAAGCACCTGGAGATTGATGAGAGGTGCTTGGAGGTAATCGGAAGGTGAACGCAGTCACATTACGTTGGCGGCGTATCAGGAAAATTAAAAAGTTTCGTGTTTTTTTTAAACAGGTAGATTTTGTTGTGACAACCGACCCAAGTGTCATTAGATCGAGGCAGGTGGATAATTTGTGCGGAAAAATTGTTGAAAAATACAAGGAAAATTAATTACTGCTTCAATCGATTTATTATTTTTCAAAATTGAACATTTCACATCTCACTATAAGGCAATGTTTTTTTCTTCATGATTCATGATCTTTCAGTCTAGTATAAGATGCTAACATTGTCAACGATTCGCATTGTATTGTGTGGGCTTAAATTTTAAATAATACATAGGTTAAGCTTGTTTATTGAAAATTTGAGGTTATATCTTTATTGAAAATTTCCGACTATAAAGTATCTGTATCGTTCTCATTCTTCTTTATAGCTATGAATCTTGGTATATACCATGATTTTGATTTTAATTAGATCACTTAACTAAATTCGATGACTAAAGTTGGTCAAGAGACAAATGGTTGAGGCATGTGCTTTGAATTCCGCAATGGCCAAAGCGTTTGCTTTATAAGCCAAAGGTCGTGCGTTCGATCCCCGACGGAGGTTAAAAAAAAAGATTTTTAATCGATTTCTGAACTCTAAAATACCCCCGGTTGTTGTGAATTTGATCCCTCACCCGTAAAATGAAGTCATAGCCTATTAATCAAAATTGGTGGTAGAAGAAAGTCATCCCGTGAAGACCACCCATTCATAGTAAATTCCTGTAATAATTAAGGGTGATGCGTGAATTTCGGGCTGTAGTCTATGACGTTGACGGATCAATACTTCACATGCAGCGCTTAGCCATATGCAGCATGGTAAGCGTCATGTAATTCCACAGATGAGACTTACTTTCACCATCTGTCAGTACTCTCCTGTATGTGTTTATATAAAAAATAAATAAGCTGCAGTTGCCTTTTATTAATGCTCCCAGACTTTTGCGGTTCTCAAAGGCTCTTGGAACATATACTGAATGTACTCGGCGGAGCTTCAGACCATGGTGGATGTCAAAAATTGAAGGAGGCAGTTCGTGACAATCATACGCTTTAATTAGGGGAGTGGAAATGGAGAATGAACTATGATGATAATTCTTGTCGTGCTTTAGTAGTAGTAGCCCAGTTTTATAGACGAAAGTTTTACTTTTGACTTGATTGGTTTGAAGTATTTTTTTCTTCTTTGATTGAAATACCTGTTAGATGAGAATCTGTGATCAAGGTTTAACTATGTAGCTATTAATTTTAGCAGAAAATTTTTATATACCTTTGATCGATGATGTCGAACGATTTTCAAGGACGGTTGTTTTGCTTAAGGCTTTACGAGCCTTAAAGAACTGTATGAAATATCATTTTTATGATGACGAAATGAAAAGTGTTTTGTAAACAGTGCATCTATTAAATATATATTAAAATAAACTGTTCCGGAACCGAGGTAGCGGTCCCGAAATGACGGCGTCAGCTTAAATGGTGATGCTGGAATACCATGTTTCCGGCACTGAGAAGAAGTCCAAAGACCGTAGTTGAGTTGGTACTAATTTATTTGAGATAATATACATCTTTTTATATCTTAGTATACAACATGAACAAGTATTTATATAATAATTATTAATATATTGAATTTCATACACCGCAAATTCCTCGATACCTGTTGTTTTGTACCTTAATCCCTTCAGCTTACATAGAGTGGCAAAATTTTTTGAAGGTAAATGCCCTGTGTCGTAGTACCATACTGTATGAATCGATAGATTCCATCTAAGATAGAGAGTTTGATTATAATAATTACTTTAAAGACTTTTGGATGTTTAATACAAAGTAATTATGTTCAAAATAACGTTTTGAACATAAACCTTTGATTGACGATTTTGAACGTTTTTGTAACTGCAGTGTCTGAAGCCTTTACAAACTCAAAAAATAGACTCTCTGAAGTATAAATTTTACCCTGAAAAGCGCGTTGAATGTTGTTTTTCTGCTTTGTCCCGCTGGGTGAAAACCCTCCCTGTCACGTCCTGTTTTTGGAGGCCCAGACGGGGACCCGTTACTGGACGCATGCAAAAAGCTACTTGTTAGAGAGTGGCTGAAGACCTTACCGTGATTCTAGGTGCATCAGTTAGATGTCAAATAGACCTCAGTCTAAGGCTGCGAAGTAAGTATACTACAGCGAGTCTCGAATTGCCTTCTTTGGTAACACGTTGCTAACCATGAAATATGTGGGAATGGATAAGGAAATGGTAAGGTTCGGAAATGGATTCTACAAAAAGCAGACATCAGTTAGGAATCATTACTTGCATCTGCACTCTTGCAGACGGATGCGCAGAAGCGCTCAAAAGCAGCGTAATTTCGTTTGATAGCATCGAAGTCCTGGTATCTGACCGGACCTGATGCCGGCCGGACCACTTTAAAGAGCGCAATCCTCACAGAGTGGTGCAGCGGACAGTTCCACAGAACGTGAGGTGCGTCCTGTGGAGAGCTGCCGTCAAATGGGCACTCTGCTTGAGATGTGGGATTCAACTGTCCAAATCTGTCGAGGTAGCTCCGGAAGAATCTGTGTCCGGTTAGCAGCTGGCTCGTGTAGTGGTTCGGGACAAGCCCACTTTGTGGCCATTCTACTTTGTCCGTAAAAAAACGTATCGTATACCGGGCATTTATGAAATATTTGTGTAAATAAAAGTTTAATGGAATTTTTTGACCGTGTTTGCGACTGCAGTTTCGAAAGGTTTTACGAACTTTTAAGTGGACTGTCTGAATTATCAATTTTACGTTGAAAAGCGTGTTTAACGATATTTTTTAACGTTGGCCGTGAAAAGTGTGTACCGTACATCGGACAATTATTTAATGTCGCGAATTTTCGCAAGAAGATCTCGGCGTCTGGTGAATACTACTGCAGCGGCGCCGGCGCGAGCCTCGTTCTTCTCAGTCTGCTCGGCGCATCCGCCGCGAACGCACGCGACCCGCAACCCACATCGCGACACACATCCAAAATCGACATACAATTCGTTCAGCAGCAAAAAAAAAAACGCAGAACAAAAAATATAAATTGCTACTTCCTGATATCCTATCCGCTCCTGATACTTTTCTGCATACAAAAAAAAAAAAAATTTTTACCGCTTCGCACGTATTTTTTAAAATTAATAATTTATGGATTCTAAATCGTTCGCGAGTGTTTTTTTAAAATTTTTTATATATTTTTTGGTGATGTGATAATCATGACGAGTTGTGCGGAAAGTGACGTTTCGAAGATCTTCGTCAGATGATGGCGGGAAGGGATCAAGGTCACGGGCCGATTGAAGATACTTGTAAGTACCGCTCAGTTTTCAAAAGTAATAATTTTAAATGTTGAGATAAAATTAATTTTAATGCTGCCGTTTCGAGCGGTTAAATTTTTAACTGAAGTTTAACTCAAAGATAACTCTCGCACGTTAAAAAGTTTCACGTTTTATTAGATGTTTAGTTTATGAACAATTTAAAAACGAGCAATAAAAATGTAATCGTACATTATGTTTTGTAATATAATTTACGTGTATTGATATAATGTATTTTACACTCCACACAAAAATTATATTAAATAGTTTGTGTGCAATTATATAAAAGTATTTGAATTAACACCGAATAATTATTTCTCTAATTTATAAAAAAAAATCATTAATTGTAATTAAGATATCTGAAAGTAAATATATTTGAATTGTACATACTCGTATTTAGCGGTATTTACATATTACATATTTACAATAATTATGATTAGTTTGTTATAAATTTATTTGATTTATTATTCTAAATTTAGAACATAAAATAACTTTGCATACCAGTAATTTGAATTCACGTATTCGATTCGAAAACATAGTTTCTAGTTATTATTTTATTACGATCGGCTGAAAAAACGTAAATACGAGTACAACGTAAAACTAAGCAAATATAAGCTTGCTTTATTAAAGTATTAAATATTACTTGAATATAGCAATAAATAAATAAATTTATAATTTAATAATATAGTAAAATAATGTTTGTAAGATAAAAACGTTACTTATGGATGAATTGTTGCAATAAGGCATCGAAAAACTATTTTTTGCACTATTACATAGTAGTTGAAAATACTCATATTAATAATACAAGAACATTGTAGGTATTTCAGTTTTAAGTGATTCTGATTTTGAAAGAAAAACCTGTACATTCAATATTGAAAATAATTACGTATTTTACTAAAAACATTTCTTCAATTGTAATAATTTAAAATATACAATTTGAAAATCATATGTTTAGTAATTATTACTCATTTGATAAGGAAACGGGTGCCTGCGTTATTCACAGAAGTAGTAAGAGAAAAAGGTTGTACAACCGTGAAGCATTGGAAATAAAGAAAGCTATTAAAACTAGGAAAAATCTAATAAATAACAAAGTTCGGTTGTCGTTTAGTCCAAATTCTAGATATGTTTCCAGTAAATCGCTCTTTTTCTCTGGAAAATTCAGTATCTGCCCTTCTGGTTATTTTTCTATTTTATATATTTATTTTTTAGTTGTAAATGTTGTCCTGAAGATGGTAAATAATGCTATCGAAACTAGTAGACGATAATCTGTAAACCGAGTAGTTAAAAACAAATTTAAATTGTTTAATTTCAAACAAATCTGACCACAAAGTATGTAGGTAAAAATGTATTTATTCTTACAAGGAAAATCGTTTATTTCTTTTCTTGTAAGAAAAGCGCGTAATGTAGGTTAGTACTGGGATATTAAATATCAGGTAGGTACTTGTTTTGCAAATTTATTATCAAAAAAAGTAATCATTTTATTAATGGCTGTGAGGGTATAAAAGCGCTTTATTACAAGGTGAAATCTTCTCGATGGATGCTCCTGTGATACGTATTTTTTTTAATTATGGGCTATAAAATATTACTTATAAGGTATCGTCTCCCCTCACAAAAAGGTATAATTATTTTCGAGACTTTATTACAATTTGGTCCTATAATAAACACATTATCAAGACATAAATTGAGTTTATTTTTATTTTTATGGTAATATAACAACGGTTCTAATAAATCAAGGAGAAAAATGATTTGCTACTACGTGAAAATTATGAAATATTAATCATTTTAACAAGTTTATTAGATTTCATGGAACGCTCTTACAAACGGCCTGTATTTCTTTATTCAGTAACTTATTCATGGTTTTGGCTTGTAAGTTTAATCAATTGGCAGAAAATAAAATTAATCGGCAGAAGACTAAATAAATTATTGGCAGTATCCAATTTGTCAATATGAGTGAGGTCAGTTATAAAATGGCAATAACATATTCAATATTGGTAAAAAATATGTAAAATGAATGAATAATTGACCTATAAAATGGAAAGCTAATCTCACCTTACCTAACCTAACCTTTATTCATTAATTACCATTCATTAATTATGTCATACCAATTTATTATTTTTCTACTGACGATTGATATTTTTTTATTGCCAAAAGATTATTGTTTACTTACATTTTAAAGTATTTAATACTTTAAAGCTTGCTTAATAATTACTGGCCATTAGTTGAATTAAATACTACCAAAAAAAAAAGTTGCCTTTTTAAACCAAGGGAGCGTCAGGATAGTTATTAAATTTATAAAAAATGCTCAAAAACAAACCCCAAAATATGTCTCAGATTCTAGAGATGGCATCTCGTCAATTCCTGGACTTATGTTATGATTTCTAGTGGTTGTGTAAGTGTAGGTATTGTGGATTTTAAAAGTATTTTTAAATCTGATTCAATAAGAGATTCTCATTGTATGCGGAAAGTCAACCATATGCTGAAAGTGCGTTTAAATGCATGTCTGTGGAGTTTAAGAAGCAGTTAGTCCTGAGTCTAAATATGTCAACCATGAAGGCGTGTTTTAAAAATGTTCTAAAGTTTGATGAATAGATACAAGCCCAATTACTCGAGTATGTTCAAAAGAGCAGTGATCATGACCGTAATTAGTAGAATAGTAGTAAGAGAGTGTAAAGAGATTGAATGTTTCGAAGATTATAAATATTTATTTATTTATTTACCTTGTTTTTCACGTTCCCCCTCCCTACAAAAATGTGTTACACCACTTATACATACAGTTATCTCTTAACTAGAGAAGGATTGAGAAAGACTACGAGTTAGTCGAAACTGCAGTCTCTAATAGAGAACTTTTGTTACGTGATCCATGTGAAAACAAGGTAAATAAATAAATAAATATTTATAATTTATTATGGATCTCAAAGTGAATGCTCAAAACATTGAAAATGTTTCGAAGATTGTATATTAGACGTGAGGGTGACGTGAGTTATCAGACGCAATGCTCGTTAATTATTTGGAACTTCGATCTAAAAGTGGCTGCCGTATTCAATAACTGGACAATTTTTAACAATATGCATAAAGTGTTAGTAGCTGCATAGAGGTGAGATAGCTGTGTGGCGGCCATTTATATAGTGACAATATGATTTAGATTTTTCGAGAAACTGTCTCTTCTTTTTTCTTTTTTCATATTATAATGATTTTTTTTGTATCGATTTATTTTTTCCTACTTTATTTTTCATTGTTTTAAAAACTAAATAACTAATTGTAATGTTTTCAAACGTGAAATAAATAAATTAAAATAAATAAATATTTAATCTGGTTTGGAAATATATATTTAGTCAGCATATTACATATGTTGGTTTTCTTGTCTAAGGGATCACTTAAAATGCTTATAATATGTCTTGACTTTTGCTTTTATTATAATGTGAACTTCATATAGAAACATATCTCGGAAAAGCTTAAATACTTTGAAACCTAACAAACTTAAAGTTTGACTTACATAATACAAGCGAATTTTGGAATTTTGTCTTGGAAAGTGGGAATTCAGTATTTCAACGAAGTAATAATGGAACTGAATATATGAAAGCAAAGATTGTACAGTCTTAAAATTGTAAAATCTTTAAAAAAAAATCTTTCAGTATTTCAAAAAAAACATTATGCTTATTATATTAAATTCTATATCTCATAATTTTAATGTTTTTTTTTATGTAAACACATATAGGAGAATACCGACGTGATAGTATAATTCTGAAGTCTCATCTGTGGAATTATATGACGCTTACCATGGTGAATATGGATAAGCGCTGCATGTGGAGTGTTGATCCGCCAACGTCATAGACTACAGCCCGAGATTCACGCATCATCCTTATTATTAGAGGAATTTACTATGAATATAGGGTCTTCTCATGACTTTTATCCGAATGGAATGCCGGCGGTCATAGCTCAATGGTCAAAGCGTTTGCTTTGCAAGCCAAAGGTCGAGGGTTCGATCCCCGATGGAGATTAAAAAAAAAATACGATATTTTAATCGATTTCTGAGTTCTAAAATACCCCGGTTGGTGTGAATTTGATCCATCACCCGTAAAATTCCAGTCATAGCCTATTAATTAAAATTGGTGGTAGACGAAAGTCGTCCCGTGAAGACCACCCCTTCATAGTAATATGATAATATGAAATGAGTCAATGAAAAATATGGCAGATTGGGTATTGCACAACCCACCCAATCCTGCTGGAATAAAAAGCTTATTATTATTATAGTAAACTCCTGTAATAATAAAGGATGATGTGTGAATCTCGGGCTGTAGTCTATGATGTTGGCGGATCAACACTCCACATGCACCGTTTAGCCATATACACCATGGTAAGCGTCATGGAATTCCACAGATGAGACTTCAGAATTACTATCACCATCTATGTGTTTACATGAAAAGAAAAACTGTAAATAGTCAAGAAATGTATGTTTTTCTGAAAAAAATAATGAAATTCAATATTACTTGTACAAATCATATTAGCATACAGAAATAGACATGTATTAAGAAAATGAACAATAATACAAATTTCTATATCCCTTAAGTATCACGATTTGAGAAATAAACTTTTGTATATCTAAGTGTAATTGGATTTATTTTATATTAACTTTTAAGCTGCTTACTTCCGGCAATAATATTATAAAAGTGTAAAGAAAAATAAAACTCTTGAACTTTTTAAGCCGAATCCTGAAAATTCACGCAATCTTCTCGAGATGTATTTTTCCGACAATGAAGTGGAAAAGCTCGTTATATATACAACAATTTCTATGATTAATTTAACGCAATAAATAAACTCTTATGCTGTAAATAAATATTTTAAATCGTTTTACAAATCTCTTATTTGGATCTGAAACTCAAAAGATAAGGCTTATAAATATCTTAGATAATATTTTTTTTTGAAATAGTTAAAACTATCAGTAAGTCAATTATTGAGCAATTTCTTTTTGATGTTTTACATATTTAAGAGAGTCTAAGAAATATATTTTTTTTTTCTTTTTTTTTTTACATTCGCTTACCACACCACTTAAAGATAAGATCTTGTGTGTGGCGTGGGATTCATCTATGTTATTTTACAGTTTTATATAATTATACAGAGTTTTACATATACAATGTATAAATATAAATAATTACATATAAATAATGTACTTGAATTATTTACTTCACATTTGCCGACGGTCATAGCTCAATGGTCAAACCGTTTGCTTTGCAAGCCAAAGGTCGTTGGTTCAATACCCGACGGAGATTAAAAAAAAGGATTTTTTAATCGATTTATGAGCTCTAAAATACCCCGGTTGGTGTGAATTTGATCCATCACCTGTAAAATGCCAGTCATAGCCTATTAATTAAAATTGGTGGTAGACGAAATTCGTCCCGCGAAGACCACCCATTCACAGTAAATTTCTGTAATAATAAAGGATGATGACGTGAATCTCGGGCGTAGTCTATGGTGTTGGCGGATCAACACTCTACATGCAGCGCTTAGCAATATGCAGTATGGTAAGCGTCATAGAATTCTACAGATGAGACTTCAGAATTACTATCTGTCGGTATTCTCCTGTATGTGCTTACATAAAAAACTGAACTTAGTTTTGATCTGTATCCAACTTCGTTTAACTTTAGTGATCATATGAGAACCACACTCTTCTTCTTCTTCTTCTTCGACGTCAAATTAACATCTGGCAACATCGATAGCTCGTGTATTGCCCAGCATTAAAATTAGGTGTGAGGCGGTCTGCAGGTCTCCACAACAATAGTGTCTCTCCTGCCGAAGCATTCCCCACCGCTCGAGGTTGTCCTTTGTTCTACCAACTCCGGTTCTTAATCTGTTTAGGGATTTCCAGGTCGGCCAGTCAAGGCTCTTGCCAGCTGGGAGGCCTTCCTTTGGAGTAATGAAATCCTCAGATTTGTTGCCCGAGTCTCATTTTCAGGGCCGGATGTGAGAGGTTGTGTGGATTTCAGAAGCTTCAAGACTTGCATCTGATTATACAAGCAGTGGGACGGTTGGTTGATTGCCTTACGCATTTCTTCGGCGCATATGACTTTGCGTCTTATGTTCGGTGGTGCGATACCAGCCAAGGGGTATAGTTTAGAAATGGGTGTTGGTTTGAGGCAGCCTGTGACGACTCTGCATGCATCATTCAGGGCAGTATTGATCGACCCCACACTGGTGCCGCATATTCTCCGGCTGAGAAACAAAGTGCTAAAGCTGAGGTACGAAGAAGGGGTGGTTGGGCTCCCCAGTGAGTGTTGGTCAGTTTGCGGATGAGGTTGTTCCTTGTTGCAACTTTCTGTTTGGTGTTGCTGCAATGACGCCTGAAGGTGAGGGTGCGATCTAGAGTGACTCTGAGGTATTTTGGATGGTCGCTATGTTCCAGTACTCTACCTTCCCACGTGACACGAAGCTTTCTGTTAGCTTCCCTAATGAGAACTTAGTTTTGATCTGGTTTATCGTAGTAATGGGACATCTCATTGAGTCCCTGGCTTAGGATGTCCTCAACTTATTCAAACGTTACTGCTTGTGCTGCCAAACCTAAGTCATCCGCACATAGAACCACACTTACAATGTGTTATTCTATAATTCCATATCTGGAACACATGGTCATTATAAAATTCTTCCATTCAGTTTTGTCAGCTGCCATTGTCTATTTCTTGTCTCCTTCCAAGATAAATGTGCACTTAAAAGTTTACCTGGAAACTTATATTAGTTTCCAACAACCTCTATAGCAGAATCCTGAGAACTTGAAGAAATTTGTCGTATCCGAGGTTTGTTTTTGTGCGATTTATCAATTTGATTTTTTCAAGGATATCAGTTGATTAGCCCTTAACTTCTGTATATGGATAATGATTTTAAAAATTAAAAAGCTGAAACAGAATCGCCTAAATTTCCGTTATTCGTTTGACATATTGGTATCTACCCTTGTCACCCCTTTTAAAATGCGTCATTCCTTCCATTGTTTAATTAGTATGAGGGCCCGACAGTCACCGATCCGAATGCCGACAAGCATTCTCCCGACTGTCGGTTTTTCAATTACACCCACAAGCCGACACGAAGCGCCGACTCTCTTTTCATAAGTGGAGAATCTTGATTAAAATTTTCATAATATTTCAGTACATTTTCAGTATTTCAGCATTTCACCGACTCCGCTTGACTGCCAGTCAGCGGACCAAACTAGACTAGACACTAAAGCATAATATGCTAGATTGCGAGCTTTTAAGGCTCTTTGAAAAAAAACAGAGATATACTGAACATAGTAGAGCTAAAGAGAAAAAACTGTTGTTGAAATATATAATAAAATAACTTAAAGTACGAGTGTTACACATTAAAATCATTCAATAATATACATACTCTGAATATATACTATATACACATCTATCGTTATACGATGGTAACAATGGTATAAATACAACTTATTTCGCGCGTCTACTCAGGCGGAGAATAGTCGTGTGGACTGCGCGCTGTAAAATAATAGAGTAAAGGTTGCAAGGGTCGTGGTACGAATCCCGCGTCTGCCGATATTTTTTCTGAATGAATCGATGCGTATAAAAGTTGATGTATAATTGTATGTGTGTATTTAATTACTAACAATAATGTTGCTATAAGAATAAACTATTTTTATGAAAATTACAAATATAAATAACTAAACAGGTATTTTGTTTCGTTAATTACTACTAGTTAATTACTTTGTATAGTATCGTGAATAATACTGCGATAGTAAGTACTTGTAAGTACTGTATTTTATAATGATAAGTAAAGAAGAGTGTGCATTGTAAACACTGTTGTATGAAATATAAAATAATTCAATGAAGTAATAAATATTTTTATGCAATAAAAATAATATCCTTTACGGTTTTCAGTGCATTATGATAGAACAATAAAAATATGCTTAATAAGTCTAGCCAATAAATAAATACGTGGGTTCTATTCGTTTTAGTTAGAATAAATAAATTATTTTTATTTTATTAGAATATTTTTTCAATTCCCTAATTCATAGTTAATTGACCGATAACAATATTCAATAAATTGATACATACATGCAATTCTACAACGTATTCTCCTGTATGTGTTTACAAATTTTTTTTTTTGATCGATACCGAAATTGGTACATTTGATAAAACACAAGTCTGCCTCAGATGTATTATAATCGTATCTTGTTATTTAATTGTTGAGCCATTCTTTTAAAACTAGATTACCAAATTACTCAAAATATCCCTTGGATACTACAGCTACCCCTCTTCAAGTACTCGGAATTCTGCTCTTGAGGTTGTCGGTAATCATATTGTATATGTTGCCAAGTAAACTTTCAGGTATAGAAATGGCCTAGAGCGAGGAATGGACAATGGCAGCTGACAAAATTAAAAATTGTAAATTTGTGGTTGTGAAATATGTTCCAGATATGGAACGCATATGGGAAGAAGATTATTATTTCCTTAATAATAATAATTTAGTTACTTTCGTATATTATAACCTATTAAATAATAAAAACCTATTAAATATAAAATAATAAATTTGTCCGAGCCAAGTCAAAAGTCACCTGTTGACTGTAATATGAGTGATTACCATTCACCGCTGTTTATTATCGATATTCCTTACAAAGTCAAACATTCGTTACTCTAATATGCTATGCAGATATCCATGCTTAAAGTACATTACATTGTTGCTTAAAAATTAACGGCATTAAGATATTTGATTTGAGCTGCTCTAATAATATAGCTTGTAAAGAATTAGTACGTGTTATAACCATGAAATTACTCGTATTGTATGTAGTACTACTGTAAGTTTAATTCACTTTACGGATAAGAAAAGCAAATATTTTATTTAACGAAATCACCAAAAATATGCATCAGATACTACAGTAGCTCTTCAAGTCCCCTGGATTTTGCCCTGTAGATCAACATTTCAAAAACCCAATCATGTACTTTCTCCACCAAGAAGACTGCTATGGATCCTGTATCTTTCAACGGTTGTTCTCTTCCGAAAGCAAGCTCCATCAACATGCTTGGATTATCAATATCGAATAATGTCAAATATTACGAGTCAATTAAGTGTAAAGCCGGTCTCGCTTCCAAAAAACTAGGTGTGTTATATAATAGATCACGTCGGTATTTCAACGATAAACAACTTCTTCTTCTATATAAAGGACAAATCCGACCTATCCTTGAATACGGCAGTCACCTTTGGATTGGAGCCCCAAAATACCTTCTAAACTTAATTGACTCAGTTCAAAGAAGAGCAATTCGTTTGATAAACAATGACACCCTTACGTCTAATCTACAATCAATGGAACACAGACGTAAGGTTGGTTCTCTTAGTCTTTTCTACCGTTATTACCACGGTCGCTGCTCTTCGGAACTTAAAGAACTAATTCCTCCTGCACCCACTCACAGCCGACAAACTCGTCTTACACTTGCCGAACATCCATACACGGTTAATATATGTCGACCCAGAACTGGCAGCTTCCAAAGTTCCTTCCTTAATGCCACCGGTAAGCTATGGAATGCTCTTCCAGCGTCTGTGTTTCCTCCTTCCTACAATCTGGATCTCTTCAAGAAACAGATTGTAGGAAGTAAAATATACACTTGCAATCTCCCCAACCCACACACAAACACGAACACAACACACGTTTCCCGCATGCAGCGTCCAGCCTCCCTGGCTGAGCGTCATAGAGTGCATTGGTCTTGACCAGTTGTGCTCTCCTGCATGCGTTTACATAAAAAAAAAAAAGATCGTCAAGTATCATATATGTTTCCATGTGGATTTTTAGATGCAGAGATGTCGTGGGATAAAACATGCAGAAAGGCATGTAGCCAGCTAACTAGTGTGTTGGATATTTGTGGTGATCATGTTTATGTAGATTGTGAATGAATATCATCTACCTATATCCGATCCACATCTGGAACGTATGGCAACTATAAATTGCCACCACTCAGTTCTGTCATCTTCCATTATCCATTCCTCGTTACGAGACATATCTGCACTAGAAGATCCACCTGGGAACAAATATAGTTCTCGGTAAACTTCATGGCAGAATCTCGAGGGCTTAAAGATTATCCGAGGCATATTTTTGGGCGATTTGTCAATCGTTTTTTAAGGATATCGGATGATAAGCTCGAGTGGGCCTGGACCATTAAGTCCTAAAGGGGGCTCAAAAATAAACAGTTTATTTTTACGTTATCGCATGCAGAAGAGCACATCCGGATAAGACCACTATATGACACTCAGCCAGGGAGGCTAAACGCTGCATTCGCAAAACGTGTGTTGTGTTCGTGTTTGTGTGTGGGTTGGGGAGATTGCTAGTGTATATTTATTCGTTTCTTGAAGAGACCCAGATTGAAAGAAGGAGAAAACATTGACGTTGGAAGAGCATTCCAAAGCTACCAGCAGCAATAAGAAAGGAATTTTGAAAGCTGCCAGTTCTTGGTCGATAATAGATATGGAAAAAAAAGTTATTTTTTCGTATTTTAAAACCAAAAGAAATGTGAAAAGCTAATTTCCATTGCAAAGTACACGTAATAAATGTCTTAAAAATGCGAACGATATAACTGACGATGAAATGATATTTCCACTTGTATTTTCATACGTAACGTGATGAAAACGTTTAAGGTTCGCAGCATACAAATTTATATAAGATTTTCGTAGGAAAGCGGTCCGAATCGCATAATAGATATGAAGTTTAAAGGCGGTAAAGAAGACTTATGACGCCGTATAAAGCATTACCGTTCCGCAAACACTAATTACCGTGGAACCAGAGACCTCTCTATGTACACTAGCAATATTAACATAATACGTATGGCTACCAAATTATGTTTGACTTTCCTAATCCTTACAGTAAATACGGTCCGCCATGCCGCTATAGTTGTTACAAATACGTGTATATTATATGCCTTAGAGTAAATTTTGGTATCAATGTAGCAAATGTCTGCATTGATAGTAACCCTGGTCATCTGTTATCTACCTAACAAGACTTAACTTATATACAGAGCTTGTTAATTAATATATATATAATCGTGTCGGAAACAACAGAGTCAGATCCTGTCTGCCCAGAATTGGGCGACGTCGACGGCGTTACTTCCATGATCAGGTTTTCCTGGGTGTAGCTACTCGGACACAGCGCACACTCCAGAAGGTGTGACATGATCGGTACCACGCTGCAGTCACATTCAGTTGAACCGCTGTACAAACTGCCAGGCTTTCATTTGTGGCCTCGTCTTGCAGACTTCGGTCCAAAGTCTGTTAAGGGATCTCCATATATTCCACCCCTGGTCGTGTCCAGGGGCTAGGTCCTCTTTCGGGGCAATCCAAGTATTTTCCCCTCAGTTGCGCTTCTCCACACGTTCAGCCGCAGGGTGGCCTCAGGTATCACCAGTTCCCTTGTTGACTGTAGGAAGCTTCTTCTTGATTTGAGCCGTGTGGTTATCCTTTTTAATTGATACAACTTATTTTTCCAATAAGAGTTTTGTCAGGAATCTAACTTTGGTTAGGTGGCATGGTAAACGAGTAATTTTACCTCTGCAAGACCTTTGGTAAAGTCGGTTAGTGTTGGGGTAACTTAAGTTTATGCTCTCGTGTATATACTCGTATGTCAAACATACAAATTATATCAGAGGCTATATTCGAGGAGTTTTTATGTTATGAGGCATTATTCATAAACCTCGGTTGTCGGCATATGCCGTCATAAGATTCCCTGACCGTTGACATTGGTTGACGTGATATATTGTTTTGCTACTTTCTTAGAATAGTTTTTTATGCATCATCTGATAGCAATAGGATACAAAAACCAATATGATATATGAAAATAGACCAGATAAGTACATTTATTCTTCAAATACTAGTTTTATAATTGACTGTATTATTTGAATTCAAGCCGAGCCGCAGTGAAAGTGTTTAGAAATATGTTAAATAAAACGATATAACAAGATATTATGCACTAAGATGCTTTCATCAATGAAATAAAAAACCTTTTCTTGCAGAATTAAAAATAACTTTCAAATTTATGATTTTTTCATGTTGCTTGATGAAGAACAAAGCCGTTCGTATTTATTGCTTTTCATTTTGAAATGAGTATGAGCGTATCTGAAATATAAATATTTTTTTAAGATTTTTTTGTTAAATGCGATATTTTGCATGGTACGATATACAAGAACGATCGTTATTTATCTATAAACAAAGATCTTTAAAAAAATGCTCAACTCGAAAAGTGTTCATAAGCATATTTTCATGTTTCAGCAGATATTTACTACTTGACTCGCTTGGCGAAAACCCTCCGTGTCCCGTCCTGTTTTTGGAGACCCAGATGGGGACCCGTTACTAATCGCAGGAAAAATCTACTTGTTAGAGAGTGGCTGAAGGCTTTCCCGTGATTCTAGATGCATCAGTTAGATGCCAAATATACCTCAGTATAAAACGCGAAGTAATTGTACTACTGCGAGTCTCGAATTGCCTTCTTTGGTAACACGTTGCTAATCACGAAATACGTGGGAATGGATAAATAAATGGTAAGGTTGGGAAATGGACTCTACTACTTGACTCATAAAATACAGGAATTACTGTAAACTTTAAAATATTGTAAGCTGACATATTATTGACTGACGTAACCGCGGTCCTATATTCGTATATATGGTGTCATGACCTATCGTTCCTAGAAAATACGTTCATCGACTCATCGGTAATGAAGTGGGGTGCACTGGACGTCTGATGCCCAGGAAATTTGGCGCACGGGACAACCTAACCTAACCTAAAGATTTGTCTAGTGATCGTAGAGTCCAGAAATCCATAGGTCTCGTTAACGAAATAATTTAGGTTAGGTTAGCGAGACATCCAGTGAACCGGTTGTTCCGAGCACCAAATGTACCGCGCGCCCCACGTCGTTAACTATGAGTCTTTGAACGAATTGTCTGCGAACGAATTGCGGCGGAACCGTACATACTCGAATATGTAAAATCATCTATAGTAAGAAAAATATGCACATTATGCTTCAAATAGTAAAGTAGAAACAATAAAATTACTATACAATTTACAGGTATTTTGTAACATGATAAAAACTGCTCGTTTAATCACGTTTTTCGCAATGTAATGTAATCGTCGTATTATAATTAATGACGCAAAGAACATTGCAATTGAATATAAACGGTTACAACTCCTACATTGCAGAATGCCACGCGACTTGAGTTGATTAACACGTGTTTTATTCATTACTTATATATATAATACGTTTTAATGTATGACGATGTATTTGAATTTACAAACTCTCATACGAGTATTATATAGAAGAAACATCAATAAGGCTTTCAGAAAATTCATCCAAAAATGCAACCTTTTTTATACCACGCCCACATATTACTTGTATGTAGAGTTTTACATTGAATTAATTAACATTCCCTTGCTAAAAGAAGCGGACTCACGTCGCCGGGATTGTCATTGGGACACGTGGGGAGGGATGCGGAGCAAGTCACAAAAACAATATTTATTTTTAAGGACATATTTTCTAATATATTTAAGATTGACAACTTCGGTATTCGACTCGGGCCACGAACGATAAGCGATCTACCTCCGTCGAGACCCGAGCCGAAGTCACGGGAGCGAGCTGTATCACATGCAGCGCCCTCTGATCACCTGTCGGTCTTTTGACGAACCATCTCTACTGTCACAACAAAATTAAAATACTAATACATTTTTTTATTATTTCAATATTCTAATCTACTTTTATAGATCATTGACTATATTGACAATATTATTATTACTAAATATACTTTATACTAAACATAAATTTTTTTTAATTCAACGCGTCAATCAAGCACAAAATAACGGTTTAATACGGGATGCGAACCGCGGACTTTATTCTTCTTCGTAACAATGCGGTGGATTGGTTTCAACAGCTCGGCGAATCGCGCCATTGCTATGCCTAGACCGACACGCGATGAAACTATTTATCATTGTTATTATCGTACAACAGATGTCGCCATAGAATATATTCAAAGTATGTATATTTTTTTATTATTATTCTATCAGTATTCATTTATTATTATATACTAATACATTTGTTTATGCGTGAACGAAGAGCTAACAATAATAAGAGACAAAAGATCGTATATTGAGGCTTTTCGGCATCAGCTTGATGGCGCTTTATCTAGCTGTTATTTTTTAATTTTAAGCATAGTTTAGTAAAACGAAGAAAAAGTTTAATACGATTAATTATTTGTTATTTTTTATTAAAACATCATTAAAATTGAAGTTTTTTTTTTAAATATATAAAATCTTAAGTCAAGCAATATGTATAATTTTTTTCTCACCATTTTTTCATGACTGGAGCGTATTGTAGATATGAACTGCCGCCATAAAGCTCCTCCTCACTTTATTCAATGTTAGTTTCCGAAGCTCCGCCGAGTACATTATAAGTATAGTTCCGGAGAACATTCCAAGACGGTGCGAGCCCGTGAACAAGAATTGAAAGAAACGGCAGCTATAGCTTATGCTCTCCTGTCGCATCCGAAGTATACGTTCCAGTCAGGATAACCTTCGTCTCTTGACGGACTGTAGTATGAAATGCTTTCTTTATTCACTTCTTCACCTCGTCATTCCTCTTAAATTCAAACCATCGTACTCTTAGTGTTCTATACAGACACCTACTTTTATAAAACCCACTTTACGGCGGCATTGGTTTTTGGTAAGATTCGCTGTAAATAAAAATAGGGACGAGATATAAAGATATATTTAAAAAAGCATACCCGTGACATAAATACCTACTTCGAATAATAAAATACTCATTTTGAATTTTGATGAATATTTTTTTATGGTAAGAATATGTGATTTTTACAACGTGTCGTTCAAACCTTTGACATTTTGCAATTTTGATTACGTACGCTATTATAGAGATAAACTGCAAATGATCAAATTTTGATTCAGGATTTTAAAAACGCGATAAAGCCCTCGGATAGCAGCCGACGTTGATCGATGGCTCTAATAATTCGTCGTTCGTTTCAGAATTCAGATTATCCAGGTAAAGATTATAACATTAAGAAAGGTATTACGTTATAACATGTGACACTTATCTAGATGTAACAAAATTAAAATAAGTTTGATCTATTTGACAAAATGCATATATCTTGTCATATCCATTCCATATCTGAAACATATGCTCTACACAAATTAACGCCACTCAATTTTGCCAGTTGCCATTGTCCATGCATCATCCTAAAGACATTTTTTCACTCGAAGACCTTCTTGAAATATATTTGATTTTGCTTTCCTTTCTTTTTCCATTCGTTAGAGTCCCGGAGGAAAATTGTTGCTCTCAAACATTCTTTCCTTATTCTTTGCGGTGCAATTCACAACCCTGGGACTCTTGAATGTTTTAACTTCCATGTTCCAGATAAGTACACTCGTGCTCGTAGCCATCCATTGTTTTTAATCCCAGTCGATACTTGTGGTCCTTCGAGCACTCAGTTTAGTACAATGGCAATGGCACTCCTAAATGGCCTACCAGCACACCTCGATCCTTTTCTTACATCCTTTTCCTCTCTTGTCGATCGTATTGTTCTCGTAGATCTCTGTGATCTTTGACACGTGTCGTCTTTGTCTTCTTTAATGTTATTTTTATTTTTATTCTCTTTTATATGTATTGTATATTTATGAATACTATATGTTTATTAATATTTGTACATTGGAATTTCGGTTCTGTGAAATAAATAAATAAATCATACCCGATAACCTTGCATGCAAGTAGGTTGTGGACTTGACAAAACGACCGTAACACTCGTAGTATCCGTTGAAAATTCTGAGTGATTTAATAAATCTAATTTTTAAATGAAGATTTGAAAGATTACTCCGACATTCCAGAAGTATGGAATATTTTACCCTTTACCTAACAATTTATAAAGCATTTAAATTTCCTTTTCTTTGAGCAAGATCAACGTTCAGCAGTGATATGTATATTTTAATAACTATTTTTTTAAATATTATTACAAAAATATACGTAATAGATATCACCAAGTGAAATGATAATTGACTCCCAATTTTCAAATGGAATATTTTTCCTTTTTTATATTTTTGAAACTCAATAATAAATATATTAATGTTGTTTTGACATTGACATTTATTCAGGCGGCTGTCATACAAAATTTTACTTACTCAATTACACACATATGTAAATAAGTGTACGTTCATACTGCAAATTGCATTGTATCATATTATGCTGTAGGGTAAAGATCACGGTACATTAATATGTTAATCATATTACTCTATGTCCAACATTAATTGATGCTGCATACGGAAAGGATGTTTGACGTTTGTGCAGGACTTATGTGTAGAATATATGTTTAAATATAATATTTATCAATCGACCCAACGACAGAAGAATATTATAAGCACGGTTATCATTAGATTAACGGAATTAAGTAACATACTCGTTGAACGTTAAGCAAATCTTGAAAAGGTCACCGTTGGTTATTTATTACGATAGTTAGGTTAAGCTGTTCTTTAACCCCGTCATTACGACTCGGTGGAATACAAATTATACCGTCAATTATAAAACTAGTATTTGAAGCATAAATGTACTTATCTGCTCTATTTTCATATATCACATTGATTTTTGTATCCTTTAGCTATCAGATGATGCATAAGAAACGATTCTAAGAAAGAAGCAAAACGATATATCACGGCTACCGATGTCAACGGTAGGAAAATCTTACACGGCATATATCGGGTACCGATGCGAACAGGTTAAAACCAGTTGATACAAGACTCAAGAGCGTCGAGCTACTCATCCAATTGACAAATCATACAAAACGGGAATCGAATAATACATATTGATAAAAAGCTGTATTTTCAATTTTTGTAAGAAGTGACTATTGTATTCGAGAGCAAGGCAAACTTGAGCTCTGTATTTTTATTTTATTAACAGCCTAAGACAATACATACGGTTTTATAGAAGAAAATACAATAAATAAAATGGTAAAACATTACAAATATTTAAGCTAAGACAATACTCTTGAACAAAACATGAACATGAGTAAATAAAACAGATCTCGCACATTAGTAGAGTGATCTGCAAAATGCCGGAAGGTCATGTCCGAAAAAGTCCAAGTCACTAGAGTAGTTGACTAGTCTACGTATTATCAACATAGGAGAATATAAACCGTAGTTGGTTTTGGATGTCCTTACATGTAGCAGGTTACTGCCTCTAGTGAGCCGGTAGGGAACATTGAACGTATTTTCCTGCAATAATGTTAAGTCATTGATTATGGAGTTCATAATTTTAAAAATAAACAACAATTCAGTTACTGTTCTACGTCTCTCCAATGTAGATACATCAAGTCGCCTCTCTATATCTTCATAGGAGTAGCTACCTCTCTCAAGGCCGATCAGTCGTGCTACTCTTGACAGGAAGCGATGTTGGACTGATTCAATCCGGTAAAGATTTAGTTGTCAATGACTGGTGCTATCACCTTGTGTTTTTACCTGTACGAGAATGCTGACACGCCCCGTGCATGTCTGGAGGTCTGCAGATGCCGTCATAACGAACAGAGTGAAGTGAGGTGCAAGTTTGCAATGGGTTTGGCCGCGGTTGGGTTTCACACGCAAGGAACATATCGCGCCCATAAACTAATACCTTGCGGTACCCTCCTGTAGAAAACTTCATTATTAATTATTTTAATTTTATGAATTAAAAAAGGGCTATTCAGCTGTCTTTCTAAATGAAAATCAATATACCATTTCACTCATAAAGATATGAGCAAATAGTATACAAATATAGACTAAATGTTTATTTTTATTTTTATGTAATCGCATGCAGGAGAGCACACCCGGTCAAGACCAGTGGACTCTATGACGCTTAGCCAGGGAAGCTGGACGCTGCATGCGGGAAACGTGCGTCGTGTTCGTGCGTGTGGCTTGAGGAGATTACAAGTATATATTTATCTGTTTCTTGAAGAGGAGGAAACAGAGACGCTGGAATAGCAATCCATTGCTTACCGGTGGCATTAAGGAAAGAACTTTGGAAACTGCAAGTTCTTGGTCGACATATATTAACCGTGTATGGATGTTCGGCAAGTGTTAGACGAGTTTGTTGGTTGTGGGTGGGTGCAGGAGGAATAAGTTCTTTAAGTTCCGAAGAGCAGCGACCGAAGTAATAACGGTAGAAAAGACTAAGCGAACCAATCTTACGCCTGTTGAAACAGTTGGCAAGTGCTTAGCTGATTCGCGTTTTTTCGAGACGTATTGCGAACTATTATTATGTATTTGTATTAGTCTTTTCTACCGTTATTACCACGGTCGCTGCTCTTCGGAACTTAAATAACTAATTCCTCCTGCACCCACCCACAGCCGACAAACTCGTCTTACACTTGCCGAACATCCATACACGGTTAATATATATATCGACCAAGAACTGGCAGCTTCCAAAGTTCCTTCTTTAATGCCACCGGTAAGCTATGGAATGCTCTTCCAGCGTCTGTGTTTCCTACTTTCTACAATCTGGATCTCTTCAAGAAACAGATAAATATACACTTGCAATCTCCCCAACCCACACACAAACACGAACACAACACACGTTTCCCGCATGCAGCGTCCAGCCTCCCTGGCTGAGCGTCATAGAGTGCATTGGTTTTGACCGGTTGTGCTCTCCTGCATGCGTTTACATAAAAAAAAACTTGTCTTACATTTGTTGAAAATCCATACACGGTTAATTTGTGTCGACCAAGAACTGGCATTCTCCAAGGTTCCTTCCTAAAGGCCACCGGTAAGCTTTGGAATGCTCTTCCAGCGTCTGTGTTTCCTCCTTCCTACAATCTGGATCTTTTCAAGAAACAGATACACTTACAATCTCCCCAACCCACACACAAACACGATCACAACACACGTTTCCTGGCTGAGCGTCACAGAGTGCACTGTTTTTGACCGGCTGTGCTCTCCTGCATGCGTTTACATAAAAAAAAAAAACTTGTCTTACATTTGCTGAAAATCCATAGACGGTTAATTTGTGTCGACCAAGAACTGGCAGTCTCCAAGGTTCCTTCCTAAAGGCCACCGGTAAGCTTTGGAATGCTCTTCCAGCGTCTGTGTTTCCTCCTTCCTACAATCTGGATCTTTTCAAGAAACAGATACACTTACAATCTCCCCAACCCACACACAAACACGATCACAACACACGTTTCCTGGCTGAGCGTCACAGAGTGCACTGTTTTTGACCGGCTGTGCTCTCCTGCATGCGTTTACATAAAAAAACGCACCTTAACACTTACCGTAAGATATTTAATTTAAAAGGTTAACATTGATGAACTCGCCGTGAACTTAGCGTTTTAGAATTACATATTTATAAAACGTGGGAATAACATTAAAAGATTTTGAAAAAAAAACTTTATACACAAATGTTGAGATTTATTTTTATGTTTCTTTGCCACCTCGTTTGAGGAATGTAATTTGAAATGAAAGAAAAAACCAGCTCCAATAAACGTACCTGGCCCAAATGGGTTTTACGAAATCAATTTATAATCGCAAAAGTAAATGGGTCTGATATTCAAAAGACGCGAAATAAAAAAAAAACACAACTCTTTTGATGTCGAGTTTCCGCTTAAAAACCACCAAACTTACAGAAAAAAAAACGCTTCTCTATTCATGTTAATAATATATATTGAATTTATTTATTTTTGTATACACACTGCGAGAAAATGTACGTATATTTTTTTATATACGTATTATCGGTCGTTTTTATTCGCACATTCAGCTCGGGGAATTTTCCCCGCAGACGGGGATTTCGGAATCGGTAAACACAAGTCTATAAATGGATGATTCCGAATCTTTCAGCTACGCCAACCTCAGCTATTTGTTACATAAAAATGGAGTCAAAAGTAAACCAAAAAATATATGCAAAATTTTATAAAAAAAAAAAATTGTTGTCATTCGTAGTAATTCTTCAATATATTAAAAATATTATTCTCTATTATTATATCAGTGTTTCAATATAGATTTTTTACCTCTGTGAGTAAAAAGGTGGATCTTGAGTCTGCTTCTGAAGGATGCCTCCGCTTTAAGTTCTGTTATGCTTTCCGGCAGCGAGTTGCCAAAAACCGTGCAAGGACAACCTCCCGTCAGCTGCAGGGTGCTTCTATTTTCTCTGGCTGATCTGAGTGTCTCTCCACGCGCGCTTATCTCCGAAGGCTTGATCAGTTCTGTCAAATAACACAGTGCAGTGCCATTGCTAATGGGCATAGCTTGTACTGGATTCTAACCGGAATTCTTAACCAATGCAGTAGGTGTAGTATCGGAGTAATGTGACAGGATTTGGGCGCGTTGTACACTAGTCCATACATGCATACATTTTAAATGAAAAAATAATTTAAATCTGTTAAGTTCAAGTTATCACAAGTATTATAAAAGATTCTTTATTTTTTGGAATTCATAATAAATGAATGGCCTACCAGCACACCTCGGTCTTACTCATACATTATTTTCCTCTTTTGTCGATGGTATTGTTTTCTTAGATCTCTATGATCTTTGATACGTGTCATCTTCTTCTTTTTTCTATGTAATTTTGTATGTATGTTTGTCTATGCTCTATGCTTCTCTTATGATAATATTATTTTTTATTCCATGCTTATTTTTGTAAACCTTGAAACTACGGTTCTGTTTAACACTTTCGCATCGGTTGTCGATCAATGCCGTCCAAGATTCCCCTACCGTTGTCATCGGTAGTCGCGATATATCATTTTGCTAGTTACAGTACTCATTGTGACATCTACGGTAGGAACTTGGAACTGCAGTCATTTCCTTTATCAACCTACATGTATTCTTTACAGGAATCTGTAAAGAATGTAAATATAATCGTTAGGTTTCGTCACAGGAGCGATTTTTCTGTACACCACATTATCAATGCCACCACATGTATTGAGTTACATAATGAACTTTTGTCAAATATAATAGTTTTTTATACATCATCTGATAGTAAAAGGATAGAAAAACCAATGTGATACATAAAAATAGACCAGATAAGAACATTGATGCTTCAAATACTAGTTTTAAGCAAAAAAAAAAATGGTTTGAAGAATACACACCGTGTTGAAAGAATAATTTGTATTCCAACGTGCCGTTAGGAAAGGGTAAACATATTTTTTGCGTTTTTTACATCCCTTATAAGGAATTGCATTGATATAGTGTTTTTCTTAAATTCCAGTATTTTTAAAATTTATTCCATTGATGTATATGTATACTTTAATAATTAAAAAAAAATAATTTTTTCTCATTTTCTTCAATAATCATTATTCTTGACATTTTTCTGGGAATTTCATTAAAACTTCTGTTCTCATATACTTTTGACATTTCCCATCATCAAAGCTACTCCAGATTACCAAAGTTGTTATCGAGATGCATGGTGGATGGATGAGGAGCAGGTCACGAAAGCAAAGAATTCGTGAAGAAGTATTACATTGAAATTTATTTTATGCAAATGAAAAAAAATGTACCTCACAGCCCCCGGATGGATAATCACTGGGCCGTTGGCAGGAGAGTCATTCAGCCAAAATCAATAAGCATAACGTCCATCTATTGAACTATCCACTCCCACGAGACTTAGAACGACTGTCAAAACAATAAACAAAATGGCGCCTGTAAACACCACATCTTATAACTAC
This sequence comes from Glossosoma conforme, assembly GCA_022606575.1. NCBI lineage: Eukaryota > Metazoa > Arthropoda > Insecta > Trichoptera > Glossosomatidae > Glossosoma > Glossosoma conforme. The sequence continues at coordinate 328,071 of JAGTXR010000047.1, forward strand.
TAAAATCCAAAAACATAGACTTTCATTTTTATACGCGATCAATTAGAGCGAAAATAACATTAAGGTTTTCAACTGACAATACTTGGTGAAACTGCACAATTCTAATTTTAAATTAATTTAAAAATTGAAAAAATAACAAATTAAGAATACTTCCAGTTTTCATTCATATTTATTTTAAACGATTACATGTTTCGAACTCCCTGGAGACCAAGCGAAGGACCATTTATTGAAGATGGTCTCCAGGGAGGCCGAAACATGTAATCATTTAAAATAAATATGAATCAAAACCTAATAATTTTAATTTGTTAATTTTCTAATTAAAATTAATTTTAAATCATAATTAGAGCGAACAAAAATAAGACACAAAATCGCTTATCGAGGCTTTTCGGCACCACATTTAAAGTGCTTTATCGAGTTTGTATCAGTTTATAAATTAAAAATATCTTTCAGACATCTTCAATGATAAATTAATATTATGTTATAAAAAAATTGTTGTAAAAACAAATTTCGGATATTGTTCGGTCGATCGTGCGCTTAATAAGATTCCTAATCTTTCGGGAAGAAGGGATTGAAATTTGCATGTTTGAGGAGCGCTTCCATATAAAGAATTCACTGTAGTCATATTTCTGCCCGGGTGTATAATCCAATCCTCCACTTTGCATAAATTTTTCGCAAACCAATTTACGAGAGTAGGCGAGCTTCTATTTAGTCTCGAAAGATGGCGCTAGGCCCACAGAGGCGTGGAACGAAATTTGAAAATTATTTAATGAGACCGCCATGTTTACTTTAATGCCTCCCTCCTCTTTCGAAAATCTCCCAAAGCAAAGAAAGAAAAATCGAAAATCCAGATGACATTTTTTTATTGTTGTGTGAACGCGTACATAGAAAATACGCAAAATGTTTTTTTTTTATGTAATCGCATGCAGGAGTTCACACCCGGTCAAAAACAGTGCACTCTATGACGCTCAGCCAGGAAACTGGACGCTGCATGCAGGAAACGTGTGTTGTGATCGTGTTTGTGTGTAGGTTGTGGAGATTGTAAGTGTATCTGTTTCTTGAAGAGATCCAGATTGTAGGCAGGAGAAAACACAAACGCTGGAAGAGCATTCCATAGCTTACCGGTGGCATTAAGGAAGGAGCTTTGGAAACTGCCAGTTCTTGGTCGACATATATTAACCGTGTATGGATGTTCGGCAAGTGTAAGACGAGTTTGTCGGTTGTGGGTGGGTGCAGGAGGAATTAGTTCTTTAAGTTCCGAAGAGCAGCGACTTTGGTAATAACGGTAGAAAATACTAAGAGACTATGTATAAAAAATGTTTTGTACTGGAATAACTTCAAAATAGTGGGAGAAAAAGAAGAAATCATACGTATTGCATTATTGATACGCATTATTTATAGATAAATATTGCTGAGTGAAATGAACACCCAAATATTTCTTTGATACTACAGCTGCAGTCATTCCAATTTTGCGGGGTCTCGCTCTGGAGGTTCTCGGGAACCGTCTATGTTATGTGGACTTCTGGGATACAGGTGTTTGGGGACAAGGCATAAGACAATTTGAACTTACATAACTGAGAAACGGTAATTTGCGGTGTCCATATGGTCACCATATAGAGCAGGTATGGTAAAAAAATCTTAAGTGATATGACTGCTAAGAAGACAAGTTATATAAAAGGATAATATGGTATATGTAAAAAGAGATATACTAAATTCATCCAAATGTTTCTAGTAAAAAATATACAGTAAAACAAAATGAAGACCATAATATGATATTGTGGCTTTTGGGTTTATCCGTGTGTGGCGAATTTCTTCTTACCAATATTTCGACTGCCATTGCGGGGGTCTTCTTCAGGATTGATGACTAATAATAATCACTAACTAAAACCTAAGAAGTTATTTTTGACAATAATATTTATATATATTTATTTATTTACCTTGTTTTTACATGGATCACGTAAGATATAGTCTCTACTTAGGAATCTGCAGTTTCGACTAACTCGTAGTCTTCCTCAATCCATCACTTGACAAGAGACAGGGGACACTTTGTGTCTTGACAAGTGATGGATTGAGGAAGGCTACAAGTTAGTCGAAACTGCATTCTCCTAAGCAGAGACAGTATCTTACGTGATCCACGTAAAAATAAGTTAAATAAATACATTTGTATTACTTATAATGGATCTCAAAGTGGATGCTGAAAACATTGAAGAAAATAATAATGAAGACATTTTAAAATTTGTTAATATATTTCAGGCGACTCTAACACTCTACATTTGACATGGAAACATTAGCACGAAGAGTAATTTATGTATAACGCAATTATTTAAAAGTCTTTTATGAATTACGCCGTTAATATTTCGCCCATTACGCCAGATATGGTTTCAGGAAAAGTTTTCAGTCGAGCCTTTGCCCTTTGAGCGTTTTAGGGTCCGGTCCGTATTTTGTGTGCCGCTGGACCCTTATTATATGTAATTCAGCCGACCCTCAATCCGTCTTCCGACTGTCAGAATTATACGAATGAGAAATATGAGAGTGGAGGAGGCAATCAAGTGATGGAGACTTTTAACGGATAATGTTCAATTATTAATAGGCTTTGCCGCGGCGAAAAACATTAATCTATCTCTTCGTACTCATGTTGTGCTTATACAATTTTTAGAAACATTGCGGTATTCACGCGGTATCCTGAAAAAATATTTGTATTTTGTCAGTATATGATACAATTTTGTTGCAGTAAAATACGAGTATTCATTAAAAGTGGAGGCAGCGATGTTCTCAGATCGAAAAGTGATAGTTAATTAGCTCTCCGAAATGATCCCTAATGTCAACGAAACCTATATTGACAAGATTTTGACAAAGCAACTAGGGCATGCTGCTTGCGCGAGGTGGGTGCCAAGAATGTTGGCCGAAGATCACAAACGCAAAATTTGGATGAGGTTTTGTCAAACACACACCCTACAGCCCGGATTTAGTGACTATCATCTCTTCCCTGACATGACACACCTGGGTGGAACGCATTTCGGCGATAGAGAAGAGCTGGAAGAAGCGGTTCTCTGGTATCTGCGTGGCTTGTTTTTACATATTTTACCTCATCCAATTGAACTGAATGTTGTACATGGACATGCTATCGATGTTGTTAATTTTTGTTATTTACATTAACATCCTCCTTTCTAAAAAAGGTAGTTATTCAGTCGCGTAGTGGCAGGATGAATAGCAGATTCACAACCCAACGACTTCTTCTGAAGCCTATTGACATATATATTTCGATAATTTTACAAAGTTCTACATTCAGGCCGGGCCACAATACGACCTTTTTCGCGGTCGGCACACGACTGAATGCGCTCGTGATGGGCTGTCGCCCAGCGCCGCAAGTAGCAATCTACTTAACTAGTCTTCAATTACAAATTGACGACACATACATGTACGACAAGCGAACAGACATAAAAGACGAAAGATTGTGTATCGAAGTTCTCGGTACCAATCAGCAAGAGATATATCATACTGATATCAATATCTTCTTCGATAATCTACCGGGAAAACAGCTCTACAAATCGCATTTTTTGATATTATTTTTTCTTATTTAATATGACGTTTCAAAAATAATTATATGTTACCCTTCAAATTTCCCGAAAGTTTTATTGTTTATCAAATGAAACAGTGCTCAAAGTGATCCATATTTAAACAAGGTATGAAATTTTTTCTACTTTAATATTAAAATGGATCTCAAAGTTCTAAAAATATAAATAACATTAAAGCAAATTAGAAAAAATACATAAAAAAGTCGACTTGAAAAAACAGAGAAACCAGTGTTTTATCAAGTTATGGTGTGGGTTAGTTTATATTATTTCAATTAATATTGAATTTTTTTTTTATTTTGGTTTCGTTTTGTTTTGCCGAAGGTCGAAACAAAGGGATCCCGCTCTCTACTCGAATCAGGGTCACCAATCTAATAAACGAAATAATTGGGTTTTGATATAATTAATGTATTTACGATTGGGGAACTGTTTTTAATTTAATACAAAACAAATAATCGAATTTAGAATCGCCGCACCATTTATTTGTGACTCGTTAAAATTGGTCGGTACCTTAGATAAAGTGAATAATAATTTTTAAAAGTTTATTGTAAAAAAAATATGGGTTTGCCGGATTTAATGAATATGGCTCAGTAAGGCTTATTTTTAATACAAAAGTGGTCGTAAGTACTATCCATCATAATATTAGGTGCGTTTTAAACATAAAATAATCGCATGTGCAAGCCAACATACAGCCGGCGGATATACCTCAATTGTCAAAGTGTTTGCTTTGCAAGGTAAAGGTTGTGGGTTAGATCCCCGACGGAGATTCAAAAAAAAGATTTTTTAATCGATTTCTGAGTTCTAATTTATTCCAGTTGGTGTGAATTTGATCCCTCACGCATAAAATGCCAGTCATAGCTTATTAATCAAAATTTGCGGTAGACGAAAGTCGTCCCGTGACGACCACCCATTCATAGTAAATTCCCGTAATAATAAAGAATGATGCGTGAATGTCGGGCTGTGGTCTATGACGTTGGCGGATCAACACTCCACATGCAGCGCTCTGCCATGTGTACCTTGGTAAGCGTCATAGAATTGCACAGATGAGACTTCAGCATCGCTATCACCGTCTGTCGGTATTCTCCTGTATGTGCTTACATAAAAAAAGTATACTTTGAAAATGAGCTAAATCGAAGGAAACATTTAATGCGGTCAGAACACCTATTACAAACACATTTTTGTCAATTAATCGACTCTAAAGTCATCTAGCAGGATTATTTTTAACATATATTTATAATAAATAATAAACGTACGGAAGAAACAACCAACAGGTGATGCATGCTTGGTTTTGTTTTACGAAGTGGCATGGTTTTTTCTAACACACACGTGATGGTAGTGTTGTTTAACTCATTGGTTCGTAGCATACTCGAGAGCGGGTCCATCATTTGGGCACCCCATGAGTTGAAATATAGCCTCATGTTGGAGAGGGTACAAAATAAATTTCTGAGGTCTCTCTACATGAGGATGTTTGGATACTATGCGTGGCTGTATTCACCTAACTTCATGCAGGATATGTTGTATAGGTAGGTTCATTGAGAGAGAGACAAGAAGGGATTTGTGCTGAGGTATGAATTTCTTTCCGGCTGTTGCGTGGCGTGTTCGGGAACCCTGAAATTTTGAAAAACTGATGGATGATACTCGCGGGATGCCAATACCACCTTAACTGTACCTATGGCGTACCATCTTATAATTACGAGTTTACGATAAAACATTACTACACTTAGCACCATTAAATATCAGTTTATTACGTGCACCCCAGATATATTATCAGATTTAATATTATTAATTTAAAATTCTTGACAAAACCGCCTAATTTAAAATTTAAAATCACGTCTTTTTAAATATAACAAGACGATTTTTATCTTTATATGAGACAAACTTAAGACTTATTTTTTTAATATCTGATACACATGCGGATTCAAAGCGAACACCTTTTTAAATGACAATCCTTTCATCAATTAATCGGAAAAAATTAACTTTGGAAGCGGATATTAGAACCCAAACCCGTGCATAACTTTTAGTTCTTTACCCAACGTGCTGACCATTCGTTCAGTCGTCTAGAATCGTGAAATTAAATACCTTTTTTGGATTCCCCAACACTTTTCTTTGAAAGCCGGCGAGCGTCCGATTTGTAACACTTAAAAATATATTTAATTCAATTTTTCGCTCTTAATCCCGGGATTAGTGGGCGATTTCGGTTTCGCGGCGGAACTCTGATCGAGAGCTTTTAAAGTTAATTAGTCACAAGCAGCGCGCTTTGGCCCGAAAATCCTCAGATTAATGACGGACTAAAGGCCCGTGTACATCATTACTGTCCGTTCCGACACGTTCCGTTTCCGTATTACGAATCAAAAGCTCTTTTTCTTTATCCTAGCCATTTTATATCATCTGGGATAGGCTCTCCTTGTGAACATTCACCATGTCTGTCTGTCCTGCGTTGCATTCTCGGTTAAACCCAGGGTTTTCAGATTCTTGTTTACAGTTGCAGTCCAGGTTGCCTGTGGTCTTCTTCTCAGCGTGGGTATGTTGAAGGCTCTCTTCACCATGTGGTTCCTCATCTCTCCGTGTCACATGCCCGTTCCATCTAAGGCGGTTTTTTTCCTTTTTTTTAAGGTATCGGGGCCACCCAAAATTAACCCCGAATATGCTCATTTCGAATTCTGTCCACTCTAGTCACACCGTCCGCCCACATCAGCATCTTCATCTCTGCCACATGAATCCTATCCAATTCACGTTTCAGCGGGGTCCAACACTCCGATTCGTAGAGCATAGCTACAGCAGTTTTGTAGATCAAAAGCTCAATAACTAGATATCGTATCTTATTTGTTGTCTGTGTTATTTATAAGCCTAATAACGTTCTAGAAAAGTTAAAGCTCCCGAAGCAATTTTGCAAAACATTTGTTTGGGAGCATCTTGATGTACGGCTGTGAGACATGGTGCTTATGTGAAAATGATGAAAAAAAGAGACCTTTGAGATGTGGTCATACAGAAGATTTATTTTGGAATTTCTTGGATAGACTGCGTCACGAACAATGAAGTTCTCAGCATAATCAAGGAAGATAGGCACATAGAAGAACTATCTTAGAGAGGCGATCGGTCACATCATGCGCCACGATGGTCTTCTTCACGACATTGTGGAATGGAAATGGTTGAGGATAGAAACTGCAGAGGGCGCCCTAGACGGAATTATTTGCAGCAGGTGTTTGAGGTCATAATTTGTAGCTCTTATGCTGAGATAAAGAGGATTGCAGAGGATCGAGAAAAGTGGAGTTCGAGATGCAAAATTTTGTTACTGCAAACCAATCCATCAGATTCATACTACGAAGAAGAACGTTCTAGATTCTAGAATGTCAAATAAAAATAAAATATTATTTAGAAATACTTCACATTTTTTACTGACAATATTTCTTAGCTGCATTGAGTAGCCATTATCTAATGCATTAAGTGGTAAGTATACCTGTTTGTATAATATAAGATGTGAGTGAGTAGCCGGGTGAAGGATGTGAAATATAGCCGGTGGGTAAAGGTCAATGGTTATAGCGTTTGCTTACCAAGCCGATGATTGTAGGTTCGATACTTAAACGTGCTTACGATGCAGTATTGTCACTGGACATTACTATTAAAATGGAATTATTTATAATTTTTGTATTTTATTTCAATGTTGCTATAACGTATACGTAACGTAGGATGAAATGAATACTTTCCTTTATATTACGACGCGAAAAGAGACAGACTGGTGAGTAAGAGTATGTGCTTTTTGAAGAGTGAGACTGAAATAAATAATATTATTAAAATATTCAGGGACGATGCGCGGAATACGTTTTACTCAAAAGAATTAAATAATTAAATTAAAATTCATGTAATTTTTTTCGCATTAATTCTTGACGTAAGACTTTCAGTCATTCCTTCAATTTCAGCGAGCGAATAATTAATCTTCAGTAATATTACTTAATGAGATGTGTATTTTTATTTTAATCAAGAAGCTGACACTAATTAGGCTTTTTTTTAAATAATGCTTGGAATAAAATAATTATTGCGAAATGTATTTATAAAAGCTTTTAATTCTTTGGAGGCTAGCAACATGTCTTTAAGCATTTAAAACACCCAAGAATACTGCCTTTGAAGGTAGCATTTAATGTGATTTTCCTGTTTTTTCAGAGCGACCTTTCTGAAAATTATAAAAATAATATTTTATGTAACATATTTTGCACATTATTTTTGTTCTTTTGTATATAAACTGTTAAATATGAAGTAATTTGTGTTTATTAAACACATTAGTTTCTTAATGAATGGATCTTTGAAATGAACTTTCAGGACGAGAATTCGGGGACTTAAGAGAATGCATATACAGGAGAATACCGAAAGATGGTGATAGTGATTCTTATATATAATATGTGAAATTCTATGACGCTTACAATGCTGTATATGGATAAGCGCTGCATGTGGAGTGTTGATCCTCCAACGTCATAGACTACAGTCCGAGATTTACGTATTATATTTATTATTACAGGAATTTACTATGAATGGGTGGTCTTCACGGGACGACTTTCGTCTACCATCAATTTTAATTAATAGGCTATGACTGGCATTTCACGGGTGAGGGATCAAATTCACACGAAATCTGGGTATTTTAGACCTCGGAAATCGATTAAAAAAGTTTTTGTTTTTAATCTCCGTTGGGGATCGAACCCACGACCTTTGACTTACCAAGTAAGCACTTAGACCATTGAGCTATACCCACTCGCAAATTAATTTAATCTGAATGGACGCGTTTCATCTCCCTCAGAAATCACCGTCAACAGTATAAAACGCATTTTGTTTACAATAAACGGTTATTTAAGAAATAGTATTTTTTGTTGTTGTGAAAATAAAACAATATAATGCTTATTATAATATACAATTACCAATGATTCAAAACAAAAAAATATTGATTTTTACGTAGTGCGTAGCCATATAATTGAATAAATATTTTCTTTATAAAACCAAAAATAACAAAGTCGTCGCGTACCAATGTGATTATTAATCCAAATCCCACCACGCACACTCACCCAGTCGAATCATCCTTTCAGGGCTGAAATTGGCTGAAAAAAACGTAAAAATCTTAAGCGATTTATGAAAATCGCTTGGCCCAAGGGGGGCCGACTTTTCCTCAAATAAGTCCCGCGATATGGCGCGGAAAATTCGAGATTTTATTAAAAGGGGAGCCTTTTTCAGAAGCCTCCCGACCGGATGTTGATCGCGCGGTCATAAAACAGTTTCATGTTTTACTAATTGAGGATTTAAAGTGCCATTTTTCTTTTTCCCCCTTTGTTCCATCTTTTCTTTTTTTTTTTTAGCTGCGACCAAACCGGTGACCTGATTTTTTATTTTTAAGAATGTAATTACATTTAAATTAAGACGCGCTAAGCCACAAGTAACATTTAATGATAAAAATATTTTAATGCGTTTGGATAATCCTTTCTATTTAAGTAATTAAATATACACATACTATACATCAAATTCTTTTTACAAATCAGTTCGTTCAGAAAAAATATTGACAGAAGCGGGATGCGAACCAGCGAGCCTTGGAACCAACCATTGCTCAATTTTATTACCCTAGACCACTCAACCATCCTCTGCCCGAACTGTTGCGCCGAATAAGTTGTATTTATACCATTTTTACCATCATATAACGATAGGTGTGTCTGTAGTATATATTCCGAGTGTGTATATTATTATTTTTTATTATTCAATCAGTCTACATTTATTCACGAGCTTAATATTATTACTTTCCGACAGCTTATTTATTTTAGTAAGCTTTCTATATATTTTGAAATTAAATAAATATATATTTTTAAATATTACTCAAAAAAAAAGCTCATTCCTAAATCTTATAAGTTGTTATACTATAATGATGATGACTAGCAAATACTTTATTTTGGTGATTTTATTTTTATTCATTTGATAAACAAAGTGTTTTAAAAATATTAAGTTTTAAAAAATAAAATACTAGTATCTAATCAAAAAGTGTTTCATAAAATCATTATTTCATATGAAATATTTTATAAAATTAGTAATTTAATTAAATTTAATATATTCAAAATTACTATATTTACTATAAAAGACGTGTTTTTTTTAAAAAAAGGTTAGATATTTGAAACGTATATGATTCCCAATAACCTCCAGATCTGAAGTTTGTGAAGTGCTCGAAGAAGGGGTAGTTGTAGTATCTGAGGCAAGTTTTGGGTCATTTGTTAATTGATTTTTCTAACGAAGTTAAATGATAAACCCGACGTTCTTGATGTCCGGACTATTTCAACCCGTAATTGATATAGTGAAGTGAAACTTAGTAAGTTATAATTAATTAAATTAAATAAACATATTATGTATGTTTACTAATGCAATAAATTCATTATGACTTTTATTAAAAGCGAAAACATAAAACAATAAAGAATATATATAATCGTGTCGGAAACAACAGGGTCAGATCCTGTCTGCCCAGAAGGGGGCGACGTCGATGACGTTACTCTCGGCCATCATCAGGTCTTCCTGGGTCACATTCAGTCGGTCCGCTTTAATACTGCCAGGCTTTCTTTTTTTGTTCTCGTCTTGCATATTTAGGTCTGATTTCTGATAAGGCATCTCCATATATTCCACCCCTAGTCATTCCAGGAGCTAGGTCCTCTTTCAGGGCAATCCAAGTATTCCCCTCAATAGCGCTTCTCCAGATGTTCAGCCGCAGGGTGGCCTCAGGTATCACCAGTTCAGCTGTTGACTATAGGAAACTTCTTGGCCGTGTCGTTATCTTTTCATTTACTAATGCAATCAATTCACTATGACTTTTATAGCAATTGAAAACTTATGCGCCAGGTAGATTTTTAGATGTATTCATCGTCAGTCTACAATAAATCCCGATAAGTTGAATTTCGATTTATAAATAAACAAATCGATGATATTTTCAAAGAAACTGAAACCTTTGATAAAAATGAAACATGTGAAAAATTCAAAATAAAAATATTTGTCTAAATTTTAATTATATTTTGATTTCATCAGTATGTGGCATTGATGTAGCCGCTGATTTCATTAGGCAGCAGACATCAGCTTGTGAATGCTTATGTAAAATCTGTCTGTTTACCTAATCTAGTTGGTAATACAATTCTTAATGCCCGGCTGTAAAGGGTTGCGCTAAAAGCAAATTTAATCTGCGCGAATGCGAAAGCTTATTTAGGATTAATTAATTAGTATCGAAAGCTCGACATACTTTAGGAACAATACTCAACTTGATGTACTCCCATCCTTGTACTTTTAAGCAGGTTACTTGTATTGTATTCACAATACATATTATGTTGACTTATATATGTGATATATATTGTCTGATAAATGATATGACTTATTGGGAACAAAATTTGTTGAAATTAAAATATTTTTAAACCACCCTCTCTACTACATAAATGGGTTCGACGAATTACGAAGTATTGTGCAGCTCAGTTGTCTCTTGACAGTGATGAATTGATGAAGACTACGAGTTAGTCCAAACTGAAGTCTCCTAAATAGAGGCCATATCTAACGTGATCCGATGTTAAAACAAGGCAAATAAATAAATATTTGTTATTGAAATTAGTTTTGTAGTGTATTAGTAATTCTGCACAGGAGTTTTTTTTTTACCGAACTTTAAACATATTGTCAGACAATAAACACGGACTTAAGTCGGTAACTTCCGCGAGTACCCTGAACCTCATAACTGTGAACGCATAAAATAGCGTGCAGTTTCTTGAAAATATAGGTTTAACTGTCAAGTTTATTTGGCTTCGTGCACACAACGGCACACTGGGTAGCGAAAAAGCAGACGAACTGGTTAAAATGGGGGGAAATTAAGCACAACACCCCATTACGACTGTTTTTCTCTCTACTACGCCTTGAACAAGTAAATGAACGATTGGCTTACTGCCTGGAATACAGCATATCAAGAATCATCCTCAGGAGGAATAATCAAGTCTTTCTTTCCATCCCTCGAACACTTATTGACGTGGAAAAAGATGAACTCCGTGGACTTTCATCTCACTCAAGCGTTTACCGGACACAGAATTTTCAGAGAATTCCTAAAAACATTTGGCCTCTCTTCTTGCGATGTATGTCCATGTGATCCAGGCATGCAACAGACGGTGAGACACTCTCGTTGAGTGCATCATCCATGAGAACAGGAGACGCATTATGTGTTGTCGCCTGGGAGTCTCTATCATTTCTTGAGAGGATTTTCCTGAATTGCTGCTTAGTTCTGACGTTCCCTTGGTGTTAAACTTCATCAGGGAAATCGTCGGGGCTACAAGAGCGGTTAATGAGGCTGAAATGGAATAGGCTCCTACGTTCTTCAACTATTTCTAAGACGTATATTCTAACCTTGTGTGTAACTTGCAGGGTATATACGCAACTATATTTATTTTTTCTACATTATTTTAAGTGAAAAAAAAAGTCTGCTCATGAGTGACATCTATCAATGATTTATTTCGTCAACGATTTAATATAGCATATGATCATCCTCTTAACATAAATAAAAGTGACTTCACGTCACCGGAATAGTTATCAGGACGCGTGGTGGAGGGATGAGGAGCAGATAAGCAACACAAAGACATTTTCAGAAGCACATTTACAAGTTAAAAATTTGACAAGCTTTCGATCACTGAGGCGGAGCTTGCTTGTTTTTGGCCCCGGACGGATCACAACTCACGACTTGCGCAACGCCGTAACTAATGCAGTGGCTCTTCTACCGACTGGTCATTTTAAAGGAGATTGAAAAAAAAACATTTATTTTTCGTTTTTAAAGTAAATATTAAAAATAATAATAATTTGAAATTTTATCGTCTAATAGTTAACGTATTCAAATGAATGGAATGTCACTTCCATTAAATTTGATATCATAAAAATTAATGCATTTCTAATTAAATTTCGTTGGTTTTTTTTTTAGACCGGAAGAGCATTTTTTACGGCTAGCTTTTATCATCGAAATGTCACCTACGTGGCGCACCCTGAAAAGCATAATAATTACAGTTCACCCAACACGTAGGCATCCGTTTCATCTACCGGAATACAAGTTGTCTGTCGACTTTGCACGACCCATACATAATGTATATTGCTTAACTACATATCCGTTTTTAGCAGGGCTATCACATTCTATCACGAAAAATGCCGTTAATTTATTAGTTTGAAAAAAAAATAGTACAACTTACAATTATACAACTGAAAATATGTTAAATAAATTATATTGGTGATGAAATTTTAAAACACGTGCTTACTAACTAATTGTTCGGTATACCTGCATTTTTGAAAATATTAAGCAGTGAGGAAAGAAAATTACTAAATATATATAGTTTAAAACATATGATTTTTGGCTTAACTTTGGCAACCGTGTCGTTAGTTAAGAAAGTTAAAATAATTAAAAATACGTTGTTTGTTACAATGATTATTTATTCTTACATTTGTGATGATTCCTATTTATTCCTATCAGTATTTGTATAGCGCATTTTTATGACCAAATGTTAATTTCAAACGCGCTTCTTTGCCTCTGAGTAAAAAGGTGGGTCTTGAGTCTGCTTCTGAAGGATGCCTCCTTTTTAAGTTCTCTTATGCTTTCCGGCAGCGAGTTCCAGGCCATTGGTGCCGCGTAGCTGAAAGCACGATTGTCGAAAACCGTGCTAGGTCTACCTCCCTTCAGCTGCAGGGTCCTTCTATTTGCTCTGCCTGATCTGAGTGTCTATCCACGCGCGCTTATCTCCGAAGGCTTAATCAATTCTGTCAAATAGCCCGGTGTATCTTCGTAGAGTATTAAGCTAAGAGGTATAATTTGTACTGAATTCTAGCCGAAACTCTCAACCAATGCAGTCGGTGTAGTATCGAAGTAATGTGACAGAATTCGGACGCGTTGTACACCAGTCGTGGGTATCTGTGGGTTTTAAATACCTAATTCCAGCCAACTTCTTTTAATGAGCTTCCATCTCAATCCTCTTTTTACATCCTTTTATACATTAGTAGATGACATTAGTTTCTTAGTTTTCAATGTTAATCTGATATTGGCTGAATTTTGATACAGCTTAAATAAATTGACATCAGCATGATATAGCCCTTGCTGACTGGTACCGAAAACCTCGATGCACAATCTTGCGTCTCATATTGTAGTTCGCTCATCGGACACGCGCGTGTTGTCATTTTGTAATGTCGCTAGGAGGACTAGTTATATGGATCGCCATTTGCGGCGTTGGGTGTCGCCAACCATGGCGCAATCAGTTGTGTGCCGACCGCGACGAGGTCGTATTATGGCCGGCCCGGCATGTTACTCCGCTAGGGCCGGAATTTTGTAAAGTTTGTCATGAAAATATACGTGCTTCTGGAAAAGTCTGTGTGTTGTTCTTCTGCTCCTCATCCACGCCACCACGCAATTCAATAACGAACGGTTTTCACGGCCAGATTTGATATTGTGGCTTTTGGATTTAGCCATTAGGCCTAAGGCCCTGGGCCGGTCGTCTTGTACCTGCGCTTCTTGGAAGCACTTATCAAGGCATTGTTTTAAGAGTACTTACTCGTTATACAAGTCACGGACTTTGGTGAGCAACACCAAACGTGGGTGTAAAGTTATTAGTTCAGACGAATTACTCCTTTCCAATATTTCGACCGCCATTGCAGGGGTCTTCTTCAGGGTTAGACCCCTGGAATGGCGGTCGAAATATTGCAAAGGAGGTATTCGCCACGCACGGCAAAACCCAAAAGCCACAATATCAGGATGTTTTTTTTTTGTTTTTTTTTTCTAATATTGTTTTTTTTCTCTGTTGTAATTCTCCTGCATGCGTATACACAATGAAACGTTATGTTTGACTCCACAGCGTTGTAGGGCGCCCCTCCTTCGGTGTTTATGCGGGACAGTGTTCCAGTAATTAATACCGCACTTCAGCCACAAACAGAAAATCGTTTTTCGACCAATGACAAGCCACCTCCACGTATATAATTGTCCGAGTACGAACACCACAAACGTAGGGTGACCGTCGATAATGACTAATAAAGGTTTTATTTATAACTAAAAAAAAAAAAACGATCTCACCGTGTTTTCGTCCATTGCTTGACGTAGCCATTGACTAGTGATGGAATACACAAAAAAATACATATTTTATTTTAAACTTTTTAGAGTCGTACATAATGGGTACATTTTGTTTTCATCAATTTTTTTTCCAGACCAGAGTTCGGTTCCCGAGAAAACTGTTATGAAAATATAAGCTTTATTTAATAATAAGCTGTGTATTTGAGATAAGATTTTTTATGTAAACAAATACAAGGGAATACCGACAGATGGTAATATTAATTCTGAAGTCTCATCTGTGGAATTCTATCACGCTTACCATGGTGCATATGAGTACTAAGCGCTGCATGCGGAGTGTTGGTCCGCCATTCACGCATCATTATTTATTATTACAGGAATTTACTATGAATGGGTGGTCTTCACGGGACGACTTTCGTCTGCCACTAATTTTGATTAATACGCTATGAATGGCATTTTACGGGTAAGGGATCAAATTCACACCAACCGGGGGTAGTTTTATAGCTCAGAAATCGATTATAATACTTTTTTATTAATCTCCGTCGAGGATGCTTGGAGGGCTTGCAAAGCAAACGCTTTGACCATTGAGCTTTACCTGCCGACAAATCCTATTTCAAAAATGAAATTTCAAGTAATAAAAAAAATACTAATATACATTCTCTGAATATATACTGAGACATCTATCGTTATATGATGTTAACAATAATACATCAAGTTTCGCGTATCTGTCCAGGCAGAGAAAGGTCGTGTGCACAACGAGGTGTATAGCACGGAGCCAAGGTGCAACGCTCGAGGTTCGATGCCCGCGTCTGCCGATATTTTTTCTGAATGAACTGAAGCGTAGAATTTGATGTAGAATTGCATGTGCGTATTTAATTATTAATAACATTTTAGTTGTAAAATTGTATTTTTATTTCATGTGTGGTCTTCCCCTTCTGATTGATTGCGGTGCCGTCAGCCCCTTGACTCGACGACCTTTATTTTTAACGGACGGCCAAAGATATTTTTCACCCCGGCGTCCCGAATCCGGCCAACAAATTATAGGAGAGCGTCGCGAATTGATGCGATACGATGGACAGCGAAGGGTTTTCGAGAAAAACACCCAATAAGTGTTATTGTTAAAACACAAATCTCTTAAAACCCATTTCAAACAAAGCCATTTGCTTAAAATAGACACACGCGTATGGCGATAAAACAGAAAATACATGTATCCAACTGTCCCAAGAATTCCTCAATAGCGAACGTACACACATACATATATATATTATACACACGAGTATTTAATTTATTTTTAATTTATACTTACGCATTGCGGCTTTTATATAATAATTCCAATAAAAGACAATTGAAATAATTGCAATGCAAGATACGCATATAAATACAGAAAATATCGTTTTAAATAACAAGTTCAAGGGATGCTTTCATTCCATTCGTTAGAGTCCCGGTGGAAAATTGCTGCTCTCAAACATTCATTCCTTCTTCTTCGCGGTGCAATTCACAACCCCGGGACTCTTGAATGTTTTAACTTCTAGGTTCCAGATAAGTACACCCGTGCTCGTAGCCATCCATTGTGATTGATCCCAGTTGATATTTGTGGAGCTTCGAGCATTCAATTCAGTACAACGGGAATGGCGCTCCTAAATGGCCTACCAGCACACCTCGATCCTTTTCTTACATCCTTTTCTTCTTTTGTCGACGGTATAGTTCTCCTAGATCTCTGTGATCTTTGATACGTGTCATTTTATTCTTCTTTTATGTTGTTTTTATTTTTTATTCTCTTTTATATGTATTGTATATTTATGTATACTCTATGTTTCTTATTATTAGTACCTTGGAACAGCGGTTCTGTGAAATAAATAAATAAACAGTAATTTCAACTGTAATACGGAAAAAAATTAACGCATGATGTAATGATTCGAAACTCAAACAGTATACTCATGTCATTATATTACAGTTGACACATTTTCCACCTCATCGAATCGAGTAATTAATACTTGTACGTATGCTTTATAACACCGACATACTCCGCATTTAAAAAGACGTCAAGTCACGGGTTCGTCACGTGGCCGCATGGAAACTTCTGTTATGCATACAGAGAAACAGAAGAAAAAATATTTGCCATAAAGTCTGCATGCTCGACAGGGCCGAAGAAGTTATATAAAAATTCCATCGAATAGATAGAACTCTTCGTTGATTATATTATGATGCTTGCCATTGTAAATTGTGATACCATTTTTGATAACTGTCACAAAACCACAGTAATATTTTTACAACCACCAGAAGATAAAAAAAATATTTTACTAATTTAAAAAAATGTTTTAACAAAGAATATGTTTGAATATGTTGTGACACACTTATTATGTAGTGATATCAAAACGATATACTCTTTATATTCTGGTGCCAAAAAGCCTCGATATACGATCATTCACCTTTTTTTTCTCTCGTCGGAAACGCATGTGTCGCCATATTGCTTGTTTGACAGGTGTATTTCTGTGAATCGCAACTGGATAAATTTCGGCGCTAGGTGTTACTGACTACAAGCGCTCAGTGGATAGCTGGCAGTCTGTCTCTGCTTAGGGCGTTAACAACACGACATCTGCCTCGAGAAAACCGAAAGTTCGTCAATATTTTAATTCAATATACGTCAATGTACTTCTGGAAAAGCCTTTGTATTGCTCATCTGCTCCTCAACCCTCTACCACGCGTTCCGATAACTATCCTGGCGACGTGAAGACGTCTTATAAAAGTAACATTGATGTTAATATATTATTTTTCTCTTCTCGATAAGTCATTCAATTGATTAAAATAGACTCACAAGAACATTATGTGAGCATAAATAAATTAACGTAACATTTTTCATAAAATATAACCTTTGATTTCAGTGTATGGAATGTTAAAGCACGTACTAATGTGAAATTTTAATTTAAAATCCATGTCATTAAAGTGTTATTTTATTACTTTATGTATTGGTAACATGAAACACCACTTAATGTTCTATGACCATTAATATTATTTTCAAATGGCGTGATATGTTCCATTTTGAAATACACGATTTCAAACAGCTGTAAAAAAGATTCATTAAATCGTCTTCAAAAGCTTTTACTTCTTCACATGAATAATTTTTAATAGAAGCTATTTCAGCTGCCATAATATTAAAATGTTAAGACTACTTGCATCATGTTCAAACATAGAGTATTGTAATAAGACTATGAAACAGCTTTGCAAAAACCATTTTTTTTATATAAAAAAAGGTTAATTTTGAATTATTATATACTTGAGATTTAAGTAGCGAAAATCTTTTTTAATTGTAATTTACAAGACACATAACATTTTTTTTAAAAGTTCAAAGTATAACAACCAATGATTATTCAAAATGTTGTTAACCCTTTCATTACGGCTTGGTAGAATACAAATTATACTGAGAATTATAAAACTAGTATTTGAAGCATAAATGTACTTTTCTGGTCTATTTTTATATATCACGTTTGTTCTTGTATCCTTTAGCTATCAGATGATGCAAAAAAAACTATTCTAAAAATGTAGCGAAACGATATATCATGGCTACCGATGTCAACGGTAAAGGAATCTTAAATGGCATATATCACCGATGCGAACAGGTTAAACATAAATATAAACTAGCTAAAAGAGGCTTATTTTTAATTGTAGTTAAGCTATTTGAGCTTTTTACATTTTTTAAAATTCTCTCTTACTCACAAGTGGGAGTCAGATTTTTAAAGGAGACGAAAGTTTGAGATATCTTGGCGTACAAGTAAGAGCTTGCTTCTCACTTTAAAATTTTTAGAGCGTTTTTTTAACTACATGTGACATATCTAGAACTCGCTCGTTAAATACAAAATGTCACTTTTGCAGCGTCTGTTTTCCCCCTATTATTAGGCGATCACAAATAGTGGCTCTTCAGTAACATATAATGCAGCGGTGTAGTGAGTTTGTACAGCAAGTGTTTCCACAGAATACTGAAAATTCAATGGTTTGATTTTGTATGAAATGATGAAGCGAGGAAGCAAATTCTGTAGCCTTCCATCCTACAGTCGGTCTAATAATTACTTATTCTGAAGATGCTACAGGAAAGCATAAGCTAAACTTTTAACTTCTTGATATCCTAGACCCCTTGGAAATACAGTACAGTCGACATAAATCTGAGAGCAGAGCTTACTAGTACCGTTGAGGTTGATAGAAATTTATGGCGACAGTTTGTGACAAACATATTGTATTAATATCAGCTCGATATATCCCATGCAGGATGATGCCGAAAATCCTCGATATGGAATCTTTCGTCTCTTGTTTTTTGTTCACTCGTCTGACACGCATGTGTCGCCATACTGTTCGTTTGACAGGTTTAGTTCTGTAAATGGCCGTAGTATTAGTTTCAGCGCTGAGCTGTCAATGACAACCAGTCCTCTGTTCGAGTTTGTCTGGCGTGTGCCCTGGGTGGATGGCGTTTGTCAATATTTTGTTGTAAATATATTTCAATCTGCATGTGTCAATGTTACCAAATGTATGGAGTTACATAATGAACGTTTGTTAAATATAATAGTTTTTTATGATAGCTATCATCTGATAGCTTAATGATAGAAGAACCAATGTGATATATGAAAATAGGTCAGATAAGTACATTTATGCTTCAAATACTAGTATTAATAAAAAAAATGGTTTAAAAAATTCACACCGTATTGACGGTATAATTTTGTATTCCACCGAGCCGTAACGAAAGGATTAAAAAGATCTTTGTGTTGCTCGTCTGCTGCTCATCCCTCCACCACGTGTTTTGATAACTAGCCCGGAGAAGTGAAATCGTTTCTTAAAGTTGCGGGGATGTTAGTATATAGAATGAAATAATGTGACATATTTCACTAGTGGTGGCCTAAAAGAACGGTGCCAGCTGTTTGGTTTTCATTCTGGAAGTTATTCCCTGATGGCTGAAACCTTGACCTACATCTGTAGATCTGTGAAATTCTTGGTTGTAGTTCTCAGCATCCATCAACATCGTAGGCCATTGTTCAGTTGACGTTTACGAATGGAGGTTATGGAACAAGCTTTTTACTCCTGCGGTTTTGAAAAGTTGCCAAGAAAACTTGAGATAACTTCGGAGCATCTTCCAGCGAAAACAACTATAAATACTCGTATTTGCATATTCCCTTTAAGAAATACTTTGCAACTGAAGAGAATGTTATCGGGTCAATTTTTTGTTTGTATCTCGCTCTGTTATCTTAAGAGGTTGAGTATCCATGTTTTTTTGGCTTCTTAGATTGGGGTGACGGTCAAAAAGGAAATGGAAAAATGAAAATTGTCTATAAAAAATAAGCAAAAAATGCGGTACCACTGATTCTCTTTTAAATTAACATAATATCTTTTATTAATTTTATTGATACAGTATTTATTAAGAGAAAGTAACCATCTTAAGCTGTTTAACCGCCCTAGTTGTAGGTTTATTTCTAATCTCAGATATAAATAAAAAAAAAATGAATTTATTCCACATATATTTTTTTGACGACATGTTTCAACCAGGTCGGATGGCAATTTTCAAGTCAATTAGTTAAATGATTGTTGGCTCTTTATAAAGCAAAGAGTGAGTGAAAAGGTGGATATGAATTGTGTGATGGGTATATGTGATTTAGGAAATCATTAATTTATAAGGGAATTCATTGATGTCAAAACAAAATAATATTTTTAATCAAAAAGGCCATTAGAAAACAATAAGCAATTAAAAAAAAACCTAAAGTAACAGTGTACAAATGTTTCAGAAAAATAACTCAAAAAGAACATTCATAGTTTTACTCATTATCATATTAAAATCCTGCTATTAATTATATTTTTGATTAATTCCATTACGTGTTATTTAAATTAAGATTATTTAAATATGAAAGAAAAATGGTTCGAGAATTATTTTTGTAAGTAATATTTCCAATCTACTAACGCAAAACACTTATCTTTCAATTAAATTATAATTACATATAGTTTTTTGTGTTCGATAATTTTCGTTCGAGTCCATTGCCAGAATTAATAAAAATAAATACGTTCACGCATGAATAAAATAGCAATGCCTTATCGTAATTTGAATTATTAATATTCATATTTGCCAAGTCATTCGGTTTTATTAAAGTATATTTTTATATCCGAGATAACAGAAGAGAGAGAGAGAGAGAATGTTATCACAGAAAAATAACGCTGTCACAAAACGGCTCTCCATTTGCTTTTTCCTCACAAAAAAATATCGCCCGCAAGAAAAATGTTTTATTGGATATTTTACGCGTATTTTCTTCATTACGATTCTTCATAGAAACTAGTTCGATAGTATATCTCTGAAAAACACAGACGTTGTTGAATTTTTTTATGTGTGTTTATTTTCATTTAAAAAAACTGAATTAAAAGCATAAAATAGACCTTGGTCACATCGTAAACTTTATGAAAGCTGTAATAAAGCTGAAAAATTTGATCATAAAAGTTTTTTTTTTGGTTCGGCATTAACCAACTGAAGTATGAAGTTTTTTCGTTTTTAACTATGAAAGTACTATTTTTTATAAAGCCGCATGCAAGAGAGCACAACCAGTAAAAATTGGCTTTTGAAGCTCCATCAATACATTTCGATGCTGCGTGCAAGAAAATGTGATTTTTTGTGTTTTTATATGGATTGGGAAAATTGTAAATATGTTTCTAATTGATTTTTGGTAATAACCGTTATTTTAATTTTGGTTTCTGTTTGATAAAAATGAAAACACAATATTTGGTATCCGCTTAGGCCAAAAATGTATATTTAATCTTAAGTAGTGTACAAATAAAATTTTGTTCTTAGTTTCCGTTTCGAAGTTTTCATTTTGACTGAAGAATAATATGAAAAAATCAAATTTGGGTTACAACATACTTATATTGTAACCCAAATTTATTTATTAAGCTATTCAATGAGCTTAACAAAATTTGTCGTCAGCATTGGTAAGAAAGTCAAGTCTTCGTCTGTATATATTGTATATTCAATAAGTTTCATAAAAGCAGTGTGGATTAATCCAGGAAAAAACACATTTAAAGCGTTGATTTCCGTCTCGAATGATATTTATTTATCATAAGATGGATTTCAATATCTTTCAAACCAATGCTTATAAATTTTATATCACAATTTACAATTGACACTGGATCACTTTAACAATTCAGCGCTAACTGTCAAAGTTAAACATTGAAAAAAGGTGCGTTTCTAGCAAAAAACGCCTTGTTTTATGCAAACCTCATTACATCAAACAGGTGCTCCCAATAATGTTTAAAACAATCCAAAAGATTAGATGATGTCATTGTGTGCACACAATTTGAGGTGAAGTAGCCATTGAGTACAAGCTAGTGAGTAAGTTAGTCATTAAGTAAGTAAGTTACGTCACTGGAAGCAAATATAATGGGAGGCAGTACCGGGTGTCTCTTGGTTCTTGAGTGAAACCTCGCGGCCACAGTGTGTGATCAAGAAGTTAGTTGTTTCTGGAGAAGTTGGCGCTGAATGTGGACTTGGAGCGAGGGGTGAGTCCTTCCGTTCCTTGCCGCCTCCACGGAGGACGATAAGCAATCAGCGAGGATTCAGTGGAAACCCGAGTCTGTGACAGACAAACTTTTATTGGACAAATACGAATAAGACAAAGTGAGTTGTTGCCATGTCAGGAAGTCTAAAGTTTCTTTATGTGTTCAGGAGCCTATACAACACGACATAGGTTTGTATGTTAGGTTAGTTCACATGTCCTTAGATACAAAAAAGCTCGATCTAATTGAGGCGAAAAATCTTTGTTATGATTGGCTGACAAAGATTGACAGACACTTTAAAAATAATAATGATTCGAGTAATATTTATCTGTTTCTTGAAGAGATCCAAATTGTAGGAATGAGAAAACACAGATGCTGGAAGAGCAATCCAAAGCTTACCGGTGGCATTAAGGAAGGATCTTCTGAAACTGCTAGTTCTTGGTCGACACACATTAACCATGTATGGTTGTTCGGCAAGTATAAGACGAGTTCGTCAGTTGTGCGTGGGTGCAGGAAGAATTAGAATTGTTTCAGTTCCGAAGAGCAGCGACCGTGGTAAAAACGGTAGAAAGACTAAGTGAACCAGTCTTACGCTCGTGTTTCATTGATCGCAGGTTGCATTTCACTCTCCGATAAGATTCGTACACTCAATATGATGTCATTGAAAATAATTTGTAATTGATACAATACGCAAAGAAAACGATCCTCAAATAAAGCTCCAATCTAAAACTATAAATCGGAAAAAAAATGCTCTGAAATATTGTTTACGAAAAATATAAACACGTTTCTTCTGAGTAATTTTGAATTTAAATATTTATCTCATTGTCATGCACAGATGCGTAGCAAACACCACTTGATAATGTTAATTATTACGAAAATTCAACGTAAAATAGAATAACATTATGATAACACGTCGTAAATTATGGAATATTAATTAATAAATTGGTTGTAATAATATTTACACAACAGTTATAAATTAAACGTTATATTGTTATGAAATAATGTACACAATTTTTGTTTTTAGCATCTTACACAAATTTATATTATTAACATAAAAAAAACCTTTTTTTTAGAGTTCAACTTATCGAAAACAATTTCATACATTTTAAAACAGATTATTCTTCTACTTTGATCAGCCTTTTTCCTTTAAGTAAACAAAAAACGTAAGTTATGATTATAAGGCAACTTGTTATTTTTTCAGTAATGAATTCATTTAATGGGCAGTTATTATTAGGCAATTGGTCAGTAATAAACATTTTAAAAGGTAAGGATAAAATAATCGTTTAGCAAAAAATATAAATTGGCAGCAGAAAAATAGTAATAAATTGGCAGCAAATAATTAATGAATGGTTATTAATAAGAGGTAATGTTAGGTTAGGTTATGTTTTCATTTTATGTGCTAATTATTCATATGTTAATTTTAATAAATGCCAATTGATTTAACTTGCTGCCAAATCCTTGAATTAGTTACTGAACGAATAATTACAGGCCCTTTTATAATTTTGTTATTCTCATATCATATTTATTTTATTTTAATTAAATTTAAATAGTTTTTTTTTCTTATGTTTACATTTTTTTATCAGATTCGTGGCAACAATATTCATTGAAAAGTAAATTCAAAGAATAAATATTTACGTAAACAAATTACATGTTCCTAACGTGGTTGAGTTTTATTTTAAGAAACAACAATTTCGAATTTATATTTTTTTGATGGTCTTGAAAATCGACCAAAACGAAAACCACCACAAATATTATATGGCTTCCGAATAGAAAATCAGAACACTAAGAATTTGTGGTTTTATTAATACTTTTTATATGCACGTAGATTTACATAAAATGTATAATACACGCAACTCCCGATTTACGCATTTTTTATTTTTCAAGAAGAACCTCGTAAATTGAAATATTAAAGTGATTAAGAATATAGAAAATTTAAAAGATAAAACTGTCGGATTGTTCAAGCGCTCACATCTTACTGAGCTTATGTTATCCTGATACTTTTCACAATCATCGCATATTATTAATTCAGTCACTTAATAATGTATATTATAAAAAATAAAATACATCACTCATCTTCACATAATTTTCAGCCATTTTTAAAAGGCATATGTTAATTTGGTTTTCTTGATCCTTGACAAATCACAAAGTTCTAACAAATACATTATGAGACGGTTATAATGAAAGCATGTATCAGGATAGCAGCTTTTCAAAGTAATGTGGGAAACTTGGAGTGAAGTGAAGGTGTTGTGATCTGTGGATTGCTCTGAATGAATTGATGCGTGTTAGGAGAGATCACTAGAAATACGTTGAACGTTCCGAACAAGAAAGAAAATAAAATAAGAAAACGGTATAATGTCACGAGGAATTTAATTTCAGTAAGTCAAATTAATGTTTCAACAGTTGTAAGGTGAAAAGTTACAGAATATTAATATTAGATTGAATTGAAAGATTGATTGGCAAGTTCCTGAAATTATTTTGCCGGAATAATGAAATATTACTAGTAGGTGGGTGTGACTTGATTTGTGAATTTCAGTTGCAATGAAACTAATATTGCTACTCAGCTTCCTCGGACTTAAAATATCACATCAAATGTATATACTCGTTTTAAAGTTGCATAGTTCACGGTTTAAATCCCAACGTTTTTGTTCTTCGAATTCGTCAATAAAAATGTCAAAAATATGATTTTTCATGGGGATTTGCATCAATTTCTTACCATAAAAAGAATTTGAAAAGGACTGTCGAAGAGTATACATGCAAAAATAAAATTGTTAAAAAAACAACGCACAATAGTAAAATCGCGTAAGAAGTTTTCCTCACAAATCGTATTTTAGTTGTACATTGTATTTATGGTAGGTTTTGTATGTTTAGAACAAATAATATTTTACGTTTACAATACAAAATGAAAAACGTTTTCCTCGCCGCTTCATATGTTTCTTCTTTGTTGGGAATTCCTTTATATTCCAGTCGAACAGCCGCGTGCTAAGCTCGGTCCAGGAGTATTTTTAGTTTTTGTTTGATTTGTTAAATTACAAGAAAACTTTCGAACGCTATTTGTGTTTCAGTCATTGATTTGATCGAATGGGCATATTGGAGTATTATTGACATTTTGCAACTTTAAAGACTTTACCTGGAAAACGAAACAAGCTTTTTGACGTGCGCAAATACAATACATAAACTAAACAGATTTTTCAATGTTTTCAGCATTCACTTTGAGATCCATTATAAATTATAAATATTTATTTATTTACCTTGTTTTTATATGGGTCACGTCAGATAAGTTTTCTATTAAGGAGACTGCAGTTTCAATTAACTCGTAGCTTTTCTCAATTAATGTCTTGTTTTCAAAGCCCATTATTCGGCTGCATTGGCTTTTGGTGATATAATAGGTAACATAATTAATGCAGTTAAAAAAAAAAGTTTCGATGACGTATTTTTTTCTTATTTGTGACTATTATTATCATAATACTCAGGTACGATTGCTTGACTTTGCGATGGCCGATCAGGTGAGAGAGGAGGCAAGACAGGTTTTCATACTACAATCGGTCACGGGTTGAAAATGAATCTAGTTGGGATATATACGAGTACTTTACATACCCTAGAAAAGCATTAACAAAAGATGTCTTTCTTTTCTACCCCTGGGATCGCACCGTTCTGGGAAGGTCGTCGTAAATTATCGAGGGCCATGTTGGCTTATAGCGTTTTGTGGCAGCAGTTTGTGATGTTCATATGCTTCAGCTAGAAGAGCGGACATGGTAGTGATGGTAAAAATAATATTTATAAAAAATCTGAAAATAGGAAAATTTTACATTTAGGTATTAATATCCTCCTCTCTTTAAAAGGTAGTTATTCAGTCACGTGGTGGCAGGATGAGGAGCAGATTAACAACATAAAGATTTTTTCTGAAGCACATTGACATATATATGTCGATAATGTAGCTTTTGTGTTTAGCCGTGTGTGGCGAATTACTTCTTTCCAATATTTCGATTGCAGGCTTGATGCCTTAGTGGGTCATCTAAGTCATCAACCCTGAAGAAGACCCCTGCAATGGCGGTCGAAATATTGGAAAGGAGTAACTCGCCACACACGGCTAAATCTAAAAGCCACAATATCAAATCTGTCCCGGACCTAGTCACAGCATTCAGGTCGGGCCACAATACAATACGATCTCGCTGACGTCGGCACACGACTAAACGCGCTCGTGATCTATCTCCGTAACTAGTCCAAAATGCCAATATGACGACACATGCATGTCGACAAGCGAACAGAAATAAGAGACGAAAGATTTTAGATCGAGGCTTTCGGTACCAGTCAGCAAGGGCTATATCATACTGATGTCAGTATTAAAAAAATGTAAGAAATAAATGTTATTCTTTGATGAATATTTCCAAAATTTCTTTAAAATAAATCACAGACTTTTGTATACGAATCAACTTTTCAAAATTAAATGTTAAAATTTATATTAATGAACAAAGTTTCTGCCTAGATAAATATTGTATTAAAAATACAATCTTGGTGTACGAGTATCTATAAAAAAAAATTAACTAATTATTCCCAAAACTTAGCAAGAAAATTTATAGCATTTACTTTGCTAGTAATATATGAAGTTTTCGGTCTAAGACCTTAGGCGATATGAAACTTTATAGCAAGTTGCTGCAATTCTAAATCAATATTTCTTCTCGCTAATTAAACATATTCGTCTGTTGTAATACAATAGAATATAAGCCTGCATTTTTTTGTTCAATAAATAATTCAAGGTTTTGGCAGTTAGTTAAATGAATTGGCAGTCAATAAAATTAATCGGCAGTAGACTAAGTCGATTGGCATTAACCACTGTGTCAGTATGTGGTCAATTACAACATTAAAATGTCAGTAATATATTAAATTTTGGTTAAAATTTATGTATGATTAATGAGTTATTAACCCATAAAATGAAAACTTAACCTAACCTTACCTATTATTAATTACAATTAATTAATAAAGTCCTGCCAATTTATTATTTTTCTACTTCGATTGATATTTTCTACTTCTTCTTCTTCGTGTCAGCGACGTCAAATTATTTTTTCCCAATATCTGGCAACATCGATAGCTCGTGTGTTGCCCAGCATTAGGTCCTGAGATGTGCAACTTGTTGGGCACATGGAGCAGCATCGTAGGTGTGAGGTGGTCTGCAGGTCTCCACAGTCGCACAATAGTGTCTCTCCCTGCCGAAGTATTTCCCACCGCTCGAGGTTGTCCTTTGTTCTACCAACTCCGGTTCTTATTTTTCTACTGCCAAATGTTTATTTAGTACTTAACTTTGTAGGTCAGAGCTGTAAGTTACTAACTGTTTGCTAAATAATTACTACCTAAGAGTTTAAATAAATAGTACCTAGAATTAGTTGCCTAGATCAATCCCCGACGGAGATCCAAAAAAAAAAATCAAAATCGGTGGTAGATGAAAGTCGTTCCGTGCAGACCACCTATTTACAGTGAATTCCTGTAATAATAAGGATGATGATTGAATTTCGGGCTTAAGTCTATAACGTTGGCGTACAAGCACTCCACATGCTGCGCTAAGTTAGTTATTATAGCCATATGCAATATGGTAAGCGTCATAGATTTGCACAAATTAGACTTTAGAATCGCTACCACCATCTGTCGGAATTCTCCTGTGTGTGCTTACATAAAAAAATGGCTCTCAATACTGAATTGCCTTTATTTTTTTTCCTGTAAAGATTTTCAAGATGCCGGCGGTCATAGCTCAATGGTAAAGCGTTTGCTTTGTAAGCTAAAGGTCGTGGGTTCGATCCCCGACGGAGATCAAAAAAAAAAAGGATTTTTAATCGATTGCTGAGCTCTAAAATACCCCGGTTGGTGTGAATTTGATCCATCACCCGTAAAATGTCAGTCATAGCCTATCAATTAAAATTGATGGTAGACAAAAGTCGTCCCGTGAAGACCTCCCATTCATAGTAGAATGCTGTAATAATAAAGGATGATGCGTGAATCTCGGGCTGTAGTCTATGACGTTGGCGGATCAACACTCCACATGCAGCGTTAAGCCATATACACCATGGTAAGCGTCATAGAATTCCACAGATGAGATAAAAAAAAAAATACTATCACCATCTGTCTGTATTCTCCTGTATGTGTTTACATAAAAAAAAAGATGATGAAAGTCGGCTGGCGTTTAATTACTACCAATAACATTTTTATTATCAAGAATTCAAAAAAAAAAATACACATTATCCACGAATCTATATTTTCCTGAAAACAGAGAGAATGGAAGACTAAGAGAGAAGGCAAGTAAAATCTCTGGCTTTTTTTTTGTCCTTTCCGAGTAGAGATTTTTTTTTTCATCCCCTATCGGTGAATCTCTCCCCTGGACCTCCCCCTGAGAAGCCTCTTTCATAAATCTTCCCAATTTATGTACGAAAACACGGCGCCTTCCTATCGGAGTTGTATCAACAATTGAAAAAAAAAGTATTTTGCATTCTTATATTTTTGTGTCGTAATATCGTCTGCCATTTTCAAAAGACCCCTCCATCTACTGCAAGGGACAAGGTCGAACTGGTTCAATAACGTATTTATTGTTGTAATTTTTCTTCTTTAAGTATCGTACTACAAATGGATTTGTATCACGACACCTATGATCTCATATTAGTTTAATTTGTATATAAGCACTTGAATGATGAACAGACGAACTGATTTTTAAGACCAAATAAACCAGGCACCGTAAGCACTAAGCTAAGCCTATGATCTCAATTAAAAAAATAATTGAAAAATCACCCTTAATATAATTTTGTACATTTTTTGTTTGTCATTCAGACGCATTCGGTTCAAAAGCTTCATTTAAAAAAAATAGTTTCATTAAATCAAAGCTCAATCCATACTTCAGGTAGGATTGAGCCATCCTTTTAAGACCCTTGTCTTATTTATCCCCAGGCTCCTGCATCGAAAGTTGTTAAGAACTATTTGTGTCATCAATCAGACATATAGTTGTTGTATAGATGTCTTGGAACAAGGCATTAGTACTGATAATTGACAACTGTATAGCGGTCGTTTGTGGTGAGAATATGCTCCAGTTGCGAAAATGATCTTCATTTTCTGTTTTCACACCTGCCGGGTGAAGCGAGAGGGAGATCCATCACGTACGGCTACCAAAACTGAGCTCCGCAGGCAGCTCGATAGGGAAAGGATTTGGAGTAGGGAAACCAAGGTATACTACAGAATCGCAAGATCCACCATAACAGCCGTTTTTCAGGACTGTAGCGCCATGGGAATCTTCTTCTTCGTAGTATCAATCTGGTGGATTCGTTTGCAGCAGCAGAATCTTGCATCTCGATCTCCATTCCTCTCGGTCCTCCGCAACCATCAGCTCAGCATAAGAGACACAATTCATGTCCTCGAACACTTGCTGCAAATACTCCCGTCTATGGCGCCCTCTACAGTTTCTACCCTCATCCATCTCCTCAATGTCGTGAAGAAGACCATCGTGGCACATGATGTGACCGATCCATCAAGCTCGCCTCTTTGAGATGGTTCTTATTAGGTGCATATCTTCCTTGATTATCCTGAGAACCTCATTGTCCGTGACGTGCACTCTCCAGGAAATTCTGAGAATTCTTCTGTATGGCTACATCTCAAAGGCCGCTGGTATATTTTTATAACTTTCAGATAAGCACCATGTCTCACAGCCGTACATCAAGACGCCCCAAACAAATGTATTGTCAAGTTGCTTGCGGAGCCTTAAATTAATATTCTTTGACTCAAGAATTTTTGCTTTTTTATTGAAAGAAGGCTAGGTTTTTTTATTGAAAGCTGCCTTGCTTAATGTACGCGACTGTTGACTTCTATTTTTGTTCTGCCATCCCAGGGAATCTTATATGACGGATAACCTTCGTATGTTATAAAAATGTAGTGTAATTACATTCCTCATGTTTAGCTTTCTAAAGCTTGTTACATGCTTGGCATTGTTATGTTCACCTGACATTGTGTTTTGTGCATTTAAAGCGGCATAGTCAACATCAGCTGGAGCGGTTCTTGCATGGATGGAGTAGCTGAGCAATTCGGGCCACGGCACATATAACATGTGACAAAGGACACTTGTGGGGTGCGCGATATTAAGCTGCATACTTCATGCGGTGGGAAGTAAGGCAAGGTCGAGTAGGTGGATCCCACGGGTAATACTGACGTAACTCGCTACTAAATTACATATTTTATTATTTAATGTCAATAGTCGTAAGATAATGCCATTTTGAGAACATTATTGAAGACTCCATTTGCTGATGAGTATTGGTTTAATGTAAAGATCTCATCTATTAAAATTAGTGGTAGATGAAAGTGATCCCGTGAAGGCCACCCATTCTTAGTAAATTCCTGTAATAATAAGGATGATACGTGAATCTCGGGCTGTAGTCTATGACGTTTGCGGTACAACACTCCACATGCAGCGCTTAGCCATATGCATCATAGTAAGCGTCATAGAATTTCACAGATATACTTCAGAATTTCTATAACCATCTGTCAGTATTTACCTGTATGTGTTTACATAAAAAAAAACACTATTGTACTAAACCGTCAATTTATTTATAACTTCAAACATTTTTTTTTTATAAATTGCAATATTGTACATGTGTAACCGTGCACAAGTGACATTTTTTGACTGTCACCTCACCTCTGCTGAAATAAGTCTCTCAAACGAGCGTGTTTTTAACGGTGACATTTTTTTCAGTTTTTTCAGTCGTTTTCAGTGGACAACACTTTGCATCTCTGCCATTACAACCGCGTTCTACGTACGTAGGCTCTTGGTGCTACGTACAAGGTACACATTTAGGTAACCAGCCACAGCCTCACTATGTGCGAAGTGGTTGCTTCTCGTATCGCTTTCAGGCTGAATTTTTCCGGGACGAGAGGGGAATTTCAGAATGACAGCAATTTGAAACAAAGCGCCGTTCGTGTGACTCCCTTTGCCAAAAAGGGCGGTCTCTTCTTGTGAACGTTTTGCAAATTTTAACTCCGCAACGACAAATACGGTTTTTTCACACACATTTACTGTGTTAAAAAAACACCTAAAAATTGAGAACATAAATATTTTTTCCGTTAATATTTTAACAAAAATTTCATGTATTTAATATTTTTTTAAAATAAGATTCATAAAGCTTAATTTATGAGTAAAATAAAGTAAAGTATATTTTATAACTCGAGGGTTATCGGTACAATAAAGTTCCCAGTGATTTTTCACAATGTAAAACATGTTTATTTCCATGAATGCATACATTTTTGGATAGTTCAGACTTTTACTTATTTTTCTACATAGTCGCCACTGAGGTCAATGCATTTTTGCATGCGGCGTACGAGCTTTTGAATGCCCGAGTCAAAAAAATCTGCCGCCAAGCCACGCACATATGTGAGAACCGCTTCTTCCAGCTCTTCTCTATCGCCAAAATGCGTTCCACCCAGGTGTTTCTTCAGTCAAGTAAGAGATGGTAGTCACTTGGGGCTAAGTCCGGGTTGTAGGGTGGGTGTTTGACAATAGCCCATTCATTTTTTGAGATGAACTCGTTGGTGGCGTTAGCGGTGTGCGTACCCTAGCATACCCTAGATGTTTCGCCAAAATCTTGTCAATAGAGGTTTTGCTGACATGAGGGATCATTTCGGAAAGCTTACGAACCGTCACTCTTCAATCTGAGAACATAGCTGCCTCCACTTTTGCGATCGTTTCGTCAAAAACAGATGGCCGTCCGGAACGCTGTAGAAAGAGCTCGCTTCCCGCATTGGGAACGGTGAAGTCTCTTTTAATTCCATGCGTAATATCTAGGATTCTTAGCTCTTTTCGGATATACACAATAAATGCTGCAGAAGAGCTTAAATTACAGCTGCCTTTTATTTGATGTTCTGGAAAATTATTAGCAACTGTTGACTGAATGTATTTGATGGCGCTGCGGGAGGCAGAGCCGATATGCGATGAGGCAAAAATCATGGCGGCTGAGAGAGTTTTGACGTCAGCTTTATTATCCGATGCATATTTTTAGATGAATTTTTAAACAAGACCTGTAACAGTCACTGCAAAATTAAAACTATATGTCTTTAAAATAACCTGGAGTAAAATAAATAATTCTTCTTCGTAGTTTCAATCCGGTGGATTGGTTTGCAGCAACAGAATCTTACATCTCGATCTCCCTTCCTCTTGGTCCTCCGCAACCCTCTTCAGCGCAGCATAAGAGCTACAACCCATGTCCTCGAACACTTGCTGCAAATACTCCCGTCTAGAGCGCCCTCTGCAGTTTCTACCCTCAACCATCCCCTCCACAATGTTGGGAAAAAGACCGTCGTGGCGCATGATGTGACCGATCCATTGGGCTTGCCTCTCTGAGATGGTTCTATGTGACACATATAATGACTTTACTCTACGTAACTTTAAATTTAACAAAATTCTTAAAATATATCATTCTGAGTGGGAAACGTTCAAATATATTCTATTATGTTTCACAAAAAACACATTTAAGAACGAGTACTGTTCTGTATCTGCATACAGTGCTTACCCATTATGGTTTGGCGTTGAAAGATTCAGCATAAAAGGTTCCCATTATGGGGAAAATTTTCTCTATGCTCGTACGCAAAAAAAAATGTCGTCGCCTTCTCGCGAATCATAACAAAAAAGATAATTGACAAAGCGTGTTTACAAGCGGAGGGCCAAATCCGAGCTCAGAAAGTCAACCCAGTGACACGTTCACATGGAAGAATACGATGATGGTATGGTAAAGA
Source organism: Glossosoma conforme (assembly GCA_022606575.1). Lineage (NCBI taxonomy): Eukaryota > Metazoa > Arthropoda > Insecta > Trichoptera > Glossosomatidae > Glossosoma > Glossosoma conforme. Next base: position 360,957 of record JAGTXR010000047.1, read on the forward strand.
GTTGAGGAAGCATACATTACTGAAGTGCACGAATAATGTGTGGTAAACTCAAAAAGCATGATACCTGGCTATTTATCTAAATTAATCATAGATAGCCAGATTTGATTTTGTGGCTTTTGAGTTTCAGCCGTGCGTGGCGAATTTCTTCTTACCGATATTTCGACCTCCATTGCAGGGGTCTTCTTCAGGATTGATGATTAAGTTATATTATACTTAGTCCCGAAGCTCGTTAAACTAAAGACTCTACGAAATTACTTTGATAAATAATGGGGCTTCTCTCAAGTGGAATATATCAATATTCGAGGCGATATAGTTGAACAGTCTTATCACTCTCCCAAGAAGCATAGTCACCGGCAGGTTTGTATTACTTCTAGGAAGAACAAACAATCTGTGCCTCCGTATCCTTCAATAATTGTCAGGGACAAACAAACCGATTTCCAACAAAATACCAGGATTTCTGAACACGCCGCGCACTACCGCACCGAAAGAAACGCATACTCAAGCACACAGCTCTTCTAGTTCTCAACTCACTTTATCCCAACATACTCTGTATAAAATTAGATGGGTTCAGCCAAGGATATACACAACGCTAGTCCATTGACCAATTGCTTCCATCGACTAACTTAATTAAGACGTACTTATATTTTTATTACCGATACGTATTGCAGATGTCGTTGAGAATGTAGTGTTTCTGGATAGTTTTTCATTGATAGTATCATTGCTTAAGATTAATATTTGGGAATAAGCATACCAGAGTGTTATACAGTGCAGCTTCTCTCGTGGTCTGTGATCTCTGTAGCGCAGATGTAAGGGGCGGAGCGGGAAAATAATGTCGATTGACAAAAATCACATTCCTCCCAAATATCGCGACGCTACGCTTCGTGGAATACCGCGCGAGTACAGCGCGGAAATCAAACACTGTATAACATTGAAAGGCTCATATGAATTAAGTTCCTTTTACATATTGTTAAATTTACTTTTTGAAATTGTCGTATTAAATTTTTATTTTACGTGAAAATAATATATCTTAAAGTAAAAAGTTGAACAGTTCAATCATATTTGGTAACAGGGATTACTCGACTTATTTTTATTGTTTTTAAGTTAACCGGCGGGTATCCGTGGGCTCCATCGCCAACGGAGATTAAGAACAAAAAAATTGTAATATATTTCTGAGCTTCTAAAATACTCCCGGTTGATGTGAATTTGATCCCTCACCCGTAAAATGCCAGTCATAGCCTATTTATAAAAAATGGTGGTAGAAGATAGTCGTCCCGTGAAGAACATCCATTCATAGTAAATTCCCGTAATAATAAGGATGATGCGTGTATGTCGGGCTGTAGTCTATGACGTTGGCGGATCAACTCTCCAGATGCACGGCTTTACCATATGTAACACTTAATCATGCGTCATAGAATCCGAAGATGAGACTTCAGCATTGCTTCAGCCATCTGTCGGTGTACTCCTGTATGTGTTTTTGCTGTGTGTTAGCTAGAATAGTCCTTTAAAAGACTTATGAAACGGGATGTTTCAATTACGTATTCACAGTTCCACATTCAAAAAATAACATGAACTTATTCGTTAACTTATATACAATTGTTAATACGTAAAAAGTCTTACAGTATTCTACGTGACAAGAGACTCCACAATATATTCAGTATTTGTTAACGCGTCAAAGTATTTCGTTATAAAGCTGGGCCTACAAACATGTCCTTACACTCGTATTACAAAACAGATCTGTATGTATTGTGGTCTGGGTCAATTAGTGACTGCACCTTATTCTCTGTATTGGTTAGAAGTTTTTCAATGATGTTTCACCACTGATGTAAACTACGTCATTCACTTCTCATCCTTATCATAGACTTCATTATCATTTCATTCAGATGACTTCTTTAAAAAAAAATCACGAAATGCATAGTGCGCTATCGTGCTGTTTCGTTGACTACGTGAAAGAATTTAACAGTACACACCGACTATCCCTGTAAGAAAACCTTAAAGAGTATGGGGTGCTTTCCAAGAACATCATCATTGTCAGCCTATATCCGTCCACTGTTGAACGTAAGCCTCCTGCATGAGTCTCCATCCTCTTCGATCCTCCACCTTCCGCATACAGGTCACTCTCGCTATTCTTCTTATGTCGTCAGTCCATCTCGCAGGGGGCGGCCAATGCTTCGTTTGCCTGTTCTTGAGCGTCGTTCCAATACTTTTCTTCCCCATCGAATGTCGTATCTTCGACAGATATGTCCTGCCCATTGCCACTTGAGTGTGCCTATTCGTTGGGTAGCATCCACTACTTGAGTTCTTCTGCGTATTTCTACGTTTCGGATTCTATCTTTTAGCGACACTCTTAGCATGGATCTCTCCATAGTACGCTGGGTGACCTTTATTTTATGGATAAGACTTGCTGTCAGATTCCACGTCTCTGTGTCATAAGTTCATACAGGGAGGATGCATTGGTTAAGCGCCTCAGTTTTTAGACATTGCGGAATTTTCGCTATTTGATGGAGTGGATATGTATTCGTTCGTTTGGTCTAAGCCGGCCTTAAGGCAGCGACAAGAGAGGGCTGTAATGAATTTATTGAATCGTCCCACTCTCGCGATATAAATATATACTGGGTGTCTGTCTATTTGTGTGAGAAAAGGCAGTAATAGAAAATGGAGGAAAACTTCAGGAATGTGAAAACCAATATCTATTATTCACGTCTGTGCTGTATGCGCAAGCTGACCGTACGTTTCAGTTAAAACGGGACAGTTCTGTTTTAAAAATAATATCTCAAGACTAGTTGTCATCAATTTTTCATATACGTAAATATACCATTTTTACACAAGAATTAATTTATTTCGATCAAAATATAAAAATAAACACGTATTGGTAACAATTCATAGTAGCAGATATAAATAAAATAATATTTTGAATTTATCCCACAATATTGTGGAATAAATTAATATATCAAGGAAGATAGGCACCTAATAAGAACCATCTCAGAGAGGCGAGCACGATGGATTGGTCACATCATGCGCCACGATGGTCTTCTTCACGATATTGTGGAGGGGATGGTTGAGGGTAGAAACTGTAGAGGGCGCCCTAGACGGGAGTATTTGCAGCAAGTGTTCGAGGACATGAGCTGTAGCTCTTATACTGAGCTGAAGAGGGTTGCAGAGGACCAACAGGAATGGAGATCGAGATGCTAGATTCTGTTGCTGCAAACCAATCAACCGGATTGAAACTACGAAGAAGATGGTCAATCAACAATATATATAATTAATTGTTTATAAATAAATCATTTGCCAAAAAACGAATATATATCATAGAGTGTCCATTAATGTAATTGTTGTTATATACATTGCCGCCAATACAAAGTATCGAGAGTTGCTCGCCCATTCCCTTTATCAGATTTGAATTTTCACGAAGAAGTTTGTCATGGAATGAAAAAGTTTTGCAATCGTGATAATAAGTATTAATTCTTCAATCTAAAAAGATATTTATTTGCATAACTTTCGGCGCAATTTCAGTCTGGGATTCAGATCGGAATAATAATATTTATTCAATGAGTTTCATGTTTTTAGAAACCTAATACGTGAAAAATGTAACGTTTATAGAAGTAATATTGTCATTATTTTTTAATTTCTATTGCTTTTTTTTTCTAAAAAGTGTTTATTCTGACATTGTTTTAATGAACAAGTAAAAGAAACATATTTTGTTCACTGTGTAAGAATTGTATGAAAATGCAAAATATGGCGGACACATTCATGTCTGACAAGCGAGCAGAAATAAGAGATGAAAGATTGTATATCGGGGTTTTTGGTCTCAATACTTACGACATTGCTCTCATCAATATCAGAGAAATGTCATAGGGATGTTATTTACATTTTTATCGTTCACTTTGTGATTTTGTATCCATTTAAAATTAATGTCATTAAGATGATATTTGCTGTAGATATTTGTATGTATGTATTAACTTGTTACTAAGTCATCATCATCATCATCATCATCGTGATAACTTAGTTACTAGGTATTGTTGTTAAATAAAGGCGCTTTAAATTTTTTTTTTTTTTAAATAAATCTACACAGTAGACTACTATAAGTTCATATTGCCAACTTTGCTCAACAAATATTTAGTTAATTATTTCAAAAAAATGTTTTTGAACACCAGTCATAAGAGAACGCCGTTTTATCAAAGAATAAATATTTTTAAAAAATCATCAGAGAAAGCAAAATATATAATTTCCTGTTACGGGCTTCGAAAATGGTCACATTGTATGTGCGCTCGTATGTGCCATAGCGGCCGCAGAACGTCGCACATAGTAATGGGTGTGGGTCGCTTCAGAAATACTGTGAACGTTCCCGGATATGCGAGGCTTTGTGGGCGAGGACAAAGCCTCCGCGGAGGTTTCATTTAATGCTGTACAAACGCATGTGGGATAAGTTTTTTTGCCATTTCCGGTGTCTGGCCATGAAGCATATATCCTACGAAAATTAGACACCATACCTCGCACGATTTTTACCAAAGAAACATTTTTTGACATCGAAATGCTCAGCTTTATAAGGCAACAAAATAGACGAAGGTAATGAAATAATTAAATGTTCCAAGATGCCGGTATAGCTCAATGATCAAAGCTTTTGCTTTGAAAGTCAACGGTCGTGGGTTCGATCTCCGAAGGAGATTAAAAAAAAAAAGGATTCTTAATCGATTTCTGAGCTCCAAAATTACCCCTGGTTGGTGTGAATTTGATCCTTCACCCGTAAAATTTACAGTCACAGCCTATTAATCAAAATTGGTGGTAGACGAAGGTCATCCCGTGAAAACCACTCATTCATAGTAAATTCTTGTTATAATAATGGATGATGCGTGAATCTCGGGCTGTAGTCTATAATGTTGGCGGAACAATATTCCACATGCAGCGCTTAGCCGTATGCAATATGGTTAGCGTAACCAAAAACCCAAAAGCCACAATTTCATTTACAGACAAACATTAATTGGCATTTAAAAATATATTAACAGTATTAAGCATTACAATACATCTATTTTTTTTAAATCTGATATTCTATTTTATTGCTTGAAATAGTGACATTGAAAAGTGGCATTTAATGGATACAATGATATATTATATTAAAGGCCACGACCCATGGGAATTAAAGGTTATTAGTTCGAAACTTATTGAAAGCATTAAAAAAAACTGTTTTTACCTGTAAATGGTCAATGTTAAAAAAAGATTATACGTATGAATTGTTATATTTTAGAAGTTTTAATACAAAATATAAATAATAACAATAAGAATAAAAAAATGCGAAATACTCATGTTTTTTGTGCATTAAGGTCTTTGGGTCTAGTGACCGAAAAAAAAACTACAATAAAATTGTTCTAGTACAATATTATCATATTCATATAGGGCGTTATTTTTTACAAGGCACATCATTGAAGTAATATGGGGCGCGATAGTGGTGTAATGAAATGCGACTACAAAGATATTGAAAACAATATGCTCGGTGTATATTGTGCGAGCTTTTTCAGAAGTTTCAGGAATTTTTCTATAATATATACTTTGTGTGGAAGCTTTTACCGAGTGTTTGGAAATCTGCCAAAAAATACCATTTCCAGCTTCTTACAGTGTCCTTGAAAGAGCATTGCATGACCTCAAATCAATTTTTTCTTATAACCGAACAAATGGTCACCACAAATAACTGCCACACATTTTTCACTTTAGAGCTTGGATGATTGATAGCTTCCATTGAATATATATTGTTGATTATCTGAAAGTGATAAAAAAAGACAATAGGCCTTTGAGATGTGGTCGTATAGAATAATTCTCGGAATTTCCTGGAGAGACCACGTCACGGATGTACGAAATTATGCTTCCCAAGCTGCAAATTAAATATCATGCATTCCGTGTAAGGGCACCTCGAAAAGAGATTAAAACTCACTAAAGATATTTTTAGAGAGAAGTATCGCAATATCGAATAAATATTTAAAAAAGCAGTTAACATCCTACTTGAATTACCACTATACGAGTGCACTAATCGGTAGGAAAGTTTATATTCACACACCTTACCTACAACCCCATTTAATCACCCACTAGAGAATGACATAATATTTACACATCTACGAGCTTAGTAAGAACCATCTCAGAGAAGCGAGCACGATAGATCGGTTACTTCGTGCGCCACGATGGTCTTCTTCACGCCATTGTGGAAGAGATGGTTGAGGGTAGAAACTGCATAGGGCACCCTGTACGCGAGTATTTGCAGCAAGTGTTCGAGGACATGAGTTGTAGCTCTTATGCTGAGCTAAAGAGGATTGCAGATGACCATCAGGACAAACCAATCCACCGAATTGATACTACGAAGAATAATAAATATTTACTTGTTTTTTTTATCAGAATTTTTAAGGAGATAAAATGATAAACATGATGATTTTTTCCTTACAATTCCACTGCAAAACGTTTAAATTCAAAACACTCAACGACTCGTACACAACTCCTACTCTACTTAACGCTAACTATACAGTCCGCGCGGTTACGCGATTTAACTACGCCTGAGACCGACTGTTTTTTTAAAGAATTGCTTACAAAAAAATTCGCATATATTCTAGCTTCTTATTTTGCTCACAAAAATATAAAATTTAAATGCATACAATCGAAATTTCGATCGAGAAAAACGATAAACGTTTTCCCAATATAAAAATAATACTTATAACAAGCGAGATAAAGTCTAATCTCTCATTATTTTACAGTAATTAAAGTTTTATTACAAAAAATACTCGTATAAGTTTTTTATCGTCAAGTGTTCAAATAAAATTAAATACGACCCTAACTGAAAAGATTTGAGAGCTCTCTCAGTGGCGTTAAAAACTGAAAATATTACTAGGAATAAACTAAAAATAACCATTTCCTTTCGCCAGTTTTTTTGCCGTCCAAAGGTGTCGCTGTTTGAAGAGAAAAATAATTTCTGTTAGCTCGGCATACTGAGCAAACAAGGCGGAGAGAGAAAAAATGTACTCGTTCGGAATAAGTCACACGTTAGTTCCGTTTTTAAAAACGAAGCTTCGTTTCCGGTTGCGCCCCGAGGCTAGTCGCTACTGTCGCGTAAGACCGATCTTCCAGCAGAGGCTTTACAGAACAAGGGATGTATAAACGAGGTTTGCCGGCCACGTATGAGTAACATTTTTTTTCACGCAATGTCTATATAATATGATATATTATAAAGCGAGTATTTGTTTGGCATTGACTATCTCTTATCTGTGCGACCGTATGTAAGAAGGCGGGCGCAAATAATGACTCCTAACTGATGTGCAGAATCCATTTCCCAACCTTAATATTTCCTCATCCATTTCTAAAACTTCGTGCTTAGCAACGGATTACCAAAGAAGGCTGTAGCATACTTACTTCGCAGCCTTTAGACAGAGATCTATTTGAAATCTAACTGATACACCTAGAATCACGGGAAGGCCTTCATACATTCTCTAACAAGTAGCTTTTTTGGGTGCGTCCAGTAACGTATCCCCATCACAATCTCCAAAAAATAGGACAAGACAAGGAGGGTTTTTAACAAAGCAAACCTTTTCTTTAAATGAATACTTATCTGGGACAAGTAATCCAACTAGAATGAAACAACTTCTCGAAAGAAATCGACAGGCTTATACAACTGGGATGAGCCCTGCAAGATGAACTTACGAAATTAAAAGAATAGTGGGAGTAGTCGGGAGGCGGATGGCGCAGTATTGAGAAGGATGAGACTCATGCAGGTGGCCTATGTTCAACAGTGGACGAAAACAGGTTGATAATGATAACTGGCTTTTTGTATATTATATAAAGCTATTTATTTACCGTATACTACTCTTATCATCCTTTTTTACCTATTGTCAATGGAATTGGTTTTCAGAAGCTTAGTGATCTTTGATAAGTGTTTTTTCATTATTTTTCGTGCTTGTTATGTTTTTTATTGGAAAATCTGTTCTGTAAGATAAATAAATAATCCTTGTAAAGAAATACCTTTACTCCTCCCCTTTTTAAATTTTACGCTGACGTGCATAGAATATTTTTCTAGTTTAATCTATCTATACGTTTAAACATATGAAAATTAAAGTTCTCATTGATATCAAAACTGTGGTCTTCAAGTATATGAATTGATAGTGCTCAACGCAATCTCTATTAAAACAAGATGAAAATATTATCTATGTAATATTCAAAATATATTTGAAAGTGAATGCTACAAATATAATTAAAACCATACTGTAATTATTTAAAATGGATGGATAAAAAAGGTATGTAGTTAGCACTATCGCTCTCTAATCACCAGGCTTTTATTAAAGAAACATTATCGTACTCTTAGTATATTACGTAAACAACTTCATCATCATCATCATCATCAGCCTGTATCCGTCCACTGTTGAACGTGAGCCTCCCGCATGAGTCTCCATCCTTTTCAATCCTCCGCCTTCCGCATCCAAGTCACTCCCGCTATTCTTCTTATGTCATCAGTCCATCTTGCAGGAGGAAGGCCAATGCTTCGTTTTCAATGCTACGTTACTTTTCTTCCCCATCGACCGTCGTCTCTTCGACAGATATGTCCTGGCCATTGCCACTTGAGTGTGCCTATTCGTTGGGTAACATCCACTACTTGAGTTCTTCTGCGTATTTCCTCGTTTCGGATTCTATCTTTTAGCGACACTCCAAGCATAGATCTCTCCATAGCACGCTGGGTGACCTTTATTTGGACTAAGTAAGACTAGTAAGATTTGCTGTCATATTCCACGTCTCAGCGCCGTAAGTTAAAACAGGAAGGATGCATTGGTTAAACGCCTTAGTTTTTAGACATTGCGAAATTTTCACTTAACAGTTACAAAATAATATTGTACAGCTGCATTTGTTAAGCAAAGGGCCGAAATTTATAATCATATAACAGAATGCGAGTAATGCAGGCGCTGTATTGACGGAATTTTTCATTGATCGAGTATAACTGCGAGTTTCAATTATGACGTAAAACGTTAAAAGACGCTTTAAAGTTCTTGATGCGATAAGCTAGTTTTTTTATATAAGCCACCGCACTTAGTAGCCTGTATGATAAGATAATTAAATACAAGCAATTTAATTGCAATAATGGATTAAGTTTAACACACCTGCTTTTACAGGAAGGCTTTAGCGAACGCCCTTATATGAAAGCTTGCCTCTGTTCATACGTGTATGTAATTTTACAGTACTCGCGTGTTTTGAAATAGTTTCACAATGGAGTCCGTAATGAATTTACCAAAGTTTCCTCATTTATTTTTTAGCTGAAATATGACAAACGTATTATCTCTGTTGAAATTACATTTTCATACAAAATCAATGACAAGGTAATAAATTTTCATTTTTTTTTAATGGCGTAATGTATTTTATTTTCTTCTTTTTATGAGAAAAAAATTCAGCGGTGAATTGGGGTGTATCTTGAATTAAACTTTTTGTTTCGGTTGTCGGCATATACCGTCACAAGATTCACCGACCTTTGACATCGGTTGACGTGCTATATCGTTTTTCTCTTTCTTAGAATAGTTTTTTATGCACCATCTGATAACTAAAAGATATAAGAACTAATGTGATTTATGAAAATACACCAGATGCGTAAATTTATGCTTCAAATACTAGTTTAATAATGGACAGTATAATTTGTATTCAAGCCGAGCCGTAATGAAAGGGTTTTTTTTTTTCAATTTCAATTTTTTTTTTCTTTTAGAAACATTACAAATAACAATATTTAATTCATTTCTAAAACAGGATAAAATAACAATTTATAAATAACACAATAATAATAGAATCACTTAAAATGTCCCGGAGCCCGCTAAGCAGAAGACTCCACGAAATTACTTTGATAAATAAATTCGTGGAGCTGATGTCAAAACTGGGCTTCTCTCAAGTGGAATATATCAATATTCGAGGCGATATCGTTGAACAGTCTGATCACTCTCCCAAGAGGCATAGTCCCTGGCAGGTTAGTATTACCTCTAGGAAGAACAAACAATCTGTGCCTCCTCATCCTTAAATAATAGTCAGGGATAAACAAACCAGTTTCAAAAACACATACAATTCAACCTTGAATACTCGCAAAATATTATACGAGTTTATCAATTCCTTTCTGGTTCATTAAAAATTGTCAATGTAACGGTAAATGACATTATTCAACATACAAAAAAATAGTTAATTAGTTTTCAAGTCACTTTTTGACCCCTTATAAACATAATAAATATTGATTTTATCTAGATTTTTATTACGTGTGATATAATTGTTAACTTTTGTGTAAATAATTTTAAAAAAAATTTAAGCAAATGTATTTTATTTTGAGGTTCAATATAATTTAATACGTAATATAGGTACACTATGAAAAATAAAAGTATTTCCAAGACACTGAAGCATCTCAGTGTAGGCCTGAAAAAATGGAGACACATTTTCAGACGGCTATTTCAGGATGACCTTAACATATTACTATCGGCGCTGGTTTCCAAAAACGGTCGCGGAAATGGGGCGGCTCACTTTTCCTTTAATATTGTATAACGAAATAGGTTAGGGCTGCTGACAGATGGCGCGCAAAAACACTCTTTACCGTGATTGGGTGAAAAGCCCGCGAGATTGGACGCGTTTTATTGGTCAACCCGATGCTCAGTTTACGCGCCATAATAATAGTAAAAAAAAACAGAAAGAAAACATAATAAAAACGGCGCGAAAATGTGGCGCAGAGTGACAGTTTGTTATGTATGAACAGCTCGTGTTTAGAATTTAAATGAATGATACTCCTACTCTAGGTTTTAAAATTAAAGTAATTTAATATGACTGAGTTTTAAAAATTGAATTTATAATTTTAAATGAATTTTAATTAAGAAAATAACAAATTAAAAAATATTAAGTCTTGATCAACATTTATTTCAAGCGATCACATGTTTCGGCCTCCCCAAAGACCATCTTCAATAATGATTAAATTTAATACTAGTAGTGGCTTATATAGGTATGTTTAAGTATTGGTTTCTACGTTAGTATACACATATTTAAAGATTGTGTATATGTGCGGGTTAAACCATTGAAAAAAGGCATTATAAAATCAAGGGGTATGTGTTATCTTAATGTATTAAGCCATTATATAATATTAAATTTTTGTGTTCAATTAAAAAATACTTGAAATTCTATCTATGATCTTAAGCGTAGACGTCCATGGTGTATGGGTAAAGTTATTTAATATAAAAATTTAAGTTGATTTGTTAAGTTCAAATAAAATATATTTTTAAGTATACTATAAATATTTTTTTACTGTCGGTTAAATCTACAACTTATGTGTTTATATATATTTTTAATCTGTTCTTAAAAAGTAGGATGTTTTGTCATATATGACATTATTACGCAAAGCCATTTTTAAATGATATTAAAGCTAAACAGGTTTATCCATTTCATTATTTAAGAAATTAACCAATTTCAAAAAAATTATAAATATTTGGCAAACTTAGATAATGGATTCAATGAATTATTCTCAATAATTTTCACAAATTTTATTCTTCGCTTACATCCATTTCCAAGGATCATATATTTGTATAAACGTGGCATGTTTTGGCAATAATGTTTTAAAAATTGTGCTCTTCATTGCTTTGTCTAAAGTCATACACCTGAAGCTCCGCTTAGAGCATACTAACATCCTCCTCTCTTTAAAAAGGGAGTGTTATTCAGTCACGCAAGGGCATAATGGGGAGCAGATTAATAAAACAGAATTTTTCCGAAGCACATTGACATATATTTACGATAAAATTTACAAACCTATGGCCAGACCTAGTCACAGCATTCGGCCGAGCCACAATACAATATGCTCTCACCGACGGGTGGCACACGACTCTCACGCGCTCGTGATGGGCAGTTGCACCGCGCCTCAAGTGACGATCTACATACCTAGTCCTAAAATACCAATATGCATACAAAAGATTGTAAATCGAGGTCTTCGGTGCCAGTCAGCAAGGTATATAACATGCTGATGTCAAAACTTATAATTATGATGACAAGTATTCTGTAGAGATTTGAAACAATACTATACCTGTATTATTACAGTTTTTTTGACTTTGTAACTCTTGACACATATTTTTTTTCATAATTACTTCGATAAAGAGTCAGATCATTCTATCGTCACATTGTTTCACCCCACATGCTAAAACACAAAGTAAAGTTTGTCGCATCAAACTTGGCAAATATGGCAAATATGGCATAGTGAAAAATCCAGACGGCGTCAAAAATAATGTCGCAAATAACGTGTCGCTATTTTTTTCATGAAGCGGCTTCATGAAAAAAAAAGCATCGCCATAGTTTAACCTTTTAAGCGTCGGTTAGCATCCCGAAACGGCGCGTCTTAACGTCTAGGGTGACGTCGCTCAGTCACACTACCGCGGTGCTATGTCTCACGCCGACCAAGTTATGTTTTAACAGTCATTATTCATCTCACACGCGGAGGACACCTTTTAAATATTAGAGCGTGCTTAGAATGTTAAGCGCAAGTATGAGGCGACGCGTTTCAGGAGGGACCTTCTAGTAGTAAGCTTACAGGTACACGTTTGAACGTTTTCAGGAACGTTTGTAAACAGATTTTGGATTTTGCATAACAATGTTAAATAAAATAAATAAATTTATTATATTTAATTTGATTTTACATAATATGTATACAACTAAGCAATATATATAAAAGATGGAGTACAAGCATTTGACACTAAAATATTTATCGCAAATAAAATCCACAACATTAAGTATGGTAAGCTAACGCCTTATTTTTAAGTGAATTTCTAAATATGGTTAGCATAATACTGATATTATACATTTATATTACCGGTCAGTATAGCTCAATGGTCAAAGCGTTTGCTTTGCAAACCAAAAGTCGTGGGTTCGATCACCAACGGAGATTTAAAAAAAAGATTTTTAATCGTTTTCTGAGCTCTAAAATACCCCCGTTTGGTATGAATTTTATTCATCACCCGTATAATGCCAGTTAAAGCCTATTAATCAAAATTTTTGATAAACGAAAGTTGTCCCGTGAAGACCACCCATTCAAAGTAAATGCCTGTAATAAAAAAATGATGCGTTAATCTCGGGCTGTAGTCTATGACGTTGGCGGATCAACACTCCACATGTAGCGTTTAGCCATATGCATCATGGTAAGCGTCATAGAATTCCACAGATGAGACTTCAGAAGTACTATCAACTTCTGTCAGTATTCTCCTGTATGTATTTACATAAAAATATTTTATATATTTTTTAGAAAAGGTTTATTAACAAATAAATTGGATTTTATAATATAATATTAAACAAATTCGAGTGTGATAGATGTTTGTCAATAAATTACTTTATTTGGCTTATATTGTAATTCTTATCATCTTACAAAATAATCTTTTAAGATATTTACCCGCGGCGGTTCATTCCACCTTTCGATTGTCCCTGTCGCAAAAAAAATACGGAAGAAAAGGGCCATCCACTAAGGAATATGATAAACGGATTTTAAAATTGGATGATAAAAGAAAATGTGTTCCGCAAAGACGAGGCAAGTGGATTAGTTGAGAGGCCTGAAGGGAATGGGAGGCGGGGAGCAGCTCAATGACTGAATAAGGATCTCACGCAAAAAATACGTCGCGAGAAAAACAAAGTGCAGCCTTCTTGTGTATTTCTTAACGCGAAAAACGTAGAAAAAAAATGATAATCCTGCAAACGCTGATACCAAAGAGAAAATTGACTAATGGTACGACTTGGAGTTTTTTTTATGTAATCGCATGCAGGAGATCACAGCTGGTCAAGACCAGTGCACTCTATGACGCACAGCCAGGGAGGCTGGACGCTGCGAGCGGGAACCGTGTGTTGTGTTCGTGTTTGTGTGTGGGTTGGGGAGATTGCAAATGTATATTTATCTGTTTCTTGAAGAGATCCAGATTTGGACTTAAATCTATGACATGCGTTAATACAAATGTTGAATGACTGAGCTACAGTCAAGAGAGCGATCCAATATCAGAATCGACTCATCGACCCTTTTGCAAGCGCGGTAGGCGTCACATTCACTATTACATATTGATATCAGCATGGTATAGCTCTTGCTGACTGGTACCGAAAACCTCGATACACAATATTTTGACTCTTAATTCTATTCGCTTGTCGTCATTTTTTTAATGCCGTTAGGAGGACTAGTTACGAAGATCTCCACTTGCAGCGACGGGCAACAGCCCATAACGAGCGCTCTCATTCGTGAGTCAGAAGTCCCGATCGTTCGAGGTGAAAGTAACGCCATGTTACGGTCAATCGGGGAAACCAAGTCTACATCAAAATTATATGTCAATGTGCTTTGGATGAAGTATGTGTGTTGTTAATCTGCTCCTCACACTTTCACCACGCGATCCGATGAACCCGTACAAAGGAGGATGTCAATATGTAAAGTATTTATTGGCCTACAAAGATACTGCGTGTACGGTGGTTTGAAAAAATGCTACTGTAGTATCAGGCATATGTTGTTATATATATATATCAGAATTTAAAATGATGTTGGAGGATAATTATAAGCTACTAAGGTCTGAATTATTTAGTAATTTTAAGAAAAGTTTCTATTTATTTTTATTGTGACATATATATATATAACTGTAAAATAAAAATAATTCACGGGACGTGAAAAAGACGATTTTGAATTATTTTAATGTTTTATATTACATATTATGCTGTTTAAGAAATCAGAGAAGTAATATTTCAAGAATATTTATTTATGTATATATTTATGAACAAAGTATTTATATTTTTTAGTAAAATTTCTAGAAACGAAATAATAAAAAAAATGTTCAAATATTACGTAAATTTCTTATACTGATGAAATAAAACGTAATATTCATTGATTTACGTATTCAAATATGCATTAACATATAAATTTACACAAATATATAAAGTAAAACGTAATTTGAAAATGTACATGAAAAACGTTCAAATAAATTTTCTCCATCGAAATAAATTTTCATCTGCGATGTGTGTTCAGAAATAAAAACTGTAAAATTTCAGTCGGTGAATGATTTCATTTAACCTGGAAAATGATTTTCTTTCAGTTTTCAAGTGATTTTCTTTCGCTTTGCAGCGGCCTTTTTGGCTGATTTCAGGGGTTTCAGTTGTCGGGACTGAAATATCTCGGCTTCAGAGAATCGTTATGTCTAATACGGTTGTTCATTACACTCAAATAATATCCAGAAGACATCCAAGGCAGCGTAAAGGCTAAGTGTTTCAGGTTTGGATGATTAAAGCCAGTAGCGACTCGTGGTTATAATAAAACGAAATTATTTTTTTGGAAAATATCATTCATGAATTGCCTCCAAAAAGCTCTGTTAGCTACCATATTCTCCATTTCATCCCAAGTCAGCTCCGCCTCACGTAACTCCTCTGAGTATATCCTTTTTATAGTTCCCGACGGCTTTTCAAGACGGCGCAAGCCCGGGACTTTGAAAAAACGCAGACATTCCTAATATACTCGATTATCAACTGATAATTGCTCAATTAATTTACCAGTCTATATTCGCTATATACAAAGAAGGATATGGATATATCAAGTTGCTTCTAAAAGCAGCGTTAATAAAGTTATAAGTCTTCAATAAGTTAATTATTTCGATTTTTTCGATCGATAATTCTTGGTGGAATTCCATAATATCAGATATAAATGAAATAATTTTAGAATTTATCTCACAATATAGTTTTATGACGACATGTTTCAGCCAGGTCAAATGGCTATTTTCAAGTCAATTAATAAAATGAGTGTTGACTCTATATAAAGCAAAGAGTGAGTGAAAAGGTGGATAATCCAAAAGTAGATGGGGAAGCTTTACATTTTATCGGGTAAAAAAAAGGGGAGGTCTTCTTTAAGTAAAAAAAAGTTGAAATTTTTTTACCACTATGCATCCTAGAGAAAAAAATATAGACAAGGAAAAATCTGCAAGTGAACAGTCATAAGAGGACCGTTAAACTTAGTGAAACATTGAAATGAACGTCATATCTAAACCAACATTAAGAATATTAGTAAGATCGGAAAATTATTCCATCACTACGTAAATGCATTCGGTATACATATTTTCATTTCAAACTCTACAACGGGGTCTATTTATTCCACAAAATAAACATACATTATGCATAATGAGACAAACAGACTATAAGTACGCATTTTCATCTAATACTGATCACCACTATCTGATGGAATAATCAAACTAAAACAATAAACAACGAAAACGCTAACTGAATAGAAATTGTGAGTAAAGCTTTTGTGGTTTCAAAATCACTATTAAGCATAAATATATATTATATAAATACAAAGTGTAAAAACTTATTTTCAAGAGCCTCCTTTGGATAAGGCTTTTGAGAGGTTCCGAATATTGAACCGCACAAGCAAATCGTAATTAACTGAATTAACTTTCATCGAACCTTAACCAATCAACCGTGAATCATTATTACAGTGCTGCCACGTGGTATAAAAATATTCGTACCTTTTCAGAACAAAATAGCTATCATTTTATTTATAAAAAAATAAATATTAAGTAGAGAAAATTTTATGCCTTGTTTTAACATCACACTGAGCACTGTTTTACTTGATGGAAAACTGCAGTATATATATAATCGTGTCGGAAGCAACAGGGTCAGATACTGTCTGCCCAGAAGTAGGCGACGTCGATGGCGTTACTCCCGGCCATCATCAGGTCTTTCTAGGTGCAGCTACTCGGACACAGTGCACACTCCAAAAGTTGGGACAGGGTGTACTTCACTCCGCAGTCACATTCAGTAGGTCCGTTGTAAAACTGCCAGGCTTTCATTTGTGTCCTCGTCTTGCGTAATCCGGTCTGAAGTCTGTTCAGGGACCTCCATATATAAGACTATGTCCTCTTTTGGGGCAATCCAAGTATTACCCTCAGTTGCGCTTCACAACATGATCAGCCGCAGGGTGGCCTCAGGTATCAACAGTTCTGTTGTTGACTGTAGAAAACTTCTTCTTGATTTGAGCCGTGTGGTTATCTTTTGATACCCAAACATTAGGGTGGAGTGTGTCGTGGGTTGCTTTGGAGAGCTCCTTCTTGGTGATGACTTCTCGCCGTATGTGTGGTGGGGCGATGCCCAAGAGTTGATATAGTTTCGACTGCAAAACTGCAGTTATAATAGTATTATTAAAATGCATCTCAAAGTGAACCCTTTAAATATGAATTACAATTTATATAGTTTTCAGATAGAGCTAGTCTTTGAAAAATTGCGTATGTTATTTTACATAAATGTTTTTAATGAGTTACGATCTGCATACTTTTGGTTAACTTATTGTAAAAAATCAATGCTTACTAGTGTTTTGGAACTATATATTAACATCCTCCTCTTTCAAAACAAGGAGATAGGGGCGTTATTACGTCGCGAGGGGCAGGATGGGGAGCAGGGCAGCAGACAAAGACTTTCTTGTAGAAGCGCACTGATTTTATTGACTTAAAAACATTACAAGGTTAGGGCCGAGCGTAAACATACCGCCGGCCGCAACAATGACGTTATCTCGCTTATCGCTCGGGACTCACTGACGCCAGCCGCACTGGCGCGGCTCGAGGCCGTCAGCGCTGCCGGTGGCGAAACTATGTACTAGTGCCAATGTGACCATATACATCAAGGTGTGGCGGGCTATGAAAATATGAGACGAAAGATTGTTTGTCGAGGTTTTCGGTAACAATAAGCAAGGACTACATTATGCTGATGTCAATATGTAAAACAAGCATATTTTATATTAGTGCATTATCCAAATAGTAGACACATATTGTAATGCAATAAATTAGGCCCGTATTTATTTGTTCAGTAACTAATTCAAAGTTTTGGCAGTTAGTTAAATCAATTGGCAGAATATAAATTTAATTAGCCGTAGACTAAATAAATTGGCAATATACACTGTGTCAGTATGAATGTGGTCAGTTCTGAAATTAAGATGGCAGTAATATATACAATATTGGTAAAAATTAATGTAGTATGAATGAATAATTAACTGATAAAATGGAAACCTAACCTAACCAATTATTAATCACCATTCATAAATTTATTATTATTCTAATACTGATTGGTATTTATAACTGACCGTTTGCTAAATAATTACTGCCCATTACTTGAATAAAATACTTCCAAAAAAATAGTAGTCAAAATATTATCGTAGTCATGAATTCAGTAAATAGGGTTGCCAAAAAAAAAGTTCGCTTATTGAAATGTTTGTAAATTTACTGTAAATATTTTATTATCCGTGTTTGTTTTAACATTGTTTATGTTTACATGCATAATTTTTTTCGATTCACTGAATGTTGACAATACAATATTTCTAATTATTTGAATAAAACTTTATTGAAATACTTGTCATATGAAATTAAAAAAAAAAACGATTTAATTACTCGATATATGAGCCCACAATTATGAAAGTGGGGAAGCAAAGAAGTCGAAAAATAATATTCATATATTTTAGTTTACATTGTTGTGAATTGATATGATCTTCAAGCAACATAAATTTAAAAAATCTACATACTAGGGTTATCCGTAAAACAAGGTTTCCATGGCGCTACCATCCTGAAAAGCAATGTTATGGTGGATCCCAGCAAAAATGCATTGACCTCAGTGGCGACTGTGTAGAAAAAAAAGGACAAGTCTGAACTTTCCAAAAATGTACGCATTCATGGAATTAAGCATGTGAAAAATCACTGGGAACCTTATTTTATGAATAACCCTCGTACATTTAGTATTTTATGCGACGCAGAGTTGTCACTTGATGAAACATGACTTACACCACTTCAGGTGCCTTTTGACACATTCAATTCATGGGCACATACAAGTTTATCATATTAAACAGAAAAAATAGTTTATATGAAGAGAGGCTCTCTGCAAGAAGCAGACACTCATTCCTGTAAACACATTTTAATTTTGTATTAACATCCTCCTCTCTTTCACAGGTTGTCAGAAGACATGATTCGAAGCAGATGAATAATACACAGACATTTTCTGAAGTATATTGACATATATTTACGATAAACTTTACAAACTTGAGGCTTGACCTAGTCATAGAATTCAGGCCGAGCCACAATACAATATGCTCTTGCCGTCTGGCGGCACACGACTGGTCACGCTCGTCGGCGCTGAGGCTTTCGCCCAGCGCTCCAAGTGGCGATCTATGTAACTAGTCTAAAATGCCAATATGGCAACACAAAAGACAAGCGAACATAAATGAGAGACGAAAGATTTTATATCGAGGTTTTCGGTACCAGTCAGCAAGGGCTCTATCATGCTGATATCAGTATAAAACCTTTTAATTTTATTTTGTAAATATAATTGGTAAATGTTTTAATTTTTTGTATTATATGACAAAATTTAGATGCCAGTTGTCTCGTCTGACAGACACACTTGTGAATTTCCCAACAGACAAAAAAGTGTGCGTCGGGAATAATACGGTCTGGGAATCGTAATAATAATAATAATATCGCCTTTCGTTGGCAGAGCACTTAGAAACAGTTAATAAAGGCCCAGGCATCTCGGAATTACTCCACAGAGCGAATTTTGCCGCGCAACTTTTTTCCGCATTCCAAAATTTAAAAATGAAAAGATACTCCAAGGCGCTGAACACCAACCTTTACCGTGCGAGCACAAAGTTATAAACTGTTTTTATTTTTTTTATTATTAAATTGTTATTTTGATATTGTGGCTTTTGGGTTCAACCGTGTGTGGAGAATTTCTTTTGAACATACAAGCAAGGACGACCACAGTCCGACATGACGTTCTTGGAGGTACAATTCTTAGAACATACCTACCGTATTCTTAGAGCATACCGACGATTCTGCGGACCAATGAAACTTGAGTATGTAGTTGCCAATGAGATATCAATAACGCTCGTAAAAAGATAATCTGACACCAATTCACAACTTAATCGTCAATCCCGAAGAAGACCCCTGCAATGGCGGTCGAAATATTGGTTAAAAGAAGTTAACGAAACACGGCTAAACCCAAAAGCCACAATATCAAATCTGGCCGTGAAAACCTATGAAGTTATTTAAATTGTTATTTATTCATTTTTTTTTCTTTTTGTACCGAAATTTTGATTTGATCGTCTTATGGATTTTATTCACATTAATTTTACTTTAATTCAATATAGGTAGATACCAAGTGTCATTAATAGTGTAGCTTAAAGTAAATTAATATCAAGTACGTAAAGTAAGAGTACATCGCGTTTGTATATCGTGTTTGTGACATTTTGTTGAATTTGTTGTTAGTATAAAAATAATAGTTGTATACTTCGCAGTTGTAGCTCTCAAGCATCAAAAAAAAACTTTATAGTTTATAGAACATATACATTTCTCTAACATATGGGTAAATATTATCCATTTTTTCATCTCTTTTAGTTTATTTTACAGCGCTTTAACAAGTATCCCCTAAAAAATAATAATGTTAAAATAAATTTAAGGATATATTAAATATCAGATATAAATAAAGAAGATTTAGAATTTATCCCACAATATATTTGTAGACGACATGTTTCGGCCACGTCGAGTGACCATTTTCAAGTCAATTAGTACAGTGAGTGTTGGCTCTATATAAAGCAAGGAGTGAGTGAAATGGTGGATATGAATTGTGTCTACGTCTACTGTCGAAAATTACGTCTTTACGGATTTATTGATAAAAAAATAATATAAAACTTCGTATTTGTTATGAATTTATATGTGCATCAATTGTTACAAAATATTTTTTTTGTCTAGATTATGTGATTAAAAATAACAAATTAAAAAAGAATAATGTTTGTCATCTCTGATCTTGGACGCCTTTTCGCGGTCCACTACGAAATGGAGGAAACCAAGAAAGGGACAGCCTGAGCCCGCAGAGCTTGCGGAAAAAGGAGAAAGAGTGGATTAGGAGAGTGTTATAAGGATAAGGCTGTATTACTGGCGGACTTAATGAAAAGCTCGCTTTCGGGATTTTTTTAGGCCGACCGTCGGATTTGTGACATTTATTGCTCAATCTAGCGCAAAGGGTTACGTTCGTTTACGTTTGAATGCGACATTGTTAACGTAAATATCATTAATTGGCATTTTTAGGCTCTTAAAATATTTTTCAGAAACAATAATTTCAGTTTAAACGTTGGGTTAATTACTAAGCTGTCCTTGACAACAATTTTTTTGATATATTTTTTATTTTAAGACTATCAGTACCACATATAATTTTAATACACTACAAATTTTATGCTTACAATTGAGTAAATGCGTCATTTGAAAGATGCTTAAGATTACATTTTATTTTATTAATTTATTTACTTACAGAATCGAAATTCCAATTTTTTTTTTTTACAAATATTCAGAAAAATAAATACACATAACTTTACAATAAAATAGAGAAAAAAATTAAAAATTAAAATTACAAAAAAGAATAAGAAGATGACACGTGTCAAAGATCACAGAGATCAAGGAGAACAATACCATCGACAAAAGAGGAAAAGGATGTAAGAAAAGGATCGAGGTATGCTGGTAGGCCATTTAGGAGCGACATTGCCGTTGATCCAAATTGAGTGCTTGAAGCTCCACAAGCCTCGACTGGGATCAAAAACAATGGATGGCTACGAGCACGGGTGTACCTATCTGGAACATAGAAGTTAAAACATTCAAGAATCCCAGGGTTGTGAATCGAATTTTAATATGGATCACTTAGAGAAATCGTTAATTGAAGTAATCAAGATCTAGGTTTTAATGAAAATCAAAATCTCCATGTGAGAGCAAAATCGTGGTCTTAATTTTTTTAAATAAAAAATATTCTTTACTTAATATATGGAATGTACGAGTATATTTTTGTGAGTTTTAAATTTTTAAAATAGATGTTTAGATTGTATGTAAGAGAAAACACATATGTTGAAAGAGCATTCCAAATTCTGATTGTTGGGTCAAAAAAGAAGCTGGAAAAGCTGTGTGTTCTAAATTGAGTTTACCAATGTAAGCCAAGAAGCGTTAGTACCATACATTATAGGTAAACCTTATCAATGACTGACCACCGTCATTTATCATTCTTACATCAAGTCATTTCGTGACAAACATATGAGAATTATTTGTTCATTTATTTTAACACCCATCGTTGATCCTTAACCCTTTCGTTACGGCTCGGTGGAATACAAATTATACTGTCATACGGCGTGAATTTTTCAAACCATTTTTTTTGCTTAAAAGTAGTATTTATCTGACCTATTTTCGTATATCACGTTGGTTCTTATATCTTTTAGCTGTCAAATGATGCATAAAAGAATATTATATTTAACAAAGGTTTTATTATATTACTCCATACATGTGGTGGCATGGGCACATGTTGTTTACTTAAAAATCGCTCGTGTGACGAAACCTATCGATATTTAATTACATGTTTTACAGATTCCTGTAGAGAATACTTGTAGGTGGATAAAGGTAATGACTGCAGTTCCATGTTCCTACCGTAGATGTCGCAATGAGTACTGAAAGTAGCAAAACGATATATTACGGCTCCCGATGTTAAAGGTAGAGGAATCTCGACAACCGATGCAAAAGGGTTAAAAACCTATTACTTGCATAACAAGAGTGTTCTGTAAATAAAGCCTATGACGTGATTCTTAAAAGCGCAGGTACAAAAAACTGTCAAGATTGTATAATACCCAAAATATATTTTACTTAACCCTTTCATTACGGCTCGGTTTGAATACAAATTATACTGTCAATTGTAAGACTAGTATTTAAAGCATAAATTTACTTATCTGGTCTATTTTCATATATCACATTGGTTCTTGTATCCTTTAGCTATCAGATGATGCATAAAAACTATTCTAAGAAAGTAGCAAAACGATATATCGCGTCAACCGATGTCAACGGTCGGGGAATCTTATGACGGCACAAGCGATGCAATAGGGTTAATAAAACATCATCCATACGAGTATAACTAACGTTTATAGTAGATTCTATTTACTTAAAAAAATATTTGTTTATTGTCTTTGGTTGCAGAATATTGTTAATTTCTGTTTGTTTTAAATGTATTTTTCAGCGCATATTTTAGCAATTAGGTACAATTAATTATGCGAGCTGAAAAAGCCTGAAAAAATAAAGCGCTTACACCGCAGGAACGTTTGTTTTCGGCAGTAAAATATATGTATTGCCGACGTTAAATGTTACGCATGAAAATGCTGACCACTATACTTCAGGACCTAGTATCCTTATATTTTATAATATAAATAGCACGTAGATATGGAAAAAGAAATAAATATAACTTAAAACTAATAAATTAACATTCTCCTCTCTAATTTGGTGACGCTTATAACCATAAACTAAATCTGAGTTTTATTTAGGAATTTCTTTTGTTTTCCTTTTTATTCAAAACAACATTGATAACTGTATAAAAAAAGAATTCTGCGAAGCTTTGAAAATCGAGATGACATGGAATAAAACGAGGATCAAGGCGGCTGACAACACTTTATACTGACCATTTTATTCAACTAGCGAGCAGATTTGAAAGAAGATTTTGACATCAACATGATATAGCCCATGCTGACTGGTGCCGAAAACCTCGATTTACAATCTTTCGTCTCTTATTTCTGTTCGCTTTTCATTCATTTATATGTCCATCATATTAATTTCCTCCATAGTTGGAGATTAAGTTTTAACAGTCGTTGTTCTTTGTTGTCGCCTAGGAGTCTCTAGCATTTCTTGGGAGGATTTTCCTGCACTGCTGCTTAGTTCTGACGGTTCCTTGCTGTTAAGCTTCATGAAAGAAATTGTCGGGGCTACACGCGTGGTTAACGAGGCTGACATGGAATAGGCTCTTACGTTCTTCAACTATTTATCAGACGCATAATCTAACCTTGTGTGTAACTTGCAGGGTACAACACCCATCTTTATATTTTGTCTACATCTTTTAAAGATAAAAAATGGAATAATTATAATCATAATAAAAAATCTATAGATAAATAACTTTTAGCTTGTATCACGTTTTAGATTGTATTAAAAACTAGAAATACTATGTAGGCGACGGAACATCGAGTGCAGAGATGAATTGTGACGAGCAAATATGACAGCTAACAAAACTATGTTGCGATTTGATACAACAATATATAAGTAAACTCTTACTGCCGGCGAGTATAGCTTAATGGTCAAAACGTTTCCGTAGCAAGCCAAAGGTCGTGGGTTCGATTCCCGACGGAGATAAAAAAAATAATTTTCAATCGATTTGTGAGCTCTAAAATACTCTCAGTTGCGTTGAATTTGATCCCTCACCCGTAAAATGCCATTCATAGCCTATTAATTAAAATTAGTTGCAGACGAAA
The DNA here is from genome assembly GCA_022606575.1 of Glossosoma conforme. Classification (NCBI taxonomy): domain Eukaryota; kingdom Metazoa; phylum Arthropoda; class Insecta; order Trichoptera; family Glossosomatidae; genus Glossosoma; species Glossosoma conforme. Next base: position 385,255 of record JAGTXR010000047.1, read on the forward strand.
TTTGTCCCGTAAAGACTACTCATTCATAGATAATTCCCGTAGTAATAATGATGATGCGTGAATCTCGGGGTGTGGTCGCAGGTGTGTATGACTTTGGCGGAATGTATGGTAAGCGTAATAGAATTCCACAGGTGAGACTTCAGAATTCCTATCACCATCTGTCGGTATTCTCTTGTACTTGCTCACATAAAGAAACTGGGATTCAAATATAAAAAAAAAGAGAAAAAGAATGTAATTTGATAATTAATACAGTTCTAGTATGTCGTGTTTTCACGTAATTATTCTATGTGAAGAGTATTCCGGGCCGGTAGTTTTTCACGGAAGACGCAGGTAATACATTTTGATTAAACTTCGCGAGAATAATTAATAACGTTAATAAAAATCTCCCATCCTACAGAAACCAGACGTCGTCAATTAATCTATGATGTGACTTGTTTGTTTCGATTTCGGACAAAAAAACACTCATTGAATTTTAGGGCTACGTTTTAAATACTACTTTATTCTTATAGTTTTTCCACCATGAATTCTCCAAGTACTAAAAATTAGTTTTTTTAATTAAAAAAGTATAAAATAATTTTTAGCTTAGTAATTTAATTAAAAATTAAATTATTTAAATTAAAATTAATTATTTTAATTACAGAACTAGGGTGCAATATTGGTGGTTCGAATTCCAGCGTCTGCCGTTTCTTTTTCATCACAAATTGATGAGAGAAATTTGTATGCGTATATCAATTTATATAATATTGGTATATATCAACTATCTATGAAGGATTACAGCAGGGTTCGTCAACATTTTTATTCCTAGCGTCCACTTTTGCCTATTTTTCAAGATAATATTTCCCTACCGCCCACCAACCTCACTATATTTCAATTTAGTATATGGTTGGAAAAAATTCTAAAAGAATTGCAGGAGATTGTAGATAGACAAAAATCACCCAACGCCCACCACGGAAGCCCGTATCGCCCACTAGTGGGCGGTACGGACCAGGTTGACGACCCGTGGATTAGAGTATTGAAAAATATTATAATAAATATCAAAATAATCCGAATAAAATATGTGTTCATTTTTTGACTCAGTAGGCAGAGTAAGTGGATGCGGGACCACGCTGAATACAAAATGAAAATTGATTGCAATGAATCATGGTTCGAATCTTAGAGTCCAATGTTTATTTTTATCCAATTTATTTACTTAAAAAAAATCATAAAATACTATGTTTGCTGTAAATTTGTATGTACCAACATCCTCCTGTCTCTCAAAAAAGGTGTTACTGCGTTGCGTGATGGTTTTCAGAAGCACATTGACATATATTAACGATTAGTTTAACAAGCTTCCGTCCAGGCGGAATGACATGCCGCCGGCCGTAATGAGACCTTCTCAGTCGTCAAAACATAACTGATCTCCGCGTTCAGTATGGGCTCTTGCCGTTGGCGCGAGCGGCGGTGTATCCAACTAACACACCCGTTAGCGGTGTCAACAAAATGACAACATAGCGTCACATAAATGCACGACGAGCGACCAGAAATAAGAGACGAAAGATCGTAGATCGAGGTTTTCGGTACCAGCCAGCAAGGACTACATCATGCTGATGTCAGTACTTATCAATCGTAAAAAAATGGATTGCACACCATAACACCGATTCGAATATTGTCCGTTCTTACGTGTTCTATTTATAAATCTTTTTTCACCTTACATGACATCATTTTCTCCCATAGGCCGCCGCAAATTGCATAATCCCAAGCGGACAATTGAGATTATGGCAAAGGATACGGTGAAGAGAATACCTTCGCTTTGACGGGATAAATTTTTTCACAAGAAAAAAAGGGAGAATGTTTTGTCCCACCCCTGTTCCCACCGACACCTTTTCTCACCCATATTTCGCCCTTACTCCGCCCATTTCCCGCCCATTCTCTGCTCGTTCTTCTCGCCCACCTGATTACCAGGGGATTACAATGACTAGACACCTTTGTCGGAGAAAACTCACGGAAAGTTTATTTCTGGAAAGTTATTATTTCGTAAACGGCGAACGCATTATTTCGTTAGACAATGGAGATGTAACATATTCATTGTTGTGTCTCCGCACTCACCCTCCTCATCTGTAATGAGACAAAGATGAATACAGGGTGGCGCAAGATTAATCACACTATCGTAATATGTAATAATTTTCGCAAATAGTGTCACACATTAATCATAATTGACATTTGTGAACTAGACAGACAAGCAATGAATCTATGCACTCTGCAAGAACGTGGAATAATTGGGCGGCGTGAATTCCGACAAACACTATGCAGTCCGATTACACAACATGTGTGTAGTCGCCAGGCCGAACGTTAAGGGCGTGTCACACAACATGTGTGCGATCGTTCCGCCAACGCTTTGTGGCCGACTGAACACAGCTTGTGTTATGTTTTTTCAAACGATAGTGGCCGATTATACAACATATGTGTTGTTTTTACTTACGACCATAATTCAAAGATCTCAAACCTTTTCAGTGAGGGTCATATTTAATTTTATTTGAACACATGATAAAAAAAAATTAAATGAGCATTTTTTGTACAAAAAAAATCTTATAATAATGTGAGATTATGATGAATATGTCAATAAATTTTATTATTCTAAAAAATTTAAGTGATTCCTTGAAATACCTTAATTTTAATTCAATTCAGTATTAAAAAAAGTTCCGAAAGCAACTTGCCCAAACATTTGTTTAAAGCATCTTGATGTACGGCTGTGATACATGGTGCTTATCTGAAAGTGATAAAAAAAGACTAGAGGCCTTTGAGATGCGGTCATACAGAAGAATTCTCGCAACTTCCTGGAGAGACCATGTCACGAACAATGACGTGCTCAGCATAATCAAGGAGAATAGGCGCCTAGTAAGAACCAACTCAGAAAGGCGAGCCCGCTGAATCGGTTACATCATGCGCCACGATAGTCTTCTTCACGACATTGTGGAAGGGATGGTTGAGGGTAAAAACTTTAGACGGGAGTATTTGCAGCAAGTGTTCGAGGACATGAGTTGTAGCTCTTATGCTGATTGAAGAGAACTGCAGAGGATCAAGAGAAGTGGAGATCGAGATGCAAGATTTTATTGCTGTAAACCAATCCACCGGATTGTTACTACGAAGAAGATTAAAAACATGACATATATTTGAACAGAGAGCCATCATAGTCATTAAAAGTAAATGCTAAAATTAACAGTTTCTGCGTGAATATGACGTGAACATAAAATCATTATTAAATGACAAGTAAATAAGTGCTTTTGCAACTTGCCGGCCCATTTACTGTTGTTATTTATCATGCAAGCAAATACTGTCTATAATATTGCTTCATTTTACGGAATTGCCTAGGAGATGTATGCGGGGAGAGAGTCATACTTACGATTTATAAAGATTAACATAAGCATTTGGGGGTTTATAGCTGAAGTTGGCCGCAAACCGGTCGTTAAGAGTTATTTTTATAGTCTAATTAACAGATAATTCATTCAGAGGTCCGATTTTCGCGGCGGTCTTGCGGATTTTACTAGTCTGGAGCCCCAGTCATAAACAATGTATAAATAAATTTACGAGTCCAGGCGACCAAACAACTTCTTACATTGTACATTGTATTTATTTTTGTTATGCAACGATCGTTATGCTGTTCATATCAGGCCGCCACGAAGCCGTTGGAATGTTTTGAAATTCGAATTAATTGTTTTTTTTTTGCCTTTCAAAAAAATTAAAAATATATGTTTATTTCGTTTTAAACCCTTTCTTTACGACTCGTTGGAATACACATAAGGCGTTAATTTTTTTAATCCGTTTTTTTTTGCTTAAAACTACTATTTGATGCATAAATGTACTTATCTGACCTATTTTTATATATCAAATTGGTTTTTCTATCCTTTAGCTATCAGATGATGTATAAAAAAACTATTATATTTAACAAACGTTCATTATGTAACTCCATACATGTGGTGACATTGATACACGTGGCTTACAGAAAAATCGCTCCTGTGACGAAACCTAACGATATTTATTAACATGCTTTACAGATTCCTGTAAAGAATTCATGTAGGTTGATACAGGCAATGGCTACACTTCCAATTTCCTACCGTAGATGTCACAATGAGTACTGAAAGTAGCAAAATGATATATCACGTCAATCGATGTCAACGGTCGGGGAATCTTTGACGCCTTATGCTGACAACTGATGCGAAAGGGTTAAAATTATTCAATGCATAAAATTTCTTCTTCGTTTTCGTATCAGCGACGTCAAATTATTTTTGCTCAGTATCTTGCAACATCGATAGCCCGTGTGTTGCCGAGCATTAGGTCTTGAGGTGTGCAGCTTTTTGGGCACATGGAGCAGAATCTTAGGTTTGAGGCGGTTCGCAGGTCTTTACACAATAGTGACTTTCCCTGCCGAAGCGTTCCCCACCGCTCGAGGTTGTCATTTGTTCTACCGAATCCGATTCTTAATCTGTTCAGGGATTTCCAGGTCCACCAGTCACGGTTCTTGCCAGTTGGGTGGCCTTCTTTGGAGTAGTGAATTCCTCTGATTCGACTTGTTGCCAGAGCTAGTCTCTCATTTTCAGTGCCGGATGTGAAAGGTTGTGTGGATCTCAGAAAGTTGCTTCGCGACTTCAGTCTGTGTGTTGGGGGTATCTGATTATAAAAGCAGTGGGATGGTTTGGTTGATTGCCTTACGAATTTCTTAACAAAACAGAGACCGTATCTTATGTGATCCATGTAAAAACAAGGTAAATAAATAATTATTTATTGGTCATTGAATTGGTTTTAAACAAAAATAGGTTTATGGGATGCGTACGAAACGAAGCACAGTTTTTCGAACCTGTCTTTTTTCAATGCATGTTTTTTTTTTCAATAAAGTCAGCAATATCTTCATAAAATAACCTCAATGTTATAGAAAAATAATAAAACAATTCTGAAAAAAAAATGATTCGGAGATTTATGGAAATATTACTTTTACATTGCTAATTCGCAAGGTATTGTTGTTAAAAATATTTTTGAATATTGATTGCTAAAAAAATATAAGGAAAAAAATATAAAACTTTAATGGATCAATATTTTTTTGTTTTTTTTACGTGACCATTTGAAATACATTACTCGAATTACTGAAACAAATGCACGCTCTAACGTGATGATTTTATTTATGACTCATTTGAATTTATTCCCGCCGTAAAAGGCTCGTCCTACATCATTTTATTTATTTTACAACATGACATAAAAATACGGTACAAATAACAGTTTCTGCGCATTTCATTATAAAGATATGTTCGTTCAATTCGAAAAGAAAATGCCATTGTTCTGTAAATTTGTCTTTCATGCCTGCCTTGATGGAACTATTACTGTCGAATTTAAGTTAATACATTTTTTTATCTAAAAATTTACATACATTAGTATCCTAATATATACGCTAGTACAATTGTAGATATAAGTAAAATATACAATAAATTTGCCGACGGTTATAGCTTAGCGGTTAAAGCTTTTGCTTGCTAAAATAATTGTTTGTACTATCCTAGGTCTAGATACTATCTACACTTTCTCTTTACTTAATAATTCAAAAGTAAAGGAACACCTTTATATTTTTTTCAATGTTTTCAGCATTCACTTTGAGATCCATTATTAATTATAAATATTTATTTATTTACCTTGTTCTTACATGGATCACGTAAGATAAGTTCTCTATTAGGAGACTCTTAACAAGAGAATGATTGAGAAAGGCTACGAGTTAGTCGAAACTACATTCTTTTAATAGAGAACTTATCTTACTTTATCCATACAAATATTTCCAGTATACGTTAAAGTTCTGTTTAGTATATACGTGAGTATTTCCTTTCGATTTGTAATCTGTGACATTTTAACAAATAAATCTAAAAGACAATAGTAATTCTACGTTTATCGATGATAAAGTTCAGCAGTTATTTCCATAGATAAAAATGTATCAAACTACCAAAACTTTGTACGCCGAATTCCCGTTTGTCTATGGTATAAATACACGTCATAAATATTTAAGATCATTGAATTTTACACGAACTTACGTCTCACAGTGAAATTGGATTTTCATCTAAAAAAATAAATATCCTTATGGCTGCTTCGATTCAATTTATTAATTATATTTATGCTTAGATAGAAATATCAAATAAAATCTCATACATATATAATCGTGATGGAAGCAACAGGGTGAGATCCTGTCTTCCTAGAAGTGGGTGACGTCGATCGCGTTACTCCCGGCCATCATCAGGTCTTCCTGGGTGCAGCTACTCGGACACAACGCACACTTCAAAAGGTGTGACAGGGTCTGCTCCACGCCGCAGTCACATTCAGTCAGTCCGATGTAAGACTGCCACTCTTTCAATTGTGTCCTCGTCTTGCATACTCTGGTGCAAAGTCTGTTAAGGGACCTCCATATATGTCACCTCTGGTTGCGTCCAGGGGCTAGGTCCTCTTTCGGGGCAATCCAAACATTCCCCTCAGTTGCGCCTCTTCACATGCTCAACCGCAGGGTGGCCTCAGTTCCGTTCTCGTCTGTAGGAAACTTTTTTTTATTTGAGCCGTTTGGTTATATTTTGATACCCAAACATAGGGTGGAGTGTGTCAAGTACAATCTTAATAAATATATATGGTTCGAAGAATGATAAATATTTATGTATTATTACCGGCGGGTATAGCTCATTGGTCAAAAGCGTTTGCTTTGTAAACCAAAGGTCGTGGGTTCGATATCCGACGGAGATTTCCTCAATCCGTCTTCCAACTGTCAGAATTATACGAATGAGAAATATATGGGCGGAGGCAATCAAGTGATGGAGACTCCTAACGAATAATGTTCAATTAACATTAGACTTAGCAACGGCGAAAAAAATTATACTATCTCTTCACATACATTTTATCCTAATACTTTTCAGAAATATCTTGATTATCAACTGGTCTCCTGAAAAATTAATTTGATTTTATCAATGGTTTAAGCGTTTGCTTTTCAAGCCAAAGATCGTGGGCTCAATCCCTGACGGAGATTTAAAAACAAAAATTTCTATCGATTTCTGAGTTCTAAAATACCCCCGGTTGGTGCGAATTTGATTCCTCGCCCTTGAAATGCTGTCATAGCCTATTAATTAAAATTGTTGGTAGACAAAAGTCATCCCGTGAAGACCACTCATTCATAATAAATTCCTGTAATAATACGGATGAAGCGTGAATCTCGGGCTGTAGTCTATGACATTGGCGGATCAATACTCTACATGCAGCACTTAGCCATATGCATCGTGGTAAGCGTCATAGAATTCTACAGTTGAGACTTCAGAATAACTATCACCATCTGTCGGTAAAAAAATATTTCTCTATATTTTTTTGTCATATATTACTCTTGAGAAATACTAAAGTGATAAAAAAAGGTTGTTTTATCAAATGAATTATATTATTGTACCTTAATGTAATATGGATGACGTTGAGTATCAGCTTAAATTATTGACTAATTATTGTTAATTGATTTAAATTTAAAGCAATTTTTTTTTTTTTTTATAGTGTTTAATTAATTTTGTTACATTGGTAAAATATCAGTCATTTAAATTGTTAATTAAATGTTTAAATAAGTCAGTTGTCTAATGATTTTTTTCTTATTTTTTTCCAGACAAACTTCTCTTCTTCTGAGCCGCTGTATGACTCTGCGGAGAGAATGAAAGATTAAAAGAGGAGAAGAGGACAAGAAGAGAACCATAATGAACATAATATGAAACTCTCTTCCCGGCCTCAAGCCTCTATCCCGAGGGAGAGATCTCGGCACACCAAGGAATAATATAATTGAATCTGTTGGTATATTTTAAAATTTTAAACCATCATCCTACATCAGTACATTGTGCTTAAAGGCAGTGGTTCATTCAATCGACAAAAGCCAAGAGCTCTATTGTGTCGGACGACACAAAGAAGAAATATAAAAGCCTACGAATGCCTGAGTTTGTATTGCAAGGTATACAAAGATTTAGGAGGCATTGAAGGAAATGAGCAAAACAAACTGAATTTCAAGCGTTTTTTTTAGTGATTAATATTATGTGGCTGTAATGTGAAGTAGACATGACGAACACGTGCAAGAAAAAAGATAAATAATCAAAGTGATGCTGATTTTTTTCAGCTGAAAAGCACGAGTATTATTGTGAAGGGTTAGGCGTAGAGGGAGAGCGGAAGTGTATTATCAATAGCACCTGCTGTGGCGCTGTTTCGCGGGACTATGATTGATTGCTTACACAGACTGGTATATTGAGAGGTCCGCACGATACGGCGAGGCATGATCCAGTGGCAGATGGGCCACACTACGTGGCCGGAAGATATGACGATGATAAAAATAAAGCAGCTTAAAGACTTGAGGGGATAATAAGATTCAGAGAATTGTGCGCTAAAAACTTTGCAAAATACTCTGGAAAGTATTCAAACCGCATCTCTACCAACTGCGAGGAATAATTTAAGTGAATTGTTAATCACAGAGTGTTGTGTATTTTTTTAAAAATCGGACGTCTATAGACGCCGAATACTCTTTTGTATTTCATTTATATGCTTTATAACAACGTATAACTTGGATTGACGTCAGTGTGTCCGAGTAAATATAATCAAGTGTTCTATTTAACAAAATGTGTAAATATTGATATTGAATAATATAAATTGTACTGGACAGTCGTGACTGAAGAGAACGCAATTGCTTTAAAAGAAAAGTTAATTTTGGCATTTTGAATTCTGGGCGGGGATTTTTTTTTCAGGCGTGGTTTGCGTTGCGAATCTGGATTTCCAATTAATAACATATTCAAAAGCGTTCAATAATTCATTTCGCGTTTTAATTTCCAATATTTGCATACGGATTTGCGTGTTAATTCATCGCAGCTCTTGAGAAGGGACAATTTTTGAAATCGCGTCGCCGCCGGGAGGAGGATTCTCGGTTAAATTATTCAAAGCGTGTATTTCCTTAAACCGTCCGAAAGCGAAGCGATTTAAATAATTGATCAAAATTTATTATTTTGCGTAGCTTCACTTGTTTACACTTTATTTTGCATTATTTAAGAGGACCCTCCCGTTACTGCGAGAGGTTATTTTCCGAGCGCGAAATTCACTTAGGCAAAAAAATATGCCGAAATGCTTTCATTTATGCGGACAATCGTGATCGCCAGATCCACTGTGTCGTAGAAAATCAGCTTCGCATTATGATTTTTAAAGGAAAAAATACGCAATTAAGGTTCGCACTGATTGCGTGAAGCGCTCGTGATTTTCAATCAAATTTGAGTTGTCTCACGATTCATATTTTGGAGTGTCACAAACAGCGCGCAGAATCTCGTCAAAATTTGACCACAAGCGGCTTAATTACTGAGTGACTCGCTTATCTTTACGGAGCCTCATTAAGAAAAGAGAAAGTTACGAGAGTTGTTTGAAAAATCCCTGAAGAATCCGCTGAAAACAAGCCTCAGTCACCAAGCAAAGTGAGCGCTAGAAACAATTTCCAGACTTTTTTACGGTCGTCCGAATGACCCCATAAAATTTATTGATCTCCTTTAAAAGGTTCACCCGAGCGGTATCTGTTTCGCGTTTTAACAAAGTAAACAGAAATCGCTTTTCATCGCCGGACGCATCGCTGCACTTTTAATAGCCAAGCGACCACCGAGCACTTATTTACGCTTACGTTTAAAAGATGTCTGAAAGCATTTTATAGTGTAGATTATTTCAAGCTTTATTTTTTAATAAATAAATAAATAATTTTGCTTTGCTTCTCTGACCGCAATCTCGCGTAAAGGCGGTCATTTCGCAACACGTTTATTCACTTTGCTCCCGCGGCTTAGCTGATCCACATATAAATCCAGAGATCGATCACTCAGTTTCACGCGCACTCTTATTTGCGGCAATCGCGGTCAATGCCTCTTGTTCGCGCATCTCAATGCGCCGCTGCAACGACGTCTAAAGAGCCTATAATTTATTTTAATCAGACACTACAAGAGGTCAGTCGAGTCTTCGCATGATAATCGAGAAGATTGCTCAAATCGCACGCACACCTCACACATAACAGTGATCAACTGTTTAGTACCAATCGCCATACTCTCGCGAGCGGTGCTGCACTAGAACATCTCTTCCGTTACGCTTGAATTTTTCACTACCGTGTTATACTGAATCCTGAATTTTAATTTCGCTCCAAACGCTATAATCGAAGAATAAAAAAGGCTGAATATTGTCTTCAGTGCTCAGTGCGCCGCGTGGATTTTTTAGTTCTTCGCACTGAAAATTCGCGAGTGATTTTTAAAATTGTCACTTGAAGAGAGCATGCAATTCTAAGGCTGTAAAAAATAAAAACTTACACTAATGATAACAATTGAAGGAACCAAAAAAATACGCTTAACATTTCAGAGTCTTCTGAAAGTCTATCGGAGTTTATAGAGATGGTATTTTAATAATATTAATATTAATATTAATATTAAATAACACTTCGTTTTTAGCGCCATTTTAAAGTGTACATTCGTCTATCTGTCTGTTGGATATAATTATTTGGAAATCTGAATCTTTTTATCTAGTACTGTAAATAGAAATATGTAACTTTTTTTATTCTCGTATGTGGCGTCTTTTATTGTTTGAAATAAGAACCGAATAGCAATTTGAAAGTAAACGAATTAGCAAATAATACTAAATATATTATAAATAATATTATAGATATATTTGATAAACACGGAATTTCTTACGAATATTTAAATATATGCATTGAAAATATTAATATAAATTATATGTTCGTTTGGTGTATATTTGAATGTAATATATTAGAGAAATTTTAAATGTAAAGTATAAATAAGAAAGTTTCTTTTTTCAAATTTGATTTCCATGTTTGCTGCCTCCTACAACAGGGAGCGCTGCGTTCGGAACAAAACGGGTTTAAATCTTTGCTAGAAAATAATTGATGTATTCGGTAGTAAAATTATATCACGTTTATCATACTCTCTGTGTTTAATGTAATATATATAAATATAATATTCATATATTATATAAAGATAATAAATATTTACAATATTAATCAGATAATTAATTTAATATTTGTAAATAAATTAAGAAAAGTAGATAGCATAATTGTTAACTTGACCGTAGAAAAAAAAATGTATTTAAATTTTTCATACTAAATTTTACGATTTTGTTCTTTAACGCTTTACAGTAAGTAATCGCTAACTTTATAAACTATTAACATTACATTGTATACTTAAAAGTAAATAGCTTTGCCTTTAATTACATATATTTAAAGTAAATAGTACATTCAATGTACTATTTTACATTGTAATCATCATTTTAGTTATAATTAATACAATATTAATATTTAAATGGGGATATAATAAGTCTTAATTATTTAATTACACTATAATATGAAGCAATTGCCAATGGTACTTTAAAATATAACTAAAATACGATTATTAAGAAATTAAAAATATAATTATTCAAGTTAAAATTTTACGTGTTCTTACATAATAAAATATTTATGACAAACTTGAGTTCCTTGTAAGTAAAATAAAACGATATAAAATAAGGACGTGAATTTTATTACTGAAATCAATTTAAACCATTTGTTGGGACCAAAAAGTGAGCAGAATCTTTCATATTTGTTTTTAAAAAAATATAAAAAAATAATAATTTAAATTATAAAAATACATTTTTTATACTCGCATTGTTTTCACCGCATCTTCCATTTTTTACTAAAACAAGTGTAAATTATACAATTAATAAAAAACAGTGCCTACGCTCTCCCTGCATAAAAAATATCACACTGTTTTGAAAATATATTAAAGCTTTTTCGAAAGCTTAGCGAGCTACTTTTCGACACGTGAAAAGTTTGAAATTCAGTCTAATGTTTTCCAGCGAGGGAAACGTTACAGACCATAACATCACTGAAAGACTGACAAGTATCACGATGATGCCCAACGGATCGTATTCAGTCATGTCCAACTACAGCTCGTTTCCTCCTCCATATCTTTCACAAGAAGAATTCCTGGCTCTGCAAGGTCCAGGAAATGGGACAAATCAGGACGTAAACTTGACACTATTAGACACTGCATTCAACGACAGTTATCTTAATCAAACACTGGTGTTTAATCGTTATCCAAGTGGTTATTCCTTGCTTCACATCATCATCGCTTCGTTCATCGTAACAATACTAATGATCATGGTTGTTGTTGGTAACATGTTGGTTATCATTGCTATAGCCACAGAAAAGGCTTTGAAAAACATTCAGAACTGGTTTATAGCCTCTTTGGCAGTGTCGGACTTCTTTCTTGGCCTAGTGATAATGCCTTTCTCGCTGGCCAATGAGCTGATGGGTTACTGGATATTTGGCTACTGGTGGTGTGAGATATACTCAGCGATGGACGTGCTTCTATCAACAGCCAGTATAATGAACTTGTGCCTCATCTCCCTGGACCGGTACTGGAGCATCACCCAGGTAAGATTCTTAAAATATATTTATTTTTATGTGCACACATACAGGACAATACCAACAGATGGTAAAAACAATTCTGAAGTCTCATCTGTGGAGTTTTATAATGCATATCATAGTGCATATGGCTATGCGCTGTATGTGGTGTGTTGATCCGCCAACGTCATAGACTACAGCCCGAGATTCACTCATCATCTTTATTATTACAGAATTTTACTCTGAATAAGTGGTCTTTTCGGGAAAATTTTCGTCTACCATCAATTTTAATTATTGAGATATTTAATTATGCATTAACGGGTGAGGGATTGGTGATTTTTTTTTTTTTTTTTTTTAATTCACACCAACCTTTTCACACAGCTATTTTAGAGCTCAGAAATAGATTAAAAATCATTTTTTTTAAATATCCATCGGGGATCGAATCCACGACCTTTGGTTTGCAAAGCAAACTGGCAATATTTATATAAACTCGATACTGCGTAAGTGTATAGTTATAAGATTTCTATACAGAAGAAAAGCTAATGTAAAAATAAATATGTTGGTACTGTATATTTATGAAAAAAAACGGCTTAAAAAGGTTATCATGAATAAAAAACGTAAAAAATAAGTATGTTACGATGTTTATAAAGCTAAGACCTCTTGTGAGTAGATATTAATATTATGAAGGAAAAATTAGAAAGCAAAAAAAGAACAACGAGCTAGTATGAATTATGCTCATTAGTTGAGATGTCGGCGAAAAGTGAAATACAGCCCACGTTTTAAGTGAAATATTTACATTTAAGAGCCTTTTACATTTTTTTTTTCAGTTTCACGTCTGCTTTCAATTTTAATTTCTGAATATTTATATTAACATCCTCCTCTCTCTCAAAAAGGTGTTACTCCGTAGCGTGAGGACAGGACGAGGAGCAGATTGATAACGCATACCTTTTCAGAAGCACATTGACATATATTTACGTTAAAACTTTACAAGCTTCCAGCCAGGCGGAATGACATGCCGCCGGTCGTAATGCGACCTTATCGGTCATCAACACACAACTGACCCGTGCGGCCCGTGGTCGGTCACCAGTGCCGTAAGCAGCGGTCTATATAATTAGTCCCAATATGGCGGATACATAAATGTACGGCATGCAACAAAAATATGAGATGAAAGATTGATTATCGAGGTCTTCGGTACCAGTCAGCAAGGACCACATCATGCTGATGTCAACACAATGTACTGAAATAATTAAGCAAAATAAAAAACTACTTGTTAGAGAGTGGGTGAAGGCCTTTCCGTGATTCTAGATGCATCAGATGTCAAATATACCTCAGTCTAAGGCTGCCAAATTAGTATACTACAGCGAGACTCGAATGGTCTTCTTTGTTAACACGTTGCTAACCACGAAATACGTAGAATGGTTAAGGAAATGGTAAAGTTCGGAAAAAGATTCTGCAGAACGGCAGACATCAGTTAGGAATCATTACTCGGAAATAGTAATTCTAAAGTTTTTCATCTGTGAATCCTATGACGCATTCTACAAATGGAAAAGCGCTGCATGTGGAGTGTTGATCCGCCAACTTCATAGACTACAGCCCGATATTCAAGCATCATCCGTATTATTACAGGAATTTACTATGAATGGTAGGTCTTCACGGGACGACTTTCGTTTACCAAAAATTTTGATAAATAGGCAATGACTGGTATTTTACGAGGAAGGGATCAAATTTAAAGCTAACCGCGGGTATTTTAAAGCACTTAATGAAATTGATTACAAATCTTATTTTTTAATCTCCGTTGGGATCGAACTGTAAGACCAGTAAGATCAATATCAGAGAGGCGAGCGCGATGGATCTTCTTCACGACATTGTGAAAAGGATGGTTGAGGGTAAAAATTGCAGAGGGCGTCCTAGACGGGAGTATTTGCAGCAGGTATTCGAGGACATGGGTTGTAGCTCGTGTGCTAAAGAGGCTTGCAAAAAATCGAGAAGAGTGGAGATCGAGATGCATGATTTTGTTGCTGCAAATCAATCCACCGGATTGATGCTACTACTACTACGAAGAAGAGAGTGAAAAAATAATGAACCAATCTTTTTTTCTTCGTGTAGCCAAGCACACCTCTTCTTTATATGCAAGTCAAAGTACTATAGACTTCATAAAACGTGAAGATATATAGAAAAAGATACGAAATGTTGGAAGTTTGATTTTGTGTGAGAATAATGCCAAGTTATTTGTGTGTCAACCATAATATACTTATGACATGGTTTTTGTTGTCACAAATCCTAACTATTTGCGCTGCGTATTCTAACAATACATTTACATCGTCACATTTATGTTTGTACTTTAGCTACGAAATAAAATTGTATATTTTGTAATGTCATTGAAGGAAAAGAAATATAAAATTGGAAATTTAAATTGAAAAATTGAAAAAGGTGTGTATGAAAATCACATGGCATATTGGCATATTAAAAGACTTTGTTTCAAAAACATCCTTCTCTATATTTGGAGTGTATAACAATTCATTGATGAGATCTCTACACCATCTTCAATGGTATCTCTTTTTATCTGTTTTCAAAAAATTACACATTTTTTTAAGACAATTGAAAGATAAAGTAGACTAGTAGAGTTGAGGCACTTCTTAAAGCTCCCACTTGGAAATGTTCCAAATTACGGCTCGCCGAAACAAAACAAAAGTCCCATTGGTAACACTCTCCCAGCGCTGGGGGCTAGAAACACTTATTACTAGCTTCATACACTGCACTCACTGTTTCAGTAGCGGGAAACTTACAAGTCCTGAAAAACCTTGCAAATCAAATTTCATACTAAATATATATATATATATATATATAATCGTGTCGGAAACAGCAGGGTCAGATCCTGTCTGATTAGAAGTAAGCGATGTCGATGGCGTTACTACCGGCCATCATCAGGTCTTCCTGGGTGCAGCTACTACGACACAGCGCACACTACAGAAGGTGTGACAGGGTCTGCTCCACGCCGCAGTCACATTCAGTCGGTCTGCTGTAAAACTCCCAGGCTTTCATTTGTGTCCTCGTTTTGCATACTCCGGTCCGAAGTCTGTTAATTGACCTTCATATATTCCACCCCTGATCATTAAATGAGCTATGTTTGAATATTTTAATAATAAGTGAGCTTCTGAAAGAATCTGAAATAAAGTTAATGTAGTAATGATTTATTTAAAAATATATATTTTTACAACACTTAGTTAATGGAAGACTTGCTAGTGTTAAGCGTGAAAAATAAATGTCTTATATAGTTTTATTATTCTAGTTTTAATATTTGCAAGAATGCAAGTAAAATAAAGATATTAAAATAAAAGTATCATTACCTTAATAATTTTTCCGGAACGTAATGTATCAAAGTTGTCTGTTTTAAAAACTTAAGTACTTTATTTATTTTCTGCTTCCTGATACCACCAGCATTTGAAAATAAAACCCATCAATCAGATGTTGATTTTTGTAGCCTATTTTGTTATATTTCAACTGATAATACTACTATCAAATATATTGGTAATTGTGTCAGTAATATGCTAATTTTTATCATTAGTTGTAAAAAAATATTATTTTCAATTTAAAACGTATTCTTTGTACTACAGCCCAAGATTCACGCATCATCCTTTTTATTATTACAGGAATTTACTTTAAATGGGTGGTCTTCACGGGACGACTTTCGTCTACTACTAATTTTATTGATTAGGCCATGACTGGCATTATATGGGTGAATGATCTAATTCACACCTACCGAGGATATTTTAGCTCTCAGAAATCGATTAGAATCCTTTTTGTTTTTGTTTTTTAATCTCTGTCAGGGATCGAACCCACGACTTTTGGTTTGCAAAGCAAACGCTTTGAACATTGAACTATGACCGTCGGCAGGCTCTCTTTAACATATACTTACTAATTAATGTTTGCTTAACTAAAAAATACCACAATTTTCTTCGTTTCAATTAAGGTAAGGTCCATATCCCGAAAAAATACCAAAAATATTATATAACTTTTTCTACAATTAAACGGTGTCACGCCGAAGATTAAAAAAAAGGTAACTTACATTACCAATACTGAAATTCTCAGTGATAAATTGTAATTGTTCCTTACTCTAAGCTATTAGCAAATGGTTTTCATAGTTTGAGTAGTGTATGATTATGCAGGTAGTAGAATCAGCTGTGTAATAAAAAAAGGTTGTATTCCCCTGTACAAGTCACAATTCTTCTCTTACTCGTATGAAATTTTCCTCAGAGCTTTCTCGGGTCCACTTTTCAGGCTGCAGCTTCAGAAGTGTTACTATTTTTAATAACCTGAAGACGCTGAACACAGACGCAATTAAGAGTAGAGCAAATGCAATTTCAGCAATGAAAAAGAAGTAAACTTTGAGTAATGCATATTTTCATGAAGACATTGGACCTTAATTGTACTATATTGTAATTAAATGTTAGGAATGTATTAACTTTTTCACTTTTATCTGCGTCTGAAAATGCTAATATGAATTTTGATCTCAATTAGAAAGCATAACTTATTATTAAATTTTTGCCCGTGGCTTCCTTTGGTAGTTTTGTCAATCGATTGTTGGCTTTTAATAAATATTGTAAAAAATATTATATTTAAAAAAAAAACAGTTTTCACCTATATTTTTTGACTTAAATAAAAAAGATAATGATATGAGTAATAATTTTCTTTCCAGACAATAACTTCAGACTAGCTACTAAATGGATAAGCCCTGATCACTGGTCTACCCAACTAATGACTGGTCACGGCACTTTTAATGACATATTATTCTCATTTGATTTAGTTTCAAACCCTAGTTGCCCCTGCGGCGCCCCCTTTCAGACCTCAGACCACATTCTATGGGACCGTCAGTTCCTTTTGTTAGAAAGAGGAGTTCTTTTCAATGCAGTTTTAGGGAATTGCTTCGACCCTATCGGACATGCAGAGTTTGTAGCCACTAAAAAAAATCCACGCATTTAACATTTTCGCTCGTATTTTCGGTGAGATAATCTATCTTACATCTCCATCTCTTTAAAACCCGTCAATGCGATTATCATCTCTTTCACAGGTTATTTCTATTAAACACTTCTGCGCAGTGGCCACAAATGTTCAGAGGAGACTCCCACAGTTGTTAACTGGTCATAATCTGAATGAGCGCATCATCAAGGAGACTTAACGTTCCTTCGATGTGATGTGGGTGTGAGGCAGGTAAAGTCCAATCCAATATGAGTAGTAAATTCAATTCATTTTGATTCTTTTAATTCAATTAATACTCATAACGGCTATATAAGCTATGCGCAGTAAAAAACCAAGACAGCCATTTATGTACAATGTATTTGCTTGATTAAGAAATATACATATAAACTAAGTTCACCCAATACTCTGTCATCGCAGCAAACATTAATTATTAACTCTTTCATTACAAGTGATTAAATATACACATACTATACATCAAATTCTTTATACTCATCAGTTCGTTCAGAAAAAATATCGGCAGAAGTGGGATGTAAACCAGTGAGCCTTGGAACCAAACACTGCTCAAGTTCATAACCCTACACCACTCGACCATCCTCTGCCCGAACTGTTGCGCTTTCATTACGGCTCGATTTGAATACAAATTATACTGTCAATTATAAAACAAGTATTTGAAGCATAAATGTATTTATCTGATCTATTTTCATATATCACATTGGTTCTTGTATCCTTTAGCTATAAGATGATGCATAAAATACTATAATATCTAAAAAACGTTCATATAATAAACGAAAATAATTTTATTTAAAATTTAAAAGAAAGCACTCGAAAAATAACTGTTTTCTGTCAACTGTGTCAAGGTTCCGCAAAAAGGGTATATTGTGTTAAATGAAACATAATAGTGTTTATGGGTGGAAATGAAGTAATATGTTTTGAAAAGCGTCACACTCTTATTATTGTATGCAAATAAATTCAATTTCACAATTCCGAGTGTTATTCTTCATGGAACACGCAGCATTTTCGAATTCAATTAAGCAAAATATATTTCAATCGTAACGTTCTGCTTTCGCTTTATAAAAATTTGCATACGAATTTTGTTTACATTAATTTTCAAACCAAGAGTTATCACACTTTTGATAGGAGCCGATTTATTCAGTCGACGATGAATGAAAAAAAAAAACTCCCAAATTGAATTTTAAATTTTGAAATTCAATATTGCGTACATTTTTATATGCTACAAGTTAACTGAAGCTACTTACTACAAAAAACCTTTAAATTTGAAAAAAAAAAACGAAATCGCTCTTTGTGATTGTCACTTGGTCTTCAATTAAAATCTGTTTTTTGTTATGTTTATTGAATTATTTATGATATAATACGAGAGAGCCAGTTAAGACCAGTGCACTCTATGATGCTCAGCCAGGGAGTCTAGACGCTGCATGCGGGAAACGTGTGTTATGTTCGTATTTGTGTGTGAGTTGGGGAGATTGCAAGTGTATATTTATCTATTTCTTGAAGAAATCCAGATTGTAGGAAGGAGGCAACACAGACGCTGAAAGAACATTCCAAAGCTTACCGGTGGCATTAAGGAAGGAACTTTGGAAACTGACAGTTCTTGGTCGACACACATTAACGGTGTATGGATGTTCGGCAAGTGTAAGATGAGTTTGTCGGTTGTGGGTGCATGAGGAATTAGTTTTTTTTAATTTCCGAAGAGAAGCGACTGTACTAATAACGGTAGAAAAAAACAAGTGAACTAATCGTACGCCTGTGTTCCATTGATTGCAGGTTAGATGTATGAGTGTCATTATTTATCAACCGAATTTCTCTTCTTTGAACTGAGTCAATTCAGTGTATAATGTATTTTGGGGCTCCAATCCAAAGGTGACTGACGTATTCAAGGATTGGTCAGATTTATCCTTTATATAGAAAAATAAGTTGTTTATCGTTGTAATACCGAGGTGTTTCATATACCAAGTTTTTGGAAGTGAAACCGGTTTTGTATTTAATTTTTTATTAATTTTAAATTTACTTAATTTAATTATTAAAATTATATTCTTAGAAACGATCAAATTTAATTTTTTTATAAGCATCACTTTTTATCTGAATTATTTAAATAATTTATAAAAAAATATGTTTATTATTGTAGTTTGTTTTAAGTCATACGCAGTTAAAAGTAAAGAGATAGTTAAAGTAAACGCCAAAGAAAAGTAATTATTTTCTGTATTTAATACTTTCTTTTTAAATTTTCCTCTTTCAAAAAACAATCTTTCTCTTTTGTCTAACGAGTATCTCTACATCTTAACTTATATATTCTCCAAAACTATATATAAAAAGGCTTTCTATTTAGATTTAGTACAACTTTAATCCACTGCAGAATATCATTGCATGATTAAAGGACTACGGACAAATTAAGAAGCTTAGAACGCAAAAAATTAATCAAAAGAAATGATTTTTCAGATTCCTTGATTCTCTGTTGCGTTTGCTTTCATGTAAAGTGTTTAAAAAACCGTACATTTTTTTTTAGGTTCAAATAAAAGTACATAATGAAATTAGTGGGCCCCGGCCACTTCACGGCGACTTGTTTGTCCCCGAAAAAAGGAAGAAGAGAGCAAAAAATAAATAACACAAAAAGTACTTCTCCGTGTCCCACTCCACGCCATTGAACAACTTTTAATTATTCACGGTTTTATAAAAAGGAAAGTTGCCTTTGGAGGCCAGGGGCGGGGCGTGGCGGGCGACGCTGATTTTCTTTTTAACTTTTTAATTAAAAATAGTTTTCATTTTATTCTTTGTTAATTCACTAATGAAGGGTGCGACTTTCGTTGTTTTAGCGTTTCGCAATCATTGCTACATAAAATTAAAAAAAAAATGTTTCTTAGTTCTTTGCAAGTGAAAAAATAAAGCACGTGTATTGCAGTCGCGTTAATTAGAAGCAAAAACGTCTTTGAGATGCAAAACAAATAATATGGAAAGACTTAAAAAGCTTGATTAGCCTGATTTTTAAAATTGAATCTACCTTTTTTGTATCCTCTTCCTTGTCAAAGAATGTTATTCGGCAACATAGGATATAAATTAGAAACACACAACTGAATAATTGACAAAAATACTGATTTTTCTAATCAATTTCGGCATTGGGTTTCTCTCAATACATTTTCTCCATTGATTTTTTTGTAAAAAAAAAATATAATCTCATATTAATTTTAATTAGGAAATTATAAATTATACAAGATTGAACTTTTATTATTGAGCGATTACATGTTTCGGACACCCTTATTCACTAAAAAATAATTGTGAAAAAAAAACACTTACACAATATTAATAAATAGCTTAAATTTATTGATATAAAATTTTAATTATGCAG
This sequence comes from Glossosoma conforme, assembly GCA_022606575.1. Taxonomy (NCBI): domain Eukaryota; kingdom Metazoa; phylum Arthropoda; class Insecta; order Trichoptera; family Glossosomatidae; genus Glossosoma; species Glossosoma conforme. The sequence continues at coordinate 405,996 of JAGTXR010000047.1, forward strand.
TTTAACCAAGTATTGTCAGTTGATAACAGTTGATGTTAGTGTGCTGCCTTTTACTTTCCTAATTTTTTTAACTTATTTGAAAAACCAAGCGAAAACTACTGAATATAATAATTTGAACTTTTTCAAAAGAAATTCTTTCTGTATAAGCCGTTAATATATATATATATATATATGTGTTTATAAAGTAGATGTTGATTATTTATTAAATTGTTTAAAATACAATTGATCCTTTGTTGGGAAAAAGCAAAATTATTTTCCACACAACGTTATGTTACCTACTTATTTTATACTAAGACAAGATTTAAACAAGATATTGATAACATGTACCAGTTATTTTCTTAATAATTTCAGTGAAGTTTTTTTTTAGTACTGTAACTTACTAGTAGAATTCATGAAAGGCGAGGGAGTTCTCAATTTACAAATTTGAATCTAGAATTTCAACATTGTAATTATATATGGCTTATTAAAATTTTTCGTCTCCGCTTTCTGTTAATTTTTCAGAACTGCGGCAAAAACCATTTCTAGCCCAGTCTAGTCGGGATTTATGTTTTTGTGGTCAGTTTATAAAAATTCTTCTGTTTTTCGTAGAAAAATACAAAAATAAAAAAAGTATAATATGACATTAAAGACATAATCGAATTTAAGAAAAAATATTGTATTCCTTTACAAAATCCAAAATTTTGTGGCTTTAAAGTTTTTTGATTGCGTAATTGAATAAGAACTTAGTTTTCAGTGATTGAGTCTTTTGATACAAATCACGCCGCATGTGGCACCAGTATGGGGTCGATCAGCCCATTGTAATCAAGTGGATACTGCCCTAAATGACGCTGTAGAGTCATCGAAAGCTGCCTCAAACCAACACTCATTTCTAAACTATATCCCTTGGCTGGTATCGCATCACCAAACATAAGACGCAAAGTCATATGCGCCGAAGAAATGCGTAAGGCAATCAACCAACCATCCCACTGCTTTTATAATCAGATACCCCCAACACCCAGACTGAGGACGCGAAGCAGCTTTCTGATATCCACGCAACCTTATATCCGGCCCTGAAAATGGACTCCAGCTCTGGCAACAAGTCGCATCGGAGGATTCATTACTCCTAAGAAAAGCCTTCCAACTAACAAAAACTTTGACTGGCGGACCTGCAAATCCCTAAACAGATTAAGAACCGAAGTTGGTAGAACAAAGGACAACCTCAAGCGGTGGGGAATGCGTCGGGAGGGAGAGTCACTATTGTGCGACTGTTGAGACCTGCAGACCAACTCACATCTAAGATCCTCCTCCATATGCCCCACAAGCTGCTCATCTCAGGACCTTATACTGAGCAACACACGGGCTATCGATGCTGCCAGATACTAGGCAAAAATAATTTGAATTGCTGACACGAAGAAGAAGAAGAATAAAAATCACGGATAACGAACAAGCAACACATAAGTATGACAATAAACGTACCTCACTATGATGGATACATTTTCAATGCAAACTATATTATTTTTTTACTATAAAGAACTATAATTAATAATAAATACATCTAGAGTAAATAACTAATATTAAAATAGCTGACGTCACAAACTTTATAAATGTGCCTATGATTATGTTGTGATTTAACACAAGAAATCACAAAAATATGTTATTAATTTATTTCATTTCACATTGTTTTAAATTAATAAAATCTTCATCCAAAAGTTTGAAAGAAATATATAAATAAAGCATTATATGCAACAAGAAGTTGTCACTTTCATCGGGTTTCAACCGACATCAATATACATACGTTCAAATATCTCAGAACTAATGAAACATGATCTAACACCACTTTCAAATACGTGGATATTGCTATACCAAGAAAGTGGATATTGCTTTGAATGAAACAAAAAATGTGTCGGGTGGTTACGGAGTACCCAAAATCTACCTCAATATCAAAACTGTGTCAACTCTCCGGCATCGTTCCACCAAAATATATGGCGAGAAGTCACCACAAAGAAGGATCTCACCAAAACAACCCACGACACACTCCACCCTATGTTTGGGTATCAAAAGATAACCACACGGCTCAAATCAAGAAGAAGTTTCTTACAGTCGACAACGGAACTGGTGATACCTGAGGCCACCCTGCAGCTGTACATGTGGAGATGCGCAACTGAAGGGAATACTTGGATTGCCCCGAAAGAGGACCTAGCCCCTGGACACGACCAGGGTTGGAATATATGGAGATCTCATAACAGACTTCGGACCGAAGTATGCAAGACGAAGACACAAATGAAAGCCTGGCAGTTTTACAGCGGCCCGACTGAATGTGACTGCGGCGTAGAACAGACCCTGCCACAACTTCTGGAGCGTGCGCTGTGTCCGAGTAGCTGCACCCAAGACGACCTGATAATGGCCGGGAGTAACGCCATCGACGTCACCCACTTCTGGGCAGACAGGATCTGACCCTGTAGTTTCCGACACGATTATATATCCCACTTTCAAAATCACGGGCAAAAATATGAGTCAAATTGGGGTGTTAATTAGGAAAAAAATCAACGGTACCGCAAGCTATTAAGAAAACACAATTTGAATACTGAAAAAATACAACGCAAATTAATAAACATACGCTTTAGAGTTATTACAGGATGTTATGTGTTTTAACACGACAAATGGTTTATATGATAAAACAACATGCAAAACCACAATAAAATTAATAATTACTTCGCGACGTGTTGTTTATAGCGATATTTCACATTGTATGAGAAACAGCTATTAGATAAGCAAATATAAAATGTATATTTCCAGGTGTTTACACGTCAATTAAGTGTAAAACGTTAAGCAGTATCTACAATGGAGGCTTACAGCTAAGAGTAAACAGTTAATTTGTAAGCCATCATTAGATATTACATTAGTACGTAAAATTATTAACCTTTTCACATAGTTGTCGGCATATGCCGTTATAATATTCCCCGACATCGTTTGACGTGATATATCGTTTTGCTACTTTCTTAGAATAGTCTTTTATGCACCATCTGATAGCTAAAGGATACAAGAACCAACGTGATATACGAAAATACACCAGATAAGTACATTTATGCTTCAAATACTAGATTTCAAACCGAGCCGTTTTGAAAGACAATGGCACTTATAAATTTGTGAAAAAAAAACTTCTTACATCCTTATCACCTTAAATGTATTTAATAAAAAATTGTTGGAAATTTTGGCGTGTTATGAAAGAATTTTTATGCGTGTTAGGAAAAGATCACTGGAAATACTTCGACATTCCGAACAAGAGAGAAAATATATAAGAACACGTTATATAATGTTAAGAGGAAATTTAATGTCAGTAAGTAAGCTTAATATTTCAACAGTTTTAAAGGTGAAAAGTTACAGAAGATTTACATTAGATTGAATTAAGTGATTAACAAGATTCTATTATATTTGTAGCAAGTTCTAGAAATGATTTTAGGAATAATGAAATATTACTAGTAGGTTAGTGTGACTTGGTTAGTTCGTAGAGCGGCACGTGATTGCTCAGGTTATGGAGGCGTCAAAAATGAAGAGAGGAGAGATCCGGTCCGTATGGTCGTCTGCTTATATAGAGCCAGCTTGACGTCTCTGGTGATGACGATTCTACCGACATCTATGGGACATACAAGACAAACATTATTAGGCAGGCATATATAGCGAAATTGGTACAATTGATAAAACAGATGTCCAACACATATTCAATACTAATAAAGTACCCTTAAATATAACCTGCATTGAACAAATATATAACAATCGCAACATGTTACGTTTTATTAATGCTAATTAACCTGTTCGCATTGGTACCAGATATATGCCGTGTAAGATTTCTCTACTGTTGACATCGTTTGACGTGATATGTTGTTTTGCTACTTTCTTAGAATAGTTTTTTATGCATCATCTGATAGCTAAAGGATACAAGAACCAATGTTATATTTGAAAAAATACCAGATGAGTATTTATGCTTAAAATACTGGTTTTATAATTGATAGTATAATTCGTATTCCACTGAGCCGTAATGAAAAGATTAATTACCATATTTTGTGCAATACACTCAAGACACCCAATAAATAAATCAGTATAATAAGTACACAAAGTTAGATTGCAACAATAAAAACATAAATATATAAAACGAATATTAACCTCTCCTCCCCGGTGATGTCTATCGACTAAACATTGCTTGTAATAACTGAAATATCTCTGTAAATATAATACACACAGGGTTCAGATTTTAGGTATTCCTCCTTAATACATTTACGTATTGAAAAAAATATATATTTATAATAATAGGCAATCATCGGGAGCAGGAAATATTTTTTTATAATCCGGAATAAATTCACCACTACACTCAAGACGCGTCAATTGTCATGTATTCATTCGACCTGTCGGAAGCGTGTGCAAAAATAAAATTAAAAAATACCCAGATACGTCGGCGTCTATACTCCTCACTCTCGCTGACGTACTAATATGAGTGAGCGAGACGGGAAACCTCAGTTGGTCGGCTAGTTCGAAATGATTTCGATGCGCGTCGGCTTATCGAAATGTCGACAGGCTAAGTAGTGTTAGTAGCTCTCGGAAGTTCACGCGCCAAGGTGCGTCTGGCCGTTTGAGGTCTTCGTCTGATGTTGTTCATGTTTTTAGCTATTAAATGTCAATTATTACTGCTTATTGACATCAACTATTATAAAATTAAGCGATATCTTTGAGTATTTTAATTTTTTCGAATTTCTACTCATTTTATTCACTTTAAATCAGAATGTGTAACGAGTACACACCATCGGAACGCGCGGAAGTTTTCAACATTAGTAAGGCGAGGGTTAAAATAATATTTTTTAAATGTTTTGTGTAGATTTTTTTAGCATAACTAGCGCTTTTAATTTCCTCTTTCATACGTCTGAATAAAGAAGTAAATTGTTGCTCCTTCGTGTCGTTGATTTACGGCGTTTTGTTGCTTCGCCCACTACACCTGGCCGGGCAGAAAAATGCATTAAATAATTAAGCAGCCCGGCAATGAAACCCGGCAACGCCGTTTTAAAATGAATTACTTTAAGGTTGCAGCGGGTTTTGGATCTAGACGGCGAGAATTTTTTCTTATAAAATCAAATAAAAAACAATAAATACAAAATAATAAATAACAAAATAAATTAAAAAACTATTAAAATAGTCAAGAATGGTTTTAAATATACCAATACTGCGTTGAATACATTATTGTGTTCAGATCCGAATAAGGGCTGTATTTTTTTGCTCAGTAAATAGATTTGGCAGTAAGTCGGCAGTAAATAACATTAAGTCGGCAGTAAATAACATTAAGTCGGCAGTAAATAACATTAAGTCGGCAGTTAATAACATTAAGTCGGCAGTAAATAACTTTAAGTCGGCAGTAAATAACATTAAGTCGGCAGTAAATAACATTAAGTCGGCAGTAAATAACATTAAGTCGGCAGTAAATAACATTAAGTCGGCAGTAAATAACATTAAGTCGGCAGTAAATAACATTAAGTCGGCAGTAAATAACATTAATCGCCAGTAAAGTAAATAAATTGGCATTATTCACTGTGTCAGTACGAATGTGATCACTTATAAAATTAAAATGGCAGCAATATATTCGATGTTGGTAAAAAATTATGTAAGATTAATTAATAATTTACCCATAAAATGGAAACCTTACCATACCTTTTATTAATTACTATTTATTTATTATATCTTACCAATTTATTATTTATCTAATGCCGATTGATATTTTTTTACTGTCAAATGATTATTTTTACCTTTGAAGGTATTTATTACTACCCATTAATTGATTGAAATACCGCCAAAAAAAATATCTTCCAAATAATGCCTGCTCAAAAAAACAAAGTTACAGCTTATTTTTATATATTTTTCTACCTACAGTAAGATTATATATACATATATTGTCGTTTTTTTTTTAATTTCCATCAAATATCGCATCCACGACCATTGATTTAGTAATCAAACGTTATCACCACCAAGCGATAACCGTAAGAAATGTTAATTACTTATTGCAATAGTAAATTGAATGTATTTTTCAGAGAAGTTCAAGCTAAGCCTTAAGGTAGCCATACTTAATAAAATATAAAAATGAAAAATAACGCTTAAATACTTGTATAAATATAGTTTCAAAGTTCTAACATATTCCATATTACCACATATCGTTTCTTATTGAGTGATTTTATTGGTTCTCAAAGCATTTGCTACTAAATATATTATATACAAACTATATAAATGATTTTAAAGGCTTTAAGGCTTTACTCTCTTACGACGCTTCAGTACTTGGTGTGCTGGCAAAATGCATTAAATTATTAAACACCCCACAGTGAAACCAGACAATGCCGTTTGAAATTAGTTCTTTTCAGCCTGAAACTTTTATTATTTAAAAAAAATCTCGGCCCTTTTCCTACCTTCGTGAAAAACTCTTTGCAATCAATGTTCGACTTACGTCCATGTTTTTTTTATCACATTGTTTGAATAATCTGCTTTTTATGATGGATATAGACTTTTAAATGATATCACACATTTAAAATAAATTGTTAAATAAAAAACAAACGAATTTAACTCTTTCACATCGGTTGTCGGCGTATGCCGTCAAAGATTCCCCGACCGTTGACATCGGTTAACGTGATATATCGTTTTGATACTTACATTACTCATTGTAACATCTACGGTAGGAAATTGGAAGAGCAGTCATTCCCTTTATCAACCTACATGTATTATTTTCAGAAATCTGTAGGGTATGTAAATAAATATTGTTATGTTTTGTCACAGGAGCGATTTTTCTGTAAGCCACGTGTGCCAATGCCACCACATGTATAGAGTTACGTATTGAACGTTTGTTATATATAAAAGTTTTTTATGCATCATTTAATAGCTAAAGGATATAAGAACCAATTTGATATTTGAAAATAGGTCAGATAAGTACATTTATGCTTCTAATACTAGTTTTAAGCAAGAATATGATTTGAAAAATTCACGCCGTATTGATAGTATAATTTGTATTCCGCCGAGTCGTATAAAGCTTGCCCTATAAAGAATACATGTAGGTTGATAAAGGGAATGACTGCACTTCCAATTTCCTACCGTAGATGTCATAATGACTACTGAAAGTAGCGAAACGATATATCACATCAACCGATGTCAACGGTCGGGGAATCTTTGACGGCATATGTCGTCAACCGATGCGACAGAGTTAATGAGAGAAATGTTGTATAACATATTGTTTGCTAAGAATTTATCATGTGAATATCAATTGAAAAATAAATATGTGTTTAATATACCATAATAAATGTAGTAATGTATTGAATTACTAAATAAATTTAAATTATAAGCTAGTCTACATATTAGTAATGAAATAAACACATATTATACATCAAATGCATTATATGCATCAACTCATTCAGAAAAAATATCGGCAGAAGCGGGATGCGAACCTGCGAGCCTTGGAACCAACCGTTGCTCTTGTTCATTACCCTAATCCACTCGACTATCTCCTGCCCGAACTGGTGCGTGGAATAAGTTGTATTTATACCATTGTTACCATCATATAACGATAGATGTCTCTATAGTATATATTCGGAGTGTGTATATTATTATTTTTTATTATTCAATCAGTTAACATTTATTCACAGGCTTTTTAATATTATTATATATATGTCTTATTTTGAGCGGATTTATTCAAAACAGTACATTTTCATTGCAATATAAAAAAAATATTTTTATATTTTTCTATATTTATTTTTATCTTTAATGTTTTTTTAAAACACTCTCTATAAAGCACATTTCACATTTTCCGAAACTGACATCTCGGTCGGCGATTGCGATGATAAAGCAGTAATGTGTGCTACAATAATTATACCTGTCAGAATGTTAATGCACCTTAAAGTGCAAATTGCACAGACGATGGCGTGCTCTGCTGCGGGGAAAGTTATCTGGGGTTCAGCTTCCGGCAAACATAAAAAATATTAATAATTATGCTATGGATTAAATTAACTAAGAAAGGCATATAAACAAAAAATATATTTAAGTAATTAAATTTCGTATTTAACTTCATCGTATTTTTGTAGAACTGTGAGTCTTCTTCGTAGTATTAATCCGGTGGATTGGTTTGCAGCAACAAAATCTTGCGTCTCAATCTCTACTCGATCCTCTGCAACCCTCTTTAGCCCAGCATAAGAGCTACAACTCATATCCTCGAATACTTGCTGCAAATACTCCAGTCTAGGACGCCTTCTGCAGTTTCTACTCTCAACAATCTCTTCCACAATATCGTGAAGAAGATCATCGACTATGAGTAGACTGCAATATTTAGGTAGTGGATTTAACATAAAAGAGAAAAATCATTTATTTTTATCAATATCAATAAATATACAGTCGAATTAATAAAACGCTTTTAAATTAAAAGCGAAAAGCAACCTAAGCACTTTCCTTTTAGTACAAAATCGTCGTTTTTTTATATATTTTTTATTAATACTGTATTTTTTGTTTATTTTATTTTCCTATCGATTGATATATTTTGACATCAGCATGATATAGCCCTTGCTTACTGGTACTGAAAACCTCGATATACAATCTTTCGTCTTTTATTTTCGTTCGCTCATCGGACACGCATGTGTTGTCATTATTTAATGCCGTTAGAAGGACTAGTTATATAGATCGCCATTGCGGCGCTGACAGTTGTGTTCCGACGGTGGCGAGGTCGTATTGTGGTTGGCCCGGCCTGAATGCTGTGACTAGATCCGGGCCGGAAGTTTGTAAAGTTTAAAGAAAATGTATATGTGCTTAAGATAAAGTCTTTGTGTTGTTCATCTGCTCCTCATCCTACCACCACGCAATTCAATAACCAACTTTTAAAGGAGGATGTAAATTTATAGGTATTTGTTGTCATTTACAAAAATTACATTTGTAAAATGTTTCTATTTCATTAGCAGGTATTTACTATAAAAAATGTGTAATTTACGGGACGATTTTTATTTAGCAACAATTTAAATTAATAGACTATGACTGGAATTCAACGAATGAATGATAAAATAGTCGATAAATATTTTTTAAATATCTTTTGGAGATATAACTCAAGTCCTTCGGCATGGTAAGCAAACGATTTACCAGTTATGCCCATTAGCATTATTTACGACTGAAAAATATACAATATCTTCCTAGATTGATATTTAATCTCGTAGAATTATTCAAGGAAGTAATCACTTTGAACCGACCGATGGCTCTCCCAAGAAGCACTGTCCCTAGTAGATTAGGTTAGGTTGAGTTAGGTTTGGTTAGGTTAGGTTTGTATTTGCCAGAAAAGTAAAAAAAAAGCATAGGTTGGAATTATTCAAGGAAGTAATCACTTTAAATTGATCGTTGGCTCTCCCAAGAAGCACTGTCCCTGGTAGATTAGGTTAGGTTGCGTGAGGTTTGGTTAGGTTAGGTTTGTGTTTGCCAGAAAAGTAAAAAAAAGGATAGGTTGGAATTATTCAAGGAAGTAATCACTTTAAATTGATCGTTGGCTCTCCCAAGAATTACTGTACTTGGTAGATTAGGTTAGGTTGCGTTAGGTTTGGTTAGGTTAGGTTTGTATTTGCCAGAAAAGAAAAAAAAGATAGGTTGGAATTATTCAAGGAAGTAATCACTTTAAATTGATTTATGGCTCTCCCAAAAGGCACTGTCCTTGGCAGATTAGGTTAGGTTGGGTTAGCATCACTTAACAGCGTATATGAAGTGCAGGTGAACGACCGTTCGCTACGCGCTGCAGCAGCAGCACGCGGTTGATGTTGTAAAGAACGCTAATTGCAGGCCCGACATGCTATCTTCGGCCGGCGCTACGACTACACGAGCAAGCAGTAAATTTGCAGGATTTTTCCTTTTTTCTCTACTTGCGAAAATGCACAGTATTTTACAATACACTTCCGCACTGAAAAATTAAATGGAGGATCAGAGGCGTATCTGAAACTGTTAACTTAGTACAAAATATTATTACTTCATTTTCATTAAATGAGGTAACTTTTTAAATTAAATAATTTATAGAAAGCTCACTAAAGTATAATACCTTCTTAATCGCAAGCTAGAATGGAGGCGATACAGGAGCTGTATAATCGGCATTTTATTTGAATCGATTAATTATGGGAGCGTCAAATATTGTGCAAAAAGTTTCACATCACCCGTCTTTAAAAAAAGGCGTGGGTTTGTCACGTGGCCACGTGGAGGAATTATGCATGAGCATAGCGCAAAGCAAAGAACTTGTTTTTGAAGCACAGTAAGCATTAATTTTTATGAGAGACTTGATTTCCCCGTCCGACCTTTACATGACGTTTTCGCCGGTCGGACGGGACTGAACTGACGACTTAGCGCGCTCGTAATGGGCTGTCGCCCAGCGCTGCAAGTGGTGGTCATACTGAATTAATGGCACATCAATGACAGCAGCCATGTACATAACTAACGTCACACCCGTGACCGGTCAACTTTGTCAAATGCTTTCGAAAAGTCATTATAGGAACAGTCAACTTGTCGACCCTTGTCTAAGGCTCTCGATACGCAGATAGAAAAAACCATATTTTAAGTTACGCTACTGCTTCAGACCAAATGAACGGGTATGTAGAGCGGGAGTCTAGCGAGTGTAAAATCTACCTGTTATCAGAAACGTCGACCGCTGTACTGAGATACCTGAAAGGGGAATTCCCAACAAAGACTCTGCATGATTTGCGGGAAATTCCCGCTCCCCATACAACCCGGGCTTAATGACGTGAGAATACTTGCAAGTCGATTGAATACTATTTTTCAGTATTGTTATCCGCGAAATATGCATAATTTTACCCTCATGTTCATTTTATATATGAAGCATTGTTATCACCTTGCTATGACCCATGCAGGCTGGTACAGAAAAGCCTCGATATACGGTTTTTCGTTTCTTATTTTTGTTCGCTTGTCTGATACGCATATATGAGATGTTAGTAACGTAAGCCATGGCGATAGCATCGCTATTTCATTTACTTTGACATGTACTGTCATTTAGAGCAGCATAGTTGGCCACTGTATTAATTTCGGCGCTGTGCTGTCACAACTGCCGGTGGAGTCAGTCGTCGTCTGCCCGAGATTTGTGATAGTCGCAGAATGTTCCATTTGGGGCAGATGACCGAAGTTTGTCAGTCATTTATCTTAGATATTACATATTAAAATGTGCTTCTCGATTAATTGTTTGATTTTAAGACCTGCTTCTCACCCCTCCACCACGCATCCCGATGACTATCGCGACAACATGGAGTCGCATCAAAGATATATTTGCGTGTTGAATTTCCGTGAATTAATTTAATCTCCAACATAATGTAAGAAAATATAAATATGTCATTGTATGCAACATGAAGTTGTCACTTTTATCGGTTTTCAACTAACATCACAAACCTTTAAATATATCAGAACGAATGAAACATGACACCATTTTTGTAATCATGAGCACAAATATAAATAACTTTATGTAATAATGCGTTTGTGTGGCAGAAAAATATGTTGGTTTTTGGTAAATATTTCTGTAGCCAAATGATTTCAAAGTGAAATTACAATACGTTAAAGGTGGCCGTAAACAGCTAAAATGTAATAAAACGCCATTTTCCGTACATTTATTGGAAAATTCCAGTTATCTAGTAATGGAAACAGTTAGTAATTATAATTTATTTTAACTTTAGGCTTAATTACTCTGCAATTATTTCCTCTATAGATAAAATTTCCCGTACATTTCGGCAATACCGTTACCATTACGTGAAATATATTGTTCAACGTTAATTCTTCTAGTTACATTTGGACGATTGCTATCGTTATGCTGGTACTTTTCTGGGTACTCTAAATACTCTACTAAGTATATACTTAATTAATTAGTCTAGAAATTTGGCAATTGTGTACGGGTGGGTTTATCTATTTTAGTTAAGAAATAACGTAATAAATCTAAACATAAATAAATAAACATACACAAATAATCTTTATTTTTATTTTAAGCATTTTCTAAATGTTCCATTTAAAATGTAATACACAAATAATGACGTTTCTCGTTTAAACGTGGATCACGTTAAGTAACTGTTCATAACGAAAATGTGACTGCGGTTTCATGTAAGCTTTACGTTTAATTCAGTATATCTTTTGTACTCTCATGAAGCGTACATCATTTACTTGTCCTTTTCCCTCCATTTGTCTTGAACTGCGTCTGTATTCTGGAGATACGCTGAATAAATTTAATGTATAGTTCGCGAGAGCCTTTCAGGACTTCGCTAGTACGAGCCTTTGAAGTAAAAGCAGCTTTAGCTTAGACTCTCCTGCAAAACACATATGCCGTTCACCTTTGTCTCTTCACCAAGTGAAGCAGCTTATTCTCTTCCTTATCTCAATCCCCAAAAACTCATACCAGCGTACTCCCAGTATTCTACGCCGGCATTTACTTCAAAACCCTTTATACGTCTGTATTAGGTAATATCTTAGGCTTTTAGTGAGATGATGGTGATAGTGATGCTGAAGTCTCATCTGTGAAATTATATGACGCTTGCCACTGTGCATATGGCTAAGCGCTTCATCTGGAGTGTTGATCCGCCAACGTCATAGACCACAGTCCAAGATTCCACGCATCATCCTTATTATTACAGGAATTTACTACGAATGGGTGATCTTCACGGGAAGAATTCGGTGAACCATCAATTTTAATAAATAGGCTATGACTGGCATTTTACAGGTGAGGGATCAAATTCAAACCAACCGAGTTATTTAAGAGTTCAAAAATCGATTAATTTTTTTTTAATCTCCGTCGGGGATTTAACCCACGACTCTTGGCTTGCTAAGCAAACGCTTTGACCATTTAGCCATCTATACCCGCCGTTAAGTACATCTCTCATTGAATAAATAATATTATTCCGATCTGAATCGCAGACTGAAATTGCGTCAAAAGTTATGCAAATAGATATCTATTTTAGATTGAAGAATTAATACTTATTATCACGATTGCAAAACTTTTTCACTCCATGACAAACTTCTTCGTGATAATTCAAATCTGATAAAGGCAATAGGCGTGCAACTCTTGACTCGGATTGGCAACGATGTTTTAACAACAATTACATTATTGGACACTCGAATGATATATATTCGTTTTTTGGCAAATGATTTCTATAAAATTAATTGTATATATTGTTCATTGGCCTTCTTCTACGTAGTGTCAATCCGGTGGATTGGTGTGCAGCAACAGAATCTTGCATCTCGATCTCCATTCCTGTCAGTCCTCTGCAACCCTCTTCAGCTCAGCATAAGAGCTACAATTCATGTCCTCGAACACTTGCTGCAAATACTCCCGTCTAGGGCGCCCTCTACAGTTTCTACCCTCAACCATCCCCTCCACAATGTCGTGAAGAAGACCATCGTGGCGCATGATGTGACCGATCCATCGGGCTCGCCTCTCTGAGATGGTTCTTATTATGTGCCTATCTTCCTTGATTATCCTGAGAACTAAATTGCTCGAAAATACACTTCTCAGTCTTCAGATACTTTTATATTACTTTTCCCAATTAAAATGTTTGGTTTAATCCGGCCTTTTTTTACATATTATAATGGTACTTATTTAAACACAATGATCTGAATATATCTTTAACCCAACCTATTCAGTCAGAATAACCTTATCTCTTCAGGCGCAACAGCCTAACCTCACATCTAACCTATCCTAATTGAAATGTGTGCTTATAGCTTACCCTTTCAGCCACGCAAAAATGTAGGATCTTTAAACACAATAACCTGAAAATAACGTTAATCTTCAAATACTTTTATATTATTTTTCATTATGAAAATGTTTGATTTAAGCCAGCCTTTCTTTAGACATTATATTTTAACTTCTTTAAACACAATGATCTGAATATATATTTAACCTTACCTATTCAGTCAGTATAGCCTAATCTCTTCAGGCGCAACAGCCTAACCTCACCTGTCCTGAAAGTGTCCTTTTCCGCTAATTACGTTAGCGGGGGGCTTTGGCCGATAACTCATCTGCAAAGTATTCCATACGCGCTCCCATAAATCACCTGCGCCTCTTGAGGAGCGGGCTGAGCCACCTGAAAACTTACTCCTATAAATTCAGTGAGAGTTTCGCACAGTTCAGTGGTGGCGATACGCTTTAAAATGTCATTTAACTAGTAAAATCACAAGTCTTACCAAAAATAAACAATATATTTTTCAAGATCAACGACCATACGAATATAACTTGTAGCCATGGTTCGTTTTTTAGCAGTAAGGTGAAGCAAGATTTGTCGCACATCAAAACCTATACGGGTCACCGGGTGTTGCTTACCACATTGCTTGCGTTACAACGATATTTTTTTAATTGAAAAGTATTTTAAATTTGCACCTTTATTCATTTTACATAAAACAGACCACATTCATACTGACACAGTGGAGACTGGTTATTTATTAAGTCTATTGCCGATTAATTTTATATACTTCCAATTGATTTAACCCTTTACGTACGAGGTGCGGATATATCCGCACCAACTTGCACTGCTTTTAAGTGTGAGGTGAGGATTTATTCTACGCCCTGAAAAAAACCACATCGCTTGAGTGCGAGATGCGGATTTATCCGAATACTATATTCAATATAATTTTATTTCGTATTACGACATTCCTTCGTCATTTTTTTTTTACGATATGTATTGAGTTCATTCTACACATATTTCAAATTTGCCCTTTTCTTGAACTAATAATAGATTTATTTAATTTAGTTCTGAAGGTGAATATAGATACAGCACTGACCAATCAAAACACATAAAAATCTTCCTTAAATATTCAACTTTATTTTTCATTGACTAATTGACATATTTCGTGACTTTTTATGAAATCTTATTTCGCACGTAAAGGGTTAACTTACTACCAAAACCTTGAATTAGTTACTGAACAATGAAATACAGAACTTATTTAATAAACATGTCCAAACCATGTCCATCTTCATCTCTTATTCGACTAAAAGATATAAAGTTGTCCTGTTCATTTCGTTACCTAGTAATTTATCGCAAAGCTATAATACTCTTACGTTCATAATTCTACGCAAGCACCCGTCTTTTAAGACCCACGAAAGGCGTTATTATTTCTAACTATTAATAATTTTATAAATATTATTTGTTCCACGTGCCGCTCTTGTTTGGAGAGAAATGTATGGACCAACTGTGTTCATACAAAATTTGTTTACTCGTAAAATGGTATCTGTATAACGAGTACATTAGGCGGGATACATTGCTTCCAGCTTCTGGAAGAAACCGCAGATTGTTGGAAATAAGCAAACTGTCGCACGGGGGATTTTATTCTCATTGTTCTGCGAAGTATAAGTATCATACGAACA
The DNA here is from genome assembly GCA_022606575.1 of Glossosoma conforme. NCBI lineage: Eukaryota > Metazoa > Arthropoda > Insecta > Trichoptera > Glossosomatidae > Glossosoma > Glossosoma conforme. Next base: position 421,345 of record JAGTXR010000047.1, read on the forward strand.
TAAAATGGTGAACCGAATGCCTTGCAAACTGTCCCCGATTCCGACTAAGTGGTACAGATAAATGATTTATTTGAGGAATTTAATGGCTTAAGTTCAGAATTTTTAAAAGAATGACACCGCTTGAACTTGGAATATTAGAACCATATTGAAGTCATTGATTTTATTTATTTACTAAATTGTACTCGGAGATGCTCGTAATTTCATTTTAAATGCTTAAATATGATTAAATCAACATATAAAATGGTTTTAACGATACAGAAAACTTCTTGGATGGGCAATTAACATATGCATTGCAAAATTTCAATGTGATTGAATAATCAGTAAAGAATATATTTGGGCAGACCAACACCTTGCGGTATTCGATCACATCATACCTTGCGGCAGAAGGAGACAGAAATTAAGCCTAGACTCAAGAAATCAATAATGGCGGACATCCAATAAGTAATTTACATACATTGAAACATACACACATACAGAAATTCGTGTTTATTTATATAGATAAATACGAAAACTATAATAGAAGTGAATGCTTTGTCCTGATGCCCTTACGGCCACATGGCAAAAACTTTGGCCATCTTCCACCAAAGATGTCAAAGGTCGCCATATTGGCATTTTGACAAGTCCGGTTATGGATGTGATGTTAGGTATGTACATGGCTGCAGTGATTTGTGCGCCGTTAATTCTGTAGATCGCCACTTGTGGCGCTGGGCGACAGCCCACTACAAGTGCGCTAGTGGCCGGTAGTTGTCCCCTGACCGCAACGACGTCGTATTGTGGCTGGCCTGAAACCTGTGACCAGGTCCAGGCTGGAAGTTTGTAAAGTTTATCGTAAAAATATATGTGATTTTCGAAAAGTCTGTGTGATGTTCATCTGCTCCTTACCCTCCCACCACGTGATTCAATAACATCTTTTTAAAACAGGAGGATGTTACAATATTATATTTAACTAGAAAAATAGACTAAGAAGTTAGTAAAATCTATTCATGTAGACAATGTGTAATATTAATGTCGGACTTCAATCTTATACAATTGGTAAATGAACACTACACCTGCAGAAATTACCCATCCTTTTAATCTACAATTGAGACTTCAATTTTCATCTAGATTATTTATTATCATGGACGTGTCCAATTTAACAAAAAAAAAAACACTTAATATAACAATAAAACATTACATCCAATTTAAATGCGAGTATTTCATAAATCTGCAGGATGCTAATATGAGAGAAATAACTTTGTGCTACATAGTAAATTGTTGTATTTATGATATTTTAACTCTCAGTAATTTCGCATTGCGAATCTTTTGCATTACGATCAGAAACTTAATCCACTTATGACTTGAGAGTTGTTCGTTTGTTGCATTCTCGAACAGTTTGGTTCTCTCTCACAGTTCACGAGCAACAGATACCTTCCGGCAGCATCCTCTAAAATCCAGTTTATCATCTTTTAAAGTTGAAAAATCCATTTCAAGTCGCGCCATAACTTCCGAGGCGCGATCGCAACCGATCAAATTTAGCTTTAACTCAAAAGCAAAGCATAGTGAACTATGGTGAAAGGGGTAACAGTGAAATATTGCTATTCGCTTTAAATTTTGTAACTCTTCCAACACTACAATAGGAATTATTATTTAGATTCATGGTCTGTTTCAAAACCATCGTACGTAGGCCTCCCGCACTAGTCTCCATACCTCTTTAACTTTCAACTTCCGCATCCAGCGTTATCTTGTTATTCATTTCATGACGTCTATGCATCATCCAACAATTAATTTTGGCTGTTCTTGGTTGTCAAGACAACACTTTTCTTCTACATCGAGAGTTATTTCTTATATAACAGATATGAACATTGCCAACCTGAGTGTGCCTATTCTTTGAGTAGCGTCCACTACTTTACTTATATTTAGGATACTTTGATTTTTGATTCTACCTTTTAAAGACACCCCTCTCAATGGACCTTTCAATGGCGCGTTTGGTAAGTCCAAAACTGTTGCTGTCAGATTCAACTTCTCTGCGTCATAATTTTTATATATACATATACAATTCTTCTTCGTAGTATAATCTGGTGGATTTGATTGTAGCAACAAAATATTGTATCTCGATCTCCACTCCTTTCGATCCTCTGCAATCATCTTTAGCTCAGTATTAGAGCTACAACTCATGTCCTCGAACACTTGCTGCAAATACTCCCGTCTAGGGCGCCCTCTACAGTTTCTACCCTCAACCATCCCTTCCACAATGTCGTGAAGAAGACCATTGTGGCGCATGATGTGATCGATCCATCGGGCTCGCCTCTCTGAGATGGTTCTTCTTAATAAGTGCCTATCTTCCTTGATTATGGTGAGAACTTCATTGTTGATGACGTGGTCTCTCCAGGATATTCCGATAATTCTTTTGTAAAAGCACATCTCACAAAGCACTTTCGGATAAACACCATGTGTCACAGCCGTACATCAAGATGCTATATGCATAAAAGGTGATAATTTATACAAATAAATTGATTGATTGAAATGACTGACTTATTCTCTTATGATACCAGATATCACGTAAGTACCGTTGGCATCGTACAAAAATGCCTGAAAATAACGTCATCTTAAATTATTATGTCATAGCTTTTCAAAATAAAAATAAAATATTGCCATTGATATAATGATATCAAATGATTTGATTATGTAATACGTGAATAAATTAAAAGATGATTCAGATTTCGGTGAAAATTTGGTTCTTATTTTTCAAATATATACTTATTTTTCTAGTTGTGCTCAATTGTTTCCCAACATATTTTAGTATGACATGAACCTTAACAATGATTCGAACAGAGAGTTTCGTTTGATTCACTTTCACCGCTTTTCTTGTACGTGGAAAAGCCTCAGAGGAATTTTCACTAACAGTTAAAAAATCTAATGAATATATTGTTTCGTCGTTTCCTCCACAGTTTGTTTCTCCAAGTAGCGGGTGACTGGGGCTGTTAGCGAGACTTCTGATCTACCGGCGAGAGAGATAAGCTCCACTAGGCGATGGAAATTGAGAAAGTTGCTCCTGCAATTACTTCCGCTACAGGCACTTGTACTATCGGAGCATTAGAAAATGCACTCCATGTAATACTACTAATACTAGTAGCATGTAGTTATTCTCGAAGCAGTTACGAGAAGCTTTTTCAATAGCTTAAGTTGTGCGCGATAGTATTTGCAAAGGATAATTTAATTTATTTAAGTGTCGTTTTAGAGTTATAGCTCCTTTATAATTTTGAAATTTACCACCTTAATTGATTAAAAGCAATTCCAGCCGAAAAATGCGTTTCAAAAATGGATAATCGCGTATTTTTTTTGCTTATGTTGGTTTGATTTTCTGACGAGCGACAAAGTGAAGGAGAACTTGAAAGTTTATTATTCTACAGTTTTTTTTCGTATTTGGTTGACAACGCTTTAGAATTTGAATTTATTTTCACAATTCCGCGGATATTTTAAGCTTTAAAAAAGTGTGCGCAAAAAATACCGAGTATTCGTCTAGAAATCAAATCGTTATTTAATATAAATGACCAATGCTGAATGTTCTTTCATGTTTCAGGCTGTCGAGTATCTGAAGAAGCGGACCCCGGCCCGGGCTGCTGTGATGATATTCGCCGTGTGGTCGATGTCAGCACTTATCTGTATCCCGCCACTGCTGGGGTGGAGAGCCAAGAGGGAAATGGAGGAGTTCCCCAAATGCAAGGTAGGAACCAACTGACGATCTATTTTACTATTCACCAAATGCTCACCATTTAGATACTTGAAAATTTACTAGTAATTAACGAAACTAATCCAGCTTTGAGTGCTTCGCCATTAATATCTACAGAAAAACAATTCTTAAATATTGTCTGCTATATGCAAAGAACATTGTCTAAGAACTCATTCCTTAATTTTACGCACATCGTGGACAAAGAAGTAACCAGGCAAGTTAACTCGTAACACGCTTGTAGTATACTTATTTTGACACTTATATACGATTTATGTACAGCTATACGCTACACGTAAAATTACGTGAAGGCTTTCAGCCACTCTCAAGCATTTGGATTATTGCGAGCGTCCGGTGATGGGTCTTCGTTTTGGACTTTAAATATATAATAGAACAGGGTGAGCTTGATAAAGCGTTTCTTCATACAAAACGCACATCACGAGATGGCAACAAATCGCCAAGAGAAGCTACTTGAGGCACGCAAGTAGTATACTAACCTCATCGAAACTAGACTGAAGTCTGTTTTTGCACGGTGTTCTGCGCTGTATAGTCGCAAGAAGGCGATCCATTACTTGTAAGAAAAGGAGCTTTTATAAGCGTGTAGTAGAGGATCTCCGTCAGAAACCTACATACTCGTACAGGACTTGATTAGGCGGATGTCCAGCGTGTATTGTTCATATTTACGGAAGCTATTCGAAATTTTCTGGCCTTAAATAAAGTAATTGTAGAAAAAACGTTTGCTATACGGTATATGTAAAATGTAAGATTATCAATTCATTTTGATTCTTATTTTGTCTATGACAGTGTTTCGAAATGGTTGTTTAGGATTGAATATATTGGAAGAATGATAGAATAAAGATGTAAAAATTTATCTCACTGCTCAAAAATGTGTAATTTTTTCGAAAAATCTTTTGTATAAATAAAACGGGTTCAGTCATAAAATATTTGAAAAATACTTACAAGTATGATTCGATAATGCACAATAAAATTTTCTATTGTAATTTTTTTAAACGTTATATATTTTCAATTTTTTGAAAATATTTATTATTTATCATTACTCAGTACTGTGTACAAAAATAAATAAATATTTAATAGCAACTACTTAGATTTTCATAATAAAATCCTAATTCGATGCATGTTTCAATTGATTATATTAAAATATCAAAACAAACTTTTTTTACAAACGCATCAAGCTGCAGGTACGTCATTTCAAAAGTGATGCAGATAACGATTACTGGTAAACACACAATAAGAGAGAAGCTCCAGTAATATTCACAATAAAAAGCTTTCAAAGTCCATTCCATTAGAGTTTAAAAGCTCGGCGCCTTTGTTGGAACATTATTAGCTTTCGTGTAAAAAGCTTGTTTGAGTGAAGCAGAAAGACAGCCGGCGGAGTCTTCTCTTCGGGACCCCTTTTTTCACTTTCTTTGGCCATTAACTCGAGACCCTTTATCTCAGTCGAACTGCACATAAAATGAACCCTGCATTAATTGGCTTCACTACCGCATTTAATTCAACTAGTGGTTGTCATGAGAGAACAAGACACTTAATTGTTAAACGATAAATTTACTTTGGAATATATTTATTTTTAACGTTAACACAATAAAATCCTTCTCTCTTTAAAAGGTTGTTATTCTGTCGCGTGATGGCAGGATGAGGAGCAGATTAATAATAAACAGACTTATTCGAACGCACATTGACATATATTTACGATAAACTTTACTAACTGCCGTGCGGCGCCGTGGTCGGCTACACAGCGACCCAGTGGCGATCTACGTATCTAGTCTAAAATGCCAATATGGCACATACATGTACAACAAGCGAACATAAATAAGAGACGAAAGATTGTACATAGAGGTTTTTGGTACCAGTCAGCAAGGGCTATATCATGCTGATGTCAACATACATTAAAATATCGACAGATGGTAGTGGAGAAATTTCATTTCTATGACGCTTGCCATTTTTTAATAGCCAGCTCTTTACGTGTTGCATGTGGAGTATTGATCCGCGAAACTTCATCTCTGCATTAACGTATCGTCCATTTTTACATGACTCAAGACACGATTTTTCTCTTATACCAATTTAATTAATAGACTATGACCGGCATTTCACGGATGAGGGGTTGAATTCACACCTACGGGTTTATAAAGAGCTTTAAGTTGTTTTATTTATATATTTTTTTATCACAACAAAAAATAATAATTATTAAAAAAATATTTGGTTTTGTATCAAACCTGATAAATAAAAATGTTTTTTAATTACTCATAAGCTCCATAAGCACATACAGGAGAATACCGACAGATGGTGATAGTAATTTTGAAGTCTCATCTGTGGAATTCTATGACGCTTATCATGGTGTATAAGGCTAAACGCTGCATGTGTAGTGTTGATCCGCCAACGCCATAGATTACAGACCGAGATTCACGCATCATCCTTATTATTACAGTAATTTACTATGAATGGGTGGTCTTCATGGGACGACTTTTGTCTACCACCAATTTTAATTAATAGACTATGACTGGCCTTTTACGGTTGAAAGATCAAATTCACAAGAACCGGGGGTGTTTTAGAGCTCAGAAATCGATTAAATATCCTTTTTTTTAATCTGTCGGGGATCGAACCCACGACATTTGGCTTGCAAAGCAAACGCTTTGACCATTGAGCTGTGACCGCCGGCACTATCACCTTTGAAATAAAATATTTGATGGATAAAAGTCGTGCCGTGAACATCACCCATCCATAATAAGTCCCTGTAAAATGTAAAACGCAGAAATACTGAGTTTGTGATAATTTAAAACACCTAGCTTAAAAACGCAAATTGCAAGCTAACTATCAAAACAACTAAATATTAAATAATCATAACTATTTTCTTAGGTTTTCACGGCCAGATTTGATATTGTGGCTTTAAAAAAATAATCTGATACCAACTCACAACTAAATCATAAATCATCAATCCTGAAGAAGACCCCTGCAATGGCGGTCGAAATATTGGTTAAAATAAATTCGCAACACACGGCTAAGCCCAAAAGCCACAATATTAAATAATCATGTAATTTATTTATTTGTAAATATGTACTTCAGACAATGATATAACGTCTTGAATATCGTCCACCACGCCAAGTAGAACGCAATCAGTTTCCCATTCCCGGTCGGAATTTATTAACGATGATGGATCATCCATTGGAGAAGTGCCAGAGATGGACGAAGCTTGCGTCTGCTCAGACCATCTGTCTGTCAGTTGCTGCTCCTCGTACGTGGTCATATTCCATAACTATCCGAGGAGTTGAGACCAACGGGCTTAGTGTTGGTGCACTTCAAGAGAGAAATTCGCTCGAGAAATACACGCAGATGTGCAATTCGAGTGTGAATTTATCACAGACTTACACTTGGCATTTTAATGAATAATTCAAGAGTGATATTTATCAGTAAAAGCTTAATTATTTTGCAATTTGTATCACTGAATGACTACTTAGTTAATTATATATTAAGCTATGCGCAATATCATTTAATTGATACAAGTCTTATTATTAGTAGTGTTGGAATTCAATTCTATATATGCCATATGGCGAGCGCAAATTGTCGTCACTCAGTTCTCTCATATATCATTCCTTATGCATTACCCCAATAGATAATCTGCATCCGAAAGTCTTAATTTATCCGAATATGTAAGATGATCGGATATTCAGCCCGACGCTTTTGAGGCCTGGATAGACTACAACCCGAGATTCACGCATCATCCTTATTATTACAGGAATTCATTATGAATGGGTGGTCTTCACGGGATGAATTTCGTCTACCCCCAATTTTAATTAATAGGCTATGACTGGCATTTTACGGGTAAAAGATCAAATTCACACCTACCGGGGTATGTTTTAGCTCAGAAATCGATTAAAAATCTTTTTTTTTAATCTCCGCCGGGGATCGAACATACGACCTTCGACTTGCAAAGCAAACGCTTTGACCTTTGAGCTATAGCTGCCGGCAAAATATATGATTTATATAAATATATATATATATATATTTATAGAATTTTCCCTAAGATTCTAATTTATATTTATATGAAATTTAGATTTTTCACACGTTTGCCCTAAACAGCTATTAATCTGTTCATATTTCAAATATTGAACTTTTATATAGGTTAAATTAAAGTTATTAAATAGACTATCGGTAACTAATAATATAAGAAGCTTGTGAATGAATGTTGACTGATTGAGTCATAAAAATGATAATATACATAATCTGAGTATATACTACAGCGACATCTATCGTTATATGATGTTAACAATGTATATATACATTGTTATTTATACATAATATATACATAATGTATATATACATAATATATACATCAAGTTTCGCGTATCTGCCCAGGCATAAGTGGTCATGCGGACAGCGCGATGTGTAGGATAGAGCAAAGGTGCAACGCTCGAGGTTCGAATCCCGCGTCTGCCGATATTTTTTCTGAATGAATTGATGCGTAAAAATTTGATGTAAAATTGTATGTGTGTATTTAATTACTTAATTTTATATAGGCCCTGATTCGAGTGAATATAATAAATTTAGTTGTTAAGGCATCAGTACCGACTTAAGACCCTGTGGCGCCCTAGGACATTTTTTCTAGTGTCTCATATTGTTTATATTTAAAAAAATCTAAGACAGATTAATTTCCCTCGGCGCCCTTAGCTTATTCGACGCCCTGGGGCACCGACCCACTTCGCCACCCCCTAAAACCGACACTGATAATGCTTAATTATTGAGGATTACGATCGATTATGATGATTTTCTTCTTATATGTATGCTGCGAAGGGCAAGCTTGAAGAATGTCGGGATATTTGCGGTTGAACCTGGATTCTTTTGCTTGGGATGATCGCGCTCTTCATCACGCGGGCATACCTTCAGCATATTTCAGCTAACAATTAATAAATCAGCCCTTCCGGCTCACCTGTGAAGCGGGCAGGTAGACAGTAGGCTTGCGGTGACGGCCACCGCACTGACGCTCAAGCTCACCTCAGCACAGGTAGTTTCATATAATCAATTTATGTAAGCGGTTTTGTTTATACACCGCATGCTGGCGTATAACCGGTAAAAATCAACTATTGTAATTTTATAGCATTTTCAATTAACTGATATAAAAATGAGATTTAAAAATATTTAAAAAAATTTAATGTCGTTTAAATGTCTTGACATCAGCATGATATTCCGAACAATACCCAACTCCTTTTCTTCTAGGGATGCTTTCTTTCCATTCGTTAGAGTCCAGGAGGAAAATTGCTGCTCTCAAGCATCCATTCCTTCTTCTTCGCGGTTCAATTCACAACTCTGGGATTCTTGATTTTTTTAATTTCTATATTCTAGATAAGTACAACCGTGCTCGTAGCCATCCATTGTTTCTCATCCCAGTTGATGCTTGGTGGAGCTTCAGGCAGTGGAGCTTCAAGCACTTAATTTGGTACAACGGCAATGGCGCTGCTAAATCGCCTACCAGCACACCTCAATCCTTTTCTTACATCCTTTTCCTCTTTTGTCGATGGTTTTGTTCTCCTAGATCTTAAGATCTTGACACGTGTCATCTTCTTCTTCTTTTATGTTACTTTTATCTTATTATCTTTTGTACGTATTGTATGTACTATGCAATATTCGATTTTGGTTTTATTTTTGAAGAGACGTTACTAGGTAATTTGCCGTCCGAGGCTGACTGCGATTTATCCAAAAATATCAGTATTCTTTGACACTTCCTATGTATTTTTCCACTCTTTCTATTTTTTTTATCATGTTTTATTAATTTGCTAAGTGTTTTTTATAAATTTATTTAAAAAAAAATATTGGAGCTTGTGTTCTGTTATAAATAGATAAATATAGCCCTTGCTGACTGGTACCGAAAACTTCAATAAACACACTTTCGTTTCTTATTTCTGTTCGCTTGTAGTACATGAATGTGTCTGCCATATTGGCATTTTGGACAAACTCGGTCACGGGTGTGACGTTATTTATGTAGATCGCCACCTGGGCGCTGGGTGACAGACCATCACGGGCGCGCGCAGTTGTGTGACGAACGCGAAAAAAGGTCGTATTGTTGTTGGTCCGGCCTGTTCAATGCTGTGACTAGGTCCGCACCATAAGTTTGTAAAGTTACCGAAATATATATGTCAAAGTGCTTCAGATAAAGTCTTTGTATTGTTAATCTGCTCCTCGTCCTGCCACCACGCGACTGAATAACGACCTTTTCAAGAGAGGAGGATGTTAGTCTATACAGCGACTGTGTGGTCCTCATTATTTTTCACGGCGGTGAATATTAAAATATTATCAATGGCCAAAGCAACCGTATACTTAGTTTAGAAAAATTATGTTTTAGGAAGCCTTTTATTCTACAGTCAGTCAAGTGGAGAATATGGACGTGGTTAGGACATATACTACAGATGCCGTAGGTCATCATACAATATATACAAACAATTCGAATCAATGATTTTAGGGCATATAACATAAATTTAAAAAAATTGTTTCTTTGAAAATGCATATTTATTTTCTATTATGTTCCTAGTGATTTTATAACTTGAAGAGCAATACGAATACGAATGAAACGTATAATTATAGAAACAGTAAAAATAATCATCAAAACTGTCAATAAAAAAAATATCAGTCAAAGCGATATAGTGCTAGAAACATACATGCTAAAAAAAATACTGTAACTTTTCTCTGGCTTGATCGCCAATGCAATTTTTCCGATATTTAAAAATGTGTGATTGTGGAATAAAAATGCTTCGGGTTATTCCGGAAATTTCCGTTTCACGTTTCTTATCAGATTGCTATCACAATAAGCCACAAGTAGCAAAATAAGTGTCATTTCGTGCCATATCGCAGGCTGTACAGTGTGTTCCACCCAGGGTTAGCAAAACCCTGAAAATTTTTCAATACCGATTTTCCAACATATTGATTAAAATAATTAATACAAAAATTCTCATAAATAGGCTATAACTGACCTTTTACGGGCGAGAGTTCAATTTTATAAAACAGAAAGCCTGATTTTTTTTTAAATTTTAAGTATCAATACCACCTCTGGTATGGTAAGCAAGCTAAATCTGTAAGCTATACCAACTAGAAAAAATAGCGAAATTTTTTAAGACGTTAAAAATATTTGGCTTTTATAATGACTGAAATTGGAGATCTTGGTTTTGGGATAACAAAAACGGTAGTTTTGATGCTGTTTTGACGTCTAAAAGTCACTGCTGTTGTCTTAGATGACTCTTTTAAAGTTGCTTCTTAGTTCTGATGGTCCAATGCTGGTGAACTGCATTAAGAATATTTGATGAACTATATAGTCGAGAAAATGCGCTCAACTAACGAGGTTGATACGTAATATATGCTTAATAAATTATAATTTTTGATTTCTTATAGTTGAACATTGTATTTAATTTGCAGGGATTCTATGAAAAAGATAAGTATTTCATACGTTGTTTTGAACATGGATTACATTGAGCACTGTTTCATTTACGGGAAGACTGCAGTTTCGCGATATATGAAGGCTTTATCAGTTCCAACGTATATGAATGTACTTGAGTTTTACTCATATTACGTATGTACACGTTGGAACCGTTAAAGCTTTTATATATCGCGAATCTACAGTATTCCAGCAAGTAAAACAGTGCCTAGTGTTTTCCATGTTAAAACAAGGTATGGAATGCTTATTTTTTAATATTGAAATGAATCTCTAAGTAAATGCTAAAAAAGTTACATTGCAGGGATTCTTTTTATCCATGCAATTTCAAAACTGGGACAAGTTATACGACTAGGACGAAGTAACTTCTCAAAAGAAATCGAGAAGCGTATACAACTGCGATGGGCAGCGTTTGGAAAACTAAAGTACATTTTTAAAGCGAAAATTCTGCAGTGTCTTAAAACTAAGGAGCTTAACCAATGCATCCTCCCTATATTAATTTATGTCGCAGAGACGTGGAATCTGACAGCAAGTCTGACCCATTAAATAAAGGTCATCCAGCGTCCTATGGAGAGGTCCAGCCGAATCCAAAATAAGGAAACACACGGAAGAACTCACGTAGTGGATGCTACCCAACGAATAGGCACACTCAAGTGGCAATGGGCAGGACATATCTGTCGAAGAAACGACGGTCAATCGGGAAGAAAAGTATTGAAATGGCGCCCAAGAACTGGCAAACGAAGCATTTGCTGACCCCCTACAAGATAGATGGACTACAGAAGAAGAATAGCGGGAGTGACATAGATGCGAAAGGCGGAAGATCGAAGAGGATGGAGACCCATGCGGGAGGCTTACGTTCAATAGTGAACGGATACAAGCTGATGACGATGATGTACAATTTATAAAAATACCGGTATTTCTATCCCTGCTCTAACTACCAACAATCGCGATTTAATCAACACTAATGGCAGTAAAACTCTGAACCGCCCACCGTTTCGTTGCCAACATCGCTAATAAATTATTGCTTCTGAATTATTCATTTGTCTTCTAATTAATTTGCAATTAAATATACAGGTACAGGTACACGCGCCGGGTTCACTACCGTAGGTGCCACTCAGTTAAGCATATTACTGCAGTGATTGTAGCGGTTTCAGTAGTTAAAAGCTTCGCGTATTATTGATAGATTTCCGGCTTCGTGTTTCAGCCTGAAACCGGTATAAATTATTACTCGTAGTAATGATCTCGTTGTCAAATTAACCATTATCTGCTTACGATGGAATTGTGTCAATCATATATTGCAGATTGATGACATTTGATCATTAAAAGATAAATCTGTGGTTCATACTAACGTGTCTGAATGAAATAGATGGAAAAAATAAAACAAATATCCACTTAAATAACTTCTTAGGTTTTCACGCCCTGATTTGATATTGTGGCTTTTGGGTTTAGCCGTGTGTGGCGAACTTCCTTCAACCAATATTTCGACCCCTGCAATGGCGGTTTTCAAAATTCACCACACATGGCTAAACCCAAAGCCACAATATCGTATGTCCACTAGTACCTATTTGCTTAACTCCGGATCTACACTAAATAGAAATACTAACATATCAATCAACCAATTTAAATGGCTTTTCAAACAATAGTTCTAAAAATTTCATCATCATCATCATTAGCCTGTATCCGTCCACTGTTGAACGTAAGCCACCCGCATGAGTCTCCATCCTCTTTGATCTTCCGCCTCCTGCATCCATGTCACTCCCGCTATTCTTCTTATGTCGTCAGTCCATCTTGCAGGGGGTCAGCCAATGCTTCATTTGCCAATTCTTGGGCGTCTTCCCCATCGACCGTCGTCTCTTCGACATGTAATACATTTGATCTTCATCATCATCATCAGCCTGTATCCGTCCACTGTTGAACGTTAACACCCGTAAACCTGACATCGCATCACATCGTCCAGCTCTACTCGACCTATTTCTTACTTCTCAGCCAAATGATTACTTGGTGGAGGTCGAAGCGCCACTAGGCAACTCCGACCACTGACTTGTGAAAACAACTACAATCAGTGCTCCATTGCCACCAAAAGAACAAAACAAACAACGTGTGTGGCACTATAGGTCGGCTGACTGGAACGGATTACGTGGATTTTACGGAGGATACCCGTGGGGAGATATTTGCTTCAAAAATAAGGACCCTTCAATATGTGCCAATCTGGTGGAGGATGTAATCATCCAAGGAATGGAATGTTTTATTCCTCACTCCACGAAAACTATGGGCACCACCTTAAAAAGCTGGTTTAACCGTGACTGTGCCGAGGCCGTAAAACGCAGGAATACCGCATACAACAAACTACGAAAAAATAACGACCCCATAAGTCGTGCAGCATACAATTTAGCCTCCAAAGAATGCAAGAAAACCATTAATGACTCCAAAGACAAGTTCAATGTACAAATTTGCAACAAGTTGTCCGCTTGCCCTGCCGGTAGTAGAGCATTCTGGTCTCTCGCTAACTCTATTGGCAGCAACTTTTGCACTTCTTCTTTTCCACCACTGACTAATGCCGATGGCTCACTGGCTCTAGCCTCCAAAGAGAAGGCTGAATTTCTTGGTTCGCTGTTTGCTTCCAATTCCACACTCGACGATGGTGGGGCCAACCCCCCATCCATTCCTCACTGTGGCAAGCAGATGGGGGCTGTAAAATTCAGCCTCAAAGCCGTACGTCGAGAGCTTCTCCAATTAGCAACCAACAAAGCCAGTGGCCCAGATGGCATACCAGCGGTGGTATTAAAAACTTGCGCTCCTGAACTTAGTCCTGTGCTCACCAAACTTTTCAGATTGTCCTTTAGATGTGGTATTGTTCCCCTGGGATGGAAAAAAGCCCTTGTTCACCCAGTTCCAAAAAAGGAGACCGAAGTGACCCCACAAACTATCGCCCAATAGCCATCACATCACTACTTTCCAAAGTGATGGAACGTTTAATTAACAGCCAACTTTTAAACAACTTAGTGAAGAATGATCTTCTGTGCGATCGGCAATATGGCTTCCGCTGTAGTCGATCGTGCGGCGATCTCTTGGCATATGTCACACATGTTTGGGGGAAATCCGTCGAATGCTATGGAGAAACGCAAGCTGTTGCCCTGGATATCTCCAAGGCGTTCGATAGAGTCTGGCATCGGGGTCTGGTGAATAAATTACCGTCTTATGGACTAACTCCCTCCCTGTGCTCCTGGATTGAAAACTTCTTGAGTGATCGAAGCATCATCACTGTCGTAGATGGCTTTTCTTCTTCCTGCCATAAAATCAACTCAGGAGTTCCCGCATGTGAATGATTTGCTTCAATGCGCAAACATTCGTGCCGACGACAGCACTGTCCATGAGAGTATAATCTTCCAAAACCTCCGAAACATTCGGAACTATCTGCTGCTAGGGAATCTCTGGTGAAGAAGATGAACATGTCTCTTGAAAGGGTTTCACGATGGGCCGACCTCAACCTCGTCAGTTTCAACATTTCAAAAACCCAATCATGTACTTTCTCCACCAAGAAGACTGCTATGGATCCTGTATCTTTCAACGGTTGTTCTCTTCCGAAAGCAAGCTCCATCAACATGCTTGGATTATCAATATCGAATATTGTCAAATATTACGAGTCAATTAAGTGTAAAGCCGGTCTCGCTTCCAAAAAACTAGGTGTATTATATAGATCACGTCGGTATTTCAACGATAAACAACTTCTTCTTCTATATAAAGGACAAATCCGACCTATCCTTGAATACGGCAGTCACCTTTGGATTGGAGCCCCAAAATACCTTCTAAACTTAATTGACTCAGTTCAAAGAAGAGCAATTCGTTTGATAAACAATGACACCCTTACGTCTAATCTACAATCAATGGAACACAGACGTAAAGTTGGTTCTCTTAGTCTTTTCTACCGTTATTACCACGGTCGCTGCTCTTCGGAACTTAAAGAACTAATTCCTCCTGCACCCACTCACAGCTGACAAACTTGTCTTACACTTGCCGAACATCCATACACGGTTAATATATGTCGACCAAGAACTGGCAGCTTCCAAAGTTCCTTCCTTAATGCCACCGGTAAGCTATGGAATGCTCTTCCAGCGTCTGTGTTTCCTCCTTCCTACAATCTGGATCTCTTCAAGAAACAGATAAATATACACTTGCAATCTCCCCAACCCACACACAAACACGAACACGTTTCCCGCATGCAGCGTCCAGCCTCCCTGGCTGAGCGTCATAGAGTGCACTGTTCGTGCCCGGCTGTGCCCTCCTGCATGCGTTTACATAAAAAAAAAAAAGAACGTAAGCCTCTCACATGAGTCTCCATTCTCTTCAAACTCTGCCTCCCGCAAACAGATCACTCCAGGTATTCTTCTTATGTCGTCAGTCCATCTTGCAGGGGGCCGGCTGATGTTTCGTATGCTAGTTCTTGGGCGCCATTCCAATACTTTTCTTCCCCATCGACCGTCGTCTCTTCTGTGTTCTTTAACACATGTTATTTGTTAGATTCGATAGACCGCTGTATAATAACTTAACGTTTTTTATTTTATATTCCTGCAGGGGGAAGATCAATTAGGCAGTAATAAAATCGATGGAGAGATGTTTTGAAACAGTGGTGACTTTAGCTGCTGACGAGATACTATCAGGCATCCGACAAAAATGACATGTTATTTCATGAAAGTTGCGCTACATACTTTCAATGGTTTAATAATTCAATATTGTTATAAAAAAAAAATGCCGGCGCGTATAACTCAATGGTCATAACGTTTGCTTTGCAAGCCATAGGTCGTGGATCGGATCCCCGAAGAAGATTAAAAAAAAAAAAAACGATTTATGAGATTTACAATAGTAAGTGTGAATTTGATCTATCACCCGTAAAATGCCAGTAAAAGCCTGTCAATTAAAATTGGTGATAGACGAAAGTCGTCCCGTGAAGACCACCTATTCATATTAAATTCCTGTAATAATACGGATGATGCGTGAATCTCGGGCTGTACTCTATGACGTTGGCCGATCAACACTCCACATGCAGCGCTTAACCATATGCACCATGGTAAGTGTCATAGAATTCTACAGAAGAGACTTCAGAATTACTATCACCATCTGTCGGTATTGTCCTGTATGTGTTAACATAAAGAAAACTTTTTATTTATGTTTGTATAAATAATGCGTTAAGGTTTCGTCTCGAAGTAATGTAAATAAGAGTAAAATAAATAGAATATAAATTAAAATTTTCAATTAATATTCCATGTAATAAGATTGTTCTGTTGATCTGTTTCAGGCGTTTATTATGAAAATCAGTACAATAACAATTGTTTCCTAAAGTGGGACACTGGAAGTTTTCAGCAGTTCCTAACTATCCATTTACGGCATACAGATAAAGGATAGTTTTGGTTTACAACGGACCATCCCTTTGTCAAATTTCCCCTCGAATCTGACCCTTTATCCTCTTTATATTGGATAGATATCCAGCCACTGTTTACAACCGATAATCTAAGCTATTTGGGTAAACTGTTGTGTACAATTTTTCATATTTTGTTATGAAAAAGTATATTTAAAGACTGATTTTTATTTAAGGAATTTATATAGTTTTTGTATAACATAAACCAATAGAAACAAGTATTGTCTTCTTAGTAGTATTAATCCGGTGGATTGGTTTACAGCAACGAAATCTTGCATCTCGATCTCTACTATTCTCAATCCTATGCAATCCTCTTTAACTCAGCATAAGAGCTACAACTCATGTCCTAGAGCACTTGCTGCAAATACTCCCGTCTAGGGCGTAGTTTTGCATATAACCAATAACAATCGAATTTTTAAAATATATTTCTTTCAGAAATATTACAAATTAAAAAAGATTTAATACGTTCCTGAAATAAGATATAATACAAGAGAAAAAATTACGTATTTACTTTTTTATTAACAATAATGATTAAAACGTCCCGAAGCTCGCTAAACAAAAGAATCCAATAAATTACATTGATAAATAATATCGTGGAGCTCATGTCGAAACTGGGCTTCTCTCAAGTGGAATATTCCAATATTCTAGGCGATATGGTTGAACAGTCTGATCACTCTCCCAAGAGGCATAGTCTTTGTCGGGTTATTATTCTTGTTAGATCACCGAAGCTAAGCAACATTGAACATGATACTCAAATCTGGATGGGATGTTTTTAGGACCAATTGTTTACCATGTGGAGTAGATTGGGTTGGGACGCTCCTTAAAATTAAATGGTTGGTCCACAAAAAATGCCTTGCATTCTATAGATATAAGAGATGCCTCTTAGTTTGTAAGGCACTCAACGGCACTGCACCGGTTATTTGACAGAATTGATCAAGCCTTTGGAGATAAGCGCGCGTGGAGAGACACTCAGATCAGCCAAGAGCAAATAGAAGCACTCTGCAGCTGATGGGAGATCCTAGTACGATCTTTGGCAATCATGCTTTCAGCTACGCAGCACCAATGGCTTGGAACTCGCTGCCGGAAAGCATAAGATCATAAGATAACTCAAAGCGGAGGCATCCTTCAGAAGCAGACTCAAGACCCACCTTTTTACTCAGAGAGGCAAAGAAACGCTTTTGGAATGACCATTCGGTTTTAAAAAAGCGCTATACAAATACTGATATGATATAACAATAATAGATGCTATTTCTTCGATTTCTTAGGCTTTTGCCCTATAAAAGTTCTCAGATGAAATTTCTACGGGTGCAGATATGTTTTAGACTAGTCATGAATATTGGAAAGAGACTCTACTATATGATGGAAATTTGTGATGACTATACTCGTTTATTACAGATATAGAATAGAAATAGGTAGAATAAAAATTCTTCAAAATTTTGATTTTTTTGTCATTTGAAAATAACATTTGTCACATTAAATAACACATGTTGAAAAGTAACTCGTTGTTTCTCATGAATTTAACAAGTGTTTTTCAAATTTATTGCTTAGTAAACTAAATGTTTATTTGATTTACTAATACTTGTATAACAAAATTTAATTTCACTTACAATCGTCGAACAAAATACAATTTAAAAAAATGCTCAATAGCGCAAAAATTCTGTGACATTTCCCGATGAAACGAAACTAAGTTTTTGTACTTTTGCTGTAGATATTTTTAGAGATAGATCTCTCCGTATGCTGGATACTTTCTCATTGGACGATAAGTTGAAGCGAAGGGCGTGACAATTAATATCGGGAGGGCAACTCCCAGACGAATTATCGCGATGGCAGGAATTTTACGCCAGCGCTGAAATAAAGTTTGTGATCAATTTGTCGTAAATTAGTTTGTCCCAGTTGCCTAATGCCATTATCCCGTCCAGTTCGGCCCTGATCGGACCGCAATACAAGTGTGAACACATAGAAAATTGTACTCAAGTCTTTGATGGGAAAACGTATAGTTGCAAAATAGTGTAAAGTATTGAATATAACGTTTTGTATTCAACTCATCAATTAATCAACTATGTACATGCAATTTAAGACTAATTGTCGTTTTTTCTTCCCCGAATCCAACACAAATTACATTTAATCAACTTTACCTAAATAGTTTTACGTGGATTGCCTCGAAAGAGGATCTAGCCCCTGGACATGACCAGGGGGGGAATATATTGAGGTCCCTTAACAGACTTCGGACCAGAGTATGCAAGACGAGGACACAAATGTAAGCCTGGCAGTCTTACAGCGGCCCGACTGAATGTGACTGAGGGGTGGAGCAGACCCTGTCACACCTTTTGGAGTGTGCGCTGTGTCCGAGTAGCTGCACCCAGGAAGACCTGATGATGGCCGGGAGTAACGCCATCGACGTCGCACACTTCTGGGCAGACAGGATCTGACCCTGTTGTTTCCGACACTATTATATAACTGCTCTCTAGTATGATACAAACCACGTAAGTTCAATACGAGGCAGATTTTTTTCCAATCTATTTCTAGTATTTTTCATACATCATAAATCAGAAAAGATTTATTTAAGTACTTAACAACTGATACACAAAAAAATCATAGCAAATACAATTTTAAATGTCGATAAAAAAAGTATATTTCTGAATTAGATAATGTATTGTACTTTTCAAAAAAAATATGTTAAGGGCTTTGTTTCAAAGGATGATAAGTAGTCCAAGTGGTCAAGAAATACTTTTTCAATAACCCATAGATAAAGATGTACTCGTAGAGTTTTTTAGAATTAAAATTAACGTTGCAGTCCCACCACACCTCGCAGGCAGGAGGTGTTTAAAAATAGGTGGAGTTCCACGTCGACTAATTATTTGCCTTGCTCAAAAGAAAGTGTTGACCGGTCGAGTGGTCCTCGACGCGACTTTTGCCGGCGGTTGATTATGTGCAAACATGAGCGCCCAGCTGCCACGGATGTGAGAGCGTGGTATACGACTATACGTGATGAGTATGATAGTGTTATCTACAATATAAAGGACACTGCTTTTATATGTTAGTTAAAAAAATGTCAAAAAATTACTAAATACAAAAATATATATATATATATAATCTTGACACGTATTACTTACGAGATTATACATCTTGACATGTAAATAATACAGCTATGTTACGAATATAATATTCGTTACATAGCTGAAACATATAATTGCCACAATTTGGTGTCATTGTTCTGCATTAAACAGTGTCCCTGTTTTATTTCATGTTTTTACCGGCGGGTACGGCTCAATGGTGAAAGCGATTGCTTTGCAAGCAAAAGGTCGTGGGTTCGATCTCCGACGGAGATTTAAAATGAATTTTTTTTTAATTGATTTCTGAGCTCTAAAATACCCCAGTTTGGTGTGAATTTGATCCCTCATCCGTAAAATGCCAGTCATAGTCTATTTATCCAAATCGATGGTAGACGAAATTTATCCCGTGATGACCACCCATTCATATTAAATTTCTGTAATAATAAGGATGATGCGTGAATCTCGGGCTGTAGTCTATGACGTTGGTTTTAGCCATATATACACCATGGTAAGCGTCATAGAATTCCACAGATGAGACATCAGAATTACTATCGCTATCTGTAGGTTTTCTCCTGTATGTGTTAATAATATAAAATAAAAAGAATAATGTAATATCGGTACTAGTAATATTTATCTTATTTCCTGTAGTCGATACAAAGCTGAAGTATATGATTGTCACGAATTGGTGCCATTGTTCTGCCATCAGTCAGTATTCTTAACCACTTCATCGCCAAGTGTTTTCAAAAAAATAAAAACACTACTTTTACTAATGACTAAATTATTTTAATATTTTTAACATACATGATTGGTGAGCTGCAATCGATTGAACTACATTTTTCACAAAAAAATATTTATTTTTTTCACTAGGGCTGCCACAAAATAGATTATAGATCAAATACTCGACTGTCCTTGACTAACTACTTACAAAACTGTCTCCCTACATCGTATGTACCTCCAACGCATCACGTTTGTTGTAAATATTTAAGATATATATACTATATAATTGTTTTCGAAAAAATAAAATTCAGTCCTTGACACCATCTCATAAATATATATATCCCAAACTATCGAAAAATATCGATCTTTTTTGGTTTGGTTAAATCGTAAAATATTCATAGATAGCGTTGTGAGAAAATGGGAATTGATTTTGAAATACATCTTTCGAATATTACGAAGCGCCCACGGGTGGGCTTACGGCCATCTTGGGGTTAAATAACTTTTCAGGTTTTCACGGCCAGATTTGATTCGACAGCCATTGCAGGGGTCTTCATAAGGTTTGATGACTTGCAATCGCCGTAGAAATATTGGAAAGAAGTAATTCGCCACACACGGCTAAACCCAACAGCCACAATATTAATATCAATCCCCATTTGTGTTCCTCCGATGGAAATTGGCTCAAAAGTCAGGGAAATATGACTCTTTATCATAGTTTTAGTTTTATCCATTTTAATTTTCAAACCAATTTTCTTCGACGCTTCATTGAGGTCGTGGTTCATGTCTTGCGCTTATATCAAGTGTAAATGTTTATGGAGTTGCTGAATTTATTGCATTCAAAAGAAAGTCATTGCTTAAAAGGAAAACAGTTTTTTGTATACGTTTCAGCCAGTCATTGCAAAACCTATTCATTTTCGCAAGAGTATTTCGTATGAAAATAATATAAACTCTACTTTGAAATCCGCCGAAATGGATTATTCCTCTTACTTTTAAAAGCTCTTAAATTGCAAATAGTTTTGAATGACTCTCATTCGTTTCAAATCCGTTCGGCGGAGGAATTACAAAATATTCCAAACGAACTTTCGGAATCTCAATTATCGAAGCCCAGAAAACTAAAGGACCGTACACAATGAAGGGATCTGGAATGGAAAACTCAATTTTCTTGAGGCCATTGAATGTGTAAATTGTACTTAAATATTTATTATGCTGACACAGTTCACCTTAGTCAAGTTACTTGAGAACCCTTTGAGGAGTGTACGATCACTTAAGTCTAATAATAATGATTCATTATCATGGCAAGGATCTCAAATATACTACATTATAGTATTATACCAAATAAAAGATGAAGTTTTTTCATAGTAATTGATTTATACGGACTGTGTTTTGCTTGCCTAACTACGTGTTAATTGTTTTAATGTAAGCTTTATTTGTAAAATAAATACACATTTCATAAATATCTCAAATATTTGGTCAATGGTCATCTACTACAAGAAGAGTAATTACATAGATGTTACAAATAATGTAAAAATATATTTATTATTTATCCAAGGGTTCTCCCATGGAGGGAAATCCATTCCCAGCCTCGCAAAATCTATGGAGATAAGTGTATGAGCGTACAACACGTGCGCAGATGGTGTAGAGAGTTGAAGAAAGGGATTTGGGTGGGGGAACCAAAGTACACTACAGAATCGCGGGTTCCACCATAACAACGCTTTTCAGGACTGTAGCGCCATGGGAACCTTATTTTACGGATAACCCTCGTAGATATGTTGTAATAGCTTATCTGCCTCTTCATTACTCAATCCCATTAACCATTTCTCATAAGAAATATTCATTTTAGTTTGTGGTATAATTTTATAATACAATAATTCAGAAACAAATTTTACACATTAGGTTTCAAAAAAAAATCTTCTTTGTCCGTATTTGAAAATTGTAATTGTCTCTATGACCCACCTCATTTTGAATATAAGTTTTTTTCTTTTAGTTCTCTTCCAGAGAAGTATTTTTCTCTTGATTGTTATACATGTTTTCCTTTTCTTACTTTTGAAGACTTTAACTTTCAGCTTTCTCGTCATCTTGTGATGGTCTAACTGGTAGTATTTTTCCTTCAGAGCCTTTTTCCTCTTGACTTAAAATTCCCCTGGTTGTTGTGTGTACAACCGTAGACGATAAAATATGATCATAATCGTGTGTTTTGATAAAGATGCCATAATTTTAACATTTCTTCAACAACAGATAATCTTTCGGTGTTTTCTTATATGTGTTCAAGTAAAATCTGATGTAATACTACCTTTGCAGTATAATATGTTCACAGTGGTCTGGGTGAATAGTAGCATTTTCAATCGAAGAACTTCCCAGATTTTAATTATTTTTCTCTTTTCTCTTTCCAGTGGGTGTACAGTGTTCTCGAATTCGAATTTACATAACGAATCTTAAAGCTACAAAGTTTCCCCGAGAGGAAGGAAAAACTTTTAACGACAAAAGAAAATTTTCCGCAGCGCCGTTCGAATTTGTATTAATAAAATGACATTAACGATTTGGGAGTCACATAATTTACTCTGCTCGTATAGTATATAAACAGTAGCAAGTAATATGTGGGTAGTATTATTAGTTATAGATTATTTGAGACACTTCTTTAATCAAGAATCGTTATTTATTTCATGTCAGGTAATAATTATTTTATTACAGGGTATTCTAGAGATTCCTTTTGTAAATGGATGTTTGAAGATTCTGGTTAAATCACCTAAAAATATGCCTCGGATACTAAAGCTGCCGTCTATTCAAGTCTCCAGGGTATTCGGCCAGAACTATTTATGTATGGCTACCAGCGACCTCTAGGACAGAAGTTCATGGACTTGGAGAGACGGCAGCTATTGCAACTGAGCCATATTTTGGGTGATTAATCAATCAGCCGGCGATCATAGCTCAATGGTCAACGCGTTTGCTTTGCAAGCCAAAGGTCGTGGGTTCGATCCTCGATGTAGATTAAAAAAAAAGTTTTTAATCGATTTCTGACCTCTAAGATAAATCCCCCGGTTGGTGTGAATGTCAGTCATAGCCTATTAATTGATATTGGTGGTAGACGAAAGTTGCCCCGTGAAGACCACCCATTCATAGTAAATTTCTGTAATAATAAAGGATGATGCGTGAATCTCGGGCTGTAGTCTATATCGTTGAAGGATCAACACTCCACATGCAGCGTTTAGCCATATACAACAT
Organism: Glossosoma conforme; assembly: GCA_022606575.1. Classification (NCBI taxonomy): domain Eukaryota; kingdom Metazoa; phylum Arthropoda; class Insecta; order Trichoptera; family Glossosomatidae; genus Glossosoma; species Glossosoma conforme. The sequence goes on from JAGTXR010000047.1 coordinate 444,882, forward strand.
GGTAAGCGTCATAGAATTCCACAGGTGAGACTTCAGAATTACTATCACCTTCTGTCGGTGTTCTCCTGTATGTGTTTACATAAAAAAAAACGAAATCCTTTAAGAAAATTAAATGATTACCCCGACTTTCCTGAGAACTCGACTATTTGCTACTAAGGGATTAACTTTATAGTTCTTCAGTAAATTACCTTATATATATTTAGCCATTTGTGCATATATAAGTTAAAATGTGGAGACTGTGATTAACTTTTTTGTTTTGCGTTTTTTTACCGCTATAAATTTAAAGTTACTGAAAAAAGTTGCAAATTCTGTGGATCACCTTACAAGTAATAATCATAATTTTAATCCGGAACATGTCGTTGGTGTTCTTCATAAAAATAATAAAGGTATGATACTTGACAATTTAGAATCACTAGATATAAAAAAAAACAATTGACAATTTCAAAAAAATCCTTGATATTCAATTAATTTTGACGGTTATATTTTCCTGATATTTTTCCTATAAATTCGCACTTATCAACTGTTTCGTCAAACGATGTCCCTTACATTTCTTGTTTCTCTTCTAATTTTCTAAGTAAGATTAACTGTTCTGTATTCACGTTAAGTTTTTAGTAAGAAGCTCCCGACGAAGGTGCTGTGGTACCGAAACTGATAGAGTTATTATTAAATGAAACTCATAGTGGTTTTATACAAAGTCTTACTAGTTTTATTCTTTATATATGACAAACCTGAAAATTTACTCAGTTTTACAAGTTAAAAAAAATTACACATGGTAAGCATAACGATAATGATGATGATACAAATAGATAACAAACAACTCGTTGGTTATTATTACAGAAGTATTAATGATAAAATGCCTATATTATGATTATAGGCACTCAATGATATTAAAATGTTTCATTATCCGAGTACGATTATTACCAGCATATATAGCCTGAGTATAAAGCGGAGAATTTTAATCAGAACAAATATCTAAAGCATCTTCCCCCCAATAAGGTTTCGTTTCCATTGAGGCCTTTCTATGCTTGAAAACGTTGCCTTTCCCGATATGGATACATACACGAAAATTATCATGCTATCTTATGAAAAAAAGGCATTTCTAGCATGACTGTGTAATATTTTATGAAATCAAATAACAATATTAAATTAGAAAAAAATACTATTAAACATGCTTATATGAATACGTAGTGTAGAAATACCAATGGCAGAGCTTTCTTTATGTTTTAAAATTTAAAAAAAATAAGCGATTTTTGTATTAAATAATTCGTAATACTTATATTTTTTCAATATTATTTTCAGTGCTTAAAGGAATAAAGATTAATTTATCAGATTTATATTCAGCAATTAAAACATATGCAAATTCACAGCAAACACCGTATTATATGACATTTCTCTTATAAAAAATCTGATAAAATAAACGGCGGATGCTGGGATTCGAATTTCGGATCGGGGATCTTTCTAAGCTATGTCATTTTTTTTCCCAACGCAATAATTTCTCGGCCACTGACGCCGTTCTATTGAATCGAGAAATTAACACGTAATTTATGAATAACACATATTATTCATGGATGGATTAATTATTAACTTCACGAATATTAATATTTGTATTTCAAGTATTTATTGTGGTATGTATGGCGCACATACGTATGAATCATCTGGAGTAATACTTATAATTCATTTTGCATGCACGCCGATCTCGAATAAATTAAGCAATGGTCTAGTTCGGTGTCTGTATTTATTCACGCAGTGGACTTTAGTATACGTATTTCCTCAACCACAAAATCTAGTAACGCAAAATGTCAGTTTCACAATTACATTTTTATATACTCGCAATATACGAAAACGTATCCTGCCTCGATGTTTCGACTAAAAAAACCTTCGCTTATCTGAGAATTAAATTAACTGAGTTGTCTTTTAACCTTTTAACTGCCGGCAGGTACATGTATGGTGGTACCCAGCACGCCGCGAATTTCACAACAAAAATAAAACCTTCTAAACATATCGTTATTGAAAGTGTTATAAAGTTTATTTATAAAATTTACCAAATAAATGAAGAGTGCGCCAGTCGTGCAGTCATTAATCCATAATCATAAAATTAATTTTTCACTATCCATTGTTGATTGTTCATTTAAAACGGCGCGTCTTAAGACGTAATTTTTGTACAAGCGGCGCTCCGTTCACAGAAAATTATGCGTCTTAAGACGCTATTGGCAGTTAAAGGGTTTTAATTGATCAAATCTCTTCAAAATGGTTTGTGATATTATGATATACTAGTTTATTTATTGAGTATTGTGATTTTTACGTACATTATTACAAAATATATAAACTTGTGCTTTACATTTATAGATTCTTCTTAAGCAATTAACAAAAAAAATAAAATTTTAAGACTTACAACGAAACGATAAGTATGTCCATAGAATCGTCCATATTGCTCAAATTTAAAAAACGTATTTACAAAAAAGCGAAATATTTAATTCAAAACTAAATTTAGATTGCATAAAAATATTTTCTTTTATCAGATCTAATTTTGCAGGTCTACAAATCGTATATTTCAAGATTTCTATCTCAAAGTCTGAAACATTTTTATGGCCGTGTAATGATAGCCAAAAATACTTTCTTTTCAATTTGACTACAGCTCTATTTACGGGGATTCCCAGATTTGCCAGATAATCGATTCTTATAAATAAGTAAAGTTTACAAAATAAGTTTTTAATTCATTTTAAATACTTGTAAAATTTAAATGAATTTGATCATGTTCTTAATAGGGTACAAACAATGAACGGTCTATCTCCGTCGAGATCCAGGCCGAAAGTAAAACAGAGCGCGCCGCAACCGCACAACCTCCGATCACTTGTCGGCTCTTTGACGAACTATCCGCTGTCAAAACAAGCAAAATGGCAACGCAACGCCTTTTTTTCGATAACTATCATTTTTGTATATGCGTGTCCGGAGAGCGAACAAAAATAAGTAACGAACGTTCGTTAATCGAGGCTTTTCGGCACGAGCATGTAAGAACTACATCGAGCTGATGTCACTAAGAATTCATTCATATAGTGTTATTCAGGGATAATAATCTATCAGGTGGTGCTCTCTTGCATGCATTAAACATTAAAAACTTTGGATTAGAATCTGTGGATTTCAGTCGCTTATCAAACAAAAACAGCATAAGGCGCAAATGTGTTTCTCCAATTTCAGGATTCTGCATTTTTCTACAGGGGCAATTTATTATATATTTAAAAACACATCAAAACGGAAAGAGTACTAATAGAGCTTTAAAATGATACCAACCACGACGTGCTAACTCAACGGCGACCGTTGACAAGCTGACGTAAAAGTGACGTAAAAAAAATGGTCATTTATTTCCGAAATACCTAATATGTATTATCCACAAAATAATCTTTATTTTAACGTTATTCAGTCAAATTATATTGCTAGCGTAAAAATGGGGAGCTGTGTTGAATTCTACGTTTTTCCACTAAAGTACCCTGATCGCATAGCTTTTATATGGTATTTATTTTATTGTCAATAAATCAGTAGAGTCCGGAAAATAACGTATGGGGTAATTCGAAAAGACTATCCCCGCAAATGATAAATATTTTATGCAGCAAACCGCATAAGCCGGGCGGATTACCTTTTTTTATGGAAATGCAAATACCGTAAAAACCATTCAAAAGCGCGCCGTGCGAAAGTTAATATTAAAGGCAATTTTAAATCATTGTTTATTTGCTTGAATTTTAAATTTCATTCGAATAATGAGCGTCACATACAACGCGACTGTCATTATTATCAGTGTATAATTGTACATATTAATGGGCTTTCATTTAAATTTAATACTTGCAAATAACCTGTACGCTTTACTACACGTTAATGTGTTACGTAATTGTCATAAAATATTGTTATTGTTACAATTATTATAGATTTTAATGTTAATACAATTATCGATAGTTTATTTAAAATTTTACAGTTGATAAAATTTATGTATCGATTTTTTTAAATTATGCACTTATAGAAGAATAACGTAAGGTTGTAATGACATAAATCTCATTTTTAGATTCTATTTCGGATGTCATTATTCTTTATGATGCATTAAGATTGGACTATTAAAAGACCAGTATTGACACAATATCCATTTTTTTAAGAATGCATTCTGGAACGACTGTCGCTTACCACCTACTCGTATTTTGACTAATAATTTATGACTATGATCGAGGGGATCTTATCATCATCATCATCAGCCTGTATCCGTCCACTGGCATGAGTCTCCATCTTCTTCGATCCTTCACCTTCCGCATCCAGGTCACTCCCGCTATTCTTCTTATGTCGTCAGTCCATCTTGCAGGGGATCGGCTAATGCATCGCTTGTCAGTTATTGGGCGCCATTCCAATACTTATCCTCTCCAACAACCTTCGTCTCTTTGACAAATATGTCCTGCCCATTGCTACTTGAGTGCGCCCATTCGTTGGGTAGCATCCATTACTTGAGTTCTTCTGGGTATTTCCTCGTTTAGCGACACTCCGAGCATGGATCTCTCCGTAGCACGCTGGGTGACCTTTATTGTATGGGTAAGACTTGCTGTCAGATTCCTTTTATCTGCGCCTTAAGTAAATACAGGGAGGATGCATTGATTAAAAGCCTTAGTGTTAAGACGTTGTGGAATTTTCGCTTTAAAAATGTACTTTAGTTTTCCAAATGCTGCCCATCCCAGTTGTATACGCCTGTTGATTCAGGGTTTTTATAGGAACGACAAATTTATGCTTCTTACTTATTTTTTTTCCTTATCTGAAATATCGTCACCTCGAAATTCCGTCACTTAATTCTTTCAGCTGCCACTGTCCATTCCTCGTTCTAGGACATTTCTGCACCTGAAGGTCCACTTAGGAAAATATATGTTTCCCGGCAAACTACGTAGCAGAAGTCTGTTGCTTGAAGAGAGACGTAGCTGTAGAATAAAAAGGAAATATTTGAGTGATTTGTTAATCTGATTTTTTATAAAGGAAATTGGATGATTAGCCCAACGCTTATCTTAGCCTTAGGGTTGACTCAATCCTTAATCCAATATATTCATCTTTTATACATATATCTTTGATTATGCGCCTCCACTATATTTTCGGTAATTTACGGGAGGCGGAGCTGACACGTGATGAATCTAAGACTGTGGCAGTTGACAGGGTTTTTTGGTAACAGTGTGTGAATGCCATATACTCCAGTTAGGGAGAAGACAAGGTATGATGATGAAGATGTTTCGATTTATATGACTACGTTTTATTATAATATTAATTCAACCACACACGAATCTATAGTAAGTACGGCGAGAAGTCATCACCAAGAAGAAGTTCTACAAAGCAACCCACGACACACTCCACGGTATGTTTGGGTAACAAAAAATAACCACACGGTTCAAATCGAGAAGAAGCTTCGTACAGTAGACAATGGAACTGGTGATACCTGAGGCTATTATGCGGCTGAGCACGTAAAGAGGCGCAACTGAGCGGAATGATTGGATTGCCCCGAAAGAGGACCTACCTCCTGGACACAAACAAGGGTGGAATATATGGAGGTCCCTTAAAAGACTTCGGACCGGAGTATGCAAGACGAGGACACAAATGAAAGCCTGGAAATTATACAGTGGACTGACTGAATGTGACTGCGGCACGGAGCAGACCCTGTCACACCTTTTGGAGTGTGCGCTGTGTCCGAATAACTGCACCCAGGAAGACCTGATGATGGGCGAGAGTAACGCCATCGACGTCGCCCACTTATAGGCAGACAAAATCTGACCCTTTTTTTTCCGACAAGATTATATATATATAGTAAATAAAGCATTTAACTCAATAAATAGACGTTTTTGAAAAATTAAATAACATAAAAATATTATTAACATGAAAATACCAAAAACACAATGATATAACATGTTTTTGCGTATAAAGCCGTTTGATGGCTTAGAATGTAACAAAGCACATTGTTTATTGTATCAGTATCTGATTGTGAAAAATTCGAATGCGCCTTTCAAAACATTTTCCTGAAAAATAAACGGCACTTGTATTAAATAAAGTGCTTTGAAAAGGATGAAAAAAAAATAACTTGACGACAAGTGGGTGAGTCGGGCCGTGATTGATACAAAATAAGAAGAACGATGCGGGAGAAGAAATGACGTGAAAGAAGTAAAGTGATGAGCTTACGAGATCCGGCAAGTAAACTTGAGAAGAAAACTGAACTCGGTTTGCCCCGAAGCTGCTGAAATTTTCACTGAAAAAAATTGAAATCCATTTTTCATTCGGTAACAATGCACTGTGTTTAATACTACAAAAAGAGCCTATTTATATTTTTATGCAGGGTGTACTCACCAGCAATTGGATACATTGAAATTAGTTCTGTAAGTATTTTTTTTACTATCTTGTCGTATTTTTTTTAAGCCTCGCTATTTCCTATCATCTGGGGTCGGCTCTCCTTGTGCACTATGTCTGTCTGTCCTACGTTGTATTCTCGGTCAAGCCCAGAGTTTTCAGATCCTTGTCTACAGTTGCAGTCCAGGTTGCCTGTGGTCTTCCAGGTCTTCTTCTTAGCGTGGGTATGTTGAGGGCTTTCTTCACCATGTGGTCCTCATCTCTCCGTGTCACATGCCCATACCATCTTAGGCGGTTTTCCTTTATCTTTTCAGGTATAGGGGCCACCCGAAATGATCCCAAATGAACCGAAATGAAACGGCAGTTAAAAAAAACTATCTCGTCTTATTTCATAATGCATATTTACTTTTATATAAATATACACTTAACAAGTGAAAAATAATATTTAACTGTTTTCATTTTTGACAAAAAAGAGCTTTTCAATCTACAAATTTACAAAATATGAATAAAAAAATATTTAGAAATATTTTACTTCTTATTGGAGGATGACATGTTCCAGCTGCCTCGAGTAGCCATTGTTAAGTCAATAAGGCAGTGTGCGCGTTTATGTAATGCAAGGTGTGAGTGACTAATGTCTAAGTGAATAATGAATAAAAAAAATTTTGAGGAAAATACTATGTTAAATTATAGCAGCCATTAAAAACAACAAGTAGTTTTATTTTTATTTTTATGTAAGCACACACAATACAGGAGAATACCGACAAATGGTGATAGTAATTCTGAATTCTGAATTCTCATCTGTGGAATTCTATGACGCTTGCTGCACCGGGCTATCTGACAGAACTTATCAAGCCTTCAGAAATAAGCGCGCGTGGAGAGACACTCAGATCGGCTAGAGCAAATAGAAGCACCCTGCAGCTGACAGAAGGTAGTCCTAGCACGGTCTTTGGCAATCGGGCTTTCAGCTACGCTGCACCAATGGCCTGGAACTCGCTACCGGAAAGCATAAGAGAGCTTAAAGCGGAGGCATCCTTCAGAAGCAGACTCAAGATGCACCTTTTTACTCGGAGAGGCAAAGAAGCGCTTTTGGAATGATCATTTGGTCATAAAAGAGCGCTATACAAATACTAATATAATAATAATAATAATAATTGCTATGCTGCATATGTATGCGCTGTATGAGGAGTGTTGATCCGCCAACGTCATAGACCACAGACCAAAATTCACGCATCATCCTTATTATTACAGGAATTTACTATGAATGGGTGGTCTTTACGGGACGATTTACGCCTACCACCAATTTTAATAATAGGCTATGACTGGCATTTAATGGGTGGAAGATCAAATTCACACCAACCGAGGGTAATGAAGAGCTAAGAAATTTATTAAGAATCCTTTTTTTTAAATCTCCGTTGGGGATCGATGACCTTTGGCTTGCAAAGCAAACGCTTTGACCTTTGAGCTACACTCGTTAGTGTGCACTTTTATGAAATGCAAAGGAGAGAAATAATGGATAAGGAAATTTTCGACGAAAATCGAAAAATACTATGTAAAATTATAGCTGCCATTAAAAACAATAAGTAGTAACTATAAACAGTAATAAGTTAATTACATTGCTTTAAAATATTTACTTATTTATATACGTAAGATGTAAAAAAAGGTGAATAAATAAATACTTATTATTTATAATGGATCTCAAAGTGATTGCTAAAGACATTGAAAAAAAAAAAGATTGAATTGAAGTTAACTTTCAAGATAATTTTTCATATATTTTTTTTAAATAATAATAATAATATATATATTTTGTAAATACATCATTCTAGTTAATGTCGGTGATCATACCTCAACCATCTTGCATAGAAATTGACCATTTTAATCATTCGGCCACATGGTTTTGTTAGGTGAAGATTATAAGATTATAATATTTATAATCATGACTTAAAAATAAAATATGGTATGGGTCTCATGTGTTGACATCACCCGTCTTTAAAAAAACGACAAGAAGGAAGGATGCAGGAGCAGATTAACAACACAAAAAATTTGATCTTGAAACACAATCAGCATTTATTTTTAGCAAAGACTTGTATTTTCGTCCGATCGGTATAGCGTTCGCCGGCCGGACGAGTTAGAAGTTAACATCCAGCTCCGCCAAGACAATCACGGCAAAAAAACAAATTAAAGATGACAGTTGCACCAACATGAAATGGAGCAACTGTCATAACAAATAAAATGGCGTATGAAAACACATATTTATGTGCATGTCAGGCGAGCGAACAAAAATAAGAGACCAAAAGTTGTTTTTTGAGGCCTTTCGGCATCAGCCTAAAAGAGCTATAGCAAGCTGATATCAGTGCTTAAAAAAATCTTACAAAATCGGATCTGTTCTAAAACTGGCAAGTTGACCCTTTCTACCCATACTTTAGTACTGTCTCGTTAGTGGGGGAGAATTTATAAAGAAAATATCTAAGGACGTAGTCAGTTTCTGCGTTAGATTTATTCATAAAGTTGATTATATTTCCACAATGTTCTCTTATTATTTTTTAATGAGGAATAGGTTTTATTTCGACTTTTTTTCTCCTTCTTGTAATATAATAATAATGTGGTATAATTAAATCGTTACAGCCAACGTAGGTTGAAATGAGGCATAAAAATAAACGTTATAATACGAGTATAAATGAAAGACCACCATTACACGAATTGAGTGGTTTATTTAATAAGATTATATATATATATATATATATATATATATATATATATATATATATATATATATATATATATATATATATATATATATATATAATCGTGTCGGAAACAACAGGGTCAAATCCTGCCTGCCCAGAAGTGGGAGACATCGATAGCGTTACTCCCAGCCATTATTAGGTCTTCCTGGGTGCAGCCACTCGGATACAGTGCAAACTCCAGAAGGTTGGACAGGGACTGCTCCACGCCGCAGTTATATTCAGTCGGTCCGCTGTAAGACTGCCAGGCTTTCATTTGTGTCCTCGTCTTGCACACTCCGGCTCGAAGTATGTTAAGGTATTTCCATATATTCCACACCCGGTCGTGTCCATGGGCTAAGTCCTCTTCCGGGGCAATCTAAGTATTCCCCTCAGTAGGGCCCCTCCACATGCTCAGTCGCAGGGTGGCCTCAGGTATCACCAGTTCCGTTTCTCGACTATAGGAAATTTTTTCATGATTTGAGCCGTGCCGTTTAGTAAGATGAACGAGTGATTTATGAATATTATTTACTTGAAAACGTAATTGACGAAGCCATTTATTTTTTACTATTATATTAATTGACTCACAAAGTAAAGCGACACTACTACTATATGCACATTCTAATTATGTATTTATATTAGATATATTTTGTTGAAGTTATTTATTGCTGTGATATTTGTTTGAATTAATGCATGAAATGTGGAATAATACATCAAAATTTAAAAATATTTTAATAATCACTTAAGCGCGCGATGGATTTGTCACATCATGCGCCTTGATGGTCTTCTTCAGGAAATTGTGGAAAGGATGATTGAAGATAGAAACTGCAGAGGGCGCCCTAGGCAGGATTATTTGCAACGAGTGTTCGAGGACATGAGTTGCAGCTGTTATGCTGTGCTAAAGAGGGTTACAGAAGATTGAGAAAAGTGGAGATTGAGATGCAAGATTTTGTTGCTGCAAGCTAACCCAACGGTTTGATTCTACTTATATCCTCCACTCTAAAAAGACGTTATTCAATTTCGTGGTGGCAGAATGACGAGCAGATTAAAAACACAAAAACTTTTTTTGAAGCACATTGACATATATATTTCGATCACTTTACGAACTTCTGGCCCGGACCTAGTCACAGCATTCAGGCCGCGCCAACCTCAATCGGACACCCGTCACGGTCGGGGGACAACTACTGACCTCGGCACCGCGTCGTGGTCGGTAACACCCAGCGCCGAAAGTGGCGATCTCTATGACAAACGTTACTCCCGTGAACGGACTTGTCCAAAATGCCAATATGGCGACACATACAAGTACGATGATTGAATATCGAGGTTTTCGGTACCAGTCAGCAAGGGCCATATCATGCTGATGTCACTTCGAAGAAGAAGAGAATATTTGAGACAAGTGTTTACGTATAAGAAGTGAAGAAAAAGATGCGCTGTTTTTTTGATGCAAACTGATTCTCTATTTAAATTAAGAATTATAAAAATGAAAAAAGTATGAACTATTGAAAGCCACTGTTTACTAAGGGTCCCATTTAATGATTTGTTTCTTAAGTTAAAAAAAAAAAAAAGTAAAGTATCTTGAAGCTCGAGTATCATGTAAGCTCACGCCTTTTAATTGCAAAGAAAGGTGTATGAAAAATTTTCAAAGGCACCGCGTCAAAGCATATCTCATTCATCAGTGTTTTCTGTCAGCGGATGCCTGAAGGATGCCTGAAGGACACCTAAGGCTCAGAAGAGTTCTTTTAAAGAACTTTCATCCAATCGCTTCACAATGCTCGTGTCATAAGAAAAGAAACTTGCTAAAGCAAAATACAGATTCATAATTTTGTTAAAAAATACACAAATTCATTATTTATATTATTATTTCACCTGTGATACCCATGATATCCATAGCTGCACGTTAAAGAGACTACTAGATTAAACTAATGTGCCTTTTAACATCCTATTTATTTAAGGAAAGAGATGACTTCAGGCTGCCAGAATAGTTATCGGATCGCGTGGTGAACAGATTACGAGCAGATGAGCAACACACGCTCTTATTTAGAAGCACATTGACATATATATTTCGGTAAGCTTGACAAACTTTCGGTCCGAGAAAGAGCGCATGCTTTCAGACCCCAGCTGGATCCCAACGATTGGATTTTTAATCGATTTCTGAGCTCTAAATACTGCAGCTGTTGAGAATTTGATTCCTCACCGATTAAATGCCAGTCATAGCTTATTAATTAAAATTGGTGGAAGAAAAAAGTCATTCCGTGGAGACGACCCATTCATAGTAAATTCCTGTAATTATAAGGATGATGCGTGAATCTCTGCAGGATCAACACTCCACATGCAGCGCTTAGCCATATGCACCATGGTTAGCGTCATAGAATTTCACAGATAAGACTTCAGAATTATTATTACCGTCTGCCGGTATTATTCTGTATGTGTTTCCATAAAAAAATTAAAAATAAACGTTTTACTTATAAAATTTGATTTCATATTTATTTTGAAATATAAATCAATTTAGAGCATTTGTTATAAATAGTACGTGAGAAGTTAGAGTTAAAGTAAGACTGTAAATTCATTAAAATGATTGATTATTTGCGTATTGTTACGATGAAAGTGTATAATGGATTTGTATTGTAAGTGGACTAAGAACAAATTATTCAAAGTAAAAATATCCATTGAACCAAAGCCTTTCAATGTCTGGTGCATCCATCAAATCGGTATTGCCATGAAAGAAAATCGTACAATATTTGATCAAAGAGATATAATTATTAGATCATTTATTAAAGAAGCAACACTGCACATTATTTATCTACATTTGTTTTATTTGTGTACATATTGAGAGTGAAAGTCATTTGAAATACGATTTATTAAAAAAAAAACAAATTGATGCCTTTTTTAAACCTTTTAAACATTATGAGAAGTTTGCTAAGTAAACAGCTACATATATTTTGCAACATTTAAAAGTGATAAATAGTTGTGAGAAAACTTTTCAAAATGCAAGTATGACTTTAGAATTATTAAAATGGTTTTAGTGGATTTTTTATTTAAAATATCCATTCTATATCGGAAAATATAGTAAACGAAAATTTCTGTCACTCAGTTTCGTCTGTAACCAGTGCTCATACTGATATCAGCTTCATATAGCCCCTTTAGACTGATGCTGTAAAGCATCGAAAAACGATCTTGTTTCTCTTATTTTGGTTCGCTCGCCTGACATGCACATCTAATGTTAGTTTAAATTGTATGATCTTGCACGGAGTTTACATGTGCCATTTTTTTTGTTATGACAGTTGCTCCATTTAGTGTTGGTGCAACTGCTTCAATCTTTAATTTGCTTTTTTGCCGCGATTATCTGGGCAGCGCTATATTTCAGAGGCTCCGGCAGTTGGCAGCTCGCTCGCGACCGGTATGGCAAACGCCTAATGGCGTTCGCCTAATGGCGTTTGCCATACTGGGTGGATGAAAAAGAAAAAATATAATAAAATAAACGTGAGTTATGAACCAAAAACCAATTCGATATCAAACTTAAAGAGGAGGATATCAATACCTTCATCATCATCAGAATCATCAGCATTTGTACGTCCTTTACTGACCATAGGCCTCGCGCACGAGTCGCCATCCTCTTCGATCGCCTTCCGCATCCACGCAACTCTAGCTATTTTTCTGATGTCGTCAGCTCATCTTTCTGGGAGTCGGCCAACGCTTCGTTTCCTTGTTCTTATTAATACCTTATTCCAAGATTTACACCCAAAGGTGCACCTAGGAGCATATATATATCCCAACAATCTTCAGGAAAGAAGACAGGAGACGGCAACTGTAGTTTTTTTGCTGTCGATACATTAAACAGTATTTTTTAGACAGACGAATTATTAGCCTGACGTTTTCGTTATTAGACCATTTAAATTAATCCAAGTTTTGATTGGCGTCAAATATTGTCTAAATTTGGCGATCTTACGAGAACTATACATACAATGTTCTATTGTCGTTCGCCACGTTGATAACATTAGAACAAAGCGATTAGATTTTTTTAATGCGATTGCCTTTTTTATCAATGATTTGTGGCAGCCAAATGTTTTTTTTTTAATAAAATAATGGGACTAAATTTAGGTGAAGTTTTACCAAATAAAAAATGAACATATTTAATAGTATAATTGAACGATCAGTATATTGATTTAATAAAATTATTGTCTTCACGGTATTCTAAATATCAAAAAACTAATTTCAATACGAACAATAATGTAAATAATAAAGAACAATTTATTTCCATAATAAATGATTCTTTATAGTTTGTCTAGTAATTGAAATACAGTGTTCAATGCCGAAATAAAAGTTCCGATGGAACTATTTTACAAATTTCCACCCAATTAAATGCCAGAGTAACGATTTTCAGGGCTTTCATTCGAACGTCAAGTATCCCAGGCTTGCAATTGATGCGTTGAAGCCTTCTGAAGCAGGGGCATTGAAACTTTTATTTTTCTCTGGACTTTAATAAACTTAACTCCTGGTGATATATACTATTATAATTAATATATTTATTTTGGATAAAAACATATAGAATAGTGAGTAACTTCAGAAGACCTTGGTTTATAAGGACTCTATGAAATTAAACTGGTTCAGCTGGACACTGCCTTTAGAAAGGGCATTAGACATTATGTGTATTTAAATTTATTATCAATCTATTTTTTTAAGCGATTCAGATTGTATTGGAGAAGATACACAGATGCATGGAGAGCATTCTAACCCTTTCGCATCGGTTGGCATATGCCGTTCAATATTCCTTGACCGTCGACATCCGTTGACGTGAAATATCGTTTTGCTGATTTCATTACTCGTTGTGACATATACGGTAGGAAATAAGAAGCGCAGTCATTACCTTTATCAACCTACATGTATTCTTTACAGGAATCTGTAAAGCATGTATAAAAATATCGCTAGGTTTCGTCAAAGGAGCGATTTTTCTGTAACCCACATGTGTCAATGTGGTGACATGTATGGAGTTACATAATGAACGTTTGATAAATGTAATAGTTTTTTATGCGTCATCTGATAGCTTTAGGATAGAAAAACCAATGTGATATATGAAAATAAGTCAGATAAGTACATTTATACTTCAAATACTAGTTTTAAGCAAAATAAACTGTTTGAAAAATTCCCGTTGTATTGACAGTATAATTTGTATTCCTACGAGCCGTAACGAAAGGGCTAAAGATTGCTCGTGGTGTTGAAGATGGCGATATAATTTTTTTCAGGATATGTTAACCACGTAAGGATGCTTGGAAAATATCCCGTGAGAACATAGTTGATGAATAATTGCTGAAGGTATCATTAAGAAGGTTTGCAAGAGCTGCTTTCAAGAAAATGGTGATAAAACAGGATATATGTGTATTTTGAAGTGATTGATTCAACATGTGTTTTATTGTGGATTAAAAAGTCGTTATGATAGTGTTATAATTTATCATTATGTAACATACTCACCAAAAACCAGTGAATTCATAAATTATGTTTTAAAAGCAGAAGTCTGCGCAATATACTGGCTGTATGATGGCTTGATATTGTGAGATACGACGAGTTGAAAAAAAAACGAGCTAGCTTCTTATACTACAGACAGTCATGATACAGAGTAGATCTGATTAAGATTCGCATTATGAGTACCGGAGGATAGCATATGCTACAGCTGTGTTAAGTTCTCAAGGTCTCATTATCTAGGAAGGCTGTCAGGTAATATACATTATATCTATAGAGTATACTCGGTAGAGCTGACACAGGATGAAGCCAAACTATAACTACTTGCAGAGTCTTACGGCACAAGTTCATGACGACAATATGCTTCAGTTAGAGGAACCATCTCAGAAAGGATGGTTCGATCACATCATGCGCCTCGATGGTCTTCTTCACGACATTTTGGAAAGAATGGGTAAAGTAGAAATTGAAGAAGGTGTCCTTGACGGGAGTATTTGCAGCAAGTGTTCGAGGACATGAGTTGTAGCTCTTATGTTGAGCTGAAGAGGACTGCAGAGGATCGAGAGTATTGGAGATGCAAGATTTTGTTGCTGCAAACCAATCTACCGGATTGATACTACGAAGGAGAAATGGAATAGACATGGTATCATAATGATGATGATTTATCAGATGCACTGTCTAATTGGCTAAAAATACAATCGAAAAAGTACTTTGTCTAAAACTCGTGACTGCTGTAGACGTCATTTGCGGTGATTGGGTTAAGCGTTGCAAAGCTCGCGTTCCGTCAGTTGGTGATCGTGGCTCTTGTGGGTGAAAAGCCTTCGTCATCCGCTAAGGGTCGGGAGCGATCGTTAATCATCGGTGACGCGGGATCAGAGGACTGAAAAATGAAAAAAAAAACGCCTGAAAAAAGCTCACCGAAACAACGCGCTGAAAGTGTAATGTATACGGCGCTCCTGAAAAAAGGTTCGGTTTATTATTTAAGGCGCGGGGAAAAACACAAGATAAATCTAGCAACGACACGAAACACTCATTGGCAATTCATTGATTTGGGGTCAGTATTCGTCACACTGTGTCGATTTAATCTTATATTTATTGTGGAATCTTTGACATTATAAAATAGCATTTTATTGAATTAAAAATCAGTAAAACAGAGTATGTTTGTGAAAATTGCACGTCATTTGCGGTCATAATTTTTTTTTCACTTATGCAATGATGGCAATTGATTGTATTTAAATACAACATCACCTTACCTAATTTAACTCCTACTGAAGAGTATGTTTCGTTGTCACTCACAAGTAGAATTCAAAACAAACGCTGCGCTGCAAAGACGTTAGAACCAGATGTCTAAGTATTTTTTGTTTTTATAAAGGAAAAAATGTAAAGCAGTAAAGCAAACTTGTGTTCGTATTTATTGCCATGATTCTTAAGCGTCATTTAAGTTACCTTTAACAGTAAAATTACAAAGGAAATAATAAAAAATGGTTAATAATGAATTAAAACTTGTTCAACGAATCATTAGTATATTAGGTTCATAGTTTACTTTATTATAGAATTGATATTAAAATACAAGTGTAATTTATTTAAAGAGTTAATTTAGTTCTAAATAATTTATAATTATTATACACAATGACATTCTAGCTTTTAAGATACGTAAATCTTTACATAAATCAATCACATTTTATCATAGACATAATTTTCCGATTATTTTGTTAAATTAAATTTTATAAGTCGCTAATGATTTGATAATATTTTTTGATTACTAAATATCGATTTAAGACAAATATTGTTGTTTCTTTGTTACAATAAGAATAAGTTAACTTTCTCTATATAATACGAAATTTTGACTCGTGTAAACTTTCCGTACGACAAGTTTCAGTCCGGTTATTTAGTTGGGTAGAACAAACGCGGCATTATTAACTTGTGGACTGTGACTCAAGTTTACGAAACGGGTCACACATTGGCTATGGATATAAACATAATGAAAATGGCTGGAAAATAATATTTTTCCAATGTACATTATTGATCATGTCTCGACGTCGTATTTGCCACTAAAAGTTTGCAAAACAAAAGTTCCCCGTTCAGCCAATAAATGGCGCGGGAAACAAAAAGCTTTCGAAGTTTTGATTAACGTAAGAAACTAAATCACAGATGTCTTTTAGAAAATACTTGGATTATATGAAATTTCCAAGCAGAGTTTGTAATGGTCGACTAAAGAGTTCGGGAATGTTTTTTTATATTAATTTTTAATTTTTAAGATTTCTATTAATAACACGTTTTTTTTATAAAGGTCCCACTAAATGTAGATATAATATAAATTTATTTTTTAAAATTAAGTAAAGGATGATATTTCAAAACAATTTTTTGATTTTTTTTGAAGGCTACTATTTTTTTATTTAAGCAATTTATATTCTTTCCGAATAAATGCGCAAATGTGATATTTAAATATATTTTTTTTCATTTTAAATTTCATTGAATAAAAAATAAAACAAGTTCATACATTGTCAGTTCTGAGATGTGGTGATGGCTCTATAAATTTCAGGTTGTTAAAAATATTTAAATATTTTAATTACTAATTTACATTAAATTATTTTATAAACTCTTTAAAAATAATACATTATTGAGATATCGGCAAAACTGAAAGTCAAATGCGTATATACACACCAATAGCTCCCAAACTCTTTTGACCCACGGTCCCTCTTTATTGTCAAAACTCGCCTCGCACCCCCTGGGTGCAAAACTACGTAAATAAAATAAATAAAAAATAAATACAAAATTAACTTTGATGTCCTGAATTGTGACAAATTGTGTTCAAATTCAATAAGTAAATAAATAAGCATTTAACAAAATTGACATTAAATATATTGTTGTCTTCATTACGACTAAAAATATGAATAAATTACATATGCTTGTCCCAGTTTCTCTCGACTTTTCTGGCAATATTGTATTAATTTAATTTACAATATAATGTCATTGTCAGTATAGCATATGTTTTTGTCACCAGACTGCTTATGTTATTATTATTATTATTTTTTATTTAATCAAATATAATAGGATACATTTAAGATTTTATTGACTGTATTAAATTCATTTTTTTTTATTGTTTATTTTTTTTGGAAATTCGCTTTCCACGCCACTTAAAGGTAGATCTTATGTGTGGCGTGGGATTCGTCTTTGATTATTGCAATACTTTTTAGTAGATTAATTAAAAACCGATTTTATTTCTTACAATGTACTGCTTTTTTAACATCTCTTGACACAAATTTATGACACCGAAAAACAGCCATCCTCAAGTTTTTGTAAATTAAGCAGAGTTTTTATTTTAATTTAACTCTTAATATTTTTAAAGACTTGTGAATGTAAATATTGAAGAATTATGCCGAAAGCAATTTAAACAGAGAGAGACACAAAAAACATCGTAAAAAGATACAATTTCAGTAATTTATTGCAGCATTTTACGAATATATACTCACATAATATTGTTAGCAGTTTAAAAACGCGAATTGTGAATAAAGTCTGGGAGGCTTTCATCAAACAGTGTATAGATAATGAATTTATTCTGATTCTTATTATTTTCTATTCGAACGAAGCAAGGGCTTTGTGTGCCTCACAATCATCAGTTTAATTATCGTTTTGAGCTTGAGAGCTTTTAAGAGTTGTGAAAAGCTCGGATTGTGTCGAAGGCTAAAAGCACGACTCCTCGAAAATACTCAGCCAAGAGCAAATATTAACTTAATTAAGCGGCGCAATCTAATTGGTTATTGATAATAGTTGATTGAAATCTAATCAACCTTAAGTCTTGCTAACAAGCAATCTCGATTGATGAGGATTCCACGATAATGTCTATTATTTATGGCATCTGTTTATTAATGCATCTTCAAGAGCATTAACACAGCAACTCTTAAAAGTGACGTATATTTATAAAGATAATAATAAAAAACTGTATTTTTATTGTACCACGATTAATCTCATGCGTTTTGATTTAATTAATTGAATATTGTTATTTTAGCGTCGAGCTAATAATCCGATCTCCTTAAAGCAATTCTGATTATTGAACACCCGAATATTTATCTGGTACTACAGCTGCAATTTATGCAAGTATGCGGGGCTCTTGCCCTGTAGGTTCCCTGGAATCATCTGTGTTCCCTTGTAGACGTCCAGTAAAAAGGTGTTCTGGGACAAAACATAAGATAATCTGAGCTAACACAACTGTGAAATGGAAATTTGCGGTGTGCATATACTTCAATTATTCATTGCTCTGTTTCTTTTTACCCTCGTCAATACTACCAAATCTAGGAGTGGCTATGAATGACTCTCTAAATGTCTTGCTGTAGTACGCCGATGACGATGTTGACATAGAACACTCCACTGCAGATCTGTACAACATTATCGACAGGTTGGAAGATAACGCTATGCGACTGGGCTTGCGAATTAATGCAAAGAAGACCCAGTTGCTGTGCAAAAGCGCTTTTCGAGATACAAATCATGCACTCACCAGGGTCAGATCATTGATAGGGTTGAGAGTTTCAAATATCTCGGCGAGCAGATCACACAAAACGGTGATTTTCATAAGGAGCTCGCTTCCCGCCTTGGGAATGCTAGAGATTCTTTCAACTCCATGCGCAATATCTGGGATTCGCAGCTTTACGCGATCAAAACAAAATATCATCTTTACAGCGCTTAGATCATTCTCATTCTTCTCTACGACTGTGAATCTTGGCATCTTATCAAAAATCAATGCAGCCGAATAATGGGCTTTAAAAACAGATCACATAGGCTTTCTACTATGACAACATTATTTTTATAATAAAATGTAATGCACCAAGCTTATAATATCTAAGGTTCAACGTGAGGCGATGTTAATAGATTGAAAACAATAAAGTACTATTAAAAGTATTTTATATTATCTGAAAACACATTAACGTAACTATTTTTCAGGAAAGAATGCGTGTTAAGTTGCTTCTGGTGAATAATTTATCAAAAAAAAGATTTAGATGATAAACTTGATTACGTAAAATTTAATTTTAAGGATTTCATCCGATAGCTTCACCGAACCACTTAAAAATACGCTTTGTTTATTTAACTATGCCATGAATATCAATGCGTATTTTGCTTTTAACTTGTCGTCGCTTTACGAAATACAAACATTATCTTCATCGCTATTATTTATTATGACTTTATGATTTTTAACACTTATTCGTTTGTCTATAAGCGTATTAAAAATAATATTTAGTAATCTAGAAACATCCAAGCTTGACTATAAATCATATATTGAGCTAGAAAATCATATGTCTAAATAATAAAAAGTGAACATATTTTTTTATGTAAGCACATACAGGAGAATACTGACAGATAGTGATAGTAATTCTGAAGTCTCATCTGTGGAATTCTACGACGCTTACTATGCTGTATATGGTTAAGTGCTGCATGTGGAGTGATTGATCTGCCAGCATCATAAACTACAGCCCGAGATTCACGCATCATCCTTATATTATTAAAGGAATTTACTATGAATGGGTGGTCTCCACGGGAAGACTTTCGTCTATCACTAATTTTAATTTATATGCTATGACTGGCATTTTACGGGTGAGGGATCAAATTCAAACCAATCAAGCGTATTTTAGGGCACAGAAATCTTTTTTTTTTTAATCTGCGTCGGGGATTGAACCTACGAGCTTTGGCTTGCAAAGCAAACGCGTTGACCATTCAGCTATACCCGCCGGCAGCTCATTATTATCAATTTTGATGAAAAAAAAAATTACCCCAAAATTAAAGTAATTGACATAGTCAAGAAAGCAGAAGAATATTTTTTTAATATATAATAATTTTAAAAGTACAAGTATGCAAAAATATTTGATGATAATAAATTAATCCGAAAAATGATAATAAAACTCATCACACCGTATTAAAGTGTAAAGCCAAAAATACATTTGTTAATTTTATGAACGATCACTGTGCCGCTTTAATATAGAACACGTAACATTTCAGCAGTATTGAATTTCAATGAACTGAACCATACTAACGTTTCACGAATGTGATTCGTAGTGATGTGCCGCGGAATAGTTCTGAAACTGAATTTCAGGATAGAGGGAGCTGAGTTGGTATAAATGGGATTCCGTGGTCCGTTTGTCGACGATTCAGCCGATTCATATTGTAAACGACATCTATCAGCATCCACTGAACCAATTGACTGAGAGGGAAATATCTGACAGGAACAGACCGGGAAAGTTGATACTATTATAGTGACTGAAGAGATGTGTAGTTAGCATCAATAACTATAACAGTATAGTAACTTGTATGTGACTTGTATACAGCTATTTAACTTTAACACGAGCTTAAATAAATAAATTCAAGCAAAAAACAAGAAAACATATTTTTTTGTGACTTCACGAATTTTCTACAACATATTTAAAATTATAATCTTAAATTAACTTTAATTAAAAAATTAATAAACTGAAAACATTTAATTTTGATTCACATTTATTTTAAATTATTACATGTTTCGGCATCACTGAAGACCATCTTCAGTTATCATTTTTTTTTCATTTTAAAATAAATGTGAATCAAAACTAAATATTTTAAATATATTAGTTTTTTAATTGAAATTAATTCAAAATTATAGTTATGCAGTTTCATCAAGTATCTTCGATTGATAACCTTAATGATACATATTTAAAACATACGGAAAAGGTTTCAACACTCTCAATTTTAACAGTAACCTATTTGTAATATTGGTATATCGGCGTGTTGTAGGTAAACACTTTGTGAAACGCTAGAAGAATGATCATTGTTAATTACATTATAAGATAAGAAAATAATTTCGAAAGATGGATTATAATTGAAGTTTTATAAAAAATAATGAAATTATTGATTAGATTCCTTCTTTTTTTCCATATTTGAGTACGCGCCATATTTGGAACGCGGAATGCTCTCTAAAAACATCCATGACTTAGTTCTCTTAGTTGACATTGTCGATAGAAATCTCTTTGCTCGAAGGTATATTTTAAAACATATAGTTCCTGATGACTTTTAAAACAGGATTCTGGAAGTTTAAAGAGAAGTGTGCAGTTATATTGGAGGTATAGTTTAATTGGTTAGTTAATATATTTTTTAAGGAAATCGGATGATTAGGTCAACACTCTTGAGACCTAGATCATACATCAAGTAAAAATGGCTAATCCAACATTATATCCCCATCCAATGTTGCATTATGGTAATCTAACGAGAATCTCACTTCTAATGAGCTTTTTGTCATAATCTTAATACCTTGACTTATATTCGTCAAAATCTTCATCATTAGCCTGTGTCTTTTCACTGTTAAGCGTTGGTCTCCTACATGAGTCAGAAATAACGTCACAAAATTCACCAATCACGTCTTAATAAACCACGTATATTTTATCATATTTCAGTTCTCAACTTAGTTACGTTTCTGGCTCGCAGATTTTTCTTTCAAGGTGTCATTACAACCAGCGCGACTGAAACTCTAGTCGCTGAAGCGTTTTCCCCGAAAGAGCTTTATTTCAAATCGAGTTTGAGCCCTTTTCCGCGAAAAATAATCTGTATTTATTTCCATTCCCCCCACGCTGAAAGCCGGCACTTTGCGGCCGGCAGAGAACGCTAGTTTTCCCGAGTGTTTTCTTTGATCCTGGTAACGAGACGAATTACAATAACACTACAGAAATTACTCTGTGTATAAGCGATACTCAACGGAAAGTCAAAATTCATAGTCATAACAATAATACATTGCTCATTCTTTTTGTTAGGAATAAATGTTACACTGATATTACATTTATATACAAATTCACAAATTTTAAGCATTTCATTCTTAATACGGGTATATATTTATCTACAAATACTCTGAAGTCAATCGTTTGAAAATATAAAGCTAGACCAGCTTAAAAATACTGCAATGTTAAAAAATCTTTCCTTCTTCTTTGTGTCAGCGACGTGAAATTATTTCTGCCCAGTATCTGGCAATATCGATAGCCCGTGTGTTGCCTAGCATTCAGTCGTGAGGTGTGCAGCTTGTTGGGCACACGGGGCAGGATATTAGGTGTGAGGCGGTCTGCAGATCTCCGCAGTCAGACAATAATGACCGAAGCATTCCCCACTGCTCGAGGTTGTCCTTTGTTCTACCAACTCCAGTTCGTAATCTGTTTAGTGATTTCCAGGTCTGCCAGTCAAGGTTCTTGCCTGTTAGGAGGACTTGCTTTGGAGAAATGAAATCCTCTGATGCGTGTTGTCAGAACTGGAGTATCTCATTTTCAGAGCCGGATGTGAGAGGTTGTGTGGATCTCAGAAAGCTGCTTCGCAACTTCAGTGTTGGAGTTGGAGGTATCTGATTATACAAGTAGTGAGACGGTTGGTTGATTGCCTTACCCATTTCATATCATGTTTTGGCTCTTTTAAGCGGTGTGTAAAAAAGTAAAAAATGACAGTCAATTTTTAGTATCACAATACTTTTGAATAACTACTGTACATATAAAACATTGCATAATATATTAATATAAATGACAACTCAGGAATAAAACGCTGACATCTATTTTAAGGCACGTCTCTTTGAGCTGTGATTAATAGGAAGCGTCAGAAAATATTAATGATAAATATAGTATGAAATATTATTGCTATATTTCAATTACGCAAGCATCTCTTAATAACGCTTCCCTTTGACTGAAATATCGGGACCTGAAAAGTCAACCCTTTTCATCCTTATGTTACTATTTACATTAATTTTTCGTACCCTCTATTCTTCACTTGTTCTATCTGTTCTGGAATATGGGAGCTCAGTTTGGAATCCCAATAAATACCATATACATTATTATGTTTGAAAAATTTCACAAAAAATATTTCTCCGACGTCTCTATTTTTATATTTACCATAACTTTCCATTCAATTCGATCAATTCCGAACATTACTCAACTCTTTTTCTTCTAGGGATGCTTTCTTTCCATTCGTTCCCGGAGGAAAATTGCTGCTCTCAAACATTCATTCCTTCTTCTTCGCGGTGCAATTCACAACCCTGGTATTCTTGAATGTTTTAACTTCTATGTTCCACACAGTACACTCGTGGTCGTAGCCATCCAGTGTTTTTAATCCTAGTTGATGCTTGTGGAGCTTTGAGCACTCAATTTAGTACAACGGCAATGGCGCTCCCAAATGGCCTACCAGCACACCTCGATCCTTTTCTTGCATCCTTTTCCTCTTTTGTCGATGGTATTGTTGTCCTATATCTCTGTGATCGTTGACACGTGTCACATTCTTCATCTTTTATGTTATTTTTATTTTTTATTCTCTTTTCTATGTATAGTATAATTATGTTAACTCTATTTTTCTTAATATTTGTACATTGGAACTTCGGTTATGTGAAATAAATAAATAGTTTCTTATATACAAGTAGTCATAGTAACAATTAAATTAGTTTTTGTTAATACATTCAATGTTGCCACCAGATTCGTTGCTTGTAGGGTCAGTAGCCAAGATCAAATCAATCATCGAATCCCTACATCAGGATAGCAAGTGCTGCGTGCGGATTGAAGCAATAACCATGGACTATATATGTAGTCGTGTCGGAAATAGCAGGGTCAGATCCTGTCTGCCCAGAAGTGGGCGACGTCGATGGCGTTACTTCTGGCCATCATCAGGTCTTCCTGGGTGCAGCTATGGACTGGTTCGAGGTATCCACTGGTGTGCAACAAGGCTGTACACTTGCTCCGTTTCTCTTTACCATCGTCATGGACTTCATATTCCTCAAGTCAATTCCATCAGATTAAGGAGTGGCTGTGAGAGACATTCGCAATGTCTGTGACCTGGAGTACACTGATGATGCCGATATCATAGAACACTCCACTGTAGATCTGCAGAACAGTATTGATATGTTGCAAACTGACTCTCAGTGACTGGGCTTGCAAATTAATGCAAAAAAGACCCAGTTGCTGTGCGGTCACTCACAATTCGTCGCTCGACACTCAAACCGGGCGGACGTGTCTAGTCATCATACCTACAGGATGGCGAACTGTTGCGATTGTGATATCGCGCAAATAAATCGTCGCTTAGACGATCACCGTTTGCTGCTGGAGAGGCTCTTAAAGGCTGTTGGATGCGGGATGGATGATGCTCTGACATCCGTTGGTGTGGACCCTCCACCCAACCCGACAAGTCTGCCGACTTCCCGCAGAAGGCGCTTACCTCGAGCGTGCAAATCAATTCCGGCTACCTACGCTGAAGCTGTCAACATTCCTGTGTTGATGTCGCTTAACTGTGACAGCAGAGACTCCGAACCTGCCGTCAAAGAATCCGCTTCGAGTGAGGCCACCGAAGAGGACTCCTCGGAAGATACTATCGAAGGAGCCCCTGCTGTTTCGAGCAAGGCTCCCAAGGACTCCCGTTCTCAGCTGGGACGAATCATCGTTCGACGAACTGGAGGACCTGAGTGCTTTCTCCGTGGATGTCCTCTCCCTCCCCCGAGCAATCTTTCCGGAGAAGTTCAACGTTCTAAGTTGAGTCGCGCCTCTCCGCATGGGGAAAGGCAACAACATTCAGCACGTCTGATGATCCGTGGCTCTGCAGCTCCTTCAAAAAACGTTACTGGAGTGAAGATGGCGTATCTTCACGCCAAGGGCCTTCACCCAGATACATCGGCTGAGGACTTGCAGAGCTTCTTGGCAGCGACCGCTGCATTCAATCCTTCTTGGATGACCATCAGGAGAATTGTCAGCAGGCGGACGCTGTCAACTTCTTTCAAAGTCGGGGTCATCGCGACTTCGCTGGAGTCTCTCATGGAGCCTCAAGTGTGTCCTGAAAGGACCATCGTTCAACCCTGGATACGCATAAGACGAAAGAATCGCAGTGAACAGTGGTTGAAACCAACTTGAGTGAAGATATTGACATATTTAGTGTTATATTGCTTTAAATTCAGTACTGGTGTTTATGGAGGCGAAATGTTACACGTTTTGTTTTGTGACAATAATGCCTTGTTATTTGTGAGTCAATCATGATATACTTATGACAGGGTTTTTGTTGTTACAAGTCAAACTGTTTATCTTGAGTCTCCTGACGCTAGTTCTGAGTGTGAGGTCAGTGATACTAAATGTGTCAATAAATTTACATCACCACATTTATGTTACCTATTGTATTTTTATTTTATATTATAATATTCTATTTATATTATTGTACTTCAGAAATGCATTGAATTGATAAAATTTGTAATGTTTCTGCAAGGAAAAAAATAAAATTGAAATTGAAATTGGGTAGGTCAAATTACTGAAAGGGTCGAGAGTTTCAGTTATCTGGGCGGACAGGTCACTGCGAGCGGTGGCTTGCAGAAGGATCTCACTTCCCGTCTTCGAAAGCTTGAACAAGCTTGAACGTCTTAATTTCATACGAAATATTTGATATACACAGCTTTACACGATCGAAACAAAGTGCAGAATATACAGTCCCTGTATCGTCTCCATTCCTTACCTTAGAATGTTTTCACGGCTGGGTGTGGAATTGTAGAAGACTAAAACATCTTTTAATAATTGAATATGAATATTTTTTGGCTTGAAAGGGTTAAAATGAAACAGTTGAAGGAAACACTGAAATCTGAACAGTGAAATAGTGAGGCGAAGGCAGATACGCCACTCTGGAGCTAGAATAGTTACCTGCCCATTTACGTGGAGGTGAATTTTACACTAAATAATATTGTGTTATTATCTCTGGGTGAGCTACCGTGGCCGCCTCAGATATGTATGCTATATAGGGTGACTAGTACAGTGTGTAAAAATATTTTAATACATTCAATCACATATTTTTGCCGGCGGGTATAGCTTTTGCCATTGGAGATATTTCAATGGTCAAAGCGTTTGCTTTGCAAGCCAAAGGTCGTGGGTTCGATCCCCGACGGAGATTTAAAAAAAAGGATTTGTAATCGATATGTGAGCTCTGAAAAACCCCCGGTCGGTGTGAAATTGATCCCTTACCCATAAAAATCCAGTCATAGCCTATTAATTAAAATTGGTGGTAGACGAAAGTCGTCCCATGAAGAACACCCGTTAATAGTAAATTCTTGTAATAATAAGGTTGGTTCGTGAATCTCAGGCTGTAGTCTATGACGTTGGCGGATCAACACTCCACATGCAGCGATTAGCCATATGCATCTTGGTAAGCGTCATAGAATTCCACGGATGAGACTACAGAATTACTATCACCATCTGTCGCTATTCTCCTGTATGTCTTTACATAAAAAAAAAACTAACTTGTAACCAACACTCACTTGGCTTTATAAAATCCATGCATGAAATTTCTATATTACTGTCTGTTAGCATTTTTGTACGTACATAAAACTTTTCATACAAAATATATAAAACATTTATTTTTGCTCGTCACATTACATACAGTATTTATTCAAAACAAATTAATTGTATCTGATTAGTGTTCGAAAAAATTGTTTTTATTTTTACTATAAATTTATAATGTATAATTCACCCCAAAGTATTCAGTATTCCCCCGCAAATGTATCGTGTGAAATATCGCGAAGTTTAACTGATACATGGTGCTCCATAAATCAGTTAGTGTTGGGTGCTTTGCCGGGTAATAAAGCTTTCGAATTGGACACGGCCACCATGGGAATACCAAACACCCCGTACAAGTGAGAATATAAATGTTTAACCTACGTTACAATTAGATCTTTATATATTTTTGATAAATCTAACAATACCAACTATAATAGCAAAGGAAAAGCGCTGTTCTTGTTTGTTCACTGAATATAAGCATCATTGGATGTGGACCATAACATGGATAGGTCACCGCTTGTTGCTCACCGTGTGTTGTTCGTCATTCATTCGACATCAGCCAGAGTCCGTCCACTGTTAAGCGTAAGCCTTCCGCGTGAGTCTCCGTCCTCTTCGATCCTCCGCATTCCGCATCCATACCACTCCCGTTATTCGTCTGATGTTGCCAGTGTATCTTGCAAGAATCGAACAGTGACAGCAAATATATATCAACAAATATTAATTTATTTAACAGAACCGCAGTTCCAAGGTACATACAATAATAAAGTATAATAAACATAGGGTATACATAAACATACCGTACATACAAAAGAGAAAAAAATAATAAAAGAAGAAGAAGATGACACGTGTCAAGGATCACAGAGATCTAGGAGAACAATATCATCAACAAAAGAGGGAAAGGATGTAAGAAAAGGATCGAGGTGTACTGGTAGGCCATTTAAGAGCGCTATTGCCGTTGTACCAAATTGAGTGCTCAAAGCTCAACAAGGATCAACTGGGATCAAAAACAATGGATGGCTACGAGCACGGGTGAACTTATCTGGAACGAAGAAGTTAAAACATTCAAGAATCCCAGGGTTGTGAATTGCACCGCGAAGAAGAAGGAATGAATGTATGAGAGCAGCAATTTTCCTCCGGGACTGTAACGAATATAAAGAAGGCATCCTTAGAAGAAATATAAGGCTGAAATTTCTGGCAACCATTTATTCTCTCTCAATTTTTTCAATTGCAATCGTTATTTACACGTCTCAAATATATTTACATCTAAAGATCCAAAAAAGATCATATGTGGTTCCTAACGATCTCCAGAGCAGAAGCCCGGGGACTTGAAGCGACGGGAGCTATAATATTCAAGGCATATTTTCGGTGATTTGTTAATCGGAGCTTTATTATGGAGACTACATTATCAGCCCAACGCTATCGAGTTCTGAATCGGTTGTTAAGCCCGACATTCCCGAGGCCTGGACTTTTTTGTCGTAAGCAGTGGCTTAACCCACATAAAAAAAGATAGTATTTGTAAATAAGCGAAGAACTTAAGAAGCCATCTTGCGCGATTGTGAAACCATGGTATTGACTTTCGAGATTGTAAGTGCTCAACGTAATCCATTTAAATACAAGGTAGCAAATATATTATCTACTTAGTATTTAAAATATTACTTTTTTAAAATGCAGAGAAAAAGCTTATAACTTGAGGTGTGTTAAAAACGTAATTTTAAACATAACTATTTGTATTAAACCTCCAAAGTAATTCTTATAATTGACTCTCTGATGGAATCTGTCAATTAATACAGTCAGTGATCAAGGTCCAAAACAACAATTATCGAGGAATTTGCGGTGTACGAAATTCTATGTATTAGAAATTAATAATTATAAGGAATGCTTACGCATCAATAAGGAGCATGAACCATCACAATAATCTGCCATTCTATGTGGATTGAAGGGATCAAGGTCCAATAACGGTATCGAGGAATGTGCAGTGTATGACTTATTATATCAAATGTATCAATATTATTTTTATAACTGCTTACTCATGTTGTAAATTAGAGTATAAAAAGGGGATTCGTATTAGATAAATTAGTTTTAACTCATCTCTAGTCTTTGAACTTATCCTCAGTGCCGGGTACTTGGAATTCCAGCATCACCATATAAGCAGTTGCTGTAGTTTCGGGACCGCGACCTCGGTTCCGGAACAAGTTGTGTGTAGAAATAGAAGCAAAAATACTACTTTAATACAACACAATAACAAAAGATTATATTTGTATAACGAGTACATAACTTAACGAAAATATTTAGGTCGGACTAAAAAATGTGCCCTCGTTAAAAATCACATTGTTTACTGTTTCTTTTGATTCGAATCATAAGTTGGGTAAATTCAAATTAAAAATATTTTTTTTGCTTACACATGTAAAATAAACAGAACCAAAAATATTAACTGTTGATGTTTAAATAACGTGCGGTTAGCTGGACTGGATGCTGCATGCGGGAAACCAGTTGAGTGATTTATATGACCGGTAGACATTACAAAATATTGAAAAAAAATATTTTGAAACATTTTGTATGGAAATATTTTATGTGGGTCGTTAGAGTTATAAATTTCATAGTGAAACCAAAATTAATGTGCATCTGCTTAAAAATAAATAATAAACTAGACCAATCAAGCCAAAAATAAAATAAAATTTGATTATCCAAAAAATAGAGTTTTTAAATAATAAATACAGTTCTTAGTATCTTAATATAGACTCATTTTTTAAAAATTACTTTAAATTAATAATTTTTCGCCTCTAATATGTCCATCTTAAAACATTAAATGTAAGTGTACATGATACCACTTGTTGATTTCTTACATTTTAGTTTAAAGTAAAAAAAAAATCTATTTCTTCTAAATGAAAACAAACGCACTATAAGTAGTCGTTTCTCATCCATTAAGTCTATAGTTTGGTTCGAGACCCGAGTGGTACTTACTAAAATAAATAGACTGTCGGAAAGTAATAATATTAAGCTTGTGAATAAATGATGACTGATTGAATAATAAAAAAAATAAAAATATACTTACTTTGAATATATACTATAGCGACATCTATCGTACGATGATAACAATGATATAAATACTAGTTTCAATGCGAGTCAGTCTAGGCATAGCAATGGCACAGTTGGCTGAGCGGTATGAATACCTGGGCATATTGGTTTCCAAGGTCCGCGGTTCGCATCGTAAAAATTCACAGCAAATCATTGTATATTTCTCTTATTAATAGATCGAAAAAAGATGACGTCGGATGCTTGCACTTAAACCATAAGCATTTGCAGTCAATGTTCAGTATAAAATCAGTGTTGACATAAAACTAATTGCCCCAATCACTCAGTAAAGAAATGAACACGTTTTGTATTAATTGTAAAATTTCAAATTCTTCTTTAGTCTCGCCATTTCTCATCATCTGGGGTCTGCTCTCATTGTGCACATTCGCCTTGTCTGTCTGTCCTGCGTTGCATTCTCAGTGGAACCCAGAGTTTTCAGATCCTTGATTACAGTTGCAGTCCAGGTTGCCTGTGGTCTTCCAGGTCTTCTTCTTAGCGTGGGTATGTTGAAGGCTATCTTCACCATGTGGTCCTCATCTCTCCGTGTCGCATGCTCATACCATCTTAGGCGGTTTTCCCTTATCTTTTCAGGTATGGGAGCCACCCTAAATGAACCCCGAATATGCTCATATCGAACTTTGTCCACTCAAGTCACACCGCTCACCCACATCAGCATCTTCGTCTCTGCCACACAAATCCTATCCAGGTCACCATTCAACGTCAAGTGTTTCTTTAAATATTGAAAATAGTATGTATAATTTAAAAAAATCTATTACTACATTTCATACTAAAATTTATTATTACCCAATTTAAATTAATAACTAAAGCAAGTTAGTTATGGAAGTTATAAAAATAAAACATGGTGTTACTTGGAAAATGCAAGTTTTTTGATTTAATTTGATTTTGAATCGATTTTTCTTTAAAAGCATACATTCTTTTTGAAAGCTTTTTTCTCTCTACATACAAGAGAAAAGCATTAAGCTGCAAAATAAACGTCAAAGTTGTTTTCAGTCGTGAAGTGGCCACTGCAAAGTGTTTCAGCGAACGAGTCCCCAGAAAGTGTGAAGAAGAAATCTGAAGTTCGCTGAAGGAATGCACTCTGAGCTATTCAAATCATTTTCGCAATACCATTATCGACTCTCGAGTAGGTGCTACGGTGGTAGCGCACTATGTTACTGAAAGCCTTATGTTGTGGAGTTTTATTTCTGAAACTTGGAATAGAAAAAATATTTTTTTATTTGATTTTTCTATGTTGTAAAATAGTTATAAGTTTGTCAAAAGTTTTCTTATTTAGTATAAAGGTCACTACTCGTTAAATAAATTTTTCAGAAGTTTTATAAAATTTAGATTTTTTGAATAATAATATTTTTAAATGGATTTAGAATTTTTATTAGAAATTTTTTTCCAATACTCTAATCTTCTTTTATAGATTATTGATTATATTTCAATATTATAAGTAATTAAATACACACATACAATTTAAATTAAACGGTGACTAATAATTAAAAAAAAAGCTTGTGAATAAATGTTGACTGATTGAATTATAAAAATAATAATATACATACTCTGAATATATACTACAACTATCGTTATACGATGGTAACAATGGTATAAATACATCAACTTTCGCGTATCTAGTCAGCACAGAATAGTCGTGTGGACTGTATGGTGTGTAAGAATAGAGTAAAGGTTGCAAGGCTCGTGGTTCAAATCCCACGTCTGTCGATATTTTTTCTGAATGAATTGATGCGTATAAAAAAATTGATGTATAATTGTGTGTTTGTATTTAATTACTAATAATATTTTTATCAGTTATTTCATTCGCTTTAAGATTAATTTAAAATATGAATTTATACATTGTTTTTAAGTTGGACAACAAGCAGTAATTAAAATAATCACGATTTCGCACTCACTTTCGCATTTTTTAAAATACGAATATCTACTTACTTTAAGTAAACTTATATATTTTTAAAAGCAAATTATTTGACTCTTAAAAAATATTTTGAGCTTTGTTCAGTATATTGATAAATGATTGTTTCTGATTTTGTATACAAAAAATAATACATTTTCCTTCTGTTCTAGTGTAATCATTTATTTATTCAAGCATTCCGATGGGCATTTTGAAAATAACTTGCTCGGGCCGATTCTATTCGCATATTTTATGATTTCTCTGTATAGAAACACAGAAAGAGGTTGAAAGCCTTTGGTGAAATCGCTTGGAAATAAAGAATCGTATCGAGTTGTTGTTTCCATTTAAATTCGGATATATTTATTTGAATGTTTTACAAGGATTATTTACAATGCGGCTATATAACCTTTGAATACACCGAAATGGTTACATTTTTAAATATCTCAAAGTGATTTAGAATCACGAGGAATTCCGATTTGGTTAACAGAAATTGTGATATACTGAAGCATTTGATACGAAAATTTTAAATTCTACATATTTTCATGATTAAATTCAGTTCACAACATACTTAAGTGTAATTTAACGATGTATGAATTAAAAACAAAGCCATTGGAAAATTTCTTTTCAGATTTAATAACTTTCAAAGGTTGTTTTTTTTATTTTCTGAATTACTTATTTAATAATCATTAAGTGATAGGATGAGGAAGGCTACGAGTAAGTCGAAACTGCAGTCTCCTAAATAGAGACCATATCTTACATGATCCATTTAAATAAATAGTAAATAAATGAATATTTATTATTTATAATGGATTTCAAAGTGAATGCTGAAAACATTGAAAAAAAAAATGTTCCATAGCGCTTAACCCTTTCGCATCGGTTGTTGGCATATACCGTCAAAGATTCCCCGACCGTTGACGTCGGTTGACGTGATATGTCGTTTTGCTACTTTCAGTACTGATTGTGACATATACGGTAGGAAATTGGAAGTGCCGTCATCCCCTCCTATCAACCTACATGTATTCTTTACAGAAATCTGTAATGCATGTGAATAAATATCGTAAGGTTTCGTCACAGGAGCGATATTTCTGTAAACCACATGTATGGAGTTACATAATGAAAGTTTGTTAAATATAATAGTTTTTTATGCATCATCTGATGAAACAATGTGATATTAGAAAAAAGGTTAGATAGTTACATTTATGCTTGAAACACTTGTTTTAAACAAAAAAAAAATGTTTTGAAAAATTCACGCCGTATTAACAGTATAATTTGTATTTCACAGAGCCGTAACGAAAGGGTTAACATTAACAAATGCAAATACAATACTTTTATTATTGATAGTTGAATTTAAGCCTTTATAGCGTAAATAGTTTTCTTGAAAAAAAAAAAACTATTTACGCTATAAAGGTTTAAAAGCCAAAATTCTTGAGTCAAAGAATATTTCTTTAGGGCTCCGCAAGCAACTTGCCAAAACACTTCTTTGGAGCATCTTAATGTACGGCTGTGAGACATGGTGCTTATCTGAAAGTGATAAAAAAAGACTAGAGGCCTTTGAGATGTGGTCGTACAGAAGAATTCTCGGAATTTCCTGGAGAGACCACGTCACGAACAATGAGGTTCTCAGAATAATCAAGGAAGATAGGCAAATAATAAGAACCAACTCAGAGAGGCGAGCCCGATGGATTGGTCACATCATGCGCCACGATGGTCTCCTTCACGATATTGTGGAGGGGATGGTTGAGGGTAGAAACTGTAGAGGGCGCCCTAGACGGGAGTATTTGCAGCAAGTATTCGAGGACATGAATTGTAGCGCTTACGCTGAGCTGAAAAGGGTTGCGGAGGACCCAGAGGAATGGAGATCGAGATGCAAGATTCTGTTGCTGCAAACCAATCCACCGGATTGATACTACGAAGAAGAAGCGTAAATACTCGTAATAAAACTGCTGTATTTTAATGGAAATTCAAATTGTTTCGAAATTTAAACATTATGTTAACAGAGTATTATTTGTTTTTTGGCGAAAACATTTGTGGAATTGTATTCAATGTCACGTGTACGTGTTTTGATTTTACGAGCCAATTAATGTTACGCAAAACTGGACCCGCAACCCATTTCACTTTCGGCCTTCGTGATATTTCAATTACGTGAATTTCAGTCAAATGAAAACATCCGAATCTCTCTTTCATGAAAAATACTTTTTTCTTCTTTTCGTACCCAACACAGCCCGGGAAGTTTTTTTTTCAGCTGAAAAAAAAAAACCAATTTGAAACGAAGAAATATTGCTGTCAGACATTTGTCATTGCCGCTACAATTCAAGAGCTTCTTGGCACTCTGAATGGCACACTGAGAATAATTGGTTTAAATTTACAAAGCACATGGCAATCCTTGTAGTATGAAAAACGAGTGAGAATAAATAACGTTTCTCTAACGTAGCATAAAGTGCCTTTCAGGTAATGTTGCTTCTCTCTCAAGATATCCATAAAAATCAGTCACGTTTGATTGCATTTTAACATAATTGTGTAACATTACTTTATTAGTTATAATTGTGAATATAATTAAACAACTCTAATTAATGTAACTGTAAATAAACAACACATCATCTGTTCCGGAACCGAGGTCACGGTCCCAAAATTACATCATCAGCTAACTGGTGATGCCGAAATAACAAGGTTCTGGCACTGAGGATTATAAATAATATGATTAGGATATTATACAACTATTGACATTAATATTGATGCAATTGGCCGTTTTTAACACACAAAATTGTATTTCTTTTACACAAATTATGTGAAATTGAAAAACGAAAAACATTTCTTTGACCATTTTTAACCTGAATTATTCACTTCCCACATCTGGAAAAAAAGCTCAAAACAGTTTCCTAAAACTCAGTTTTGTCAGTTGATGTTATCAATGCATTATACCAAGACATCTCTGTACTGGAAGGTTTTCTTTGGATTATATGTAATTCCCAACAACCTCCATGGTAGGAAACTTGAAAAAATATCATTTGTAGCATGCAATATTTTAGTTTTATTTATTAATCCGATTTTCTTAACAGATCGAGAGATTCACGCTTATAATGTACAATATTCGTTAGTTTTAGTAGACTTTAAAAATCAATCATACATTTTTTTAAATATTGACTTACATACTCTGATTACAGACCACATATATTTTCAACACTAAAAAATGTGCATTTCACATTATAGTAACCCATTAAAGCTCGCAAAGATCAATATCAACAGCGGCACTTCAAAACGTGAATTGGCAAAGATAAATAAAAATGCATTCTATGACGCGATGCACATTTTATTCACGCTTAATGACGCCATTCCAGTATGCATTCAAAATTATATTTAGTAAATATTAAATGGTGAGTTCGGGTTCTAAAAGGTCAACGCTAAGTGATAAGTAATTTGATTTATCTGGTTCATTTTCTGAATTAAATATTGAAAATTATATTCAAAGTGATATCAGCTTGATATTACTCTTTTAGGCTGATGCTGTAAAGCCTCGAAAACACGATATTTTGTCTATTGTTTTGTTCGCTCGCACTGATATGCACATATAATGTTTTTGATCATATGATGTTGCACGGCGCTTGCATGCGCTATCTTGTTTGTTATCACAGTTGGTCCATTTCATGTTTATCACTGTCATAATTACTTTGGATATCTGCCGCCATGATTTCTTGTATGGATCTTGCATCCTTCATCCAGTAAATTGATGTCCTATATGGAATAGGAGGATATCAATAGATAATTGTCATACCTATTTTTTTCCGCTTAAACAGGTTTTTTCTCCTTTTTGATATGCCATAAATGCTGCTCTGTATGTAACTCTGCCAAAGAAGCCCGGAACAACAAAATGTGAACAACACCGAACACTCAGTATTCTATCCCATGCATCCAAAATACTGACCAACATAATCCTACATAGAATTGAACCAAAAATAGAAAATAGTCTCACTAGCGATCAATTTGGATTCAGAAAAAGAATGGGAACCAGAGAAGCAATCTTATCCCTGCGTATGATCTTGGAAAAGAGGACAAAAGTAGACCAAGATACATATATTGCCTTCGTGGACATTGAAAAAGCATTTGATAAAGTAGATTGGGAGAAGCTCTTCGATATTATGAAAGAAATTGAGTCAAATACAAAGAACGAAGACTCATATTTTCACTTTACAAAGAAGAAGCTGCCATAATATCACTTGGAAATGTCCAAAAGGAAGCAAAAATACGTCAAGGGGTGAGACAAGGATGCTCTCTGTCGCCTGTACTCTTCAACGTATACATACAAAATGCAATTAATAACATCAGGGAAAAATGGGCCATAGAGAGGGGTTAAAATACATGGCCAAAAGATTGATATGATAAGGTTTGCTGACGACATTGCTCTGATTGCTGAAACTGAAGATGAACTCACTAAAGCGCTGACATCCATGGAAAACATATTTAATTCCAACTACAATATGAAGATAAACAGCACAAAAACCGAAGTCATGAGAGTAAGCCGCAATGAGCAGCAGAAAATTAACATATCAATGCTAGGAGTACCCTAAAAGATGCAAAAGAATTTGTATACCTTGGAAGTACGATTACCTGGGATGCCAGAACAAAAAGAGAAGTCAACAGTCGAATACATCAAGCAAGGCTAGCTTTCAATAAAAAAGCAAAAATTCTTGAGTCAAAGAATATTACTTTAGGGCTCCGCAAGCAACTTGCCAAAACACTTGTTTGGAGCATCTTAATGTACGGCTGTGAGACATGGTGCTTATCTGAAAGTGATAAAAAAAGACTAGAGGCCTTTGAGATGTGGTCGTACAGAAGAATTCTCGGAATTTCCTGGAGAGACCACGTCACGAACAATGAGGTTCTCAGGATAATCAAGGAAGATAGGCACCTAATAAGAACCATCTCAGAGAGGCGAGCCCGATGGATTGGTCACATCATGCGCCACGATGGTCTTCTTCACGATATTGTGGAGGGGATGGTTGAGGGTAGAAACTGTAGAGGGCGCCCTAGACGGGAGTATTTACAGCAAGTATTCGAGGACATGAATTGTAGCGCTTATGCTGAGCTGAAAAGGGTTGCGGAGGACCGAGAGGAATGGAGATCGAGATGCAAGATTCTGTTGCTGCAAACCAATCCACCGGATTGATACTACGAAGAAGAAATGCTGCTCTTATTTTTCATATATTCTAATTACCGAATTAGTTAAACTTTTCATAACCAGTAGATAAAATATATTATGATTTTTATTTAGTTTTTTACTTTATATATTATGTTTGCTTGGAGGATCTTGATGTACGGCTGTGAGAGATAGTACTAACCTGAAAGTGATGAAAAACTTCTAGAGGTCTTTGAGATGTGGTCTTACAGAAGAATTCCCGGAACTTCCTGGAGAGACCACGTCACGAACAATGATGTTCTCAGCATAATCGAGGAAGATAGGCACTTATTAGAACCGTCTCAGATAGGCGAGCCCGATCGTCTTCTTCATGACATTGTGGAACGTATGATTGAGTATTTGCAACAAGAGTTCGAGGACGTGAGTTGTAGCTCTTTTGCTGAGCTAACGAGCGTTGCATAAGATTGAAAAGAGTGGAGATTGAGATGCAAGATTTTGTTGCTGCAAGCCAATCACACCGGATTGATACTACGAAGAAGATGATGTTGATTATTTGTGAAAGTCATCCATCACGTATTTTTATAAATTTGATTGTATAAAGCGTCATTATGGAAAATTGAAAACAATTTGCTTACAAGTTATACACATACAAATTTACAGCAAACATTGTCTTTTATTACACTTCTCTCATCAATAAATTAGGGAAAAAGAAACAGACTCGGGAATTCTGTACAGTGAACTTTGTATTATGTCCATTTTTTAGAGTGTAGTTCAGTCCATTTCGTTAAGTATGGCTCGTTGGCCGATTGGCCACTTAATCAATTTAAATTCATCTCCATCAGCCTGTATCCGTCCACTGTTGAACGTAAGCCTCCCGCATGAGTCTCCATCCTCCGCCTTCCGCATCCAGGTCACTCTCGCTATTCTTCTTATGTCGTCATTCCAACTTGCGGGCGGTCGGCCAATGCTTCGTTTGCCAGTTCTTGGACGCCATTACAATACTTTTTTTCCTCATCGACCGTCGTCTTTTCGACAGATATGTCCTGCACATTGCCACCTGAGTGTGCCTATTCGTTGGGTAGCATCCACAACTTGAGTTCTTCTGCGTATTTCCTAGTTTCGGATTCTATCTTTTAGTGACACCTCGAGCATGGATCTCAATATAGCACGCTTAGTGGCCTTTATTTTATGGGTAAGACTTGCTTTTAGATTCTAGGTCTCTGCACCATAAGTTAATACAGTGAGGATGCATTGGTTAAACGACTAAGTTTTAAGACATTGCATTGTATATACTTTAGTTTTCTAAATGCTGCCTATCCAAGTTGTATACGCCTGTCAATTTAGATTAACACATATTAAGTTATAAATAATTACATTTTAAATGGCCCTTGAAAACCATGTATATTTATAACGGAAAATATTCATCGTGAACAAATTTATTAAAAAGTATATGCTTTTGCGATCAACTTTAAGAAAAATATTTTTTGCATTATGCCTATAATAAATGTAATGATAAATAATTAATACTGTGCTAATGAGAGTATTAGAGTTGGATGAGTGCTTTTGAAAAAACGTTAAAACGTTAAAGTGAATAATTGGATATTTAAAACGTAAATAAATCATATCGGGCGTGGAACTGCGTTAGTGAGAGAGCTTTTAAGAGTGTTTGGAACGTCGCTTTCGGCATCTGTGTCCCCAAAGACAGATCTCCATGCGGTCGTGGAATAAATCAAAAGAGCTGAATGTCAGAATTCCGAGATATGTTGCGTCAGTCGAGTGGAACCCGAGCGAGAAATGATATTTAAATGAATTCGAATTATTCCAAATTTAGATTTTCGAGTTGTACCTCTTTGCCTCGACGCCCGGACAGGTGTCATGAAGACAGACGAGGGAAATTAAAAACAACCGCATTTTGCTTGCTCGACGTTTTTTTTTAATTTTGTTTATTTTTTACATCTCTTTCGAAAATTCTTGTCTTGATTTTTTTTTTCAAAATTGTTTTTCATTGATGAATGAGAATATTAGATAATGAAATCTAAAAGTATGCTTGTAAGTATTACGCAATTTTGCTGATCATTTTTTTACATTTATTTTAAGATGTGTACTGTATATAATCGTGTCGGAAACAACAGGGTCAGATCTTGTCTGCCCAGAAGTGGGCGACGTCAATGGCGTTACTCCCAGCCATCACCAGGTCTTCCTGGGTGCAGCTACTCGAACACAGCTCAAGCTCCAGAAGGTGTGACAGGGTCTGCTCCATGCCGCAGTCACATTCAGACGGTCCGCTGTAAGACTGCCAGGCTTTCATTTGTATTGCATATTCCAGTCCGAAATCTGTTAAGGGACCTCCATATATTCTACTCCTGGTCGTGTCTTGGGGATAGGTCCTCTTTCGGAGCAATCCAAGTATTCCCCTCAGTTCCGCTTCTCCACGTGTTCAGCCGCAGGGTGGCCTCAGGTATCACCAGTTCCGTTGACGACTGTAGGAAACTTATTCTTGATTCTGAGCCGTGTGGTTATCTTTTGATGTGTACTTATTACGAATATGAGCTAACAATTTTGTACATGATATATCATTGATAAACATAAAATAAAGGAAAAATTCTGGAAGAAAATTTATCAAACTAAGCAATTTATCAAAGACAATAGGACATTGTAAGTATGGCTTTTGTTTGATTTCAGTAGATAAGCAATATTAGACGTCAACCAGGGGTTTGCAAGAGCGGCTCGTGAGCCACATGCGGCTTTTAGCCTAGACGTTCACGGCTCTTCTGAAATTAACTCAATTTTACCTTATCACAAGCTGCATTATACCCTTATAAAAACATTAACTTTCCCGAATTTATTGTTTTTTCCTAAGCATTATTGAGAAAAGTAAAATCACGGTTTCAATTTTGTGGCTCCTCTGGTTTCCTGTGGAATCCTATTTCCACAACAATTTGGCTCCTCTCACTTGACGAACTGCTGACCCCTGACGTAGATCATAGTTACAATGGGTTAACGCCACTTCTAGAGACTAAATAATACGTTTTTGATACTATAGCTGCCGTCTTTGAAAGTCCCCGAACCATACTATTTCTAGGTGGAACTTTTCTTGTGTAAACGTACTAATTTTTTTTATCGAAAATGATAATGGGATATATAAAAAACTTTACTCAATATAGTATAAACATTAAAATAAGGTAAAAAATAAAAATTAAAAATAAATATTTCCTTTGAGATGCGGTCGTACAGAAGAATTCTCGGAATTTCCTGGGAGACCTATGTCACGAACAAGAGGTTCTCAGAATAATCAGAAGATAGACAACTAATAAGAACCATTTAGACATTTACGATGGATTTTGATCATAATGGTAACATTACGATAATTGGAGGGATGGTTAAGACACTATAAATTGAATTAGTTCCAAAGTATTCGAGGACATGAATTATATACGTACGCTAAGCTGAAAAGGGTTGCGGAGGACCAAGAGGAATGGAGATCGAGATGACAAGGGATATATAAAAAACCAATCCACCATGATATAAACATTAAAATAAGGTAAAAAGTATTTTTCAATCTTTTGTTTGATTAACATTATTCGCTCTAATTACCGCTTCAATTTTAACGGATTTGCTTTTCGTGAACCCCTAATAACTTCATTGTTTAATGAATATAGAATGATAATTCTAAATACATCAATTTTAACGGCTGTAGACGTACACTACTCGTATTCCATACTATCACCTAAGATGATGTTTTATTACTTAAAACACTCAATCTAAGTACATACTCGTATTATGAAAATGCTTTTTCTGTCATTGTTGCTTAAGTTTCTTTCCATAAAAATAAAAGAGTATTCTTACCGAAGATAAGACAATAAAGAACATTTTGATTGTTTTGCTCGTATCCGGTCAGCAAAATCGTTTAAGCAAAGACGTATTCCGCGAACGTGATCGCGACTGCTATGCAGGGCGGAGCAGCAAAATAGTATAAAGATAAATAGTATTGTACCTTTCCCGTAAACTACTTTGGCTGAGCGGAAGAAGAGTATCGGCCGATTCCAATGTACGGGGCATCTGGACCTGACATAAAAATACGCTGAAATGCAAGTCATTTGCTGAAACCTTCGTTGGCCTGAAAGCTTGCCTGAAAACTCGCCCGAGCCGTAAAAGAAAAGCTTTGTATCTTTACATTGTGAGGAGTTAAGATTTTTTATTGTTTTAAATGAAGTACTTTCTGAAACAATGTATTGATATACAATATTTTGAATAAAATGTGATTTATATAATGAATTCAATGAAATTCTTATCATCATCATCTTCTTCTTCTTCTTCGTGTCAGCGACGTAAATTTATTTTTGCCCAGTATCTGGCAACATCGATAGTTCGTGTGTTGCCCAGCATTAGGTCCTGAGATGTGCAGCTTATTGAGCAAATGGAGCAGGATCTTAGGTGTGAGGCGGTATGCAGGTCTCCACAGTCACACAATACTGACTCTACCTGTCTTTGTTCTACCAACTCCGGTTCTTAATCTGTTCAGGGATTTCCAGGTCCGCCAGTCAAGGTTCTTGCCTGTTGGGAGGCTTTCCTTTGGAATAATGAAATCCTCTGATGCCACTTGTTGCCAGAGCTGGAGTCTCATTTTCAGGGTCGGATGTGAGAGGTTGTGTGAATCTCAGAAAGCTGCTTCGTGACTTCAGTCTGGGTGTTGGTGGTATTTGATTATACAAGCAGTGGGACTGTTGCTTGATTGCCTTACGCATTTCTTCGGCGCAAATGACTTTGCGTCTTTATTCTCGTCATTATATAATTATTCATTGCAGTTCATCTCAAATCAATTATATATATATGAAACATATAGTTATCTCAAATTGTAGCCACACAGTTTTTACTTCTATCATTTTTAAATGCCTTGTCCCAAAACATCTGCATCCAAAAGCTTACCAAGAAACATATATGGTTCCTAACGACTTTCAGGTTTCAGGTTAGGAGTTTGAAGACACGATTAGATGGCTACTGCAGTATTCGAGGCATATTTTGGGTAGTTTTTTAATTTAAGCTTTGAAGACTGTTTGAAGATAAGCCTTTTAGAAATATTTGGTCTTAAGGATTCAGCTACATCGAAAAATATATGATCAATTTAAAATGTCGCCATACATGTTACTTTTCTGATAGCTCTGTCATTTAACATATTTTATTATACATTACCTTGTATCGAGGCATATCTGCACCTGGAGGTAGAAACATGGGTATTGTAAGAATGAAATTAATGAAATTTATATAATATAAATTCAAAATTAAATTGTTGTATTTTAAAGTACAATAAAATAATATTTCACAAAAAAAACATCAGTTCAATATTTTTTACTTATTTTGTATTCAATTTATTGCTATATAAAAACCTATTAATGTATTCGAATACTTTAAAATTATCTTTACCGTCAGGCAGTTATTTTACTATACTTTCGAAACGTTTTTTATCACTCTATCGATTACTGCATCAAGTTAACGATATTGATAATAATATAAATTTATTAATACAAATATTTTTTATTTTATAAGTGTTTGATCTTTTAAATCAATATGTTGATCCACTTACATGCTGACGTATTACTCGTATTTTTTAAATTTTAATCAAAAATAGAATAAAACCATTACTGGCATCTGTTGGCAGTATGTTTAAAATAAACTTTATGACGTCTGCAATATTGAAGTAACCAAATAAACCAAAACATTACCATAAAGTTTACTATTTGATAAATCAGTTTTTCACGTAATATTACTCACTGTATGCCTGAAGTAATTTAAAATAAAATTATTTATACAATTTCTGCCATAGTTTTGTATCATGTGATGCAATTTCGCATTAAACCAATACACCGAGCAGTACGTGAATTTCGCAAAATAATGCTATCATTTTAGAGCCAGGTCCAAGTGTCGCACAATATGATTCCGATGTCAGAATGCATAATGCAGATGCATGCACACCCGTACATTATATACCCTAGCATCCAGTCTAGGAAATGATACGGTAGACTTGCAATTTTTCTCAGAACTATATTTTCATGTAATCGCAGTTTGATATCGCAAATCGCATTTCGAATCAAAGAACGCCGTTTGAACTCCAATAGACTATTCAAATTTATGCCGGCGGGTATATCTAAATGGTGAAAGCGATTGCTTTGCATGCCAAAGATCGTGGGTTCGATCCCCGACGAAGAATAAACAAAAAAGATTTTCAATCGATTTCTGAACTCTAAAATACTTCCGGTCGGTGTGAATTTAGTCCCCAACCGTGAAAAATTCCAGCCACAGCATATTAAATTAAAATTGGTCGGTAGACGAAAGTCGTCCCGTGAAGACAACCCATTCATTGTTAATTAGTCAAAGCGTTTGCTTTGCAAGCCACAGGTCGTTGGTTCGGTCCCCGACCTAGATTAAAAAAAAAGATTTTTAATCAATTTCTGAGCTCCTAAAATACCCCCACGGTTGGTGTGAACTTGATCCGTTGCCCATAAAATGCAATTGATAACCTATTAATTAAAATAAATGGTAGATGAAAGTCATCTTGCGAAGACCGCCCATTCAAAGTAAATTCCTGTAATAATAAGGATGATGGT
Source organism: Glossosoma conforme (assembly GCA_022606575.1). Classification (NCBI taxonomy): domain Eukaryota; kingdom Metazoa; phylum Arthropoda; class Insecta; order Trichoptera; family Glossosomatidae; genus Glossosoma; species Glossosoma conforme. The sequence goes on from JAGTXR010000047.1 coordinate 488,384, forward strand.
GAATCTCGGGCTGCAGTCTATAACGTTGGCGGATCAACATTCCACATGCAGTGCTTAGCCATATGCACCATAGTAAACGTCATAGAATTCTACAGATGAGAGTCGGTATTCTCCTGTATGTGTTTACATATAAAAAATACTGTGAGTTTTTCGGCGATTCGCGTCATTCATTAAACATTTTAGTGAATATTTGAATTGTCTTAAATGAACTCAATATTCGCCAGTCCTATACATACACATATACAAGATATTTGCATTTTTGTACATTATGTTAAACAAAAGTATTTGTTTGGAAGTTTATTCTTGGCTTTTCCGATATTTTTTCCTAAACCTGGGAAATGTGTTTTGTTCGTATGACAAGTGGCAACACAGATACAAGGAGTTCTCTGTGAAGATGTATGTTAAACAAGAACCGATTTGTAATTCAAAGCGATTTTTTAATGCGCCCTTCTGGAGACGCTTTCTAGTTTCGGCAAGCCATCAAGTATATGATGTTCTTTGAATTGAATTATAATGTTCCAAAAAAAAAAGGTTTGAGTTTTGAAAAAGGTGCAAGTTTGAGTTAAAATTTTCTTAGAATTTTAAGATTGCTTAAGGAATAAAATTATAACACAATAAAACGATAAAAGAGTGGTTCGTTTTCGATCAAAAGATATTGTTTTTGGATTTAAAAAAAAATACCGATTATAATATGTTTTTATTTGAAAAAATCTTTAAACCATATTCTTTCCCCAAAGTAAGGCATTATAGCATTGACATCCTCCTCTTTACGGGAGAAACGACTTCACGTCACAGGGTTAATTATCAGATTGCGTGGTGGAAGTATGAAGAGCAGATTAAAAACACAAATACTTTTTCCGAAGCACACTGACATATATTTTCGATATAGACTTGGTTTCCCCGATCGACCGTAACATGGCGTTACTTTCACCTCGGTCGATCGGTACTTAATTTACGATTGAGCGCGCTCGTAATGGGCTGTCGCCCAGCGCTGCAAGTTGCGATTTACATAACTAGTCCTCCTAACGGCATTAAAAAATGACGATACATACATGTACGACAAGCGAACAGAAATAAGAGACGAAAGATTGTAAATCGAGTTTTTCGGTACCAGTCAGCAAGGGCTATATCATGTTGATATCAGCATTTACGGACTGCCACCACAAAGCTCTGTCTGCCGCCATAGCCTTCGTCTCATCCCATGTCTAAGCACCACCGAGTATGTTCTGTGCATACAAAAATATATATTTCAAATATTTATTTTTTGTTTCAGGTAAGAACACTTCAAAAGTATCCACTGAGAATACACTGAGTAAGTTATATAAATACATTATCGATTTATTTTTTAAATAAATATTATAACAATTTAACTAGGTAAATGAGGTTGTCATAGGTGTGACTAGCGTTCGAAATGAGTATATTCGGGGCTTATTTTGGATGGCCCCCATACCTGAAAAGATAAGGGAAAACCGCCTAAGATGGTATGGGCATGTGACACGGAGAGATGAGGACCACATAGTTAAGAGAGCCCTCAAAATATCCACGCTGAGAAGAAGACCTGGAAGACCGCAGGCAACCTGGACTGCAACTGTAAACACGGATCTAAAAACTCTGGGTTTGACCGAGAATGCAACGTAGGACAAACAAACATGGCGAATGTTCACAAGGCGAGCTGACCACAGATGATGGGAAATGGCGAGGTTAAAGAAGAAATGGGGATGTCATATATTTGAGTTCCAATACTTAACTTAGCATTTTTTAGCACGTATGTACATGCAAGTTGACCCCCCCTTGTTAACAGATGCAGAATTTTAAATTTTCTTTGTGTTTTGTACTAAATTCAATGTAAATTGATTCGAAAATTAGATAAACAATCTACATAGACTCCATCCAGAATTACATAGACTCCACCCATTATCCTCACAACTATAATCCACTTAACCACCCTCTAGTAAAATTCTTTCTTTATTAGTACATTTATTTTTATTTATTTACACGTCAGTATGTTTGGAACTGATGAAGCTTACATAGATCGTGAAACTGAAGTCTTCTACTAAATGATTCCTTCCAACAGTGCTCAAAATGATCCATGTTAAAACGAGGCATGAAATTCTTATATGCTTAAGATTAATAACACTATACATTGTAAATAATATTTTTAATTAATAACTAGCAATATTTTTAAAACCTACATGCACATAATCACTACATACTCTTTCCATACGTGAGTCTGTGGAAGACAAAAGCTCTCTAACCCTTTCGATACGGCTCGGTGGAATACAAATTATACTGTCAACACGGTGTGAATTTTGTAACCATTTTTTATGCTTAAAACTATTATTTGAAGCATACATGTACTTATCTGAAATATTTCCCTGTATCACATTAGTTCTTTTGTCATTTAGCTATCAGATGAAGAATAAAAACTATTACATTAACAAAAGTTCATTATGTAACTCTATACATGTGGTGGCATTGACACATGTGGTTTACAGAAAAATCGCTCCTGTGACGAAACCTAACGATACGTGCTTTACAGATTCCTGTAAAGAATACATGTAGGTTGATAAAGGGAATATTTACACCTCCAATTTCTTACCGTAGATGCCACAATGAGTACTAAATTAGCAAAACGATATATCACGTTAACCGATGTCAGCGGTTGGAGAATCTTTGATGGCAGATGCCGACAACCGATGCGAAAGGGCTATAGGTATCCTTGTTGTGTTTATACAAAAACCAAATAACGGTAATGTTTAATATTTTAACTTCTAAGTTGAATGCGTTTGCATTCGCGTTTGGTGTTAGCCTACCAAAGGACTCTGAAATAAATATAGTTCGTAAAACCATGAATTGAGCAAAATGCGCTCCCAAAAGCACAAGTACAAGGCAACTGGCCTAATAAATCTAAAACCTTAAAAATATGTTTCATGATATATTATACAATTTTTTTATTCTAATATTTCTTCAGATGTTTAAAAAAAATAATGGCTTACTTATAAAATTGCAAAAATAGTTGTCGCTTGCTATATTTTAAGGTGACCTTTTACATGTTCTCGCAATTCCTTACACGAGGCTTGATAATAGTTTTCGGAGGTTGTTTGCGTCACTACCTCTTGCAAATAAAACCCAGTTTATTTAGGTCCCAAACTTTGCGACGTTGTCGTGAATTATGGTTAGGAGGCGGGGCCGTGTAACGGAGCCTCTCTTAGTAATTATTTATTGTTTGAGTTAAGCCACTTTTCAATCGGTGACCTCTTCCATACTTACTTAAATTTGAGTACCGCGTGAGAAACATTAAATTTATCCAATTAAACTTCCAAAATGATTATTTTAAGCAATTATTGATATTTTTTTCTCAAGTTTTTTATTTACGATTATACTTCGATGGAGGTTTTTTTGTGTAAGCGCATGCAGGAGAGCACAGCCGGTCATGACCAATGCACTCTCTGACGCCCATCCATGGAGGCTGGAAGCTGCATGCGTGAAATGTGTGCTGTGTTCGTGTTTGTGTGTGGGTTGGGGAGATTGCAAGTGTATATTTATCTGTTTCTTGAAAAGATCCAGATTGTAGGAAGGAGGAAACACAGACGCTGGAAGAGCATTCCAAAGCTGACAAGTGGTGTTAGAGAAGGAACTTTGAAAATTGCTGGTTCTTGGTTGACATACATTAACCGTTTATGAATGTTCGGCAAGTGTGAGAGGAGTTTGTCGGTTGTGGGTGGGTGCAGGAGGAGTAAGTTCTTTAATTTAGACGTAAAGTTATTGTTAAAAAAAAATGGGTGTTAAATGACAAAATGTGTAAGGTGTAATTTCGTAACATAAATACGTCGTTAAATAATACATTATTGACTAACAATAAAAATATAGAAAAAAAATATCTCATAAGATGACTTTATTTGCTGCCAGCGAGTGAAGATCAATGGTCAAAGAGTTTACATTGCAAGCCAAAAGTAATTAGTTCGCACCCCGACGGAGATCAAAAAAAATAATGTTTTCTAATTGATTTCTGAGCTCTAAAAAATACCCCCGGTTGGTGTAAATTCGATCCCTCACCCGTAAAACGTCAGTCAAAGCCTAATAATCAAAATTGGTGGTAGACAAAAGTTGTCCTGTGAAGACCACCCAATCATAGTAAATTCCTGTAATTATAAAGATGATGCGTGAATCTTGGGCTGTAGTTTATGACGCTGGCGGATCAACACTGTACTTGCAGTGCTTAGCTATATACACAATAGTAAGCGTCATAGAATTTAACAGATGAGACTTCAGAATGTGCCCACATTAAAAATAAAAAATAAATTCTTTTAGCATTCAAATAGCTCATATAATATTTAACATACACAGTGTATAGCCGCAAACAGTATGTAGCATAAGAAAGTGAAGTATTGCTTAACATATATGGAACATTTTATATTATTGGACAGGCATAGTTAGCAAAATTGGTATAATAACTAAATATAATTAAATAATATAGTTAATTTATTTAAGAATAAATTTATAATTGTATTTTCCAAGTCATGTACAAAATACAAATGCTAAATCTTTATACTTGTCAAGTGTCACTCAACCAAAATTGGTCCCTCCAAATGACTTATAAATTATAATAATAATATGATAATAGCTGTTCCAACTGTATCTAACCGCCAGACGTCTTTCCGTTAATTGACGAAGATTTATCGCCTTATTTATCAGTTTTCAGTCAACCCCAATCCAGCAAAAACTTTTAACGTCCATTAAAAATTATGAGCTAATTACCCTAATTACTTGAAAGCTCTGCTAGCAAAAAAAAAACTATTTTTAATACACTTACGAAGGGTTTCGATCATTAGTCATGCTTATAGTATTTTTTCAGGCTGAAACTTTGTGTTTAATTAAAAGATTAAGTGTTTCAGTGAAAGTTGTAATCTGTGTCAATATAATTTGATAAAAAGTGGGAGGTTTTTTTTCTTTGTTGTGACACTCTGTTGATAACTACGCTCATTTTTTGATGCGTAGTGTGATAGTGAAATAATTTATTATTGTAATGAATAATTAATAACTATTATTCTTCTAATATTCTGACGAAACGCTTTTCTTTTGTAAAAACAGCCAGGAGAACGTCATTGAACGTCCTTATTTTTTTATTTTTTCGACTTTCTTTTACCACCAATTTTAATTAACATGATATAACATCCATAAAAGCCGATGGTATTTTAGAGCTCAGAAATCAATTAAAAATGATTTTTTTTAAATCTCCGTCGGGGACCGAACCAACGACCTTTTCCTTGTCGAGCCAACGCTTTGACCATTGACCTTTACCCGCCGGCAAAAAGTATTCTATGTTAAAAATGTTATATTTGTACCGTTTGTAGTATTTACAATTAAACGACATTATTTTCACTTTATTTGGACAAAAATAAAGAGAAATAAAAAATGACAAATTGTAGAAATTGTAGAAAGACCCCTTGGATGGCGGTCGAAATATTGCTTAAGAGAAATTCACCACACACGGCTTAAACCCAAAAGCCACAATATCAAATCTGGCCTTGAAAACCTAAGAAGTTATTTTTCGTAGAAATGAATACAAAAAGTGGAATAACTGGAATTTCATTAATAAAGTGATAATAAATATTATTGCGTTCATGGATGAGTTGTCTATCTTCAGATAACAGGCTGTCTTCTCTGCTCCATCACCTCGTCATTCTTCATAAAATCAAACCATCGTATTATACACAAGCATATGTTAGCAAGCAAGCTATTACACGGCCGAATTGACTTTTGGTGAGATGGAAAAAATCAAAGCTGTAAAGAACAACGGGGATAATACAGAAATTGTAAAGTTGGGTATATATAATCGTGTCGGAAACAACAGGGTCAGATTCTGTCTGCCCAGAAGTGGGCGACGTCGATGGCGTTACTCCCAGCCATCATCAGGTCTTCCCGGGTGCAGCTACTCGGACGCAGCGCATACTCTAGAAGGTGTGACAGGGTCTGCTCCACGCCAGAGTTACATTCAGTTGGTCCGCTGTAAGACTATAAGGCTTTCATTTGTGTCCTCGTCTTGCATACTCCGGTCCAAACTCTGTTAAGAGACCTCCATATATTCCACCCCTGGTCTTGTCCAGGGGCTAGATCTTTTTTGGGGCAATCCAAGTATTCCACTCAGCTGACAGTCGAGTAAGATAACTTAATTGGAATTAAATGATTAAATTCAAGTTATTCAAGTTTTTTTCTGTTTGTAATATATCATTTACATTTCATGAGATAAATAAACTATCATTGTATTGCAGTTGCTGATGTTAAATAGTTGTTAATCTCAGTTCCCACGGGCTCCGTGCTGGTTCCGTGATACGTCCGTGCAGGCTCTGTGATACGTCCGTGCAGGTTCTGTGATACGTCCGCAAAACCGTACGTAAATATGGAGCCTGCATCGGAAGGATGCGACGCTACAGGCTGTTAAATCTCAAACACGGATGCTCGGTAGTGAATTCGTAAACTGTACAGTCGGAGAAACAAGCATTTGCATATAATCATAATTTTTAATACGCCAATTTAAGACACAAATTCTGACAATAGAGAAACACATACAATTTTAATGGATTGCACTTATAAAAATAAAATAAAGCGACTTAAATGCTTAAATACGAGGATTATCCGTAAAATAAGGTTCCCATGGCGCTATAGTCCTGAAAAGCGCTGTTATCATGGACCCCGCAATTTTGTAGTATACCTTGGTTCCCCCACTCCAAATTTATTCCGTAGTGAACTGCCTGTGGAGCTCAGTCTTGGCTTGGCAGCCATACGTAATGGATCTCCCACTCGTTTCGCCCGCCAGTGAGCTGCACTCGGTGATCCGTTTCCTGTCGGCGACGCTGGGTGCTTCCATTGATTGACTGTTCTTTAGTTTCGGGTGTGAGGTAGTGCAGTGTCTCGTCTCCAGTAACGATGTAGTCAAGGTACGGATAGCCCTTGTACAATGTACACTTTGATTTTAACTTAATGCGCAGATACAAGAAATATAACAGCAGACATTTTGTGTACAGTAAAATTATTGGAAAGATTCATGCTCATTGTGTCTCTAAAAGATGGAATCCAAGACGAAGATATATGAGAACAGATTTCATGGAAAGTAAACAGGAAAATTTATTGATTCACTAAATGACAATGAGTAGAATATATCTGTTGACGAGATGATGGTCAATGGGAAAGAAAAGTGTTGGATTAGGGCCGCAGATTTGCTACTTATCCCTGCTAGATGAACTGATGGCATCACAAGAATAGATGGGGATAATATAAGTTGGTTGTGGAAGATGGATGATCGAAAGGGATGGAAACTCTTCCTGAAGGCCCACGTTCAATAAAATAAAAGTATTTTCGATTTATTGTTCTCCAAGTAAAATGGTTTACTTTGTTTGAGCTCTCCTGCGGTATTTAGAGACAATGTTTCACCTTAGTATATTTTCGTCTTTTCACCGACAATTTCATCTTTGCTTCCCTTTTTGACATTCTTAATAAAGTCAATCCATCATACAACTGCATTGCCTTTTTAATTGAAGAATTTCTTGCAGCTGTACACGAAACTATAGATAAACATGCATTATTGTAAGCAAAAATTTGCTTTAATCAAGTTATCAAATGAAATTAATATTTTTGCATTACTTCTGTGCGTCGCTGTTCCTTCCGAGGGTTTCCTGCAAATCAGCGATAATAATTTATGTATGAATTTTTCCTCGGCGAAATCTACGTGGCGGATTTCACCACGTAGATACCAAATAGGGGTGAAGGATTATATTTCACGTGTACGATCTCGTACTTGCCCCGGGACCTGCGCTCGCGGAAGTACACCTGTTAGCGGATAATCTTTCCCCGAAACTTTAACTGAAACATTCACGTTTTCTTTCAGCGAAGAAGAAACAACCCGAACATAAATAACCGTAACTTTTTCTTAACAGAACTTTATTTTTCAAATTTATTTTTCTATATACTCATATGCGTCATCTTAATATTATATTATAATTTAAAGTGTTTTATTTCTTAATGATAATTTAGAAATAACATAAGCTTATAATAAATACGTTTTGAAAATAATTCATAAAAGGTAAAATTGTTATTAGATATTGTTAATAGAAAAATCCTTTTGTTTAATTGATTAAATAAAGCACCATCACCTATACTAGAGAAAAAACGTCTTTTAGTCGCCGGGCTCGTTATTTTAACGCGTGGTCAAGGGATAAGAAGCAGATGAGCAACACAATAACTTTTTAAGAACCACATTCACATATATATATATATAAAAATCAATGTCTGTCTGTCTGTCTGTCTATCTGTGTGTCTTTGATGCATTCCGTTACCATTAACCCGATTGCGATAATACTTTGTCGAATTATTGCTGATACTAAAGAGAAAAAGATAGGATACTCAAAATTTGATTTAATTACAAAAATTAATTGAATATTTACGTAAAACATGTTTTAATACAATACTTTTGTAATACTGAACGGCCAATTTAGAACATTGTGTGTTTCCTTAGCAACGCCGTAAACAAAAATTCATTGACCTGAAGTTATTTTAAGTAGGTAATTTTAGTAGGTATTTTAAGTAGGTATTAACGTAAGGTACTGAATATTTTGAAACAAAATTCGATTTTCGAATAAACTATTTCAATATTTGAATTTTTGACGACTTTTTTGTTTATCGAATTAAAATAAATATAACGTTTTAATTGTGTGTGATATACAGTAGAAACAGTTAATTTTGGAATTCTAATTGCTGGTCGGCTTCGGATAGTATTATATCATAATTTAATAATTAATTTTAAGTAAAAAATTAATAAATTAAAAATATTTAGTTTTGATTCACAATTTATTTTAATGTTTACATGTTTCGGCCTTCCTGAAGACCATCTTCAATAATGAAAAAATAAAAACAGGCCGTGGCTTATATAGGTATGGTCAAGATCCTATATTAATACACACATATTTACAGGTTGTATATGTGTGTGGGTACAACAATTGAAAAAGGTTATTTTAAAAATTAATTGGTATGTGATTAGTCTTAATGTATTGAGATTTTTTTTATTTTTTATTTTTTTTTTATGTAAACACATACAGAAGAATACCGACAGATGGTGATAGTAATTTTTTGTCTCATCTGTGGAATTCTATGACGCTTACCATGGTGCATATGGCTAAACGCTGCGAGTGGAGTGTTGATCCGCCAACGTCATAGACTACAGCCCGAGATTCACGCATCATCCTTTATTATTACAGGAATCTACTATGAATGGGTGGTCTTCACGGGATGACTTTTGTCTACCACCAATTTTAATTGATAGGCTTTGACTGACATTTTACGGGTGATGGATCAAATTCACACCAACCGGGGTATTTTAGAGCTCAGAAATCGATTAAGAATCCTTTTTTTTAATCTCCGTCGGGGATCGAACCCACGACCTTTGGCTTGCAAAGCAAACGCTTTACCATTGAGCTATGACAGCCAGCATTATACAATAATATATTTTTTTGCTTTCAATTTAAAAAGATATTATGAAATACTAGGTATTATATTTTTTAATTATAATTAATTCTAAAATTATAATTATTTCACCAAGTATTGTCAGTTGATAACCTTAATGTTAGTATTATATCAATCAATTTATTTTTATTTTTCAAAAGTGAATTTCAAAACGTAACATCCACTGTGATATCAATTATGCCACCCAAACGAAAAGCAATAGGTCAAGAGTACAACTCAAGCACGAATGAAAAGGGCATCTTGAGCTTCAGAAACAGTCGAGCAAAGGAGAGCAAGATTGAAAATAGATCGAGTACACGCTTCGCAAACCCGTTCATCTGGACAGATGAGCAACGGGAAGCAAGATTGGAGAGATTGGAAACAGTTAGAGTACACACTGCTCAAACTCGTTCATCTGAAACAGATGAGCAGCGGGAAGCAAGATTGGAAACAGATCGAGTACGCGTAGATCGTACCAGACGTACTCTGCATGCTGATTTTAATCATATTGCTTTCCATTACGATCCTAATTATGATTACACTCTGCACCCAAGTATTGTTATTGGAAAAAATGATAAATTATGCGTGTATTGTAGTGCCTGTAAATTTAAAAATGAAACACTATGAATGTGTTGCACGAGTGGAAAATTGAAATTGCCAGAATTACATTCACCACTCGAACCTTTATTAACGTTGGTATCAGGTGAGACAAGTGAATTAAAACATTACTTGACAAACATACGAAAGTACAATTCTTCTTACTGCCACTGCCGAACGCAAATCATTCTTCATCATACAAATGGTCATGTTCAGCAATTCTCAGAAACGCATCGATCGTACGATGGATTGCAATATCTGATTTTATTTTGGCAAGGAGAAGACGGATACCATTTCAACATCCCGTTGGGAAACCCACAAACAGATGAGGAAACGACTAAGAAAGTCAGTGCCATTAATTACTATTCATATCGATTGATGATTAGTGAAAACGCTGAAAATCATAATCTAAAAGGTCGACATTTGTTCCATCAATACATGTACGCGAAAATGGAAACTGAACGACTCCTCTACATTTGATTAAATTAAACCAAGTTGCGTTCCGAAGGGTATATTCATTTACGCGATGCAGCTGTAAATGATGGCTGAAAAACAAAAAAAACATTGTGTATCCAAAAGAACTCCAATAAATAAAAACACATACGGGCGCCACTGTCAAATTTAGGTAAGAACAACATAATCTAAGTTTATTGTTTCTAATTAGCTCCGGTCACGCCTCATGTCCGACTTATCCAATCGGAAGACGAGAGGCTCCCGACGAGGCGCTTCCATAAACACTCGCGGTTTCTTTTTTTTTAATGGCATTGCAACGCATGCCGGGTACACGCTAGTATTTAATAAAAAGATTGACAAACTTCGATTATCTGCCGGGACCGACAGTACCGTGTCGTCACGCCCCGGACAGACTCTCACAACTGGCAATTGGCCACTCATCGCCCGTAGTCGATGACAGCGCAACATTAATATAGTGGTGATCCACAGAACTACACGTGTCAAACAAGCAATATGGTGACACATGCGTCTCCGACGAGCGAACAAAAAGAAGAGACGAAAGATTGTATATCGGCGCTTTTCGGCACCTTCTTGCTTGGACTATATCGAGCTGATAACATAGGATTAAAATATTCCAATCTATATAAAGGTGCTTTAAAATTAAATAAATTATTTAAAAATATAAGAAATATTTTAATAGCCTGATTGCAAGGAATATATAAATTGATTAAATTTTTTACCGTTTATTAAATTGAATGTTACGTTTATTGAAATTTTTATTATGAACTATCATAGTGACTAGAAGCAGCTTATGAAGTAATCGTTGCTTCAATCTTTTGACATTTTAAAATACATTTTTTTTAAAAAGCTTACATATATTTTTAATGCAACATATTATATTTGCCGATTCTGTTGTATTCCTAAGCACTGGTCTCTAGTCGTACGTATTATATATTACAGTTAGCGTTCATATATAAAAATATTTGTCCGATCGGCTTCTGAATCCTGTATCAGTTTCGAATTATCCATTTTCCAGTTCGAGTCCTTCGCAGAGAAAAGCCCTTTTCCAATCCTCCCGCATTGAAAACACATCCGAACACAGCTGAGGATCATGCGAGAAGGAAAAACAAGCGATTTTCACAATACGCCGCTAAGAAGATAAGAAGTCTATTAGTTTTTCCGATATTTTCCTAAGTCCTTCTTACCCTTGGAGCATATGATTGAAGGGAAGAAGATAAATGGATGATCTGTTTTCAATAATACCACTGATCTATGATACATTTTCCGATACTGCCTAATGATATTCTATCCTTTCGTAAACTCAATATCGCTACGTTATAAAAAATACAATTCATTTTGATGCGATTTATATTTATTTTGATGATTTTTAAGGATACATCTAGAATTTATCGCTTTTGGGACGTTTTGATAATTGTTTTTTTTCTTTTATCAACCATCGTTGTAGATGTTATATAATAAATATATAATCATCTTTATAAAGTACAAATCCGACCTATCTTTGAATACGGCAGTCACCTTTGGATTGGAGCCCCAAAAAACCTTCTTAACTTAATTAAACTTAGTTCAAAGAATTCGTTTGATAAACAGTGACACTCTTATGTATAAGCTGCGATCAATGGAACACAGGCGTAACAAAGTTCCTTCAATAATGCCACCGATAAGCTTTGGAATGCTCTTCCAGCGTCTGTGTTTCTTCCTTCTTAAAATCTTGATCTCTTCAAGAAGCAGATAGATATACACTTGCAATCTCCCCAACCCACACACAAACACGAATACAATACAAGTTTCCCGAATTCAGTGCCCAGTCTCCCTGGCTGAGTGTCATAGAGTGCACAGTCTTTGACTGGCTGTGCTCTCCTGCACGCGATTACATAAAAAAACATATGTTAAACTATAAGTCATGTTTTTTCAATTTAGCCGAAAAACATATCATAAAGTCTGTTGGGTAAAAAACTAAGCTCATTTCCGCAATACCTTATAATTTTAAAGTTCATTCGAATGCAACTACAACAAAAACTCATTATTTCTGCACTTGTTGTGAGTACTGCATGTAAGTTGTTGACAGTTTATAGCCACCTGCTTGACAAGAATGATAAAGTTCCTTCCGGTCCAGTTTCAGTGTTTCGCTAATTGGACCAAATTGTTGTGAATCACTAATGACCGTTGTTTCACGCGATCAGGTAACTCAATAGTAATGAGAAAGTTAGTCCATCTAATGCTTTTGAGGAAGAAAGTACTGTTTAATATATTATTAGTTAAATCACATATAATATGACGTACTGAAGTGTTAAAAAAATGGCAAGATTATTTTCAATAAAGTTGTGAGATTTTCTCGAAAAGAGAAAAAATTGAGTAATACATTTTTTTTCAATTAAAAATAATAAATAATCGGCTATCCTTCATTAACTGTTAATTGTTTGTATTCTAGATGTATGAATAACTAGCTGACCCGGTGATTTTTGTTTCACCCGAAAGGCAATAAATGAGCAGATTTTGGATTTTATTAAGTTGAATTTTTCGGTACATATGATATCATATATTTGGTCTTGTTGAATTATATTGCAGCAATCGACGAAACTTCTGCAAGTAGTTGTCAGCATTTCGACGAATAATCAAACGATATGCGTAATAATTCGGCGAGCTAACCTTCTTGGTAGTTTCTTCACCTGAAATTAAGACAGTAGATTTGCTATTTTGTATGTAAAGCTAACATCCATATTTGTAGCATAATTATAAAGGGGTGATGATACATGATTTTAAATCGTTTGCCGGTTATTTGTCCAATTTTCCTAAACAAACATCTTAATCTTTAAGTCTGTTATTTTCCTGGTAATAAGTAGTGTAATTGGTCATTTATTGGAAATCTAAAACAAAACCAAGCACTGTAAAATGTATGTCATGACGGAATCAAAACTATGATATTGATTATATATATATATATAAATATATTGATTACTCACCATTCAATGGATTTTTCATTTTGATATTGAAATAATATCCATCTTCTCATGCCAAGACATCAGTGGGTATTGCAACGTGTAATATGAACGACGTGTTTCAGATTACTGTTGTAGTTGCTCAGTATCACGACGTGTGTACCAGATGGTCGTTTATCTGCTCTGATCACGACTTTGTAGTCGTCATTTGGCATACGCTCCAAAGCACTCTTGAAAAGCCGGACCAACGCATGATGTTCATGAAGTAATTGCTGCAGATCGTGAACAATTGGTCTTTTTATTGCTGCATTGATCTCTTGACGTCGATCAAGTTGTTCCTCCATGTTGCCCATAAAGTATATTTGCAAAAATTTATGCTGTGTCTCTTCGAGAGGTTGCAATGATCCGATTCTATGGTGAATCTGTCCTTGTATCTACAAAATCAAAAGCAAATACAGTGTTACTTATTTATAAATGCTTTTTTTAGAATTAGCATACATAATACAAAGTATAATTATAGAATGTTATTATGTTACTGTATTGTGTGTACAAAAGTACAAAAATAAATACCTTGAATGTCGGAATGAATCCTCGTTCTTCGATAATGTTTGCTCCAAATGAGGTCATTTGGAAACAACCATTGTATTTTTGAGTGTTTGCTAGAAAATTTCGCGATTCGGGTGTTTCGCCACGAAGCAATGAATGCAACGGGCCAGGTGGCTGACTTTATATTGACAATTTCACTTTCACACTGAGACAGCATAATCCTGGTGTTTCTCCGGAAAACTTCAGTGCGTCATTATACTCGCAAACAACGTCCATCGGCCCAATGCGGACGCTAGTATGCAAGCAGTAATCAATGCTGCAATCGTATCGAAACGCTGCTCGAATCAAATCAGTACTTGATAAATTTCTTAGTGAACGTCGCAAATTATCAATTTGTTCATGGCTAAGGTTTGCTCGACGATTTTGCATTGCTAAGCGAGCGTTTTCCAGGGATGCGTCGATTTGAGATTGTGATCGTAAAGCGTGATGTCGAGAAATGTGAAGTCGGTATTGTTGAAGAACTATTTGTCGTTGTTCGTCAGTCCTTTCGTTTGCAAGGTTTCGAAGTCTAGTTTCAATCCGGCTTTGTCGTGAAAGATTAGAACGCCTTGCACGAGGCATGATTGGTAATAAAATCGACAGTCTAATGCGCTAGAAACAAAACGTCAACCGATAGACAAAATATCTATCAAACCATAGACAAAAAAAACATAGATTGCATTACATATTTATTTATTAATTTATATACCAGAATCGAAATTCCAATTTTTTACAAATATTTAGAAACATAGAGTATACATAAATACACAATAAATAGAGAAAATAATAAAAAATAAAAATACCACAACAAAATAAGAAGATGCCTTTCCATTTGCTTTTTGTTATAACATTTTTAACAAATAAAAGATTAAACTGATATTTTGACTAATATTTATTTTGTTTTTGTCTTTTTTTTTCCTGTCTTTTGTTTTTTTTTGGTTTCAAAATATTCCGTACCTTTCGTAGGTACCTACTTACAATACCTACTTTTGCGTCATTTTTAGTTATCGTGCTTGCTATGGCAACACTTTCTCAACTGACAGCTGTCAAGTTACAATAGTCTTGTATGAAAACATGCTTACGTTAATGTTCAATATTTTTTCATAATCAAATCAATTTTGAGTATCCTATAGCCATTTTTGGGTTCTAAGCTACCTTTCCACCAATTTTCAGCTAAGTTGGTTTGGCCGTTCTTGAGTTATAAAAACCGTTAGAACCCGACTTTCTTTTATATATATAGATTATACAACATCTTTTTATATGGATTTTATGTAATATAAAAAAAATATATTAGAAATATGTACAATTCATAGTATGGAGTGTGTTTTTACACATCAATATATTTACTACTTTGACCACTCTTCTAACGGTACTCCCGTTACGGACGTAACAAATTAATTGTCACCATAAAGCTCTGTTAGCTGTCAAGGTTTTCGGCTCATTCCATATCAGCTCTGTCTCTCGAAATTCGCCGAGTACATTCTGAGTTGATGGCCTTCCAGAACGGTGAGTGCCTGTAGAATTGAATAGTCAAGAAAATTGATTATGCTCTTCTGTGGTGTTTGAAGTACATGTCCTAGGTAGATTCGAATCTTATTGACTAAAGTATGAAAGGTTGCCTTATCTGCTCCCTCACTTCTTTTTCCTCACAAAGAGTTAAATATTTACAAGTACAATACAATTTAACATTAATACCTATTAACTCTACGGACCTGCAGGAAGCTGAGCTGAAATGTGATGGAGGCCATGGTGTCTGACAGAGATTTTTGGCGGCAGCTCGTGACGACTACATACTCCAGATAAGAGAGCAAATATGATGATGGTTACATTTTAAATCCAAATTAATATTTAAAAATATTAAAGTACATTTCACATGAAAGATCTCATCAACATCGCTCTTTGGAATTTTCATGTATGTTTTTACAAGCAAAGATCTGATATCTCTAAAATGACGACGTAAGAGGCAGTGAAGTTTTTAGAGAAAATGTACAGTATTATTATATTTCTTGTCGTACCATAATCCCGTTCTTTCGGGCCATAAAATCTTTCAGTAAACTTACTTCAAAATTTCAGCACGAGAGTAAATAATACACTGCCTATGTTTCTCATAAATTTTCAGGAAGAAATTTCATAACTCACACAGCCCATGTCGAATACTTTTGATATATATTGTATTTTATAACAATGCCAAACATGTCCTATCACTTGATCGTATCAAAATTAACTGTAGGTGAATATATTAAGTTTATTTCTAAGGTGCGTCTAATAAATTGCCCCTTTACGTTAAGTAAATAAAGACAATTTTTAATGAAGAGCTTTGTCGGTGGGTACAGTTAAGATCAAATTTCACCCAAAAATCTATTTAGATATAGAAAGAACTAGAATACGTGCAAGAGTTTAATTTTTGTGTTTTACATTTAAAATAAATATAGGCTGACGAGAATTATCCCGTGAAAATTACTTATTCATCCTTAATAACGTTAATGGATCAATGCTAAGATATACTTTGATATCAGCATGATAAAGCTCTTGCTGACTGGTGCCGAAAACCTTGACTTACAATCTTTCATCTCTTATTTCTGTTCGCTTATCGTACATGTATGTGTCGCCATATTGGCAGTTTTGAGAAGACCGGTCACAGGTGTGACGTTAGTGATATAGATGCGGATAGCACGTCAAGAACACGCTCAGTTGTGTGCCGACGGCGGTGACATGAAAAATTGTCCCGATCGATCCAAATCTTTATCGAAAATATATGTCAATGTGCTTCAGCAAAATCCTTTGTGTTGGTAATCTGCTCCTCATCCTGCAACCACACGACTGAATAGCTACATTTTAAAGCGAGGAGGATATTACCTTAAAATGACAAGCGTAATATCTGACAAAAAAATTCATGAAAAAAAGACTGAAAAAATTTCGTTATAAATAAATACGAAAGTAAAAAAAAATACTGTTAGTATTGAAAATATATATATTATTTGAGTCTCGCATGTTTTTGTCGTTTTTTTTTTAAACTTGAACAAAAACACCTACAGGTCTTTTTTTAGTGTTGAATGTAAAATGTGTTTCTTTCAACGTCATTGACTACCCAGCATTCACGTATCATCCAATTTGACGTAGATTCACCGAACGGGTTGTGGTCATCGGATGGTTTTTGTAAACCACCAATTTTATTCAATTAACTATGACTGGTATTTTACGAGTGGCTGATCATATTCACACAAACCAAGGGTATTTATTTTAGAGCTTACAAATTCATAAAAAAAAACATAATTTTTTCGCGATCAAAATCGATTCATTTAGAATTATTGGCAAACGATTTAACTCAAAGTCATACGTAAACTATCAAAAAAAATAATTTAATTGACTACAGAACGCGGAACTCAACATAATTTATGAAATGTATAGAATTATATGCAAGTACAATAAGAGGAATTAGAATATGGATCTGGCAGCTGGTAGAGAAGTGTTTGGAGCACATACGGCGTATACAGAGTGAAGTGTTCAACCCGACTATATTTCCCATAAATTTTCAGTTCTGGAGCATCATAACTTTAGCCACTGCGGCAGACTCGCTGTTGGTAATTACATGAGAAGTACAGCCTGACTCGTAATTACTCGGCTAATTATATCGTTATTAAATTAACGGGTTGGGCGGTTAAGATTAATGGTCATTTCACGTTAAAACACAAAAACACTTTTCGTGTTTCATGCGTCATCACGTTACCGTATATTATGTAGTGGTTTATGAAAGATCACGTGCAAGCGTGGCATCTAAGCCAAACCTAAGCATGATTACTTAATTTTTTAATTGTTTTTGTTTGGCTTGGAATATATTTATATTTCGACAAAAAAACAAATTACTTTGATCAGTACACACGTAAATGACCAGTTGTGAAATATATATAATCGTAACAGAAACAACATGGTCAGATCCTGTCTGCTTAGAAGTGGGCGTCGTTAGTGTTACTTCCGGCGATCATCAGGTCTTCCTGGGTGCAGCTACTCGGACATGTCTGCTCTGCACCTAAGTCACATTCAGTCGCTCTGCTGTAGAACTGACAGGCTTTCATTTCTAGCCTCGTCTTGCATACTCCGGTCCAAAGTCTGTTAAGGGACCTGCATATATTCCAACCCTGGTTGTGTCCAGGGGCTAAGTCCTCTTTCGGGGCAATCCATGCATTCCCCTCAGTTGCGTCTCTTCACATGTTCAGCCACAGGGTGGCTTCAGGTATCACCAGTTCCGTAGTCGACTGTAGAAAACTTCTTCTTGATTTGAGCCGTGTGGATATCTTTTTATACCTAAACATATGGTGGAGTGTGTCGTGGGTTGCTTTGGAGAGCTTTTTCTTGGTGATGACTTCTCGCCGTATATTTGGTGAGGCGATGCCCGAGAGTTGATATTCATTATGAGTTGTGTAATGTACATGTGAAATTAAAAAAATGTTTCCATACATTGTATGGTAAAGAAGTTTTTTTTGTGGGAACACATACAGAATAATACTGATAGATGGTGATAGTGATAAAAAAGTCTCATCTGTGGTTTCTATGGCATGGCTATGCGCTGCATGTGGAGTGTTGATCAGCCAACGTCAAAGACTACAGTCCGACATTCACGCATTATCAAATTATAATATAAATTAACTATGATTGGGTGGTATTCACCGGCCGACTTTCATCTACCACAAATTTTGATTAATAGGCTTTGACATTGCATTTCACGTATGGACGATTAAATTCGCACCAACCGGAGGTGTTTTTATAGCTTAGATATCGATTAAATACTTTTTTTTAATCTACGTCGGGGATCAAATCCCTGACCTTCAGTTAGTTAAGCAAACGCTTTAACCACTAAGCTATACAAGACAGCTAGAGTGTAAATAAGTGTAAATAAAATGCGAATAAAATAATTTATTTAATTTTAATAAGCATACATACATTAAAGATAACGTATCAATAAAACAATACGTGTTAATTTATCGACTCGACAACGGAAACATGAATTGAGTATGGTTGCAAAGGTTCGTGGTCTGAATCCCAGGTTATGCCATTTATTGTTTTCAGATTTTTTGATGAGAGAAACGACATAAGATCATGTTTGTTATGCGTATATGAAAACTGTCTGCTCTCGAATTCCATTATATGGCTGCATTGGATTTCATATTTTATGATCTTCACTGAAAATCAAATGCAGGACTACTTGTATGCCAATTGAGTCACTTTGCCTCTCGACGCCGAAATGGTACGACGAGAAATAATTTTATTCATTTTCCTGAAGAAAGTAGCTGTCTCTTACATTCCGCTCTCACAGATACCGAGCAGATCCGATTATATGGCGGGAGCTTTTTTCTCTTTATAAATTACTTTTTCCACAGTCGGCATATTGACGTTTTTTTTAAAGCTCTCTTCAAGAAGTTGTTCATATAAAGCTGAAAAGCAAACACGAATGCTTATTTATAACTAAACGACAGTCAGTACATACCATAAAAATACTAATATTTGATACTAATGATTAATATCATACATCATACTGTTTAACCAAATTGCCTCGGATGTTGATATATTTCACGTAAGAGAGGCCCAATTCAGACAAGAACTCCAAGAGTTTCTTTGGAGGGATAATTGGTTGGCTTCGTCTGTCTGATAACCATAGGGACCTTCTGTTGCTTGTCTTTATTGCTTTGTTCATAGTACTTAATCATAAGTACCTAATTTTGTATATATTGTATTTTTTATTTGTATTTTTATTGTACTTCAGAAATGCATTGAGTTAAATAATTTGTAATGTTTCTGAAAGGCAAAATAAACAAAATTGAATTGAAATTGAATCATTGTTTTATTTCGTTCTTTTACTAATAAAAAGACAACTACTTTAATTAAGCTGTAAATAAAGCAATTTAGTTCGTTGTTTCTCATGTGGCACATTTATATTTGGCCATTTTCAACTAATCTAATCAATAAACGAAGAAGTTCTAAAAATTACATTTTTTTATTAAAATACTGACATAAGCATGATGTAACCCTTGCTGACTGGTACCGAAAACCTAATTATAAAATGTTTCGAGTGGTACTTACTAAAATAAATAGACTGCCGGAAAGTAATAATATTAAGCTTGTGAATAAATGAAGACTGATAGAATAATAATAAAAATATACATACTTTGAATATATACTATAGCGACATCTATCGTACGATGACAACAATGATATAAATACTAGTTTCAACGCAAGTCAGTCTAGGCAGGGCAATGGCGCAGTTCGCCGAGCGGTATGAATACCTGGGCATAGTTGGTTTCCAAGGTCCGCGGTTCGCATCCCGCTTCTGCCGTTATTTTTGTGCTTGGATTGACGCGTTGAAAAAAGAATTTTATGTATAGTATATGTATATTTAAGTAATAATAAAATGTTTCGTCTCTTATTTCTGTTCGCTTGTCGTACATGTCGCCATATTGAAATTTTAGACTAGTTACGGAGATAGTCATTTTTGCGCGCCAGTTGTGTGCCACCGTCGGCGAGAGCATATTATATTTTGGCCCGGCCGAATGCTGTGATTAGGTCCGGGCCATAAGTTTGTAAAGTTTATCGTAAATGTATGTCAATGTGCTTCAGAAGAAGTCTGTGTATTATTAATCTGATCCTTATCCTGCCACCACACGACAGAGTAACACCTTTTGGAAAGAGAAGAGAATTTTAATACATTTAAAAAATCATTACTTCTCATTACGCTCTCGAAAAGTACTATAAGATTTCGTATATATAATAGGATACATAAATATTTTTAATAAAAATAAATGTATAATACATTAATAAAAAACGTAATACTCGTGTTGTAGTCAAATTTAAATAAGTTTTAATTATTTTAGAATTTTACTTTTTTTAAGGTTTTAAGAATCTTATATTTTTTTTAAATTTGGATTTTTTCATGATGCGAAATGATTCAGTTCTTAAAGTTCTTCAGACCTGAAGTCTTCGTAGCTGTAGATGCCACTTGACAATGAATTCTGGAGCCTGGTGAGGAACAATCGATCAGGACAACGTGCTTATTTGTTTATACGGAAAAAAAATATTTCCTTGTCTTTTCCTCGCGAGGAGCTTATACTCGTACGTAACGGAATTTGAAAAATGAACGAGAAACAGAAAAAAGAATCAATTTTTCAAAGTCGGGTTGTTCGCAGCGTTAGAAGTTATCGAAGTTAAGCATAATAGGTAGCACACTATTACGTTGATAGGTTATCGCAAGTAGCTTAACGTGTGTCATTGGTTGATCGCCACTACAATATCAAAAGAATGTTAAAAATAAATGAATTCAAATAAAAACATCCGTTCCTTATAGTAAAATTATCAATACCTTGACAGCGATGAGTTTATCATTTGATCTCCTTAAAAGTTATGATTAATACAAACCTAAATATACCGCAGACACAAAATCGGGTTCCTTCTTTAATTTGCCAAATTACCTTACTTATCATATAGATGCAAAAATATCGTGAGACAATGCAATAACAGTGACAATTGGCAGAACTGAGTAAGAACAATTTGTTGTGGCCATACTATATATTCTAGCAATGGAATGGACAAGAAAGGAAAACAATATGAACCTGAAAGTATTGCAATAACTATTGCTCTTCTGAAAATTGTCGAATTCACACATACGATTGTGTTACTTTAAACGTTGCAAAACTAGTATATATATATAAAAAAAAAACTCTGAACGTTGGAAAATAAAAATCGGCAATACTAAGCAAATTTATTCGTTTCTGTTTATGTAACTCGCACTTTTATATAACATGCGTTGTTTTCAATACGCTTAGTGTACAAAAAAATACGTTGTATTTATTTGGACATTGGACGACAATATTTATATGTCCGTAACAGGAAACTCGCTACAACAAAACAAACGCTCTTATTTAACGTGAAAAGAACCCGGTCAATATTTAAAGTGATCTCCACTTGTTTGTCAACTGTGCGACACGCCAAAAATGATCAGTACTTCACAAACTATATAAGAATTTATTTTTAATTATAAAAAAATTTATTGAGAGTTGGCTAAAATTCTTTAGATATTTAACAAATATGGGGAAAAATGATCTCCGTCTTTTCAATTTCTTCAATTTTATTTTAATTTATTTATTTCAGAAACATTACAAATACAAATATATTTAATACGATCTTGAAATAAGATATAAAATAAGAGAAACAATTAGGTATTAACTATTATTAACAATAATTATTAAAAAGTCCCGAAGCTCGCTAAACAGAAGACTCCACGAAATTTCTTTGATAAATAAATTCGTGGAGCTCATCTCAAAACTGGGAATCTGAGTCTTATCAAAGGCTGCTTCAGGTCGCTTGGATCTTCATTGAGATGCGTGTTGAATAGATCAGCAGGTCACCAAAGCAATAAATTCGTCAAGACTCACATCGAAATTTATTTTAGGGAAATACAAGAAAGCTGAATATCTTTGTTCTTCTGCCTGGGACACAAACAATGATATGTATCTGACAGTGCCCGGAAAGAAAGTGACTTCGGGCGGCGCAGTAACAGTCTCAGTGCCCAAAGACTGGCATATTGACCATCTGGTGAACTATCTGCTCTCACATGACGAATTTAATGACTAGTAATCAAGAACTCAGACTAATATTTTTATGTATGCGTGTCCCACAATCAAACTTGCAGGGGGTCAACCAACGCTTCGTTTGCCAATACTTGGGCGCTGCTCCAATACCCCCATAGACCGTCGTTTCTTCGTCAGATATGTTCTGCTCATTGCCACTTGAGTGTGCCTATTCGTTGGTAAGTCTCAACCTCTTGAGTTCTTCTTCGGATTTCCTCGTTTGGTAGTTTATTTTTTTGTGACACTCCCAGCATGGATCTCTCTATAGCACGCTGGGTGATCTTTATATGGGTAAACTTGCTGTTAGATTCCACGTCCATTCCACTGAGGAGCAATTGGCATTCTCCATTTTATAGCTACTAATCAAGAACTTAGAAAAATGTTTTTATGCATGCGTATACGACGAGCGAAAAAAAATAAAAGACTTATGATCGTATATCGAAACTTAACAGCTCCAGCATGCAAAAGTTTTATCGAGTTGATATCAATATTCAAGTTTAGTTGGCTGTGGTCTACGGCGTCGAGGCCACGCTCAGTGTTTTCAGTAACTTACACCGACTGAGTGTTTGCCGAAATATTTCATTGATTGCTGAGTCGCCGCTTTCGACAATAGCTCAGTTCTGTTTGCCTTTCCTCTGTAAACAAACATCTTTATGAGAAACAGCCCGGAGCTTTCCGGGAAACGGAAAAAGCCACATTTAGCGTGAATTATTTAAAGCGCGCAATTTACTGCCAAATAAACATTATATTTATGATTAAAACCCGTTAACGTAGTTAACTTTTATTATTTAATTATTTTTTAAAACTTTTTCTAGTATTCTTGAGAAGCAGGCCAGATTGAATGATAAAATGAACAAGGCAGCAGTTATTCAATATAACGAACAAATTTTAATGTTAAATAAATTGCTCCAAAAAACGGACCGAATTTGTATAAAAAATGATTGCTCTTGATAGACTTTTTATTTTTAATAAGTTTAAGGTACGCCTTTTAAAAATAAAAATTTAATGTTTGTGAAAATAAATGTGAATCAAAATTAAATATTTTTACGTTGTTAATTTTTTATTAAAATTTATTAAAAATTACAAGTGTGCAGTTTCAATTGTTGGTGAAAGAAATATATATTTTTTCTCTGACACTAGTTCACCAAAGTGACTAATGACAATCAAAATAATTAATTTTTATTAAGAAGAAAAATTAAATTAAATTTAAATAATTTATTTTGAATACTTTTCATTGCGAATGCTTCTTACCATCGTCATCATCATCATCATTATCATACCATGTCTGTTTCCCTAACTGGAGCATGTGGCATTCACAAACTGCCGCCACGCTCTGTCAGCCGCAATAGTCTTCGCCTCATCCCAAAGTAAGCGCCGCCTCCCGCAGTTTTGCTATATATTCTATGTATAGTTCGCAAGTATATTCTATATATAGTTTCCGACAGTCTTTCAGGACGGCACGAGGCCGGAGATTTCAAGAAAAGGCAGCTATAGCTTATGCATTCTTAGTATGTGCTCCATTCAGCTTATGAATTTTATACGAGTATTAAATTTAGGTTTATAAACTTCAATTATTTCTCAGCGGTGTTACAGTACAGTGGACATGTAATGACGATTAAGTATGACTAAATGTTTATAGTTTATAAAAAAGTTAATATTGTTATACTCGTAGTTGTTAAAATAAAATTAAATACTATTAAATATTACTTAAATATACATATACTATACATAAAATTCTTTTTTCAACGCGTCAATCCAAGCACAAAAATAACGGCAGAAGCGGGATGCGAACCGCGGACCTTGGAAACCAACTATGCCCAGGTATTCATACCGCTCGGCGAACTGCGCCATTGCCCTGCCTAGACTGACTTGCGTTGAAACTAGTATTTATATCATTGTTATCATCGTACGATAGATGTCGCTATAGTATATATTCAAAGTATGTATAATAAAAAAAAAAAAAAATCATACTATTAAATATATTTTTAAATTAAATTATAAGGTCAAAACCTATTAGTAAAATTATTTAATATTAATATATTATGCCTTTTTTATTGTTATTGAAAGAATCAAAAAATCTTAAAGATGTCGCTAAATTGATCATCATCACCATCAGCAGGTGTGTGTCCACTCTTGAACACAGGCCTCCCGCATGTGTACATCCTCTTTGATACTACGCCTTGTGCATCCAGGCTATTACCAATTTTCTTATGATGTCGTCAGTCAATCTTGCAGAGGGTCAGCCAACGCTTTGTTTGCCAGTACTTGGGCGTTACTCCAACACTTTTCTTCCCCACCGACCGTAGTTTCTAGTTCCGATATGTTCTGCTCATTGCCACTTGAGTGTGCCTATTCGTGGGGTAGCCTGAACTTCTTGAGTTCTTCTTCGGATATCCTCGTTTTGTATTTTATCTTTTTGAGACACTTCGAGCATGGATCTCTCCATAGCACGCTGGGTGATCTACATTTTATCGGTAAGACTTGCTGTTAGATGCCACGTATCTGTGTTAAAAGTTAAAATAGGGAGGATGCATTGGTTAAGCACCTTAGTTTTTAGACATTATAGTCGCTAAAATACAACTCTTAAGGTATTATATGTAATTCAAACTTCTTTATATTACATTCAATGATATTGAATAGTCCAACAAGCATAAGTAATGTAATATATTAAATTATAATATATTACAATAGGCTTAAGCTTTTAAGTGGTATGAAAAATATTTCTTATATGTTGAGCGCACATACGCGTTTTCTATCAGCGCGTGACAAGGCTTTAATATTCGGTCTTTGAAGATAATCACAAAATGTATAAATTCAACGGGGAAAATCATAAATATCTGCGGAGCGTTTGGCATTCTCCATTATCCTTAATACGGGACCGATCACAGTGCGTATTGTATGCAAAGCGTCCGCCGAATAATCGCAAAAGATAACTGAATTCTCGCGAATCGGGAGAAAGCGCGAATTCGCTCCGAGGCTTTATTAGTGCTGGAAAATTGGAATTTGGAATTCGGAATATGAGAGGCTGGGCGGATGGTTTCGCTCGCGTTATATATGGAGACGGCCTTCCAATATATTTCGCAGTGAGAATGTGTCCCATGATTTAATATAACGATATAAAATAACATCTCCCTCTCTCTCTTCTTTCTCTGTCTCTTCCTTTCTCTGTTTTTCGGCTTTAAATGGCGGAATGTGATTCTTATGTGTGGCAAATAATAGAAGCTTTGTTTTTCGATATGGGTGAATTTAATAACTTGTATTTGTGTTTTTTCAAATGGTTTTGAATTATTTGATTACATTTTTACAAATATATTTTATTATTATATTTTTATAAGTGCTAATAGGTTTTTATAATGAAAAATGCTGACAGACGATGAAAAATACGTTAAATAAATCTCTAATTTGTAATTTTTTTAAATATGGATCACGTAAAGTGCTGTTATTTACGTACTGGAAGAGCGCAGACAGTTCTCAACGTGCACAAACATTTGGACATGTGATGAGTTAACTAACGAAGCTCTCAAAGTAGAGGGCATGAAAAAAGTATTTGAAATTTAAAATGAGTATTTCAAACACATACGAGGGTTATCTGTAATATATGATTCCCATGGCGCCACAGTCCTGAAAAGTGCTGTTATGGTGGATCCCGTGACTCATCATGGACGTCAGTACGCCCGTTCTTAAACTCTCTGCACCATTTGCGCACGTGTTGTACGCTCATACATTTGTCTCCATAGATTTCGCATAGCTGGGAATGGATTTCTACCGGAGCAATGTTTTTTACAGACAGGAAATGGATCACCGAGCGCAGCTCAAACTTGGCTGGGCATCTCCAACACGTACGGCTACCAAACCAAGACTGAGCTCCGCAGGCAGCTCGCTAGGGAAAGGATTTGGAGTGGGGGAACCAAGGAACACTACAGAATCACAGGATCCACCATAACAGTGCTTTTCAGAACTGTAGCGCCATGGGAATCTACTATTACGGTTAACTCTCGATAATAACCTGAAAAATAAGATGTTAAACAATTGTTTGTGCTCTGTTCTAAAATATGTAATATTAAACTACTGTTAATTATTGAAATAAATATAGTCGCTGAGCCCTCTCTGATATCTTCATCATTCTTATTTTCGTATACAGTTACTATATTTTTAAAATTAAACCATGATCTATATGACAGTTCAAAAATTTGATATAACATAATTTAATAAGGATATATTTTTATTTTTTTAATTTATTAACATTAATGCAGTTTTGCTTCTAATAAATATCACATTACTTAGGTTAAAATATTAGGTTTTTTCATTAATATTCCGATAATATTTATTGTGAAAAATGAATTGATTGAAGCACGCAAAAATAATTATACACACAGAGCATAACAAGAGCAACCTTTAAAAAAAAATTCAAGCAAAATTAAAAATATTGTATTTATATTCTTAGCATTCACTTTACAGAGATAAAATTTTAATATTTAATATCTATATATTTACGTTTTTATAAATTAAGAACCGAAGATGATCTCATTGAAATCGTAACCGTGGTTTTGAAGTGTATAAAAAATGCTCAACGTGATTAATATTGAAAGAAAGTAAAAATAATTAATTAATTTAATAAATATTTTTTTTTCATTTTTTTACTCGATGTTGCAGCGTATGTATGGTCCACCTACTGGTCACTACGTTGAAAAGAAAATGCACATATTTTACGGGTATATGGTTCGAATCCTCGCGTCTCACGTTTATTTTGTTCCGATAGACTGACGAAAGAAATGTCATAAAAATCGTGTTGGCTATGAATTTTTTCGTATATCAGTGGTTGTATACAATTCATTAACCTTACAAAATTTCTAAGGCTCATTTATCTTTTTGTATCATTAAAAACGATTCAAAGAAAACTCGGAGTTTTCCGCCCTTTATTTCTTTACTCGGCCCCTGGGACGATCACTTTGTTTTTCGCTACATCCCCTTTTTCCTCTTAAAAAATATTAACTCTTCAGTTTCTACTTTTAACTCCCAGGTGCGTAATTTTGTATTCCTATCGCCCACTCTCCTCGCAGGGCTTAATGTATTTAGAAATTATTTAAGAACAAAAAAAAACTGCGCAGGTTACATTACTTGATGTTTATAAAACAGTATGCAAAATATTCTCGCGAAGAGTGTTTTTAAAAAGATACGTTACGCGTAATAACAGTGAAATGAGCGAATTCAGGAACACACAGCGAAATTATAATTTTCACTACTTAATTGTAATAGATTCATATTTTTTTTTGGAAATAAACGTAGTTTAAATATAATTATTATTTATATTCTCAGCATTGATTTTAAAACCAATATCAATTATTGAATAGAAAAATACTTCAACAACTGATGTACAAACAAATTTACCGTAAACATCATCTTATGAGACATAAATAACTTCTTAGGTTTTCACGGCCAGATTTAATATTGTCGCTTTTGGGTTTTGCTGTGTTTGGCGAATTTTATTATATCCGATATTTCAACCGCCATTGCAGGGATCTACTTCAGGGTTGATGACTTTGTTGTGAGTTGGTGTCAGGAGGTAGCTTAGCCGTCTAACTTACATCCACAAGCGTCATGTCGGGTAATCGTGTACGGTGGGTATGTTTTTTAAGAAGTGTACCTCCACGAACGTCATGTCGGACTGTGTTTGTCTTTGCTTGTCTTATACCTTCGTTTTTGAGTATGTGTTAGAGGCGGAAGTCATGCTGTTTTGAGAATCAAGCCGTCATCCCTGTTGATAGGATGTCTTTTGATTTCAATGGCTTCCCTTGCTAAGCGTGCATGTTTTCCTTGCGTTCGAGCTACGATTTCAGGTACGAATGAAAACTTATGTCCCGTGTCAGCCAGATGCCATGCCATTGCTGACGCCATTGGGTGGTCTTGTCTGCACGATCTCTTATGTTCACTTACTCTTTTCGCAATAGTTCGTGATGTTTGTCCGATGTAAACCAACATTATGACACATTTAAAAAAAAATGCATACGTGGGGATTCAAACCACAAATTATGCAGACCACTTTCATTTTCTTAACAAACGCTGACTCTTGGCCAATTTGCACCTTCAATCGAGTCAAAAAATTAACACGTATTGTTTAATTAATACGTATTATTTAGTGATGGCGCTGCTTCCAAACGGTTTGCTTATTTATCAAGATTAAAGCAACTAACTCATTGATGTTTTATCAAAATAAACGATGTTTCGGCTACATCGGGTTATAAAAAAGACATTGACGTATTATTATTTTAAACCAACAATCCATTTATTTAGTGATCGCTTTTAGGAAAATACTTATAGCCAGTTTGAATTTTTTTTATATATCCAGATACTTTAAGATCGCAGTTTCGCTTTTAATGAGAGTTTCATCATTACTTCCCATCTCATTCATTAATATGTAATGAAATTTAAAGCCTAGATGCAATCCTATACCAATTTATTTTGTAGGTTATATGAGTATAAGTATACTATATGAGTCGTCGGGTATAGTTCAATGATCAAAGCGTTTGCTTTGCAAGCCAAAGGTCGTGGGTTTGATGCCCGACAGATATTAAAAAAAATATTTTTAATCGATTTCCGAGCTCTTAAATTCCCACGGTTGGTGTGAATTTGATCCTTCACCGGTCAAATGCCATTTATAGCCTATTAATTAAAATTGGTGGTAGACGAAAGTCGTACCGTGTAGACCACACATTCAAAGTAAATTTCTGCAATAATAAAGGATGATGCGTGAATCTCGGGCTATAGTCTATTACATTGGCGAATTAACATGCAGCGCTTAGATGCATCATGGTGCAATCATGGTAAGCGTCAGAAATTCCACAAATGAGAATTCAAAATTACTATCACCATCTGTTGGTATTGTCCTGTATGTGCTCACATAAAAAAAATATATATCTGATGAAACTCAAAATTTCTTCTGTAGAACAGCAGCCTGTTCATAAAAGTTTGGAAACACTGAACTTCTAATATAAAAAAGTATACATCCCGATACAGGGTGACCTTTGCAAAAATAGTCCTAATAAAATAAACATGACTCCGCTGCTTAGAACTTTTGAACGGCAATCGATTGATTCTTTATTTGTAGTCTGGACAACCCTTATAATAGGGATAACAGAAACGAAACATTAAACGATATAAGTAGAAATACGTTTCTTGAAATAGTATGGGATTTATAATTTTACAATAATTTTAATTAAAAATAAGAAATAAATATGTATGTCTTATTGTATATATACTTTATATGTATTATTTTATGGACTTGACTCATGCTTTTCTGCGATTAAGGTGTTCGTAACGTATCCATGTTTCATCACCTGTAACAATGCGATGCAGAAAAACTTTTATTTTTAGTCGCGCGAGCACCTGTTCACAGGTAAAAAAATCGTCTTTCGATGTCCCTCGGTTTTAACACATTCGACACCCAATTTCCTTGCTTTGAATCAATCCCAGTTGTTTGAAGCGCTTAGAAACTGTAAATTGATTGACTGCCAATGTTTTTCTTCCTGTGTCTGGCATAGATCTTCATCAAGTAACGCCTCTATTCGGTATCTTCAAGCATTTTTTCAGCACCAGGATGTTCTTCATCTTCGAGGTCAAAATTGCCACCCTTGAATTGCTGAAACCATCTTCTGCATGTTTGTTCTGAAAGATCATTGTCACCGTATTTTTTTACTATAATTCTATACACCTCAGCAACTGTCTTTTGGTGGAAGTAATGTAAAAGAATTCCCCGCAAAAATGGTTTTGTAAGCATGAACTCAGCCATGTTTAAAATTTCGGATACAAACGTTTTTACACTCCAGCAGTTGAAATTGAAGTAGTGTTGCAGCCTAAAATTTTAGATTTCAGATAAAATTTATTTCAGTTCGGTTGGATAGATACCTGCTGCCGAATAATGAGTCTCAATACAAAACGCTAATTTTCAATGCATACACAGTGATTGTATTTGTTTGATATCTATTTTTCAGTGATTGTAATAAGGATGTCTAGGCTAGAAGGATGTTTTTAAACAGCTTATAAATTATTAATTTATACAGTTTTAACGTCACCAGTTATTGTATAATGTTTACAGTTAAAGAGGCTAAACGAACTTCAAGCAGCAGATACAATATTCAGCAAAGTTCAAAAGTCGACGTTTACATTGAAATAACTTAGTTTTCTGTAAAATGGAACGTTTAAGTTCGCGCTACTTTGCGAGCTGGTTTCCTCCCGGGACCGCCGGAGAACAAGCGGAGCAATCGAGGATCCGAGTCGACTATTCCCCGGTGGAAGAGCAGCACTTGGAGGTCTGGTGCGCTCTGCGAGAATCGAGACTTAAGTAATAGATCCCTGAAATCCTGAAGCCGAACCACTGAATAATAAATAACTCAACTTCAAGATCTTACCAGCACTAAAGTTGCACTCATGTGTATTTTTAGAGTATGTTAAGCATGTTTATATTATGTTTGCTGTTTATCACACAAACAATCTCCAATGTTTTTAGCATTCATTTTAAGATCTTTTTCAAAATTGATTTTCTTCACATATTAGTTCTGTCCGAATGTGGGAGTGTAGCGGAAGGTTTTTTCATTTTATGTAATCGTATGCAGGAGAGCACAGCCGGTCAAGAACAGTGCACTCTTTATCGCTTAGCCAGGTAGCCTGGACGCTGCATGCAGGAAACGTGTGCTTTGTTCGTGTTTGTGTGTGGGTTAGGGAGATTGCTAGTGTATATTTATCTGTTTCGTGAAGAGATCCAGATTGTATGAAGGAGGAAACACAGACGCTGGAAGAGCATTCCGAAGCTTACCGGTGGCATTAAGGAAGGAACTTTGGAAACTGCCAGTTCTTGGTCGAGATGCATTAACCGTGTATGTTCTGCAAGTGTAAGACGAGTTTGTCAGTAATAACGGTAGTCAAGACTAAGTGTACCAATCTTACGCCTGTGTTCCATTGATTGCAGGTTAGACGTAAGAGTGCCATAATTTATGAAACGAACTGATCTTCTTTGAACTGAGTCAATTAAGTTTAGAAGGTATTTTGGAGCACAAATTTAAAAGTGACTACCGTTTTCAAGGATAGGTCGGATTTGTCCTTTATGTAGAAGAAGAAGTTGTTTATCTTTGAAATACTGACGTGATATATATAACACACCTAGTTTATTGGAAGCGAGCAAGCTTTATACTTAATTGACTCGTAATATTTAACATTATTCGAGATTGATAATCCAAGAATGTTGATGGAGCTTGCTTTCGGAAGAGAACGACCGTTGAAAGATACAGGATCCCTAGCAGTCTTCTTGGTGGAAAAAGTACATGATTGTGTTTTGGAAATGTTGAAACTGACGATGTTGAAGTCACCCTATCGTGAAAGTCTTTCAAGAGACATGTTTATCTTCTCCGCCAGAGATTCCCTAGCAGCAGATAATTCAGAATGTTTCGAAGGTATATGGAAGATCATACTCTCATGGACAATGCTGTCGTCGGTATAACAGTGAATGTTTGCGCATTGAAGCAAATCATTCATATGCAGAAGGAAAAGAGTGGGCGACAGCACAGAACCCATAATATTTGACATTATTCGACATTGATACTCCAAGGATGTAAGGTAATCAATTTTAACTTCAAAATTAAGCAGAAAAAAACTTTTTTACAATCGTTATTATTATTATATTAGTATTTGTATAGCGCTCTTTTATGACCGAATGATCATTCCAAAAGCGCTTCTTTGCCTCTATGAGTAAAAAGGTGGGTCTTGAGTCTGCTTCTGAAGGATGCCTCCGCTTGAAGCTCTCTTATGCTTTTCCGGTAGCGAAGCTATTGGTGCAGCGTAGCTGAAAGCCCGATTGCCAAAGACCGTGCTAGAACTACCTCCCGTAGCTGCAGGATGCTTCTATTTGCTCTAGCCGATCTGAGTGTCTCTCCACGCGCGCTTATTTCTGAAGGCTTGATACGTTCTGTCAAATAGCCCGGTGCAGTTCCGTTGAGTGCCTTGAATCATAACCTCAGGTATGGTAAGCAAGTGATTTACCTCTAATCATAACACCGCGGAAAATATTATTGATTATAAATTAATTGATTTTTAACTACCGTGTTATAAAACTCAATATAATCAACATTTAATTGAGTTGTAAGAAAATTCAGCGATTTGCCAAATAAATTACTTTTCGGGTCATTAACATTATTTTTTTTAGTCGATTGTATTTTTTCTTTGTAATTTAACAACGTCACTTAGAATTAACAGGAATACGTGCAGACAAACTCGACTTATGACAAAATGACTAGCGCCGTGAGTTCATTTAATTTTCACTCGAGTTGAAGAAGATTGCTCGACAACTTCTGGTGAAGGAAAGGCGCCATATGAATATTCTGACACAGTGACGGAACATATGGCATTAGAAACATTAACAGGGATAAAATATGATGATTTTTTAGGCATAATAAATTATTACAATACTTTGTAAAAGTAATAATCCGCGCATGCCGGCAAAGTTAAATAACTTATTCCTCCGGCACCCACTCCCAACCGACAAAACTCGTCTTATACTTGTCGAACATCCATACATAATGTGTGTCAACTAGGAAATGGCAGTTTCCAAAGTTCCTTACTTAATGCCACTGGTAAGCTTTGGAATGCTCTTCCAGCGTCTGTGTTTCTTCTTTCCTACAATCTGAATCTCTCCAAGAAACAGATAAATATACACTTGCAATCTCCCCAACCCACACAAAAACACGAACACAAAAACACGTTTCCTGCGTACAGCGTCGACCCTCCCTGGCTGAGCGTCATAGAGTGCACTGGTATTGAACGGCTGTGTCCTTCTGCATTAGATTACATGAAAAAAGTTCGATAAGAAAAGTGTTTTTTTGTCATTCAGTCGCTGTTGGTTCAAAACATGACAAAGCATGATTTTAAAAAAATATTTGAACAAATTTAAACAATGCAAATACATGCTTCTGATAAGGTTGAACCATTCCTTAACCTTTTCGTTACGGTTCGGTGGAATACAAATTATACGGTCAATACGGCGTGAATTTTTACCCAAATATTTTTCTATTACTACAGCCGCAGTTTATGCTAGTTCGTGAGCTCTTTCCTTGGATGCTCCCGGGAATCATCTATGTTTCCATGTGAATTTTTAGGTATAAAGGTGTTCTGGGACAAGGCATAGACAATCTGAGCTTACAGAACTGTGAAATGGAAATTGACGGTGTGCATATACTACAATTGTTCATTGCTCTGTTTTTCTTCACCCTCGTCGTGGACTTACAACCTCTGCAAGTAAATACTACCAAATCGAGGAGTGGCTATTTAAGACTCACATGTCTTGCTGGAGTACACTGATGATGGTATTGACATAGAATACTCCACTGCAGATTTGTACAACATTATCATTATGTTTCCATTTGAATTTTTGAATATACAGGTGTTCTGGGACAAGCCAATTCGCGGTGTCCATATTTGGATGCAGATATGGAAAAAAAAAACTTGTATTTGAATAAAACATAGAGCTACTTAACAGTAACATGACTCAGATATAACAGTTCCTAGAATAATACTAGGCAATTTTAATAAAAATCATATTTATCAAATTCTAGATAACTTTGACTTAACAAGATTTCAGGGGGAGTTCAGGAGCAAATTTAATTTATTGCTATGATATACGCAAAAGAAAGTATAATGGAAAAGAGTACTTAGAAAATTGTAGAGTAAAGAAAACGTCTACCATATATTCATAGCAAAATGCTTCACAGTAGACTACTTAGATTTCCCAGACAATTAGTTACTCCCTTGTTACACGTCATGGAAATTGGTGCTAGAAATGAGTTAGTGGTGAATTAAATTACCCGATAATTAACGTATGGAAAATTGAGGGAAAAGTTTCGCTGAAGTCTCTGGCGGAAGGAAATTTTCCAATTATTCTAAAAATTATCATTCATTACAAACGAGTCTTATTTAAGACACTGGGGACTTGCAATTTATTTCGAACAAAGTTTTGGTTAATTGAATCATTACAACATTTAAAGACAACTTCAGTACATTTTAAAAGCGAAAATTCCGCAATGTCTTAAAACTAAAGAGCTTAACCAATGCATCCTCCCTGTATTAAATTATGGAGCATAGACTTGGATTTAACAAGGAAAACAGGAAGTCTTACCCATCAAATAAAGGTCACCCAGCGTGCATGCATGGAAAGATCCATGCTCGGAGTGTCGCTAAAAGATATAATCCGAAACGAGGATATCCGAAAAAAAACTCAAGTGATGGAGGCTATCCAACGAATACGCACCCCAATGGCAATGGACAGGACATATCTGTTGAAGAGACGACTGTCGATGGGGAAGAAAATTATTTGATTGGCACCCAAGAACTGACATACAAGCAAGCATTGGCCGACCACCTGCAAGATGGACTGACGACATAAGAAGAATAGCAGGAGTGACCTGGATGCGGAAGAATCTAAGAGGATAGAGAGTCATGCGGCAGGTTTAAGTTAAGCAGTGGACAGATACAGGCTGATGATGATGATGAAATGTATCACATGTACGTTCATACATGTAAAAAAAGTGTATTCGCGGCTTAATTATTAGATGAAAAAACACTTCAAAACGTGATATATATTGACATCCTCCTCTTTAAGTTGGTTATTAAATTGCGTGGTGGCAGGAAAAGGAGCAGAGTAACAACACAAAGACTTTTTTGAAGCACATTGACATACATATTTCGATATCTTCCGACCCGGGTGGAATAACATGCCGGGCCTGCCATAATACGACATCGCCGCCGTCGGCACACAACTGACTGAGCACCGGGCGCAGCGGTCGGTGACACCCAGCGCCGCAAGTGGCAATCTTTATAACTAGTCTTCCTACCGGCATTACAAAATGACAACACATGCGTGTCCGATGAGCAAACGAAAATAAGAGACGAAAGATTGTATATCAAGGTTTTGAGGTTTTCGGTAACAGTCAGCACGGGCTATATCATGCTGATGTCAATATTTAATCCCAGTTAAAATTATGTATCTATTTAATAGAATATATTAAGTAAAAGGAACATTTCAATTCACAATTTTCGTATGGTTCTGTTGTTTCTGTCTATTTTCAGGGTTGTAATACAATTTATTTCCGAAAGCGAATGACGCGAATCCGCCGAATAAATACTAAACATAGCATTCATATTATTTTCGTTAGCTTTTCAATAGACTCCGTCGACAATGGTGGCTTTGTGGCCTTACACGGGAAAGCCATTAATTCGGGATCGACAAAATGGCGACAAGGCGTCACCCGGTATTCATATAAATGTAATTAGCCGCCGTGTTATTATTCAGTCGCGAATAATTGTTTGATTAATTCCCGAAAGCGCGAAAGCTCCGTAATTGAATTATTATTAACGATTTGCTATGAAAAGCACAGTGAAAGAACACAACATAATGACGGAACTCATTCAACGACTGATATACACATATAAATTCAATGAAAATAGCGTCTTATATGACATATCTCTCGTCAATTAATTTGGGAAAAATATACAGTACATGCAGGAATCAAACCACTGACTTTACAAACCTTGCTCAAATTGGTGAGAGAAATTATATATAATATACTTATGGTTTTAATTTGTATGTGTTGTTGTGATATGTTTGTATATATTTTCAGTGGTTTAAACGGTATTTGTATTTTGTATACCTTGGAAGTACGATCACCTGGGATGGCAGAACAAAAAGAGAAGTCAACAGTCGAATACATCAAGCAAGGCTAGCTTTCAATAAAAAAAGCCAAAATTCTTGAGTCAAAGAATATTACTTTAGGGCTCCGCAAGCAACTTGTCAAAACACTTGCTTGGAGCATCTTAATGTACGGCTGTGAGACACGGTGCTTATCTGAAAGTGATAAAAAAAGACTAGAGGCCTTTGAGATGTGGTCGTACAGAAGAATTCTCGGAATTTCCTGGAGAGACCACGTCACGAACAACGAGGTTCTCAGAATAATCAAGGAAGTTAGGCAACTAATAAGAACCATCTCAGAGAGGCGAGCCCGATGGATTGGTCACATCATGCGACACGATGGTCTTCTTCACGATATTGTGGAGGCGATGGTTGAGGGTAGAAATTGTAGAGGGCGCCCTAGACGGGAGTATTTGCAGCAAGTATTCGAGGACATGAATTGTAGCGCCTATGCTGAGCTGAAAAGGGCTGCGGAGGACCGAGAGGAATGGAGATCGAGATGCAAGATTCTGTTGCTGCAAACCAATCCACCGGATTGATACTACGAAGAAGAAACGGTATTACGATATATTGTTTTCTTACTCATAAAATTTATTGTGACTTTTTTTTATGTAATCCCATACATGTGAATACCAACCGATGGTGATAATAATTCTAAGTTCTTATCTGTGGAATTCTATGACGCTTAACGTGATACATATGGCTAAGCGTTGCTTGGGAAGTTTTGATCCGCCTACGTCATAGACTACAGGTTGAGATTCACGCATAATCCTTTATTATTACATGAATTTACTATGAATGGGTAGTCTTCGTGGGACGAATTTCGTTTATTACTAATTTTGAATAATGGGCTATGACTGTCATTTTACGGATGAGGGATCAAATTCACGCCAACCTGGGGTATTTTTGAGCTCATTAATCGTTTTTTTATCATTTTTTATCTTAACTGAGGGCCATCCAAGTTTTCCCCTCAGTTGCGCTTTTCCACATTTTCAGCCACAGGGTGGCCTCAGGTATTACCAGTTCCATTGTTGACTGTAGGAAATTATTATTGCCCTTCCGAATTGATATTATCAATTGATTCCTATTTATCACCTCCATAGGCGTGAAAACCTTTCCAAGCATCTATCTGTACACTGCTGAAATGACTCTTAGGTCTTGCTTCTACAATTCTTTTATTTGCTTTCATACAAAAAGCTTAGGAAACTTCTCTAAGTATCTGTTTCAGTATGATTATGTTGACTATGCATTATATTTTTTAGATACATGTATAGGGTCCGCTATCTAACATTTTTTTTTCAACTAGTGCTTATTTTGTGAATGGTAAGACTTAGCTCTTGTCTGATTTAACAGATAATTAGTTTTATCCTTCCGCTAAACAAATATGGTTGTGTATACGCTTGAACAACGCTGGGAAATATTGCGACATTACTTTGAAAATCAGGTAATTTTTCTTCAAAAATGAGCAAGGAGTGGCCGTTACAGTCAATGGCGATCGTTATCGGGCCATTTTTGTTCACAAAAATTGAAGAGGAGGATATTGGCAACATTTGGTTTCAACAGGACGGCGCTATTTGCCACACAGCCGAAGCTACACTCGATGTTTTGCGCCCTGTTGAAAAAAAAAGTTATTTGGCGAACCCTATATATGGTATAAACAGTATGAAAAATGATAAGAAATATGCAAGGATCACATAAAAAGTTCATCACAAGAAAAGTAATCCGTCATTTTTTATCACAACAGCTCTGTAATTTTGCAGCATCACACACATTAATTCCTCAGATATATTTCTTAGATATCTGCCAGGGTCTCGATAAAATCCACGTCTTTCATTCTAGACGAGCCGAAAAAATCTGCTGATGTTTCTAAAACTTTCGTTCGTTTTTTTTCATAATTTATTTTCCGGCCCGTCTTAGGAGGGATCATTAGGAGATTTACTTCAACATGTGTAGTATATTTTTTAGAAAACGAATTCAAAATATACTACTAGAAGAAGAAAACGTGTCATATATTCCACACATGACGCCATTGACGTAAATGCAGAATTTAAAAAATGTATGTTTTTTTTTATACGAATATTACTGTAAAATAAAAACGCCCGTATTGTCTTAACGGCTGCAAATATTGGCATCGTACTTAAAAGTAATGCAGTTTATAATGGGTTATAAAAACAGATAATCTGAGGATAAGAATGCACATATGAAAATATATAATCTGAATAAACCAACTCAAAACTAAATAAATCATCAATCCTGAAGAAGACCCCTACAGTGGCGGTCGAAATATTGGTTGAAGGAATTTCGCCACACACGGCTAAACCCAAAAACCACAATATCAAGGAGGCACATATTTTCCGTTGTCCCGGAAGATAGATTTCCCCCATCTTATCCCGGTCTTAAAATCTAAAATAAAAAATGTAAAATATAATATATTTTAATATGTAGTAAAATATGTATAAATATATATATATATATATATAAATATATATATATACCTGTTAGTATATATATATATATACTAACAGGTCAGAGGCCATGCATTTCAATGTTCAAAGACAGTGTTCAAACTGTTTAATCACATCGCGTCAAATGATGATATATTCCATGCAAAGAAATCCCAGTTCAAATACTATTAAAAAAATGTTGAGGCAGTTTGTTTAACGTGCCTTGAGCTTTCTGGTAATTTTCTTTAAATTGTTATTTTTTATCACAGTGGATTTCTGTACTAAATGGATGTGTTGGGTTATATAGTCTATGACGTTGCCGATATTGGCGAATTAACACTCCACGTGCATCGCCTATGTAACATATTAAGCGTCATTAAGTCCACATATGAGTTCTCTGCATCACAATCACCAATTATCCGTATTTTTTTTTTGTGTTTATTAAATATTTTTCATTTGATGTTTAATAGTTTAAAAGGAAAATACTTAAATTTTGTTGTTTTTAAAAGATAAAAATTAATAAATTACATTTAATATGTGCTAGCGTACAGTGTTGGAGGAATGATATTTTATATCGGGAAAATGAGGCCAACCAATTTTCACTTGTCACCGCAAACACTGGAAACACTTCCAAGGGTGGAATATATGGAGGTCCCTTAACAGACTTCGGACCGGAGTATGCAAGACGAGGACACAAATGAGGGCCTGGCAGTTTTACAGCGGACCGACTGAATGTGACTGCGGCGTGGAGCAGACCCTGTCACACCTTCTGGAGTGTGCGCTGTGCCCGAATAGCTGTACCCAGGAAGACCTGATGATGGCCAGAAGTAACGCCATCGACGTCGCCCACTTCTGGGCAGACAGGATCTGACCCTGTTGTTTCCGACACGATTATATATATACCGCAAACACTTTATAGCGCCTTATATTAGGCTTCTACATTCTATTAGGCTTCTACATTTAAAGCATCTATCAGGCTTCTACATTAAATTGTTGATCTAAAAAATCTTAATCATTAAGCCGTGTATAAAATGATCAACAAAGCATCCTTTTGCATGTCGAAGAACGTAGAAGATTGACTTATGGAGGCTAAACACACACACTTAGGCCGGTCTAGTAAACTCTCCTATATAGGGGGCCGGGCGATGTTTGAGCTACGGAAAACTTTCAAAGTTTCAGCATTATCAAGTTTGGATTTGTGGATTTTGCACCACTACTAGTCGGGGCAGCTCACTGCCGATAATAACTAGGGGATTAAAGGGTTAACTTTATAATAATCAACAGTCGCTGAGATCTTGGCCTTTGATTGGAAAATGATCTCAATATTATACTGTCCGCTTGCTTGATACTCTATAAAGCTTTTGTCGCTTACCATGGTGCATATGACTAAGCGCTACATGTGGAGTGTTGATCCGCCAACTTTATAGACTACAGCCCGAGATTCATGCATCATTCATTATTATTACAAGTATTTACTATGATTGGGTGGTCTTTACGGGACGACTTTCGTCTACCACCAATTTTAAGTAATAAGCTATGACTGGCATTTCACAGGTGAGGGATCAAATTCACACCTACTGGGGGTAATTTAAGAGCTCAGAAATCGAATAAAAATCCTTTTTTTTTATATCCGTCGGAGATCGAACCCACGACCTTGGCTTTCAAAGCAAAAGCTTTGACCATTGAGCTATACCTGCTGGCAAAGTAGTAGTTTTGTAAGTTTTGTGTTCCAAGTAAGTGGAATTTTAGTTGAATTAAAACAGTTTGATAAATCTGTATTAAAACATTTTACTTATTTGAACATAAAATTAATCAGATATAAATAAAATAATTTGTAGAATTTATTCCACAATATATTTGTAGACGACATGTTTCAGCCTCGTCGAATGGCCATTTTCAAGT
Source organism: Glossosoma conforme (assembly GCA_022606575.1). Lineage (NCBI taxonomy): Eukaryota > Metazoa > Arthropoda > Insecta > Trichoptera > Glossosomatidae > Glossosoma > Glossosoma conforme. Next base: position 529,158 of record JAGTXR010000047.1, read on the forward strand.
CTTCAAAACTTTTATTTATAACTGATATTATGAAATTCCACCAAGAATTATCGATCGAAAAATCGAAATAAATAAATGTAATGATTTCATCAGTTCCTTAATTTTCTTTAGTATGCTCACATTAGTTTTGTTTTCTCCAGATACAACAGTCTCAACCAACACTTTATTGATTACTTACACACAAAATGTACTTGACAGATATTTAGAACGCATAGTTGAAATTATGGTGGCAATTTAAGACAACTATATGGTATTAAGCAACATTCAGCGCAGAGCAGTTGCTAACTACATATCGGTGGTCGAGTTGAGCCGATTCTTAGGACCAAATAATCCAGTCCTTGGAAGCATTAGTATCCAAAACGTTATTTTGAATATAACTATTTTGTATTAATCATCCAAAAGTCTTATTAAGTAATTATTATAATCAAACCCTCTAAATTAGATGAAATCTGTTAATTCATACATTCGGGTACTTCATAGGGTATTGGCCATCACAATATTTTGCCACTCTATGTAAATTGAAGGGATCAAGGTTCAAAACGGTATCGAGGAATTTGCGGTGGATGAAATTCAATGTGTTAGTATTAATTTTACAAATGCTTACTCATGTTGTATACTAAGATATAAAAAGGGGTATATTATCAAATAAATTAATATCAATTCAACTTCGATCTTATGATGATTCCGGATTTTGTATCAGTGCCGGAACCTTGGTATTCCAGCATCACCATTTAAGTAACCACCGTCAGTTCGTGACCGCGACCTCGGTTCCGAAATCATCCAATCTCCCTGAAAAATCTGATTAATTCCTCAAGAAATTGCGTCAGATAGTCCTCAAGTCTTCAAGCTTCTACCTTGGAGTTAATTACAATCTATATATGTTCTAAGGTAGACCTTTTATTGAAGAGATGTCTTGAAAGAAGCGCAATCGATGGATCTTAGTGACGGAAATTTGTGGTGATCATATGTGGTGATATAGAACGGATATGGAAAATAATACATATGGTTCAACAAGAAAGTTGTTATGGAAAGAGAATTTCACTGTTTTTTCCATGTTTTTATGAATAAAGAGTTTTAACTTAACTTTTTTTACTAAACATATAATCAGATTTAAAAAAAGACTTCATAAGACTTTTTTTTAACATATATTTTAATATTTTTAAATTAGCAATGTATAAAATAGTTTACAGAATAAAAGCATTCCACTTTTTACCTCGCGGACAAAAAAACTCTAAAGAAAAATAGATGTAACGAGCCAGCTAGCAAGGTCCCATCACTTGGATGTAGAGTACTCCCCTGAGGATATTTAATCTTCAAAGGGGGTAATTCGGGGAAAAGAGGCAAGAAAAAAGCTCACCGAGAGTTCTGGAAGCGAAGGTGGGAAAAAAATTAAAACGAAACAAGTTTCTTTGCCCTGTGACGTCATTGGAAAACAGCCTTCCAGGTTATGCCGCCAGTGTAAAGCTCTAGTGTGGCTTATAGGTAAAGTGTCGAAATGTAATGCAATAAATTTTAGGATCACATTTTTAATTTGTGTAACTTTATAAACATTAAAATCTAAACAAATTATTTTTAGTTGTACTTGTAATATCGGCTTGATATAGCATTTGCAGGCTGGTGTCAAAATATCTTGATAAACGATCTTTCATCTCTTATTTTTGTTCGCTCTTTAGACACGCATATATAAAAATGTTTGTTATTTAAGAAAATGCGTTGCGTTGACATTTTGCTTGTTTTGACAGCAGATATTTCGCCAGAGGGCCGACAGGTGATTGGAGGGCACTGTAAGGTTGCGGCGCGCTACGTTTTAGTTACGTTAACAGCTAGTCGAATAAATGAGGCAAGATCTGTTTTCGTTGTTGCACATCTCCGACTCTCCCTGTTGTAGCACTCTCATCCATTTTAGGTTATAAACTTTAATAAAATTTGAGTTAGTAGTTTATACTTAGAGTTTGGATGTTTGGACTACATTTTTTAAGGAATATTTGTATATCAACCAGTGAATTTCAAATTTGTCAGATAAATATTATAAATAATATGCTTTATTTAGTATAAATTTATAAAACAAAATTGTAGACGATCGTTTTCAATTCTATATCACGATCAAATTCACAGTGAATCACTTAATGGTCAAAGCGTTTGTTTTGCAAGCCAAAGTTCGTGGTTTTGTCTCCGACGGAGATAAAAAAATAATATTTTGAATCAATTTCTGAGCTCTACAATACCACCGGTTGGTTTGAATTTAACCCCTCACCCGTAAATGACAATCAAAGCCTTTTTGTTAAAATTGTTAGTAGACGAAAGTCATCCCGTGAAGACCACCCATTAATAGTAAATTCCTGTAATAATAAGGATGATGCGTGAATCTCGGGCTGTAGTCTATGACATTGGTGGATCAACACTCCACATGCAGAGCTTATCCATATGCACCATTAGACTTTACAATTACTATAACCATCTGTATATTCTCCTGTATGAGTATACAAAATCCATAGATTTGTTTTATTTTCTACGCATGAAGATTTTCTTTCATTATTAATTAAATATACATATACTATAAATAAAATTCTTTTTTCAACGCGTCAATCCAAGCACAAAAATAACGGCTGAAGCGGGATGCGAACCGCGGATCTTGGAAACCAACTATGCCCAGGTATTCATACCGCTCAGCCGACTTGGCTATTGCTATGCCTAGACCGACTGTCGTTGAAACTAGTATTTATGTCATTGTTATCATCGTATGATAGACGTCGCCATAGCATATATTCAAAGTATGTATATTTTTATTTTTTATTATTCAATAAGTCATCATTTATTCACAAGCTTAATATAAAAAAAAAAAAAAACATTTTCTTTCATAGTTATCGATAGCAGTATTTACTATATAAGATTGAAGTATGGACCATTTACCTTCAATTATATGCATTTTGTTAAAAAATAGCACAGATAGTTTTTTTGTTGAATACCTTCACGGTGATTTAATGACAATAAGTTATAAACTGCTTGTATGAAAGACTCTTTTGTAAATAATTCTTATAAGCATTATTTTTTTACGGAAACCGTTCTTTGTGTTTACATAAATAAACGTTTGCTTGCCCCCATGACGTTACTAGAAAGCAGGCTTCCCACGTTTTTCAGGCACCCTTGAGAATTTCCTGAAAAAGATTCGCCCGCGGAATTTCGGGTTTTTCTTCGCGGTTCGCGCAAAAAATAAGCTCTCCGTCTATTCTGTATGCAAAAAGAATAATTAGAGGAAATGCTCATGTTTTTGGTTGTTTTCTTTTAATTTCTATTTTTAAAACACACAATTGAGTACAACAACATAGTTGTGTGTTTAAACTACGACCAAGGTATAGAGATTTATTTAGCGTATTTTTGTGCATATATTACATTACAGCACTACCGATGGTATAACAAAAACATTTGTTTCAATTTGAGATAAAGGATAATTCTTATAACAAGATAAACTTTTTTAGTTAATTTATATTTCAAATACAATATTCGCTCCCATGCAGTCGCTAAGACATTAAATAAAAATCGTATACTAGAAAATATTAATTGTAAATTTATCATTGTAATGTCTCAAATACATTCTTATAATCTTCTTCGTAGTATCAATGCAGTGGATTGGTTTGCAGCAACAGAATCTTGCATCTTGATCTGCACTACTATTCAGCTCAGCATAAGAGCTACAACTCATGTCCTCGAACACTTGCTGCAAGTACTCCCGTCAGGGCGCCCTCAACAGTTTCTACCCTCAACCATCCCTTCCACAATGTCGTGAAGAAGACCATCGTGGCGCGTGATGTGACCGATCGCCTCTCTGAGATGGTTCTTACTAGGTGCCTATCTTTCTTGATTACGCTGAGAACCTCATTGTTCGTGACGTGGTCTCTCCAGGAAATTCCGAGAATTCTTCACAAGAGCCTATTTCATGTATATTCTAGATCTAATAATATGAAAAATTTATTTTATCTTATATTTACTATGTATTAATAATATTTAACTATCTTCTTCTTCTTCGTGTCAGCGACGTTAAATTGTTTTTCCCAATATCTGGTAACATCGATAGCTCGTGTGTTGCCCAGCATTAGGTCCTGAGATGTGCGACTTGTTGGGCACATGGAGCAGCATCGTAGGTGTGACGCGGTCTGCAGGTCTCCACAGTCGCACAAGTGTCTCTCCCTGCCAAAGCATTCCCCACCGCTCGAGGTTGTCCTTTGTTCACCAACTCCGGTTCTTAATCTGTTTAGGGATTTCCAGGTAAGCCAGTCAAGGCTCTTGCCAGTTGGGAGGCCTTCCTTTGGAGTAATGAAATCCTCTGGTGTGATTTGTTGCCAGAGTTGGAGTCTCTCATTTTCAGGGCCGGATGTGAGAGGTTGTGTGGATTTCAGAAAGCTGCTTCGAGACTTCAATCTTGGTGTTGGGGGTATCTGATTATACAAGCAGTGGGACGGTTGGTTGATTGCCTTACGCATTTCTTCGGCGCATATGACTTTGCGTCTTATGTTCGGTGGTGCGATACCAGCCAAGGGATATAGTTTAGAAATGGGTGTTGGTTTGAGGCAGCCTGTGACGACTCTGCATGCATCATTCAGGGCAGTATCCACGTGATTACAGTGGGCTGATCGACCCCACACTGGTGCCGCATATTCTCCGGCTGAGAAACAAAGTGCTAAAGCTGAGGTACGAAGAAGGGATGGTTGGGCTCCCCAGTGAGTGTTGGTCAGTTTGCGGATGAGATTGTTCCTTGTTGCAACTTTCTGTTTGGTGTTGCTGCAATGATGCCTGAAGGTGAGGGTGCGATCTAGAGTGACTCCGAGGTATTTTGGATTGTCGCTATGTTCCAGTAGTCTACTTTCCCACGTGACACGAAGCTTTCTGTTAGCTTCCCTGTTTTTAAGGTGGAAACAGCAGACTTGTGTCTTTGATGGGTTAGGTTTGAGATGGTTGGTTTCGTAGTAATGGGACATCTCGTTGAGTCCCTGGCTTAGGATGTCCTCAACTTCTTCAAACGTTACTGCTTGTGCTGCCAAACCTAAGTCAATATTTAACTATAAAAATTGTACTTGCAATATAGTATACAGAGCATAATTTCCAGTCACTATTCAGAACCGTAGATCTTGGGCACAGTTGGAGATTTTCTCTTAAAAATGAATTATTGTGAACTTTAATCAAATACGATGCACTTATGGTTTAGTTCTATTGAAAGGTGCTGTAATGATAAATATGAATACCAGTACAAAAAAATATATATCATAATATTTTCGTAAATAAGATTTTAAAATGGCAATTATGTTATATAAATATTATTTATTCCTAATGAATGTATAAGAAAACATTATTTTTTTAAACATAAATAAATGGACTAACAAATGTGTTTTTATTTTCAGGTAAGAACTCATTCGATAAAAGCTGCTGAAAAAAGTAAGTTTCACTAATCACTAAATATTCATTATTATAAATTATTTTAAGAACGTTAATGCCGGCGGTCATAGCTCAATGGAAAAGCGTTTGCTTTGCAAGCCAAAGGTCGTGGGTTCGATCCCTGATGGAGTTAAAATAAAAAAAGGAATTTTTATAATTTCGATTTCTGAGCTCTAAAATATCCCGGTTGGTGTGAATTTGATCCATCACCCGTAAAATGTAAGTCATAGCCTATTTATTTAAATTGGTTGTAGACGAAAGTCATCCCGTGAAGACCACCCATTCATAGTAAATTCCTGTAATAATAAAGGATGATGCGTTAATCTCGGGCTGTATTTTATGACGTTGGCGGATCAACACTCCACATGCAGCGTTTAGCCATACCATGGTAAGCTTCATAGAATTCCACGGATGAAACATCAGAATTACCTATCACCATTAGTCGGTATTCTCCTGTATGTGTTTACATAAAATTAAAGGCAGGAAGTTGTTTACTATCAATATGACATTTGGTATAATAAAGACTTAATATTTTGATTTAAAATTGTTAGCATAATAAGTCAATACAAAGTATTATATATTTTTATCAACAACATTACCCACTGTACATTTTAAGCCAAAAAATAAATTTGATTGAATGAAAGAATGTGAAAATAGTAAATATTCCGGAACCGAGGTCGCGGTCCCGAAATGACGGCATCAGCTTAAACGGTGATGCCGGAATACAAAGGTTCCGACACTGAGGATAAGTCCAAAGATCGGGATTGAGTTGATACTGATTTATTTGATAAGATACCCATTTTTATTCCTTAGTTTTCAACATGGGAAAGCAATTATAAAATTAATATTTAATACATTGAATTTTATACATTGCAAATTCCTCAATACCGTTTTGGACCTTGATCCCTTCAATTTACACAGAGTGGCCGATTATTGGGATGGTTAATGCTCCGTATCGATGCATAAACATTCTTTATTTTATAAAATTAATATTTAATACATTAAATGTCGTACACCGCAAATTCCTCGATACCTGTTGTTTTGGACCTTGATCCCTTCAATTAACATAGAGTGGCAAAATTCCCTGTTTCTTGCCCAACTGTATGAATCGACAGATTTCATCTAAAGAGTTTAATTATAATAATTACTTCAAAGTCTTTTGCATTTTCAAAACATAATAATTATGATCAAAATAACGTTTTGAACTGTTAAAATCAACTCTTCCAAAGATTTTTAATTTTTTTTATCCATTATATATATAATCGTGTCGGAAACAACAGGGTCAGATCCTGTCTGCCCAGAAGTGGGCGACGTCGATGGCGTTACTTCTGGCCATCATCAGGTCTTCCTGGGTGCAGCTATTCGGGCACAGCGCACACTCCAGAAGGTGTGACAGGGTCTGCTCCACGCCGCAGTCACATTCAGTCGGTCCGCTGTAAAACTGCCAGGCCCTCATTTGTGTCCTCGTCTTGCATACTCCGGTCCGAAGTCTGTTAAGGGACCTCCATATATTCCACCCTTGGTCATGTCCAGGGGCTAGGTCCTCTTTCGGGGCAATCCAAGTATTCCCCTCAGTTGCGCTTCTCCACATGTTCAGCCGCAGGGTGGCCTCAGGTATCTCCAGTTCCGTTGTCGACTGTAGGAAACTTCTTCTTGATTTGAGCCGTGTAGTTATCTTTTGGTACCCAAACATAGGGTGGAGTGAGTTTTTTTATCCATTAACAACTTCTAATATAAGGGTCTTTATTTTTTATTTTGCAACCATTCTAGAGTCGTCATGAAGCCATATAAGTAATTTTAAAATTAAAATGTTTATCCTTCTTTTAATTAATAGCTTTGTTATTTATTTTTCTTTGAAAATCTCCTCTCTGATAATTTATGAAAAATTTCTTAATATTGTATAGAGAATATATACAATACAAAAAGTCTTCAGTCGTCACCCGTTTCACGTCAATTGCTGCATTTTACTTTATTTTTGAAATTCTGAAGTGGTTAATACGCTCGGCTTCTACGACTTGACCCAGTAGCCAAGATTGGGTCGGATTAAAGGATTTACGCTGTTTTTGTATTTAGGGCCAGTATAATCCCGTTTAAAATGACATCAAGCCCAGCAACGATCCAGGACAGCTCTCTTCCATCCTCACTTTAGCCTCACTCAAACTTAAATACTTTCTTTGTGGACTTTAAGCAGCTTAAATCCAAGACTTCGAACCTCAGAAGCATCAATTTAGATTTAATAGTTCCTTACTTAGAAAAAATTAAAAATACAAACACAATTACTTACTAGTTACTTGAATCATATTGGCCTTTGCTGACTGGTACCGAAAACCTCGATATACAGTCTTTCGTCTCTTATTTCCGTTCGCTTGTCGAACAAATGTGTCGCCATATTGGCATTTTGGAAAAGTCCGGTCACGGGTGTGACGTTAGTTATATAGACAGCCCATCACGAGCGCGGGAGTTGTGTGCCAACCGCCGGCGGAGATCATATTGTATTGTAGCCCAGCCTGAATGATGTGACTAGGTCGGGCCGTAAGTTTGTAAAGTTTATCGTAAATATATGTCAATGTGCTTCTGAAAAAGTCTGTGTTATTAATCTGCTCCTCATCCTGCCACCACGTAACTGAATAAGCAACCTATTTTGAAGAGAGGAGCATATTAATATAAATTGCAATGTACGATGAATTATTGTTTCATGCTATATAACCATACCCAGAGATAGACTGTTTTTTCGATCAAAACAAAGTTTTTTGTTAAATACTCATTAAACTTTTATTATTTTGGCTGCCATTGCAGGGGTCTTATTCGGGGTTGATGACTTTGTGCCACGAAAGACTAAATCGGGCCGTGAAAACCAAAGAAGCTATAGACACTTATCACATTAAAAGTTTTGAATTTATTTTTATGTATTCAAATTTTCTTAAATGGAACATGTAAGATCTTTGTCTGAATAATTTGACCCGAAATTTCACTGAATTGATTCTGTGTATTATTATTCCAACAAATTGATATACTCTTCTCTAAGTTGGGTATCAAATTACTCGGTGACAGGATGCTGGAGCAGGTTAATAACACAAAGAACTTGTTTTCGAAGTACTATTAGCATATATTGAAAATAAAGACTTGATTTCTACGCCCGACCGCTATGGCCAGGCACCAGTTGATCGACAAGTGCAGGACTTGCCGCGCCACCAATGATCGCGGCAAAAAACAAATTAAAGATGACAGTTGCATCAACATGCAATGAAGCAGCTGTCTCAACAAATAAAATGATGTATGCAAACGCCTGCGTAATATTCTTTAATTAAAAGTAACATTAGATGTGCATCTCAGGCGAACTAGAAAAATAAGAGACAAAGGATCGTTTTTCGAGGCTTTACGGCATCTAAAAGAGTTATATCACGCTGATATCAAAATATATACTCTTGTCGTGGTGAAAAATTGGTTTTTGAGTGGAAATCATTACATGGATAGGTGACCGCTTGGAAAAACCGCATATTATGGTGTATAAAAACTTATTTAATTATACATTGTAGCTTAAGATAACTAAAACGCATCATCAATTCATCGAGAGCAAGTCATCTAAATTATTAATATGATTTTTTTTCCCTATGATAACGGATACGTAGATTATGAGTCTACTTCAAATACTTTGATAATTAGATACACTTTTTTTATAGCAAACTGTTTGCTTATCGAGATAATTAAGCAAACTCTTGAAGGCATAATCGTATGCGCTGCCCAAGTAAACCGAATCTGCTTTTCTTATTGCTAAGTCTTAACACAAAGTTTTCGGCATTGTTATCGGCCACTTGGACCGCTGGGATCGAACATGTGCGGCCCCTACTGCATCAATATTGTCGCAGCGGACGGGTAACAAGCGGCACACATTACTAGCCAAGAAAACAGGGTGACCATGAGTTTACTATTTGTGATGATCCACTTTTGTATCAAATTATTTCGACAAATAATTAAAAATGTCATTTTATAAATACGTGCATGTAAGTATTTTGTTATATTATTACCTATGAATATGAGCCCTAATTAAATTGTTAAATTTGATCATTTAAATATCAAAGAAAAGTTGTGCGTTTTATAAATGCTTGTTGGTCATACGGAGCAGAATCTTAGATGTGAGGCGGTCTGCAGGTCTCCACAGTCGCACAAAAGTGAGTCTCCCTTCCCAAGCATTCCACATCGCTCGAGGTTGTTCTTTGTTCTACCAATTCCGGTTCTTAATCTGTTCAGGGATTTCCAGGTCCACCAGTCAAGGTTCTTGCCAGTTGGGAGGCCTTCCATTGGAGTAATGAAATCTTCTGATTCGACTTGTTATCAGAGCTGGAGTCTCTCATTTTCAAGGCCGGATGTGAGAGATTGTGTGGATCTCACAGCTGCTCACACCCAGACTGAAACCTGCTTGGCGACCTCAGTCTGGGTGTAGGGTGTATCTGATTAAACAAGCAATGGGACGGTTGGTTGATTGCCTTATGCATATCTTCGGCGCAAAAAATTGTTGATATGAAATGAGGCGAGAATCATGACGGATAATAAAGCTTTATGGAAGCAGTTAGTTTACGACTATATGCTCCAGTTATGGAAACGACCATGATGATGATATGAACTTTAAATGAGTATTTAGATAATATATAATTAAATTATTTTTGCGTAGGATCATGAAAATTTAATAGAGGAATATCAGCCGTGAAGATAGGTGTAGAATATACATTGTGAATCCACTTTACGTCTTTGATCTTAGGATAAAGGTGATAGTTATATCAAAAACATTTCCATAAAGTTTATGCTTAAGTTTTGATCTTAAAAATTGCAATTACTTAATGTAGCGACGTGAACAACCCTCCAGAATAAAAAAACTCGAGGCCCCCGTATAAGCTCACAGTAGACGAGAGCTTTCAAAGGCGGCTTAAGATTTCATTGCTCGATCATGTGTTTGCAAGTATGGCCGCTTACAACCTTTATAGGTAAGTGTGTTATGCAAGGGTAGTTTAATTTTAGTAAGATAAGTATTTTTTAAATATTATTAATTATTTTTATCGAGTACATTTAAATCAAAAGACGTAGAATTGAGATGAGCAGAATTATGAAAACTGTAAATAAACTTTTGTAAATTTTTATAGATGACATTTCGTATAGTCTAAAAATGTAACTAATGTTTTGAATTCGTTTCAAATTATTACGAACGGTTAAATTCAATAATTTTAATGTCTCAGCAATCTCTTGAGTTTTTATTTGCCAGATTGTATTGATAAATGCCTTATTTGTATCTCAAGAATTAGTTTACAATAATAACATGGTGAATCTGAAACATCGTAAATTGAACAACAAGTTCTGCCTCTGGGATTTCGTTAATGACTTTTTTGTAAATAAAATATGGAAAAATGCTGCTTTTCATTTAACACATTAGATTTTTTTCCAAATAGAATTGATTGTACAATCGATGACTGATTGAATAATAAAAAATGAAAATATACATACTTTGAATATATACTATAGCGACATCTATCATACGATGATAACAATGATATAAATACTAGTTTCAACGTGAGTCGGTCCAGGCATAGCAATAGCCAAGTTGGCTGAGCGGTATGAATACCTGGGCATAGTTGGTTTTCATGGTCCGCGGTTCGCATCCCGCTTCTGCCGTTATTTTTCTGCTTGAATTGACGCGTTGAAAAGAATTTTATGTATAGTATTTGTATATTTAATTGATAATGATTGTACAATCATTTGTAGAAAATCTTGATATGTTCTGTGTCTCTAAATGATAAGCTTTAATAGTAGTTTTTGATTTTCCAGCTTAATGTGAAGTTCTTTGAAAACAGAGAAAATGAAATAATTTATTTATAAAAATTAAATTATATTCTGAGCTTACTAATGTACGACACGATTACATACACTTTTAAAATAGTTGAGTCATTTTTATAAAGCTAACTTAACGTAATTCATTATTATTATTATTAAATTAGTATTTGTATAGTGCTCTTTTATGACCGAATGATCATTCCAAAAGCGCTTCTTTGCCTCTCTGAGTAAAAAGGTGGGTCTTGAGTCTGCTTCTGAAGGATGCCTCCACTTTAAGCTCTCTTATGCTTTCCGGTAGCGAGTTCCAGGCTATTGGTGCTGCGTAGCTGAAAGCGCGGTTGCCAAAGACCGTGCTAGGACTACCTCCCGTCAGCTGCAAGGTGCTTTTATTTGCTCTAGCCGATCTGAGTGTCTCTCCACGCGCGCTTATTTCTGAAGGCTTGATAAGTTCTGCCCAATAGCCCGGTGCAGTTTCGTTGAGTGCCTTATTATAATAAATTTTATCACAAAATAGTAATTATTAATATTACTTACCCAATTGTACTGACGTGATTCGTAACTTTTAATAGAAGTAAAAAATGATAGGAAATAAAGTTGGTTTTGTAAAAATATAGAGCAGTCTTTTATTGAGAAAAATAAAACGATATTTCTTTCTAGGTTACCAAATATCTTTTTTCATCTATTTCAAATGAACTACCCTTGTGTTTCCCGTATAAGCATTACATGCACGTGTGATGGCTTTGGCGTGAGATAGACATCCTCAAGTGGAGGAGATGACTGATTTATTTTTCATGGCAGAGTGATAAAAAGCTCCAGCCCGTAAAATACTTTCGACAAGCTGTAAAAAGCTCAATGGGCCGCGATAATAACGGCGACCGGAACTGGCTCACAGCTTTCTAATACGAAATCTTGCTGACAAGTGATATTGCAATAAATCAGCATACGTAAAAGTAGCTAATACTGAAAATATTTTTCGAATACTGTGGATCATTGAGATTATAAGATAGTAAAAAGTTTCTTCTTTTATTTCAAGATGTTGTATAGAACGATATTGGATATAACAAATCAGATGTAGGATATACAGTGTGAGCAAAAAATAGTATTTTTGTATTCATGTTTTTTTTTCAAATTTAATAAAAATTGCTTCAGATGAAGATAGAAATATCTCATTTGTGGACTTTATAATGTTCGTTTTTTTTTTTTTAAATAATAGCACTGCATGTACAGTAATTAAATGCTATGGTTGGGCGGTGTTAATAGCAGTAAATTTTTCTTCGACCAATTTTGATATATACAGGTATATATATAATCGTGTCGGAAACAACGTGTCGGATCCTGTCTGCCCAGAAGTGGGCAACGTCGATAGCGTTACTCCATCATCAGACCTTCCTGGGTGCAGCTATTAGGACACAGCGTACACTCCATAAGATGTGACAGGGCCTGATCCACGCCGCAGTCACATTCAGTCGGTTCGCTGTAAAACTGCTAGACTTTCATTTGTGTCCACGTCTTGCATACTCCGATCCAAAGTCTGTTAAGGGACTCGTGTCCAGGAGCTAGGTACTCATTCGGGGTAATCTAAGTATTCCCCTCAGTTGCGCTTCTTCACATGTTCAGCTGCAGGGTAGCCTCAGGTATCACCAGTACCGCTGTCAACTGAAGAAAACTTTTTCTCGATTTGAGTTGTGTGGTAATCTTTTGATTTTGATGATTGATAGCCTAGGACTGGCATTTAACAGAAAAAAAGTTGGTTGAATTATCATTTAATTTTCATTTAAGTCAGAGATTGAAACTTAATTTTTTAGTATGGTTAACAAACTCTTTATTTTTCGGTCATTAAGAATGAAGATCTTTCGGTATACATTGATTTTATTCGGATTTTTAACGAAATTAGTTTTTTTTTTAAATTAGAGACTCTTTCCATTGCTATGCCCAGACCGACCTGCGATGAAACTAGTATTTATATCATTGTTATTATCGTACGACAGATGTCGCCATAGTATATATTCAAAGTATGTATATTTTTATTATTATTCTATCAGTATTCATTTATTCACAAGCTTAATACGATAATAACAATGATATAAATACTAGTTTCATCGCAGGTCGGTCTGGGCATAGCAATGGCGCGATTCGCCGAGCGGTATGAATACCTGGGCATAGTTGGTTTCTAGAGACTCTTTATTTAACGTGAAATTTTAAATTATGAAGTTTACAATAATAATTATTTAATCTTAAATTATTAGACTAAATAGTCTTTTTACTTAATATAATTTAATGTTTTAGATAATATGACATGAATTTTTATTACTTAATTTATTTTGTTTATAAATGACTTTAATTACACCTTTCTTGAAATGGAAAACATTTCTTTCATATATATTTTTTCCTAATACTAGGAGTTAAAAGTAGGATATATAAGCAAAAAGAAAGAAAGAAAACAAACATAACAAGAGACATGACATACACATAAATTGAAACTTATTAAATGCAAAGGGAAAAACGCTAATGAATTTACTACTTGTAGACTAATCCATTAGTGAGATCACCTGGGCCGAACATTGAATAAGCCCCCAATCTGTTGACCATATACTAAGAGTTTAAAATACAGCAAATTTAATGCAATACAGATGGCAGTCCAAAAAAAAAAAATCTGTGGAAATAAATTTCAAAAAAATACTGAATACGCTAATAAAAATGCTGTCTTTGTCGGTTGCGCAAAAAATGTATATTTCTGTGAAGTATTTTTCTTCGTAGTATCAATCCGGTGGATTGGTTTGCAGCAACAGAATCTTGCATATCGATCTCCATTTCTCTCGGTCCTCCACAACCCTTTTCAGCTCAGCATAAGCGCTACAATTCATGTCCTCGAATACTTGCTGCAAATACTAGCGCGCCCTCTGGAGTTTCTGAAGTATTACTAATACATGTTTAATTTTCATTGGTTCGCGTATGAATAAGAAAAGAATTGAAAGTTCATTGCGATGATAAAACACTTTAATCAATGGTTGAACAGAGTACGATTGGTTGAATTGATTTTAAGTGATCTTTTTTTCAGTAATTTTCAGCTTCAGGAATGGCGCCCGGCGCTGACACCGAAAAGGGACGGCAGAAGCGGAAATGCTAATGGATCTCCGGGATTGCCTTTGAACTGCCGAGTCGATTATGAAATTCATGAATTCGAAATTAAAATTTTAACAGACCGGAGTGGTTTTCAAACGTCACGTGCGCGAAAAATATTTCACCGATACGCTGAATAAAAAGGTCATTGCTTTATGCGATGCTGAAAATTTGACGGTCTTGTAAATTGCACTAAGATGCAAAACAAAAAAAAAAATTAAAGAAATATTTGTACTTCAACATTCATTTTTTTTTTTTATGTAAACGCATGCAGGAGAGCACAACCGGTCAAGACCAGTGCACTCTATGACGCTCAGCCAGGGAGGCTGGACGCTGCATGCGGGAAGCGTGTGTTGTGTTCGTGTTTGTGTGTGGGTTGGGGAGATTGCAAGTGTATATTTATCTGTTTCTTGAAGAGATCCAGATTGTAGGAAGGAGGAAACACAGACGCTGGAAGAGCATTCCATAGCTTACCGGTGGCATTAAAGAAGGAATTTTGGAAGCTGCCAGTTCTTGGTCGACATATCTTGCCGCTTATTTAAGACTGAATGGAGCAATCCTCAAAATCACGGGCTAATTATTTATTTATTTATTTATTTTACAGAACCGCAGTTCCAAGGTACAAGGAATAAGAAACATAGAGTATTTATTTTTATTTTTATGTTAACACATACAGGAGAATACCGACAGATGGTGATACTAATTCTGAAGTATCTGTGAAATTCTATGACGCTTACCATGGTGTATATGGCTAAACCCTGCACGTGGAGTGTTGATCCGCCAACGTCATAGACTACAGCCCGAGATTTACGCATCATCCTTTATTATTACAGGAATTTACCATGAATGGGTGGTCTTCACGGGACGACTTTCGTCTATCACCAATTTTAATTAATAGGCTATGACTGACACTTTACGGGTGATGGATCAAATTCACACCAACCGGGGTATTTTAGAGCTCAGAAATCGATTAAAAATCTTTTTTTTTTTTTTAATCTCCGTCGGGGATCGAACCCACGACCTTTGGCTTGCAAAGCAAACGGTTTACCACTGAGCTATGACCGCCGGCAAGCGTGTATTGTGTGTTTTTGTATTGTATGTATATATATATACAATACACACAAAAGAAAAAAAAACATAAAAGAAAAAGGTGATAGGTGTCAAAGATCACAGAGATCTAGGAGAACAATACCATCGACAAAGGATGTAATAAAAGATTCGAGGTGTGCTGGTAGGCCATTTAGGAGCACCATTGTCGTTGTACTAAATTGAGTGTTCGAAGTTCCACAAGTGTCAACTGGGATAAAAAATAATGGATGGCTACAAGCACGAGTCTACTTATCTGGAACTATCTAATATTCTTTGATAATTCGACTGACGTTGCTTACGCGAGTAAAAATAAGTCGGTAAATTTTATTTAATCCACTGTATGTTGTAAGGCCGATACTGTAGTTGCACGCGGAACCTTCGAGGAATGTGTTACTCCAGATACGGGGAGATTTATTAAGTGAAAACGTCGATATTAAAACGAGTGTTATTTATTCAAGAGCCCGAGCCGCGGGGCCATGAATATGAAATATCTGTCTGTAGAACGTTCTATAAATACACTGTTCTGTTCTGTGGCGAGAAAGCGGACTTGCCATATAAATTCCCGATCTTTTTATTGACTTTGTATCGATGGGCGTGATAGTACTGCTTTTTAATTATTTTTTTATGCAAGCACATATAGGAGAATACCGACAGACAGTGATAATAATTCTGAAGTCTCATGTGTGGAATTCTATAACGCTTCACGTGGAGTATGACTAAACGCTGCATGTGAGGTGTTGATCTGCCAACGTTAAAGACTACAGCCCGAGATTCACGCATCATCATTATTATTACAGAAATTTACTATGAATGGTTTGTCTTCACGAAACGACTTTCGTTTTTACACCAATTTTAATTAATAGGCTATGACTAATATTTTACGGATGAGGGATCAAATTCACAGCAACCGAAGGTATTTCAGAGCTCAAAAATTGGTTAAGTATATATTTTTTAAACTCATCGGATCCGGCGATCGAACCCATGACCTTTGGCTTTCAAAGCAAACGCTTTGACCATTGAGCTTTACCCACGGGCTGCATCTTCTAGAGAAAATTTCATTCAAGCTGTCATTTATTTTAATCGTTTGCTTACATTCCTGACTTTTTAACACACAGTCGTTCATATAACTGTCCTTTTTAATGTTGTGATTTTTGTTTAAATCACCTTTTCCACGCCTCTGAAGCATCAGACTAATCACTCGATGTTATAAAAGCGTTATATAAACATTGAGTCTATACAGAACTAAAAAGAATGTTAACACGGTGTAATACAAAAGCTTTTCATTTAAGTATTGCGCTTAATGAGTCCCAATAAAATAAATTTTTAAAGTGGAATGCTCATAAAAATACTGACAGGTCCAGCGAAAATAGCCTATCGTAAGCACGTTTCTAGTTATAAAAGTTAAGTAAGATTAGGCACCATCCATAACTTTTAATCCATAACTCTGCTCTGAAGGACGTTGTGAACCATATGTTTTCCCAGATGGAATTTTGAATGAAAAGATGTCTTGAGAGAGGTTTCAACTGACAAAACTGAGTGGCGGAAATTTACGTTAACTGAATGTTCCATGGTATGGGATCAAAAAATGCTTACAAATAATTGATAAACATATTTTGCGCCCGGACAGAAAGTGAAAGCTTAGTGCTGAAATAAATACTGTGGCCATTAACGGATCTAGCCCCTCCACTAACAAGACTTGTCAAATAAACAAATTGGCGACGCGGCACAATATCTTTTGACTCTTTAAATCCAGATTTAGCACTTTTATGTATGCGTGTCAGACAAACGAACAAAAATAAGTGACGAAAGATCAGCCAGCAAGTGTCTTATTGAGCTGACATTAACATTTACAATACAAAACTGAATTTCAATTCAAATATTTGGTTTATTTCTCTGCAAAGTAACCAGACGTGGAAAAGCGAAAAGTTAAAAGCTTCTTGTGCGGCGATCCGCTCTTCCGACGTCATCCTTGTATCCGCTTACGTCATAGAGCGGAAATATAACGGATCTGATACAGAGACCGGTGTCAAGTTTTACATCCGAATTAATATCAGCGTGTCGAGATATTCGCTGAAATGCATCCAGGGTGCCCAGTCTTTTATGTCTTATTTTTCAGGAATGTGAAAAAATTTGCGACGCTGAAAACATAAATGAAATATTTTAACAATTCCATTCTTCATTATTCTTTTCATAAAAAGTCTTTTTGTCGTACTGCCGTTATATATTATATTCTATAAAAATTCAGTGTTACATTTTTTTTCGTAGTATCAATCCGGTGGATTGGTTTGCAGCAACAAAATTTTGCATCTCGATCTCTACTCCTCTCGATCCTCTGCAGTCCTCTTCAGCTTAGCATAAGTGATAAAACTTATTTCTTAGAACACTTGCTGCAAATACTCCTGTCTAGGGCGCCCTCTGAAGTTTCTACCCTCAACCATTCCTTCCACAATGTCGTATAGAAGACCATCGTGGCGCATGATGTGACCGATCCATCGGGCTCGCCTCTCTGAGATGGTTCCTACTAGGTTCCTATCCTCCTTGATTATGTTGAGAGCCTTACTGTTGGTGACGTGGTCTCTCCAGGAAATTCTGAAAGTGTATTTAATAATGTTTATTAAACTTGTAAGAAAATTTTGATTGACATTGATTAAATAATTGAAAGCTGAAAGTATTTATTTTTTATATCAAGTCATCTTACTAATCGTATATGTAACTAAAATGTACTCGTAAATTGGGTATAGTCAAAAATTAATACTTATAAACGCATAACGTACTTATTTACGTAATCATTTCATAAATAAATTATAACTTAAAATAACACTTTGATGTCATGTTTTATTAAGAGTCTCAGGTTCTTAACTAATAATAAAATAATACTTCTTATTGTTTAACTCATCCATCCAGTTTAAGGTATTTAAACGTCTATTAATTTATTGTCAACCTATGCGTTTTTATGCTTTCTTTAGTCAATACTTTTAAGTATTATTATGCATATCGTTTGTCTGTATACGTTTCTGCTTTTGGTTTTTGTGTGCCATTCCATATTCTTTGCCTAATTTAAA
Source organism: Glossosoma conforme (assembly GCA_022606575.1). Taxonomy (NCBI): domain Eukaryota; kingdom Metazoa; phylum Arthropoda; class Insecta; order Trichoptera; family Glossosomatidae; genus Glossosoma; species Glossosoma conforme. The sequence goes on from JAGTXR010000047.1 coordinate 547,676, forward strand.
TTATCATAATTAAAAATCACCAATCAACCAACTGTCCCACTGCTTGTATAATCAGATACTCCCGAAGCCCAGACGGAAATCGTGAAGCAGCTTTCTAAAATCCACACAACCTCTCACATTCGACCCTGAAAATGAGGGACTTCAGGTCTGGCAACAAGTCGCATCGATTTCATTACTCCAAAGGGAGGCCTCCCAACTGGCAAGAACCTTGGCTGGTAGACCTGGAAATCCCTAAACAGATTAATAACCGGAGATGGTAGAACATATTATGAAAGAAATTGGAGTCAAATACAAGGAACGAAGACTCATATTTTCACTTAACAAAGAAGAAGCTGCCATAATATCACTTGGAAATGTCCAAAAGGAAGCAAAAATGCGCTAAGGGGTGAGACAAGGATGCTCTCTGTCGCCTGTACTCTTCAACGTATACATACAAAATGCAATTAATAACATCAGGGAAAAAATGGGCCATAGAGAGGGGGTTAAAATACATGGCCAAAAGATTGATATGATAAGGTTTGCTGACGACATTGCTCTGATTGCTGAAACTGAAGATGAATTTACGGAAGCGCTGACTTCCATGGAAAACATATTTAATTCCAACTACAATATGAAGATAAGCAGCACAAAAACCAAAGTCTTGAGAGTAAGCCGCAATGAGCAGCAGAAAATTTCCATATCAATGCTAGGAGTACCCCTAAAAGATGCAAAAGAATTTGTATACCTTGGAAGTACAATCACCTGGGATGGCAGAACAAAAAGAGAAGTCAACAGTCGAATACATCAAGCAAGGCTAGCTTTCAATAAAAAATCCAAAATTCTTGAGTCAAAGAATATTTCTTTAGTGCTCCGCAAGCAACTTGCCAAAACACTTGTTTGGAGCATCTTAATGTACGGCTGTGAGACATGGTGTTTATCTGAAAGTGATAAAAAAAGACTAGAGGCCTTTGAGATGTGGTCGTACAGAAGAATTCTCGGAATTTCCTGGAGAGACCACGTCACGAACAATGAGGTTCTCAGAATAATCAAGGAAGATAGGCACTTAATAAGAACCATCTCAGAGAGGCGAGCCCGATGGATTGGTCACATCATGCGCCACGATGGTCTCCTTCATGATATTGTGGAAGGGATGGTTGAGGGTAGAAACTGTAGACGCCTTAGACGGGAGTATTTGCAGCAAGTATTCGAGGACATAAATTGTAGCGCTTATGCTGAGCTGAAAAGGGTTGCGGAGGACCAAGAGGAATGGAGATCGAGATGCAAGATTCTGTTGCTGCAAACCAATCCACCGGATTGATACTACGAAGAAGGTAGAGCAAAGGACAACCTCCAGTCGTTAGGAATTCTTTGGCAAGGAGACTCACTATTGTTCCACTACAGAGACCTGCAGACTAACTCACACCTAAGATCCTGCTTCATGTGCCCAACAAGCTGCATATCTCAAGACCTCATGCTGGGCAACACACGGGCTATTGATGTTGCTAGATACTGGTGAGAAATAATTTGACGTCGCTGACACGAGGAAGAAAAATATTAAAAATCAACAAATTCATATTGCATATAATCCGTCTACTCTCACTTAATTGCGCTGAGATTTTGTATGTAGACTATACGTTATAATACAGTCAATATAATTCACCCAACTCATTTACGATTACAACAAGCAGTAGCAATATAGTTTGTTCCAATTTGTAACTTTAATTAAATTGTGTTGTTACAATTTATATTAGGACTGAATATTAATTTGAAAAAGCAATGGAATGTTTTATTGTTAAAATTATTTGAACGTAATTTTTTTCGTATCTGTTTAATTCGATATGTAATAATTTTTAGGAATAAAATTTTACCTGCATGACCTATGTCCTGAAAACTAGTCACCCGAATAATGTCAGTCGTAACGGGTGTATGCTACGGCGTAGCAAGTTATAAGAGTAGCTTGCGAGGCGTTCGTAGAGCGTCCGTACAGTGTTGTAAAACTGCACGAGGTTTTTTATGAACCGTTGCAGCGCATCGCAACCTTTTGTGCGATATCTTTAAAATATCCCTCTACGACTTGTGAAGCTTTTTCAATTCGAGTATCTTGTTAATGTAGGAATGCACTTTGAGAACCTCTTTAATAAATAATTGCTTTGAATTTTTGTATGCACTTAATAGTCACAGTAAATTTGACTAATACTGCGCGTATTCAAGTGTTAATTATTTAAATATCATAACGAGTATGAACACCCGGAAAAGATAATCAGTAGATATTATTTGGTCCTCCATTGGATGCTTTAGTTGACCCTTTATTTATTGAATATCTGTAATGTTTGAAATATTTATGATTCTTTTTATACGAATAAATGTTGATAGGATATAGAGAAAAAATGAGAAAAAACATATTTATTTTCTAAAATAAGCATTTATTTCATAGTTTTGTAAATCCGACTTATAAGTCCCGTCAGGGCACAACTGCACGATCAATATTGGATTTTGTGGTATGGGACTAACAAGTCCCGTCAGTAAATAAAGGGTTTAGAAAGATGTACTGTGTTTTTGTGCGTGTGTAAAAAAGAAGCAGTTGTAAGTGGCATAATTAAATATGTTTTTGAAACGATTTAAATTCTATATCGAATGAATTACATACGAGTATGCTGGAAGAGCAAACCGAATACTACTAATGATGTTGAAAATTAATGTAGGGATGCCATTTTGTGTTAATTGACATATATCACCTGTATGTGGATCAAAAAACTACTCTCATTTATTATTTAATAAAGATAAGAAGTTTAACCAATGCATCCTCCCTGTATTTACTTATGGCGCAGACACGTGAAATCTAACAGCAAGTCTTACCCATAAAATAAAGGTCATCCAGCGTGCTATGAAGAGATCGATGCTCGTAGTGTCGATAAAAGATATAATCCGAAACGAGGAAATATGCAGAAGTACTCAAGTAGTGGCTGCTACCCAACGAATAGGCACACTCAAGTGGCAATGAGCAGGAAATATTTGTCGAATAGACGAAGGTCCATGGGGAAGAAAAGTATTGGAATGGCGCCAAAAAGAACTGGCAAACGAAGCATTACCCGAGCCCCTGCAATATGGACTGACGACATAAGAAGAATAGCGAGAGTGACCTGGATGAGGAAGGTGGAGGATCGAAAAGGATGGTGACTCATGTGGGAGGCCTAAGTTCAACAGTGGACGGATACAGGCTGATGATGATGATGATGATTTAATATTCACATTGTCTTTAATTAGAATATAATAATTATCAATAAAATTATGGTAATTTAACACCGAAATCTTATTTATTTCAATATTAGTTATTAGGAAATTCCATCCACGAATTTTTGATTGGAAAACTGAGCAATTTAACAAATTGTTGATTAACCTTAATTCAATATTATTTGTTATTCCATGAAGCTGGTTGTATTTTTGATAAAAAAAAGTATATATCTTCTTCGTGGTATCAATCCGATGGATTAATTTGCAGCAACAAAATCTTGCACCTCGATCATCACTCTTTTCGATCCTAACTTGAGATGCAATCAATTTCGCTAATACATGGGATGTTTTTTAGACCTTTAATGTGGTATTTTTTTCTTTATTTCCACATCCTAATGCCGTTGACCGTAAAGGGTCATCCGCCTTTGGAGAGCATCAGTATATATACATTTCAATGAATACACTTTTTTATTTAATATTTTGTTCTATTTTTATTTAAATAATATTATTTGATTTTTGGTACTTTAGAGAAAGTTGCGCGATAAATTCAGCACCGAAAAATAAATACTTAATTATCTCTCTGGTGAAACTTCAAATAATTTAATGTTAATCCTTTCGATAAAAACACTTTACCAAAATGAAGATTAATTTGAATGAAATACAGTAAAAGAGAGATAGAGAGAGAAAGTGAGAGAGAATTAACCGCAGCCCACTCACTAATTGAAAATTATATTTCAGTCGTTTTATATCTATTTTGGCTGAAAATTATTAAAAAATATAATTTCAGGTTTAATTACTTTTTTAATTTGATAAAATATTTCATATATATAATCGTGTCGGAAACAACAGGGTCAGATCCTGTCTGCCCAGAAGTGGGCGACGTCGATGGCGTTACTTCTGGCCATCATCAGGTCTTCCTGGGTGCAGCCACTCGGGCACAGCGCACACTCCAGAAGGTGTGACAGGGTCTGCTCCACGCCGCAGTCACATTCAGTCGGTCCGCTGTAAAACTGCCAGGCCCTCATTTGTGTCCTCGCCTTGCATACTCATAATATTTAATTGTTAAATATAACAAAATATTTATTGCATTTAATGAATGTTTTGCTAAAGTAAACGTATGCAGAAAAACAAAACTGTTTGTTAACAGTGGGCTCTTAAAAGCTCAGTTACGCTACTGGACGCTTCAAATGGAAAACATGTGTATCTGTGTGTCAACCAAGAACTGGCAGTTTCAAAAGTTCTTTCTTTAATGCCGTCGGTAAGCTTTGGAATGTTGTTCCAGCGTTTGTGTTTCTTCTTCCCTACAATCTGAACTCTTCAAGAAACAGATAATCATACACTAGCAATCTCCCCAACCCACACACAAACATGAACACAACACACATTTCCCGCATGCAGCGTCTAGCCTTCCTGGCTGAGCGTCATAGTGTACACTGGTCTTGACCGGCTGTGCTTTCCTGCGTGCGTTTACATAAAAAATATATATCGACAGATGGTGACAGTAATTATGAATATATCTTTGGAATTCTATGACGCTTACCGTGATGCATATAGCTAAGCGCTGCATGTGGAGTGTTGATCCGCCAACGTCGTCTGCCAACCGGGGGTATTTGAGAGCACAGAAATCGTTTTTTTTTTTTAATCTCCGTTGGGGATCGAACCCACGACCTTTGCCTTGCAAAGTAAGCGCTTTGATCATTGAGGTATACCCGCCGGCGATGATTATGTAAGGGATAAAATTTTTGTAGTGATTGTTGATCTTTTTTTAAGAGATCTACATTGTATACAAGAAAAAAAAAATACCACAACAAAAATCTAAAGATTGCCGGTGGCATTTACAACTATTTTTTTAACAGCTTGTTCTTCTTTAATATACGAGTACATTAACCTATTAAGAGGTTTGTTAAGTATTTATCAATTTGTTAGTTGTGTGTATACAGATATATAAATATATATATAAAATGTCTTTATGTTTAAAGATAGTATAAATTTACCTGAACTCAAGAAATTTAAGCATTATCTTTTTATATTTTAATAAATGATTGTTTTTTTTTTGTTTTTCTAAAAATTTTTTTACTGTATTTTTATACTCGTAATTTTGCCCTTAATTATGAACAGTTTGCACGAATTTAAATCATATAAAAATATTGTAATTAACTGTTACTTTTAACCGTAGTGTGGAAGTTATTTAAAAAATCGTAAAATTTGTACAGAAATGTACCAATAAATTAGATAAAATGTCACTCGTATTCGTATTTAAATGATAATGTCAACTTTATGATACTTCTACTTATGATACGAGTACACAAATTGTTGAATATTATAATACATTGATATCATGATTTAAATCGTATAATATGTTGTGACTTCCAATAATTTTCAGGAATATTACAACTGAAACGGAACGTGATTTTCAGCAGACGTGATTCTCCCAGGCGAACTTTGATTTGATAAGACTTGACTGTCACAGAGCATAAATTCACATTATCGTAAGCAAAGACGCTTCAGTATCGTTGCAGTAACGTATACGGTGCATAGTAAAATATCCATTAGGAACAAACATATATATTTACGTACAAAACTGATTGATGGAATCAAGCAAGTACAAAAACATTTCTCAAACTAAAAACAAAACTTTTTAAAAAATAGTGCTATATATATATATATATATATATATATATATATATATATATATATATATATATATATATTTTAATCTATCAATTTTAAATTTAAACTTATTTGGAATTCTTTAATGAAAATCTTTTAATTTTCATTCTATAAAAGTTGTAGAAAAAATGATAATATTATTTTTAATTAGAATGAGTGATTGAAGATCAAAGTAATATAATAGATCATTATTATTAAATAGTTTTGGATAAATTTGAATTATTTTAGAATCATTTGTTTTTTGAATTTACGTAAATAATATTTATATTAATTTACTTGTTTGTACTCGTGTATATGTATTTTATTTTGTATCAATGTATCATTAGTTTGACTAGCATTGTCGTCAGTAGTACTCTGTGGACCAACGCTTACAGTCCCAGGACTCGTCGTAAAACGTACATGTAACGTACGGGTCCGTAGAGCCCGTCAGTAAAAATGCAACACCACACTTTGTAAGGCAGAGCCGCTCCAAAACATTTTATGCCCGGACCAAGGTAGACGAACGGAGCTTTCATTGTGTTCGTACACTGTGTGGAAGCGCGCTGGCTTACAGTGTATGGTGAGGCTCACGTGTCAATTAAGGTTTATGTTGTTACATTTCATCCCCTCGGTACTAAAGCAGCTTTCATTGTTTAGATGGATATTAGTTGCATTTATGTGAGTGGAATATTCGATATTATGACACATATAATACTTGCATTGTAGTAAAATAAAGTAAAAAATAATTATATGGCATTTTTAATTATTATTTTCTTCGTATTTCCAGAACATATGTCACCTTAAATTGACACAACTCAGTGCAATCAGTTGTCACTCACCATTTATTGTCCTAAGACATCTTTTCTCTTGGAGGTTCACTAAGGAGCGTATATGAATCCCGAAGACTATCAAAGCAGAGACCTTGGAGACTTAAAGAGACATATACATATCTTCTTCTTTTTCCTGGCTCTATCCTATTTACTTAGGGTCGCCTATCCTAATAACATTTTTTCAAGATACTCGATCGAAGATAAGCTCGCTGTCGACTACAAGACGTTCCATGTCCTTCTTGACTGTCTTGAGCCATGTTGCAGGAGGCCGACCCGGTCCCAGCCTTCCCGCCTCCAGCTGCAGGCCTGCGTTCACAATGTGTAAGCTAACCCGCCTCCACACATGTCCATACCAGCGCAGACGGCTTTCTGTCGCTTTGTTTACAATGGAGGCTACCTTGAGGCTGCCTCTGATGTACTAGTTTTTCACTTTGTCAAGCATAGTAACCCCGGCGGCCCACCTCAACATACCTATTTCTGCTACGTGCAGCTTCTGTTCCTCTTTTTTCTCATAACCCAGCATTCCGATCCATTATCCGACTTTAGAAACATACACGTTTTAATCTTAATTAAATCAGTCTTTTAAACTGGCTAGTAACAACTTTTAGTATACTTAAACGTTCTACAATATTCTACATCTACAAGATTATTAGATTACTCTCTTTCTACATATATAATTTAATGGCACTCTGGAAAATCTACCCTTTCTTGTCCTGTATGTAGGTCTCAGACGGATATCCAATATTGAACGCTCCTAAAAGTAACTATTTTAACAAGTAGCTGACAGTCTTATCGTGACACTACACTGCAAATTCCCGAGCAACAATTGACCTCAGCTTAGTAGAAATGAAGTCAGTATACTACGTGCGTGCCTTGAGTTTCTTTACTTCGTGATTTTTTGCTATCTAGCGGTGTGACTTGCTTTGAATTGATATTTAATGGCGAAATTTATTTGTTTATTTAATTAACACAAACCCAACCATTTGCGTATATATTTCAGCCCTAGCCTACTCATTTTACAATTTGATCGCCAAAAATTGTCACCACAAAGTTTTGTCAGCTAACGTCATCTTTTTATCATTGCTAGTCAAATTTAAGCCAAATACTAAGCATATTTTACAAACATTCTCAAGGATCAGAGCCACAGGTATATTCGGAAAATTATAAAAATAATTTAAAAAATATCGAATAACAAAACTTAAGATTTCGCAAATAAAGATCTAGGGGACGCTTAACCAAATATATTATTTAAAACGAAAATTAAATAATTACAACATAGTATTTTTGTATACAATAGTTCAGTTCTCACGCGATGATCGACTTTTACTAAGCTTTCATATGCGTATGAACCATATTTGGTCCGGCGTATTTCCAGTCGTATTTCACGGCATTAGGAGCGATGGTCCAATCTTTATTGAAATGAAATTTTAATCGGATTAAGTCCAAAGCACTTAAACCAGCTGTGATTGATGACGGAATGAAAATAGTTTTACAGGAATCCTGAAAATTATAATTCTTTGTTTTATTGCTGAAAGTTCCTCTAAATCAAATTTTAATCCACTGAAAAACCAGGCCACTTCCACTTTTATTTTGATGACATCAGTCTATCTTGCAAGGTGTCGGTCAATACATCGTTTGGCAGTCCTTCTGCATCATTTCACTACTCAACGACTGACCATTATGAAAGTTATATGCATTGTTTAACTTTGATGTGACTATCCATGGCATACTGGTTAAATCAGTCGCTAACGCTTACGAAATAAATGTATTTTACAACTTCAAATAATAACATCTGAGTACCTGAAAAGTTGTAACCATCTATCATACTCCAATTGGTAAAATAAAGTCTCGACCCAATACACTATAACGTAATATATTCTCCTTTGGATGCTTATATTGTAAAGTAACATTCACCTCTCTTTCAAAGGTTGTTATTCAGTCGCGTTAGGGCATGATTCAGAGCAGATTAGTAATACACAGTTTTTTTCAGAAGCACATTTACATATATGTACGATAAACTTTACAAACTTATGGCTCGATCTAGTCACAGAATTCAGGCAAATCCACAGTACAATATGCTCTCGCCGACTGGCGGTAAACGACTGGTGCGCCCGTGATGGAGTGTCGCACCGGCGCCACAAGCAGCGGTATATATATAACTGGTCCAAACATGCCAATATGGCAAACACATTCATGTCTGATAAGCGAACAGAAATAAGAGACGAAAAATTGTATATCGAACTTCGCAGCCTTAGACTGAGGTCTATTTGACATCTAACTGATGCACCTAAAGTCACGAGAAGGTCTTCAGCCACTCTCTAAAAAGTATTTTTTTGCGTGCGGCCAGTAACGGGTCCCCATCACGGTCTCCAAAAACAGGATGGGACAGGGAGGGTTTTCACCAAGCGATATCGAGGTTTTCGGCACCAGTCAGCAAGGCCTATATCATGCTGATGTCAATAGAAACATTAAATATGTAATTAAACATTAAATTTTGACCAGTTTATATATATTTTTAATAAAAAAAGTTACACTCTCTCTCAGGTATATAGGCTTAACGACCGCAATTCACAGTTAACGATATCTCTTATAAGGAAATTGCGTAAAGCTGACCACTGGCGGTATCTCCTTAATGCGATCTTGAGATTGCTGGGGAAGAGAGATGCTGGACTGGACGAGAACGAAAGACACTTAAAGGGCACTCCTAACAAAAGTGGGGATTAATGGGTATATATATGTATACCTTTGGCATTTTTGGAAAATTCCTAAAGCTGCGAAGTATATTGTTAAATTGCTTCGAAAATGAATCATTTTCATAACTTAAGTAGTCTGTAAAGTAAATTATACAAATTAAATTATTTTTGTTTATTTATTTGTGTTATGCATGGAGGTATGATACGAATGTACATTAGCAGATATACTAGAAAATAATAATACGAATTATTGGTCAAAAAATTCGACACAAATAATCTGCGCTCCTTCGGAGTATAGCGTTTGTAAAATGTAACTGCCTAGTTCACAAATATCAAATACGATTGAGGTACAACGCCATTTGCAAAAATAAAAATATCTTCATAATTATCCTTTGAACGCCCATTGGTTTCCTTACGGGACCGCAGATTTGGCACGTTCAATGCCTTACGGTCCCATACAGGAGTGCTTATGGTTCATTTCACAATCGGATTACATTAATTTGTAATAATAGTATTAAAGTAAGTTCATGGAAGAATCTATTGTGTGATGAAAAATTACAAACATTGTCATGCTAGGGCACTGAATGACGCAAATTTGCGGTCCCGTATGGGACTACTGGGCGTTTAAAGGTTAAAATAATTAATTTTGCGCCACCTGCATGTACAATATATAAATGAAAGATTTTTTATCTTCATATTGTTCATTTTTATTATTACGAATTTGATGGATTCTAGGTAGGGTCTTCTGAAAAACGAAATATTGAGGATTTACTGTACTTAGTTACGATTTTTATCAAATTGTTAATATAATAGTAAATCATCAATTTTTACGTTGTATAATTGTAAGAATAATCTGCTGCTTGAAATATTTTACATTATATAGAGGAATAAACGTACGTCATAAGCCTTTAGCCAAGAGATATTTTCAGTTCAATAAACACAGTAAAACGCTTCATTGAACAGGAAACACTGAAATGTTTAAAGATGACCATAAAACGAGCAATACATAATTTTCTAAATTAAACTTATTTTTCTTCATATTCAGCTTTCTCTAAGACTGCATCCTATTATAATTCGGAACCTATATCTGTGACACGTAGGTGTAGTTATTTTTCAATATTTTATTTGGTCTTTCAGAAAGTAAGATTGAAAATGGTACTTAGTCATCTGCTATGTACACGATCTTAACGTGAACTTTCCTGTACTGTATTTTTAGTGCAATCTTTTAAATTTCTTACTTTGTTTTGGATAATCAGTATATATAATCGTGTCGGAAACAACATGGTCAGATCCTGTCTGCCCAGAAGTGGGTGACGTCGATGGCATTACTCTCGGCCATCATCAGGTCTTACTGGGTGCAGCTACTCGGACACAACGCACATTCCAGAAAGTGTAACAGGGTCTGCTCCGCGCCGCAGTCACATTCAGTCGGTCCGCTGTAAAACTGCCAGGCTTTCATTTGTGTCTTCGTCTTTCATACTCCGGTTTGAAGTCTTATAATTATTATCAGTCTTATAATGAAACAGTGATACTTCATCTAAGTCTTTCTCTGTTTTTTAAATGCCATATTTTTGTACTAGTAATATATGCACTTTAGTAGATGCTTACTTTACTCTTGCATTTTATGTGCGAATTTTAAAAGCTTGTCCAGTTTGCTCATCGTTACTTGCTTGACTATCACAACATTTCAACAAATAAACTCCACTTTTGCATAAAATATCACAAAAGATATTGGAAACATCAAAACTATTCATCTACTTTACTCTACTTTAGTATTTTTGTTTCTCCATAAATCAGTTCTCAAGCATCTAGAAATTCTTCTATTGGTAGTTTCTCAACCTTTTGAAAAAGTCAGATATAAATAAAATAATTTTAAGAATTTATTCCACAATATTTTTTTTGTTTCAGCCAGGTCAAATGGCCATTTTCAAGTCAGTAAGTAAAGTGAGTGTAGGCTCTTTATATAGCAAAGAGTGAGTGAAGGGATGGAAATGAAAACCCTTTCATTCATTAGGGTTTTCCAGAATTATCGATCGAAAAAAAAAAATTTTGAATAAGTAATCACTGCTTGATATGTCGATCCAAAATTATTTGATTGTAATATTTGAATTCATTTGTAAATTGATTTATTTAATTCATTAACGGAACCGCAGTTTCAACGTACATAGAATAATAAAGCTAAGAAACAACGAGTATACATAAACATAATATACACGTGTCATAGATCACAGAGATCTAGGAGTACAATACCATCGACAAATGAGAAATTTGATGTAAGAAAAGGATCGAGGTGTACTGGTAGGCCATTTAGGAGCACCATTGCCGTTGAGTGATCGAAGCTGCACAAGTATCAACTGGGATAGGGAATTAGTATTACGAGTACAAAATCTTTTGTAAGGAACACTATCAATCTATTCGTAGGTGCCATGATTCCATAACATTCTTGCTGTTTTTAATATGAGATTGTAATATCTTTATGAATTCTAGCATAAAATTGCGTATCATACATATTTTAGCACGAGACATTTTACCTAAATTAAAATTGCCAAAAATTTGACATTATTTGAATTTCAAAGAATTTTTTGCCAAAAATTAGAAGCAGCTTGTCATGTTTTTATTCCACAGCAAACCCTAGCAAAAGCTCCGTCCGTCCTGAAATCCTGAAGAGTCACTTTTCAGCGACTGGTGAATATTTACATTTTTTTTTCGTCGCCCAAACGTTTCACTTGATATCCGCCGTGTCATAAATATACATTTTTTTGACAGAGCCTGGGCCTCGGAGAGGAAAAAAATTACCGAGCGACAATCCAAAAAGGGACCAGCGGAGCTTTTTTTCTGCATAAATCTCGCGTTTGTCGCGGATGCAATGGACACCGGTGTAGTAATTGTATGCATATTTAGAATTCAGAAACATTTCACATTTGATATACTCGTAGGTAGAGACTTTTTTTATGTAAACACATACAGGAGAATACCGACAGATGGTGATAGTAATTCTGAAGTCTCATCTGTGAATTATATAACGCTTATCAACTTACATTTATATAAGCGCTACATGTGGATTGTCCAAAAGATCCGTCAACGTCATAGACTACAGCCCGAGATTCACGCATCATTCTTATAATTACAGGAATTTACTATGAATGGATTGTCTTCACGGGATGACTTTCGTCTACCACCAATTTTAATTAATAGACTATGAATGGCATTTTACGGGTGATAAATCAAATTCACACGAACAGCGGGTCTTTTAGAACTCATAAATCAATTAAAAATCCTTTTTTTTTAATCTCCGTCAAGGATTGAACCCACAACCTTTGGCTTGCAAAGCGAACGCTTTGACCATTGAGCTATGGTCAGCCGGCAGTGTGGTAGTGTAATATAATATCTTTTTTTTTAACCACACAATCAAGAAGAAGTTTCCTACAGTCGACAACGGAACTGGTAATATCTGAGGCCACCCTGCGGCTCAACATGTGCAGAAGCGCAACTGAGGGGAATACTTGGATTGCCCCGAAAGACGACGTAGCCCCTGGACATGACCAAGGGTGGAATATATGGAGGTCCCTTAACAGACTTCGGACCAGAGTATACAAGACGAGGACACAAATGAAAGCCTGGCAGTTTTACAGCGGACCAACTGAATGGGACTGCGGCGTGGAGCAGACCCTGTCACACCTTCTGGAATGTGCGCTGTGCCCGAATAGCTGCACCCAGGAAGACCTAATGATGGCCAGAAGTAACGCCATCGACGTCGCTCACTTCTGGGCAGACAGGATCTGACTCTGTTGTTTCCGACACGATTATATATAGTGTAATATAATGAACTTGATTAGAAAGATTTTAATTTGGAATTTAAGCATCTGCTGCTTATTTTTTTTTGGATTCCTTAATATATTTTTTTCAAAAAAAGTTTATGATCATCATTAATTTGTACGTGTGTCGTTGTTTTTTTCAACTCACAGACTGATTTTCGATCAATTGTTTTTAATACAACATTTATTCAGAAAGCTCTTAATAATATGTAAAGCAATCTTTTTTATATTTTCCTGAAATAAACTGAAAATTGAACCGGCGGATTCGTTTCGGGAAAGCTCTCCTTACGAGCTTAAAGCTCCGGCGGTATTAGTGTAACGTCGTTAGAGCCCCGCCCGCTACTAGGCAATTCGCAATCTTTCACGTTAAATATATACACACGCGCGACGTTCTCAATTCCGCTAATGTATGCGGTGCCACGTAGATTCCAATTCAATTACTGGAGGTTCCACTGCCATTGTCGTCGATGCTGGGACACTTGCGCCAGCGAATCACTAGGAAAGCTCCGCATTACGTATTATGTACATTGGGAATAGTGATCCAAGGGATTTAATTAAATAACATTTGACTTTGTCTTTGCAAAGAAGACTTGGCAAAACTGCATAATTATTATATTAAAAGTAATAAAATTCAATCAAAATTATGCATTTTATCAATTTAATATATAAAATGAATCTCGAAGTGAATCTTTCAAATATAAACGACATTAAAAACGTTAAGTGTAAAGAAATTAATTTTCTATACTACATATAATTATTGTAATGATTGATTATGATATTATTTTGTAAGGCTAACAAAATTTTATTCCATTATTTAATTACTTGTTATTTTTTTAAATATTATAAGTTGATAATTAAAATATTAATTAAAATATAAAAATCAACTGGGCTCCCAGAACATTTCCTCCGAATTCATTTTCAAAATCAAAATTGCCGGACCACAACTCGGCTTACCATTTTTGGCACAGTTATATCATTAAATCTTCTTTATTATTATTATTTTCTCACTTGAACAGAATTTTTTACGAAAAAAAATTAAAAAAAAGTGTTTATTATATTCCATATTTAAAATGTTATCAACTTTGTTGAAAAAAATTACAAGAGGAAAAAGTGAATGATGCACAGCTCCAGCTAGACTCTGAACACCTATGGGACGTATCCTCGTGCGCATTGGTAGCAGTTTTTCACCGCGACGAACTCATTGCTTATAAAGCGTCTTATAAAACACCCATCACCTGTATGTGGAGCCTCGCGCGCAAGCCTCTAATACGAAACCTTTGTTTTTGTGATGACAACATACACGAAGTCAACATATAGGGTATTGAATATAAAACTGCGTATATTTGTAGTCGATTTCTGAGCTCTTTATACCCCACGTTGTTGTGAATTTGATCCTTCATCCGTTAAATGTGAGTGCCTTTTCATTGTAATTGGTGGTAGGCGAAAGTCGGTTTTCTTCTGTGTGTTTACGTGAAAATATAAAAAATAAAGTCAGTCAAAAAGTGATGTTAAATATCAAAAATACATGTCAGGGTATTATGTCAATCTGCTTAGTAAAGTACGAAATGTATTTGTAGATTTATTCGATTTTCTCGCATCGCGTTTCGCTTAACGTAAAATATAAATTGTATGGAATACAAATACGTTTATAAAAAGCTCGCCGCGTACATAAAGACGAATCGCAGCGTAGAGAGAGGCAAACCAGAGATATAAAAATATTCAATACTGTAAGTATTATAAATTATTGTTAAAGTGAAGAGAACAAAACGAGCGCTTATTATTTTTTTACGTTACCGCGAAAAAGCACTTTGCGAGAAAAAAACACTCGAGAATTCGAGAACCCCTCGCATCTCCTCTCTCCTCTGCGCGAGAAATTCTTGTGACTCCACCCCGGAGACTCTCTCATAAAAAGTGAAATGGGGTGAAAAATCGAAAGAATCTTTTACAGGAATTTTCTATTCGATAAGTATTTATTGTTTGCGATTGAATGTGTAACGATAAAAATGCATATCTAAATATTCAGGCACAATATAAACGTTAAGTTATTTTTATGCACTGTGCATTTATTCTCAAGTAACTATTTTTAAATTATATAGTTAAAAACAATTGTATAGTCCCATTAGATTTAATTTATAATAAATACAGTAAAACTGATGACCTATGATTGTACTATTCTACTTTATGAACGTTTTTTTTATTGAGTCATTGTTTATCAAACGAATTGCTCTTTTTTGAACTAAGTCCATTAAGTTAAGATGGTATTTTGGGGTTCCAATACAAATGTGACTGCCGGATTTAAGGATAAGTTGGAGTTGTTCTTTATATAAAAGAAGAAGTTGCTTATCGTTGAAATACCGACGCGATCTATTAAACACACCTTATGGACCTGCCTTACATACAAAACAATGTTCTTCTATCTATTTGTGTACTGTGTTTGTCATGAATATACAATTTTGATTCAAAATCTAATTAAACTACATACAAATCGTATCAATATGCATTTCGCAGTACGGATAAGAGCATAATTTCTAATTGATAATCGAACCGATTGAGCGCTATAATGATAATGCTGTGTTCGCTGATATGGGAAGAATTGAAGAGGGAACGAGCAATCAGATAGTGAAACGGCAACAGATAAAAGCGGGAGGATGAGTTTGGCTAAGTGTACCTTTGTGCGAAATGGAAATCTTCGACATAAATGCAAGCTTTGCTGAAAGTTTCAGTGACCGAGTTCTCTGATCTTGCGACTGAATCTCGAAATCAACTGAAAAATTATAGACATTTTATTATTCGAGTCGAAACGAAGTACTTTTCTTTGTTTTCGTGTGAGAATACATTACTTAATTTAATTTTGTTTGAAAACTTTACTATCTTTATGGTACATACGTTGAATCTTTAATTTGTTAAAATGTGTATATGTGTGTGTGAAATTAGTTTATATATTACAAGGATGATTCTAAATAAAAAGTTTCAATAATATCAGAATATTTTTAAGATGATAATGAGTATAATAAATTGCTTAAAATGAAGTCAGTTTTTAGATATATATATACACATCTTCCGTCTTTAAAAAGAACGACAACTCACGGGTTCGTCACGCGTGGCCGCATGGAGGAAGGATGCAAGAGGAGAATAACAACACAAAGAACTTGTTTTTGAATCACAATTCGCATTTATTATTATTAAAGACTTGATTTCCCCGTTCGACCGTAACATGACGTTAATTCCGTCTCAGTTGAACGGGGCTTGACTGACGACTCCCGGAACACTGTGACATAGAACGCCGCCAAGAGAATCACGGAAAAAAATAATCAAGATGACAGTTGCACCAACATGAAATGGAGCAACTGTCATAACAAATAAAATGGCGTATTCAAATGCAGTGTTATATTATATAATTAAAACTAATATATCTGGTGTGCATGTCAGGCGAGCGAACAAAAGTAAGAGACAAAAGATTGTTTTTCGAGACTTTACGGCATCAGCCTAAAAGAGATATATCAAGCTGATATAATAAGTATTTTTCTTTTCTATGCGATGATAATTGTATATTTTGATTTTTGCAGTAGTGGTGAAAAGGTTAAAATTATATATCGCACAAGTCTCACAAAAAATTTGCAAGTTTAAATTTTGTTTTTAAAACTGTGAATTTGGCGAGATTTTGCAAGCGAGAAGGTTGGACACTCCCCGCTTATCAAGGGCGATTCTGTGTCAGCGGGATCGTTATCGGGATGCGTAGTGAAGGGATAGGAAGCAGGTCTCTAAATCAAAGAACTAGTTGAGAAGTATATTGAAATATATTTAAGATAAATGACTTACAAGCATCGGTAATCTGCCTGAGATGGAACTTTCTACGTTCCTCCTGATTCTCGAGCAGACTCTGACTGAGCGCCCGCAGTAGTAACAGTTACTACCCGAAATTAACGTAGAGCTTTTTTACAGAACTTCTTCTTATTCTTCGTGTCAGCGAAGTCAAATTATTTTTTCCCAATATCTGGCAACATCGATAGCTCGTGTGTTGCCCAGCATTAGGTCCTGAGATGTGCAACTTGTTGGGCACATGGAGCAGCATCGTAGGTGTGAGGCGGTTTGCAGGTCTCCACAATAGTGTCTCTCCCTGCCGAAGCATTCCCCACCGCTCGAGGTTGTCCTTTGTTCTACCAACTCCGGTTCTTAATCTGTTTAGGGATTTCCAGGTCGGCCAGTCAAGGCTCTTGCCAGTTGGGAGGCCTTCCTTTGGAGTAATGAAATCCTCTGGTGCGATTTGTTGCCAGAGTTGGAGTCTCTCATTTTCAGTGCCGGATGTGAGAGGTTGTGTGGATTTCAGAAAGCTGCTTCGAGACTTCAATCTTGGTGTTGGGGGTATCTGATTATACAAGCAGTGGGACGGTTGGTTGATTGCCTTACGCATTTCTTCGGCGCATATGACTTTGCGTCTTATGTTCGGTGGTGCGATACCAGCCAAGGGGTATAGTTTAGAAATGGGTGTTGGTTTGAGGCAGCCTGTGACGACTCTGCATGCATCATTCAGGGCAGTATCCACTTGATTACAGTGGGCTGATCGACCCCACACTGGTGCCGAACAGCTTACAGAACTAATGGCATGACAGGTAGTGCCTTCGTGATGGGTATGAAATTTGTCACAACAAGCCAAATCTTATTTAACTAACATTCTTAACAAACATAAGAGACGAAAGATCATTTATCGAAGCTTTTTGGCACTAATTCGCAAGGGCATTATTAAGTTTATGCTTAGAGCTAATATAAAATATTTAATTTATTGCAATATAGCAACAATTAAAGTGTTTTGTTTTTAAATCGGCAGGCGTATACAACTGGGATGGGCAGCATTTGGAAAACTAAAGTAAATTTTTATAGCAAACATTCCGATGCATCTTTTCTGTATTAACTTATGACGCAGAGACGTGAAATCTAATAGCAAGACTTACCCATAAAATAAAGGTCACCCAGTGTGCTATGGAGAGATACATGCTCGGAGTGTCGCTAAAAGATTGAATCCAAAACCAGGAAATACGCAGAAGAACTCAAGTAGTGGATGCTACCCAACGAATAGGCACAATGAAGTGGCAATGGGCAGGACATAACTGTCAAAGAGACGACGGTTGACGGGAAAGAAAGGTATTGGAATGGCGCGCAAGAACTGGCGAACGAAGCATTCACTGACCCCCTACAAGATGAACTTACGACATAAGAAGAATAGCGGGAGTGACCTGGATGCGGAAGGCGAATTATCGAAGAGGATGGAGACTCATGCGAGAGGCTGACGTTCAGCAGTGGAGGGATGCAGGCTGATGATGTAGTGTTTGTTAATCTGCTTCTTCAAAAGATTTAAATTATAACTTTAAGAAAGGAAAAATACTGGGAAAGCATTTGCAGGCCTGTTTGTTGTGTTTATAAAATAATTGGTGAATTTTTTGTCGAGAGATATCAATCGCGTTGAATTTATTTCGAATAACACATAATACAATAAAAAACAGAAAAATCGATAAGAATGATAAAATAAAACGAGCATAGTTTATAAGTAAAAATAATAAGAGAAAATGATTAAAAAAATACAGTCGTTGATGAAAAGGTGCAGGATCAACTGAGAAATGTCAAAAAAACTGTATCCACGATAAATGCGTTAACAATACAATCTTATTAAATAACACATAGTGATTTTAATTGCATGGTACATATATTGAAAATCAGATGTTAGGTAGCATTATTTATCAAAGTATTCATCTTTGAATCGGGATAAATAAATATTATAATAGACGCGTTATTAATTCAGTGGTGGCGTAAAGACTGTCGTAGCAACATCGTAGAGGGTTCAGCGGCGTACAATATCGTCGCTATTATAGCCCGAGGAACGTCACGAGGCTTAGATCTTCGCTTTATATCGTAATTGATTCCGCGGGAGCGAGTTGCGTGGCGTAGACCACACTCTAAGGCTTAAGATATTGGAATTATTACGGCCCCAGTAAGATGTAGAGGCTCGATAATGCCTTGTATTGTTACACAAGTTTAATGAATTCGTGTGCTATATTATGTTTATAGAGTAATATGTATTTTAAAAGCTTTCATCAATGATAATGTAGTGTATTTATTCGATTAATGAATATTCATCAGTCTTTCAGTGACCTTCGTCGAAGCAACACGCCTGCAATTACTACGCTACCTTTAGTTAGTGATTATCCCACCCCATTATGGAGTGGGAAGTACCCAAAAAATCGGCCAAGCGGCCGCTTTCGGACAATGCCTCAGCAGACCCAACCGCTACCAAGAATAAGTACGATGGCTTAAAAGAAGTGTTTTTACCTGCGCCCGGCCCCGTGACAAGTGTAAATATAAAATCGCGCATCCCTCCTATAGTTATGACCCCGTGCGGCTCCCATGCGGCCACTCTGGCCTTGTTAAAATCCGCGACTAAAGACTCCTTCTCCTTAAACTATAAAAATAAATCAGTGTCCGTTCTGTGCTCATCGTTAAACGATTTCAAGGCACTAAAAGCTCATCTATCAAAAATAGAAATCAATCAGCCTTATCACACTTTCTCACTCGCGAGTGAGAAACCAATAAATTCTGTTATCCGAGGCCTCCCGGCAATGAACACAGAAGATATCATCGCTGACCTTCACTACCAGGGTCTTTATACAAATAAAGTCGTGCAATTAAAAACACAGGGCAACCCAATATACATGGTCAGTTTCTTGAGCAGCACAGAAATAAAAAAAATAAAACAACTACAACACATCTGTCACTGTAAAATTAAAATCGAAAAAATGAATAAAAGTAAAGGGAGTACGCAGTGTTTCCGGTGCCAGCAATTTGGTCATGCGGCCATCAATTGCAACCTGAAAGCGCGCTGTGTAAAATGTCCAGGCGCTCATCTCACCTCTCAGTGCACTAAATCTGACCGCACTACCCCTGCCACATGCTGCAATTGCGGTGGAGACCATCCAGCCAACTACAAAAACTGTATCGTAAGAACGGATTACGAATCCAAACTGATAAGATACAAGGAAAAAGCTGCAAGGCCTGCCGCCCCGAGAATATTCAACTCAAAAAAAGTTGAGGAAGGCAGGTCCTGGTCGTCCCTGCTAAAGCCGTCTCAGCCCGCAAGCGTTTCTGATGTCACGGAGGCACCCACATCTGCTGTAGGCCACAAGGAGCCATCTCCTCAGGCCTTACCCCCCAACAGCGGCCCTTCTTCAGGGCTACTACCAATTCTGAAGGCCCTTCTCACGGTACGCACTAAGCTTGCCTTGTGTAAGGACAACCTAGAAAAGGCGATGCTGATCGTTGAACTCCTTGACGCTCTCGATGGGTGAACTTAAAGTATTCCTATGGAACGCTAGAAGTGTCCTGAAAAAGGGGGACGAATTAGCTGAGATGGTAAGAGAGCTAAACATAGACATAGTACTCATCACAGAAACACACCTCAAACCAAACAAATCATTTCACATACCTGGATATCACTGCTACCGCAACGACCGTGTCTCTGGCAACGGCGGTGGGGTAGCCATACTCTTACAAAACTCAATTAAGCACGAGACACTATTAACACCTGTCACTCTTAACATGGAAACAGTTGCCATTACAATACCACACAAGAACTCAACATACACAATTATCTCTGCATACAACCCTCCCAACAAAAGCCTCCTCCCATCTGACATAGATTTATTGCTAGGCCTAGGAAAGTCGGTTATCATAGGTGGCGATTTCAATGCGAAACACCAAATGTGGAACTGCAGCCGAAGCAACAAAAATGGAAAAAGCCTATACCATCACCTCCAAAAAAAAGATTTTAACATTTTATATCCCGACTCCCCTACTCATTATCCACATAATAGCATTCACCCATCAACACTCGACCTGGTCCTAACAAATAATGTATACTCTATTTCAACACTTACAACCGAACAATTACTCTCTTCCGATCATCTCCCAGTATCCTTTTCCCTGAGTTGTACTTTTTCCAGAGATCCTAGAACTCAAAGTAATTATTCCCTTGCTGACTGGAAACTCTTCAAATCCCATATTAACCAAAACATTCATTTATCATCTCAAACCATAAACTCGCCTGAATCTATTGATCACGCAGTGAGTGACTTAACCAAATTAATATTAGAAGCGGACATTCTTGCGATCCCCAAAACACCTTACAAACCTTACTCTCTTGTCCTCAGTCCCGATATTAAGTCACTAATTAGCTTTAAAAACAGACTAAGGAAATATTGGCAAAAACCAAAGACCGTTTCTCCAAATCCATTATCAATTCACTTAATCGAGAGATCCAAGCTCTAATAACGACATTAAAAAATGACTTATGGACAAAAAAACTAAAGTCTCTGTCCCCTTCAAACAACTCCTTATGGAAGACAGTTAAATCCATTCGACATAAGTCATCTCCCATACCTCCTTTAGACTCTCCTGGTGGTAAAGCCGTTTCTGATGTAGAAAAAGCAAATTCCCTTGCCGACTCTTTTTCAAAATCTTTTACCCTGTCTCAAAAACAACCTGACCCAAAAATAGAGTTAGCTGTCAACAAAACAATCAGCATGCTTCCCTTAAAAACTTCACCATTTCCCTTCATCCACACCACTGAAATATCCTCTATAATAAAAAAAACTTAAACCTCTAAAAGCCCCTGGGCTAGATGAAATTAAAAACATTCACTTAAAAAATCTTCCCCATAAAGCTATAATACTCCTAACAAAAATATATAATGGATGTCTCATAAGTGGCTACGTCCCATTAACTTGGAAAATTGCTTTGGTTATTCCAATAAAAAAACCAGGGAAAGACCACTCCAATCCCATAAACTACCGGCCCATTAGCATGCTATCTGCAATTAGTAAAATCCTAGAAAAAGCCATTCTCAGCAGATTAGCGAAATTCCATGAAAAAATTATAATTCATGAACAATTTGGATTCAGACCCAAACATTCCACTATCCATCAGCTAACCCGTATCGCCTCTAACATCTCAAATAATCTTAATACTAAAATCTCCACAGGCATGATACTAATCGACCTAGAAAAGGCATTTGATACAGTCTGGCACAATGGTCTGCTTCATAAACTCCTGCTTTTGAATACACCCTCATATTTAATCAATGTATTAAAATCCTACCTCTGTGACCGAAAATTTACAACCGTCATTAACGATTCCAAATCGTCTCTCAAACTCGTCACAGCTGGTGTTCCGCAAGGAAGCTTGCTCGGTCCTTATTTATTCAATTTATATATAAATGATCTTCCCACTCCCCCACGATGTGAACTGGCGCTGTATGCTGATGACACGGCCGTTCTCACTTCCTCCAAAAGACTCGACCACATAAGGTCACGTCTACAAAAAGGACTTAGTCAACTAACTTCTTTCCTTGAAAAATGGAAATTAAAAGTAAATTCCAACAAAACAGAGGCCATTATATTCACGAGAAAAAGGCGAAGCAATTTCCCCCCAATATTATAACAAATTCTGGATCTATCGAATGGTCCAAAGAAGTTAAATATTTGGGACTTATTCTCGATTCACGTCTTCGGTGGGGTTCACAGACAGAAGTGGCCAAATGCAAAGGACTGGCCGCACTGGGAGCCCTGACACCAATTTTCAATCGAAAATCTCTCCTTTCACGTCATAATAAAACAATAATTTACAACTCATTAATCAAACCCATAATTACATACTCTGCACCGACCTGGATCGATAACGCAAAATCTAACTTTACTAAACTACAGGTCATACAAAACAAAGCCATTAAAATCATTTTCAACACTCCTTTTAGAGCTAACCTCAAGCACCTCCATACCCAAAATAAAATCCCCACTATCCACCAACATTTTCAAAAACTAACACTGAAATTTCATTACAAGTCTAAAACACACACTAATCCCCCTGATCAGAAGGTTAGGGGAATCAATGTCTTTGCGCAGCTCTCACCATCATCAGCGCTAAGCGGCACAACTTATGGTGTTCTTTTTATTTTATCTTATATTTTTCACTGTTTCTTTTTTGTTTCTTATTTGTGTCTGAATTGTCTAGTGTTAAAATGTTAACTAGGTTTAATTTTTGCTCAGGAAAAAAATAGAATCCTTTTCAAGGATTCTATAGAATCTCAGTGTATTAAAAAAAAAAATTTCATGTAATATTAACTAAAAAAAAAAAAAAAAAAAAAATGTAGCTTAAGTAAAAGATTAAAAAGTCTGTAAACTTAGTATAAATACCTAATTTGTAATTTTATGTGCATGTATCTCAAGATTGAATAAAGATTTATAAAAAAAAAAAAAATGAATATTCATGACAACTTAACGTATTAATAATGTTACCATTTTGGACTTTGGATATAGTCTTAATTAGTATTTAAATTTTTGGCATTCAATTTAAATTCTGTATTAATATTTCAAAGATAAGAAGTTCATGCAATGTTTTAATATGGATTATATTGGGCACTGTTTCACTTGATAGAAGAGTGCTACTTTACGATTTAAAGCTATTAAAGCTTCTTCAGTTTCAATGTGCGTTTGTGAACATTGAAATATTTGAAAAAAATGGAAAAAAATAAAAATAATAATCATTTAACTTAAAAAAATCAGACTTAACAAAAATTTGATTGTTAAACGATACCGTTACCTTAAAATTTCATAATAATTTTCAAAATATCTGAATTTGCGAGCACATAATCATCTCAGATAAGTGTCGTAGGACCGCAGATCAATAACCACGTAGTACCATCGATGTTTTTAGCGTCATATGAACGTCTTAGCATATTATCATAGATCTATAGACCGCTTACAGCGTAGATCCATAGCCTCGTAGCCGCGTAGCTTCTCGTAGGTTCTCGTAGCTCGCTCTATGACTGCAGAATGCAAGGCTTAGATAGCGCGTTCAAAGCTTTATCGAGAATGGAAAACGGAAGCGTTATCCAATATTCAGCTATTGCGGGAACCCGCCGCTCCTTTGAGTATATTTTCAGATAAATATGCTGAATATTCATCTTCGAATAATTAGGATTTCTGAGTGTGCTTAAACACAATTGATTTTCAATATATTCATGTAATATTAATTGAGTTTGCATTATGTATTTCAATTGTTTAGATAATAATTTGAATACGCTTACTTCATAATAGACAATAATGAATGGTTAACAAACCAATTTGAATAAAAATAAAGTTTTTTTTAGTTTTACTTCATATTTATTAACGATATTATTGTCTAAAAGCATGCGTTTTTTTTTGTAGAATCTAATTTAAGAACAAACGATTCAGAATTAACCAGTTCTTGGATAGCAAAAGTTTAAGGAAAACGAATATTACGATATAATTTTCTTTATTAAATACACTTACGTGAAAATAATTATTCATTTTGCTTATGGAACTTAATATAAGCTAAGTAGCTACACTGTCAGAATTATTACTGATATCGGTATGATAAAGCGCTTGCTGACTGGTACCGAAAACGTGAAAACTATGACTACGTCTGGGCCAGAAGTTTTTAAAGTTTATCGTAAAAACATATGTGCTTCAGAAAAAGTCTGTGTGTTGTTCACCTGCTCCTCACCCTGCCAACACATCTGCGATTAAATAACTACTTTTTGTGGGAGGATGTTATTACGTTTTTATCAAATAAATTAAAAGTAGTTAAGAAATACAGGTGTGTTATAGTTATTTTACATGAAAATAAAGTTTGTTTTACAACTCAAATCAATAAAAAATAAATATTTACAATAAAAAATACTTGTAAAAAATCTTAAAGAGATATTTTCAAAGAATGACAAAAATATATTTCCAATATTCATGACATATTTTATATCATTGAATATTTTTACATACTCGTAAATACTAAAAATATATACGATGCCTTTATAACAAATTCGTGGCAGTAATTAATGTTTTTTTTTTTCAAAAATTAATACGAAAAAATAAACGGTGAGTGCTGGGATTCAAACAACATACTCCAAACTTCGATTCAATATCAAATACTCAAACCAAACTTCGGGTTTTTTGTCCAACGCGTCGTTGACTATTTGTTAATTTAGACAGACTTATAAATTTGAGAAATTCACACACATTATATGACAAAATAATATAAAAAAAAAATTTGATAAACGAATAACTCTGGACTTTAAACAAATATTGATTGTTACTTTCAAATATTAAGATTATTATCGTTGCACGTTCGACGTTAAAAACTACCTTATCGTAGATCTTTTAATTTAAAAACGAACATCTCCTCGCGCCGGCCCTGCTGGAAATTTAAATTTCCGCTCCGGAGCTGCCCATTAATATGCAATGGATGCTTCGTGGCGAGGATCTCTCTAATTGAAAATAGTTTTCTTTCTTCTTGTGCGTAAAAGAAAGACAAAGTACTTGTTTCATTTACGAATTTTCGGTGTGAATTATACTCAATAGATTCAATATAAATAAAATAATATAAAACTTGAGACCTAATGAAAGAGGCAATGAACTGCTTTTTAAATGACCATTTGGTCATACAAAAACGCTTAGTAAATTCTGATATTAAAAAATAGAACGCGAGACATTTTTTTTATTACGCAAACTTTTATTTCTTATGCTCACGAACGGGAGCATTAGTTTCACAAATCGCCATTACCTGTCATTGTACATTACTTTAAGGTAAGCTGTATGATATTTATTAATTTATGTATTATATATTTTCATTGAAGGCAAAACTGCGGTCTTTACAGCAAGAGTTTTTTTTTTTATCTAAACCCATATAGGAGAATACCGACATATGTTGATAGTGATGCTGAAGTCTCATCTGTGGATTCTATGACACTTACCATGTTACGTATGGTTAAGCGTTGTAGACTTCAGTTTCCCCGCCCAACCGTAACATGTTGTATCGTGGGCCTTGGTTGGACGGGGACTGGCGACGCGAGCTGACAAACGGGCACAGTAACGTGTAGCGTCCTAAGATTTTCGCGGTCACAAAATAAAGTTGACGGTTGAACCAACATGAAATGGAGCAACTCTCAAAGCAAATAAAATGACGTATACAAACGCCGTGTATTTGTATAAAAAAATAAGACTAACATTATGAGATGTGCAAGTCAGACGAGCGAACAAAAGTAAGAGACAAAATATCGCTTATCGAGGCTTTTTTGCATCAGCCTAAGTCAAGCTGATATCAGCCTATTATGTATCAAATAAAAAAAACAGTACACTGTCGTGCAATTTGTTTATTTCTCAAAACAAAAGAGAAACAATCTATGCATGAGTTTTCATAATATTGTTTTTTTTTAAGATTGTAGTGTTTTTATGAAATTTATTCCTTGAATTGTATAATTTTAATTGAGTAGATGATTCTTTGACGTTCTAAACCAATATGTTATGTAAATTGTAAAACGAACATGCAAAACCAACAAAATATGGCTTCGAAAGTTATGTGCAGCATTAACTTGTAATTCGATTCCTCCGGACACCGGACCAAACTGCGATGTTCGCGCGATGCAAACGAAAACATTTACATTTGTAATTTTGCTTCACCACACTTAATGGAAGTTAACTTCTCCAGGCAGACTGTTGTTTCACCGCTAGCGGACAGTGACAACAATAGAGAAAGTTACATGAAAGTGTTTAGGCACGATTAAACGTCCACCAATCCCGCAAACTGCACTGGCAGTTTATTGATGCTCTATTAAAACCTTTTATGGAAGTGTTAACCACAAAATAATAAAAAAATCACAGTATTTTTTTTTGACTTCGCTATTTGACTTCGTTAAAGCGGCAAACGCCAGCTTTAATATTTTATGTCAAAAGTTTAAGTAAATTAGTTTGAATAGTTGAAATTTATGTGAATAGTTTAAGTTAATCTAACAAAGATGCCTAAGCTGAATCTGATGTGGAGCATAGAATAAACACAGGATGGCTAAAATGAAGGTCTCTCTCTGGGGTTTTGTGTGACAGCATGATTCCAGTTAGGATCAAAGGTAAAATCTACAAAACTGCTGTAAGGCCAGCTATGCTCTACGGGTCGGAGTGCTGGACCCCGCTGAAACGTGACTTGGATAGGATTCATGTGGTAGAGATGAAGATGCTGAGGAGGGCGGTGTGACTAGAGTGGACAGAGTTCGAAATTAGCATATTCGGGGTTCATTTCGGGTGGCTCCCAAACCTGAAAAGATGAAAGAAAACCGCCTAAGATGGTATGGGCATGTGACACGGAGAGGTGAGGACCACATGGTGAAGGGAGACCTCAATATACCTACGCTGAGAAGAAGACCTGGTAGACCGCAGGCAATCTGGACTGCAACTGTTGACACGAATCTGAAAACCCTGGGTTTGACTGAGAATGCAACGTAGGACAGACAGACATGGTTAACGTGCACAAGGAGAGCCGACCCTAGATGATGGGAAATGGCTAAGATAAAGAAGAAGAGTTTAAGTAAATTAGTGTCAAAGTGATGAGACAACAATAATGCTTTTGAATTCATTAAACTATATGGAGACGTACATGCATACATTTGTACATAATATGTGATATAAAACAAAAATTGTGTATCTTTGAGAGATAACCAAATATGTTAATGGTTTATATTATAATTTATGGATTAAATTAGATACATCAACTGATATTGATTCAGTATGTAAGCTGTTTACAAATAATAATTACCTGTTAATTTATTTAAATAATTGCATGAATTATTAGTAGTTAACGTTGAGTAAACGATTGATTTAAAGCGGCTTGTATAAATTTTAATTAACTTCCAAATACAAAATATATTTGCAATTTTAAATGAGTATGTTATTTGTATGTTTTTTAATCAAATTTAAATTTAACATTAAATCATTTAATATTTTAAGTACAAAACAAAAGTTTTTAAAATAGTTCGTTACTGAAAAAAAAAATTACAAATAATAAAATATATGTTTTTTTCAACTTAAAATCGACATGCTTTTTGTATTTTTTCTTAATACCTAAATATGTCACCGAAAAAAGCACATTATTAAATATAATCGTGTGAGAAACAACAGAGTTAGATCCTGTCTGCCCAGAAGTAAGCGACGTCAATGGCGTTACTCCCGGCCATCATCAGGTCTTCCTGGGTGCAGCTACTCGGACACAGCGCACACTCCAGAAGGTGTGACAAGTCTGCTCCGCGCTGCATTCACATTCATTTGGTCCGCTGTAAAACTGGCAGGTTTCATTTGTGTCCTCGTCTTGCATACTCCGGTCCGAAGTCTGTTAAAGGACCTACATATAATCCACCCCTGGTCATGTCCAAGGGCTAGGTCCTCTACATTTTTTTTATGAGTCTAGTACATTATTTTTTTTTTAGGAGTCTGAACAATGACCTTAATATTTTAAAAATCATCAAAAATTTGCAAAGCTATTTCTTGTACAGTAAAAA
Source organism: Glossosoma conforme (assembly GCA_022606575.1). NCBI lineage: Eukaryota > Metazoa > Arthropoda > Insecta > Trichoptera > Glossosomatidae > Glossosoma > Glossosoma conforme. Next base: position 576,255 of record JAGTXR010000047.1, read on the forward strand.
AACATTAGTTTTATTGATTATTTAAAAAAATACGTATTATTTATATTACATTTGTAGCCGAAACAATATTTTTAATGTGCTCTGTACATGTCATCACTGAATAAAACTGCATTTCAGTTTTCCATTGATTTGATTTCTTTCACCTCACCTACTGGTTTAATCGAATGTCCGCTACCGCACTCGGGCTATGAAATACTCACTTACACAAATTTCAACTGAAAAATTGAATTTTTAATACGTAGATGAAGTTTCAGAGACCCGCTGTCCTGAAAGAAGTTTTTCGACTATAATCCGTTCCCTCGCTGCTTTGCTTGCTTGGAATGCGACCGACTATTCCAGTGATGGACATCTTTAACCTTTAATACATTTGTTGATGTTAAGTTTTAGACATAACCTTACTATCTCAAAATTATTTGAAATATTTGTTATATTTTTATTTTTTTCATGACATTGGTCTCCTCGAAGACATGGGCCATACGAGAGACTCCAGCTCTCGCAACGTGTCGCATCAGAAGATTTCATTACTCCAAAGTAAGGGCTCCCAACTGGCAAGAACCTTGACTGGCGGACCTGGAAATCCCCGAACAGATAAAGAACCGGAGTTGGTAGAACAAAGGACAAACTCAAGCGGTGGGAAATGCTTCGGCAGGAAGATTCATTATTGTGCGTCGTAGAGACCTGCAGACCACCTCACACCTAAGATCTTGGTCCATGTGCCCAACAAGCTGCATATCTCAAGACCAAATGCTGGGCAACACACGGGCTATCGATGTTGCCAGATACTAGGAAGAAATAATTTCACATCGTTGACACGAAGAAAATGGGCCATAAAACTTGTCTACGGTATTTTTTCAGTCAAGTCTTTTTTTTCCACATTCGCTCCATATACAGAGCATACGAACACCGCAAAATGCCGTTTTTACAGTTGTGTAGGTTCAGATTGTCTATAATTTGTTCCAGAACACATGCATACCCGGTGGTCCACATAGGAACATGGATGGTTATCGGGAGCCTCTGTGAAATAGCATAGACTGCGGCTGTAGTGCCAAAAAAATATTTGGGTGTTCAATGATCAGTTTTTTTTTTTTTTAATCTGATCTTCTCGACCCTCTTGAATCCTGGATTTTTTGTCCTGATGCTCAATTTTAGCAAAGGCATGTATTGAGCTTAGATTAAATAAAATATTTTTTAAAAAATCAAGCTCGCTCGGGTTTCAAACTGACAGTGTTTTAATGACAATTAAACCCTCTCACCACTGAACTATTCCACCCGGCGTGATTGAAGTGAAATAATATATTTTAAAAAATTAGTCCTTGAATTCATTTTAAGGTCCCTTTGAAATATAAAGTAGATAAATACCTTGTTTTAATATTGATCACGTTGAGTCATATTTATTCAAATACTTACAAGACCACAGTTTTTCTTATAATGAGAGTTTATTCAGTTTTTTTCGTGCATAATCGTACATATGTATTTTGTTGTTCTTTATTATCTACATATTAACAAAAAAATATTTTTAGAAAACTTACTAATTTCAAATAAAAGTGAGCCATAAAATATTTCAGATCTAACCTTGCAAAAACCTCCTGAGATTAATTTCGTAATACTTACTATTTCCGTTATTTAATTTTTAATGATGCAAAAACGTAACCCGGATCGTTGGTTGTAAGCTACTGGTGTAGAACCTTCGCAGAATGGCAAAAGTTATAATTGAATAAGTGTTTGCTGAAAATTAATCCTATTTAAAATAACCTCTCGTGGTTGAGCTCCAGGCGGGTCCTTTGGGGCAGATGTCGTCAACCTTTCTATTATATGATGACACACAAAAATGCATCAATAATTATTGGACGTTTTTGTTTGCCTTTAAAGACAAAAGGGTCATTGGGAGCATCGAACTAGCCATAAGAATTCTTTAAAAACTCTTATTAATCAAATTACTCAAAAATATGCCTCGGATACTGCAGTTACCCTTTCTTCAAGAAGTCAGAATTCTGTTCTGGAGGCTTCTAGGAATCGTTTATGATGCCAGGTAGACCTTTAAGTGCAGATACGTCACATTGGCAAGAGATAAAACTAAGTGTCGATAATTTTGGGAAGAAAATATGTTTTACCTCATGAATTAATATTTATTAAAAAAATTAATGTTTCACACGTTTTCCCCAAATAACAAATAGCTTCTATTTTACTTAACATAATGTCTGGTAAAAAATATACATATATATAAATATAGATAATTGTTTTCACTTTAATAAATTTGTCGGCGAGACCCTTGACAGGTGTACCTGGAAATCCCTGAACAGATTAAGAACCGGAGTTGGTAAAACAAAGGATTACCTCTAGCGGTGGGGAATGCTTCGGAAGGGAGAGTCACTGTTGTGCGACTGTGGATACCTGTAGACTGCCTCACACCTAACATCCTGATCCATGTGCCCAAATAACTGTCTATACAACAGACGGGCCATCGATGTTGCCATACATTGAGCGGAAACAATCTGATGTCACTAACACGAAGAAAAAGAAAAAAATATAACTTCATATTATTCTTGTACAATGTACATATTTTTAAAAAATCGTTAAAACTTTCTTATGTAAGCAGTTTAACTCTGCATAGCTAACTGGTGTTAATAAAAGATTGTCATGTTAATTTAAAATAGAAAAATATTTTTAAATTTACACATAAAAAGGTTATCAGTTTCTGCCCTATACATTGGCTCTTTCTTGAATTTTTGTTCCAATTTCGACTCTCGAGTTGTGAAAGTTTTTCATAATGATAACGCGGTATTCAAAATCTGTCTGCTGAATCTTTCAAAAGTTATTCGGCGAAACTTTCACGTGACGTCTGATTCAGAAATTATATTCGCAAAAGAGAAAACGCAAAATTTCACGGCAGTTTGGAGCTTTTAATTTCAGTCACACGCAGATTATGGTTACAGGTAAATCTTTGTTTATAACAGCTTTCGGAGTCTTAGAAACAAACTTTTGTTTGTTTGCACCATATGTAGAGCTTTGGGCCAATGCTTAGCAGATGTATGGTGCCAGATACGCCTTTAAATATACCCTCTTAAAGCTTTCAGTGTAGGTTTGATTGTTTTTATAATTATTTATTATTTATATCCTCACATTATTATTTGAAGTGATCATATATTAGTAAATGACTTACTATCATACTAAATTACCCACTTACGATATTTGTTATAAGATTTGAAGTAAATAATGTATTAACATTTTAAAAAAAATGTATAAGTGAATATACACAAATTTTTCTTTTTTCCTTTCAGTTATTTGGAATGCTATTCAAAGAATGCTTACTCATGTTGTAGATTAATATATAAAAGAGGATATGTTATCAAATAAATCAGTCCCAATTCAACTCTGGTTTTTGGACTTATCCTCAGTGCCTGAACATTGGTATTCTGACGTCACCATTTAGCTGAGCCCTCTAATTTCGGGACCGCGATCTCGGTTCCGGTACAAAAATTAATAATTATATAATTAAAGACATACCTTTGTTAATAAGCTCGATATAATGAAAACTTAAAGAAAATATTTTAAGTTGGTGATAAATAAAAATTAATCAATTTATCACAAATTTTCTTAAGCATAATAAATCGTCATGAAATTCATCATAACAGATTAAATAATGTTATTTATCTAACAAAAAATCAACAATATGTGTATTACTGCATATCTTATATTATAAGCAAAAGATTACACTTTTATTATGATTCAAATAGTCAAATTAATTTAATAAAATTATTAAAAAATTTCAACTTATATCGATGTGTATTTTGTTTGAAATAAAATAAAATAAATATTCTTATCATATTGTGGCTTTTAAGAAAAGAAAATTAAAACATTTTTAAATGTCTTCACTGTCATTAAATAAGATAAAAAAGATACTCACAAGTATGCATTCAAATTAATTTATGCCTTAAAATGCATGAAACTTTATAGTTTATCTACTTTACCGACGAGCATAACGTTTTGTTTCAACTGAAACGTTAACTTTATAAAATTCTCCTGTAAGTAGTCTTTCCGTTACAAACAAAAGCAATAAACTTCCTTTGAATTTACATGAAATTATATTAATTAAATTTTTCTCTCTCCTTTTTCAGGTAAGAACTTAATCAAAAGGCATCGTGTGAACGTAAGTTTCAGCAGTTTGTTATTATGAAAGTGTTGAAAGTGCATTGTTAGATAAAATGCATATCTTCTGTTGGGAAACTATTCTTGTTGAAAATTAAATAAATTTCAGACGTAAAATGCAAGACAATGCTCATGGTTTGCCTGAGGTAGTGTTTTGAGTTTTTTATGTAAAATATAAAGGCGAGAATCATGCCATTACAAAATTTTATAATTCACCACCATATTAAAGCAATGTAGTCCAAAAGCGGATGAAACTTAATGGTCAACCGCATAAATATGTAAAAATAAAGGGGTTAATACCACATTAAAGGTCCAAGCAACATCCCACGTATGAAGTAAAAAGTGCAGAGGGTGCCCTAACGGGAGTATTTGCAGCAAGTGTTCGAGGACATGAGTTGCAGAGGATCGAGAAGAGTGGACATCTCTTCGACAGATATGTCCTGCCCATTGCCACTTCAGTGTGTCTACTCGATGGGTAGCATCCACTACTTGAGTTCTTCTGTGTATTTCCTCGTTTCGGATTCTATATTTTAGCAACACTCCGAGCTTGTATCTCTCGATAGCACGCTGGGTGACCTTTATTTCATGGGCAAGATTTGCTGTTAGATTCAAAAATATAAATAACATTTCATTTTACATTTCAATTATTAGTCAATGAGTATTAATCAAAGTTGGCAGTACTGAAAGATGTTCTACCGTGAACATCACTTATTCACAAGCATCTGATAATCAGTTTAATTGTTGGATTTTTTATTTTTTTTGAAAAATTATAAATTATTCTTAAAGAAACTTTAAAATGGTGTTGTTATATATTTAATTTCTTAGCAGAATATTTTATATCAAAAAATAGATAAATTCAAGACGTATATTGCTGTGGAATTCTCTTTTCTTCGTCTTTGTCAGGGTGATGTTTCGCTCTACTTATTGCATTTCCGCAAGTGCAGCGGAATTCTTTATATGCGGTGAAGCAATTTGCTTCTGGTCTTTAAAAAATTTAGTAATTAAACGAATTCTGGAATGAGCTCTTGGCTCTCTCGCTCGGTAAGGAATTTCTCATCCGTTCTCGTCCGGTTGGATTAAAAATTTCGCAGAGATAAAGTTTCGCTTGAAACTTGAAAAATATGATAGTTGATAAGAATTAATAAGTTAAATAGCCAATGCAATTTTGTTGCGAGTCAAGTTAAAAGTTGTATTCTTATAAAATGTAGACACTTACAATTAAAATTAAATAATCAGTAATATGCTTAACGTTATATCTATCCATGGTAATTTGGCAAAACAAACTGAATAAATGAAAGCCAATGCGACAGATGTCGCTTCAAAAATATCTGCTACTTTCAGGAGTTAAAGCTTATAAGGTAAAGTTATGTCTTAAACGATTGGTATTTTTTCTTCTTTTTTCTGTTCGCTTGTCGTACATGCATGTGTCGCCGTATTGGCATTTTAGAAAAGTCCGGTGACAGGAGTGACGTTTGTTATAGAGATCGCCACTTGCGTCACTGGATGTTACCGACCACGGCGCGGTGCCGGAGTCAGAAGTTGTCCCCCGACCGTGACGGGCGTCCAATTGAGGTTGGCCCGACCTGAATGCTGTGACTAGGTCCGGGCCACATGTTTTTAAAGTTATCGAAATATATATGTCAAGTCTTCGTGTTGTTAATCTGTTCCTCATCCTGCCAACACGCGATTGAATAACGTCTTTTTAGAGTGGAGGATGTCAATTTATATGACATTGAACTGATTTTATTTTTCATATTAATGTAGAGCTTTCTATTGTTTCAAACGAATTTGATCATTTGTAGATATGTTATAAATATTTTTCTACATCGTGATGTTTTTCTTAAGATTCAAATTTAATATAAAATATTAGACAATTGACGTCAGCATGATATAGCCTTTGCTGACTGGTACCGAAAACCTCGATATACAATTTTTCGTCTCTTATTTCTGTTCGCTTGTCGGACATATATGTATCGCCATGTTAGCATTTTGGAAGTCCGGTCACGGGTGTGACGTTAGTTATGTACATGGCTGCTGTGATTGGTGCGCCATTAATTATGTATCCACTTGCGGCGCTGGGCGACAGCCCATTACGAGCTCACAAAGTCGTCAGTTAAAAGTCTCGTCCAGCTGGCGAAACGTCATGTAACGATCGGGCGAGGAAATCAAGTCTTTATTAAAAATAAATGCGAATTGTGCCTCAAAAACAAGTTCTTTGCTTTACGCTCTGCATCCTTCCTTCACGCAGCCACGTGATGAACCCGTGACTTGTCGCCTTTTTTAAGACGGGGATGTTATGATAAAGTTACAAGTTTCACAAAAAAAAGACAGTTAAAGAAATAGAGTGTCAAAAATTTTCAGTTACAATTCATTTGCTGCAAAAAAAACAGATAAATTCATTTTATTTTTCAAAGCTGGCAAATTGAAGTTATTACGTAGTATTTAACGGGACGTGACTTCCCGATTGCAAAAAGAGAGTGTCAACATTGAATCAACGTTTTTCGATTTTAAATTGTAAACACTTTCTATTTACTCTGCGAATATGAAAAATAAACTCATTAATTTTTAAATAAATTGAATGTATTTCGATACCGCAATTTTTCCTGTAAATAAATCAATGTCTTTTTTTTACAACCTGTTATTAAATAAATATTTATAATAATTATAATTGTATATACTACAGCATATGGTCGCCACAAATATATTCCACCAAGAATTGTTAATTGCTTTGACGGCTACTAATTTAGTTTGCTAAAGAAAATTATAAAAATACTTCCATTTTTAATCATCATTCCATATCTGATTCCTGGAAGGATAATATGGTCTTCATAAATTGTTGGCAAATATTTCTGTCACCTGTCATGTTCCATAACACTAAGCTCCGTCAAGTAGATAATATATTTAATCTCCGATGGCTTTCCAGAACAGCGAGGGCTTAGGAGAATTAAAAATTAATATTGTTAAATTAAAATCTTCTTAAGTAACAAAAATATATGTCCTAGTTCATATCTATTTTCAGCCCATTACGAACGCGCTTAGTCGTCAGTTAAAAGTCTCAACCGGCCAGCGAAACGTCATGTAAGAGTCGATCGAGGAAATCAAGTCTTTATTAAAAATAAATGCGAATTGTGCTTCAAAAACAAGTTCTTTGCTATGCGACCTGCTCTTGCGTCCTTACTCCACGTGGCCACGTGACGAGCCCGTGACTTGTCGCCCTTTTAAAGACGGGGGATGTCATAATAAAGTTAAAAAATGTGATATGGAAGGCTGCTATATCCACTCCTTCACTTTGTCATTCTTCATAAAGGCAAACCATCGTAACCTTAATATTTTACGAAAGCACCTGTTCTCATTATTTTTTTCATGTGTTATGCACATTACAAAAAAATATGTGAATTAAACAATGATTTCGTCCTTATCTCATGTTTCTTTTAAAAAATATATATTTCATAAGCACAAAAATAACAAAAACAGAAATACCTTGTTTTCAGTATTTTTCAATTAAAGTTTGTAATTCAGACTGAAAATGTGACTCTAGCTTCGTATGGTTTTCAAGGAATAGTTCTCCTGAAGTATGTGTCAGTTTTCTTCAGCACAGGAGCGGAGTATGCATTTGAAACCTTTGAAAGGCTAATAGTTTAAATTGTTTAAAACATATTTAAACATCTTGTGAATACTTGTGATTATCTTAAACAATTTGCGATTTCCAAAATAAAACTAATTTATTTGATGCAAGAAGATTATTATATGTTTTTTCCTTATTGCATATAAGATATGTGCAGTAAAAACGATGCACTCTGATTTTCAGGAGCAGAATTGTGCCAGTTCACTGCTTCGATTTTTTATCAATAGATATCCATAGGTTCGCTTATTTGTCTATATTTTTCACAGTATTCTTATAGAATTTGAATGATTAGTACGACACTATTTAGCTCAGATTTCCCATTCTATATATTTTAACATAAATACAATATTTGGAAGGAATATGCATTTAATATATTTTTTATGCTTACAAAAGAAAGTTTTTGCCTTCAGATAAAGTGTGAAGAAGCCATTCAATTAAGTGGTACTCGACATACAAAAATAATGATCACCGAGTATAAACTTTAGAATGCTTCAATATGAGATGCTGATATGGGACAAAGATATGAACCTAGAAGAATGGATTCAATAAGTTTAAGTTGTTTTATTTCATGATTTAGATATATATCCGAGTAGTATAGGGACCAACGGCAATAGTAAATTGTTAGCACGGTTCACTGTGGGATCACCGAATTTAAGAGACATTATATATATATATATAATCGTGTCGGAAACAACAGGGTCAGATCCTGTCTGCCCAAAAGTGGGCGACGTCGATGGCGTTGCTTCTGGCCATCATTAGGTATTCCTGGGTGCAGCTATTCGGGTACAGCGCACACTCCAGAAGGTGTGACAGGGTCTACTCCACGCCGAAGTCACATTCAGTCGGTCCGCTGTAAAACTGACAGGCCCTCATTTGTGTCCTCGTCTTGCATACTCCGGTCCGAAGTCTGTTAAGGGACCTCCATATATTCCACCCTTGGTCATGTCCAGGGGCTAGGTCCTCTTTCGGGGCAATCCAAGTATTCCCCTCAGTTGCGCCTCTCCACATGTTCAGCCGCAGGGTGGCCTCAGGTATCTCCAGTTCCGTTGTCGACTGTAGGAAACTTCTTCTTGATTTGAGCCGTGTGGTTATCTTTTGATACCCAAACATAGGGTGGAGTGCATCGTGCTTTGCTTTGGTGAGCTCTTTCTTGGTAGTTACTTCTCGCCGTATGTTTGGTGGGGCAAAGCCCGAGAGTTGATATAGCTTTGATATTGGGGTAGGTTTAAGGCACCCCGTTACCACCCGGCACGTTTCATTCAGAGCAATATCCACTTTCTTGGTATGGGCAGACCTCGCCCATACTGGCGCAGCATACTCGCCAGCAGAGAAACAGAGAGCTAGAGCACTTGTGCGGATCAGGTTTGGTTGGGCTCCCCACTTCGTGCCTGCCACTTTTCGAAGTAGGTTGTTTCTAGTGGACATCTTTTGCTTAACAGACTGACAGTGTTTCTGATAAATGAGGGTCCTATCCAGCTTGACCCCTAGGTATTTAGGTGTATTCTTCGTACTACCACCAAAATCGACTACAGCCAAACCCAAGCAAGACCCAAGTCTGCGCCTTTCATCTCAATAACAAGACGTGCCAAGAGAAAGCTACACATTACCTGGAACGACTTGGTGTTAGAGCACTGCGAAACACCTAAGAGACATTGGAGGATGCGAATACAAACATTCACAGGTTACCTTCCGTTGCTCACAGCATGTCGTTGATTTAGCTAGCCGCCCCTTGGGACCAAATAGTCAAAAAATTCAACCCGAAATATAATAACTCACAAGGGTACTTGGTAACTGTTTCCGTTACCGCGGCTGCAGAATAACTGTGGTGGAGACACTGCTTAACCGAAACCGAGCGAAAAATCCAATGTTCAGGTAGAAAAAAGACTGGAGTAGGGATAAGTAGACAAAAGTGTTCACTGTTACCATATGGTCACGCTCGTATCTGGAGAGCAAATCATTCGATCTTTTCAATATTAAAAAAAAAACACACACAAAATATGCCTCCTTTTGCCACATGCCATCTTTTCAAGTCCCGGAATCTTGCTCTGGAAGTTGTCGAAAGCTCTGTTCCCAGATTGCCTTCGGACGTAGATATATTTTGGGACAATACATGAACAATAGCAGCTACCAAAACAGCGCGGTGACAGTTTGTGGTAAACATATGTTCCATATATTAAACACATGTGTGAAGAATTAGTAAATGGGAATACTCGTAGCACGAACCATCATCCTTAATTATTGTTAATTTAAAATCTTTAGTCCATAGCTGTTGCTATCGGAAGTATTTTTCACATGAAGCTTCTAAAATGAAGAAGGCGTTGGCTTAACGTATTTGTTGTGATATCTTTCTCTCCAAGTCGGATATCGAATTTAATGGATGACAGGAAACAGGAACTGGTTCCCAAGCAAAAGTACTCGTTTTCGTTTCAAAATTTGCGTTTATTTCTCAAACACTTGCTTTTTTTTTTACCCGTTATGGCGAACGCCATTAGGCCTCCGCCATCACGGTCGCGAGAGAGTTCCAACTGACGGCGCGTTCTGACATCTAGCGCTGCCAACAGTCGCGGCAGAAAAGCGAATTAAATATGACAGTGGCACCAACCGTCATAAAAGAAAAATCCGTATGCAAACACCGTTTATTATTATATAACTAAAACTAACAATATTAGTCAGGCGAGCGAACATAAATAAGAGACAAAAGATCGTTTTTCGAGGCTTTACGGCATCAGCCTAAAGGAGCTATATCAAGCTGATATCAGTTGTTGCAACGATATTTGTTATAACGTCCCATAAAGCATGTTTATTTATTGAATTGGATTAATAAAAACTACTATCATTTATTTGGGTATGATTCAATCACGCGGAAATATATTTTATGGGACAAACGTATTTTTTATTCATTTTTATTCATTCAATCCATTGAATTATGGAATTCTACGACTACCAAACTATATTGTCAATCACATACTATTACCATTCCTTTTATTTGTATTTGAAAAACAGCAATAAAATGATACGTGGTTGTAAAACGTTAAACGTAAGCATATTATTTGGGGTATTTTTTTCGGAATGTTATTCGTGCTTAAAAAAAGGTTTAAGCATTAGCCTTTTAAATCATAATGAATGGTTAAATTCAATAATTTGAATCTTAGGGGTTATTATTAGCCTGCTTAAATCATTCTAATGACTTCATTGTGATTTTAACAACTTTAAGGCTTTCCAGAACATGTTGCATTTTCAACATCAAAATTTGCAGATCGAAATTTTTCATATCTGAAGATTCAACGCCTTCCAAGATGGAGAGAGCCTGATGGTCTACAGAAAAGGATGCTGTATTTTATGTTCAAAAGCATGTTTCAACCAAGTCATCTTAGTATCTCAGTCAAAAGGATTTTAAATCGATTTCTGAGCACTAAAATACTCCGGTTGGTGTGAATTTCATCAATCACCAATAAAATGCCAGTCATAGCATATTAATTTAAAAAATGGTAGTAGACGAAATACAACCCGTGAAGACCACCCATTCATAGTAAATTCCTGTAAATAATAAGGATGATGCGTGAATCTCGGGCTGTAGTCTATGACGTAGGCGGAAAAAACACTTCACATGCAGCGCTTAGCCACCATGGTAAGCGTCATAGAATTCCACAAATGAGAATTCAAAATTATTATCACCATCGGTGTGTAAAATAAGGTTGGGAGCTAATAGTTTATATGAAACAAATTAAATGCAATTGTTCTATGACAGAATGTTACACTTCGCGTCATTGAAAGTTACAACTTGTTATAAGAGCGCACAGTATATGTATTAACTTGTATTCTGACATTGTGGCATTCATAACAGCTCTGTGTGTTTAGTTTTGTGAGCTCTAATGGTATCGTTTCGTGTTATTATTGCTCTGGCTCTGAAAGTAATGGACTAAGAGCATGAATTAAACTGCTGCGTAACTCCCAGGCGGGCCCCGCCCGGGCCGCCATTATAACTTGGCCACCCCTGACACGACTGCTTAGAGGAGCTCAACTATTAAGTGAATCATCCACTCGTAACGTAGTTACACTTTCAGTTGGCGCCGAATAACGTAACCATTCATGACACACCTTCATTTTATTTACAGTAACAAATCATTTAATTTATCAATAACATTAAATTATAATTTTGAAATTAATTTTAATTCAAAAATTAATAAATTAAAAATATTAAGTTTTGATTGACAATTTATTTTAAATGATTACATGTTTCGGCCTTCCTGAAGACCATCTTCAAAAATGATAAAACATAAGCAGTCAGTGGCTTATATAGGTATGGACAATTAATTAGTTCCTACGATGTCATAATCTTCTTCTTCGTAGTATCAATTCGGTGGATTGGTTTGTAGCAACAGAATCTTGCATCTCGATCTACATTCCTCTCGGTCCTCCGCAACCCTTTTCAGCTCAGCATAAGCGCTACAATTCATGTCCTCGAATACTTGCTGCAAATACTCCCGTCTAGGGCGCCCTCTACAGTTTCTACCCTCAACCATCCCCTCCACAATATCGTGAAGAAGACCATCGTGGCGCATGATGTGACCAATCCATCGGGCTCGCCTCTCTGAGATGGTTCTTATTAGGTGCCTATCTTCCTTGATTATCTTAAGAACCTCATTGTTCGTGACGTGGTCTCTCCATAATATAATAAATTGTGAATCAAAACTAAATATTTTTAATTTATATTTTTTTTTATTAAAATTAATTTCAAAATTATAATTATGCAGTTTCACCAAGTATTGTCAGTTGATAACCTTAATAACACTATAGTTAGTGTTAGTTAAGGTGTTACGTGTTTTTGTCAGTTAATAACATTAACTGGCAGTATTTGATGAGACAACATAATTGTAGTTTTAGTAAAAATATTTAGTTTTGTTTCACAATTATTTTAAACGATTAAATGTTTCGGCCTCCCTGGAAACAATGTTCAATAATGATTAAATTAAAAACTGGTAGTGGCTTATATAAGTATGTGTTAGTATTAGTTCCTAGGAAAGTACACAGATATTTACAGATTTTATGTGCATGCAGGTAAAAACATTTATTATTATGTTTTTGTGAAAGGTTATTTTGTTTTTCAATCTAGTTTTCAAGACTTAAATACTGGTAACTGCGAGACAAAAGATCTGTTACTTATCTGTTGTTATTCAAAAAAATCTTAAGCTACAAGGTAAAATGATTTTTGATTTCTTTTGAGAGAAAAAAAAAACTGTAACGTATCATTACTCAGTTGAGTTTTTCTGTTATAACTAAACACTGAACAGAGTAAATGCTTTAATATAAAATAGTCCCAGCTGTTTGCACAGAAAGCGAAAAAGTGACCGATATTTTCTTCAACATAAAAAATGTAAAGGCCATCTATTAAACGACGGCGGTAAATAAAAGGAGCAGAAAGAATGAAATATTTATGAGCTTACCTTCACAGACCACTAAGGGATAAAAGTTCAGTCCGGCTTCAGTCGTGGTTTCACTTTCAGGAATAAAAAGAAGGTTCTTGTAATATTACAGTATAAAAATCAAATTGTCATTTCTTGACTACATTCTAAGATATTTTTTATGAAAAAAAAACGACCACAATGTTTTTAAGTTATATTTGTAAAAAATAAAAAAAATAGCTGAAACTTTCCACTTGTTGTACTTCTACTAGTTGCCTAAATGTCTTTTTACTCGTATGAAGAACATATAACAAAAAACTGTCTTGATAAAATTTTAAATGTATAAAATAGGTATTTTAGAATTTAAATTGAATGTTTTTCTGCGATGTCAACTTAAAATATATATTAAAGAAGAATTAACTGAAATTAATTATTTTTTTGACTGAAGAACTTGCTTGATGTATGCATCTGATGACTTCTCTTTTTGTTCTGCCATCCCAGGTAATTGTACTTCCAAGGTATACAAACACTTTTTCATCTTTTAGAGTTGAATTTAAAGCTACGCAAGCAACATACCAAAATATTTGTTTTGAGCATCTTGATGTACGGCTGTGAGACTCGGTGCTTATCTAAATGTGATAAAAAAAGACTAGAGGTTTTTGAGATGTGGTCTTACAGCAGAATTCTCGGAATTTCCTGGAGAGACCACGTCACGAACAATAATATTCTCAGCATAATCAAGGAAGATAGGCACCTAATAAGAACTATCTCAGAGAGGCGAGCCCGATAGATCAGTCACATCGTGCGTCACGATGGTCTTCTTCACGATATTGTGGAAGGGATGGTTGAGGGTGAAAACTGCAGAGAGTGCCGTAGATGGGAGTATTTACAGCAAGTGATCGAGAAATGAGTAGAAGCTTTTATGCTGAGCTAAACAGGATTGCAGATGATCGAGAGGAGTGGAGATCGAGATGTAAGATTCTGTCGCTGCAAACCAATCCACCGGATCGATAATACGAAGAAGAAACATGACCCTTGCAATGGTGGTTGAATCTTTGATCTATTGGTGAGAAAAAAATTGTCACACATGGTCCAGACTGTATAATAGAATCACAAACCTGCACATAAAAACTGATTTAGAACTAAATTACATTAAAAAATGTACAATATTTGATTTAATTTATTTTAAACTATTCTCGGTGATAGATCGATCTAAATATATCACATAAAGTTTCTGTTTGTATGTTTGAAATTAGTTTCATATAAATTTAAGCCATTTGCATTTAAAATGACGAAACAAGCATAAAATATCTGAAAAGCAATTTGGCGGCCTCGATCGTTACGCGAGCTTTAAGCTCGAGAACAATAATTTATGAGGGCTCCCTGTCACGTAGGATCTCGAAATTGTTTTGCACGACGACCCTTTGAATATGACGAGTCTTTAATTGCGAGCCTACACGTAACATTAGATTTTGAATTTCGGAATGTTTCAGAGTGTCAAATTTATTAAAATTAAATAAATACTGTAACCTATCTACTTGAATATTAATGTATATATTTAAACAGCTTTTTATTTGTATATATAAGGTGGTTTTTTTCACCTGTAGAAGCAAGTAATTAATAAATTTACCTTATTAAGCTATACTATTGTAATTATTCGATAATTTTAATTTCTGAATTTAAGATGATATTAATAAAACTTTCAAATAATCTTGGAATATATATTTTTTAATTTTTTACTTTGCATAACTGAATTTCGACGAAATTTTCGTAGAATTTAGCTTAAATCGTGTGTGTTGTATTTTTTTTTTTCAATATTAAGCACACAATTGTAATGATAACTATTAATGTTTTATAAGTTAAAGTTGAACTGGATGAGATTATTTTTTTCTTGTTGTTATAGATAGGTAAATTATTTTGATGACAAATTGCAAGTTCTCAAATAAATGATAAATTGTAATCAAGAATCTTTACTACGAAATCCTGAACATAAAGTTTTTTTTTTTGAACTTAAATTCGTTGTATTATTTCTTGAATTTCAAACAAAATATACAATTTAAGCGAATTTCTTAAATAATAAAATCATTTTTTACGATAATTTTAGTGAATTTCGGTACCAAATCGTGGTGCGATAGAGGTTGTCTTCACCTTTTCAGGCTATGAATATTTCCTGGCCTGATTATAGAATCGCTAAGTTTTCAACTCTAATGTGTCTCGTGGGATTAATTTAATCAAAAGGATCAGCCATCAACACGGTGACCATTGTTCCTCGTTCCAAAATAATATATATATATATAATCGTGTCAGAAACAACAGGGTCAGATCCTGTCTGCCCAGAAGTGGACGAACTCGATGGCGTTACTCCCAGCAATCCTCAAGTCTTCCTGGGTGCAGCTATTCAGATACAGCGTACACTCCAGAAGGTGTGACAAGGTCTGCTCCACGCCGCAGTCACATTCGGTCCGCTGTACAACTGCCAGGTTTTCATTTGTGTCCTCGTCTTGCATACTCCGGTCCGAAGTCTGTTAAGGGACCTCCATATACCTGTGTTCCACCTCTAGTCATGTTCAGGGGCTAGGTCCTTTTTTAGGGCGATCCAAGTATACTAAGTGATATGAACGATATGTTAAGACACTTAAATTGTATACTAGAACTTATGGGGATTGATCACCGATGAAGCTTAAAATGAAATTGATTTTTGAAACGTGTATTTGTTTTTTTTACTAGAGATGATTCCAATAGCAAATGTTAAAGAAGCCATGCTGTGAAGGGAATATTAAAAAAAAAACAACCGGATCTAATTTTAGACGAACGAATTTGTCAGCATAAATATTGGGACAGTACTAATCCACACATGAAGCATCAAATGCCTCCCAAAAAAGTAACTATATGGTGTCATTTTAATCTTGAAAAATTATTGGTCCGTTTTTATTTTTTAAGTATCATTATGTCTAGATGAAAATATGGTTACATTATACATATCTTAGGTTGAAGAAATTTTCGCAAGAGGATCTTAGAGGCTTTTATTATTATTTAATATGCGTGTGGTGACGCTAGTTAAGCAGGTAGGTACTTGGTTGCCTTAAAATATTTATATCAATATTTAATGTACTCGTACGTAGTTATTGCATACATGTTTTACGTAATAATATATCATATTTTCAATGTTTTGAGCATTCACTTTGAGATCCATAATAAATTATAAATATTTATTTATTTATTTACCTTGTTTTCACATGGATCACGTAACAAAAGTTCTCTATTAGGAGACTGCAGTTTCTAAAAAAGCACTAATTTTTCTGAATTCGCAAACCACCTTATAGAAAATAATCATTCGTACAACTTAGAAAAAGTATTAAACATATTACATGTAGAAAATAAAACCGTTAAATTAAATAATTTAGAATACTTAGAAATTTATAAAGCCATTAATAAGAAAGAAGATATAATTAATAACCAACTAAATACCTTAAGTAATTCACCAATTTTAAAATTGTTTCCGTTAAATAAATAAATAAGTTTAAAAATTATATATACGACATATAAGAATAATATTAATAATAATTAAAAAAAATAAAAATAAATAAAAAATAAAATAGAAAATAAAAATAAATTTATACCTAAACCACTTTTATGTATTTATCTCTTCCTTCATCCTTGCAACACTACCTATCTCCCTCTCCTTTCCTGATAGACACACCCCCACCCCCTCCCCTACAAAAAAGGTGTTACACCACTTATAAAGTACAACGCAGCTCAGTTATCTCTTAACTAGAGAAGGATTGAGAAAGACTACGAGTTAGTCGAAACTGCAGTCTCCTAATAGAGAACTTTTGTTACGTGATCCATGTGAAAACAAGGTAAATAAATAAATAAATATTTATAATAATATATCATTTCAGTGATAAGAGTAGTGTGCGATACGTTAGTTGATGCATTTTGTAAGACTTCTTTTAAGCCGTCAAGCACTAAATGTTTCTTATATTCAGATAAACCCATTGGTAAGCTATTTGCAAGTAATTGCATGCAGGAGAACACAGTTGGTTGATTTTTTTACGTAAAGACATACAAGAGAATACTGACAGATGTTAATAGTAATTCTGAAGTCTCATCTTAGGAATTCTATGACGCTAACCATGCTGCATATGACTAAGCGCTGCATGTTAAGTGTTGATCCGCCAAAGTCATAGACTACAGCCCCAGATTCAAGCATCAGTCTTATTATTACAGGAATTTACTATGAATGGGTGGTCTTCACGGGGTGACTTTTTTTAATAGGCTATGACTGGCATTTTATTGGTTAGGGATCAAAATCACACCAACCGTGGGTATTTTAGAGCTCAGAAATCGATATAAAATCTTTTTTTTAATCTCCGTCGGGTATCAAACCGTATCTATAGTCAGTGGTTTAAGTTGTTGGCCTTGTGCTTCAAATCGGAAGCAAATGCTTTGTACAGATTCAACGTTAAGTGTTTCCAGTTTGCTTAATGTACATTGTGCGAGTCTTATACGTATGATCTCTGGAAGCCATGAATCACTTAACTGAATTACTGAATTAACACATCAGTGTAAATAGAATTGATTAATGCTGTCGAATAGGAGAGAGCGATTTGTAAGCATACAGTGCTGAGTAAAACCGCTTTATAATAAATACTTCAACAATTAGAGTATATTTCAATATTATAATACTTAGTTATTGAAGTATAGTTGAATATGTAAGCAAATATTTTTTCACACATATTGACATCACCACGATGTAGCCCTTGCTGACTGGTACCGAAAACCTCGATAACAATCTTTCGTCTCATATCTCTGTTCTCTTGTCATACATCTATGTGTTGCCATTTTGGCATCTTGTACAAGTCCACTCACGGATGTATGAGTTATATAGTTTTGCCACCATGGGCGCTGGTGACCGACCACGGGCCGGACGAGTCAGTGATGTGTTGACGACCGAGAAAGTCGCATTACAGCCAGCAGCATGTCATTCCGCCTGGCCGGAAGCTTGTAAAGTTTTAACGTAAATATAATCAATGTGCTTCTAAAAAAAAGTCTGTGTTATCAATCTGCTCCTAATCCTGCCTTCACGCGACGGATTAACACCTTTTTGAAAAAGAGGAGGATGTTAATATTTACAAAATTTCAAGAATTATCATCTTATGATATTTGTATTATAAATTCAACAATTTTTTCATGTTCGGTCCCCCAACTGGAGCATATGGACATCACTAGCCGCTGAAATAAAGCTCTGGAAGCCACCTTGGTCCTCGTCTCGTCCCATGTCAACTCCACCTCCCGTAGATCTGCCGAGTACATTCTGTTTATAGTTTGAATAAAATGCACTCATAGTTGATTCTCTCCTGGTGCATTCGCATGTCCCAACCTCTAATCAATGTCAGAGAAAAATAAACAGTAAATGCTGCGATTCAAACCACGAAATTTTGCAACCATTGTTAAATTATTTATTCAATGTTAGCCCATAGCCAATTGCTTTTGCACACAAAGTTGAGAAATAACTTCAAGTTACGAGTATATTTTTGATATTTGTTCGCAAATGTAAGATTAAACTAAGATTAAGGAATATTAAACGTATGCATTCCATAGATTGGAGAGCAGACATTAAGATTGCATTATTTATCAGATAAATTTATCTTGTGGAACAGAATCAGTATAATCCATTTTATTGTTGTATGAAAAAATAACTTTGTTTTCTTACGGTATATGGTACATTAAAAACGCCAGTCAGAGATCAATCTTTCATATGAAAAAATACTATTGAAATAAAACGAAACATCGATAATGTATAGACTTTCTTTTCCGTATTTTTCACAGTTAATTTCTCTCGAGCTTGAACGGCGTTTGTTGCGATACGTTGTATCTAAAAAATCATTTTTTTTTGTGATATTTACAATCGAATAAATCCGTAACGAAATCATTCTAGTGCCGAGAGTTAGAGCAAAAGGAGAAAACGCCCGAAACAGCGGCGCGAGGCATCCATACAAAAAAGAGTTGTGCTCCATTTTTCGTTTACAACGGAATTATGAGTCGTGCGGCAAAGCTTCGATATAGGGTTAGTAATACGGTTCAGAACACTCAGTTACTGTATAGTCACAAAATGAGTGGTCTAGCTAGATAAACAAGGCTTTTCTTTCTTAAAGCAAACTTTTAGAACAACGTTATCCGTGTGTTTTTGGTTTTTTATTAGAGCGTCATAACTGTGGTGAATGCTTTATTCTGGCACTATATTCAATGAGGTGTTCCACAAGGGTCAATTCTCTCACCCACTCTTTTTCTTATAAAAGAACTGTAAAGTCAGAGTCAAATAATGAGTAGTCTAGCTAGATATACAAGGCATTTCTTTCTTAAAACAATCTTTTAGAAGAACGTTATCGGTGTGTATTTTTGTTTTTGATTAGAGCCTTATAAGTGTGGTAACTGTTTTATTCTGACACTTTATTCAATGAGGTGTTCCACAAGGGTCAATTCTCTTACCCACTCTTTTTTTTATAAAAAAAACTGTAAAGTCAGAGTCTAATAATGAGTAGTCTAGCTAGATATACAAGGCATTTCTTTTTTAAAACAATCTTTTAGAAGAACGTTATCGGTGTGTATTTTTGTTTTTGAATAGAGCCTTATAAGTGTGGTAAATGTTTTATTCTGACACTTTATTCAATGAGGTGTTCCACAAGGGTCAATTCTCTTACCCACTCTTTTTTTTATAAAAAAAACTGTAAAGTCAGAGTCAAATAATGAGTAGTCTAGCTAGATATACAAGGCATTTCTTTCTTAAAACAATCTTTTAGAAGAACGTTATCGGTGTGTATTTTTGTTTTTGATTAGAGCCTTATAAGTGTGGTAAATGTTTTATTCTGACACTTTATTCAATGAGGTGTTCCACAAGGGTCAATTCTCTTACCCACTCTTTTTCTTATAAAAAAAACTGTAGAGTCAGAGTCAAATATTGAGTAGTCTAGCTAGATATACAAGGCTTTTCTTTCTTAAAACAATCTTGTAGAAGAACGTTATCCGTGTGTATTTTTGTTTTTGATTAGAGCGTCATTAGTGTGGTAAATGCTTTATTCTGACACTTTATTCAATGAGGTGTTCCACAAGGGTTAATTATATCACCCACTCTTTTTAACATAAAAATACTCAAATATGCGCTATAGTATGATATTCAAATTATCATTTTATATAAAACAACATATTATAAAAATTTTTAATTTTTTTTTTTTAATAAATCTGACAAAAAAAAGTTTTGTTTATCTTGAAAATGTAATAAAATACATTAAAAAAATATATAAGTAATATCGTTAATTAGGAGTTAATTTTTTTCAACCATTGTATGTTGGGTCAGATACAAGTAGATTCAGTTAAGAAAAGAAAGGTTTGCTTTATAAACAATGTTTCTCTAACGTCTGATGTGCATTATTTTGCAAGCAGATGTTCAATTGGCACGTTGAGTCTTACAGCGATACTTGCAAACACTGTTTAATTATCTTGCTTTTTTTATTTCAAAGAATTCACAATATTAATTTATTTATTTGTTAATCTTTGTTCCGAAACCGAGATCGCGGTCCCGAAATTACAGCGGTGACGCCGGAATACCAAGATTTCTACACTGAGGATAAGTCCACAGATCGGAGTTGAATTGGTACTGATTTATTTGATAACATATCCATTTTTATATCTTAGTGTACAACATAAGTAAGCATTCTGTACTTTATAAAATTAATATCAATAAATTAATTTTCATACACCGCAAATTCCTAGATACCTGTTATTTTGGACCTTGATCCCTTCAAATTACATAGAGTGGCAGACTATTGTGATGATCAATGCCCTGTGTCGTACCCGACTGTATGAATCTACAAATTCGCGCTAAGATAGAGAAATTGATTATAATTTGACAATTAACTATTTAATGACTTTTGGAGATTATTTACAAAATAATTATGTCCAAATAACATTTTGAACAATCTTTTCTGAATTATTAAGTCTTCGTTATTGAGCTCAGATTTACGATTAAGCTCCTACTTATGTAAAAATAACACATCCCTACTATAAATATTAATTTAAAGTAAATTGTCTGAAATTCAGTATATTGAAAATGCTGTAAACCTTTAAAGGTACCCTATACCTAACATAATATATATTCCTTCCAATAAAAGCAAATCGCTGGTGAAATAATGTTTGGGTAAACTTTTTGCAATCGTGCGTCCCGGATACACGGAAAAGGAGATATTTCCGGTAGACAAAGGAAGCCGACCTTCAGAAAGTCTCTGAATCACTGAAAACCATCAAAATTCTGAAATTCATGAAAAATTTCAGGCCTTTCTTTCACTGTTATTCAATCAGTATGGGCTGCGAATTGCTTGTCCGTATCAAAATCAATGGATATTATATTGCATAGATAGTTCAAGAAGTGTATTTTTTGTTTTTGAAATTTTTATCATGTATTTTGGTTATTTGGTTATTAAAAAAATAAAAATAAAACTATTTTATTTTCTTCTTAACCAATAGCAATGAGTTTTGAAATTATGCAACATTCTATGCGGACTGTATTTGTATGGGCCACAATCTTGTATCTATCTTACGCTTCTTTTTGGTTGATTAGAATTTTTTAAAGTTTTTTTTTTTATATTTATAACTAAAAATTCTGATTAACAGTCGGCTTGCATCCCGACTAAGCTTGATTTTCTTATAGCAATTAAATTAAATCTTAGCTCTAAACATGCCTCTGGTAGCGTTGAACCACTCATTAAGAACAAGTCAAAAATAATCCAGGCCTCGGGAGCGTCAGGTTGATCATCATCCAATGTCCTTAAAAACACTGATCATCGAACACCTAAATATTTCTCTGATACTACAGCTGCAGTCAATGCAAGATCGTGGGCTCTTGCTCTAGAGGCTCCCGGAGATTATCTATGTTCCCATGTGGACCTCCGGATATACAGGTGTTCTGGGACAAGGCATGAACAATCTAAGCTTACAAAACTGTGAATAATAAAATTGTTCATATGCTCCAAATATGGACCGGATATGGTAAGAAAAATTGGGAAGACCATCTAATACATAAATTTTCGTAAAATTATTTTATATGCAAAATGTTTTATACCTCTGTCGATGTTCTGTTATTGAAACTGAAGGGTTGTTAGCCATTTTGTAAAATACTATATCGCCCTTTACTTATATTAGTTTTTCTGACGCCTTCCCTTTTGCGCGTATATTCGCACGACAGGAAATTAATTTGAAGGCATTTTTTATTCTGAAAATTTCAAAGACGCGGCGGAATATGGCGTGATGTGAAAATTGAAAATAAATTGATAATTTCGATTCCTGGAAATGCGAAAAAAAATGTTGAACGTTTTTATTCGATGACAATGTTCAAATTTGCGATTATTATATAGTTGCCGGCGGGTTTACCCGCGATGGTCAAAGCGTTTGCTTTGTAAGTCAAAGCTCGTGGGTTTGATCCCTAACGAAGATTAAAAAAAAAAAAATCTGAGCTCGTAAGTACCCCGGTTGGTGTGAATTTGATCCTCCACCCGTAAAATGACAGTCAGTAGCCTACTAATTTAAATAGGTGGTAGACGACAGTCGTCCCGTGAAGACCACCCAATCATAGTAAATTATTGTAATAAAAAGGATGATGCGTGAATCGTGGGCTGCAGTCAATGACTTTGGCGGATCAACACTCCACATACAGCGCTTGTATATGCACTATGGTAAGCGTCAAAGAGATCAGCAGATGAGACTTCAGAATTACTATCACCATCCATCAGTATTATCTTGTATGTTACTTAAATATACATACACTATACATAAAATTCTTTTTTCAACGCGTCAATCCAAGCACAAAAATAACGGCAGAAGCGGGATGCGAACCGCGGACCTTGGAATCCAACATATGCCCAGGTATTCATACCGCTCGGCGAATCACGCCATTACTGTGCCCAGACTGACTGCGGTGAAACTAGTATTTATAGCATTGTTAGCATCGTACGACAGATGTCGCCATAGTATATATTCAAAGTATGTATATTTTTATTATTATTCTATCAGTCTTCATTTATTCACAAGCTTAATATTATTACTTTCCGGCAGTCTATTTATTTTAGTAAGTACCACTCGGGTCTCGAACCTATATGTATGGGTATCTTGTATGTGTTTACATTTAAAAGTTTTAAATAAAATGTCCTCAAAATGACGAGTTCTCTTATAAATCAAAAATATTCTTATTTTTTAAACGTTTTAATCAGACACGGTGGACATCTATTCAAGAGTTGTTTTTTTTTTAATTTGCGAAAATTTTCGAATATTTTAATGTATTTCAAGTCACACTATATCTCATTACTATCACCATCTGTCGGTATTCTCCTGTATGTGCTTACATAAAAAAATGTATACTGTATACAACTTGAAATAAGATTCTTTTGGAATCACTTGGTAAAAACACTCCTTGTTCCGTCCTGTTTTTGGACACCCAGATACTGAATACACAAAAAGCTCCTAGTTTGAGACAAGCTGACCGCCCTCCCTTAATTCTAGGTGCATTTGTTAGATGTCAAATAGACCAACGTTGCAAACTTTGTATACTTTTAGACTCAACTTCTTAATATATAATAAACCAAAAGGTTTTTTTCAGGCTAAATTAAGGCCCATTAGTAACTTCGTATTTATTATGTATAATGTATCTCAAATGTATACGGAAAACATTGAATAAATTGATTTTGTGGCTTTTGGGTGTAGCCATGTGTGGCAAATTACTCTTTTCCAATATTTTGACTACCATCGTAGGGGAATTCTTCAGGTTTTATGATTGTGTGACAGGGTAAAGATCCCTGCAACGGCGGTCAAAATATTGAAAAGGAGTTATTCTCCACACACGGCTAAACGCAAGAGCCACAATATCAAATCTGGCCGTGAAAATCTAAGAAGTTTGAATAAATTATTTAATTTGTTTAATGTTACAGGATGTAATTAAACAGTAAGCTGTCGTGAAAAATATTGTATTAAAATATTGCAAACATGCATACATAAAAAAATGTTTTTTGACAATATTTTCTGTTTAAAAAAATATTTCACAGATTACATGTAACAGAGTAAATGGAGTGGTAAACGAAAAATAAGTTGACTCTGGAGTAAACTTTGAGATTCCTTGTATGTCGAGTTTACTGGCAAGGCCTGCTCTGAACGGCTAAGGTTTGAGGCTGTATATAAAATCGCCGGACCATATTTTCGCGCTTGATTCGTCTCTCTCGCACCAACAACAATCAAAGGACAGCCGTGGACCTAGAGGGAAAGAGAGCGGTGGAGATTGAAAGAAAGAGAGAAAGCAGAAGCTTGCAGAGACGGATTCTAAAAACTCTAAATAATGATTAAAAAAAAAAAAACTTGTTGACAATAATAATTTTTGACATTAATGTAAAATTTTAACAATAATGATACAAAGGAAATTATAGTTATGTCAGGTCATTTTTTTAAATTCCTTCTATATCGTTGCTCATTACTTACATTAATTACTCGTACATATATATAAATTTACAATACAAGACTACAAAACAACAATTGACAACACAAAAAATTCATTTATATTTTTTTGTTGAAAGAAACTAATTTTGGTAGTCACAACCTGTTGTCTAAAAATTTCTGACAATCACTATAGCCTTCGGTTCAATCCATGTTAGATCTACCTCCCGGAGTATTGCCGAGTACAATAGACATGTTTTTCCATATACCATACCACATTTACTCCATATTTGGAACATATGTATACTATTAAATGCCATTTCATAGTTTTTTTAAGTTCAAGTGAGATTGTCTTTGCCTTGTCTCAAAACACCTGTATACTCAGAGGTCCAAATGGCAACATATATGGTTCACGGAAGCCTCCAGAGCAAGAGCCTATTAGCTTTTATAGACTCGAGCTGTAGTGCTAGAGAAAAATACTAGTAGCTTTGCGATACTCATTCAATCTGACTAAAAAAAACATTGATGAAGATGTTAATAAAATATATAAATAAGATTTTTTAATGTTATTTGAGTTTAGAATTAAAAAAAAATGAGTAGTGATTTTGAACACAGCATAAATATTTTATTTAAAATGTAAGCTCTCTCAATATTTAATTGAATATTAAAGTAAACATATCAATAGGTAATAAGAATGGCTTTAATATGATGAGAACCATGAAATTTCATAGATTATATTCATCATTTATCTATTAAATAAAATTATGTATGCAACATAATAGTTACTTGAGGTAAAACTAACACTAAGAGATTCATAAAAAAAAAAACTTTCTTTGTTGATGTCAAAGTGACTACTGTATGATCTTATCAATATAAAAATATTTAATTATTTTAAATGTATCGATAATTAAAGTATTCGGTAAAATTGTAAAATGAATATAATCTAACTATAAAAATAATTGCTGCCTCTTAGACTTTGAAACGGTCTAAATAATTGCTTGGTGTGGTTACCGAAACTTGCGTAGTTAGAAGTTGATTGCTTACTAGTTGTCTGAAGGAAACATCTCAAATTAATGAAGGTTATATATCAGTTTGACGCTTGGATTTAATATACAATGTTTGAATAAAACCAGAACTGTTTATTATCAACCAATTAAAAATATTTTTCACGTAATAAATTGGTCCATACCTTCGTTCGTACCTTTTAAAGTTGAAAAATAAATATTTAACCGTAATCCAATAATAAATAAGTTGCATTCTGTGTTGTCGTGTGTGATTTTTAGACATATTTTTTAATTCTGCCTGGAATTACTTGCATTGCTTGAATCTAATCTTGTGTAAAAATTTCAGAGTAACTCCTTAAAGCTATTTTTCATATAAGAAACAATTATGCATTAAGGCAAGAAAAACTTTCAGATTAAACATAATTCGGTCCACT
Organism: Glossosoma conforme; assembly: GCA_022606575.1. NCBI lineage: Eukaryota > Metazoa > Arthropoda > Insecta > Trichoptera > Glossosomatidae > Glossosoma > Glossosoma conforme. The sequence continues at coordinate 602,338 of JAGTXR010000047.1, forward strand.
ATCTAATCGTTTCTGAAACTAGGTACATGAATTCACCTTTGCATATCCGTTCCAAATCTGAAAAAAAATTACCACAAATTGCCGCCACTTGTTCCGTTAGCTACCACTCTCCATTCCACTTTTTAAGACATGTCTGCATCTGATGATCAACTTGGGAAAACATGATTTCCGTCAACCTACGGAATAGAAATCCAAGAATTTTGACAGCGAGTTACTCTAGTATCCGAGGTGTATTTCTGGGTGATTTGTTAAACGTTTTTTAAGGAAATCGGATGAAAAGCCCAACGTCCTCAGAGCCTGCACCGTTTGTTCTAAGGGGAGGTTCCATCCCGTGAATGAATTTATAAAAATATATTTAAAAACTCAATTAAACATAAAAGTTCTTTGAGATATGTTGTTTAAAAAGTAAGGTCCAGTGTATCGCAACCGGCCCAGTAGCAAATATCGATCCTGAAGAAAACTACGAACGTGCGTAGAGACGACTATTCAATAAGTAGCTTTGAAGAACGGGCAAAGTAGGGTGGTTATACTAAACTGACGGTTTGTATAGTTTTATTTTTGATAAAATAATGCCAATCAAATTAAATATAAAAACATATGCTGTTATCGTCTTCATGATTCGTTATCATACATTTACTGTGAGTGGTGTGTATCTTTTACACATTGCTTTTAATAACCATAAATATCTCTATAAGCATAATAAATACAAGGTTAAGATTTTCGGTATTCCTCCATAATATATTTACGCATTTATTTAAAAAATATTGTTAATATTACCTTCAATATGGAATTTAAAAAAACAAGAAATTTTACTTTACATGATTATTTTCTTGATATATGATTAATTATATACTTTCACTACGTCTTAGCTTTTTTTTTATTTGCCATTATAATGGATAAACATTAATATATATTCTTATGAGTAATGAGTGATATCTATATTGTTATCAAAAATTACCGCCGTTTAATTCTGTCAGCTGCCATTCCTTATGTCCATCTATGAAGATGTATGGTTTTCGACTACTCCAGGCCAAGGGACCATATCACCGACATATTTTATGTGAAAATATTTTAATTCATAATTTTTAGACGACCGAATCATAAACGTGATACTCCCATGACTTGAACAGTCAACAACACGAGGTAAGTAACAGACGTAAACGTATCCAATTTTCAAGTCCAATGTTTCTAAGCTTTAGTGATACAATGAAAACCACGTGCTATTTATTATTATTGATCAGTGCAGAATCTAAAATTTTTTTTGCATAAAAACTGAAAAAAAACTGATAAGAACGACAAATCATTTTGTTATCACTGACATCAGTGTATTGTGATCTGGCTTGGGCGGTGAGGCTTGAAAGCTTCAGGACAAGGGATTCTTTGTGGAACGCATCTCGGCTGATCGAACATTTCTGTGTTTATCTTCAACACTGCCTTTGGAACTTTCTCGTGTTTATTGCTCGCTGTAGTATATGGAATACATTACGATGTATACGGCTCAAAGTATTAGAGCCGCAAACTCAACAAGAAACAAAAAAAAAAAAGAATTTGACTATTTATTGACTAGATTCATAATCAAATCATCAATGATATATAAACCAGCGGGTATAGCTCAATGGTCAAAGCGTTTGCTTTGCAAGCCATTAATGATAAACGAATGTCCACTCATCATTCATTATAAACATCTGTCAGTCCACTGTGAAACGTAGGACTTCTGCATGAATGTCGATCCTCTCCGATCCTCCGTTTTCCGCATCCAGGTAACTTTCACAATTCTTCAGATATCATCAGTCTATCTTGAAAGAAGTCGGCCAGAACTTCGTTTGGCAGTTCTTCTGCGCCATTCCAATACTCATCAACGGTCCACTATTTTCGGTGGGTATACCTCAATTAAAGCGTTTGCTCTGCAAGCCAAAGGTCGTGTGTTTGATCCCCGATGGAGATCGAAAAAAAAAGGATTTTTAATCGGTTTTTGAACTCTAAAAAACACGGTTGATGTGAATGTGATCCTTCACCCGTAAAACTCCAGTCATAGCCCATTGATTAAAATTGGTGGTAGATGAAAGTCGTCCCGTGAAGACCACCCATTCATAGTAAATTCTTGTAATAATAAGGGTGATGCGTGAATCTCGGGCTGTAGTCTATGACGTTGGCGGATCAATACTCCGCATGCAGCGCTTAGCCATATGTACCATGGTTAGCGTCAATGAATTCCACAGATGAGACTTCAGAATTACTATCACCATCTGTCATTATTCTTCTGTATGTGTTAACATAAAAAAATACTATTTGTAATTCAAATATTAAATTTGTGAATTTCATATATTATTATGCTGTCATTTTAAAATTTGTTTGTACTAATACATGGTATTGCAGGAAATACATAAATATTGTGAGATGTATGAAAAATAAAAAACATCTTTGATAAAATTAATAACAACAATTATATTCAAGCATAAGAGAAATTAAAATAAGACATAAGATTTTTTTTTATCAATTTTATGATAAATAATAGGGTTCTAAAATTAAGGCTTTAATACAAAGGTTATATACTGACAATACTAGGTGAAACTGCATAATTATAAATTTGAATTATTTTAAATTAAAAAATTAACAAATTATAGACCATTATTGAAGATAGTCTCCAAGGAGGCCTAAGCGTGTAATCGTTTAAAATGAAACACAGAATGCGTGTCCTATTTTCATGGATAATGAACTCTATGAGAGAGTGTCTCACTGTCTGTTGCATGCCTGGATCACATGGACAAGCGTCGCAAGAAGAAAGGCCAGTTTTTAAAGAATCTTTCTGAAAATTCCGTGTCCGGTAAACGCTTGCGTGAGATGAAAGTTCACGAAATTCGTCTGTTTCTACGTCAATAAGTGTTTGATGGATGGAAAGAAAAACTTTGGTTATACCTCCGGATGTTGATTCTTGATATGCGGTGTGTCAAGCAGTAAGAAAATCATGCATTTACTTGTTCAAGACGTAGCAGAGAGGAAAACAGTCGTAATGGGGTGATGTGCTTAGTTTCTCCCACCCCATTTTAGCTAGTTTGTCTGTATTTTTGTTACCCATTGCGCCGTTGTGTGCACGAAGTAAAATAAACTTGACCGCTAGACGTATATTTTCAAGAAACTGTATGGTATTTCGTGCGTTTACAGCTAGCACTGCAAGTGGCGATCTACTGAATTAATGGCGCACCAATCACAGCACCCTTGTACATAACGAACGTCAAACACGTGACCGAACTTGTCAAAATGTCAATATAGTGACACATGCATGTCCGTCGAGCGAACAAAAAAAAGAGACGAAAGATTGTATATCAAGGATTGTAAAACGAAAGATTGTATAACAGTCTGCAAGGGCTATATCATGCTGATGTCAACACAAACGAGTGTTCTGTTGCAGAATAAAATGATTAATGTAATAAAAACAAACTAATCTCATTAGTCATAAAAAAAACCATATATTTTTGCATTATTCATGAAAAATTAACATAAGTACTTCGAAAGTCTAATATTTAAATAAATTTCAATTAAACGATAACTCATAAAATAATGACATCATCAAATTGAAAAATTAGTTGACGCAAGTGTCTGAAATTTAATATTTTTTCAGAACTTAACTTAAGTTCGAAATGTGAATTTGTTATTTAAATTAAGTGGCATTATTACCACCGTAAATGTCAAAATTTTATCTCTTTCAATAAGCATTAAAATATTTCAGTCGCCGGCGTCGCATCTGCAGTTATTTTAATGTCCCACTATGAATCTAAATAATGAAATTATTATGAACCTCTACGACGATGGGTCTACGGCGTAGAGCTAACTCTAGCAGCAAAGAAAGACAGTATCCCGTAGCACTTAAACGCTTTGTAATTGCGTGATGTAGTCGCCTGTCTAAGAGTCTTCGTCTTAAAATGGGATATGAATATTATGTAAGTGCAGGGTTAGAAGAAACGATAAAATGCTGTTCCGTAATGTAAAATTTAACAGCAACTAGACAACAAAGTGCATCAAAATTTGAGTAAGTCTTTTAAGCAATCTTTTCGTTATGAATCAAGTAATATAAAAATACATATTTCTCAAATGATGATTCAACATTTATTTTTTCAGAAAATATATCAAATTATTCCAATAATATAATTGTTTACCGACAAAATAAAATGTTGAACGATTCATTGCATGGTGGGCTAACGAAATAAAAAGATATCATTATGAGAAAATATGTGAAAGACGAAAGATTGATAATGAAATAACAAGATCATACAAGAAGTAACGTTTAAGAGTGGACGTAAATAGTAACACCAACATCACTAAAATAAACGACTTCACGTCGCTATTATTATTATTATATTAGTATTTGTATAGCGCTCTTTTATGACCGAATGATCATTCCAAAAGCGCTTCTTTGCTTCTCTGAGTAAAGAGGTGGGTCTTGAGTCTGCTTCTGAAGGATGCCCCCTCTTTAAGCTCTCTTATGCCTTCCGGTAGTGAGTTCCAGGCCATTGGTGCAGCGTAGCTGAAAGCCCGATTGCCAAAGACCGTGCTAGGACTACCTCCCGTCAGCTGCAGGGTGCTTCTATTTGCTCAAGCCAATCTGAGTGTCTCTCCACGCGCGCGTATTTCTGAAGGCTTGATAAGTTCTGTCAGATAGCCCGGTGCAGTTCCGTTGAGTGCCTTGTAAGCTAAGAGGCATAATTTGTACTGGATTCTAGCCGAAACTCTCAACCAGTGCAGTCGGTGTAGTATTGAAGTAATGTGACTGAATTTGGGCGCGTTGTAGACTTGTCGTGCCGCGGCGTTTTTTAATGACTGCAATCGATTTAATTGTTTGGCTGGCTGGCTTGCGTGCAGTGCGTTGCAGTAGTCCATTTTGGAGACTATAAACGAATTTACCAAACTCTTTGTAGCGTCTTTGGGTAAGAATCTTTTTACCGACCGTATCTGCCGCAGGTTACAAAATCCAGATTTCACCGTTTTTGTGATATGACCGCTAAGGTTGAGGAACTGGTCGCTGGGATGTTTATCAGAATATGTGGTAGAAGAATCAGAGGACAGATCAGCAACACAAAGAACTTTTGAAGAAGAAGCATAATGATATAAATCCAATTCAAAGATTGACAATATGTGGTCTGCCCGAGGCAGACAATGACGTGTTGTTAACGCCCCAAGCATATACAGCCTAAAGACTGGCCACTGAGCACCCGTGGTCGGTGACACCCAGTGCCGAAATTGATACAGTGCTCATTTACAGAATTAAACTTATCTGACAAACAATAAAGCGACACATGCCTGTCAGACGAGCGAACAAAATAAGAGATGAATGATTGCTTATCGAGACTTTCATCAGACATCGATCTGATAACAATAGGCTGATGATGAGACATCTGTAAATTCTATGACATTACAAATTACGAGTAATGGAATGAAAGCCATTCTGTGAAGCGTTAATTTTAAATGCCATTATATTACAACTTGGCGTTTTTGTTTACTTCAGAAATTATGCATCCAATGTTGTTTAAATTTAAAGATGGATCAAGAATTTCATTTAAAATTTATTGTTTTAATCGGACCATGGAGGTCCTTTAACAGATTTCGGACCGGAGTATGCAAGACGAGGATACAACTGAAAGCCTGGCAGTCTTACAGGGACCGACTGAATGTGACTGCGGCGTGGAGCAAACCCTGTCACACTTTCTAGAGTGCGCGCTGTGTCCGAGTAGCTACATCCAGGAAGACCTGATGATGGCCGGGAGTGACGCCATCGACGTCACCAAATTTCGGGCAGACAGGATCTGACCCTGTTGTTTCCGACACGATTATATATAGTGGTCCATTTTGAAAATGAAAAAGTAATATTTAAATACATAAAATAAATATAATAAATTTAAATAAATGATAAATTGTAATCAAATATAATCACATATTAAACAGATTTATTGGGTCAAAAATCATAGAGATGATTTACATGGCCGTAAAAGAGTAATGTTATTTTATCAAGTGCTGCTAATCGCTTCCCATTAAAGTTCCTTCTATTCTATCGCGTAACAATATATGGTTACTTAAACAAAATGTGTTACGAAATTCAGGTCACGTCCACAAGGGTTCTGCGTAGGAAAAGAAATTAACCATAAATAATTTATTCCGTCCCCAAGTTTAGTATGCGTTTAAACAAATTTATATTGTCGTGTGACTCGGTTATTTTCATCCCGTAAGAATTGGGATAATTGGCTTTTTGGTGTAAGAGGATTACGTTTGTTTGTCATCTATATTTTACGCACACCACTGAAAACCGCCTCTCTCTCCAAAAATATAAGTAGTTTTTTTATGGTATAATCCTCAAAAAAGGTCATAAACAAATAAGGTGTAGAAAAAAGGAGATTTTTACGTTCATATTTTTCGGTGATAGTCTAAAGAGACACTAATAAAGATTAAAAAATATCATGAAAAGTATTTAAATTAGTTTATTATTTACAAATTACATTAAATTTTTGGTAACTCAAAAAACTTTTTCAAAAATATCGTTTGCCAAAAAAAACAATTAATTTTATTATCTGTGGATTCTTTAGATCTTTTCATTGCAGGTATATTCTTGATGACTAAGGGGTGCATGTAGAATGTTGATCTGCCAACGCCATAATATTACATCCTGGGATACACGTGCCATTTGTTTCCATGGTAACGTATTATGAATAGGTGGACGTCACGGACTAATAAACGTCTATGTCAAATTGTAACTATTGAATATGACTGTTATTTTATGGATAAAAAAATAAATGTATCTCCAACGGCCATTAGTTTTAGGCTTAAGAAATTGATTGAGTGACAGTTTTATTTTGGTCAAAAATTTACTCCGAAATATGGTAAGAAAGCACTGTAATTCTAAGCTAAACCTATCGTCATCATAAAAAAATATTATACCTTGCATTATTAAAACTCAAAGATGACATTTTTTTTATTTCAATGAAAATGTCCATTTACTGATAAAAGATCATTTTTTTTAAATAAAAAATATTGATAAAAAATAAATAAATAAAAATAACACATAAAAATGCGTTGCTGATTATTGGAAAATAATAAAATTAATATTTTAAGATAATTAAATAATGATGAATTAATTTACAAGTCATTTCAAAAGCACTAATAACTTGACAATTTGTAGGATATTGGTGACTTCTTCGTAGTATCAATCCGGTGGATTGGTTTGCAGCAACAGAATCTTGCATCTCGATCTCCTATTCCTCTCGGTCCTCCGCAACCCTTTTCAGCTCAGCATAAGCACTACAATTCATGTCCTCGAATACTTGCTGCAAATACTCCCGTCTAGGGCGCCCTCTGCAGTTTCTAACCTTAACTATCCCCTCCACAATATCGTGAAGAAGACCATCGTTATATTGGTGTAAATAATATTTAATAGTAAATACGAGTATATTTCTTTAACATTTATAAAATACTAATAAATGAAAATGATTATTTGTCATATCAAAGAAATACCATGATAAGAGCACTTTGAAAGTAGCCAGTAGTTCGTTTCGAAATGTGCTATTTCAATAAGCGAAATGATTTCACTGTCTTTGAAGTATTTCAATACGCGAGCTTTGAAAGCCTCCGTCTCAAACATCTATGACATTAGAGGCGGAAGCGCTACATTCGTTCATATTACAGAGTCTCTGGCGCGAGAATCTCCTCCCCACTGACCGGAGAAAAGCTCTACGGCAGCTTTTACAGCCGCTACAAAAATAAATACAGCTTATGCGAAAAGCTGACCGGGGCTGAAAAAAACTATTCCGCGTGTCTGAAGGATTTGGGCGTCCGTAGTTTGGTAGTAAAAATAATAATATCTGGACCGAGCTTTAAACTTCAGAATGGAAAAAAGCTCTCGAACTGCGATATAAGATGATAAGGGATGGGAATTCAGGTGTCGCGCAGTACATTTCAATATTTTTTTATATTTTATTACTAACTCACTTAATGTCCATTGAAAAAAAATATTTAATATAAATATACTGAAATGACGTTAACAATAAAGTATTAAATGCAGATGAATTATTTATCAAATTTGATCGAAGACATTTAAATATTATTTAAAAAAATATCCTTTATACAAATTTAAAATAGTAAGGAATATGACTGTTATTTTTAAATTAAAGTTGAAATATTTTAGAAACGTTTGTACCTATTTCAAATATGGATTCAGGATTATCAACAAAATACAACTTTAAACTACATAAATTAAGACGAAAAGTATCCACTTGCAAACAAAAAAAAAACATAGTATCAGTGTGAAAGACAGTGGTCTTTATTTTTGTAATAAACAGCTGTTTTAGCGCAATTTTTCCTTTTACAAGATCATAGTTATTCTCTTATATTTTTATTTATAATGTAAACACATACAGGAGAATACCGACAGATGGTGATAGTAATTCTGAAGTCACATCTGTTGAATTCTATGATGCTTACCATGATGCACATAGCTAAGCACTGCATGTGGAGTGATTGATCCGCCAATATAATAGACAACATCCCGATATTCACTGTTATTTTTTGATTAATAGGCTATGACTAGCATTTTACAGGTGAGGGATCAAATTCACACCAAACGAGGGTATTTTAGAGCTCAGAAATCGTCTTTTTTCATCTCCATCGGAAATCGAACCCACAGCCCTTGAGCTATACCCGGCAAATTTTTGATATGTATCTGTATTAAAATTCTGAAAATATAAATAATAAAGTAATTTTTTTTAAATTTTCAATGATTTTGTATTTTGGACTAATAAATATGTTATTTATGACTACGTTACGTACGTTTGAAGTTGTTGAAGTACGTGAATATATCAGTACATATACATCTCTTCATTATATAATGGATTTTTATAAAAAACGAGCATTTTGGTTAACGATGTATCTTTATTAAACGGAAATGATTTCGTTTCATTTTTATCAAACATTTTATGGAATACAAAGTTCGATAAATCACTTTTTTTATAATTGTCTATTTAAACTGAGCTAAATATAAATTGCATGATGCATTAATGTTATTTGAATTCACTTATGTGCAAGTAATGTTTCAATCGTTGCAGTGGCTGCAGTTAATTTGCACCTCAACGATGCGTCTCAAACTTGCAGCTCGTTATATATGACCAGAGTAATCAACAACAGTTAGGACCAACTAATAAATGGGTTGCTATCGGTGATTACCGCCAGACAGGGGAGCCGGCGTGCTGAAGTTCTGATGGCGTAGCACCAACCTAGCACTGCACGTCTACGCCGTAGAGGCTGAGTAACAGTTCGCAATTTAACACCATCTCAAAACAGATTATTATCAAGGTATTAAATGGGTTATGGTGCTACGTAGATCAAAGACGTAACTGTCAACAATGATCCATTAATAAAACTAGTAGCTTTTTAAGTACTTGAAAATATTTAAATTCGAAACACTTATATATTTTAAGCAATAAATTTACTTAATATATGCCTTAAAAATAACTGTTTTCTTAGTAAGAACCTTTTCTTTTAATATAACAATTAAATAATGATATTTAAGATTAAATCTTAATCCAAATTTAAAAAAAGTATTGAATGAAACTGTCGAATATTATTGGTTGAGAAAATCCGAAAATTATAAGGATTGGAAGTTAACAAAAAATGCAGTAAATAAGAGATAGAAACTATGGTTTTAACTAATTTTAACTTTTGGTTAAAATTAACTTAAGGTTTGAAAAAAGAAGGGCAACATCTTTACACCTTTACGTTGATTATTTAATAAAACCTATTTGGTTTTTTCTATATAGGAATATTTTTCAAAATTCTAATTTTATTTTATTGATAATCGATATAAATTTCAATATTATTAATAAATATATACACACACAAAATAAAAAACTAATAATCAAGCTAATCAATAAATGTTGACTGATTGAATCTTAATAAAATAATAATATACCTACTTTGAATATATACTACAGAGACATCTATCGTTATAATATGGTTAACAATGGCATGAATACATCAAGTTTCGCGTATCTGTCTAGGCAGAGAATGGTCGTGTAGATAACGCGGTGTATAGGACGGAGCCAAGGTGCAACGCTCGAGGTTTGAATCCCGCGTCTGTCGATATTTTTCTGAATGAATTGATGCGTTGAATTTTAAGTAGAATTGTATGTGTGTATTTAATTATTGATACTAATACATACTTCATTAGGAATCCTCTGGTCAAAAAGGGGTCCTTTTTGATGCAATTTGAGGAAAGTGCTAAGCCCTGTTGGGTAGGTTGACTTTGTGGCCGCTAAAATAAAATCCAATCATTCATCATTTTTGCTCGTTTTTTGGTACAAGATTTCATCTCTATTTCTATCCCTTTTAACCTGTGAATGCCATTCTAATCTTTCTCACGGGTTCTCTCTCTTTAGCGTTTTTGTATAGTGGCCGCAATTGTTCAAAGAAAACTCACTAGACTTAGTAAGAACCATCTCAGAGAGGCGAGCCCGATAGATTGGTCACATCATGCGCCACGATGGTCTTCTTCATGACATTGTGGAAGGGATGATTGAGAGTATAAACTGTAGAGAGCAGACGGGAGTATTTTTAGCAAGTAGTCTAGGACATGAATTTTAGCTCTTATGCTGAGCTGAAGAGGACTGCAGAGGATCGAGAGGAGTGGAGATCGAGATGCAAGATATGTTGCAAAGTGATTCACCAGATTGATACTACGTAGAAGAACTTATCATAATCTGAATTAGCGCATGATCAAGGAGACTTAACTGTTATCCTGTATGATCCTGGTGTAAGGCGGATTACTCTAGTTAATTAAAATCATAAATAGTATTGTAAGTAATTTTTTGAAGTACGACTAAACTAAGTAAAATAAACATCGTTTAATTTTTCAGATTATTGAAATCAAGTTTATCCCGATACCGATGTGCAAATTTACTTATTTTAAATTGAATATCCAATATCATAAATAATATTTTTAATACTTTATCTGAATCTTTCAAGTTTTTTTTGTTTGCTTGAAATTCAGCCGTGTTTGAAGAAATCGGAATGCTGAAGCGATAAAAAAATAATACGAATTTAATAAGTTTGCCGAGAGGAAATTAAGCGGGCCGGTGACAAATATTTGCGTGAAATTAGCGCAGATAGAACTCCACAGTAACGCTAGACTCAACAAACACTATGAAAAGTTTGTTTTGCGTAAATTTAAATGTTCCATTAAATATCATAAAAGCGGGGGGTGCGGTCGCGTAGCGAATGTTAATGTAGCTTTGTAGCAAAGTCCAAATAGTGTTTAGTTTTGCTTGTACGTGCCTTCTACGTGTGACACGTCCTAATGACGCTTCCAGCTTTGCGCAGAAAGAGATTTTTGCAAAGACTAGTGGAGCAGTTGCCGTTTTGTTTTATTTTAGTTGTGTTGTCTGCTTTTGTGTGCCATACGTGGTACGTAAACTAACCGTAAAGAGAACAAATGCGTGAGCCACGAGTAGCTAGAATCTAGTACATATAAACGGAGCAATAATAATTAATTATATAAACACATACAATTATACACCAATTTTTTTATACGCATCAATTCATTCAGAAAAAATATCAGCAGACGCGGAATTTGAACTACGAGCCTTGGAACCAACCTTTGCTCTTGTTCTTATTACATTATCTGCCGATATTTTTTCTGAATGAATTGATGCGTATATATTTTTTATTTATTTATAATTGTATGTGTATATTTAATTAATCATTAAAATGAAATAGAGTCAATGATCTATAAAAGAAGATTAGAGTATTGAATAAATATTCTAATAAAAAATTTAATCCATGGAGTAATAATAATTTCTTTTCATTTTTAACATGCACTTTAAAACTTATTTAAATGCTTAATATGTTAGACAATTATAATGTATGCTTATATAAAATGAGTATTGTTGAAACACTCATTGAAGGCGATTGTTCCGGAACCGAGGTCGCGGTCCCGAAATGACGGCGTCAGCTTAAATGGTGATGCCGGAATACCAAGGATCCGGCACCGAGGATAAGCCCAAAAACCGGAGTTGAGTTGATATTGATTTATTTGATAAGAGACCCCTTTTTATACCTTAGTCTGCAACATGAGTAAGCATTTATAAAATTAATATTATTTCATTGAATGTCATACACCGTAAATTCCTCGTTATCGTTTTGGACGAGTGGCAGATTATTGGTATGGGAATTATTTATTTTATAAAATTAATATTAATTCATTGAATTTCATGCACCGCAAATTCCTCGATAACTGTTGTTTTAAACCTTGATCCCATCAATTTATATAGAGTGGCAAAATTCCCTGTGTCGTACCCGCCTATATAAATCGACAGATTCCGTCTCATATAGAATGTTTGATTCTAAGCATTACTTTAAAGACTTTTGGATGTTGAATACAAAATAATTATAGTCAAAATAACGTTTTGAATAGCGATACTGCAGTCTTCAAGAGAGAAATGAAAAAGTGCTCAGTATGATGTTTGTGAAAGCAAAATACTCAATATTTATTTCTTTAAAAAGGATCAATAATAATTCATTTTAAAATTCAAATATATTGTCAGTACTTATTGCATTGTTTTACATGGATCGGATTGAAAACTTTATATTTACTTGCTGATTATTTATGTTGCTTTATTCATCGACATATTGAGAGCTGAAAATGCTATTCAAGTTCATTGAATTTTTAACAACATGCAACTTGAAAAAAAAGCTAACACGTGCCTTAAAATGTAAAGAAAAGCTGATATGGAAAGTACAAATTATTACTTAAGGCATTTCGCTGCTTTGGGCGCGTTAAGACGCTCTCCAATGCAGTGTTTTCCTGCCTGGCCATACAAAATAAACGCGAAAAGGCGCTATTTTTGCGCTCGTTGCAAGCCAATATAATTTTCAATTATATTCAATTGTAAAATAAGTATTTATTAATTTTAATGGATCTTAAAAATAATGTTTCAAATATAGACATTTTTTTTAATTTATCAATCAAAGCTAAGCTAATGTTTATTTTTTTTTTATGTAAACACAAACAGGAGAAAACCGACAGATTGTGATACTAATTCTGAAGTCTCATTTGTGGAATTCTATGATGCTTACTAAAGGCTGCATGTGGAGTGTTGATACGCCAACATCATGGACTACAGCCCAAGATTCACGCCCTCCGTATTATTACAGGATTGTACTATGAATGGGTGGTCTTCACAAGACGACTTTCGTCTACCACCAATTTTAATTAAATATGCTATGACTTGCATTTAATGAGTAAGGGATCAAATTTACACCAACTGGGGCTATTTGAGAGGTCAGAAATAAAAAAGAAATAAAAAATCTTCTTTTTTTTTTTCTCCGTTGGGGATCTCACCTTTGGCTTGCAAAGCAAATGCTTTGACCATTGATCTATAAAACCGTCAGCAAGTTAACTCAATCATCAAAATTAAGCACTTCACGAATGTTTATTTTAGACTTCACTTGGCTTTAGGATTACGTAATACAATGTTATTTCAATAACACTAGTTAGTTTTCCTGGTATGCCAAGTCATCCAGGGTATTGCTTGGCGTGCTCTCGAGATGGATGATAGCACTTTCAGATCATTTATAACGAGCGTTAACATCCCGTGAGAAGTGGCGATAGTCTAATTTCGAGCGCTTAATATTATCTGTCAAAGTATGAAGGCGCCCGTTGCTGCTGTCTGCAAACTTTAAGGCTTTCGAGGAAACTGAAAACCCACGAAGCAGGTGTTGTAAACTAAAAAAAATCTCAGATCAATCCTATTTTAGAGAAATTGTTAAGCGACATTAAAGAAAATGTAAAAAAATAATGTTAAAGTTCTGGTGACGTTATTGATAAAAAAAGGTTTATAATATTTGTGTAAGCAAACATATGCAGGAAAGAATAATTGCATTAAATCGTGTTTACATGTGGTTTTGGAAGATTGCAAATGCTTATTAATGTATTTATTGAAAAATAATGCATGTTATATAAATTAATCTTAGATTGCTTTAGATATTGATTAGCTATTCATCGACAAATATTAACCGTGTGTGGGTGTTCAAAACGTTAGTTTGAACATAAATATTTGGTATTAGAGATCCAAATGTCTTTCAATTAATTTTATAATCAAACTCTTTATCTTAGATTCATACAGTCAGGTACGACACAGCGCATTTCGCCACTCTATGTAACACAACAAGTATCGAGGAATTTTCGGTGTACGAAATTTTATGTATTAATATTAATAAAGAATGCTTACGCACCGATACGTAGCATTGATCATCCCAATAATCTGACACTATATGTGGATTGAATGTATCAAGGTCTTTAAATGGTATCGAGGAATGCGCGGTGTACGACATTCAATGTATTAATATTACTTTTATAAATGCTTTACTCATGTTATAAACTAGGGTAAAAAAAAGGGTCACGTATCAAATAAATTAGTACCAAGTAAACTCCGGTCTTTGGTCTTATCCTCAGTGCCGAATACTTGGTATCACCATTTAGCTGATGCCGTAATTTCAGGACCGTGACCTCGGTTCCGGAACAATGGGTATTGCAGTGTACAATAAGCTCGTTTGTTGTAGGCGGATGAAGAAGTAAATGATAATTTAAGATAAAAGGAGTAGTGACCATGGTAATAAAAGTACAGAAGACATAGTGAGCTTAATTGATATATTTTATTAAAATGTAAATCTTAGATTTAAGTTTGCCATTATTTATAAGACAAATCAAGCTTAGAAAAACTAAGTGGAAGTCTTGAAAGTTTTTGAGGCTCCAACTCAAGTGTGTCTTCCATATTTGAAGTTGTTTGTTTGTGAAATACAATAAGTGTTCCGGAATCCAAGGTCGCGGTTCCGAAATTACAACATCAGCTTATATGGTGATGCCAGAATACCAAGTAACCGGCACTGAGGATAAGATCAAAGACCGGAGATGAGTTGATACAAATTTATTTAATACGAGTCCTCCTTTTATGCCCTAATTTACAACATGAATAAGCAGATAAAAATAATATTAATAAATTTGAATGTCTTACACTGCACATTCCTCGATACGGTTTTTGGACCTTGATATCTTCAATACACATAAAGTGGCAAATTATTGGGATGGTCCATGCTCCGTATCGATGCGAAAGCATAACTTGTTAATATTAATATTACTAATACAAAGAATTTCATACAACGCAAATTCTTCGATACTTGCTGTTTTGGAATTTAATTCCTGACTGTATGAATCGACAGATTCCATCTAAGATGAGAGTTGATTGTAACAATTATTTTGGAGGTTAAATACAAAAAGTTATGCTTAAAATAACGTTTTGAACAGTAGGAAAGGAGGCTTCTATTAATCAATTGCATTACTTTATCATTCCTTACAATTCATATGCTTGCGTACTTTGTATTTTACCTTGGCATTTGATTAAAAATTAATTGAACGAAGTATTACAAAATAAAAAAATACTTATAATAATAGGCAGGAGACAGTCGAGTGAACTAGGGTAATGAACAAGAGCGAAGGTTGGTTCCATGGCTTGTGGTTCGCATCCCGCTTCTGCCGATATTTTTCTGAAAAAATTCTGCTTTTATTTTACGGTCCGCAGGTTTTGCAGCACTTGGTTGAGAGCTCTACGTCAAAGCGATCGAACCTTTTGTATACCTTTGTTGGCGCGCTTCTTGTATTCACCTAGTAGTAGTGTCTGTCAAAATACAGAGCCTCCGTTCAATGATGATAGTCATATTCTAGAAGGCTCTAGAGGGAGGCTTTCGTATACCTCCATCTACGTTCACGTGTTGTCCCAAAGGAAGTGACCAAACGTTGTTATGCCTCAATTTGAATATTTAACCCTATTGATTTAGAATCATCTAGTTCAGGTAAAATAACGGAGTTATAATTATTTCACAAGGTCACCAAATTGAGTTTGAAACGTGGCAAGGAACAAAGATTTAATGAATTTATTAGTTAGATTTAAATAAAATTAAGTATTTTCCGTTATTTGTATTCTAAGAGTCAACTAAAAACCCATTAAACATTTTTTTTTATGTAAGCACTTAGAGGAGAATACCGTCAGATGGTGATAGTAACTCTGAAGTCTCATCTGTGGAATTATATGACGCTTACCATGGTGTGTATAGCTCTGTATGTAAAGTATTGATCCACCAACGTCATAGACTACAGCCCGAGATTCACGCATCATCCTTATTATTACAGGAATTTACTATAAATGGGTGGTCTTCATGGGACGACTGTCGATCAAATTCACACCAATCGAGGGTACTTTAGAGCTCAGAAATCGACTACAAATCCTTTTTTATCTCCGTTGGGGATTGCATCCACGACCTTAGGCTTACAAAGCAAACGATTTGACCATTGAGCGATACCTGCCGGCATATATGTACTTCTGAGTTTTTTTAATGAAAATTACATTGACCACTATTTATTGACGATCTTGAAAACCATGGTTTTGTTTTCTAGATTTTTTTTTGACAATTTTACTTTGATATAAATGTAATGAAAATTCCTATGAAATACGTTTGTTATTAAAGAACGACGTCTATATTAAGACTAAAATAACTACAATTCCATTATTTTTCACAAGAAAAAACATGTTATAAATATTCTCAAACGCCTCTAACAATAAATTTACAAAAGAATGGACTATTATCTGACAAGATATAGTATTTTTTCTGCTAGATCTTGTTTTTTTGGCTGTTGTCATACATATCGCTCGACATCAGGCCATAAAGGCTTCGATTGAGTCGATCGTCGTAGGCCCCACTAACTCACTGGCCTCGCGTTTCTATATCACAAAATTTTCATCAAGTGGCTCTCTATCGTATGGACCTATCGTCGTAGTAAATCGTAAAAACCAGGTAGAATTCTTAGAGGAAAAACGTGTAGGTTTTTCTCTGTTTTTGTAAATAATTTGGCAAAATGCTTGACTACCAAAACAAACATTTTATGCGCGGTTACTGTAGAATCACAAGTTAAGCGATATGAGACGTGCACTGCTACTTAGATGGGTAACCGTCAGTTACGACGTGTCATTGATTGGGTTGAACCGTTTCTGAGGATCAAATGAAGTATGCTTTGCAAATGTCGGAATCCAATTCCTGTAAATATTAGATTAAGGAATACCGACAAATGTCTTGTATTTAAAAAAAAATCAAAGAAATATACATATTGTAATTTATATTAAATGTTTATTCTATGGATCATTAAGATCATTATCATGCTTTTTATGTACATTTGATTTTCTCAATAGATCTGAATACAAATTTCATCTTTTTTTTTTAAATATGTGTCATGGTCAGCATTGAACTGAGCACAAGTTATGATTCAAAGCTGCTTTATTTCAGGGCTTCGTAGAATTTCATATCTTAAACGAGCAATAACTACAGAATTTCGCGAAGGTTTCTAATCCTTGCTTTACAGTGGTACGTATTAACTTCAAATTGACCCTAATAATGAGAAAATTCATATAAAATGTAACAGATACTGATCTCAGAATTTTTCCATAAGCTATTAAATAAAAATATTTTAATGTATTGCCATTCATTTGAAGCGATGGAAATTAATAATTTGTTGTGTAATCGGAGATCGAATCACGCACCCGCGTTATACATCTGCGCGAGCGACGTTGCGGACGAGACAATTTGTTGGAACAGGCTTCGCGAACGTTCCGACAGTATGTATTCAGCTACGCACGGGTCTACGGCTGGGCCACCTATAGCGGCTATTTGAAAAATTGTTTCATTTTTACCTCAACCATAATCAATCAAGTATATTTGTGAATATTACCATTTTAAAGTTTTTAAATTATAATTTTTATATGGTTTATAAAAATCATATCATTGGGGCTTTCGGATGCTTTTAGCATAGTAAGGAAAAGGCTTGAAATATAGTTGAATAAGTGTTAAATTACCAATCTTATAAATTACAAGGGTTTTCTCTAGCATGTGCTACCAAGTATTGTAGTCACATACAATTTTAAAAAGAAAATAGGTTAATATTTTATCGTTTATGTATTTAAAATTTTAAATATTGCGTATGTTTGTAATCTGTATTGAGCGTTAAACCACGGAGCGTGATGGTCACAACAGAAAAAATGCGTTTAAGTATATATTATTTACTTTTAAGTTTTTGGCGTAGGGTTCTCTAGAAGCGTCGTAGAGGTATTCTCAGTGCGTGGAGAGGTTCTGCGTAAATATTGAATCGAGACGTATCGAGCGTATCTCGGGTGTCACGTGATAAACTGCGTCGTTACCGCGCTACGTCACGTGAATGCCGTGCGGCGACCCTTCGGGAAGCAAATTACTGGAGCGACAGCCAAGAAGCTGGGGCAGATTTAGTGCCGACTACCTCAGGTTTCCTTACCTTCTATGCCGTACCTGCACGTACGTGTACGTGTACGTGAATGGTAAAATGTGGCAGCAGTTATGTTCACCTGTTGATGTTTTACATAATTTTTTCAATAAATATTTTGTTAATATATATAGTGCTAATATTTTAATCATACCTGGAATATATAGTCACCAAAAACTATTGCCACTTACCTTTTTGGCATTCTTTTGACATATCTGCACATGAAGGTCCAGTCAGTAGCTAGTAGTATCCGAATTATATTTTTGGGTGATTTGCTTATCGGATTTTGTAAGAAAAGCAGATGATTAGTTATAAGTTTTGTACCTTTGGCTTTATCTAAATGTGGGTTACTTTGTGCACTGTTATTTACACACTTGACGACTATGGCTTCACTTCAATGAAGCCTTCTTAATTATTTCCATAGTCATTATCATCAGCCTGTCCACTGTTGAACGTAAGCCTCCCGCATGAGACTCCATCCTCTCCGATCCTCCGCTTTCCGCATCCAGTATTTCCATAGTATACACGAATATTTTTATGCATGTGGAAAACTGAAAAACTCTCATTAAAAGCAAAACCGCAGTCTTCCAGTACGTAAACAAGCAGCATTTAGCGTGATCTATATTAAGATTAATTAAATTATTTATTTATTCAATACTTGAATGGGTTTCAAAGTGAATTCTTGGAATGAATATCGTTAAAATACCTATTTTATCTAGAAACGGTTATGAAATATATAAAAGTATACAAATAACCTTTCTTGAATTGTGTCTTTGCCGTTGAGCCATTAGACAAATTAATCATTTTCTCCAATATTACAACGGACATTGCAGGAGTCATATTTAGAAATGACGATTTTTAGGAAATAAATTCTCCTCACTCCAATAGCCGAAATCCCAAATTTGGCCATGGAAACCAACGAAATTAAATAAACATTACATTTTTTACCAGTGATCATTAAGCAAAAGTTCTGCATAAAATAATGATTCAATTTAAAAAGAAATTAGAACGAGTACTTTACTCGTACACACGTAAAAATAAAACATATGCTTGCAATTTTATTTATATAAGTAAAAAAACTATTTCATTACACCAAGTTTAAATGTGTAGAAATTTGACTACGTAAACTATTCAGTTATATTGTATGGAAGGCTCTACGCCGTAGGTCTCTCGGATATCTACTGGATAAAAATCCCTTAGTTGGCTATATGGTATCCCATGCAAATCGGATGATTACCATCTAGGACAGACACACACTTATGCGAGCGAGGGTTTCGTCCGTTTCATAGATCGTAAAATATACTCGAGCGATGTATATATTATCAATAAAAATATTAAATGAAGAAGGCATGTAACATATTTTTCTAAATAAAATAAATAATATTGCTCGTGGAATACTAAAAATTCTGTCGCATTTTTTCTATCGTGTTTGTATGTAAATGCTGACTGAATAGATTTACAAAATCTTAAACACTACGAATGTAAAAAAAACTTTATTGTAGTGTTTTCTGTGTAGTTTTTTTTCGTGTGTATTTATGCTATAAAATATAACATTAGTCAGCTAAAATATTTAATATGACAAATTTTTAATATCGAAAATATTGCAAGAACAAATTCTTAGATTAATTCGAAATATTTTTTTGAAATAGAAAAAGAGCAAACTTTGTATTTATGAAGTTGATTCAAATTATTTATTTTTCATGGTTACAACAATAACATAGTTACTTGCCGGTGGCTATAGCTCAATGGTCAATTCGTTTGCTTTTCAAGCCCAAGGCTGTGGGTTCGATCCCTGACGGAAATAAAAAATAAAAAAAAGTTTTTAATTAATTTCTGCGCTATAAAATAACCCCAGTTGGTGTGATTTTGTGAATTTGATGCCTCACCCGTAAAATTTCAGTCAAAGACTGTTGATTAAAAATTGGTTTTAGACGAAAGTCATCCCGTGAAGACCACGCATTCATAGTTTAAATTCCTGTAATTATAAGGATGATGCGTGAATCTCGGGCTAGAATCTATGACGTTGGCGGAAAACACTCCACATGCAACGCTTAGCTATATGCACATGGTAAGCATCATAGAATTCCACAGTTGATATTGCAGAATTACTATCACTATCTGTTGGTATTCTCCTGTACGTGCTTACACAAAAAAACATCTAGTGGAAGATACAGGAAATCATGTAAGACGTGATTAAGTACGAGCGTTTAAGTTTGCAGTCACAGAACAGCAACTCAACTATAGTTGATAGTCCAGTTGCAAAGTATAAGGGTTTATAGGCTATGTCAAAAACGTGCCTATGCTTAAAAAAGATCATGCTCGTTGGCCGGAAAACAAACTTTTGGAATACCGTAGATCGCTAAAATTGAACAATACGTCTAGATAAAAAACATTTTGGAAAAAAATGTGAAAAACCTGCTTGAATGCTACTACTGGGTGTCAGATTTCCAGGAAAACTTCATAATAAATGACACAATAGCTATATATATTTGTTTTGCAAGCTTGTGTTCTGAATTATAACAAAGACTTTATATATGGAAGTATTATATTCAGTCATGTACGATTTCTAGTATACTATTTAAATTTAGCGTTCTTCTTTTTCTTCGTGTCAGCGACGTCAAATTATTTTTGCCCAGTATCTGGAAACATTGATAGCCCGTGTGCTGCCCAGCATAAGGTCTTGAGATCTGCAGCTTGTTGTGCACATGGAGTAGGATCTTAGATTTAAAATTAGCGTTAAATAATAGCAGCTTATTGAATTTAATAACAAGTTCACAAGATTAATATAACTTTTTTCACTAAAAGTTAGTAAAAAACGTACTGAAATGTGTGAAAAAATGGAAATCATATGAACTAAATTGAATATCAACTTTTTGTGAAAAACGTATGTTGGAATAATACATGAAAGTCTGTAAATCTTTCAATCGGCCATGTACAATTTGTTTTATGCTAGAAAAAAATATATTTGATTAGTTAAAATTATTAAAATAGCATATGGATTTTTTTAAATTTTTATTAGAATATTATTTTATTATTTCAATATTCTAATCTACTTTTATAGATCATTTTACTATATTATAATATTATAATATTATAATATTATTAATTATTAAATATACATACTCTATACATAAAATTCTTTTAAATAAATGAAGACTGATTGAATAATAAAAAATAAAACTACGAAAAACTAAAAAAATAACTACGCCATTGTCCCAGGCAGGGCAATGGCGTAGTTCGCCGAGCGGTATGAATACCTGGGCATAGTTGGTTTCCAAGGTCCGCGGTTCGCATCCCGCTTCTGCCGTTATTTTTGTGTTTGGATTGACGCGTTGGAAAAAAAAAAAAAATGAATTTTATATATATTATATGTATATTTAATTATTAATAATATTAAAATAGCAGTTTACTGAATATAATAACAAGTGAATATCCTTTTTTTTTCATGAAAAGGTGTTGAAAAAAACGTGCTAAGCTAATGCCTGAAAATATGAAAATCCTTCAGTCGGCCATGTACGATTTCTTGCATACTAGAAGAACTTGAGGTTTGACCTTTGCTCGCTTGAAGAGGTGCTTGCGGGATGTTATTACCCATTTCACAAGTCAGCCTCTTTATTGCAGACGTAATCCTTCAGCGTATATAAGGGCAGTAGAGGGTAAATAGTAGGCGGCGTGATTTACAGGCGAATTTTACCATTTTTAAAGGGATGAGAGAACACATTAAATAAAATGTTATATGCTTCAACTACGGAAGAATTTGCAGGTGACATTTTTCGTTAATATTACATTAACTTATTAAATGACCTATCTAAGAATATATCGATTAATCTTTTTAACACTCAATAAAATGAGCATTTTATTAATGGCATTTATTTTTAATATCTTAACCGCAGAATTTCGTAGAATTCCATTATTTTAAAAACGTTCCATTATAATACAAAATAAAATCATATTTGTTCCTTCACTGATACGCAATGGTCTGCGTTTCATTCTTTGTCAGATCTGCCTCCCAGAGCTCTTACAAATACATTCTATAAATATTATTATCTTACAGAACCGCAAGAACTCAAGAAAATACAATTTTCACAAAACACTGGTATAAGGTGATAAAAGTAGGGTTTTTTCGTTTTATCTCAGGTCACCTCACCATTTAAAAATTCCGCTGTTTAACCCATACAAAAATTAGAATTATAAAATACATAAATGATATTTCATTTAACTCTTTGCCAGTTTTTTTCAGTTTACCAACATAAAAATTGGGCGAAAATAACGATTGGTTGAAAGGGGGTTGAGTAACGCAGAAAAGTGGAAGAAAGAATGAGAAAAGTGAATGGCTAAGGAAAGAAAACCCAGCAAAAAATAGATAAGAAATATGTTTCCTGATTCATATATTATTTGCGAGCGGCATATGTTTGCCGAATATCGATTTTTCAGGGGTATTATATTAGTTTTCGATATACTTTATATCCTTACTCTCCATCTCGAGGTAAAATACAAGCGTTTTGTATATAAATTTCTTTGATATATTGCTGAAAGCAAAGTGTTGAATCGCCTGAAAAAAATTTATACAGAATAAGTTTTTTTTCTAATTTTAATATTTAATATCCCCTCTTTATTTGTAACTAACCCTTTTGCATCGATTATCGATATATGCCGTTTATGATTCCCCTACTGTTAACATCGTGAGCTGTATTATATTGTTTTGCTACTCTCAGTACTCATTGTTACATCAACGGTAGGAACTTGTAACTGCAGTCATTCCCTTTATCGACCTACATAAATTATTTACAGGAATCTGTAAAGCAAGTAAATAAATATCGTTATGTTTTGTCACAGGAGCGATTTTTCTGTAAGCCACATGTGTCAATGCCACCACATGTATAGAGATGTATAATGAACGTTTGTTAAATATAACAGTTTTTTATGCATCATCTGATACCTAAATGATACAAAAACCAGTTTGATATATGCAAATAGGTCAGATAAGTATATTTATGCTTCAAATACTAGTTTTAAGAAAAAAAATATTTGAAAAATTCACGCTGTATTATAGACAGTATAATTTGTATTCCACCGATTCGTAACAAAAGGGTTTAATTTGACACAGAGTAATAAATATTTCGTTTTGAAAAAAGTTTAAGTAAATTAATGTTTAATTTATATTTGCTGTTTAACTACTCTTATGACGAAATTTAAAAAAAAGGTTTAAACCTGAAGGCATCTACCGACATCAAGACTAATCCTCGGATATTAAAAAAAAAGATTTACACTCAAAAATCACTCAAACTATGCATCAAAATAACAATTGCCATCTCTTTAAGTACATGGACTCAGGTAAACCTTCGGATGCAGAGACGTCTTAGAACAATGTTTTTATAGTGGCAACTGACAAAATTGGATGGCGAAAATTTGTGGTAGCAATATGTTTCGAATATACAATTCTTCTTCTTCTTTAGCCTCGCCATTTCCCATCATCTGGGGTCGGCTTTCTTTGTGCACATTTGCCATGTCTGTTTGTCCTGTGTTGCATTCTCTGTAAAGTCCAGAGTTTTCATATCCTTGTCTACAGTTGCAGTCTAGGTTGCCTGTGCTCTTCCAGGTCTTCTTCTCAGCGTGTGTATGTTGAGGGCTTTCTTCAACATGTGGTCCTCATCTCTCCGTGCCGCATGTGATTAGCATTATGTTTCCAATATAGAATGAATTTGGTAATAAAAAAAACTGTTTATTACATGAGACCTTGGTTTAAAATGATGATATTTTAAGCCAGCTTTTAACGTACTTGTATAATTTAACATAAAGCAGAAAAATTTCAAGCTACTTTACCGTTTGGTTAAAAATAGAGTAAAACATAGCATTCGCGGAAAAGTTCCGTTAGCGCATTGCAGAACGAGAAAGAATGTATCCTGCAAAAATGGTTGTTGTTTTAAAAGTCAACCTTGGTTAGCACAAAACAGAAAAGCTAAAAACAACCCACAAATGTCATTGCAATAGTAAGCTGTATTTTATGCCTGCTTTTATAAAGAACACTAGTTTTACACGTGTGTGCTTAAGCGTACATTCATTTAATTAAATACAAAACATATGTGATAAATATTGAATTATTAAGTTCCTTATACTTTGTTTTAACAATAATCACGTTGAGCAGCTCTTAATTACATAAATTAAATTATTATCAATTTTTGAATAAAATATTAGTTAACAATATATTGTCTTTTAACCCCTTTATTGTGGCTCAGCGGAATACAAATAATACTTTATATAAAACTAGTATTTTAAGCATAAATATACTTATCTGGTCTATTTTCATATATCACATTGGTTTTTGTATCCTTAAGCTATCAGATAATGCATAAAAAACTTTTGTAAGAAAGTAGCAAAACGATATATTACGGCTACTGATGTCAAAAGTGGGGGAATCTTACACGGCATATATCGGGTACCGATGCGAATAGGTTAAATATTTGAAATGAATTTTGTAGTAAACGTTTACAATATAAAACAATATCAAATTAGCGTTACGAATTTGTGTGAACTGCCATTGTTTTTGCCTTGTCACAAAAAATCTCTTCTTCCAATGTTCCATCATAGATTCTGGTGATTAGTGAACATGCTACATAAATGTAATGGATAACGCATTTAATATATGTTGATAGTGAAATTTGATGTACAGCGTGTACGAAACGATGTTTCTGAAATACAGGACACGTTATCAATTTATCAATTTAGCAATGAATAAAATGAGGTAAAGTATTGTTTTCAGAGCAATTGATTTGTTTACCATTGTCAATGCAGAATAATTGATGTTTGTAAGTCAAATACTTCATTTGATAAAAATAACAGGCGTATACAACTGGAATGAGCAGCATTTGGAAAACTAAAGTACAATTTTAAAGCGAAAATTCTGCCATGTCTTTAAACTAATGCGTTTAACCAATGCATCCTACTTGTACTTAACTTATGTCGCAGAGACGTGGAATCTAACAGCAAGTCTTACCCATAAAATAAAAGTCACCCAGCGTGCTATGGAGAGAAAAAGATAGAATCCAAAACGAAGATATCCGCAGAAGAACTCAAGTAATGGAGGCTACTTAACGAATAGGCACACTTGAGTAGCAATGGGCAGGACATATCTGTCGAAGAAACGACGGTCGATTGGAAAGAAAAGTTTTGGAGTTGGCGCCCAAGAAATGGCAAAGGAAGCATTGATCGACGCCCTTCAAAATTGACTGACGACATAAGAAGAATAGTTGGAGTGGCCTGGATGCGGAAGGCAGAGAATAGAAGAGGATGGAGACTTATGCGGAAAGCTTACGTTCAACAGTAGACGGATACAGGCTGATGATGATGTTAATTGTCGATAAAAAACATTCATCGTATCGGATAATTATTATTTTTATCAATTGCATAAAAGCAGTTAGTATAATTATAATAAAAAATAAATCGAATGAACCGTGTTTTTCTATTTGACCTCAGAGTAGGAGTTATTATACTTTTTGATGATATTTATTGTTTATCGTATGTAATTGTGTATATTTTTATTACGAAACGTTTTTGTTTGTATAACTTTTTGTATAAATTCAAAACACGATTTTAATGATTCACAAAAAAACATCTTTAAAATATTTTTTTGTATCAAGTTGTTCAGTAATATTTTTTCCTGTATAAATATTTGAATAAGCAAATAAAAAGCGAATAAAGTGCACTGAAAACATCCTGAAATAATATGCGATAAAGCCGGTAGATATTTCCGGAGAAACAATGAAATGTTAAAATGTTCTTCTTCCGCTGTTTCGTGGAAAAACAGTCGTAAGATAATTCTCTTCAAAATATTTATATGGCATTGAACTGTTTATCCTTTTCATATTTATAAAGCTTTTATTGTTTCAAATGAATATGATAATTCGTAAATATTTTATAAATAGTTTTCTATCAGCATGATGTAGTCCTTGCTGACAGATACCGAAAACCTCGATATACAATCTTTCATTTCTTATTTCTGTTCTGCACAGGTGTGACGTTAGTTATATAGATCTCCACTGGTGCTGGGTGACAGCTCATCACGAGCGCACTCAGTCGTGTGCCGACATCGCTGAGATCGTATTGTTGTTGGCGCAGCCTCTTGAATGCTGTGACATAAATTTGTAAAGTTATCGAAATATGTTTGTCAACGTGCTTCAGAAAAAGTCTTTGTGTTGTTAATCTGCTCCTCATCCTGCCACCACGCGACTTAATGACTACCTTTTAAATAGAGGAAGATATTTGCATGTTTGTAATCATGTGGTATAGGTTCAAAGTGCATATATATAAGAAATATAAAAAAAAACTAAATCCAAATACCAATGAAGCTTAAAAAAAACCTTTTCCGCTAAATCGAATAAAGCACGCAGTGAAAGTCGAAAACTTAATCTCAAACGGCAACCGAAAACACATTCACCCGTAAAGCACACACATACAACAACAACATCAAAAATGGCAGAGAGCTAGAGAGCGAAAGATCAAGAGATCTCCATTAAGCGAATCAAATACCTCAAATGGAAATCAGCAAAGTGAAACCGAGCGCGAAAACACTAAGATATATTGCACACGGCCCGCCGGTCATGGGCTATTGACGGGCGAGGGTCAAACGAGTCTTAATAAAGCTCCGGGCGCGCGTCGCAGCCTTCGCGGGTCGACCCTTCAAAGAAAGCTCAAAAGTTTGACCCGTTAGTGGCTGATGCGAGGGCCGCGACATTTTTTTGCGATTTGATGTTTATGAGAGAGAGCTTTGATATTGTTCCGCGTGCGGTGATTTCAGGCATGCACTCTCACATTTGCGGGTCGATCCTTCAGAGTTATAAAGAGAAAGCCGTGAAAGTTCGTCTCAATACTAGCTAGTGCTAGGATTATGGTAGATTTTTTGCGATTTGATGTCTATGAGAAAGAGCTAGTTCCGTGCGCAGTAACTTCAGGCATGCCCTCTCACATTGCAAGTCAATCATTCAGAGTAGCAAAGAGAAAACCGTGAAAGTTCGTCTCAATACCAGCTAGTGCGAGGGTAACGGCAGTTTTTTTGAGATTTGATGTTTATGAGAAAGAACTTTGATATTTTCCATGCGCGATGATTTCAGGCATGCACATTCACATTTGTGGATCGATCCTTCTGAGTTGCAAAGAGAACGCCATGAAAGTTCGTCTCAATACTAGCTAGTGCAAGGGTTACGGCAGATTTTTTGGCAATGATTTAATATTGATGAGAGTGTAAAAATAACTTTAATAAAGCTCCATACGCGGTGATTCCACGCATGTATCAGAGTGACCGCGAGTTGAACCTTAATTGTCACAAGTTTGTAAGCAAATGTTCGCAAAATTTTGTCAATTTTGAGCAATGCAAGGTTTATGAAGATAGTTACCAATATTTAATACAACTTGGGGCATTATTACTGCAAACCGGGCACGTGTCATATCTTTTGCGGAGTAAACCTTCAGAGTCGCAAGGAAAAATTTACAAAATAATGGCAAATTTGAGGGCCGCGACATATTTTTTGGCGAAGATTTGTAAGTGATTTAATTTTTATCTTTGTGTTAGTATACAAAGATGTTTGATTAAGCTCCGGGCACACTGACTACGGGCTAGGCACGTATCACAGCTTTCGCGGGTTAACCTTATATTCATATAGAGAAAATCTCGAAAATTTGTCCCAATAGTGGCCAATGCGTGCGAGAGCAGGCGATGGTTTTTAAGCGTTTTGAAAAATTTGTAAATTGAGTTTTTTAAAAACCCTGCACATGGTACTTCAAACCCCTGAGTTGCACGAAGAAAACTTACAATCGGCATTATATTTTTACTTTTATCTTTAAAAAAAAAATCATTAAAAATGACACTCGTGAAAAATTAACTTTGCTGCCCGGAAGGTAGAATACCTGCTGTAAACGTTGAACGTTTCCTGAAAAGATTCAATGAAAAACATTTTCAGGTACTCTCAGATGATCAAGGGCCGCGCACACTTTTGGACGGTAGTTTAAGCACGATTCATATTGTATGATTATAAAAGTATTTCGTGGGCTTTTTTGTAGGTTTTTTTCAGTACTGTTACTTTTTTGTAAAAAATTAAAAGATGTAGATTTTATATATTTTTAAATGTTTTCAGCATTCACTTTGAGATCCTTTGTTATTTATAAATATTTATTTATTTGCCTTGTTTTTACCTGGATCACGTAAGATAAGATAATTTGACTAACTATCCTTGCTCAATCCATCACTTGTAAAGAGATAACTGACCAGTGATAATACTTTATAAGTGGTTAAACCTATTTTATGGGTTTATCTTTACTTCAACTGTTAGACTTTGAAAAGAAATGTTAATAAAACATTGAGTGTAATACTAAAGCAGTAAATAACTTAAATGTTTTAATATTTCGCCGGTGGTCATAGCTCAATGGTCAAGCGTTTGCTTTGCAAGCCAAATGTCGTGGGTTCGATCCCCGACGGAGATTAAAAAAAAAGGATTTTTAATCGATTTCTGAGCTCTAAGATACCCAGGTTGGTGTGAATTCGATCCATCACCCGTAAAATGTCAGTCATAGCCTATCAATTAAAATTGGTGGTAGACGAAAGTCGTCCCGTGAAGACCACCAATTCATAGTAGATTCCTGTAATAATAAAGGATGATGCGTGAATCTCGGGCTGTAGTCTATGATGTTGGCGGATCAACAGTCCACATGCAGCGTTTAGCCATATACAACATTGTAAGCGTCATAAAATTCGGCAGATGAGACTTCAAAAAATTACTATCACCATCTGTCGGTATTTTCCTGTATGTGTTTAAATAAAAATAAAAATATAATATTTATCATGATGTGGTTGCCTATTTAATTTAACTGTTTATATACGCGTATATTTAAGCAATGTTAATAAATCAATATTAATTTTTTTATACTTAATGAATAAAAAATAATGTCATATTTATTATAATTAACTTCAACTGCTGTATCTACAGATTCTGGCCTATTTTTCTGGAGGTTATTTGGAACCATAAAGCAGACATCAATTTTGAATTCAATTTTTTACTACTTTCGACTGCTGCGGTGCCTTAGGACATTTGTTTCTAGCGCCCCATATTGTTTGTATTTAATATATATATATACAAGAAAAATTAGTTGCTTTCGGCGCTCTCAGCTTATTCGACGCACTGGGGCTCCGACCCACTTCGCCACCCCCTAAAACCGGCACTGGTTAAACAGTCTAGGATATTCTGTGCCAGTCGATTGTGACATAGCTGTATGGCAACAATTTATAATAACCTTGTGTCAGATAAAGAACGCATATGGAAAGAATACGCTTTTGTTCAGGAAGAGAATCTAAAATGATCACGATAAAATCGAAGATTTCAGCTTGTTTGTTATTATTGAGGTAATTGCAGGTAACTGAGGTATCACGAAATAAAAAAAGGTAACAATTTTATTATTAATGTTTGTAATAAGCATTTGTAAAAAGTGCTAGACTAGTAACCCTGTAGCGAGACTACGACTTTGTACAGAAGGTGTAAACAAAAGGATTCTATACGAATATACATGTAAATGTGTCCTGAAAACGCTCTCCGCAGGAGTCTCTTTGCTTGGAACTAGGCCTGAAAAGGGCCGATTAACTTTATACACAAACTTTGAAGGGAGAGCCAAAGGTTCGTCCGGTCCATGTATATTTATTTATTTAAAGTGCCCGACGTAGAGGAGGAATTTTATCAATAAATAGTTAGGCGTATAAATCAAGCGAGGATGTGACCGCAAACGTCTGAAACTTTATCAAAAGCTCTGTTAATGCTGAAATGTCTCTTTTACAGAGCGTCTGACATATCAAACTTTGAGCATTATTTGTCTATTTCTACCAAAATTCATATATTATTTGTCTAAAAATGTTTTTATAGATGTAATTAACAGAAGCTACAAGAATTGCAAAGTAGACCAGAAAATGCTATTTAATATTGTTAAAAACATTGTTATTTATTTAAACAAAAAGGTTTTTAAAAAATCAATGCTTTTGATAGCCTGTTAATTACACAAAAAATTAAGACAGGTGCAATATAAGTGAATAGATAGGAGTCATGAATAAATTAATTGATTTAATATAGATTACTTTGAGCACTGCTTATTTACATACTTAAAGACCACGGTTTTGCTTTTAATTAGAACTTTTTCATGCTCTTGCATGTATCAACATCAATATATATTGTTCAAAACGTTATTTTAAACATAAATATTTGTATTAAAACTTCAAAATAATTGTTATAATCAACACTCTTCTAAGATGGAATCTGTCATTTCATACATTCGGGGATCAAAGTCCAAAACAACAAGTACTGAGGAATTTGCGGTGTACGAAATTATATATATTATTATTATTAATAAGGAATGTTTACGCATCGATGCGGAGCACGAACCATCCCAATTATATGCCACTCTATATATTAAAGGGATAAAAAAAAAACGTATCGAGGAATGTGCAGTGTATGACATTCAAATGTTTTAATATTAGTGTTCTAACTGCTTACTCATGTTGTCAATTTTGGTGTAGAAAGGGGACTCGTATTAAATAAATTAGTATCAACTCAATTCCGGTCTTTGGATTCATCCTCAGTGCCGGATACTTGGTATTCCGGCATTGAGCTGATGCTGTAATTTCGGGACCGCTACCTCAGTTCCGGAATAATATTAATATATTTTAAATTATATTTAATTATAAGAGTGCATGCTTTATACCAACGAAATCCTTAATTTAGTTCAACAGCAAGGATACACAAAATTAAGCAACAGTTCAAGAAAATCTTTTAAAAAAAAGACTTCTGCATGGCATGAATGATGCACTTCATCAGAGAATGTCTAACAGGTTACTGTTTGCCAGAATCACATGGACAACCAACATCAGAAAAAAGGTTACACTTTAAGACGAATTCTTACTAAATATTTGTCATGTCCAGTAAAATTAGCCTATGACATAAATCTATTTTTTTTTATTAAATATTCCTATCATTTTTTCTCTTTACTCTTTCAGCTGACATACGTAAGTGATAAAATATTATGTCAAACAAAATACAATAGTTCTTGAACGGATATAAATGAGCAAAATGTTAAACAAGACCCCACACATAAAAATTACTAAAAAAAAAAAATCATTGTAAATTATATTGTAAAAGTCTTCTCTTAGTTTCTGTTTCTGTGGTAAAACATTTGTTCCTAAATGTTCTGTTCGCATGGTGACCTCTGGAGAGCGAAATTTTGAATTTAATTAGCAACAAAAAATATCAAGCTCAGTAATTAATGAAAATTTTACACCCTGTAGAGATGAGGGTTCCGACTTGTCGCAAATGTCGACAAAAAGGGAGCATGTCCAACTTTTTGTCCCTCGGAACCTTTTACATTGTTTGGAAAGTTATTGTCAAAATATTTTTTCGCAACGCGAAAATTGAAAGTTTTCTCTGAAATCTGCAGGTCAAAAAGATTTTGATTTTTTAATCGATTTTGTGAGGATTCATGAAATGAGGTAGAAATTACAGTAGTATTTCATCTTACAAAGAACGAAAAGTGGACATGGCTGAGACATGTTTTAATGTTTTTTTTCAATTCTATTCTTGGCAACCTAAAAGACTATTGGAAACAGTAAATAGACTACTTGGCAGACTTTTTGTGAAAAAAACTGAGGTACAATGATTATGATGATTATTTCGTGATTTATTTTTATTATAAAAATATTTATCTGATCAAAATATTCACTTTTCATTAAGTAAGTCATGAGTTATAAACATTTTCATCAAAAATTTACTTTACTAAATATTGCTTGGGTTGTTTTCCTTAAGTACTGTCGGAGATAAGAGATTATGAGCTCATATAGTTTTAAAATAACTTTTTTATGTAAACACATACAGGAGAATACCGTCAGATGGTGATAGTAATTCTGATGTCTCGTCTGTGGAATTCTATGACGCTTACCATGCTGCATACGGCTAAGCGCTAGATGTGGAGTATTGATCCGCCAATGTCATAGACTACAGCCCGAGATTCAGGCATCATTCTTATTATAACAGGAATTGACTATGAATGGGTGGTGTTCATGCGACGACTTTCGTTTAAAACCAATTTTAATTAATAGGCTATGACTGGCATTTTACGGGTGAGGGATCAAATTCGCGCCAACCGGGAGTGTTTTAGAGCTCAAAAATCGATTGAAAATATATTCTTTTTAATCTCCGTCGGCGATCGAACCCACGACGTTTGGTTTGCAAAGCAAACGCTTTGAACATTGACTTATACCCACCGGAAAATATATGATTATACAGGTGGATTTTCAGTGTAAATATGTCTTAAAATGAAGATATGAATAGTGAAAACTGACAGAATTTAGTAGCGGCAATTCATGGTGACTTAATATTTTTGATATGAAAGGGATACTGAAATCTTAACAAAAAACTCATACTTTTTTAATTATTTAATTAATATAATTTATTATTTTGCTTATTTTTTTTCTTTGTATGAGTAAATAGTTAACGTAGAGTACTTTTTTTCAACATATTTACTTCAACGCCATGATTTTGCTTTAAATGAGAGCTTCTTCCTCCAAGAATGTTTATGGAGTTTGCTTTGAAAAAAAAAAAAAATGCAAGGAGAAAATATTTATCCATTATATTTAAAAAAAACGGTAATGTCTGTAAATTGATGAATGATAATAATAAAAAATTTTTTTTAGGTTATCTAGAAAACAATCGCAGTTTATGCATTACATAATTATTACATCAAAACTTGTTAGGCTTCGTTTGTATTCATAGAATAAATCAAGTTTCTCCAACAACATCACAATTAAACTATTAATTTAAATGCGCATCGTAAAGTTAACAACATAGACTTTAACAGCGCATACGGAAGGCATATTAGCTTACTGTGTTTCCTTTTGCGATACATCACATCACATCACATCACATCATCGTGGTATTAATATCATATCGTGTGCACACGTTTTGCGCTGCCTTCACACTGACGAGTGGATGGCGTGCGACCGGACCATTGGGGGTTGCCCACTGTCGTGATTCTTCATACAATTTCATTAAATAATATCCTCCCACTGTTACATTGTATACTTCAAGGCCTATATCTCTTCTGAAAAAGCAGCGCTTCTAAACTTTTGCAGTTTTATTACACATTTATTTTTTAATGATATCACTTCTTTCGGACTAGCTCAGATTCATTTCATAATAATATCCTCCTCTCTTTCAAAAGGTAGTTATTCTGTCAGAAAACAAACTTCTGGCTTGACCTAGTCATAGTATTAGGCCAAGCCACAATACAATATGCTTTCGCCAACGGGCACGACACAACTGGCGTGATGGGCTGCCACACCGGCGCCACAAGCGGCAGTCTATAAAACTAGTCCCAATATAGCGGACACATAAATGTATGACAAGCAATCAGAAATAAGAGAGGAAATATTTTATGTCGAAGTTTTCGGTACCAGTCTGCAAGGGCTACATCATGCTGATGTCAATATATTCCACTATGAACAAACTCTAGAAGAAAAGCCGATCATATCCTTATCATATAACTCAATCGATATTAATTTGTAGTAAAAAAGGACTCGGAACAACACTCATCCGCAAATAGTATTTGCTTATTTTTATTTGTATTGTGAAACACTGCCGCACGGAATACGAGAAAAATCGTTATCATATACACGAAATCGATCGCTACAAAGTATGAGAAATAAATTAAATATCGAAAATGATAAAGTTTTATGAATGGCTTTCGCTATCCCATTGTGAAAGTTTTTTAATATAATAAATTGATGGAGAAGGTCGTTAATTTCTGTTCCAGGGCAAAGCTTTATCAATAAGGTGACTCTATAAAATTTGACGGATTTTTTTCATCCCACAGAAACTGAACAATTGATGAATAATTCACGAAAAAATAAAATATTGGCTAAACCATACAAAATATTATAAAAAAAAAAACAAAAAATACGTTTCTTCTTTTGATTCTTTTGAATGAAAAACACGGATATTTTAACGTTCATTTTTATATTTTTTTTCAAGAAAAAAAACATTAAATTTATCATTGAACATACGAGTAATTTGATTAATTAGAAACAATATCATAATCAACCTCTGTCTATCCACTCTTGAACGTAGGCTTCCCACATGAGTCTGCACCCTCTTCGATCCTCTTGCCTTCCACATTTAGACCACTCCCGCTATTTTTCTGATGTCTTAATTCCATTTTTCAGGAGGTCGTTCAACGCTTCGTTTGCAAGTTCTTGGGTGCCATTGCAATACTTTTCTTCACCATCAACCGTCATCTCATCGACAGATATGTCTTGCCCATTACCACTCGAATGTATCTATTTGTGAAGTAGCATTCACTACTTGAGTTCATCTGCGAATTTCCTCATCTTTTAGCAACACTCCGAGCATGGATCTCTCCATAGCACGCTGGGTGACTTTTATTTTACGGGTAAGACTTTCTGTTAGATTCCACAACTCTAAGTGTTAGATAATGTGATTAATTAGAAACAATATCATCATCAAGCTGTGTCCGTCCACTCTTGAACGTAGGCCTCCCAAATGAGTTTCCATCCTCTTTGATATTCCACCTTTCGCATTCAGGCCACACGCGCTATTTTTCTGATGTCGTTAATCAATCTTGCAGGGTGTCAGTCAACGCTTTTTTTGTATGCCAGTAGTGTAAGAGTGGCGCCCAAGAACTGGCAAACGAAGAAACAGTACTATATAAAGAGTATACATAAAACAAGAATAATGCACTTTTAATTACAAATTTAATATGTAATATTTTTTTGAGTATTTTCTTATTAAATGATCTATTTCAATATTTTTTAAAAGTTATACCTTTGTACCTGCTTTTGATGAATGTTTTGATTAATATAACTTTCTTTCTGTTTCAGGTAAGAAAACTACACATATAAGCAAATAAAAGGTATAATTGTTTTTTTTATTTTAAGCATCCACTTTAATATTAAATATAAGAGAATTTCTTACTTTTTTAAAATATGTATCACAATGAGCACTGTTTTACTTGATGAAAGACAGGAAGATCGCAAAACTGCAGTCTTCAATCAAGTGAAACAAAGCTCACTATGGTCCATATTAAATTAATATAGGAAATTCTTATAAATATAAAAGGTACTAGTACGCAATTATGTAATTGTTATAATGAAATATATCAAATCGTTAAATAACACAGCCCATAATTTAAGCAAATATGATCGACTGAATAGCTTTTTATATTTATTTTTATTTAAATACATACAGGAGAATACTGATAGATGGCGATGCTGAAGTCTCATCTGTGGATTCTATAACGCTTACCAAATTACATATGGTTAAGCGCTGCATGTGGAGTGTTGATCCGCCTACTTCATAAACTACAGCCTGACATTCACGCATCATCCTTATTATTACAGTATTTTACTATGAATGGGTGGTCTACCATTAATTTTAATAAATAGGCTATTACCGACACTTGTGATGAGGGATCAAATTCAAACCAACCGGCAGTACTTTAGAGCTCAGAAATCAATTCAAAGTCTTTTTTTGTTAATATCCATCGAGGATTGAACCGACGACCTTTGGCTTGTCAAGTTATCACTTTGACCATTGGGCTATACCCACCAGCAAAGATTATGTTAGAATAGGTTTGGTTACATCACTTACTCTCTTTAGAAAACTCACCCCACTTGGGTGTAATTTTAGTACCTTTCCTGAATTTATTAGTCTTCATTTATACGACCAAGTATCCATTTTTATCATTTTTATTTGACAGATATATCAATTTATTTTAATAAAATACAAAATAAATAAATTATAATATTAAATAAATTTACAAAACAGCTTTTGTTCCTTTTCCGGAGTAATAAATAATTTAAAATTAAGAGTTAACTTACATATAATTTCTGTAATTTTACTTTAAGTTAATCCCGTGGCAATATATCAGACCTTTAGCCGTTTTGTTTTCGTACTTATCACGGGAAAATATATTTTAATTTAATGTCTAATAATTAATGGAAAACCCTTTTGAAAATAATTTCCCCTAAGCATTTTTACGAAGAATCGTTATAATTTCATTTTCTTTTGAAACCTCTATTAAATCCACAGAATTTTAAAACAAATGTCGTATAATTTTAATCACATTTTAAGCATTCACTTTGCAATAATAAATTAATTAATTTCTAATTTAACAACGTTAAGGTTATAAACATACGATACTTGGTGAAACTGCATATTCATAAGTGAATTTTGATTTAAGAACAACCAATTAACAATAACAAGTTATATTTCACATAAATTTGTAAGTGGTGATACATGTTTCGGATTAGACCCAGTCCATTTTAAGCAATGACTTTTTTCTTTGTATAAAAGTAATTATCTATTTATTTAGTGCTTTTTTTGACATACTACCTCATTACTACCACATATTTATGTCAGCTGCCATTACTTTTAACTTCTCCGATTATCTGTGCATTAAACTTCTGCAAAATACTTACTACTTATAGTTTTTTGTAGCTTTCAGGCCAAGAACTTGAGATTTTGACGAGAAAGCAGCTGTATCATCGGAGTTATACTTAGTTATTTGTTAATATGCTTTTTAAAGATTAGATGATTCGCTCAACGCTTCTGTGACCATGACCATTCAATCCTATAAGATAGCTTATACTTACAACCTGCATGAGATGTATCACAAACTGACATCAAAAAGCTCTGTCAGCCGCCATGACCCTCATTTTAGTTCTCATGTTAGCTCCGCCTCCCACAGGTTGCCGAATACATTTTATGCAAACTTTTCGACGGCTTTCCTAAGCAGCGCATGTCCAAGAGCTTGAAGAAAAAGCAATGTAGTAACATCCTTCTCTCTTTAAAGGTAGTTTTTCAGTCGCGTGGAGGCAGGATGAGGTGCAGATTAACAACACAACGACTTTTTCTGAAGCAGATTGACATATATAATTCGATAACTTTACAAACTTCTGGCCCGGACCACAGCATTCAGGCCGGGCCACAATACGACCTTTTTCGCGGCCGGCACACGACTGAGCGTGCTCGTGATGGGCTGTTGCCCAGCGCCATAAGTGGCGATCTACGTAACAAATGACACATCCGTGACCGGACTTGTACAA
Organism: Glossosoma conforme; assembly: GCA_022606575.1. NCBI lineage: Eukaryota > Metazoa > Arthropoda > Insecta > Trichoptera > Glossosomatidae > Glossosoma > Glossosoma conforme. The sequence goes on from JAGTXR010000047.1 coordinate 639,849, forward strand.
AATGCCTATATTGCGACACATACATGTATGACAAGCGAAGAGAATTAAGAGACAAAAGATTGTATATTGAGGTTATCGGTACCAGTCAGCAAGCCTTATATCATGCTAATGTCAGATTTAAGTTAACTACGTATACATTTGAAATAAGTCTTTATTGATTTCCTTAAATGAACGTATAGTTAAAGACAGCGATTAAATTTAAAGGTGACCTATCACTTTTCTATATTCAAATTAAGCAGAAATTTTCGAATTAATTTTATATAAATATTGAAACCTGCATAGTTTTGCGGTTATGTTTATGACATTGGCACTTTCACATAAAAAAAAAAAAAAAAGGCATCGATTAACAGTTTTTTTTAGTAATTTCAATATTGACTTTCAGATTATGGAATTACAAAGGTAAGCCTTAAAATTCGTAGAACGGAAATTTGTGTTATGTTTTTATGAATAAATTATTTAAGAAGGTCACTCGATTTCAAATTCAAATTATAGCCAACACAAAAGAATTTTAAAAACGTGAATTTAAATGTTGTATTTTAAAAAATACATGTAGAAGGAACTAGTTGGGACATGAAATTTTGATGTCTTAAGATAATAAACTGCAGCTGACTTTCTCAAGATTCCCGAGTTCTCACCGTCCCGGAAGATCGTTGGCAAATATACATAGAATGCTCTCTGCCTAGTTTCAGGAAGCAGAGTTGATATGGGAAGAGGCGAGAACCGTAGTGCTGACATAGATCTTAAACAGCAATTACGAGAATACGCTATGCTTACGGAAGCGATTATGAAATGATTATTAATAATTTTCTTTTAATGTAAAGGTTCTTATTATCTCAGAGAGGCGAGCCCGATGGATCGGCCACATCATGCGCCACGATGGTCTTATTCACGATATTGTGGAGGGGATGGTTGAGGGTAGAAACTGTAGAGGGCGCCCTAGACGGGAGTATTTGCAGCAAGTATTCGAGGACGTGAACTGTAGCGCTTATGCTGAGCTGAAAAGCGTTGCGGCAGACCGAGAGGAATGGAGATCGAGATGCAAGATTCTGTTGCTGCAAACCAATCCACCGGATTGATACTACGAAGAAGAATGTAAAGGAGAATACCGACAGATGGTGATAGTGATGCATAAATTGCGTCTGTGTATTATATGACGCTTACTATATTACATATGGCTAAGCGCTGCATGTCGAGTGTTGATACGCTAGCGTCGTAGAATAGAGCTCGACATTCACGCATCATCCATTTATAACAGTTTGATGACTTTAGATTTGTTTCTTTTAATGCAAAGGATAATACCGATAGATGGTGATAGTGATGCATAAATTGCGTCTGTTTATTATATGACGCTAACCATGTTACACATGGCTAAGCGCTGCATGTCGAGTGTTGATACGCTAGCGTCGTAGAATACATCCCGACATTCACGCATTATCCATTTATTACCGGATTTCACTATAATTGGGTGGTTATAACGAGACGAATTTCGTCTACCAGCAGCTTAATCTCTATCGGGGATTAAATTTGGTTCCGTAATGCACAATTAAAATAATAAAAAAAAAAAAATTTATGTGAGTTAGACTCAAAATATAAAACTCACCATTTTCGGTTTGTGATCATTCAAAAGCCATTGAAAATATCAATGATAATTCGCAAAATAACCTTTCATAGAAAACGTAAAATAATCAATTTTAACGAAAAATACTTTCAATTATACATCAATTTCTTTATACGAATTTATTCATTCGAAAAATATCGGCAGACAAGGAAATCAAACCACGAGCCTTGCACCTTTGCTCCGTCCTACACACTGCGCTATTTGATGTTATATGATGTTAACAATAGTACTTATATACATCAGGTTTCGCGTATCTGCTCAGGCGGAGAATAGTCGTGTGGATAGCGCGGTGTGTAGAACGGAACGAAGTTGCAAGGCTCGTCATTCGAATCCCATGTCTGCCAAAATTTTTCGAATCAATTTATGCGTATAAAAAAATTGATGTTTAATTATATGTATGTCTTTAATTACTACCGTTGAATATTCAATTTTAACGAAAAACTACTAAAAATTACTTTCACTGAATAATACGGAAAAAAACACTTTTTTAGGCGTCCTTGACATCACACTTTTATTTTTATAAAGTTTTATTAGATGCTTAACCCGCAATCACTTGCATAAAAGACGAGTGATTTAACTTTCCAATCGTGCCTCTCGGAAAACACGTGATATCATGGAGCAATTTGATCCTCCCGAATGAACGTAATCTAAAAACGGCTATAATTGAACTCCCGTGGTTTATGCAGCTTCTGGAAGCTTCTCACTGGAGGCTCCATTGTGCTCGTGGCATTGTTCAACATTAGACAATATCACTGTGATGAAGGATCCGTCTGTGAGTGTGTGGATGCTACAGAGCCACGTACTATTAGACGATAACAAGAACTAACTGCAGAAATGAAGCTTAATATAAAAAAAATCTGTTATATTATTAGTAAATTTTACTTGTTCATCCTTATTCAATAGTATAATCATCATCAGCCTGTGTCCGTCTACTGTTGAACGTAGGCCTCCCGCATGAGTCTCCATCCTCTTCGATCCTCCGCCTTCCGCATCCAGGTCACTCCCGCTATTCTTCTTATATCGTCAGTCCATCTTGTAGGGGGTCGGCCAATGCTTCGTTTGCCAGTTCTTGGGCGCCATTCCAATACTTTTCTTCCCCATCGACCGTCGTCTCTTCGACAGATATGTCCTGCCCATTGCCACTTGAGTGTGCCTATTCGTTGGGTAGCATCCACTACTTGAGTTCTTCTGCGTATTTCCTCGTTTCGGATTCTATCTTTAAGGGACACTCCGAGCATGGATCTCTCCATAGCACGCTGGGTGACTTTTATTTTATGGGTAAGACTTGCTGTCAGATTCCACGTCTCTGCGCCATAAGTTAATACAGGGAGTATGCATTGGTTAAACGCCTTAGTTTTAAGGCATTGCGGAATTTTCGCTTTAAAAATGTACTTTAGTTTTCCAAATGCTGCCCATCCCAGTTGTATGCACCTGTCGATTTCTTTTGAGAAGTTATTTCGCCCTAGTTGTATTACTTGTCCCAGATAGGTATATTCGTTTACAACCTCTATTTCTGTTCCTCCAATGGAAATAGGATCGAAGGTCTGTGAAATATGACGATTAATCATGGCTTTTGTTTTATCCATGTTCATTTTCAGACCAATTTTGTTCGACGCTTCATTGAGGTCGTAGAGCATGTCTTGGAGCTTGTCAGGTGATTCGGCTATTAGCACTGTCATCTGCAAATCGGAGATGAGAAATGTACTCTCCGTTAATATTTATTCCACATTTTGTCCAGGATAGCAGTTTAAAAATATCTTCTAGGGCGTTTGTGAAGAGTTTTGGAGATATTACATCTCCTTGTCTAACACCTTTGTGTATGGAAATATTGTTAGTGCTATCATGGAGCTGGACCATCATTGTTGCAGATTTGTATAGAGATTTTATTATCTCTATTTATTTTGCTGCGTTGTAGTGAATCTAGCACTGCCCAAGTCTCGATTGAGTCAAATGCCTTTTGAGGTTTCGGGGTTGTTGGTTTTAAGCCAACAACCCCGAATGAAAATAGTATAATGATAGGATTGTATTTTTTTGACGCAAAATAACATTGTCAATACCAAGCGCACGTTTTTCAAAATCACGCTTTGCGTCTATGGTGGTGTTCACAATATGCATGTACGAGCCAGCCAATCAGAATCATAGGTGACGTGTATATTGACATCCGCCGTCTTTAAAAGTTGACAAGTCACGTGTTCGTCACGTGGCCGCGTGGAGGAAGGATGCAGGAGCAGGCCGAAAAGCAAAGAACTAGTTTTTGAAGGTCAATTCGCATTTTTTTTTTCATTAAAGTCTTGATTTCCCCGTCCGACCTATACTTGACGTTTTCGACGACCGGACGGAGACTTTTAACTGACGACTGCCGGGACACTGTGACTTGCAGCGCCACCAAGATACTCACGGCAAACAAAGAAATTAAAGATGACAGTTGAGCCAACATAAAATGGAGCAACTGTCATAACAAATAAAATGGCGTATGCAAACTCCGTGTCGTTTTATATGAAATTAAGACGAAATTAACATTATTAAATGTGCATGTCAGGCGAGCGAACAAAAATAAGAGACAAAAGATCGTTTTTCGAGTTTTTCAGCATGAGCCTAAAAGAGCTATATCAAACTGATATCAATATGTTGTTTAAAATGTTACTTTACTTTTTTTAAATTTTTTAATTGAGTGCAATATGACGTTGTTACTCGGTGGTAGTGACGTTTGTTGCGCCAAACACTCCTAGTGCGATCTACATTACAGGACTTGTCAAAAAAAAATGGCGCCTGTAACGCCATGTCTCATAGTTACTAAGATCCTCCTCTCTTTAAAAAAGGTTGTTATTCAGTCGCGTGGTGGCAGAATGAGGATCAGATTAATAACACATCAGATTATTATTACTCTATTTATTGTATATTTATGTATACTCTATGTTTCTAAATATTTGTACAAGAAATTGGAATTTTGATTCTGTATATAAATAAATAAATAAATAACACACAGACTTTTCTGAAGCACATTGACATATATATTTCGAAAACTTTACAAACTTCGGGCTTAGGTGGAATGACATGCCGGGTTGGCCGGGTCGGCCGTGACCTTTTCGGCCTTCGGCACACAACTGACCCACTCGTGATGGGCTGTCGCACAGCGCCGCAGTGGCGATCTACGTAACTAGTCCAAAATGACAATATTGCGACACATACATGTACGACGAGCGAACAGAAATAAGAGACAAAAGATTGTATATCAAGGTTCTCGTTACCAGTCGGCAAGATTTATATCATGGTGAATTCATTACTTAGATCTACAACATAGGCTAACATTTGTATATATGCGTTCAGACAAGTGAACAAAAATAAGAGACCAAGGATTGGATATCGAGGCTGTTCGGCACCAACCTGCAAGAGCTATATAGAGCTGATATCAGTGGATGTTAAAAAGTTTATTTTAAAAATATAAAAAAGAGGATTGTAGTAGTTATGTATTAAAAAAGTATTTGTAATTAAAAAACTCTCATCTTAAAAGTTATGTTACTTTCAGGATGCATTTTAAAGAGTTTATTATCTCTACTTCCGCTTGAAAAAATGTTTACTTCATTACACATATAAAGCAATAAAAAAGTTTCCCTCCAAAACGTAATAAAACACGCTTCTTGCATTTAAAGCCCCTCACACAGGGAGATGACTAAACACGAGATAAACCCTTTAAATTATGTCCTTGTTTATGTTTAAGAGCCACCCTCACGTGGAGGTGTAATGTCCTTACGAAGGAATTAATGTCTTTTTTAATCCTGCCAAATGGTATGTTCCTTCAAATTTATTTTCATGCGTTATGCAAAGAATTTTGGCAATTTTATTTTAATGATTCATTATCAAATATTCTCTTGATCATTTAGTTATTATCAGTTAAATCGCTTATTTTATCTTAATATAAAGAAAAATACTGACATCTTAAAACTTCAAAACTAAAAACATTACACACATTTTTAAAGATCTTGGTTCAAGACATTGTTGTTACTGTTTTCGTGGAATCCCCGTGATATATCAAAGTCCCCTGCTGGTTGGGCCTGAAACTTCAGGGCAAAGGATATAAGACTTCAGAGGGCAAGCCCTTGTTGTTTATGGAGCCTCTTTTTCCTTCGCTGGCCGCAAAGTGATTTCATATTATCCTCGAGAAAGAATTAAGTCGTGAACTTCCATTTACTCGCGTAGTGAGATCACGAATAACGCGTTCTTGGAGCTGCTATAGTAAAGAGGTTCACCAAGACTTATAAGTGAAAAACGAATGAGAACAGAAAACCTTACATTAAACTTATATGTAATACTGAAAAATAAAAATAACAAAAGTTATAGGTTTTGATTTTAACTTGACCTCTTTAGTAGCGCTCTCTTCATTTTATTCATTGTTTGACATATAAGACACCACAAGACTACCTTATTTCGTGTCGGATTGTCAGACTGACAATCCGAGACAAAATACAAATGGTCGAAGAGTCTTCAATTCATTATCGTTATCCTACCTTTGTTTTTAATTTATTGTATCAGCTTTCGTCTCTTTGCTTTATGTCATGATCATGTTTTGTATATCTTCTAAGGCACATTATAAATAAAAAAGTCAAATGCCAATAATATAAGAGAATAAATGTATTTTCAGTAGTATCAAAACTACCTTCAGCAATTACAATTCGTATTAAAATAAGTGCTTAAAAACATTTAGCCTCTCTTAATTGCTAGGATCAAGAGATTTGCCGATCCCGCACCAAAAGCTACGCGAACTGTGTTTCGGAGCTTTTGACTCTCATCAGAATACAGCACACATACACACAACGAAAGCTCTGAAACTTTTTTTCACTGCTAGATATTAATTTCCGAATCGACTGACGTGAACCCTCGTAAAATGATAAATCAACCGCTCCCCATAAGCTCTCCTATATCCAGCTGTGCGAGTTTTGACCCTGTTCCATACAAAAAGCCGGAATTTCCATTTTCCGACACATCCGCAGATGTACTGGTAGCACTGTTGTTTCGGGGATCCACTAACCCGCAGACATCCAGGGCAGGGTTGGATGTTTCATCCCTCAGGACACATAAAAACACCATTTTGGATTATTGTTCATAGCGTCTTGGTATTCAGCCAACGTGCACGAAGTACTATTTTATAAAATACGAAGCTAAAAATAATTTATAAAATTCAACCGGTACAAGAGTATTATAAGTAGTTTATACTCGCATATTGAAAAACAACGTAAAAATATTAATGTTATGGTCAAATCTGTAAAAATTTCATTAAATTTTCATAGATAGCTTAAGTGAAAGTATAATCGTTAATATATTTAAATTAACATCCTCCTCTCTCACAAAATATTGTTATTCAGTCGGGTGAGGGCATGATGAGGAGCAGGTCAGCAAAACAAAGACTTTTTCAAAAGCACATTGACGTATATTTTTTTATGACATATACGATTAAGCCTTACAAACTTCCGGCCCATACGGAATGACATGCTGGGCCAGCCATAATGCGCCCTTGATGGTCGAAACGCAACTGCCGAGCTCGTGATGGGCTCTCACGCGGTTTATATAACTAGTCCCAAATGCTAATATGGCTGACACATTCATGTCTGACAAGCGAACAAAAATAAGAGACGAAAGATTGCATATCGAGGTTTTTGATACCAGTCAGCAAGGGCTATATCATGCTGATGTCAAAATATATACTAAACGTAGACCAGGCTTAGAAATTGTGGCTTTTGGATTGAGCCACGTGTGGCAAATAACAATTAAGAGAATGTAACTAAGATCAAAATATTACGGTAGGCATATAGCATGTTTCTCTGAAAAGTTAAAGTAAACTAAAAAAATGCTCGTTCACATAAAGCCTTTTATTTCCTGCCCTTATGCGTTCAATATCTGGAACGAATGTTCTTTACAAATAGCTGCCACTTAGTTTTGTCAGCTGCCACTATCCATTCTTCGTTCTAAGACATATCTGCATATGAATATATTAGAAACATATATTATTCCCGATAACCTCTAGAGCAAAAGGCTTTTCAAGCATTTTTTTAACGTTGAAAAAAATAATTCTTGCAAAGTTACCCGTAGCATGACAATAGTTTTTGAAAATTATTACAAATATTTTGTATTTTTTAATGTTTTTTTTTTAAAACGTTTGTTTAAGAAGTAGAATACCTTCATTTCGCCACTGATCTATACAGTTCAACAGCTACGTGAGTAACTTACGGATACTTCCACCAGGATCTGTTTTACTAATTACGTTACTGCGCTTTTGGGACCGGAAGCGATTTCAAGGGGATTTTTTGAGCTTACGTGGCAACGACATTACGATGACATTTGAAACGTTTGATCCATTCACGTACTTGCCATAACACAATTTCAATATTTTTTTGCAGAAAAAAAATATATCAGCAGACTACAATAATTACAAAACATTACAGAAAAAACATTATTTCCATACTTGAAACTAAAAATTACCAAAAGATTTGTTATTTTTTTGCCATTACCTAAAAGTCGTCTAAGAAACAATGTTTTTGAAAAGTTGATGACCTCTAGAGCAGAAAGCCTGGGATTAGTAATATACAGGCATATTTTGTGTAATTTTTTAATGGGAATTTTTAAAGAGATTTGATGATAAGCTCGACGCTTTCGATGCCTAGACCATTTGGCCAAGATTCCAGCTAAACGCAACCAATGTCACGTGGTAAAAAAACAGGCGGTAATCCATTTAAGTTTCAGTCCGTATACAAGGTTACTTAACTTTGTTGTTCTTACAAGTACTGTGCTTATAATATGTTAGTTTTGTTAATCATTTTTTAAGCGACTTTCAATACTGGCATTAAAACATAAGGTGTAGATAATGAAGCGCGCTCTTTGCACGAAACCACAGCATTATTCTTGTTATTAATAGTATCTTACCGTGAATTATGTTACATCAAACATTTTTTATTTAAAAATACAAATACTATAATTCAACAAATTCTTTATACGCATCAATTCGTTCAGAAAAATATCGGCAGAGACGGGATGCAAACCAGCGAACCTTGGAACCAACCATTTGTTCAAGTTCATTACCCTCGACAGCTCGACCATCCTCTGCCCGAACTGCTGTATGGAATATGTTGCATTTATACCATTATTTATCATATAGCGATAGATGTCTCTATAATATATATTTAGAGTGTGTATATTATTATTTTTTATTATTCACTCAGTCTACATTTATTTACAAGTTTAATATTATTAGTTTCCTACAGTATATTTATTTTAGTAATTACCACTCAGGTCTCGAACCTAACTATAGATTGAATGGATGAGAAACAACAACATATTCCATACAGAATAGAATATTGAAATAATAAAATAATATTCTAATAAATATTTAAAAATCCATATTTTTTCATTTAATATTTGTAATCAATTTTAAAATGAATCCTCAAATATTAAATTAAATTAAAAAATCTTGTTTTCTAAGTTGGTGAAACATTATATATATAGTTGTATGTGTATCCAACAGTTTGTTTTTATGCATATATTCGTACATACCCTTATGTTGCACATTATATAAGAAAATAAAAATACAAAAAAAACAGAATATTTTGAATACCTCATAAATATATTTAAAAAAAAACGCAACAGTCGTAACCGAGTCGTTTGTCGCCATCTCTATCACAGCATCCATCTAAGCGGGTTTTAATAAGCGCTAGAGCGAGAAGCCGATATATCACAGACAGTCGTAAAAAACCTCGGCCTGCTGAGATTGTCCGCGCGAGGCAGCCGTGATTAATGCGACTTCAAGCGGTATTATCTCCTAGCCAGGGGTACTCAAATGAAAATAAATATATTGGCTTGCAAACCTCTGTGAAGCAGTTTTGTGGTATAGGTTCAAAGTAAAAGTACATCACAATTCTACTCTCTTGTTCTTTGGTATGTTCTGAGACTTGTTATGTAACTAATTAATAAAATATATCAAATTCTTACATCACGCTACTGATACATCGTGAAAAATTAACGTCATAAAGTTCAAGTCAGTCGTTGTGGTCTTAACTTCTCTGCGACACCACTGATTTTCATTCAGCCATTTTTTTACCTTCATAATTTACATATATTATACAATGTATTAGTGTTCTATTACCTTACATTAATTAAGTATGAAGCCGGTCTCGCTTCCATAAAACTAGGTGTATTATATAATATCACTGAGGTATTTCAACGATAAACAACTTATTCTTCTATGTAAAGGACAAATTTGATCTATCCTTGAATACGGCAGTCACCTCTGGATTGGGGCCCCAAAATACCTTCTTTACTTAATTGACTCAGTTCAAAGAAGATAAAATCGTTTGATAAACAATGACACTCTTACGTCTTACCTACAATCAATGGAACACAGACGTAAGATTATTTAACTTAGTCTTTTCTACCGTTATTACCACGGTCGCTGCTCTTCGGAACTTGAAGAACTAATTCCTCCTGCACCCATCCACAACCGAAAAACTCGTCTTACACTTGCCGAATATCCATACACGGTTAATGTGTGTCGACCAAGAACTGGCAGTTACCAAAGTTCCTTCCTTAATGCCACCGGTAAGCTTTGGAATTCTCTTCCAGCGTCTGTGTTTCTTCCTTCCTACAATCTGGATCTCTTCAAGAAACAGATAAATATACACTTGCAATCTCCCCAACCCACACAAAAACAAGAAAAAACAAACGTTTCCCGCATGCAGCGTCCAGCCTCCCTGGCCAAGCGTATAGAATGCACTGATCTTGATCGGATGTACTCTCCTGCATGCGATTACATAAAAAAATACTTACATTATACTCCAAAAATATTATTTAATTCCTTCATACGAATACTTACATTCCATTGAGACGGTATCCTTATCAAGACATTTATATTTAATAAGGTTGTACTGAAGTCAATTTGTTATAAAAAAAAATTGCCTGTTTTTTTTACTTTAGCATTTCAAGTTTTCATAAATGGTCAAATTTGATGAATATCAGAAATGACAGATAATGTATAAACATAAAAGTAATGGCATTATAACTAATTATTGAATCGTTCGTAGACCGTCTACGCCTCTACGATAGTTATTTTTTACTAAGTTACTGAATCTGTACGGTTTTAAAACCCATTCTTTGGTCGCGTTTCCGTTTGTCTGCTCTTCTATCGATTGGATGTGAAGCTATAATCTCATTTCCGGTGTCCAGCTGGATTCGGACTAAACGCCACTTCTACGGAGCAAACTTGGTTCGTTGTTCTAAGCTGTTTACGTTCTTAATGCAGTTGGGTTCGAAAGCCATTTGGAGAAAAAACAGTTTAAGTGCGCACTCAAATAAAACTGTTTTTAAAACCGTTTAAGCATAGTTCTTGGGAACTTTTATTTTTCCAATCAAAGATAATTTTAAATAATAGTTTCCCAATTTTATTTATATTAAGTACCAAGATTCATCTAAAAAGTGGCGTGGTAAGTGAATCTATTTTTTTTTAAATAAATTCATTATCACTAAAATTGTAACTGTCAATAGCTTTATATTTGTTTAAATAAAAAATAAATAACAAAAAGTAACCGAAATAAAAAATAGTAAATTCATTGCCTATTTTGGTTTTAGCCGTGTGTGGCGACTCTTTACCAATATTTTGACCGCCATTGCAGTGGTCATCTTCAGCGTTGACGATTTTGTGATAAATTGATATTAGCACCCCCCGTTAATAAATGGAGATTCCATGTCACCAGGATCGTCATCGAAGTGCGTGGTGGATGGATGAGGAGCAGCTCACGAAACACAGAACTTGTCGAGAAGCACATTGGCGTCACAGTTATAACAATATAGTTTTTATCACGAGTATCGTATAAATATTTATTTCGTTTCATTAATCTTTTCCGAATAGTTTATACAAAAATATGACTGTCATATTCCTGCTGAAAAATGTATTTATAAATGTGTTTTTTTGTGCCAATTAAAGAAGCAACACCCAAAGCTTCAGTCTCATACATATTTTCTATAGAAACTGATAAATCAAACAAAGTTACTGTTTCTTAATAATGTATCAGTATAATTCACGCTTTTGTTGTATCGCGTATAATTTTATACAATACAATAATATTGTTGCAATGTTCTGTATAATACACAGTACTGTGAAAACAAACTCTTGAGGGTTCCAAGCGGAGACGAGAAACTAGATTTGGGTCATCGATACATTATTAGAGAAACAGGGAAGCTTCAGGCCTAAAACTAGCTTCGGTATCGCATTCGAAACGTGCTAATTGCTTGGAAAAAATATTTCTTGTTTTGTTAAATACAAATTGATGAGGATAAATAACAAAATGCAAAGACGATAAAATATAATTTAACTGACTGCAAATGAAATTATTTGTTACGTGAAAAATTCAATTGGTTTGTTATTGACTGCTCTAAACAGTCCACCAGCTGTCAAATCGATAAGTTCATATAATTAATTTGTTAATTTTGTTATGAAAATTAATTAAAAATTATAATTACGCAGTTACACCAAGTATTGTCAGTTGATAACATTTATGTTATTAAAAAATATAGTATGGTTCTAACTTTAAATGAAGTGTAGAATTACACACATACAATTCTACAATAAATCTTTTCGCATTAATTCATTCAGAAAAAATATCAATCTAATGTCGGTTACTACTAATAATATAAAAAGCTTGTGAATTAATGTTGACTGATTGATCAGAAAAAGTAATAATATACTTACTCTGAATATATACAACAGAAACATCTATCTTTATATGATGTTAACAATGGTATACATACATCAAGTTTTGCGTATCTGTCTAGGCAGATAATAGTCGTGTGGACGCTCGAGGTTCGAATCCCGCGTCTGCCGATATTTTTTCTGAATTCATTTATGCGTAAATATTTGATGTACAATTGTATGTGTGTATTTAATTGCTTTAATAATCGTTTGTTTGATAGTTTTTTCGCTTCTTACTGTGTCTTGCTTAAATCTGTTTGAACGCTTTGAAAGCAAAGTGTTCTAGTATCACAGTAAAAGAATGATTGTCTGATTGGCAGCAGTTTTCACTTTGTTCCCAACAAGCGGCTCAACTTCTACAGTGGATGCTGTGTTGGGATCGAATGCCTCGTTAAAAGTTTGCCTCGATAATGTATGTTTACTGCTCAATAGAGCCCCAACTTTCCATTCAGAACGACACGAGTTTTGAAGCGAGGGGTTCTTAAAATATTGTACATAATATAAAGAGCGGGTAATAAATCAATTGGCATTCAAAACTGCCAGTAGAGCATGTTTTTTTATTAATAAACAAATATTTATTAAATGATTATTAAATGAAAGCACCTCTTAAGAGTATTTTCCAGTATATATTGAAGATTAGGCTAGGTTTCTTGCTTACATTTATTTCTTGCACTAATACTATTAAGGCCTGGCTCGCTTCTAAAAAAACTAGGTGTATTGTATAGATCACGTCGGTATTTCAACGATAAACAAAATCCGACATATCCTTAAATACGGCAGTAATCTTTGGATTGGAGCCCCAAAATACCTTCTAAACTGAATTGACTCAGTTCAAAGAAGAGAAAATCATTTGATAAGCAATGATACTATTACGTCTAACCTGCAATCAATGGAGCATACGCGTTAGATTAGTTCACTTTGTTTTTTTTATCGTTATTACCACGCTCGCTGCTCTTCGAAACTTACAGAACTAATTCTTCTTGCACCCACCTACAACCGACAAACTCGTCTTGCCGAACATCCATACATGGTTAATGTGTGTCGACCAAGAACTGGCAGTTTGCAAAGTTCCTTCCTTAATGCCACCGGTAAGCTTTGAAATGATCTTCCAGCGTCTATGTTTCCTCCTTCCTACAATCTGCATCTCTTCAAGAAACAGATAAATATGCACTTGCAATCTCCCCAACCCACACACAAACACGAACACAGCACACGTTTCCCACATGCTGCGTCCAGCCTCCTTGGCTGAGCGTCATACAGTGCACTGGTCTTGACCGACTACTCTCCTGCATGCGATTACATAAAAAAAAAAATCTAACAAATTTCATCCCCCTAATTATTTTTTTTTTCTTCCGAATATTCGGCTGATATATTTCAAAAGACTGACACAAAAATAAAGAATAGCACCACAATACCATAAAAACGGTTGAACTCATCTTGGTCCAATTATTGACTTAATTACTAATGGCCAGTGAATTTTTATGCATCCTGTATATAAATTGATACGTTAGAATGTTTGAGCGATTCCCTATTGAAAGCAAACGATTGTTTAGAGACTTATTGTTTCGTAACTGACTGTTGTGTTTGATCTTAAATCATGTATAATGAACATTTTATCACGTGGATGCTCGCGCGGGAGGCGACGAAGCAAATAATACACTGGCGTATTGATTATTATACTATAGCTCATTTTAATATTATTTAGTATAACTCATACTCGTATCGACAAATCTCAGCACGTAAATAGTTAAGCTATATAAATATTTATTTAAAAATAATTATTCTATCAATAATTGAGAATACACGCATACAATTCTACATAAATATCGGCAGACGCGACGGGCATTCGAACCTCGTGCGTTGCACCTTGGCTCCGTCCTATACACCGCGTGTCCACACGACCATTCTCCACCTGGACAGATACGCGAAACTTGACGTATTTATATCATTAGATGCGTAGAATTTGATGTATAATTGTATGTGTGTATTTAACTATTGATAATATTGAATTGTAGATCGATAGATAGAATATTGAAAAATATTCTAATGAGAAATTAAAAAATAATCCAAACAATTATTCTATGTATATTTCCTTGAAGAGAGATAATTTATTGTTGTATTTTTTGTTGTTGATAAAGCTTTTTAGTCTACTTCACGGAAGAAAACCTGTTTCATAAACGAGGTTTCGTGACGGCCGATTTTAACATCGGTCGCCTCTTGAAACCGTAACACTGAACACGTCACGTGATCCCTGAAAAGTGTATGAGAAGGAAATAACCGATTTATTTTTATACCGAAACATACTATTAGTACCATGATGTTTACTTACAAACCAGCCTTGTTCTAAAGATAGCGGTATTTTATACTAAAGAAATATTTTCAGTATCGTTCAACACGAAATTTTTATTTTTAATAATTATATTGTGTTTTATTTGCTTACGTATTCACCGAAACAAGTTTTAAAATAATTCAACAAATAGGAGAAAATTGTTCATATAAATATATACAAATAAAATATAAAACTAGTGACATCAGCCCTTGCTGACTGGTACCGAAAACCTTGACTTACAATCTTTCGTCTCTAATTTTCGTTCGCCCATGGGACAAGCATGTGTTGTCATTTCGTAAAGCCGTTAGGAGGACTAGTTATATAGATCACCTTTTGCGGCTCTGGGTGTCACTGACCACGGCGCCCGGTGCCCAGTTAGTTGTGTGCCGACCGCGAATAGGTCGTATTATGGCTGTCCCGGCATTTTATTCCACCCGGGCCAGAAGTTTGTAAAGTTTATTAAAAATATATATGTTCTTCTGAAAAAGTCTGTTTGTTGTTCATCTGCTCCTCATCCTGCCACGACGCAATTCAATAACGAACATAGAGAGGAAGATGTTACTAGGTTATATTAAACATAGACCTTAAAAGATATACAGAACTAATTATAAAATAAACTAAAATTGTAGCAGTAACTATCAATGAATATATAGTTTTGTCAAAAATGATTAGGATGCTTGAACTTTTTTTGCTACTCAACAATAATTTCTTACTCTCACAGGAATCGGTAGATGTATCGAACTGCCTCTTAAAACAAAATATTTCAGCTAGGGAGCTTTGAATGTATTATCCGATCTATTTTATTTTTAATCATATTTTTAATTTCTTATTTTTTAATTCAAATTAATTTTTAAAAAAATTTCAGTTAATGTAACTGTTTGATGGAAATGTTGAAACTAAATGCTCTAGATATGGAACAGATATGGAAAGGAAATCATTACGATCGCAATTGGTTTGATGAAATATCGCCGCTGTCGTTATAATTGATGGGCTGCTTTTATCATAGCCGTGCTAAATGGATCACTGAATAAGTCGATTAACTTTACGTGCTTCGAAACAATCAAAAACGTGACTCACACCTGTAAATGTGCTTCAGTGGATTTATGGGTCAATTAAAGAATGCGGGAACGAGACCGACGTCTACACAATGAAAACAGAGTAACAACTGTCTCGAAAATTGAAGGAAATAAAATAAATATTAACAATTGTCATTTCACGATTTTATTGCGAAATATAATAAAGTCTCGATAATTTGAAATTGAGACGGAGAATTTGTAGTGCGATTTCAAGCAAAAAAAATACTTCTAAATTTGTTATTGACTTTAATAATATTATTAAGTGTTTTCGATTTATAATTTTAAATTAATTTTATTTAACAAATTTATAAATTGAATATATTATGCTTTGATTCACATTTATTTTAAATGATAACATGTTTTTGCCAACCTGGAGACCCGCTTGGTGAAAACCCTCCCTGTCCCGTCTTGTTTTCGGAGACCAAGATGGGGGCCCGTTACAGGACGCACGCAAAAAGTAACTTGTTAGAGAGTGGCTGAAGGCCTTCCCGTGATTCTAGGTGCATCAGTTAGATGTCAAATAGACCTCAATCTAAGGCTGCGAAATTGGTATACTACAGCGAGTCTTGAATTGCCTTCTTTGGTAACACGTTGTGAACCACGAAATACGTGGGAATGAATAAGGAAATGATAAGATGATGTTTATGATGATATATTGCCTTAATACATTAAAAAAAAAAAATAACCTTTTTTTTTTTTAATTGTTTTACCTGCACACATATACAACCTATAAATATGTGTGTACTAATGTAGGAACTAATTATTTGTCTATACCTTTATAAGCCACTGTCAGTTTTTTCATTATTTTATTATTATTGGAGGGAGGCCGAAACATGTAATGATTTAAAATAAATGTGAATCAAAACTAAATATTTTTAATTTATAATTTTTTAATTTAAATTAATTTAAAATTATAATTATGCAGTTTCACCAAGTTTTGTCAGTTGATAACCTTAATGTTATTGTTTTAGATTTAATCATATTACACAGCTTACTACAAGCGCCAACTATTAATAATGTATATCAATAGTACAAAACGTGTTACTTTCACGTTTCATTGTGTGCAAAATAGGCACAGATCACAGCTTAATAATAAAACGAACAATGATTGCAAAAGTTCGTATCCCAGCATCTGCCATTTATTTTTCTTCGAATGATTGATAAAAAAGGCAACAAAATAAAAGTTTTGTGTGTTATAAGTTTTTTGTGTGTATCAGCAGTTAATCATAAGATACATAATTTTAAAGTAATTTTATTTCCCTTATCATAGGATTGAATTAAATACTTTTCATAGTAAACTTCACACATAATCATTATATACGAGTATAATGTACGAGTATTATCAAACGGCTTAAAGTTTAAGCAACCGATATATTCTTAGCGATAGTTTTTTTTTTATTTAAATTTAAGAATATCGAATATTAAATTTATCTTCAAAATTCACTTTTCCAATATGTTCACAGAATGCATCTGATAAATTCGGCTTAAACAATTTTCCGGCGAAAAAATTGTTATTTTCAAAAAAGATATCGCATAAAGTATAAAAAACAGCCCCGTTATCTCTGGCATATAAGTAAGATAAACAAAATTTAGTAAAAGACCCCACGTACAATTTTGTCTCTGCGCCTTAGCGGTATAAGTAGGATTTATATGGACTACTCGTAGTTTCAAAGAAAGTCATATGAAACCTTTCTTAAAATGCAACAATACTAGTTTTTTCTACAAGAAAATGCATGATTTTTAACATTTATTTTTCTTCGATGTGATCATTAAGATTACATTTTATAGGTCACTACCTTATTATCATTATATAAGAATTTATACAGCGCTTTTTTGAGATCAAATGTTCATTCTAGCAGCGCGTTTTTGCTTCTCCAAGTAAAAACGTGTGTCTTGAATCTACCACTGAAAGATGCTTCCATTTTCAGCTCTCTTATACAATCCAGCAATGAGTTGCAGAATGTTAATGCCACGAAACTGAAAGCATTGCAAAGCCAAGACTATTTTTGTCAGCTGCCATTGCCGAATTGAGCTGTTTTTAGAAAAATATGTGCTTGGAGCATCTTGATGTACGGCTGTGAGACATGGTGCTTATCTGAAAGTGATAAGAAAATACTAGAGACCTTTGAGATGTGGTCACACAGAAGAATTCTCGGAATTTCCTGGAGAGACCACGTCACGAACAATGAAGTTCTCAGGATAATCAAGGAAGATATTCACCTAGTAGGAACGGTGGATCGGTCATATCATACGCCAAGATGATCTTCTTCACGACATTGTGGAAGGGATGGTTGAGGGTAGAAACTGTAGAGGGCGCCCTAGATGGGAGTATTTGCAGCAAATGTTCGAGAATATAAGTTGTAGTTCTTATGGTAAGCTGAAGAGGATTGCAGAGGATCGAGGGGAGTATATATCGTGATGCAAGATTTTGATGCTGCAAACCAATCCACCGGATTGATACTACGAAGAAAGATCCAGCCTCAGTCTTACCATACAATCACTTTAGAACTTGAAAAAATTCAAATGACAAAATTTGCTTCGAATACTACATCTGTGTTTCCTCAAGTACCTGAGTTCTTACTGTGTATGCTGTCGGTAACCACACATATTACCTTATTCACCAGACGTTGAAGAAAATCAAATAAAGCAAGTACAGCAGCAATTTATATAACTGTATAACATACATTTGTGGCTGCCCTATGCTTCACCAATGGATCGCAAATAAAAAATCTTATCCAAGTCTTAATATTTGCAATAATCACTCAGCCTCAAATGAAACTAGATTTTTTTCCTACGCTTAAGCCTTAGAGGGAAGGAACCTTTTTGAGCTTTGATTTCCAAACCTTTCTTACCAATTTCATTAGTAAGGAGTGGCTGCTTTAAAAGAGCATATATCAAAAAATATTTCAACGGTGGACATTTTGGAAAAACAATGACTACGACATTTATTCGAGATAACTTTAGTAATGGAGATCGAGATGCAAGATTCTGTTGCTGCAAACCAATCCACCGGATTGATACTACGAAGAAAAAAACTTTAGTAAGGAGCCAATAAAGATATACTTGTGATCTTTGAAAGATTTTTGCGGAAAGTCTATCATAGTCGTATCATCCTAATCTGTAGTATATGCCAAAGGAAAATATTTTGCTTTTCAATTATAAGCATGTATCAGCATAGAAAAATTTCGAGAAGTTTTATTAAATTACCATTTTTGGTTTCATATTGCTTACTTGTAGAAGTATTTTCGGGTAACAAACGTACATAGTGTGATCAATAAAATACGGTATGAGCCGGAGGCTTCGCGGGAAGGCTCCGCCCGCAGGAGACTCTCAAGACAGGGCACATAATTTTATTAAGCTTTGCGCTAACTTGAAAAATGTACGTTTCTTTATATTTAATAAACCTGTTGAAGTAAAAAAGGTAAACTAATTCTAGAAAGAAAAAAAAACGTACAAGAAACTGAATAAGCTTGTGGTTATTTTTTTTGTTGTTGAGAAAATTATATTTTTGTTTAAGAGTATTACTATTACCACAATTTTTACATAGGTTACCGACATTCTAAGAACATACTGGTTGAGACCAATGAAACCTAAGGTCAGATCTCTCTAACGTTGCATACAGAAAATACATATGTTTGATTTGTGTGAGGTTTGAAGAGGTTGGAAGAATATATATGGATATGTTAATGTATGAAATTTAAATTACTAGAAATAAAGTATGATGACTTTTTTATGAAAAATATTGTGATGGTCAATGCCTTATGTCGTACCCGACTGTGTAAATCGACGAATTCGAGCTAAGATAGAGAATTTTATTATAATTTGACAATTAATACTTTAAAGACTTTTGGATGTTTTATGCAAAATAATAATGTTCAAATAACGTTTTCAACAATAAGGTGTACACCCAAGACATAAATTATTCAAAGGACTTAACAAGTTCGTAAATTAGCTTCACTTGCATTTGTAAAGTGAGTTTGTTTCCATAAGAGCTTCTCTACGGGAGCATTTACGAAAGTTCACATCGGGTGAACTTTAGCATTAAAAGCTCCGTTTTCTTTGCCGACTGTGGCGGGTGCAGTGACCCTGCAAGTTCAAAGTTATAGGTGTTATTAAATTCACATTCACTGGAGCGCAGATTTCATCAAGGGAGGTAATGTACCACCAGAACAGAACGTGAAAATACGTTTAAATTTTTGGGACTTTGTTTTCTTAATGTTATATGAAGTCATTGTATGCATTTAAAACCAATCCAGGTGCATTTAAACAATGAATAAATACATAAAGAACATTCGATAATATAGGTAATGGAAGTACATACAAAATATTGGTTGTCGTATAAGTTCACAAAAATTCTATAGATGTGTGTCAATAGAGGTTGCATAATAAACAAACTTCTGAAATTGAAGTGAAACACATTTTGCGTTTTAATAATTATCCAAAAAATAACAAACATATATGAAGGCGAATAAGTTGCATAATCATTATTATCTTCTTCAGCCTCGTCATTTCCCATCTTCTGGGGTTGACTCTACTTTTGCACATTCGCTTTGTCTGTCTGTCCTGCGTTGCATTCTCGGTCAAGCCCAGAGTTTTCAGATCCTTGTCTACAGTTGCAGTCCAGGTTGCCTGTGGTCTACCAGGTCTTCTTCTCAGCTGAGTATTTTGACGGCTTTCGTAACCATGTGGTCCTCAACTCTCTGTGTCACATGCCCATACCATCTTAGGCGGTTTTCTCTTATCTTTTCAGGTATGGGTGCTACGCGAAATGAACCCCGAATATGCTCATTTCAAACTCTTTTCACCCTAATCACACCGCCCACCCACTTCAGCATCTTCATCTCTGTCACATGAATCCTATCCAAGTCACGATTCAGCGGGGTCCAACACTCCGATCAGTAGAGCATATCTGGCCTTACAGCAGTTTTGTAGATTTTACCTTTTGTCTTAACTGGAATCTTGCTATCACACAAAACCCCAGAGAGAGACCTCCATTTACATACATAATCATAATAATAACGTTGATATATTTTTTTAACAAATTCATATTTCTCTTGTAAATATCGGAGAAAAATAATTGGCTTACTCTGGGATTCGAACCACAATTAACAGAAATTATTGATACAAATGATTCATTATCTATTAAGTGTTTGAATATATAAATGAACGAGTATTCTGAAAAATCTAAAATAATTCAATTTTATATTATTTACGAGTATTTTAATAACTTTGAATTGTGAATGCATAAGTTATTTAAATTTAAATTAAAGATTTTTAATATAAATAAAAAAATCAGATATTAAGTAAATTATTGTAAAACTAGTTCTTATGCTATTTAAAATAACTAGAGAAATTGCAAGTTGTCTAATATATCTGTTAAAATTTTCTATATTAAAAACGCATAACACTAGAATAGTAATATTCATTTGTGGCGCAATTCAATAATCTTCTTCGTAGTATCAATTCGGTGGATTGGTTTGGAGCAAAAAATCTTCTATCTCGATCTCCACTCTTCTCGTTCCTCTGCAATCCTTTTTAGCTCAGCATATGATCAATAACTCATGTCCTCGAACATTCGCTGCAAATACTCCCGTCTAGGACGCCCTCTGCAAATTCTACCCTCAACCCTCCCTTCAACGATGTCGTGAAGAATACTATCGTGGTGCATGATGTGACCGATTCATCGGGCTCGTCGTTCTGAGATGGTTCTTACTAGGTGCCTATTTTCCTTGATTATGCTGAGAACCTCATTGTTCGTGACGTGACCTCTTAACTTTTTTTATCACTTTCAGATAAGCATCATTCCTCACAGTCGTAGATCAAGATGCGCCAAACAAACGTTTTGGCAAGTTGCTTGCGGAGCTTTAAATTAATATATTTTGACTCAATAGTAACATATACTATAGTGCTTCTCTTAAAAAAGGGTTAAAATAGTATAGTAAAATGGTATTCATGAATTGCCTACACCACCTTACTCACCTTACTCAATAATAAAAAACAATTTAATGCATTCCACCACGATATTAAATAAAGAAAAGCGTCAATTTTCAAATCCATGAAATCGAAAGTCTCTTATACCGTATTTATCTTTGCAGGTATACTTGTACAGTATTCGATTTTCAGTGAGTGTGATGCTGTGATGCTATTTCCTCTAGACCTTGATATCTGAAGAGGATCCAGAGCCTCGGGCGTGTCAATAAAGCCGGGGGAGGCTCTATATTTAATAATACCCACTACCTGTCGTCTGAGTACCTTGCAAGTCTACTATATGTATGGAAAATGCGAGACATATACACTCTTATTTTCAGTCACTTACTCTTCCTGTAAAAGGAAATGAAAAATTTCATATAACAGTTTATTTGACGTATTTCATTTATTGCACTTAGTTTATTTGCATTTTGTTTTTTGATATCACAAGTATGTTAATTTGACAAACCTTTTGCGATTTCAATTTAAAATATCAATGGTGTTTATTTTTAAATTATTTATTATAATATTTTACTATACTTTTTCTTTTTGGAATTTTTTAAAGCCCGTTCACTCAAATTGCATTGGGTAATTATATATTTTTATTTTACTCTTAAGTATTATTGTTAAATTATGGTTCATAATTTTCGAATGCTAAATATACATTAGGTACTTCTTCTTCGTAGTATCAATCCGGTGGATTGGTTTGCAGCAACAGAATCTTGCATCTCGATCTCCATTCCTCTCGGTCCTCCGCAACCCTTTTCAGCTCAGCATAAGCGCTGCAGTACATTCATTAAAAAAAAAAACATATTATTACATGTATTTTTTAACTATAATAAAAATTAACCAGAAACTAAACTCTCAATTATACACATAAGTTATGAAGTTCTACCAATAATCATCAATCGATAAATAGATTGTTCTTCAATTTAATTTTGTAAATTAAATTTTGTATTTATTTTAATTTTTGAACATTATATTTGTAAGCTTATCATTTATAAAAAGAAAACTTACATTATTTAAGAATAAATTTCATCAAACTTGACTATTTGGCTGAAAGATGTACATGTTTTATTATAGAATCTGAGTTTATGTATAAATGAATTAAGAACACTGTAAGTATAATTTTAAATTAATTTTAATTTAAAAAATAATCAATTAAAAATATTTACTTTTGATTCATATTTATTATTATTGAAGATAGTCTCCAGGGAGGCCGAAATATGTAATTGTTTAAAATAAATGTGAATCAAGACTAGTATTTTTTTTATTACAATTAATTTATAATTATAATTATGCAGTTTCATTAAGTATTGTCAGTTGATAAACCTTAATGTTATCACTGTAAGTAGTATAACGCATTTGCGGAAAACGTGAAACGTAAAAATTCGTATAAATATCATTAATTAATTATTTAAATATGTACTCATAATATATGGTTTGTTTTCTTAGATTATATATAAGATTTAAAACAATCACTTTTACCGTCTAGATCGGTCAGATCCATACCTGTCTTATAGAAAATATTTATTTGTTTATAAATTAGTATTTACATAATTAAATTATGAATCTTCTCTTTCGCTTTTACGCAGTAAAAAATAAAATTTAATCAGAATACTTTGGCGTATTCCTTCATTTGGAATCTTGAAAGCTTCTCACGAGATGAAATGAAGAGTAAATAGAGAACTTCAGCTTCTTATAAATTCGAGCTTAAATGTCAGCATGCTTTTTTTTATAGTAGCTTTATTATTTAGAAATTACATTGTTTTGGTAATCACTTGCTTATGTACGATTAAAGCAATAAATAGATGTACAAGACATATCAAAGGACAAAAAGTCTAATCACTATTCTAATAATAAATAAATAATGTTTGTACATTCCCATCGGCTAACATATCTAAATGGTTAAAGTATTAATCTTCTCAATACCACACAGAAAAGAGATAATATTGTTACTTTTATGCGTAAACGATAAGTTTTTTTTATGTAAACACATACAGGAGAATACCGACAGATGGTGATAGTAATTCTGAAGTCTCATCTGTGGAATTCTATAACGCTTACCATGGTGCATATGGTTAAGAGCTTCTTGTGGAGTGTTGATCCGCCAACGTCATAGACTACAAACCAAGATTCACACATTATCCTTATTATTTACAGGAATTTACTATGAATGGGTGGTCTTCACGGGACGACTTTAATCAACCACCAATTTTAATTAACAGGCTCTGACTGGCATTTTGCGTGTGAGGGATTCACACTAACCGGAGTACTTTAGTGCTCAGAAATCGATTAAAAATCCATCTTATTAATCTCCGTCGGGGATCGAACCCACGACATTTGGCTTGCAAAGCAAACGCATTGACCATTGAGCTATAACCACCGGCCACGAAGATAAGTTTCAGTCAATTATCTCTAAGCATTTAAAATACTTTTATTCTTTAATTATATTAATTATTTATTGATTTTGCTCTAGTTGTTCCATAAAGAAACAAAATTTTCTTTCCATTTTATCATTGTCCTTAATTATGATATTTATTTATATTTTTAAGATTTAAAACTCTTTTTTTCTACATAACTATACTCCCAATAATATGAATATGGAATACTTAATAAATGTAATAATAATTAATCACAAACGTTTATTACTAGTCATTCCATACTAAGTACATTATCACCAAATATATGCTCCTTATCTAAAACAAATAATAACTTAATATCATAAATTACTGTCACACAGTTCTATTAGTATTCACTGTCTGTTGTGGAACCGAGGTTGCGATCCCTAAATGACAGCTCAGCTTAAATGTTGATGCCGGAATACCTAGGTTCCGACACTGAGGACAAATTCAAAGACCGGAGTTGAGTTGATACTGATTTCTTTGATAATATACTCCTTTTTATACCTTGGTTTACAACATGAGTAAGCATTTATCAAATTAATATTAATACATTGAATGTTCATGCACCGCAAATTCCTCGATGCTTATTGTTTTGGACCTTGATGTCCTCAATTTACATAGAGTGGCAAAATGCCCTGTGTTGGACCCGACTGGATTAATCGACAGATTCCATCTAAGATAGAGAATTTGATTATAGCAATTACTTTATTGACTTTTGGATGTTTAATACAAAATAATAAGGTTCAAAATAGTGTTTCGAACAATGTTCATACAACATCCCAATTTCCCAAGATATCCAAATATCTACCTAAAGACATATATAATTACCGAAGACTTTCTGACTATGCTTCCTGAGATAGCACGTGTAGTTTTCGAGGGATATTATATATACCAAAAGATCGTTTGTTCTAAAAAGAAGAATCAACCCAAAAAATAAATTTTACCACTAGAAGTCACCAAACTTAAGTGCTGAAGCTAAATAAGGTTACAAACTTATGTTTGGTCGTAGCAAATGTTTCATGTTTTCTATTAACTAACGGAACTCCATAGCGCAGTAATACGTTGGTTCATTTCAGTCTTAAATTAAAGTGCATAAATTTTGCTGAAATTTTTTACAGATATCTGTATAGTTGATTTACTGCCGTATAAAATATTCCACTGTATCATTCAAGATCGGTACTTTAGGTGCTCTTCGTCTCCGTTTTTTGATATCTTTCCATCGTCTACCGCCTGTGGGAGATTGCATCACGTTTGTCGTCCCATCTGAATCGGGTCTGTGAAAATTGATCCTGTTTAAATATATTGGCTATGACAATCGGCCTCCAGAATGCTTCCAGCATACTTAGTATTTTACAACATTGAGGTTTTTGACCTGTATAAATAATATTTCAACGTAAAATTTTAATCACAGCAGTTATAAACATTATCTTAACAATCCATATTTTTTCTTGAATAAAGCGTATAGCTAATATAAAAATACATAGAAAATGATTTTTCTTAGTACTTATTAACATCCTCCTCTATAAGTTGTTGAATTGCATGGTGGCAGGATGGGGAGTAGAAAACAACACAAAGAATTTTCCAGAATGACATAAATTTTCATGATAAACATTAAAAACTTCCGGCCCTAGTGGAATAACATGCCAGGCCGGCCATAAAACAGCATTAAAAAATGATAACACATGCGTGTCCGATGAGCGAACGAAAATAAAAGACGAATGATTGTATATCGAGGTTTTCGGTACTAGTCAGCAAGGGTTTTATAATGCCGATGTCATCATATATATTTGGTAATTTTTGTACTTACTGTGTTTTCTCTTTAATTTGCAGTGATGTGTACTATCTTCGGAGTGGAGTCTCAACTCCGTTATCATCTTGTAGTAATGAATGAAAGAGAAATTGTTATCACACTCACTTTTTAGTTGGATTGTGTCTTCGTTTCCCATCCTTATGGTTTCTTACTGTGTTTGCTTCGCTTTTTATTATTACACTTATTATTACATAAAAGATACACGCAATAAATATACACATCAAATATTTAATTAAAAAATTCACTCACTTTCGAGCATATGTGCGTCACAAACTGTCGCTTGAACGCCTCAAGCTTGAGCGCAGTTCACACCTGGCGGGCGAAGCGAGGGCGAGATCCATCATGTACGGCTGCCAAGCCAAGACCGAGCTCTGCAGGCAGCTCGCTGGGAAAGGGATTTGGAATGAAGGAACCAAGGGATACTACAGAATAGCGGGATCCACCATAACATCGCTTTTCATGACTGTCGCGCCATGGGAAACTTATTTTACGGATAACCCTCGTATTTAACACTTTTTTATTTTATTCTGGGATGCATAATGTAAGCAGAAACCAAAAAAAAATCTCTAAATATTTATGTATATAAGATTTTTTTATTTCATCATATCCCCCGATTTCACTAAAAAATTTAACTTTTTAAAAATGTTTTATTGTTTTCAAATATGTATACATGTCTCGTTAAATTTGAGAACCATGTGATATAATCTTTTCTTCATAAATGGACTAAAAGTTTTAACCTCAAAATCGTTGCTTTGGTTAAAGTGCGGTTTTAAGAAGAGATTTTCTTTTTAACGGATCATTTCACGGCTATCGACAGCGACTCATTTAAAAACGGCGTCCGTTATCCGTTATAAAGTGTAACGATATCCGTTTACCTTTTCCTCACAAAGAGGCGCCGCCCATAGGAGAAGTCTCGACACTTTACTTTTAGTGCATATTCAAAGCGACGGAAAATCTGTATGCTGGAAAATGTCGGCCGGTTTTAAGCCTTTATTGATTTCGCGCTGAAGCCTTCAGGGAGAGGGCTTTCAATGCTCACAGCCTCCAAACTGAAAGCTCCAGTCTACTAGCGGTTCAGGTATTCTATCTGGATATTCTTTGCATCATGTTTGAAAAGACATTCTCAAACTTATGAGGTGTAACAGCAACGCACGAAAGCGAAACATAAATAATGAAAAAAAAATGCTTTAAGTTGACATCCCCCGTCTAACGAAAGAGACTCCAAATTGCGGAATCATCAAAATAAGTGGTGGATAGATAAGGAACAGGTCGTCAATGCAAGAAACTCGTCGATGAAAACATTTTATATTTATTTTAGCTTCAACAAAAAAGATTGACAATGTTCGGTCTTCCGTTCGGGACGCAGATAATGCTGCTTACCTCACAGCACCCGGACGGAGACTGACGGCCGACGGCAGTGAGAGTCACTGCACCCAAAAACTGCAAAGCGACCATCTAAGAAACTAGCGACTCTCGCATGACATGAAGCGACTGTCAAAATCAAACAAAATGGCGCATGCAAACGCTGCGACTTATAACTACGTTAATCTTAAACAATCATTCCTAATAGGTCTTTAAAATGAAGAAAATATAAGTTTTCAATGTCGTCGTCTTTATTCAGTCTCTACCATTTTTTTGGAAACTTTCAAAACTACTGCTTATTTCTGACGGTATATTGCTGTTGAACAACATCGATGATAAAGTCAGAAAAAGCTGTGCAATTAACGAGGTAGACATGTAATAGATTCTTATATAATATGTTAATGGTCTTACCTTGTGTGTAATTACCAATGTGCCCCACATAGATATGTATTTTTTTTAAAAATCGTGTAATAAAAGATAAAAAAAGACTAGAAGCCTTCAAGATGTGGTAATACAGAAAAATTCTCGGAATTTCCTGGAGATACAACATCACGAACAATAAGTTTTTCAGCATAACCACGAAGATAGTCACCTAGTAAGAACTATCTCAGAGAGGCGATCGGTCACATCATGCGCCACGATCATCTTCTTTACGACATTGTAGAAGGGATGGTTGAGGTTAGAAACTGCAAAGGGTGCCCTGGATGGGATTATTTGCAGCATGTATTGAAGGACACGAGTTGCCGCTCTTATGCTGAGCTAAAGAGGATTGCAGAGGATCGAGAAGAGTGGAGATCGATATGAAGATTTTGTTGCTGCAAACCAATCCACCGTATTGATACAACGAAGAATAATATTATTTTAGGTAAGCCTGTTGAAAATGGCAAAGTGTCAAGAAGTTTGAGATGCTTTACATAAGAGTTATATACAAAGTCGTGTGTTTTTATGTTTTTGAATACTCGAATGGGAAATTTGCATTTTAAATTTCCCATTTTATTATTAAAGAAGGGGTTGTCAACCCTCCCGCCCGACCCAACCCACCCTTCCAAGGACTCGCGACAGAGTTTTTTTTTTCGTTTTCTCACTGAAGATATTTTAATTTTATTTCACCAACACACAATATCTTGAAGAACCCGGACAGAGCATACAATAGATTTTAAATTTATTTTCTATTATTTGTCTAATATTATGTTAATACACTGTTTTTGTACGACTGGGATGGGAAGCATTTTTTAAACTTAAGTACATTTTTAAAGCGAAAATACCACATTTAACCAATGCATACTCCCTGTATTAAATTATGGCGTAGAGACGTGGAATTTAACATCAAGTCTTAACCATAAAATAAAGGTCACCCAGCATGCTGTGGAGAGATCCATGCTCGGAGTGTCGCTAAATGATAGAAACCAAAACGAGTAAATACGCAGAAGAACTCAAGTAGTGGAGGCTACCCAATACATAGGAACACTCGAGTGGCAATGGGCAGGACATATCTATCAAAGAGACGACGGTCGATGGAGAATAAAAGTATTAGTGGCGCCCAAGAACTGATCAACAAAGCATTGTCCGACTCCCTGCAAGATGGACTAACGATATAAGAAGAGTAGCGTGAGTGGCCTAGATTCGGAAGGCAGAGGATCGAAGAGGATGGAGACTCATGCGGGAGGCCACTGATGATGACACTGCTTAAATCGTTAACCAAAGCTGACTTAGTTGCTGATCGTATTTCTTAAGTACACTCGTGTTGGAGAGCATAGTATATTTAGTTTTTTTTTGCTAGATTTTGTTACCATACCTGGAGAATGTCATCATCATACCATGTCTGCTCCCATAACTGGGGCAAATTGCATTAACTGCAGCACTACGACGCCATTTTCTTCGCCTCATCCCAAGTCAGCTCCAGATCCCGCAGCTCTGCCGATTACATCCTATAAATAATTTCCAACGGCCTTCTAAGACAGCATGACTTGGAGAAAAGGCAGCTCAAGCTTATGCTCTAATGCGGCTTTTTCAAATCATGTCCCATCCAGGTTTTCCTTCGCTTCTTGATTGACTGCAGTATAAAGGACTGCCTTTCCGCTCTCTCACCTCGTTATTTCTAGTGATTCTGAAGCCTCATTTGTGGAAATATATGACGCTTACCAAGCAATTGGCTAAACGCTCCATGTGGAGTGTTGATCTGCCAACGTTATAGACTACGACAGCCCGACATCTACGCATCATCCATATGATTACAAGAATTCACCTTTAATGGGTGGTCTTCACGGGACGACTTCCGTCTACCAAAATTTTTGATTATTTGTATGACTGGTATATGATGGGTGAGGGATTAAATTCACACCAACCGGAGGGTATTTTACAGCTCAGAAATCGTTTTTTTTAATACCCGTCGGGGTTTGACCCACGACCTATGACTTGCCAAGCAAACGCTTTAAGCACTGAGCTATACCGGTTGGCAAAGATGATATTTGCTGTAAATTTGTACGTACGAGTACGTGTCAAAAAAAAATTAAGTGCCTCTTTGAAATTTTCACAGTTTTTTGGCATGGTATATTGTTTTTTTATTTATTAATTCTAACCTTGAGCTTCTAAAAAAAGTTAAGGAGGGTGACATTAGCGACGTAAAATTGATAAGGAGTGAGTGAAAAAACAGAGACAAGAGCCGAGGGCTGGACCGGGAGAGGGCAGAAGAAAAACACTGCCCTAGTAAGGGGACGGGACACAGAATCGATACGAGCCACAGTGGCACCGAAATCTGTAGCTTACGAGAGTAGGACATATGAGCAATGCCGATTTATCACATTAAAAAAATATATATTTTAAATTTAAGCCTTCTTCTATAACCTTTGCATACATTCTGCATATAATTCACCACGAATTTCACCACTTACTTTTGTCATTTTTTTGTAAACTTTATTCCAGGACACATTTATAAATGAAATTTACCTGGATACATAAATGCTTCCTGACAGTCTCCAAAACGAGACACTAGGGAATTTAAGCGGGTTACACTACCTACAATTGCAGGAAGGCCTTCAGCCACTCTAACAAGTAGCTTTTTTGCGTGCGTCCAGTAACAAGTCTCCATCAGGTTCTACAAAAACAGGACAAGATAGGGGGCGGGGTTCACAAAGCTATCAATTCATTTAATTCTGAACATTACCCAACTCTTTTTCTTCTAGGGATGCTTTCTTTCCATTCGCTAGAGTCCCAGAGGAAAATTGCTGCACTCAAACATTCATTCCTTCTTCTTCGCGGTTCAATTCACAACCCTGGGATTCTTAAACGTTTTAACTTATATATTCCAGATAGGTACATCTATGCTCGTAGACATCGATTATTTTTGATCCCAGTCGATGCTTGTGGAGCTTCAAGCACTTAATTTGGTACAACGGCAATGTCGCTCCTAAATGACCTACCAGCACACCTCGATTCTGTTCTTACATCCTTTTCCTCTTATGTCGATGGTATTGTTCTCTTAGATCTTTAGACATCGACATGTGTCATCTTCTTATTCGTTTATTTTATTTTAATCTGCCTATTATCTTTTATAAGTATGAATTGTATATTCTATGCTCTGTAACTTTTTACTTGGAACTTCTGTCTGCTGGTCAAGGTTTAAGTTGGTCCCACTTTAGGACTGCTCTTCCTGGCCGTGGGTCAGTCTCACGACATTCACATTAACGCATACTTTTTTAAGTCAAATCTTGTATATTTGTTTAATTTTATAATTATAAGATTAATCTCAAGAGTCGTGGTCCAAGTCAATTTATCCCTAGGTACAGTAGATGGATTTTTAATGATTTTTTGGCAGAAATGTTTTTTTTAATGCCGAATTCGCGACGCCGAACAAGCATCAGTGAATCGTTCGAGTCTCGCCCTAGAGGCTTATACTGTACGCCCGCATAGTATTATAATATACACAGAATGGTTAAATTGACTCCGCAACTTCTTGCGATAATACGAGATCGCTTCTTACGCACACTGAGTCGGTTTATCATCCGGGCAAGAGAGAGAAATTGCCATGAGACTTGCGATAGACATCTTACTGAATTACTTGTTTTTATGCGCATACTATTGGCATTTGCATGATATTCTTGGTATCGATTGACGTAATACGTCGATAGTGATATTAAGCTCATCATATATTTTTATCTGAAAGTGATACAAAAGACTTGAGGCCTTTGAGATGTGGTCATACAGAAGAATTCTTGTAATTTCCTGGAGAGATCACGTCACGAACAATGAGGTTCTCAGGATAATCAAGGAAGATAGGCGCCTACTAAGAACCATCTCAGAGAGGCGAGTGGTCGATGGTCTTCTTCACGACATTCTGGAGCGGATGGTTGAGGGTAGAAACTGTAGAGAGCGCCCTAGGTGGGAGTATTCGCAGCAAGTGTTCGAGGACATGAGTTGTAGCTTTTATGCTGAGCTGAAGAGGGTTGCGGAGGAGCGAGAGGAATGGAGATCGAGATGCAAGATTCTGTTGCTGCAAACCAATCCACCGGATTGATACTACGAAGAAGACTATTGACATTTGCATGATGTTCTTGGTATCGATTGACATAATATGTCGATAGTGATATAATCTCATCATATTTTTTTATATCCTTATCTGTACCTTAACTAAAACATCATAGTGTTGCATACTTGAGAGAGGATATATTATTTGGGCTCCCCACGAGTATAAATATGACCTCATGTTGGAGAGACTTCAGAATAATTTTTTGAGGTATTCTTACATGAGGATGTATGGATATTATCCGTGGCTGTAGCCATCTAACTTTAAACGGGGTGTGTTGGGATACAATGAGTTGAGAACTAGAAGAGATGTATGCTTGAGTATACATTTCTTTCTGACCAAGTGGTACTTACTTAAATACCGAAAAAGTACCGAGTGCTACTTACTAAAATAAATAGACTGTCGGAAAGTAATAATATTAAATAAGCTCGTGAATAAATTTTGACTGATTGAATAATAAAAAATATACTATGGAGACATCTATCGATATACGATGATAACAATGGTATAAATACATCTTCTAACGAGTGTCAGCTCAGGCAGAGAAAAAGTCCAAAGGGCTAGGCGGTATATAAAGACCTGAGCAAAGGTGGTTCCAAGGCTCGCGGTTCGCATCCCGCTTCTGCCGATATTTTTCTGAATGAATTGATGTGTATAAAGAATTTGATGTATATTTAATTACTAAAAATAATAATTGTTATATTTTAAAATAAAATCTTATTAAAAAAATATTTTTAAAAAAATGTTATGGACTCTTTTCGAAAATTATTTAAATGCAGGTGTTTTAAGCTGTACACATTTTAATTTTTAACGTAAATATTATTCGACGCACAGGTGCCGCTACTCAATAAAAAAGTTAGCCTTAAAAAGACTGACACGAGTTTCCCGTAAATGGTTTAATCCGCCCGTACAAAGGCTAATCTCTCCCGTACCCTTTACCGAAGAAGGATTACGAGGCTTAATTTGACTGGAATGTCAGTGTTTGTAACCAGTTTTTTTTTGATAAGAGTTTTTTCAACTTTTGCTTGCGTTTTGCTTACGAGATAAAAAAAGGAAACATGTTATTTTCGAAATCTAAATCATTGCGGCAGTGGAATTATAAATTAGTAATTAAATACACACATACAATTCTACATCAAATTCTACCTCGAGCGTTTCATCTTTGCTCCGTCCTATACACCGCGTTGTCCACACGACCATTTTATGCCTGGACAAATGTAAAATGATATATTTATACCATTGTTAACATCATATAATGATAGATGTCTGTGTAGTATATATTCAGAGTATGTATATTATTATTATTTTAAAGTTAAAGCTACCTTAGAGTATGTATGTAATAAAAACATTTTTCTTATCAGCTAAGTGGACATTTTATTAATACTTACATAAATATTGTAAGACGTCTCGTTTGGAATATAAGTTATTTACGTAATTCCATTATAAAAATCGCTCTTCAAATTTATGAAAGCGGCCATTTTTCGCCTACCTGTGAAGAACGCCGGCCGGGGCCAGCTTTATTAATTCGCATTTTTTAATTAACCTGTCTTACCCGCGTTTCTTTACAGAATGGCCACTGTACCAAATAAAAATCGAATAATCTAAAAACTTTATTGATATGACAACAACTTTAAAAATTATACAGAGATGTCATTTTAGTACCATTCAAATAAATAACTAACTGCTCCACTTATATACTAGTACATATATATTTTATAACCGATGGATTCCCCTATTATATACCTTGACTTGGAAGTCACACGATTTTCAAGACTTAGAGTAAACTGGATTATTTGATGTCCAATTTTATATTTAACTTTTAGAGTGAGATGCATACTTTACGTGACAGTAATTGCGATACCTACACGATTCAGTTATTAAACATATATTTTTAAATGCATTAAAGATTCATAGTAAAAAAGTTAATAACATTTCAACCATGCCAAGTTATAAAAATTGAACAAAAGAAAGGGCGAAAATAGCACAACTATAACAGACAGAAAAATTCATAATGAAGTGGCCAAAAGCCGCTTGTTGACACACAAAGAGAGTTACATAATTTAACTGGACAGTTAAATAATATAAGTTAGTAGTTTACTGCACAAATTACGTGAAAACTCGGAGCTTGCGCTGCAGGGGTTAAGCGCCCGCCAGCCTGGAGAATTCCATTTAACAAAATGGTTAAACTTGGCTCTGAACACACAAGGCGGCCGACCAATCAACTCGAGCGAGACGTCCGAATGTTATCAAGTAATTTAGTTTAGTCCCACAGAGCTTTTTTTAACACATTTATTGCATGATGCAATAAAAATCGTGTTGTTTAAAAAAATATGATATAAATATATATAACGTGTTAACTTCTCAACTTGATGGACGGTGCAAGATGGTTTAATTTTGTGTAATAAAATACAAAAAATAATCCCTGCATGTGTCGTTTATTTTCCTCCGATTTATTGATGAGATCAAAAACTAATTATTTATATTTTTTGTGTGTACCAGTTGTACTTATATTTCTTTACTTGTTTATCAACATGTGTTTGCATTTGCGACTGTGGAGACCTACAGACCGCCTCACACTTAAGATCCTGGTCTATGTGCCCAAGAAGCTGCACATCTCAGGACCTAATGCTGGGCAACACACGGGCTGTCAATGTTGCCAGATATTGGGCAAAAATAATTTGACGTCACTGACACGAAGAAGAAGAAGATGTGTTTACATATGGTTTAAGTTTTAATAAATGAAATGCAGCATTTACATTAACATTTACGGTTTCGATAAAAGATGCTTGCGTAGAATACTAGGAGGAACGATGGTGTAGCTTTGCAAGGAATTACATGTTGAGAGATTGGATAAGTTAGCCTTCCAACAGCTGATTTAGAGACGAAGGTGGACCTGGTTGGGACATATACTCCGGATGCCGAAGTAGAGCATTAACTAGAGCTGTCGTTTTTTCAAGCCCCCGACCACGCAGTGTTGTGGAAAACCGTCGAAAGTATACTGATACCAACATGATATAGCTCTTTCAGAGAAGTGCCAAAAAGCCTCGATATAAGATCTTTTGCCTTTTATTTTTATTCGCTCGTCTGACACGCGCATACAAAAGTGTTAGTCTAAGTTTTAGATTTAAGTAGTTATAAGACGCGTTCTTTGCATGCGCCGTTTTATTTATTTTGATTTTAAAGCCATCATACGGGAGCGGATAGTTCTCTAGATGGCCGCTATGTAGTTTTCGGGCGCAGTGGTTGTCCAGGCACCGTCATGTAAATAGGATTATCTGTGTCCAATTTTGTCAGTCAATTTTTGTTTAACGTAAGATAAATGATAATTGTGCTTTTTGAAGAGTTCTTTGCTTTGGCAACCTGCTATTCATCCATCCACTACGCATACCAATGACAATCCTGCAATCTGGAGTTGCTATGATAACATAGGAAATGTCAATACATATAACGTATTCAGCGAAGCTACAGGCAGAACTGACATAGGATGAGGTGAAGAGTTTGTCAATTGACAAAATTTTGTTGCGGCATGACGGTCGTATGCTCTATTGAGGGGAGCGGACATGGTACGATGATGATGATGATTATTTACTTGAGTTAACAATTATACCATAATTGCCGTGGCATCCCAGTTCACGAAAAGGCAACTCCATTTATTAAAGATCGTCATCGAAACGCGTGGCGAATAAATAGAGAGCACGTCTCCAAATTAAAGAACTTGTCGAGAAGTAGATTGAAATATATTTAAGATATAAGATTGACAAGTTTCGATTGTCCGTCCGGGCAGAACAATCCAGGTGCCGGACAGACTTCGGCAGTTATGATGGCACAACGCAGAAACTAACACAGTGGCCGCTTATGAAACTATTGGCGGGATATGTAGCGTCTGCCACAACAATCAAATTAACTACTCAGCACCATGACTTATATTACGAATACTTAAAAATTTAAAATAAATGTCCGAAGAGCCAACAAAAATATGAGGCTAATGATTATATATCGAGACTTTTTGGCACCAGCATGTAAGGGCTTATCGAGCTGATATCAGCCGTTAAATACATTTTAATAATTATATTTTATTATGTGTTTGCATATCAATGTAGCTTAAATACATTAAAAGCTGCATTTGCATACATGGCGATTCAGTTTAGTTGGTCTTATTTGAACTGAGTCAATTTAGTTTAGAAGGTATTTTGGGGCTCCAATCCAATGGTGACTGCCGTATTTAAGGATAGGTTGGATTTGTCCTTTATGTAGAAGAAGAAGTTGTTTATCGTTGAAACACCGACGTGATCTTTATAATACACCTAGTTTATGCATTGTTTATGATGGTATATCGAGACTTTTTGACACCAGCCTGCAAGAGCCATATCGAGCTGATATCAGCCGTTAAATAAATACTTTTAAATATATTTTATCATGTGTTTGCATATTGATGTAGCTTAAATGCATTAAAAGCTGCATTTGCATAGAGATATACATCTCAGTTTAGTTTTGTTTGCGAATTAACTTCAGACGACTGCAGCACTAGAGACGGTACTTACTGAAGAAGTGAACGTACCGAGACGCGGAACGTTCGAGTTGGCGTAAGTGTTTATAATAAACCGTCGACGGTAAATACTTAAATAAAACGATCGCCGCTGAAATGTACCGGCGCTTGCCAAACAGGAGTAGTAAATCTTCAGCTATCCGATGATAAAGATGCGGAAGAGGAGCCGTCTACAAGGAGCATAAAAAAGTTTAAAACATTTTTAAGGAATTGGAGTGTTAAACGCGTGATACGTTTTCAAAAAACGACGAAGCGAAACTCTTGCATCGAAATGAGATGGCTGTTCAAATAAATTTGCAAACTTTCTCGATCATTGTGAACGAGTATCCTATTTTTCTACAACTTTGTTATGCTTATTATTATCTGCTTTTGTTTATCATCATCATCAGCCGGAGAATATGCGGCACCAGTGTGGGGTCAATCAGCCAGTTGTGATAAAGTGAATACTGCCCTGAATGATGCGTGCAGAGTCGTCACAGGCTGCCTCAAACCAACACCCATTTCAAAACTATTTTGCTTGATTTGATAATCCCTGCCTTTGGAAGAGTAAATATTTTGATTGACTCTGATTTATGAGTCGTAGCCGCTATTCCAAGCTCTTAAACGCAACTCGGCAGAAATTCAATTAAATGCCAATGACCCGCTGATTAAAAATACACAGAATTATCGATACTTGTAAATATTAAACCTGTATTAATTACTATTAAAAAAATGATGCAACTCGTGCACATGAGTGAGAAAAGGAAAAGATAATCTTTGATCACATACTTTTAATAATAAAGCAAATTTTAGTATTATATTTTTACATATATGATACTTAGTTGGATACATATGGTCGTCATGCAAAATGCCGCTATAAAGTACTGTCAACTGCCATGATCTTCATTGTGTCAAAGCTAAGCCACTCTGAATAAAGTTCGTAAAAGCCTCAAAATTAACTTTACTTTGTATTTTTTAATCTATATTATCATTCAAAATAACATTCCTGATGTTATTTTTTTAATAAAAATAAATTTAAGATTATAATTATGCAGTTTCATCAAGTATTGTCAGTTAAAAACCTTAATGTTATTGAAAAAATGACACACTGCACCCTATGTTTGGGTATCAAAAGATAACCACACGGCTTAAATCAAGAAGAAGTTTCCTACGGTCGACAACGGAACTGGTGATACCTAAGGCCACCCTGCGGCTGAACATGTGGAAAAAGGCATCTGAGGGGAATACTTGGAAAGAGGATTAAGCCCCTGGACACGACCAGGGGCGGAATATATGGAGGTTGCTTAACAGACTTCGGACCGGAGTATGCAAAACGAGGACCCAAATAAAAGCCTGGCAGCTTTACAGCGGACCGACTGAATGTGAATGCGGCGCGGCGCAGACCCTGTCACACTTTCTGGAGTGTGCGCTCTGTCCGAATAGCTGCACCCAGGAAGACCTCATGATACCCGAGAGCAACGCCATCGATGTCGCCTATTTCTGGCCAGACAGGTTCTGAACCCGTTGTTTCAAAAAATCATCTCACACGGCTCAACCCTAAAGCCACAATTCTTGGTTATATAAAAAATATCAGAGGAATGATTTTGACGTCTTTGCCAGCAAAAATTTATTTAAAATACACAAACAATGTCGACATTATAATAAATCACTGTTTGTCTAATGTTTCATGTTTACGTATTGACATTCCAAAAAGCTCGAGGACATTTTTTTTAAGAGACCAAACAATACTTTTATCTTTCTCACGCTTGGCATACTCTGATTCCCATTTATTTTGCGAGGCCGATACTATTTAAAGGCCCACTATGTTTCAGTGCTCATATTATGTAGACAATATATGCGAAAGGCCAAAAAGATATGACAAAATCAACCGTAGGGCTTTCAGGGACGGTATCACAATTATCAGAACGGAATATGTTTTTTCATTCTTATAATACTCAAAGAAAAGTTCAGTCGATTAACTTATATTTAGGAATATTTATCATTATACTCAGACACTGAAAAAGTTAATATATTATATTGACATCCTCTTCTCTAAATTCTCCTGACGGCATTACAAAATGACAACACATGCGACAACAAGTGATTGTAAATTGAGGTTTTCGGTACCAGTCAGCAAGGGCTGTATCATGCTGATGTCAATATATCTATACATCTTATACTTTTAGTTGACAAACTGATGTTAAAGTGACACACCAGAAAAATATATAATTTCTTTCCGTTTTATGGATGTTCGGCAAGTGTAATACGAGTTTATCGGCTGTTGGTGGGTGCAGGATGAATTAGTTTTTTAAGTTCCAAAGAGCGGCGACCGTTTTAATAACGGTAGAAAAGACTACGTGAACCAATGTTACGCCTTTGTTACATTGGTTACAGGTTAGACGTAAGATTGTCATTGTTTATCAAACGAATGCTCTTTTTTGACCGAGTCAATTAAATTAAGAAGGTATTTCGGGGCTCCAATCCAAAGGTGACTGCCGTATTCAAGGATAGGTCGAATTTTTCTATTATATAGAAGAAGTTGTTTATCCTTAAAATACCTCAGTGATCTATTTAATACACCGTTTTTAATACAGAGCTTTTTGGAAAAGTGACTGGTTTTATTGACTCGTAATATTTGAAATTATTCGAGATTGATTCTACAAGGATGT
The DNA here is from genome assembly GCA_022606575.1 of Glossosoma conforme. Classification (NCBI taxonomy): domain Eukaryota; kingdom Metazoa; phylum Arthropoda; class Insecta; order Trichoptera; family Glossosomatidae; genus Glossosoma; species Glossosoma conforme. The sequence continues at coordinate 678,861 of JAGTXR010000047.1, forward strand.
TGACTTTGGAAGAAAACAACTGTATAAATATATATAGGCATATAATATTTTCGACTTTGATCTCGCTGTAATAGCGAGTCCTCATTAATTTTTGTATTATCTAATAAATGATATGGACTAATCCTGTCTTTGATTCTATTGACCAAAAACTGATTCACTTTTCCATGAGATTATTAAGCTTACTTGACAAGAATTAATGGGATTACTGGTTCTATCCATTACTTCTATAAATAAAATAATCAATTTTGGATACGTCAATATATCCAATATCTTATTTTAATTGCCTATTTTAACTTTCAAATTAAAATTACAAATCGTATCATTACATTTCTTAAATTGAAATATTATAAAAATAAAACATTTCGAAAACTGTCTGATTTCTATGGTATTCACTTGTAATGGCTAGATGCTGCTACAAAACCTACTGTCGGCTGCCATGATCCTCGGTATGCCTACATAGCCTTGTATATTTTATGGATAATAAAGTTTTCAATAAACTGACAAAAAGGTAGCGATTGATAATATTCTCCTGCGGCATTTAAAGATCATGCCCAATAAAATATACCTTCGTTTTTGTCAGACTAAATGAATGGCGTGTCTACTCTTAACCTTGGTATACCTCACAGAATCAAATTGTCATACAATCCGTATTTTATGCAAGTACCTGTTTTTTTAAAACCTTTTACCAGGGAAAATCATCTTTAAGTTTATTGTCAAAGTTTTCTATAGCTGAGATTATTATTAAATTAACGTATTCATCTTATTTCGCATTACAAGGAAATATATATTTATTTAATTTTTTTTATTGAAAACTATTATCAATAACGTTTAGGTTATAAACTATAAGTGCTTAGTGAAAGTGCATAGTTATCATTGTTAGTTGATGAATAATAAAAATATGAAAATTTTATCATCTTTTATTTCACTTATTTGATTGAAGCATTGAAACCAAATAAATTGTGTAAAATGATCCTATTGGGGAGTGAAACCGATAAATAAAAATATTTTTACCTGTAATGTGTTTTTTTTTTATATTTTGGTTGTGACACCTCTTAAGACAAAATAGTCCAGGGCTCAATAACGTCGGGTTAATCACACAATATGGCTCGCGGATACTACGGAATATTCTTTCTTCAAGTACTCGGACTTTTGCTCTGGACGCTGTTGAATCATATATGTTCCCAAGTGGACTTTCAGTTGCACATGTATGCTAGAAGGAAATATGAGACGGATATGGAAAGATATTTTTTTTGTTAATAAAACGTATCATCATCATCAGCCTGTATCCGTCCACTGTTGAACGTGAGTCTCCACCCTCTTCGATCATCCGCCTTCCGCATCCCGGTCAATCCCGCTATTTTTCTTATGTCGTTAGTCTATCTTGCAGGGGGTCGGCCAATGCTTTGTTTGCTAGTTCTTGGACGCCATTCCAATACTTTTCTTCCTCATCGACCGTCATTTCTTCGACAGATATGTCTTGGCCATTGCCACTTGAGTGTACCTATTCGTTGGGTAGCATCCAATATTTGAGTTATTGTGCGTATTTCCTCAATTCGGATTCTATCTTTTAGCGACACTCCGAGCATGGATCTATCCATTGCGCGCTGGGTGATTTTTATTATATGGGTAAGACTTGCTCCTAGATTCCACGTCTCTGCGCCATATACAGGGAGGATGCATTGGTTAGACACCTTAGTTTTAAGACATTGCGGATTTTTTATTTAAAACGTATATCAAAACGTAAAACGTATATAATATTATGAAATAAAATGAAAACATATTTACTTAATTATGAACCTGTAGGTTTCTCAATTCATATCGCCATCCCAATTATGTTTTCTTAATAAAGTGTTATTAAAGTAACATAGTAAGATAAAGGAAATATCGAACACTTAGCACATTAAGCCACTTTATTATCGTGCATTATCGTGCGCAACGGGATAAAGTTTACCTAAATCAAGAACTTTATTTTTTTCATTAGAAAAATTGCCGGCCATTGTTGGCTGGTTGGGGACAAAAGGGTAGTGAGGGAGGGAGATGGGACGAGGCTGAAATAGATTTCTTTTCTGCACAATGGTATCGGAATTATTTCTAATTCATTCGGCACGTCCAATTACGACGTGGATGGAATAAGAACCAAGGACGGGATGACCCGAAGTTGGCTGAACAAGAACACAAAGAGCCTGGGAATCTGATAATGTGGAATCGGCCGACCGAGGATCCGAGCTTATTTGTCTCTACGAAAATACTTTCTTGCATTAACTTTTATCATTTCATATCCGATTGATGACAACATTTTGTGTGATTTGTTAATCGCATTTTGTTAGCAGATGATTTACATGACACTCCCCAGGCATGAAACTACAAGGCACAGAACACGTCTCCTGTTTAACATTTTTTTTTTACATTTTTTTATGCTTAAAAAATAATAATGGGGCCTGGTGCATTTGGTTGTAAAGAGTTGTTCAACTAAGCAATTAATTTTTTTCAATGTTTTCAGCATTCTATTTGAGATCCATTATAAATTATAAATATTTATTAACTTACCTTGTTTTTACATGAATAACGTAAGATAAATTTTCTATTGGGAGACTGCAGTTTCGAATTACTCGTAGATTTTCTCAATCCTTCTCTTGTTAAGAGATAACTGAGCTGTGATAGTACTTTTGCAAGAAGTCTAACCCATTTTATGTGGGAGAGAGGGTGGGGCTGTGTCTATCAGGGAATGATAAGAGAGAGAGACAGGTAGGGTTGCAAGGATGAATGCCAAGGAGAATATAATATATTGGAAAAGATATGTAGATGACATTCTTGTTATATGGAAGGGAACAACCAGACAGCTAAGAAGCTCTTAATGTTTTATTAATAATATTTTTAATAATATTAAATACACATTAGAAATAGAAGATAACAATTCTATTTTAAAATAATTTTCTCTAAGGCCCGAAATTTCACATAAGCACATACGTTTTGTGAATTTTCTGTTTTGTTTAATTATTAATAATTATTTTATTTTATTCTTTTAAAATATATTTTTGTGTGATTTTTTAATTGCATTGTTTTAAGCAGCTCAATTGGTGAACACGAGATTTCCAACACCATCATTTATGAGAACAGCAAAAATATTCTGTGTTCTCGGCTGGAAGTCTCTGGCATTTATTGGGAAGACTTTCTAAAACTGTTGCTTATTTAAGACGGTATTTTGTTGTCAAAATACATCAGGGGTATCATTGGAATTACGCACGAGGCTAACGAGGCCGATGTTGAATATATATATTGATTTTTAATTTTGGGCTCTTCGTATGGTCCAACCTTGTGTGTAAGTTGTAGGGTACAACGCATACTCATTTTACTTTTTGCATTTTATGTAAAAAAGGTCTGGACCTTTTGGCTGTAAGGAGCGGCTCAACCCAACCATTTTATTTCTTAAATCCAAAAATTTGACTATAAATCATACTTACCGTGAATTTTTACATTAATATCGGGTTAATTAATCAAACCAATGGCTAAATCACATTGCAAGCGCAGTTCTGGTTTGATCATCGTGGTTCAGTAACATTAAACGAAGACTTAAACACGGCTATGCAAATGAATTTGAGAACATTACTCTAAACATATAGTTCCTCCAAAAATGCTCACATAAATAAAATGTCAAATAATCGTATATATTGATATCCTCCTCTTCCATTTAAGGACATCGATTAACTGGATGAAGGATGCAGGATCAGGTTCACAATATAAACACTTGTTTCTGTTTACATACTGCGTTTATTGTTAACAACGTCGCCCGCTACAGGAACGCACAGGATGCGCGCACTGTAACGGGCGCGAGTCAAATTTCAACTGCCAGCCCACGGCGCGATCTCACATCTCCACGGTACTAACTGCCAATATGACAGTCCTACCAACCAACAATAGGCCAACTGTCATAACAAACAAAATCGCGCATGCAAGCGCCGTGCAACATTATATAATTAAAATAAACATTCGATGTAGATGTCAGGCAAGCGGACAAAAATAATAGACAAAAGATCGCTTATCGAGGCTTTACGGCATCGGCCTTAAGGAGCTATATCAAGCTGATATCAATATCAACTATAAATATATTTTTAAGATTCGATTCTGAAAGTCGAATTCATTAAGTAAATGTTTTATTTTTGATATAATCTAAGTGATTTTTCCAATAGAATTTAAAATTATATACAGCAATGCGATTAAGATATTTGGGATTTTTTTTAGATATAAATTTAATTAGCTTATCAGATACTTAATTTTATTTAACTAATGTTTTATAAAAATTATAGCTCAAGAAATATCAGCTTTCAATAAAGCATATGTTATAGTTAAAAAATAAAAAGTGTGGCCTTATATCATTACCAAAAATAAACCAAGAAAATACATTTAAAGGAAAACCTTTTCTTTCTTAGACATTCTTTACAACATTTTTAAAATATATAATATAATATATTATACTTTTACCTATGATTAACTATCTAAGGTGTCTTGAAAATTATATATTACGTAATATGTGTCAAACGTGGCTTAGTCTACAATTCGTAAATTCATTTACGAAATTATTCAGTACTTTACTACTTTACAACTACATATTCGTATATTTCTTCATAATTGAATCACATATAGGTTCACTAAAATGTACCCAAAACATATATTTCAACGAGGAGCGCTTTGTAGGTAATTAATTGAGACGGCAACTCTAAAAGTTCCGCTATCTCTTCCGATACAAACTTTTTTCTTTTCCTATTAACTTAACTAGATATCTGTTTGTTACAAATAATTTATTTATCTCAAGTTTGTTCGTTCGCAAGTAGTTTGCTCCGAGAAGATAGCGATACAGAATATCTGTTATTTGAAGTTGAAATTGTAAATACAAAACGTAACTTTACAGTAAGCAGCGTTAAAATAGATGCTTTTCTTACATTTTAATGATTGCAAACATTGCGAATATTTTGTGCTTTATTTTTCGTTTTGAAATTTCATCATCATCAGCCTGTATCCATCCACTGTTGAACGTTATCCCCCTGAGTCTCTATCTTCTTCGATCCTCCGCCTTCCGTTTCCAGGTCACTCCCGCTGTTCTTCTTATGTCGTCAGTCCATCTTGAAAGGGGTCAGCTAATGCTTCGTTTGCCAGTTCTTGGGCGCCTTTCGAAAAAAAAATTCTTCCCCATCGACCGTCGTCTTTTCGACAGATATGTCCTGCCAATCGCCACTTGAGTGTGCCTATTCGTTGGGTAGCATCCACTACTTGAGTGCTTTTGCGTATTTCCTCGCGTCGGGTTCTATCTTTTAGAGACACTCCGTGCATGAATCTCTCCATAGCACGCTGAGTGACCTTTATTTTATGGGTAAGACTTTCTGTTAGATTCCACGTCTCTGCGCCAAAAGTTATTACAGAGAAGATGCATTAGTTAAACGCCTTAGTTTTAATACATTGCGGAATTTTCGCTTTAAAAATGTACGTTAGCTTTACAAATGCTGCCCATCCCAGTTGTATACGCCAGTCGATTTCTTTGAGAAGATATTATCTGAAAAATTTAGTATAAGGAAATTTGAATATACGACTACTTGTACAAATGGTAGATTTTTTTAAATAATTTTGACAGTAAAGTATGATAATAAAGTATGTTAAATACTCGCAGTAAAAGAAATTTAAAAAACCTGAAATATTACTACAAATTTTTTCTTTATGAATGAAGTCGTAATTATCAAAGAGTGGTTCTATTTATGCAAACACATACAAGAGAATACCGACAAATGGTGATAGTGCTGTAGAATTCTGAAGATTCTACGACACTTGCCATGCTACATACAACTAAGAGATGCATGTGCAGTGTTGATCCAATGTCATACAGCGCGACATTCAAGGATCATCTTTATTACTACAGGAATTAACTATGAACGGGCGGTTTTTGCGGGACAACTTTCGTCCACCGCCAATTATAAAAATAGGCTATGACTGATATTTTACTGTTAACCTTTCCCCTGCCAGACCAATTGTGCAAGAAAGACCCTCATAGGCCAGCCGTTTTCAATGTCAGAAAAGTCATTTTAAAAAATCAACAAGTGCTTAATATAATGTTATTTAATGTAAACTTACAAAATTTGGATGTTTTTCCCCTTTTCCATTAGAATAGACACACCTAATTGATAAATAATGTTGTGATAATTAAAACGAACAGGGTTGTCACAACTTGTGTAGTTTTTTTTTTTTTTTTATGTAAGCACATACAGGAGAATACCGACAGATGGTGATAGTAATTTTTCTTGAAGTCTCATCTGTGGAATTCTATGACGCTTACCATGGTGTATATGGCTAAACGCTGCATGTGGAGTGTTGTTCCGCCAACGTCATAGACTACAGCCCGAGATTCACGCATCATCCTTTATTATTACAGGAATCTACTATGAATGGGTGGTCTTCACGGGACGACTTTCGTCTACCACCAATTTTAATTGATAGGCTATGACTGACATTTTACGGGTGATGGATCAAATTCACACCAACCGGGGTATTTTAGAGCTCAGAAATCGATTAAAATTTTTTTTTTTTTATCTCCGTTGGGGATCGAACCCATGACATTTGGCTTGCAAAGCAAACGCTTTACCATTGAGCTATGACCACCAGTTTAATAATGATCTGGCGAGTTAACTCGTCCGTGGCCTGGCGGGACCTAACGAGTTTGGCGAGTTAACTCGTCCGTGGCAGGGAAAGGGCTAAGGGATCAAATTCATACCAACCAGCGGTATTTAAAGAGCTTTGAAATTGATAAAAGACTCTTTTTTTAATCTCCGTAATGGATCAATATCAAAAACTATAGACCGACATTTACGCATCATCTAATTATTACAGTAGTTCACTATGAATGGACGGTGTATACGGGATGGATTTTGTTTTCTTGCGCATTTTGATTATAAGGCTATGACTGTCATTTTTCCGGTGAGGGATCATATTATCACCAGCCGGGTGTATTCTTGCAGTGATGTAAAATAATTACTTAATTCATCCTTCTTCATAAACACACCTGTATCTCAACAAAAAGTGAGAAGTTTGCAGTAATAATCGCGGAGCTTTCATCGTCGCAAAACTTTCAGCATTAGCACCCGTCTTTCAGGAGCGAAAACAATATTTCAACAGGATCGTTTTCTGACACTGATCGAATTTTCTGTCCGGCGAGTCCCGAAGGGGTGGCGTTGGACACGAGGAAAGATATCCAAAGTTCCCGGACATTTGCGGCACCGAGCTTTTTCCGACAACTCCGCATCTGGCGGAGCTTTTTCCCGACTCGGACAAAGTGTTTCGGACTTTTTGTCGCGAAAGCTCCTGGTCTTCAAGACACATGTTCAACTGCAATTGGAGGCGAATAGTGTCACTAGACGTGTGTGGCGTAATATACCTTGGGAGAATTCTAACAGTTGTTAAACTATGGGTAAATTTGACGATTAGATTTTGATTTTATATATAATAAATTTACTTAATAACTATTCTTTTGATAGCATTTGATATAATTTTTGTAATCTTTATTCTTAGTATTAAGACTGCTTTTTCTCTATTCAAAGATCTAGTTATTATTTTTGAGAATTTAAAAAATAAATAATATAATCGTGTCGGAAGCAACAGGGTCAGATCCTGTCTGCCCAGAAGTGGGCGACGTCGATGGCGTTACTTCTGGCCATCATCAGGTCTTCCTGGGTGCAGCTATTCGGGCACAGCGCACACTCCAGAAGGTGTGACAGGGTCTGCTCCACGCCGCAGTCACATTCAGTCGGTCCGCTGTAAAACTGCCAGGCCCTCATTTGTGTCCTCGTCTTGCATACTCCCGTCCGAAGTCTGTTAAGGGACCTCCATAAATGAAACATTATCTATATTTCTCGTATTCATTTTGAGATTCATGTAAATTTTAAGTAGACACATTTTTTTTACCTTATTTTAACATTAATCACACATGTCATTGTTTAATACCTTGTTAAAAGATTGCAGTTTAATCAATGAAAGGTTTGCTTACACATGTTGGGCTGATAAAGCATTCATTGATGTCAAAACTGCAGTCTTCCATTAAGTGATAAAGCAGTGCTTACTTTAGTCTATGTTAAAACCACGTATATACTATTTATCTTTTTAACATTATAAGCGTTCATTTATTTATTATTATTTACATATTTTTTGGTTAATATTGGTATTTTTTTAAATTATTACTTTTAGTATTGTTTTTGATTTAAATTATTCAATTCTTTCCATGTTTTAATGCCTCTTGAATATAAATAAAGCATATTAAAAAAATGTGTTAATTTCTCTACTTTTCAAAACAGTATAAATAGACAATTGACTAGCTTGTTGGGTAAAGAATTAAAAATTGTTATCGAAGTCCAAAATTTTAACCCCTTCGTCCGCCGTTTATTTTTCGGTAACTTATTTTTTGGCAGAATTTAATTCAATTAATAGGCATAAATATTAAGCAAACGTTTAGTAATGAATATCTAAAAATATAAGTAAAAAATATGCATTTTGCAGAAGAAAATTTATAAATTGGCAGGAAATAATAATTGGCTGGTAATTAATAAAACAATAAATTAATTTTTTAATTTTTATTAGAATATTATTTTATTATTTCAATATTCTAATCTACTTTTATAGATCATTGACTATATTACAATATTATCATTACTTAAATATACATACACTATACATAAAATTCTTTTTTCAACGCGTCAATCCAAGCACAAAAATAACGGTAGAAGCGGGATGCGAACCGCGGACCTTGGAATCCACCATATGCCCAGGTATTTCACACCGCTCGGCGAATCACGCCATTACTGTGCCCAGACTGACTGCGGTGAAACTAGTATTTATAGCATTGTTAGCATCGTACGACAGATGTCGCCATAGTATATATTCAAAGTATGTATATTTTTATTATTATTCTATCAGTCTTCATTTATTCACAAGCTTAATATTATTACTTTCCGGCAGTCTATTTATTTTAGTAAGTACCACTCGGGTCTCGAACCAAACTTAAGTAATGATAATATTGTAATATAGTCAATGATCTATAAAAGTAGATTAGAATATTGAAATAATAAAATAATATTCTAATAAAAATTAAAAAATTAATTAATAATGTCTCCTTGAGACAATATCAAGAAGGTAAAAATTATCCATCAGTAACACAGGTAAATGATTGGTTATAAAGTCCGAGTCGGAACTATAATTAGTCGTTTCACATCCATTCAGTCTATAGTTTGGTTCGAGACCCGAGTGGTACTTACTAAAATAAATAGACTGCCGGAAAGTAATAATATTAAGCTTGTGAATAAATGAAGACTGATAGAATAATAATAAAAATATACATACTTTGAATATATACTATGGCGACATCTGTCGTACGATGCTAACAATGCTATAAATACTAGTTTCACCGCAGTCAGTCTGGGCACAGTAATGGCGTGATTCGCCGAGCGGTGTGAAATACCTGGGCATATGGTGGATTCCAAGGTCCGCGGTTCGCATCCCGCTTCTGCCGTTATTTTTGTGCTTGGATTGACGCGTTGAAAAAAGAATTTTATGTATAGTGTATGTATATTTAAGTAATAATAAAACAATAGGTTAGTTTAGGTTTCTTTTATGAGTTCATTATAATTTTATTAAATATTTACATTCACCTTATAAGTGTAAATGTATTCTTACTTCCACAAAAAAAACATATTCTTGATAGCTTTATTTGCATAACTTCTTAATTTTATATATTTTTATGATAGTAATAAGTAGAATAAAAACTTTCGAATCTGCTTAAGGAATCAAAAGTGGTCTTTAAGACACGAAAACCAAGCACTTACTACACGTTAATTAATTTCACATCAGCGGAGCTTAATTAAAAGAATAAATGGTGAGGGCCTTTTATCACATCCATCAAGGTAAAATATCTCTTTTCAAGTTGGTGCTCTGTCGAGTTGACAACTGTAATTACTTATAAATCAGGCAAAGTGATGACAGTGATCAGTTGTGCATAACCATTTTAAAATTAATCATGAGTTCAATCAAAAAAACTTGCTTATCCCCTTACTACATTGCAACTGCTTTTTACGAGGTGTGTTAGAAATGTAATGAGACTGGTAAGATTGCAGGCGATCTGGCAACGACCGGTCTGTGCTAGACAACTTTTTTCAATTTTACACTTGACAATTAGTGCTTAGTTGCTTATGTGATCTACTGTAAATTATAAATTGTGATTTATTATTTACACTCAGTGCTCTGAAAGAAGTTCATCTAATGATAAATAAATGTCAATCAGGACTGACATCAACGCTTTAATTGTTATTATTTCAGGATAATTCTACGCTGCTTTCATGAAACTCGTTTGGTTTTTACATGGTTATCAACATGGTTATCAACACTCCACATGGCTAAGCGCTCCATGTGGAGTGTTGATCCGCTAACGTCATAGACTACAGCCTAAGATTCAGGCATCATCCTTATTATTACAGGAATTTACTATGAATGTGCGGTCTTCACGGGATGCCTTTCGTCTATCACCAATTATTAATTAATAGGCTATGACAGGAATTTTACGGGAGAGGGATCAAACTCACACCAGTGGCGGGTATAGCTCAATGTTCAAAGCGTTTGCTTTGCAAGCCACAGGTTGTGGGTTTCGATCCCCGGCGGAGATTAAAAAAAAAGGATTTCTAACCCGTAAAATGCCACTTAATGCCTATTAATTTAAATTGGTGGTTGACGAAAATCGTCCCGTTGAAGACCACCCATGGTAAATTCATTTAATAATAAGAATGATGCGTGAATCTCGGGCGGTAGTCTATGACGTTGGAGGATCAACACTTAACGCAGCGCTTAGCCATATATACCATGGAAAGTGTCATAGAATTCCACAGACAAGAATTCAGGATAACTATCACCATCCATCGGTATACTCCTGTATGTGTTTACATAAAAATACCCGTAGTAATATTGTATTTTCTATTTGTTTCGGGTAATTAATAATAAAACCAAATCATCTTCCCGGTTGTCTCTTGCTTATAATAATACACGTGAGAAATGTGAAACAGTGTATAAAAGACGAAAGAAATAAACACCGGAACAATATTACAAATCTTCATAAATACGTAAGTAGAACAAATTATATAAACGTAACAAATACATTTGTAAAGAATATTTATTTTGATGCTAATATTTCATATATATCTTATGATATTTCTTCTAAAGTAAAACTTATTCCAGTAGATAAATAAAACGATAGTAAAAGCATTTACTCATACATTGCTCGTATTTAATACTAGATATTCATTTATATTTATCTACTATAGTTATTTAATTCCATTGATTGTTTGTTCACCGGATTAGTTTGCATAGTAAATTTTCAAATTAGAACCCATCTTTAAAACGATTTTACTCTATTATATAATAGAGTTTATATTTTGTCCTGCATTTCTTTATTCAGTAACTTATTCAAGGTTCTGACAGTAATACAAATAACAAGGCATTAAATAAATTTAATCCGCAGTAGACTGAATAAATTGACAGTATCCACTGTGTCAGTATGAATGTGGTCAGTAATAAAATTGAAATGGCAGAAATATTCAATATTGGTATAAAATAATGTAATATGAATGAATAATTAACCCATAAAAGTAACCTAACCATACCTTATTTTTTATTAATTACCATTCATATATACCTGCCAATTTATAAGTTTTCTACTGCCGATTGATATTTCTCTCCTGCCGAATTATTATTTCTAACTTACCTTTTAGTTATTTCTTAGTGACCGTTTGCTTAATAATAATTGCCCAATAATTGAATTAAATACTCCCAAAAAAATTAGTTGACTAAGAATATATCGATTTTTTCTGAACAAAAAAACTACCAATCCAATCACTTAACGAATCATCAAATTTAAATTATGCATCCGGAATATAACATTTTTTTATTCGAAAAATGTTTAAGCTGACAACTTATTTCTTCTAATATTAAATTAGTTACAAAATTAAGAAATTAAAAATATTAAGTTTTGATTCACATTTATTTTAAACGACTTTATGTTTTGGCCGCCCTGGATACCATCTTCAATAAAGATACAATTAAAAACTGGCAAGAAGAGCAAAGCTGAAGAGAGAAAAGCTGAAGCCGAAACATATAATCGCTTAAAATAAATGTCAAACAAAACTAAATAGTTTAAATTTGTTAATTTTTTTATTAAAACTATATTAAAATTATGCAGTTTCACCAAGTATTGTCAGTTGATAGCCTTAATGTTACTTGTTTCTTGTTACAGAATGATATAAAAATGGGTCACCATAAATTTCTGGTTGAATTCAATAAATAACATGATTGATTTCTAACCGGTTTTCGGTCACTGATTTAAAGAGTAACTTTTCAAAGAACTCGAGTATTCTAAATTGTTTTTCTTTGATTTCTACTGGTGAAGTTTTGAAAACTGCCAGAGAATTAACTAACAGAGAACTATGCGCCTTTTGGCGAGAGCTCCAAGGGTGAATTTTCCTCGATGGCGATTCGGCAATATCAAAACCAGCTTATCGATGTACCCCAGTAATGTAATCAAATAAAATCTTATTAATATAACGGGATTGCCGGCGCTTAAATGACTGAGTAGGAAAATTGAAAATGTTTCCAAATATTCAAATAGACTTGATCCCTTTGACGTGTTTGATTGAATTCAACAAAATGGAAGGGCATCATAAAATGGCTCTAAAATAAATTGTTACCGATAGGTTTTGAATAACAAATAATGACGTATTTCATAAAAGTTAATTGCTTTAAAAAATTCATAATAAAATTTTAAAAATAGTTTGAAATTCAAAAATATAAACTATAAAATGTTAACAAATTATTAACATCTTCCTCTCTTTAAAAGGTAGTTATTCAGTCACGTGGTGACAGGATGACGAGCAGATTAACAACACAAAATATTTTTCTGGAGCACATTGACATATATATTTCGATAACTTGTGGCCCGGACCACAGCATTCAGGCCGGGCCACAATACAATATGATCTCACGACGTCGGCATACGACTGAGCGGACTCGTGATCTCGCCGCCGTGGTGATCTACGTAACTAGTCCTCCTAACGGCATAACAAAATGACGACACATACATGTATGACAAGCAAACAAAAATAAGACACGAAATACTGTAAATCGACGCTTTCGGTATCAGTCAGCAAGGGTTATATCATGCTGACATCAATATATTTTTAATAAAATAATTAACTATAATTATGCAATATTTTTTTCTGGAATAAAATTACATGCTTAAACTTAAAATACATGTACACAAAATTGTATAAAGCTTATGATAAAAAAATATGGTAATATCTTAAGTGATTATTTCTCCTAATTAGAATGATTTGTATAATTATTAATTAAAATTATTTGAATAATCCAGTCATACGAGTACGTTATGTTTGTGCGACAATATTATTCTTATATTTCATAGAAGTTTACAAATTATTTTGGCGAATTAAAGTGGTAAAACACATAAAAGAACACTATTTCGCAATTTAATAAATAAGTTGCAGCGTTTCATTTTTCATATAAAAACTAAAAAAATATTTTCTTGAAGTTTATAGCAAGTTTATGTACATGAACTTGAAAGGAATTTTGTAACAACTCTTGCGGATATTTATATAATCATGCAGAATCGTTAATGCTACAATATTCGTCAGTGACGCGACTAGAAAGAGATCTTAGTCATAGTAGTAAAATAGAACACTTCCAAAAATAATTTTATGTTAACAGGTGCTTAGGTGGTATTGTCCAGTGGTAAGAGCGTTTGTTTGTCATTCAGACGCTTCGGTTCCAATCCCAACCAAGCTTATATTTTTTTAAAATGATTTAATCAAATATATGCTCTATGCATGCCCCCGGTAGGGTTGAGCCACTCCTTAAGGACAAAACAAAAAAAATCCAGGCCTCGGGAGAGGCGGGTTAATCATCTCCTTAAAAACCCTGATCATTTAACACACATATTTCTTTGATACTACAGCAGCAGTCTATGCAAGTTTACGGGTTCTTGCCTTGGAGGCTCCCAGGAACCATCTACGTTCCCATATAGACCTGCAGGGTTACAGATGTTCTGGGAAGAGGCATGAACAACCTTAGCTTATGTGTACACATGCTTAAAATATGGAGCGGATGTGAAAAAAAAACAAGTCTTCCGAGTGCATCTCATTTCTTCTCATATTATGGTTTAGTGTTAATGTATCTTCGTAGTGGCTTTTTTCACACTTAGAAGTGAGCTTACGCAATGTGAAAATTAGATGTACATCACTTGAAATATTTCAGTAATTATTATTTAAAAAATAAAACATTACAAAGACACATTTGTAACATTGAACTATTTCTTGAACACTTTTGAGCTATTTTCGTCATAACCTTGGTGATATTTTCTTCGCCGGTTTTATTTTTGATTTACCGTCGGGGCCGATACTTAGATCTGTTGACGGGCAGGTTGGTAATATATAAAGGGAAATGGGTTTACTTTGGAAATCGTCACAGTTCGCCCCTCGTTCCCCTATTCTCTCCGGACGTCTAAAGAAATGGGATGTTTCAGTACTGCCATTTCGATATTAATTTCATATGTAGTCTTGCAGAGGAAACACACCCATCAATTTTTTTTTTAATTTTTTTAAATCCTTGCCGGCGTGTTAAGCTCAATGGTCAAATCGTTTGTTTTGCAAGGCAAAGGACGACCTTCTCCGTCGGGTATCGAACACACGAGTGTTCGATACCCGACGGAGATTAAAAAAAAGAGTTTTAATATATTTCTGAGCTGTAAAATACCCTCAGTTGGTGGGAATTTGATTCCTCACCCGCAAAATGCCAGTCATGGCCTATTAATTAATATTGGTGGTAGATAAAAGTCATCCTGTGAAGACATTAATAGTAAATTCCTGTAAGATTAAGGATGTTGCGTGAATCTTGGACTGCAGTCTATGACGTTGACAGATCAACACTCAACATGCAGCGCTTAGCTACATACAGCATGGTAAGGTTATAAAATTACACAGATGAGAGACTTCAGAATAACTATCACCATCTGTCGGTATTTTCCTGTATGTGTTTAAATTTAAAAAAATGTGGTGATAATTTATAACTACTTAAGCAATGGTATGTATCTTAAAAAAACGTTTTTATTGAAAATAGATAATTTGACAAAAAAAATATGTTGAGAAGTCAAGTGTCAATGGCCAAGACTCTTTGGTTTGACGCGTAACGCAATTTCGGTTCCGTATCACTAAACAGGCGCTGCGACAGGAGCTATCAATTCACCCCGATCACTCACCTCCATCCTTCAGGAAATATTATTAATAAGGTTGGCCCGGGCGCCTGAAACTGAGGCGCTCCTGAAAACTGAAAGGGTGCGACTGTTGACTCTTTTTTGTGTGATTCAAAGGGAAAATAAAAAATATCGCACTTTATTTAAGAGCTCTTAAATATTATTATATTGAATATTACTTTTTGGAGTATTTACTTGTTTATTTTAGTCTATTTATGTTAAATTCAATGTATTAAAAAAAGTATCATTTATCCTTTTTAATGTGAAACATGTGCAACTGCTTTCTGAGTCGTTGATTGTGGTGGGTTCATCTAACATTTGGACTGATTCTTCTTTGTTCAACGTACGATCCTCCAATGTTTCTAGGATGTCATGAATAACCATGTCATTAAAACTTTCTCCACCAATACCACGACAAATATGTATTGTCCTTTGGTATTCATCTACGATTGGTGGTAAAACATTTTCTCCAAGCACTACTTCTGGCCATAGTTTTTTCCAGCAAGAATTCAAGGTAGATTGTTTTATTTCTTTAGTGGATGCAGAAATAATATCGACACAATTTCAAATATATTTTTTTCCATGCTTATGGAGCTGTTAAATTTTCACCTCGGTAAATGTCTTCTAATATTTTTTCAAATTTTCAATGAATGTAATAGGCCTTAAATGTTGAAATTATACCTTGAAGAACTCAAGTAGTGGATTCTACCGAACGAATAGGCACACTCAAGTGGCAATGGGCAGGACATATCTGTCGAAGAGACGCCGGTCGATGGGGAAGAAAAGTATTGGAATGGCGCCCAAGAACTGGCAAACGAAGCATTGGCCGACCCCCTACAAGATGGACTGACGATATAAGAAGAATAGCGGGAGTGACCTGGATGCGGAAGGCGGAGGATCGAAGAGGATGGAGACTCATGTGGGAGGCCTACGTTCAACAGTGGACGGACACAGGCTGATGATGATGATGATGAAGCTATTTTAGATCGAGCGGATGTCCTGGTGCATTGTCCAATATCAATATTATTTTTAAACCAAGATTCTTGTTTCTCATATAATCTCTAGCATCAGGGATAAAACACTTGTAAAACCAATCTTTAAAAAGAATACTTGTGGTCTAAGCCTTTTTATTGACTCCCCAATAAACAGGTTAATAATTTTTTTCATAACCTTTAGTGCTCTGGAGTTTGAGGATCGATTAATAAATAATGGCTTCATTATTTAATCTCCTAAAGAATTAGGACATAATAGAAAATATATTCTTTTTTTCGCCACCTTGAATCATTTCGTGTGTTTTTCATTTTTTGATATGTAGGTTTGTTGTGGCATCTTTTTCCAAAACAATCCCGTTTTGTCTTCATTGAATACCTGGTCTGGTATGTGACCCTTATGTTTTATAATATCTGTGAATTACACGTCCACATAACATGGACGTACAAATTATACATGTAAATTTTTATTTTTATTTTTAGAAACCGTGTTATATAAAGCGTGTTGTTTAAAAAATATGCCACAATTTATACAGTCGTGTTGTATAAAACCGTGTTATACGAGGACTTAGTTTATTTCATATTCGAATTTTTAACATTTTTTTTGCTCAATAAACCGTCGTGTACCTTATTTAATCGCTTAGATTTATTTTTATCGTGAAGCATTATTATCAGCACGTCTGTGCTATTGGAAGCCATCAATGCTGTGTCAACAATTATAATGGAAAAATAGCGGCGACACCTTGCAGACTGTGCAGGTACAGTAGATACGTGAGGCGCCACCGGAAGTAGCCGCCACCGTTGAAGCCTTCGCTGAACACCGCAAACTGCGTCAGAGCCTCTGCAAAGTGTCCCAGTTTGAAAATAGGGCAGTGGAAATTTTAAAGCAAGGTCGCGTTGAAAACCTGCTGACAGTTACATCTCTTTTCTTATTGTAATATCGAATATATCAAATTTTAAGACATTTTCGTAAAAATATTCGAATAACTATTTAAAATAAATTCAATCCTTTGGTTTCTTTTTAATTGAAAATTTGTAATACCAGAGGTCATGAAAACCTGTTTTGAAAGTATCTTAAGCTGGAAACAGATATTTTCGAACGTATTTCGTTTTTAAAACTTTCTTCGTCCAGTAAGGTCGTCGGAAGAGTTACAGGCTATTCTTCTTATGTCGTCAGTCCATCTTGCAGGGGGCCGGCCAATGCTTCAATTGCCAGTTTTTGGGTACCATTCCAATAATTTTCATCCCCATCGACCGCTGTCTCTTCTACAAATATGTCCTGCCCATTGCCACTTGAGCATCCACTACTTGAGTTCTTCTGCGTATTTCCTCGTTTCGAATTCTATATTTTAGCGACACTCCGAGCATGGAACACTCCATACCACGCTGGGTGATCTTTATTTTATGGGTAAGTCTTGCTGTTAGATGCCACGTCTCTGCGCCATAAGTTAATACAGGGAGGATGCATTGGTTAAACGCCTTAGTTTTAAGGTATTGCGGAATTTTCTCTTTAAAAATGTACTTTAGTTTTCCAAATGCTGCCCATCCCAGTTATACACGCCTGATCGACATAAAATATTATTCAAGTCCAATTTTAAGCATTGGTAATTCTTTCCTATTGCTTTTATGATTTTATGAAATATTTAGCATTGTGAATTATTCGACTGAACAAATCGTCTTTGCATATTTTTCACTAATACAACCGAATAAACCGTAAACTTTCCCTAATTTCGTTAGAACAATATGATGACAAAAACGTAGCGTTAACGTTTCCGGTTTTCGCTTTCCATATTAAATAAATCGCACTCTCGCATTATCGAATTCCTGTGACGGAATAAGTGCTGAAGTTAAGAAGAAATTTCCCCGTTGCCAACTCTTTAATGACATTAAGTTGGTGAAGAAATTTCTCGGGAGTCAAATTCGAATCAACGAATCGTTTAATCACATCATTTGCTACCATTGTGCTAGCCCTACGGTTTATGTATGCGAGAAAATTCACATTGAACTTTTCCTGAAAATCGTTAAGCAATGAGAATAAATAAAGAGTTATGCTCTCAGTAAGATAATAAGAAATATAATTAGAAAAATGATTTTTCGAAATATGTAACACATTGGAAATATAGAGAAAAAATGCTGACGGATTTTGTCGTTGTTTTGATTTAAAACCGTCAAATTTTGTATCCGCACCCTGTGCAACTATGATAAAAAAATAGAAGTTGCCACATTGAACTATAATGTTATATTTATAATTTTGAAAAACGTAAGAGTATTTAGGAAAAAGTGACATTCCCCGTCTAATAAAGTGACTCCGCTTCGCCAAGATTGTCATCCGAACACTTGAATAGATGGATGAGGAGCAGGTCACGAAGCAAAGAACTCGTCGAGATGCACACTGATGGCTATTTGGCGAATAATCCGCTCTTAAATGACAGGTAGCGGCTGTCAGAATAAAAAAAAACAAAATGGCGCCTCTAAACGCAGCGTTTCGTGTAACTTAAGCTTAAAGCTTAGACTAAAACTTTTATATATGCGTGTTCGACGAGCGAACAAAGATAAGAGACATATCATCGTATATTGAGATTTTGAGCACCAGCCTGCAAGGTTTATATCAAATTGATAGCAAAATATAATTATTTATTGAACTGCATTGTTTTACTGTTTATAACCCCTAAATTTAGACACTATTATTGTGGTTGTGTATTTTTTCAGGTCATTTATTATGTATTTTTTCAATGCTTATTTATAAATGTAGTGACGGACTTCTGTGTTATCAATAGTTTCAACTTCGGTATCTTTGTCTTGTCTATTAATTAATTAACCCACATTCCGAAAAAGTCACACATTAACAAAACGCTTATTTAATGAACGATGATATAAACAAGAATATAAACTGTAGCGACATCTATCATTATACGATAATAACAATGGTATTGATATCCTCCTCGGGTATTTTAGACATCGATTAACTGGATGAATGATGCAGGATCAGGTTCACAATATAAACACTTGTTTATGTTTCACATACACGTTTATTCGTCAATAACGTCGCCCGATAAAGGGCCCCCATTAGAGGCGGTCCTATCACGATGACGGGCGAGTTGCGACTGCCTGCCCGCTCTCACATTTCGGTGGTACTAACTGCCAAGATGACAGTTGTACCAACTGTCATAACAATTATTTTGGTGTGTGCAAACACCGCTTAACATTCGATGTAGATGTCACGCAAGCGAACCAAAATAATAGACAAAAGATCGTTTGTTGAGGCCTTACGGCATCGGCCTTAAGGAGATATATCAAGCTGATATCATTATAAATACATCATCTTTCGCGTATCAAGTCAGGCAGAAAAATAGTCAAGTAGACTGCACGATGTAAGAAAATAGAGCTAAGGTTGTAAGGCTCGTGGTTCAAATCCCGCGTCTATATTTTTTATCGTCTATATTGCGATATTTTTTCTGAATGAATTGATGCGTATTAAAAAATTGATGTATGATTGTATATGTACATTTAATTACTAAATATACAATAATTTGAACATTAGCACAATATATTATTCTCGTTATTTATTGGTCGAGTTTAATTTTGTAGAAGGGTAGTTCTATGCTGCGTATAACTTTAGCGTCGCCGCTTCTCCCGATTCGTAAATTTCAACTGTTATGAATGAAAAATCATAACGAAAACGTTACGCTAACGATTTTTTCAGTTCACTGGTTCGCCGGAATACTTAGCGTTGTGGAACTCTGCACCGAGCGAAACGACGCACTTTACCGAATATCTGTTCAGTATGGGATGACAAACCATTCTTTAAAAATATGATTTCTTAATTTCAGTACGTTTCAGGCGCTTAACCGATGCATCCTCCCTGTATTAACTTACGGCGCAGATACGTGGAATCTGACAGCAAGTCTTACCCGCTTGGTGAAAACCCTTCCCGTCCCGTCCTGTTTTTGGAGACCCAGATGGGGACCCGTTACTAGGCGCACGCAAAAAGCTACTTGTTAGAGAGTGGCTTAAATCTTTCCCGTGATTCTAGGTGCATAAGTAAGATATAAAATAGACCTCAGTCGAAGGCTGCGAAGTTAGTTTACTACAGCGAGTCTCGAATTGCCTTCTTTGGTAACACGTTGCTAACCACGAAATACATGGGAAAAGATAAGGAAATGGTAAGTCTCGGAAATGGATTCTGCAAAAAGCAGACATGAGTTAGGAATCATTAAGTCTTACCCATAAAATAAAGGTCACCCAGCGTGCTATGGAGAGATCCATGCTCGAAGTGTCTCTTAAAGATCCGAAACGAGAAAATACGCAGAAGAACTCCAGTAGTGGATGCTACCCAATGAATAAGCACACTCAAGTGGCAATAGGCAGGACATATCTGTTGAAGAGACGACGGTTGATGGGAATGAAAAGTGTTGGAATGGCGCCCAAGAACTGGCAAACGAAGCATTGGCCGACCCCCTGTAAGATGGACTGACGACATAAGAAGAATAGCGGGAGTGACCTGGATGCGGAACGCGGAAGATCGAAGAAGATGGAGACTCATGCGGGAGCCTTACGTTCAACAGTGAACGGATACAGGCTGATGATGATGTTAATGAATTTCAGTAACAATTGGAAATACTGCTAATTAAATATTGTAATTCAGTTTGCATACAATTACGAATTTTAAGTCATTATAAATAACATTAAGGTTATCAACTGACAATACTTGGTGAAACTGCATAATTATAATTATAATTATGATATATGACATAGTATAATAAAAATAAACATATAACATTATATTATGTCTTAATATATTAAAATAATCACATACCCATTAATTTTATAATATCCTTTTTTCAATTATTGTACCCGCACACATATACAACCTGTAAATATGTGTGTACTAATGTTGGAACTTGTCCATACCTGTATAAGCCACTGCCTGTTTTTATTTTTTCATTATTGAAGATGTTCTTCAGGAAGGCCGAAACATGTAATCAGTTAAAATAAATTGTGATTATTTTAAAAAAAAATTCCAAATAAAAGATTTTCTCGAAACCCTTAAATAAAATAGGCGTTAGTTTCAGTGATGACCTTTGATTTGATTTGCGTCTAAGAAATTATTCGACGCAAATGGCAAAAATCAAATTAAAGATGACAGTTGCACCAACATGAAATGAAGCAACTGTCATAACAAAGAAATGGCGTATGCAAACGCCATTTACTCGAAGTATATTTAAAATTAAGACTAATATTATTAGATGTGCACGTCAAGCGAGCGAACAAAAATAAGAGACGTAAAATCGTTTATCGAGGCTTTTAGACATCAGCCTGAAAAGGCCATATCGAGTTGATATCACTACTTAAAATAACATTATTAATAACATAAATAAATAAGTTTCTTGGTACGTGAACCAATTGTTTGCGTCACCCGTTTTTCAGTACGCTCCGATCGCTTCGTAAACTTTGGAAAGTGCCTGAGTAAGGTGACATCTTTTTGATATATTGGCAGAGAAAATAGCGGCGGAAATAAATAGTGTTTTTTAAAGGTAAGGAATTCAAGCTTTCGAAAACTGTTTTCTACCGCTTATGTTTTAAACTTTCGCGGATGTTTCAACACAGAGGGCTATTCGGTTTTTTAAATTCTAATATTACTTTAAAATCTTCCTCTCTCTCAAAAAATTGTTAATCCATCGCGCGAGGGCATGACGAGGAGCAGGTCAGCAAAACAAACATTTTTTCAGAAGCACATTGACATATATACTTTTAATAAACTTTACAAGCTTCCGGCCAGGCGGATTGACATGCCAGCAAGCCGCCTTGTGACCTTCTCTCACCGAAGGGCGGGGACCGACTTCTCTCCGCGCTCGGTGTATATTACTAGTCCAAAATGGCAATATGGCGGATATCAAGGTTTTCGGCACCAGCCAGCAAGGGCTACATCGTGCTGATGTCAACTTATTAGAACAGAAAAATGTATATCAGGCTACTTTTTTTATCAACTCAATGAAATAAAAAAAAAAAATGTTTTATTTTTTAAAGCTTTTTTGACCGATCGTCAAAAATTCTTAATGAGAGCTTTTCAGTTACCAACGTCGTTTATTGTTTCAAAATCATTATTCTTTGTCCCCCCCTGCCTTACTGGAGCATGTGGCATTCATGAACTGCCACCACAAAGCTCTGTCAGCCGTTATAACCTTCGCTTCATCCCAAGTCAGCTGCGCCTGCCGCAGCTCCACTAAGTACATTCTTAGTATAGTTCTCGACAACCTCGCAGAACGGCGCGAGCCCGGAGGCTTGAAGAAAAGGCAGCTTTAGTTTATGCTCTCCTGCCGCATCCTTAATATATGTCCCATTCAGGTCCACCTTCACCTCTTGAACAATTGTATTATAAAAGACTACATCGTCCGCTCTTCCACCACATCATTCCTCGAAAAATGTCCAACCATCGTACACCCAGTATTCTTCGCAAGCATCAGCAAACGTATCCCATAATACGGCTGCTTTGGATTTTGGTAAGATGCCAAGATTAACTGCCGCAGAGAAGAATAGGGACGAAACAGGTGCTGTAGAGTCGGTTATCGTTTATTATTTGAATTTAAAAGTTTCCAATTTGTATCATCATATTAAACATAACATCATATATTGTACCATCAGCCTGTATCCGTCCACTGTTGAACGTAAGCCTCCTGCATGAGTCTGCATCCTCTTCGATCCTCCCCCTTCCGCATCTACTCACTCCCGATATTCTTCTTATGTCGTCAGTCCATCTTGCAGGGGGTCGGCCAATGCTTCGTTTGCAAGTTCTTGGACGCCACTCCAAACTTTTCTTTCCCATGGACCGTCGTCTCTTCGACAAATATGTCCTGCCCATTGCCACTTGTGAGTGCTTATTCGTTAAGTAGCATCCACTACTTGAGTTCTTCTGCGTATTTTCTCGTTTCAGATCTTTTAGCGACACTCCGAATGTGGATCTCTCCATTGCACGCGGGGTTACCTCTATTTTATGAGTAAGAGTTTCTGTTAGATTCCACGTTTCTGCGCCATAAATTAATACAGAGAGGATGCATTGGTTGAACGCCATAGTTTTAAGACATTGCGGAATTTTCGCTTTAAAAATGTACTTTAGTTTTTTACAAATGCTGCCAATCCCAGTTGTATACGCTTGTCGATTTAATTTGAGAAGTTACTTCATCCTTTAAGTACTTATATATTGTATGATGCATAAAGTTTTACGCCACGTGCCGTATCTATCATATCGATATACTTATGAATCACACACACATTGCTTCCGAAAGCAATTTCAATTTTAAATGAAGTTTAACAGCGAGGGACCGTCACAACTAAGCAGCAGTTCAGGAAAATCCTCCCAAGAAATGGTAGAAACTTTTAGGCGACAACACAGAATGCGTCTCCTATTCTCATGGATGATGCACTCCATGAGAGAGTGTCTCACTGTCTGTTATAACATGTTCATGTGATCTAGGCATATAGGCCTAGATCACATGAACATGCGTCGCAATAAGAGAGGTTGCACTGTAGTGACGGTTATTGTTTATTATTTGAATTTTAAGTTTTCAGATTTGTTTTTTATATATTTTATGATGTATTAAATTTTCAGCCACATGCCGTATCTATCATATCGATATACTTATGAATCACACACACATTGTTTTCGAAAGCAATTTAAATGTTAAAATTACTGTGATTAGAATTCACAGTTACCATTATCACCTGAACCCCTCCTACCCACCTTCTAAGGGCCAGACACAGGTGCGGGATACGTTAGCAGTAATTTGATCGTTCAACTCTGGAGCTAACTTCGCTCACAGGACGTGTTAATGCTCGTCAGAGACCAGACAACGTTTTAGCTAATATGATACCATACTACTAGTTAAAGATTCGTGCCTTAGAACTAACAAAGATCTTTCAGTACATGTCATCACCTGATTCGCCTATCCTTAAAGTCAAATAACAATCTTTTATATGTTTTTCAGTTTTTTTTTTTCAATTTTAATATATTGTATAACATAGATAAATATTTTTAATATTTTTTATTATATGGATAATATTTAACACTGTTATTCATATAATAGAACTAGTTCAATAAATCACGTGTACATGCTGTTTTTTGATGATAATATTTTTTCTAGCAAAAGCCATTTAATCTTTCTATAATATTATACAATATTTTCATTGACAAGTATTTTTCACTAAAAATTCACATAAACTTTGTTGTACAGCTGCATTTTATTCAGGTCTCTAGGGTGCATCAAATTCTTCAATAATGAATTAATATAATATAATATTTTGTAATATTATTGAAGCAAATAAAATAATTGAATTGAATAATTGAATTGAATTGAATCGAAAATTTCTCTTACTAAGGCCCCAAACTTGAAGAATATATGAATGATGAAAAGCTGACACACCTTTTTTGAGGATTTATTATTAAGGTATTCACTATGAATGAGTCATACTCACAATACGACTTTTACATACGAAGTCATTTCTTAAATTTTGATGATAGTCTTCGTCATAATCTATTTACGAGTATATAAGAATGAACCAATTCACTGTATATTTTAAGCTGTGAATAATTTGTCAGCGGGTTTATCTCAAGCATTAAAGCGTTTGCTTGACAAGGGACGTGGGTTCGATTCTCGACAGAGATTAAAAAAAAGATTTTGAATCTAATCAGCTCTAAAATATCCTCGATGGTGTAAATTTGTTTCCTCACTCGTACAATGCCAGCCTATTAATTAAAATTGGTGGTTGACGAAAGTCGTCCCGTGAAGATCACCCATTCATAGAAAATTCCTGTAATAATAAGGATGATGCGTGAATTCCGGGCTGTAGTCTATGACGTTGGCAGATCAACATTCCACATGCAGCGCTAAGCCATATGCACCATGGTAAGCATCATAGAATTCCACAGATGAGAATTTAGAAATACATAAAAAAACGTTTATTAAAAAAAACACATAACCAGATATCGAACCCGTTATTCTACATTATTGCAGTCAAGTTCTTTATCGTTTTAAGCATATCATAAATACTTAATGTCATGTTAATAAGCATATTTTTTAAATCACATCTTTTATAATAACGAAAAATGGTAGTTTATGCACTCTTCTAATTAAGGAATAAAAAACAGAGCAAAAAAAAAGTTGGAGTTTCAAAAAGTTCGCATACATTAAATATAATATCATCATATAAAGTGACATGTGTCGCTTTACAGAAGCTTTCGCATAGACAACAATACACTGCCTCGCACTGTATCAGTTAGCTCATCAAATTTTGCAACTAAATAATAGTAAAGCACAAGACAGGAGCTTTCAATATGATAATAATGATAATACGCGCAAGGCGTCCTGAAAACATTTCAAAAGCTTTGCTACTGAAGCTGAAAAGTCTAGGCAGAGAATATGAAACTGTTGTTATAAGAAAATTGAATCACTTATTTTAACTTTATTATTTTAAGTATATGAATATGTTATCGTGTAATGTAGTGCTAGCTTGAACTAATATTTATGAAAACGTGTTTCCTGGGGTGTAACTCGTCACGTATCCTTTAGACATTGCTATGCACTGACTGTGGAGACGCCTATTTCTAAATGGTTCTCCAAAAGGATCTACAGTAAATATCGCAAAGTAACGTTTCCTCGTTGCTTTGTTCCAAAGCATTTTGATATTTCTTTTTTTTCTGTTTTTTTTTTCCAACACATACTGCACAACTTAAATCATTCAGAAATAATTTTATAATACGCTGGTTGGATGTGATATATGATCTTCTTCGTAGTAGTCCCATTCGAGTATTCAAAAGCTGCTAAAATCTGCCGCTCGCAGGAATTACTTCATACGACATTACAACTCTCATAAAAAAAGCAGGGAAAAAACGACTGCATAAAAACACACGACTTCATATACAACTCTTATTTAAAGCATCTCAAGCTTCTTGACACTTTGCCATTTTCAACAGATTGGTTTGCAGCAACAGAATCTTGCATCTCGATCTCCACTCTTCTAGATCCTCTGCAATCCTCTTTAGCTCAGCATAAGAGCTACAACTCATGTCCTCGAAAATTTGCTGCAAATACTCCCGTCTTAGGCGCCCTCTACAGTTTCTATCCTCAACCATCCCTTCCACAATGTCGTGAAGAAGACCATCGTGGCTCATGATGTGATCGATCCATTGGACTCGCCTCTCTGAGATGATGTATAGTGAAATTTAATTGGCGATTCCATTGCCACATTTTTAATTCTGCCTTAAGAAACGATAATTCTTTTAACTTCTCATCTAGATGACGAATAATAATAGTTCTAAATCTTTAAGTTATGTAGAAATTAAAATTTATCAGTGATTATTTATGAAACATTGAAAAATCATGTAAATCAAAAACTGTACGCAAAATCGTGTTCCAGTTTCTCCGAGGATTTATCTATGATAAGTCTATGCAATATTAAAATTATTTATTTAATATTTTAAAATTACTTTTATTAATTTTATTTTATTTAAATTACTTTAGATTTTCCATAATGTTTGAGAAACTCTTATGCCAGCTGAGCTGTCATACGCACGTCGAATAAAACAAGAGAACCGAGCTGTAATCGAATAAATGACGTTTTCTATTTAAATTCAGCAGAGTTTCGCGCAAGAGACTGAACAGCAGAATTCAAGCTTCAACTGAAATCAACTGAAATTCACTTATACAACTATTTGGTCGTGATTTTGTTACTATTGTTGACACGCTGAAATGACTGTCTAATCATGTATATGAGATATATAACAAATATATTTTGCTTTTAATCTAATATTAATATGATACAAGAACCTTAATAAGAGAAACTTATTTGAACAATTAACGATTTACAACTTACTTGTATTGTATGCATACAACGATGATAATTAATCTTTTTTATTTAAGCAAATAATGGAGATTTCCGAAAGATTTTGATAATAATTCTGATGTCTCATCTGTGGAATTCTATGACGCTTACCATAGAGCATATGGCTAAGCGCTGTATGTGGAGTGTAGATCGACCAACGTCATAGACTACATTGCAAGATTTACGCATCATCCTTATTATTACAGCACTTTACTATGAATGGGTGGTCTTCACGGGGTGACTTTTGTCTATCACTAATTTAAATTTAAAGGCTATGATTGGCATTTTACGGGTGAGGGATCAAATTCACACCAACCGGGGTACTTTAGAGCTCAGAAATCCTTTTTTTTTTAAATCTCCGTCGGCGATCGAACGCTTTGACCGTTGAGCTATCTCTTCCAGCATTTAGTCACTCTCAAATAATTGAGATCTTTTTTACAATGTTTTCAGCATTCAATTTGAGATCCGTAATGAATATTATTTTTTATTTCCTTACCTTGTTTTTACACCAACCACGGTGGGTATGATCTTTGCTTAGGAGACTGCAGCTTCGCCTAACTCGTAGCTTTCCTCTTTCCATCACTGTCAATTTACAACTGAGCTGCATAATACTTTTGTAAGTGGTTAAACATATTTCTGTAGGAGAGGGGGTAGGGTGTGTGTCTATCAGGGAATGATAAGAAAGGGAGACAGTTTTGCTAGTATAAAGAAGAAAATGATTAAGGTATTTTATTTTCAACGTTATCCATGTAAAAACAAGCTAAATAAATAAATATTCATTGATTTTGATAAAAAAAAATCGCCTTTTTTTGTGATTGCATAAAAAATGTTTGCGTTTCATAAATATTTGATTTATGAAACATTTATAACTCCAATATTGACGTGCTCACTATTATTTTCATTCTTTCGATTTTCTATTTTCCACCTTGAAAATAAAATTACAAGTTCAAAATACACAGCGGTTCCTTGAGAAGCGAGGAAAACAATCCGTGCTCTCGAGACTGCGCAAGAGATTTTCTTTTGGAAGAGTCTAAGCTACTCATTGCTGTAAAGAAGAAATATAAAAGAAAATGCAAGGGCAGTACAGAGTCATGAGAGATGAAATGTTAAATCCTATGAAATAAATTCAAAAATATTTTACTTAATTAAAAAATTTAAATTAGTTAATATTTATTTCATTTAATTTTTTTTTTATAAGAATGTTGAATAACTTGTTGAGTTTTCACGGCCAGATTTGATATTGTGGCTTTTGGGTTTAACTGTGTGTGGCGAATCGTTTCGATCCAATATTTCGACCGCCGTTGCAGGGGTCTTCTTCAGGGTTGACGGCTTTGTGAGTCGAATTTGTGAGTTGACAACTTTAGCACCAAGAAAACTCATGGCGCAGACACGTGGAATCTAACAGCAAGTTTTAAAAATAGAGGTCACCCATCGTGCAATGGAGAGATCCATGCCAGAAGTGTCGCTAAAAGATATAATCCGGAACGAGGATATAACGCAGAAGAACTCAAGTAGCGGAGGCTTTCCAACGAATAGGGACACTCAAGTGGCAATGGGCAGGACATATCTGTCGAAGAGACGACGGTCGATGGGGAAGAAAATTATTGGAGTGGCGCCCAAGAACTGGAAAACAAAGCATTGGCTGACCCCCTGCAAGATCGAATGACGACATAAGAAGGATAGCGGGAGTGACCGAGATGCGTAAGGCAGAGGATCGAAGAGGATGGAGACTCGGATACAGGCTGATGATAATTATATTTATTTTGTTTTTATAAATTATATATTGATGTAAAATTTTGTAACGTCAATCCTTAAAAAATATAAATTTCATTATTGTATAAACTTTTAGTTGCGCTACTGGCATCGTTACCACAGAAGTAGCAACTTAATCTTTTTGGCCGTTTTCTGGTTCGTTCTGACACCTGTTATCAGAAATGCATTTCTCCGTCTGCCCCTTCATAGTACACAGAGTCAGACACCTGAAAAGTAGACACTCAACCCGCCTTTCAGACCCACCAAAGGAAAGCTCCCTTTGGCCGGGCTCCGACTGGAGCACTTCGACTCTGAATCTGAAAATTTCCACTGAAAATACAAAGCAAAACAAGCAACGCGTTCGCTCATAAAAGCTCGTGTATTTATCGCAGTGATAATTTTGCAACAGTTCTCATTCTGAAAGTACATGGAAGCT
Source organism: Glossosoma conforme (assembly GCA_022606575.1). Classification (NCBI taxonomy): domain Eukaryota; kingdom Metazoa; phylum Arthropoda; class Insecta; order Trichoptera; family Glossosomatidae; genus Glossosoma; species Glossosoma conforme. Next base: position 708,241 of record JAGTXR010000047.1, read on the forward strand.
TTCATAGATGAAGAACAATGTATTAAATTGTGTGTTACTCAAATATATTTGTTTTTCTATGGCAACTGTTGAGTACCTAAAAAAAAATTTGAAAAAGAAAATTTATTACATTATGTGTATTGAATTATCAAATCTCAATAATAATCCCATAAAATTAGGTTAATGTAATTGATATAATGAAAAAATAATAAAGAAATCATGCAGCTTCTTAAGAATTACTTACGTGATATTTTTGATAGGGTTTTCAACTGAATGCTGCCTTGTACTATATTGCCTATAAACATTTTTATTTCATTCCATTTTTCTTCCAATAGCCAGTATATCAATTGACATCAGCGATATAGCCCTTGCTGACTGGTACCGAAAACTACGATATAAAATATTTCGTACCATATTGTAATTTTGGACAAGTCCGGTCACGGGTGTGACGTAAGTTATAAGTCTGCCGCTTGGGGTGCTAGGGACGACAGCCCATCACGAGCGCGGCGGTCGTGTGCCAAGCGTCAGTGAGAGCATATTGTATTTTTGTCCCGGCTGAATGCTGTGACTAGGTGCGGGCCATAAGTTTGTAAAATTTATCGTAATTATATTTCAATGAGCTTCAGAAAAAGTATTTGTTTTTCTAAACTGCTCCTCAGCCTGCCAACACGCGACTGAATAAAAACCTTTTAAAAGAGAGGAGGATGTAACAATAAAAAAATCCTAACTATCGATTGATATGCTAATAGTGGTGCACATATTGATGAAATATATGCACTGGAGAGACCACGTCACGAACAATGAGGTTCTCAGGATAATCACGGAAGATAGGCACCTAATAAGAACCATCTCAGAGAGGCGAGCCCGATGGATCGCTCACATCGTGCGCCACGATGGTCTTCTTCACGACATTGTGGAGGGGATGGTGGAGGGTAGAAACTGTAGAGGGCGCTCTAGACGGGAGTATTTGCAGCAAGTATTTGAGGACATGATTTGTAGCGCTTATGATGAGCTGAAAAGGGTTGCGGAGGACCGAGAGGAATGGAGATCGAGATGCAAGATTCTGTTGCTGCAAGCCAATCCACCGGATTGATACTACGAAGAAAGACGCACTTATAAAAGGCTATGTATTGTCACATATATCGTGTCAATAAGCTGTATTTTATAATTTAAAATGAAGCAAATTTCAACATCGAAAAAAGACATTTCAATATTAATAAGATAAAAAAAAACAATGTTTTCAGCAGTCACTTTGAGATTCATTATAAATTATAAATATTTATTTATTTACCTTGTTTTTACATGGATCACGTAAGATAAGTTCTCTATTAGGAGACTGCAGTTTCGACTCACTCGTAGCCTTTCTCAATCTTTCACTTGTTAAGAGATAACTCTTAACGTCATCTCTTAAAAAGTGAAGGATTGAGAAAAGCTACGAGTTAGTCGAAACTGCAGTCTCCTAATAGAGAACTAATCTTACGTGATCAATATAAAAACAAGGTTAGTAAATAAATATTTATAAAAAATTAATGACTTTATATAGTGCAAGGTATGAAAGATTAAGTGTGTCTGAAGTGTGATATAACATACATTTGTACTTGAAAAGTGTGTTTTTGTATCATGTTATAAGAATAAATTATGTATTGGGAACTTTTTGAAATAAAATTTTAGTACTGTTAATATAATAAAACAGTTTGTTATAAGTTTACGAGTATGTATTTTAAAATTCAAATTGGTAACGAATTATAGAATACGTTTTTTTTTTTAGTTTAAGTTATTTTTTAAGGATATTTAAATGAATCGTTCACGTAACACTGGATATCGAGAGCTAGAATTATTTTCCGTTATGAAAGTCACGTAAACCATTTAATCGTCTCATTCATAATGCGATAAGCTCAGCCATTCCAGTCAATACAAATGCACAGAGAACGAGAGCTTTTCTGAATGTCATCTAGAGCTTTCAAAGCTTCGATAAAAAGGCATTTCTACCACAGCTGGAGTGTTGGCAAGTAGCCGCCTTAAGTTTTCCCTCGGTGCAACTTGCGCATTTGTGCAAGAACACACTTTCCAGAATATAAAAAGCTCTCGAAACAGTCAATATTTATTTTTATTGTTTACAAAAAGCTAAAGTACTTTTCGAATAATGTATTTATCAATATTATTTTTTCCACTAAACGTATTTAAAGTATTAGTTTTGAGATTCATTAAAACATCATTTTTTAAAAGGTTTCAATATAAAACAGATTGAACACGGATATAAATTATTGGTGGAATTTAATAATATTATATGTAAAAAAACGTTTTTTTTTTAAATTTATTCCACAATATATATTTTTGACGAAATGTTTCAGCAAGGCCAAATGGGCATCTTCAAGTCAGTTAGTAAAGTGAGTGTAGGCTCTATATAAAGCAAAGAGTGCGTGAAAAGGTGGCTATGAATTTTGTGATAGGTATATGTATTTTGGAAATTATTAATGTATAAGGGAATAAATTCTAAAAAATATTTTATTTATATCTGATATTATGAAATTCCAGCGAGAATTATCGTTTGAAAAAAATCAGAATAACATTAAACACGGCCTTATTAAATTATTGATGAACGCGTTTTGGTTTTCAATCAAAATTTCTTCAGTATTAATATATATAGATGATCATAAAATAAAGTATAAATATTAATTTATAAAGCTATTATAATAACGTGGAATATTTTTGTACGAAACATGTGATAAGGTGTATAATTGAAAAAAATACTTACCTACAGGAGTAGTCAAGTCAAAATCTTGTGCAAACGTTAGGATTGTGTTAGCATTGCTGAGGGTATGGTCGCTTCAGAGGTAAATTTTCACAGCTTCCCAAACAATCAACACTATAAACAAACTTCTCGAGAGGAACTTGGATGATGGACCATCCATCGTCTATCTGCTGCAGTCCCCAGAAAATTATTTTGTAAAAGTGAAGAGATTTAATGGTATTGCACATGGCGTTTTAAGTTTTTAGTTTGGTGAAATTTCATCTTCACCATATCACCATTCCCAAGTGTAGTATACGACTGACGCGAAATGCTCCTACAAGCTTTGTCAGCCACTATAGTTCTCGTTTTATCCCGTTTTGCCGGCGGTTGTAGCTCAATGGTCAAAGCGTTTGCTTTGCAAGCCAAAGGTCGTGGGTTCAATCCCCGACGGAGATGTAAAAAAAAAAAAACTATTTCTGACCTCTAAAATAGCCTTGGTTGGTGTGAATTTGATCCCTCACCCTTAAAACGACAGTCATAGCCTATCAATTAAAATTTGTGTTAGACCAAAGTCGTTCCGTGAAGACCATCCATTCATAGTAATTTCCTCTAATAATAAGGATGATGCGTGAATCTTCGGCTGTTGTCTATAGGGTTGGTGGATTAACACTTCACTTGCAGCGCTTAGTCGCCATATGCACTATGGTAAGCATCATAGATTTCAGAATTACTTTCACCATCTGTCGGTATTCTGCTGTATGTGCTTACATAAAAAAAACACCTTCTCCTCTTGACCGACAGTAGGATAAAAGTATGCCCTAACCTGCCTCACTATATAAGTATGTTTGTACAAGTAGATTATAAGCAAACAATAACTAAATTACTAAGTTTTTATTGTTAAGCGCTGATGCAGACGAGATCTTTTTCCGAAACAAAGTTAAATCATAAATTACGTTACCCATTTAAGCATGGATCATAAAGTAAGTTCAAAAACATTAAAACTTAAAACGATTAGATGAATTATTGGACTTTTTCTAACTTCTGAAATTAAAATCACCATAATAAACATAAAACAATTAGAATACTAAGTTAGAAATCTATTTAGTGCTGAATTGACTTCGAAAACCAGAATTTATAAAAAACTAATTTAAAAAATTTAGTTACTGGCTTAAAAATTTTAGATGGAAAAACATTGTTATCAGATTTGGAGAAAGAATAAAAATAGACTGAAATGGGAATAAACAAGTATTCAGTTTTATGAACTATATATTTGTAAGTACACTATTTAATTTACCGGAAAGAATGTCGTTTTTTTTGGAGTGGTTTTGAGTGGTCAGTTGTGTTTCGGCAGTTGAACTTTTACAACGTGTTCTGTGCTGTTTCTCTGACTACGTATACCTGGAGTGTACTAAGACTAATAAACAAAAAAAAAATTAATCACTGTATTTAATTGAGAGCTTTGTACCGAATGAGGAATTTATTCGAAATATTATGCTTTACCATTTCATGAAGAAAGAAAGTGCAACACGTGCTATGTGTTGCACTTAAATTTGTGGATTACTGGGAGATATTTCAAATATTCTTAAATGCCAGAGGTGGCTTACACAATTAAAATCCATCAATTTCTTATATCCTGCATCCTTCCTCCACGCGGCCTCGTGACGAATCCGCGATTTGTCACCTTTTTTTTAAAGACTTCAAGTGGAACCTCTCATAACGAGCATAATTCGTTCCAGAATCTTGCTCGTTATGTGAAAAGCTCGTTAGGAACAATTATACTTTTAAAGACATGAATATTTCATTTTCTTAAACAAACAATTAAGAAAACATTATTACAAAACAAACAAAAAAAGAACAAATTAAAAAAATATATCACAATTTATAGAAATATACGTAAGTCCAAAAGCTCGCTACACAGACGATTGAAAGAAATTATTTCTACAAACAAATTTATTCATAAAGTTTATCTCTGACCTGGGCTTTCCTCATGTGGAATATATCAACCTTCAATACGATGCCTTTAAACAGTCTGATCACTTTCCTAAGAAGCATAGTCTCTGGTAGGTAATTCAATTTATTCTTTCTTACAAATTTTACAAATTAAAAAAAAGTTAAATTTTACTGAAGTACAATCAAGATTAATACACACGTATAAGTTTTTATGATAAAGTACTTAGAACAAAGCAATAAAGAAAAGCAACAGAAGATCCCAATGCTCATTAAACAGACGACGCCAACAAACCATTTCTTCAAAGAAACACGTGGAGTTCATGCCTGAATTGGGCCTTTAGTGAAATATATCAACACCCGAAGCGATTTGGTTGAGCAGTCTGATCCCTCTCCTAAGAGGCATAGTCTCTGACAGGTAAGTGAGCGAACATACTGTGCCTCCTTAACCTCCGAAAATATTTTCAAAATATAATAAATATATTCGTTTTTTTTACATAAACAATATTCACGGTAATTTAAGAATATATTTATTTGATTTTATTGTTTAACTTGAAAATAAATATTTATGAACAGCAGACAAAGACACAAGAAATAAATTAAAATTAAATCTCTCATTAAGCAATATATTTCAGTAAAAAGCAATATTCTCCGTGGGCGCCCAGAAATTAATTATAAAATATTGAGTCTGGAATTTAGATTCTGTAATTATTCTAACTAAGCGCTTAATAAATGCTTAAATAAAGCAAGTAATTAAAAATGAGAGGGGGCAGGGGGGACTATTTAAATAATGAGGTTTATATTATAATCGATGAAGTTTTCTTCGAGGAGCAGTTTTTAATTGCTTGGACATAAATTCGTTACTTAAAGTTTTTTCGATTAAACGAATTTCGATATTATTTTAAAGCCAACTTTTATATTGACTTATTTTATTATTCTGATCGTAAATTATTTGCATATTATTTATTAAATAATATAAAGAGTGGTTCGTTTATATAAATAAATAAATATTTATTTTATTGAAAATTACTGATTTACAAATCGTAAAAAAAACACTATTATTCTTTATTTAACTCAAATACATGTTTTTTTTTTAAATAACAAAGCGATATGAAAGTAAAGGATTTAACCATCTTAACTAATGCGTTTTTCATGTTTGTTTTAGTATAAGTTTTTCCCCAAGGGTTGTCGATTAAATTTCATTGTTTTTTAACGCGTAACACTTAAAAAATTTCAGATTTATATAAATTAAAAATTAATTAAGTTTGTGACCATCTTGGGTACCCTTTGCTCCGGTAAAAGGAGGACTTTCTCAGTTTTCGCTTGAATTTTAATCATATTGGTAAAGTTGAGACTAAATCTGTAAATTTTTAATGGATTCCAGCGCCGAATCGTGCTTCCTATTATGTGACATAATACACAAAAACGAAAATTCTTGAGTCAAAAAATATTAATTTAAAGCTCCGCAAGCAACTTGCCAAAACATTTGTTTTGAGCATCTTGATGTACGGCTGTGAGACATGGTGCTTATCTGAAAATGGTGAAAAAAGACTAAAGGCCTTTGAGATGTGGTCATACAGAAGAATTTTCGGAATTTCCTGGAGAGACCACGTCACGAACAATGAAGTTCTCAGGATAATTAAGGATGATAGGCACCCAGTTAGAACCATCTCAGAGAAGCGATCGGTCACAGCATGCACCACGATTGTCTTCTTCACGATATTGTGGAGGGGATGGTTGAGAGTAGAAACTGTAGAGGGCGCTCTAGACAGGAGGATTTGAAACAAGTTTTCGAGGACATGAGTTGTTGTTCTTATTCTGAGCTGAAGAGGGTTGCGGAAGACCTAGAAGAGTGGAGATTGAGATGCAAGATTAAGTTGCTGCAAACTAATCCACCGGATTGATACTACGAAGAAGAATACATAAACTGTGGCAATCAAAGTTGTAGGAATATTGGAGTGTTTTGGAAGTGTTGTGATCTGTGAATTTTTATGCGTGTTAGGAAGAGATCAATGGAAAAACATAGACATTCCGAACATTGAAAGAAAATAAATATCACCGCGTTATAATAAGTAAGCTTAATAGTTAAATTTTAACCCTTTCATTACGGCTTGGTTTAAATACAAATTATACTGTCAGTTATAAAACTAGTATTTGAAGCATAAATGTTTTTATCTGGTCTATTTTCATATATTGAATTGGTTTTTGTAACCTTAAGCTATCATATGATGCATAAAAAACTATTCTTAGAAAGTAGCTAAACGATATATCACGTCAAACGATGTCAACGGTCGGGGAATCTTATAACGGCATATGCCGACATCCGATGCGAAAGGGTTAAAAATAACACTTACTTTACTTATTTACTTTGTGGCAGACATCTGTTTTATCTATTGTACCAACTTTTGCATCTATTTATTGTCTATTAATGTGTCAAGAAATGTCCTATGTTTAAAATTTTCTTGCAATTTCATTGCAAATTGAGCGTATGACAATGATTTATTTACGTTAACCTTTTAACTGCCGTCAGGTACATGTATAGCGCTACCCAGCACGCCACAAATTTTACGACAAAAATAAAACATTCTAAACATATCGTTATAAAAAGTGTAATAAAGTTTATTTATAAAACTTACCAAATAAATGAAGAGTACGCCAGTCGTGCAGACATTTATCCATAATCATAAAATTAATTGTTCGTTGTGCATTGTTGATTGTTCATTTAAAACGGCGCGTCTTAAGACGTAATTTTTGTATGAGCGGCGCTCCGTTCACAGAAAATTATGCGTCTTAAGACGCTTTTGGCAGTTAAAAGGTTAAATGCTTTTGAAGACTTGGATTGTTTCACGTTTGGGATGCTTTAGTTTGAATGCGACTCCCCGTAAATGAAAAACGGTCTTGTGAAACGATTCACAGCATTACCGATGCCGTTTGTGATTGCAACCATCTGCCGCGCTAAGTGCAATCTAGCCGGAATGGCCCGAACCGCACTCTGCGACCGTAAGCCGATAGAGCTCCGCACACAAGCGGCGCTTCCCTCCGCCCGGGCGCGTGTCGTAGCAAAGTTTCACAATAGCCTCGCCGTGTTGTGTGCAGATAATTACGCCGGACGACACTCTGTAAAGGACACTGCAAGCGGGTGGGCAAACATCCTAGAGCACGTCTTGGCTGAGACCTTATTGCGTCTTGTATATTAAGACTAGGAACACAATGGTATTAAAATTAATTAATTCGATGCAAATCATCACACTATATCCGCCTTCTTAAATGAAGAGTATATTCATCGTAATTACCGTTATAAAGTACTGTCAATTGACATAGTATAGCCGGCGTGTATAGCTCAATGGTCAAAGCGTTTGCTTTGTAAGTCAAAGGTCTTGGGTTTGATCCCCGACGGAAATAAAAAAAAACTATTTTGAATCAATTTCTGAGCTCTTAAATACCCCCGGTTGGTATGAATTTTATCCCTCACCCGTAAAATGCCAGTCATATCCTAATAATTGAAATAAGTGTTAGACGAAAGTCGTCCCGTGAAGACCACCCATTCATAGTAAATTCCTGTAATAAAAAGGATAATGCGTGAATCTCGGACTGTTGTGTATGGCATTGGCGGGTTAACACCACATGCATCGCTTAGCCACGTGCAGCACGATAAAGCGTCATAGAATTCTACAGGTGAGACAGAATTACTATCACCATCTATCGGTATTATCCTGTACCTTACATAGAAAAAAACTGCTTTCAAATAGCATGGTGATAAATAAACAAGACGTGGCTCTATTAAGAGTGAATGCTATGTAAAACACATATTTTTCTCTGATTCAGTAATAAAATATATGTTTAATATAAATATATGCGTTGTAAAATTGTAACTTTTTTGACTTTTATGTTTCAATGATCTGCATTGCTTTATCATGTGAAATAAAATTAGACAAATATTCACACTTCCTTTTTTCAATTTAAGTACCTTTTTAAATAACTATTGAAACCTTGCGAATTGTCTGGTGAAAATTCAAGACACTGCGCTTGTTTTAAAAATAAAATGTTACTGGACCAATCTTTATTGTACTTGTTTCCTCTATTTTTGGAGATAATATAAAGGTATAAACTGATTCGATGTTGAAACAAGCTAAATAAAGCTTGATACAGTTGTACTCGTGCTGTGAATAGCATTATGAACCACAGCTTTACACTATTCCTTCGGAGTATCAATCTAACTTTGGAGTGTGTTGAGAGTTCGTATATTGCGTTTTACTAGTTTTATGATTTCACTCTAAAGTTTTCTTCTGAACATTTAGTGTTGCAGAACAACATGAAATGAATTTCAGACAGCTTTTGTTGAGCATAACATTTTGTTATACACGGAGAAATTTGACTACAATATTATAAATTTGATTTTAAGAATAAGACTAAACTCGTAATATTCTTTTATATTAAAGATCGTTATTATATGTTCTACAACTAACCAAAAATATTAACTTAATACTTAATAATATGGTCGTTTTGAAGAGCTGCCACAACTGTCAAAATAATGGTGTCAAAGTATGCATCTAAATTTAAGTAATGTTAATAGAAGATCTTTATACATAATAAATAGTACAATCACTTAAAAATAAATGTAAAATTAATTATATTATTGTATATTTTTGAAATAAAAAAGTAAACTACCTTATAGTTTAACATTTCATTGATAAAATCAATAATTTTGTATAGTGTTCCCATACTCAAATTGAAAACAATTATTGTAGTTAACGCAAAGGGAAACATAAAAAATAGGAGAGCAAAAAAAAACAACAACTACTACAAAACAATCCGGCAGACAGACAGTTGTGTGCCCGGGAGAGGGATAGATTAGTTCAATCCCGTTGCAGGTGAATTCCAATTTACACGTCAGGACGTAGCAGGTGTATAAAAGGTGGATGTAAAAAGCAGGTTTTCCATTTGAAGTACTGGGCACATTGATTGCCTGCCAGACCAAGCATGAATACACTCTGCCCATGCAGAATAGGAAGTAAAATAACATAACTATCAATGCGATGTGATATATTGAAGCCTTTGATTATTCTTTTTGCATGGAGTAAAAGCTTTGAAAGTATTCTGTAATTGATCTTTAAAAATTAAAGTAATTTTTCTGAAATTCAGTGGGCCTGAAAAAGTTGGTGTCTGATGTAGAAAAAATATTTTATTTATAATTTTTTGAAAAGTTTATGTTAACACTTTTATTGGCTGATAGATAGACACAAAAATAACTTTATTCAATTATAATGTTTGTTTATAAAACATTTAAAAAATTATAATTATTCAAATTGCAACACATAATATGAATTGATATGCCATATTTATAATTAAAAATGAGGGCCTGGCAGTTTTACAGCGGACCGACTGAATGTGACTGCGGCGTGGAGCAGACCCTGTCACACCTTCTGGAGTGTGCGCTGTGCCCGAATAGCTGCACCCAGGAAAACCTGATGATGGCCAGAAGTAACGCCATCGACATCGCCCACTTCTGGGCAGACAGGATCTGACCCTGTTGTTTCCGACACGATTATATATATAAAATTAAAAAAGTGATTTTTTAATGAATTTTGTATTTGGTGGACACAAGAAACTGTAAAAGGATTAATTCTTAAATTCATTTCAAGTCAAATAAAATGAATTGCTGTCTTATGTATTGCTTTTAAAAGAATTTCTATACAAAATTATTACACTTAAATTAAAATATTTGTAATTATCTTGAAAAAATAACATGTCACAGACAAAAAAGTACAATTAATTACGTTTTACACAAAATAGGTCATATTTTATTTTTTGTATCAATTGAAAAATGAGTGTATATCAAGTAATACAACTAGGACCAAGAAAATTCTCAAAAGAATTTAACAGGCGTATACAACTGGGATGGGCAGCAGTTGGAAAACTATAGTACATTTTTAAAGTGAAAATTCCGCAATGTCTTAAAACTACGGCGTTTAACCAATGCATCCTCCCTGTATTAACTTATGGCGCAGAGGCATGGAATCGAACAGCAACTCTTACCCATAAATTAAATCTCACCCAGTGTGCTATGGAGAGATCCATGTTCTGAGTGTCACTAACAGATGGAATCCAAAACGAGGAAATACACAGAACTTAAGTAGTGGAGGCTACCCAACTAATAGGCACACTCAAGTGGCAATGAGCAGGACATATCTGTCGAAGAGACGACGGTCGATGGGGAATAAAAGTATTGAAATTGCGTCCAAGAAATGGCAAACGAAGCATTGACCACACCCCTGCAAGATGTTCTGATGACATAAGAAGAATAGCAGGAGTGACCAAGATGCAGAAGGCGGAGGATCGAAGAGGATAGAGACTCATGCGGGAAGCTTACGTTCAACAGTGGACGGATAAAGGCTGATGATGACGATGATATTAAGTCACTAGTATTTTAAGAACAATTTATTCAGAATATGACTAAATAAGTCTTACATACCATTTGCCTTTTTTTAACGATCAAACTAGTCCTGGTGAAATTCTTGAAATTTAAAAATTCTACATAGTATGAGCTTACAGAGAATCAGCTATAGAGATGATTTGTGACTAAGCAAAGGTCATGGCAGCTGGCAGAACTGTATTATGGCAATAGGTATCTATTATATGCTTAAGCTAGGAAGCGCATATTCAAGTATATGTACATTCAACAAACGAATGTAATAACGCTCAATAATAATGCCGCTATAAACAGTATCACTAACTATTCATAACAATTCCGTTTCGTAGCATCGTAGCACCGCAACACCAGCGTAGAGGGGTGCTTTATAGTTCGGTTAAAGAAAGCTTATGGAAATTACGATGAGCGTATTCAGTAGTCGGTTTCCTGTTCAGCTGAATTTATTATTTTCATATTCACTGCGTCGCTTGGTCCATTATCTTTGCGGATTCGCAATTAGTACTTTAGCCATTTTGCCAGTGTGACAATTCTAATCTTCATTCAATTTCATATTCAGACTCATTTTAGAATAATATAATTAAATATTTTTTAACTTAAGCAAAGTACATTAATAACAAATTTGTTTTTCAGGAAATGTTTATTTATGAGAAAATTCTGAGCTTAACGTGTGTTTATCGCAAAGACTATATTTTCATCATCCTTATTCAAGTTTCTTTTTAATTTAAAGCATATGGAGAATGAAATTAAAACACGATACTAAGAGTTTTTTGAAATTAATTTTACTTACTTTTATTGAAAAAGATTAGTACTTTTTTACCATAGCAATGGATTATAATCGATTATGAATTATCGTTATAATTATTTTATTCAATTGTGAAAAATGGATAATAATATTTATTAAATGTGCTAAAAACAAACTTAAGACGTAATTTTTTCTTCTATGTCAACCAATCGGGGATATTTAAGAGCTCAGAAATCGATTACAAATCTTTTTTTTATACGCAAATATATCATGCACAAATTAATATAAAAAGTCTGGTGTGTAATATATTGCTTAAGAGAAGAAAATGCTCTATTTAAAAAATAGTTTTTATCGTTTGAAAAGGTCATGGAATTAAATTGCCGTCTTTTATGAGAAATAATCGAATTTACTCTTAAATTCAGTATTCAGTTCTCTGACGTAATTCGTTTCAAGTAAGTAACTTATATTTTTATCTGATATAACTACTTGTATGTTGTAGGATGTAGTTCAATTATTTTATTTTTGAAGTTGAATATCGATTTAAAACAGTTTAAAATAGTTTTATGGAATCTTTATTTATTCTAAAAAATAGTTTCATTCTTATATACACCAAGAGTATTATAAATTTTCTCTACTTGCTTCACAAACGTTGTTCAACGCTCTATATGCTCTATTTGCCTGTAACATAACATACACAACGTGTCTATTTCAAAAACTTCTATTAACAGGCGAACGGTTTCGACGTGACGTTTGCACCTTTTATTCCGTCTGTCGTTTCAATAAACTTATTGTCTTTCGATATTTTGTTCATTCTGAAAACAAAGAAAATACGATTTCTGGAAGTGCTAATACATTTCTTTGACAATTTGAATTAAGGAATATAGAGAACGTTTGTATATATAAAAAAAACTTTTTTCGATTTAATGTTTTTATGCATTAGACCATAGGTTCCCAAACTTATTTCACTCGTGGACCCCTTAACACGATTTTCGGTTATCCGTGGACCCCCTGATCATCATCATCATCATCATCATCAGCCTGTGTCCGTCCACTGTTGAACGTAGGCCTCCCGCATGAGTAGGCCTCCCGCATGAGTTAGGCCTCCCCCTGATGATATTGTGGCTTTTCGGTTGAGCCGTGTGTGGTGAACTTCTTTCAACCACCATAGCAGGGGTCTTCTTCAGGATTAATAATTTATTTAGTTTTAAGTTGGTTTATTCAGATTATGCATTTTTTTTACCTTTAAAAATATATATTATTTGAATAAACCAACTAAAAACAAAATAAATTTATGGCGGTCGAAATATTGGTTGCAGGAAGTTCACCACACACGGCTCAACCCAAAAGCCACAATATCACTTCAGGTACATATCCTTGTTCTCATTGTTATGCGACGACGTCAGTTCTGTTTGTTAATAGTTTATAGAACTTTTTTACCTTTTCGATCACTTTTTTTATATCAGTGATCGCTTTAATTTCCCGAGGTAGACTATTGAAGTTTACTATTCCATTATATTTGTAACAATTTTGTAAATTAAAATTGTAACGAACCCAATCATAATTTACGATCTGTTACAACTAGGCGAAAAATAAATGCATTTAATGGGAGGGATGAACTTGATGATTTAATAATAGTTTTTCAACATTTGGCATCAATTTCGTGAGATTTAATCTCAAATCTCCTCGTTTGAGGGTATCCAGTTTGTTTCTTTTTTTGTTATGAGATTGGCAACTGCACTGAAGCCCCTTTCCACTAGGTATGAAGATGGAAAAGCAAGTAAAAACTTTCTCGTAATATTCCACAATGCGGGATAAGTGACAGGTATGTCCTTTTGAAGCCAAAATTGCTGATATCCTTTTTTAAACTGTGCTTTGAGTTCTTCGTTAGTTGATATTCCGATTATTTCCTCTTGTAATATGACATTTGTTTCTTCAATGTCACCACCATATGGATTTATTATCCACTGTGGTATTACCATAGTCAAAATATCCTCAAACCTTGTTTCAAAGTCTGAATATAGGGCATTTAAATGTTGAACGTAGGTTGAAACATCGTCTTCCTGGCAGCTTATCTGTGACAGATTGGGGAACTGGGAAAATTCGCCCCGACCAATATTTTGCTTCCTTAGCTTTATTCTGGCAAGAAACGCTGAAATGATGGACTTTGTTTGAATCAAATTAAGACTGTCACCTTGTAATTGCAAGTTAACCGCATTAAATTTAGCAAACAAATCTGTTAATTAGGCAATGTCCGTTTTCCACATCATTAAGTTTTCTTTTAAAATTCTATTTTTATCATCCAGAAACTCTAAAATAGTGTCAAAGAGAGCAAAAAATCTTGTCAAGCACAATCCTTTCGACAGCCAGCGCACTTTGGTGTGAAGGATTAAATGATGAAAGTTCTCATCATTTTCGTCACACAACTGCGCAAATAGCCGCGTATGCAACGCATTGATTCGGATTCGGTTTACAGCATCAATGACTAATTGAAGAGATTCATGCAATCTAATATTCAGATTTTTAGCAACTAAATGTTGTCGATGAATGACACAGTGTATTGCTAACACCCCGGGTACATTTTGTTTTGAATAGCTTATAAAGCCACGATAACGCCCAACCATGGCAGGAGCTCCATCTGTAGAAACTGACATAATATTTGACAAAGGAATTTCTTTTTCTGTGAAGTAATCCTTCAAAACATGAAATATTGATTCGCCTTTAGTGTCGGTTGGCAAAGTTCTCGCAAATAGCAGTTCTTCGTGGATTTCTTGATCCATAATGAAACGAGTATATGCCAATAATAATGCTTCATTATCAGGTAAAGTTGACTCATCCAGCTGTAGAGAGAAATGAGTCGTTTGCAAATAATTGCACAAGAAAATTTCAATATCATAACTCATTTCATCAATACGTCTTTGAACTGTGTTGTTGCCTAAAGGAATTTTGTTAATTATATCAGATGCAGGTTGGTGTAAGACAGTTTTTAAAACCTCTTCGACTGCTGGCAAAATTAACTTTTCTCCGATAGTATGCGGTTTTCCAGATTTTGTTATAAGTAACGATATATTGTACGACGCCCGCAAACTATCATCGTTTCTTTTTGACGTCGAGCCGAACATTTCGTTTAGCGAAGGTACCATCACTTTATTTTTGAGTGTTTGAAAGTATTCCAAATCTTTATCTGTTTTATCAGGGTGACATCTTTTCAGGTGAATCTCCAGCTTAGATGGTTTCATAGATTCATTGGTTAAAACTTTGTTGCATAAAAGGCACAAAAGCAATTGTTTGTTCGACTGTGATGGAATGAAGTCGAACTTCAAATAATCGACATTGTACTGTCCACATTTCTTTTTAGATTCGGCCATGTTTAGTATCAGTTATCTGTTGACATAATAATTATATATACAAATAAAACATAGCAATAATAAAATCATTTTAAATATACGGAAATATTATAATATCGATTGTTTAAAAGTTAACTATTGAGGAGTGTGTGTATGTTTTAATATTAAACTAACATTACGAGAGTTGATGGATGACTGGGGGCGGGGCGGGGCCGGGGGCGGCTGCTCACGTCTTATTAGTCGATCTTATATATATCATAGACGGGAGTATTTGCAGCAAGTATTCGAGGACATGAACTGTAGCGCTTATGCTGAGCTGAAAAGGGTTGCGGAGGACCGAGAGGAATGGAGATCGAGATGCAAGATTCTGTTGCTGCAAACCAATCCACCGGATTGATACAACGAAGAAGATATATATACGATCCTATAACCCAAAGTACAATGGAAAAGCTTTGTGGCTTAGTATCGCAAAATATAAGTATACTTATATTAATCAACTTGTAAAGAACAGAATAACAAGAGCGAGTTATAGGTCAATACAGTAGGTATTTAAGATAGATTCTGTGTCCCAATTGTAAACTACCCTTGTTTATATACCCATGGACCAAATAACGTCAGTCTCGCCTTTCTTGATTTTGGCGACAGGCACATTTTTATTGTTTCCTGACCTAAATAGAATTTCAGAAAAAGGGCAACTTTTATTTATTTATTGATTTACAATAGCCAAGCTTTCTCGTAAAAACATACGTGATAATCGTGTGAACACATAGTGCAGTGTGGTAATTAGAGATACTCATAATACTTTATTGCATTTTTATGAGGGTGTTATTTAAAAAGAGAGATGTACCCTATTGTATTAGTTCTCCTCTAAGGCTCCAGAAGAAATCGCACTTCAAGTTCGTGTCAGAACATTAAAGCTGCGGATTATAATTTAATAGTATTTGAAAAAAAATGCACTTTACTTATATTTAATTGCTCAATAACATTTAACTTTTCTCTGGAAGCGAAAACTATAAAGCAATAATAATTAAGTAATTTGTGTTCTTCGGTGTCGGCGAGTAACGAGATCCTGGCCAGATAACAAAATTAGACGGACCCGGTGGTGAGATGCGATTCGCTTTGTAGACCTCCATTTAAATAAGGGTTGGACTCCAACCCGTATTTTAATTATTTTTGTCTCAGGCTAAGAAATTAATTGTATCCACTTTAAAATATTTACATCACACATATCTCATTTATATATTGCTATTTATTGTAACTTCCAAATTAATACTGATGTGTTAAAATTTCTAATAATTTTATTTTGAACCCTCCGTGGACCCCCTAACGATGTTCATGGACCCCCAAATCAATTTTAATTTTCCATGGACCCCCTGGATGATCCCATGGACCCCTGGGGGTCCACGTGGACCACTTTGGGAACCACTGCATTAGACCAAGAATAAAATAACATTTCTAACATGATTTTTGTTAGTGCGCTGAAATTCAAGAAAATTACTCGCTTACCAAACATGAATAGGTTACCATTTGCTGTTATTATTTATCATAATTTTTAATTTATTTCATTAAAAAAATAACAAATTAAAAATATTTAATTTCGATTCACATTTATTTTAAGCGATTACATGTTTTGGCCTATCTGGAGACCATCTTCAATAATGATTATCATTTTGATTATAAAATTATTGAAGATTTTCTTCCAGGGAGGCTAAAAAATAAAATTGTTTAAAATAAATGTGAATAAAAATAAATATTTTAAATTTGTTAATTTTTAAATTAAAATTAATTTAAAATTATAATTATGCAGTTTCATCAAGTGCTGTCAGTTGATAACCTTAATGTTCCTCTACTATACCTCAAAATAAGCTTGATATATTACGTTATATAAAACTTATATTACAATTATTAAACAAAGTATAAAATAGACTGAATTACTATTAAAAGTACACTATTAACCAAATATAAAATATAAATAATACATATTTTTTACAAAATTTATTTGAAATTTTGGCCTTTACAGTAATCGCATATGAAAATATATTAAATTAAAGTTTTTCTGTTTTTAAGCTAAAATGTTGTTTGTTTCTTTAAAAATATATAAATACGTAAAGAAATAAAATAATTGAATGATCTGTCGTTAATGGTACTCTCCTGAAAACAACTGTTATAAAGTACCATTTAAAAAAAATCACAGTAAATTATTCACATTTGAGCCTAGATATTTACTCCTTTATGAAAAATATTTACAGTTTTCCAGTTTTCAGGAGCGTTGCCAAGCAGACGGACTTTATTGCACTCAGCTTCGGCTGTAGATAAATTTTAATTTGCACGCCATTAACACTCTCGTTGTCCGAGGCAGCCATTAGTCGGGGGAAGAGAGCCTGAAAATATTTCCCGTTTTCAGGAATGGTTCGACTGTCGGTTCCTTTATTTTCAGCACATTGCGGCGTATCTTTTGACGGCGAGCGGAACAAACAGTTGTGCATTTATTTATGGGTTCTAACTACACTACAATAACAATAAAGTAGACTTTAAAATATTTCAATTGCAGAAATTGTGTGAAACATTTGAATTGGATCATTTTTTGTTATTATTTTTATAAGTTGTAATATACTGACATGATGATGATGAAGTCATTACTGACTAGTACTGAAACCTCGATATACAATCTTTCGTCTCCTTTTTCTGGTCGCATGTCGTGAATTTATGTGCGCCATGCTGTCATTTTGGACGGGTCCGCTAAAGGGTTGTTAGTTGGAATCACCGCCGCTCGTGAAGCGGGTGAGAGCCCATACCGAGCGCGGAGATTAGTTGGTCTCCATCCTTTAGCAAGACAAGGTGGAATAATGGCCAGCGGCATGTCATTTCACCTGGCCGGAAGCTTGTAAAGTTTTTTAAAAACGTAAATATGTCAATGTGCTTCTGAAAAAGTATTTATTTGCTGACTTGCAATAGTCTCACATAGGTGTGACCACTTATGAAGCAATATGCAGCTGAGTTGTGACTTGACAAGTGATGGATTAAGAAAGGCTACGAGTTAGTCAAATCTGAATCCACCTAAACAGAGAACATATCTTATGTGATCCATGTAAAAACAAAGTAAATAAATTAATATTTATAATTTATTAATTAACTTATATATAGTATAAATTATAAAGCTACTAGATTTTGAGATCCTTAAATTTTGTATACATAAACGAGTATATTCAGGATTAATTAATGAGCTAATTGTGTAAAATAATGGTATATCATGCCCTCACGCGACGGAATAACATCTTCTTGAGAGAGAGGAGGATGTTAATACAAGAATATACCAGTAGGTTATGAATGTGATTCAGAAATCTCTCTGACTTCTCTGATTTTTTTTTTAATTCTTTTTTTTTTCAACAAAAAACAAATGAAGAAAAAGGTGTTTGCTCGTGTTACGCTTCAAATAACACACAAGGTTTTATTATTATATAAAATGATACAAAAAAAAATAAACATTTGAGACAATTCCATGTCGGTCTTGTTAAGCACGCGCGTTATTCTTAGTGTAGTTTAACAGCAACTGACCGTCAAAACCAAACGGCAGATAATGTATTTTACGCTTACCATATTACATATAGCTAATCGCTGCATGTGAAGTTCTACCAACAGCACATACTCTTTCCCGACATTCAAGTATTATTAATTTTACATGAATTAACTATGAATGTTTGTTGTTCTTGCGATAACTTTTATCTTCCACCAATTTTAATTGATTCGCTATGACCTGCATTTTACTCGTCAGAGATAAAATTTACACCAATAATTGAAAGCTTTAGAAATCAAACTTGATTTTTTAAAATTAATCTTTACAGATAAATTGTGTTCTAAACCATAACCTTCAGTTTTCATAAGCGATGACATTACTACTAATTTATACCAGCCAGTAATTTGGTAAAAATGAAATATAATATTTATTATTAAATCAGTTTTTACTCATTTTTAAGTGAGAAGTTGTGGGGTCGAACCTATAGCAAAATAAATGAAGTCTTGTAACTTCTTGAAACTTTCAAAAGATCTTTATTATTTTTTCAGTTAAATTATTACATTTTTTTTTTAAATTAAAAAAGTACAAACGAATGCATTTATTTTAGGCGCACACAATTTTAACTAATAAATAAAACGTCTTAGCCATAAATTTGTGAAATCAGACTTAAATCTGAAAAAAAAAAACGGTTTAATTTGAATTATTATTAGTGCCATTATTTCAGACCTCTGAAAATCACGAAAAGGAGCGAGAGAAAGCCTCCCCAAGTTGGCCGATGAAAGTCTTGCGAAACTTTCTCTGAAATATTATTATTTATTGTTAGCGCCGAATCGTGTAATAAATCTTGCATTTGCAAAAAATAATCATTCTCGAGTAATGGCTTTAAAAACGCTTGCCATGACTATAAATCTCAAACCGTTCTTATTTTTGACAACTTTTAAGAAAAATATTCGTTTTTATATTAGACATCATTTTAGGTAGATGCATTAAAGTACTCATAACCATTTTGCCATTTTTTCGTATATATTTAATAGCTGAAGTGCTATGTGCAAAGTCTCGTTTAAAGTCAGCATACCGAAACCCCGCCGAGTACATTGTCTATTCGAAAACTTTTCTTGGGTGTTCGATAGTACTAGTCTTCTAAATCGACCTCATATCATTGAGAATTATTTTATCGCATCTAAATGCGTTGATAGAACGAATTCACACAATATTTCTAGAAGTTGTGTCAGTTAATTATCAGTTAAATAACCTACAAAATTATTCATGACTGTTGTTGCTTAACATTGGTGCATTTGATATTTTTTCATGTAAGAACATACAGGAGAATACCGACGGATGATGATACTAATTCTGAAGACTCACCTGTTGAATTCTATGACGCTTACCATGGTGAATATGTCTAATCGCTGCATCTGGAGTGTTGATCCGCCAACATCAACAGACTACAGCCCGAGATTCAAGCATCATTTTTATGCTGAATTTTGTAATTATAGTTTTTAGAGCGCGGGTATAGCTCAATGGTCAAAGCGTTTGCTTTGCAAAGCAAAGGTCGTGGGTTCGATCACCGACAGAGATTAAAAAAAGAAGCATTTTTAATCGATTCGTGAGCTCTAAAATACCCCCGGTTAGTGTGAATTTGATCCCTCACCCGTAAAATTCCAGTTTTAGCCTATTAATTAAAATTGGTACTAGACGAAAGTCGTCCCGCGAAGACCATCCATTCATAGTAAATTTCTGTAATAATAAGGATGATGCGTTAATCTCGGGCTTTTGGTATTCCTTTGTATTTTCTTACATAAATGTTTAAAAATGTGTGTCCGACGAGCGCACAAAAAGTGACGAAAGATTGTACAACGAGATTGTAGGTGTATCTATCTGATATTACAATTAAATTCAAAATCTGTTCCATAAAATTAATCAAACAAAAATGTTTTAGAATAATATCAGACCATAACACAGTATAAACAAATCGATATTGATGTGAAGCGTTAGTGAGTAATGAAACAATTAACGCTGAATCAGCGTAACGTATAAATAACTAGTTATGTAAATAGTCTTGTATTGTGCATTGTTGCTCGGGGAACAATAGTTGTTCTTAACAGTCAAACAATCCCCTGCTATATTTACTACCGGAAATAAAATTAACCGGTAACAATTATACAGACGATTGGGCAGGGAGCGACAGCCTTTCGGATATGCAATATTTTTTATTATTATCAAAATCAAAAGATCGTCTTTTGTAATATTTAACGCACTTAAAACGAACTTAAGTGTTTCAAAAATGTACTTAAAATATATTGGAATCAGCCGCCGTGTTCTATTTCTCTGTTTCATTGAGCAGAGTAATTGTTATTCGATATTTATTTTTTACATACAGTAGAATACCGACAGATGGTGATAGTGATTCTGAATTCTTATCTGTTGAATTCTATGACGCTCACCATGCTGCATATGGCTACGCGCTGCATGTGTAGTGTTGATCCGCCAACGTCATAGACTACAGCCAGAGATTCAAGCATCATCCTTTTTATTACAGGAATTTACTATGAATGAGTGGTCTTCACGGGACGACATTCGTATACCAGCAATTGTAATTAATAGGCTAGGACTGGCATTTTACGGGTGAGGGATCAAATTCACAACAACCAGATTTATTTCAGAGCTCAGAAATCGTTTTAAAATCCCTTTTTTTAATCTCCATCGGGGATTGAACCCACGATATTTGGCTTGCAAAGCAAACGATTTGACCATTGAGCTATAGCCGCCGGCAAAGTGTTATTTGTTTTATATCATGTGCAAGTCTATCACTACAATCAATTTTCTCTTTAGCCTAGCAGTTTCACATCATCTGGGGTCAGCTCTCCTTGCGCACATTTGCCATGTCTGTCTGTCCTGCGTTGCATTCTCGGTCAAACCCAGAGTTTTCAGATCTACTGTTTCAGTCTTCCAGGTCTTTTTCTCAGCGTGGGTATGTTGAGGACTCTCTTATATAATACAATCATGTTTCCCAAAAAAAAAAAATATTGAAGATCCTTACGGTTGATTAACACGCTTAACGCCACGTAATGTTTTTAATGCATTCGACTCAGAGGCGCCACATAGGTCACATTCAATGATAAAATTCCATTTAAATGTGACCGCTGGCGTGAAGGGACTGTTTGTTCACAAAAAAATCCTCACCTATGACCTACGTGGCGTGAAACGTGTTAAGCGAAAATAAAATTGAATATTTTTTATTAAAAAGGTTCTAAAACTCTGCCAGTAGAGTGAAAGCGAAGCTAAAGGTACGTCTTATAAGTCATTTGTGCCTTTGAGGAGTCACGCTTATTTGCAATGTGATTATGGAATCCTTTGATTTACCAATCGTAAATAATTATTTAGGACCAAGCAATTATGATGCGAAAGCTCATTTATAGATTCTCATTCACGATAGAAGTATCGCAATAGCGATTTACGAAACAGAAGAGAATCTGAGATATTGAAAAGCAGGTGAATTGATCAATGAAATAAATATTTGAAGATACAAATAAAGGCAGTTGATATAATATTTTAGTATAATACAGAAATTGGATAAATATTTTTTTTAATAAAATGACACAAAAAGCTTGCACTCAAACACAAGACAAAGATTTTTTATGCAAATCCCATGTATACTGAATCGTGGATGGATAAAAACAAAAATTATAACCCCTGTCAAATTATCAAAACTAGTATTGGAAACATAAATTTAGTTATCTGGTCTATTTTCATATATCACATTGGTTCTTTTATCTTTTAGCTATCAGATGATATAATACGACCTTCTCCCGATCGGCACACAACTGACTGGGCACCAAGCGCGATGGTCGTTGACACCCAGCGCCGCAAATGGTTATCTATATTGCTAACGTCACACCCATGACCGGACTTGTCCAAAATGCCAATATGGCAATACATACATGTACGAGAAGCAAACAGAAATCAGAGACGGAAGATTGTATATCAAGGTTTTTGGTACCAGTCAGCAAGGGCTATGTCATGCTGATGTCAGTTCATATGAGTTTTTGTTTCAGGTAGTATTTGGTGTACAAAAGGGATGCCGTGAATAAATCCTATTCCTACTGACTTTTGTTATGAACGGTGTATAGAGTTTTGGCAAATAAACACTTAACCATTTCATTACGGCTCGGTGAAATACAAACTAAAGTGTCAATTATAAAACAAGTATTTGCAGCATTAATGTACTTATCTGGTCTTTTTTCAGATATGGCATTGGTTCTTGTTTTCTTTAGCTATCAGATGATGCATAAAAACTATTGTAATAAAGTATCAAAACGATATATAACGACTACCGATGTCAACGGTAGGAGAATCTTACACGGTATATATCGGGTACCGATGCGAACAGGTTAACCAAGATTTTATTATGATTACAATAACACCTTATTTACTAAGTTTTTATTTTTTATGTAAAATATACAAAAAAAAACTAAATCATATTCTTTAATTTCAAAAATAAAAATTGCTTTAAATTATTGGGAACTTTATAAGAAGTGTGGCATTAGAATGATGGTGGTGATTTCAAAGCGTAACTAACTGTAACGCTCATTATAAAAAAATAATAAATATCTGTTTTGGAGTGCTTTTTGTGGCCCTGAAATATAAGCCACAACCAAACTGGGTGTTGATATTTTACGAGTATATTGAAGAATATATCCACAATATATAACGAGTATATATGAGTAAATTCACGAGTATATACACGATATATTCCGAGTATATACAAGTATATTCACGTATATTCATTGCAAGCGAACAAGCAAAAATAATCGGCCAATACTTTCTGTGCTCCGGATGAAAGTTATAAAAGTGCTCGTCCTATAAAAAATATATCTGCAAATATGACTTCATATCCTTGTTTAATATCATTTGAATTTTTTGAAAATTTTAATTAAAATAATTGTTTAGTATGGAATATATTTTAATCTTGCTGAAAAAAAGTCCGATTTCGTCTGTGAAGCTTTTTTAAGAGTAGTAGATTATTGTTATTAAAATTAAAATATATGAATAAGTAATAATTTTGTGGTTAATTTTGTAGTCAGTCAAAATATGTCATTGAGGGGTAAATTGAAACGTGCAACATTAATGTGAAATGTAAGCATTCAAATGTGCAAATCGAATTTCGCTTTCAGCGCATAATCAGAATTTGTATTTGAATAATAAAATTTCTGAAGCACTCCTGACGGATGGTAGAATTTCTCGCAGATTAAATTATAAGGCCTCCGGGAGGGCTGGCGGAGGCTTCTGCAGAGTGAAAATTCACCCCCGAAGCCTCTATCTGGCGGAAGCGAGGGTGGGTCTGGAGGCAAAGTAGTTAAAAATGACCTTTAGTTTTTTCAGTTTTTTTTTTGACAGTTTTTCTTTCAGTCAGACAGATGTCAACTTAATAACAGAGATAAAAAACCAGATAATAATTATTTTTGTTAACATTATTGCCATTTTGAATTTGAAATGACTCTGTATCATAATTATTTTTTACTAATTACTTTCCTATCAGAATTTGAAAACAAAAATGTATATTTATTTTCTGTTGCATATTAGTATTGTGTTAATATTTGTCAATTAAGAACGATCGAACAACGCTTTTAAAGCTTTTCGGTAAGCTTTGGAATCAGATATGGGATTCTATTTTCGTTTTCTTAGACAAAACACGAAAACACTTCAGAAATCATACGGCACACGAAAATGTGTGTATTTTTCAGTTTTTTTTTATATTAAAAAGTAAACAATCACGCAATCCATCACAGATAAACTGTTGAGTGTCTGTGTGATAAAATAAAAACAAAATATGAAATAAAAAATGTTTAAATCGAATGCCATTGCTGTTTATTATATATGTATATTTAAAAAACCGTTTGGAGTTCAAGAAAGTTTTTAATTTACATTTTTTCTTATTTTTACGTAATAACAGTAATTGGAATACGAGTATTAAAATCAAATTTAATTAAAAGGTTTTCATGCATTTAGTTTTTTCAAATAATTATCTATTTTTACAATTCTTTCTTATTCACTACCCCAACTAAAGGATATTGTTTTCAAAAATTTTAATTATGAGTCAATTAAGTTTAGAAGGTATTTTGGACCTCCAATCTAAAGGTGACTGCCGTATTGAAGGATAGGTCGGATTTGTCCTTTATGTAGAAGAAGAAATTGTTTGTCGTTGAAATACCGACGTGATCTCTATAATTCACCTAGTTTTTTGGAAGCGAGACCGGCTTTACACTTGTTAATCAGTAATTTTTATTAATTTTTTGATCGAGTGCGTTGTTCACTTAGCCACAATCTACTTGATTTGCAAGGCATAAAGCCTCTATTTAGAGACGTTTATGAAACTTAACTGAGGCATCAGTTGATTATACCGTTAATATTAATGATATGCCAAGCGAAACAACTTTGTTCATTACCGAACGGCATTATTACCTGCACACCAATATTGCTACCTGCCGACGGTAATACGGGGTACAAATTTTGATGAACACTATAAAATTTTCGTTATTCTCATTACCGTTCAACAATTAACAATTCTTCTTATTAAGAATTCAGCGGTAATAGTACTTCGCTAGCGTGGCTCTCGTCATTATTATTATTTATATATGTAATACAGGATAAAACCGACAGATGGTGATAGTGATTCTAAAGTCTAATCTGTGAAATTTTATGTTGCTCACTATGCTGCATACGGAGTGTGTATCAGCCAACGTCATAAACTACAGCGACATTCACGCATCATCCTTTTTATTACAGGAATTAACTATGAATGGGTGGTCTTCACGGCATGACTTACGTCAACCACCAATTTTCATGAATAAGCTATAACTGGCATTTTACGGATGAAGGATATCTTAGAGCTCATATCGATTACAATTTTTTTTTCAATCTCTGTCGGGGATCGAATCTTTGAACTTCGGCTTGCCAAGCAAACGCTTTAACCGCTGAGCTATAGCCTCCGTTAGATCACTGAAGTTAAGCAGTATTTGGCGCGGACCTAAACTTGGATGAGTCATGGCCTGTTGCCAACTGCGTGTCTAGTTAAGTTGAGCAGATCCTTAGAAATAAATATTTGACACCTCAGAACTGACGGGCCTATCATCTGATCACCTTAAAAATATGATTATCAAATCGAACAAAAATATGCTTCGGATACTATTGTTTTCGTATCTTCATGTCCATGAGCTTTTGCCTTAGATGTCATTAGGAACCATATTTGTTACCAGGAGGACCTTTAAGCGAAGAAATGTCTTAAGAAGAGCCATAAATAATTGTGAAATTCTATTAAAATAAATTCTGGCATACTTACACAATCCCGGTGAGTATGGATTAGTTGCAAAGCGTTTCAGTTTTTATGTGAGTTTTTACTACAAATATTACAATTTTCAATGCTCCTGATATTAGGTGGAAGCTTTATTTTATCAGAGTTAATTTCAATTCTGTAAAATTGTGCATTCACTCATTGCAATTAAGCGGGTTAGTGGGAAAAAATACTTTTTTCAGAACTGAATTCAGGAATGTTTTAAGTACTAATACAGTCTTATTTTAAAGAGACATTCTGAAAAATTTAAAACACATTATTTAAACGCATTGATTGTTAAATAAATTTTACCTGTTTTACTTTCAGGTCCCAACAACTGTATTAGTTTATGGAAGATTTTCGAGAATGTATTGGATGTTATTTTTTGTAATTTTACTCCCTTAAACTACGTAAAAGATACAGTATAAAATAAGTGATGTATCGAATAAATACAACAGACAATAGAAATTGTTTTCATGCACGATTGTTTTTGTATTAAACTCGTATTGAATTATCATTACCGGCGCAAGGCGGAGTGAATCTTTCCATTGTTTTCCTCTGAGCGCGATAACTTAGATTCCTTCTCACGTAATTCTCTTATTCTGTATGACGTCGGAAACTATCAAACAATGCTCTAAACGGGCCAGTATATGAGAGCAATATTGCATCTAGAATATTACAGTATGCTGCCAAAATAATCAAAGACTCACGTACATTGAGTATAAGAAATACAATAATGGGTAACAAGTAATGATTCAATTGTATTCAATTTATTTTAAAAAATACACTATATAACATTAAAAAGTTAAAAAAAATATCAAATCGTAACTGAAGTACTCGTACAATAAAGATTAATATACAGATAAAAACAAAGCAATAAAGGCAATCAACATAAGGTCCCAATGCTCATCAAACAGACTCAGACATCAACAAATCATTTCTCCAAAGAAACTCGTGGAGTTCATGCCTGAATTGGGCCTCCCTTATGTGAAATAATATCAACATCCGATGTGATTTGGTTGAACAGTCTAATCTCACTCCCAAAAAGCATCGTCTCTGGGAGGTTAGTGTTACTCTTTAAAGTGCGAACAATCTGTGCCTCCTTATATTCAGATATTTATCGGGGACACACAGACCGATTTTCAACACAATTTCAGGGTTTCAATTTATGGCTTTGCCTATCATGTGCTTTGTGCAGGAAATGTCCAACACTGATGCAAAAAAAAACCACAGAAAATTCCATATTTTATGTCATTTCCTCATCAATAAATAAAAATAAATGCGGAGATTAAACAATGAACTATACGCACTATATATTTTTTTTATTTATCAATAGCATTGCCCTTTGGCTACTTACACAGGTCCTTAACTTATTCCACGTATTATTTATGGATAGCTTGTTAAAAGCTGTAAGTTCATTTTACAATGGTATATTTCAACGGTAATATATATAAATTATAATAATAATGATATCAGCATGATAAGGCCCTTGCTGACCTGTACCGAAAACCTCGATGTACAATTTTTCGTCTTTTATATTCGCTCGCTCATCGGATATAGATGTGTTATCATTTTGTAATACCGTTAAGAGGACTATTTATATAGATTACCACTTGCGACACTGGATATCACTGATCGCGGTGCCCTGTGTCTTGTCAGTTGTGTGCCGACCGTAAGAAGGTCGTATTATAGCCGGCCCGGGATGTTATTCCGCTAGGGCTGGAAGTTTGTAAATTTTATAGAAAATATTTATGTGATTCTGTAAAAGGCTGTGTGTTGTTAATCTGCTCCTCGTCCTGCCACCACGCAATTCGATAACAAACTTAGAGAAAAGGATGTTAATATGACTGCCCGATTATTGTACTATTGTATTTAATTAAATCAATTGCATTGAACATAAAGTTTATTTAATTGTATCCACTCACCTGCAGTAGGGCATCGAAATTAAACTCTCTAAATTAAATTCGACCAATACATTCTACAATATTCCATATACGATTACAACTATTTTCCTCGATCCGATACAGATTTTATATGTACCATACCAATATTCAGGCTGTTTCTTTCCATGGTTGCTCTCTACCTCTATTGCTGCACCGTAGCCCGCCGGATAATTTGAAGGCTGTACAAGACCGGAAGCAGCTGAACCGGAAAATACCTCCAACTGGCGGCCGAACTAAAGCTCCGGAGCTTTCAGAGCTTTCAATGCTTTCAGCTACAGTGGAATGCTTCTACATCCGAGACCGTCGCGATACAAAATTTGCCGAATTCATTAAGTTTGTTAACTGTTTCAGCTAACAATCGAAAGTTCTTTGAGAACTCGTAAATTATTTAATTATTTGTGTCTACCTCGAGTTGTTTATACACTCCATGTTTTATTGAACGCGAGTACTTTCACTTAGAAATTTAATGAAACTTGGAATATTTTTGCAACAGCATCTTTATACGTTTGCTTTTCAATCATTAAATATTTATAAAAGATTTTGTATATAATGACCTAAAGTTTTTTACAGCTTACATATTGATTAAAAATGTGTAAGTATCATTAAATTTGGTATCACGAAATTTCGATTAAGTATATACTGTTAACCCTTAAAAAATGGACTATTTTTTTTGCAATATGAGGTTTATGTAACATTCGAGAAAAAATATGTTAAAATAATATTTCTTACTAAATAAATGTGCGAGTTCTAAGTCGCACATTTATTTAGTAAATCTCTCTAGAGCGCTGAAAACCGTCTGAAAAGTTGTCTCCGTAAAATGTTTCAGGAACCGACGCCTAGAGCGCTAATTCCACTGAAGTTCCAGACTAGAAAATTTACAGCATACTGTAGAAAATATAAAACTCTTGATATGCTAGAAAAAAAAATGACAGGCGGACACAACTGGGATGGGCAGCATTTGGAAAACTAAAGTACATTTTTAAAGCGAAAATTCCGCAATGTCTTACAAAACTAAGGCGTTTAACCAATGCATCCTCCCTGTATGTACTTACGGCGCAGAGACGTGAAATCTGACAGCAAGTCTTACCCATAAAATAAAGGTCACCCAGTGTGCTATCGAGAGATTCATGCTCGGAGTGTCGCTAAAAGATAGAATCCGAAATACTAAAAAGAACTCAAGTGGTGGATGCTACCCAACGAATAGGCACACTCAAGTGTCAATGGGCAGGAAATATCTGTCAAAGAGACGACGGTCGATGTGGAAGAACAGTATAGTAATGGCGCCCAAGAACTGGCAAACGAAGCATTGGCCGACCCCCTACAAGATGGACAGACGATAGAGAGATAGAGACTCATGCGGGAGGCCTACGTTCAACAGTGGACGGACACAGGCTGATGATGATGATGATGATGCTAGAATCTCGTTTGTTTGCTGCTTAGTCAGTGTAGGTAAGTGGAGCATTATGTTAAATCAAAGTCTCCATATAGATTTTTTATCTGTGTACTTTGTCATGAATAATTTGTAATGATACAATTTTGTTTATTTTGCCTTTCAGAAACATTACAAATTATTTAACTCAATGCATTTCTGAAGTACAATAAAAATACAAATAAAAAATACAATATATACAAAAATTAGGTACTTATGATTAAGTACTATGAACAAAGCAATAAAGACAAGCAACAGAAGGTCCCTATGCTTATCAGATAGACGAAGCCAACCAATTATCCCTCCAAAGAAACTCTTGGAGTTCTTGTCTGAATTGGGCCTCTCTTACGTGAAATATATCAACATCCGAGGCGATTTGGTTAAACAGTCTGATGTGACATTTAACCTCATCTTACCAAATGTGATTTCTACAGCGCTTATATAAAATGTTTAATTTATCACTGGAAGGAAAGCGAAGGCAATTTTTTTTGTCAGCTTTTTTATGAAATTAAAATAACATATAAAATATCCATTATACACTGTATCTTTCAATCCCATTTTTTTTAATTTGTACAAACTACTGCTAAATAAATTTAATAATGAATGCAAGATTGTTGATTTACAAAAATGATTGTCAAATTGTTTCACAACAATTTAGTATTATTTTTCATTTGTTTTCATTTATCGGTCTGTTTTTGTCGTATTTATCCTACCCACAGTATTATAAAGTGCAGTAGAAAAATTATCCACAGAAACACAGGAAATGATTGGTTTAAAGGAGTCGGAACCTAGTGTTTTCAATTCAGTCTATATTTGAACAAAATAAATAGACTGCCGGAAAGTATTTTATGATAGAATAATAATAAAAATATACATCCATCTATGCTCGAATTTGACAAAATGATACAGTAGTTTCAACGCACGTCACAGGCGGGGCAATGGCGCAGTTCGCCGAGCAGTATGAATACCTGGGCATAGTTGGTTTCCAAGGTCCGCGGTTCGCATCCCGCTTCTGCCGTTATTTTTGTGCTTGGATTGACGCGTTGAAAAAAGAATTTTATGTATAGTATATACATATTTTAAGTAAAAATAATGCTAACTCATCAACATGGAGCATTGACCATTCCAATATTCTGCAACTTTATGTTAATTAAAGGGATCAAGGTCTAAAAATACAGGTATCGAGGAATTTGCGGTGTATGAAAATCAATTAAGTAATATTAATTTTATAAAATACAGAATGCATTCTCATGTTGTACACTAAGATATAAAAAAGGATATGTTATCAAATAAATCAGTAACAATTCAACTCTGGTTTTTGGACTTATCCTCTGTGCCGGAACCTTGGTATTCCAGCATCACCATTTAGTTGACAATGTAATTTCAGGACCGCGATCTAGGTTCCAGAACAGCCTGCATATATCAGTTATAAGCAAAAATTAATGATAATTATAAAATTCAAACTTGCTTAGACAATAGATAATGCTATTATTGCCAATAACTCAACAATGAGATTGTAAGGGTTTTGATTTTAAACAATGGCGTCATATTAGTGCGAATAAATTCTTAAACTCTCTCACATGGCAACAGCCCCACCGTAATCCGCTCCTAACGGATAGTCCATTGTAACGGATTCGTTAATTTATAACGACCGCTTCGATTTAATTATTTGAACCGCTCTCTGGCCGTAAGTCCCTTGGATACACACTGGACTATTGTTTCACACAGCGCTGGGAGATCTTCGATAAATAGCCCTTAATAAATTTATATTCCAAAGGGTGATAAAGGGTATCGCATCAGTGGGATAAAGGTCGATGGGATCTTCGAAACCGTTTCCTGAAGACATTCACTCAATGAGTGTATTGTGGATATATTCAGTTGCTTCAGATACGAAAACGTAGCTGTTTAGATGAGATTTTATATTTATTTACAGAAAAATGTATTCAGACAATCAAAAAATTATTTAATGTACGTAATTTCTTACTTTTATTTTATATCAATCGGATATGGCAAAATTGTAATTCATTTGTTATTTACTTGTTTTTTGTATTCTTTTTTTTTTAAATTATCTATTAAATTATTGTCAAATTTTGCGTGTTTATATAATATTGTTTAACCCTTTGGCTATAGAGGTTTTTCAAAATACAAGGGGAAAATGCAACATTTATAATTAATATAAGCGACGATCGTCGTTAGCAATCTTTGCCAATTTCAAAACAACGATACATCGTCGTTGTAGCAGTCAGCAAGGGTTAAAAAGTATTTTTCATATCAAAAATGATTGATTAAGAAAAATTGTTGTCAAGAATTAAAGGCTTCTTGTTTTGTAATTTTAAACGTTCATTCTATTTAGGCCGGTGGGTATAGCTCAATGCTCAAAGCGTTTGCTTTGCAAGCCAAAGGTCGTGGGTTCAATCCCCGATGGAGATAAAAAAATATTTTAATAGATTTTTAATCCTAAGCTACCCCCGGTTGGTGTGAATTTGATCCCTGACCCGTAAAATGCCAGTCATAGCCTTTTTGTTAAAATTGGTTATTTAAGTTAGACTTAAGTCGTCCCCTGAAGTCCACCCATCCATAGTAAATCCTGTCATAATAAGGATGATATGTGAATCTCGGGATGTAGTCTATGTCTATATATACGTTGGCGGATCAAAACTCCACATGCAGCTTTCAGCCATATGCATCATGGTAAGCGTCACAGTATTCCACAGATGAGACTTCAGAATTTCTATCACCAACTGTCGGTATACTCCTGTATGTGTTTACATAAAAATAAAAAAGGCATCCCATATATGTTATTGTAATATTCTCATTAAATATTGTGTTAAGTCAAAACTACTTTATTTAATTTCTGTCGATATGTTTTGGTTTTTCGTCAAATCTGAAACAAATCAAAAATTCAATTTTGAAATTTCAAATGAATATTTTCCATAATATAAAAATATATTAAAATGATATTATACCAAGCATTATCATCCATAAAATCGAACGAACAGTATTATGATTATTACTCGAACAATATTTACAATTATCAACAAAAAACAATACAAAAGTTATAATACGTTGGATAACGGTGTTGTTCTTAGAAGAGTAAATTATCATAATTACACATATATTATTTACAATGTAAATTAGGTAAAATTCGAAAAAATTGTCTCTTTTTATGTTTAATATATTTTAAAGAGAAATTTCGTGAAATTGTGGCTCATGAATTTAATTCGTCGATTCCCAGAAATTTTCGAGTGCCGAGAAATTTCCAGAAACGGAAATTGTGAGGTTACTAAAATTCTAAGAAATCCCTTACACGTTATTTATTACAAAATTACAGCTTACATAACAAACCTTTTAAGTGATTGGATTTTTTTATTGAAAACCAAATAAGTGGAATATAATAAATTAAAAATTAATATATTTATTTTTAATCAGTCTATTTTAATTAATAAAAGTATTCATTCCTTTAACCATATTAAGGGATTTGCTAAATATTTTTTATTTATAATTTATATATCCAAACAAAAATATAAGCAATGATAAAAAATCAATACACACTTACGTCTTGTGTAACAAAATGCAATATAAAATATCTCTAAAATTTGCATTCCAGTATCTAAAAATTGTAGCAAATGGAGCAAAGTAGAGTGGAAATTCAACCTGAGAATAGGGTAACCAAGTTGTAAAATATTTTTAAGCCATGAATTCAATATCATCGTCTTAAGCCATTACAGAATCCACGAAACATTCCTTTTATTATCATTATTCATTGTGATTCATTTGAATTCATAGAGAACATTAAATGTGTCTTTTCAAAATCTTAAGGAACAAAAAAAAAATCAGTTATATTTTATGCTGTCCTGAGGCATATTTTAATAATTTCCTAAGTAAATTTACTAAACTGACTTGATGGATTATATAGTGAGATGCTTATGTGTTTGCTCAATAACCGCTTTTTTGTTACATAGCAAAAAACTTGCTTCTCTTACGTTCTGCACAGAAACCTGTTCTCAAAACCTATGACATAAGCACGATCCCTTGCCGATTGGTACCAAAAACCTCAATAGACTATCTTTCGTCTCTTATTTTCTGTTCGTTTGTCCGCTCACTGGTGTGTTAATTATACACACCGCCAGGGGCGCGGGCGAGAGCCCGATCACGAGCGCGCAGTTATGTGTTGACGACCAAGAAGGTAGCATTACCGCCAGCGGAATGTCATCCCGCATGGCCGGAAGCTTGTAAAGTTTTCAGGAAATATAATCAATATGCTTCTTAAAGAAAGTCTTTGTTTGCTGACTTATTGTTATTATTATTATATTAGTATTATAGCGCTCTTTTATGACCGAATGATCATTCCAAAAGCGCTTCTTTGCCTCTCTGAGTAAAAAGGTGGGTCTTGAGTCTGCTTCTGAAGGATGCCTCCGCTTTAAGCTCTCTTATGCTTTCCGGTAGTGAGTTGCAGGCCATTGGTGCAGCGTAGCTGAAAGCCCGATTGCCAAAGACCATGCTAGGACTACCTCCCGTCAGCTGCAGGGTGCTTCTATTTGCTCTAACCGATCTGAGTGTCTCTCCACGCGCGCTTATTTTTGAAGGCTTGATAAGTTCTGTCAGATAGCCCGGTGCAGTTCCGTTGAGTGCCTTGTAAGCTAAGAGGCATAATTTATACTGGATTCTAGCCGAAACTCTCAACCAGTGCAGTCGGTGTAGTATTGACTTGCTCCTCATCATGCCCTCACGCGACGGAGTAACGCTTTTTTGAGAGAGAGGAGGATGTTATCTATTAAATCGTTGCATTAAATTTTTTTAATATGCTTAGTTGGTGGCCTCTCACCTACTGAATGGCAGTTGGAAGCAACGTAATGTAGTCAGTTGAGTTCCGAAAAGCAGAAATGACCTAGAAAATTATGAAAAAAAACTTATTGTTTATTTGTTCCAAAGTCTCATCTGTGGACGACAGTTTGTTATTTTAATAACGAACAGTCATACACATAAAAAAAATATTTTAATTATTTCATGGAGTTTCAGTAAAAGCAAAAATGAAAATCGTGAAAGAAGTTGTCACCCCATCACGAACACTGAATCAATAGAGATAAAGCTCTATGGCAGAGAATCAACCTCGCTGTATATTCCAAATATCGATTATGGAAATTTCAATGTGGAATATTCCAACGATTATTATTTGGTTTATTTTTTCTTCCATCCAATACAATTTGTATTTTCACGTGTCGCAGGGATGAAAATATCGCATTTGCATAATCTAAAAATGATGGTGATTTTTTTATAAATATAAACAGACTTTGTTATGACAGGACCATGATATTTAACGACCTGAAACTGTTGAATTACAAAAATTATAATTAACAATAATATTTCAATTTAAATAACTATTTTAAAATAAATAATATTTTTAGCATTTGTATGGCATTTACACCACACGATATAGTCTCAAGCACTTGTCAAGATATTTTTTTCAGAGCACTCGAAATTTCAGTGTATTTTTTTATGTAAACACATACAGTAGAATACTGAAAGATAGTGATAATGATTCTGAAGTCTCATCTTTGGATTTCTTTGGCGCTTACCACTTTACATATTTAATCGCCAACGTCATAGACTACAGCCCAAGATTCACGCATCATCCTTATTATTACAGGAATATACTATGAATGGGTGGTCTTTACGTGTCGCCTTACGTCTACCACCAATTTTAACTAATAGGCTATGACTGGCATTTTATGGCTGAGGGATCGAATTCACACCAACCGAGGATATCTTAGAGTTCAGAAATCGATAAAAAAAAAATAATCTCCATCGGGGATCGAACTTACGACTTTTGGCTTGCAAAGCAAACACTTTGCCATTGAGCTATACCCACCGGCAATTTTTAGCAGGCTTAAGAAACAATAATAACTAAAATAACATTTTGAATTGTAAAATTGAATGTCACTTATTTCAATTTAAATTATTTTCTGTATAACATTTTATAACTGTCACAATATTAAAGTAAATAAAATTTCCAAGAAAATTCTTATATTTAAACGACATACAAAATATGTATTTATTGAAAATATTATTATTAAAAAAAATATATATTTAAAAAATATATGTTCTTCGATGAATTCTAGTATGTACAATGTACATGACGTACATTGAATATCCTGAGCATTGTGCTGAGACAGAATGGCAAGGAAAAGCCCAAAGCGCTTACAATCTGAAGACAGATATTTGCTGTCCACTATTATTGACGTACAATTTTTTGTCAATTTCGACACACAAAGAAAGTATGGTCCGGCCGCGTCAATGGAAACGTTCAAACATTGTTACGCTCAACACATTATGTTACCGTCATATTAAAAATATTATTCAGTTTTTTTTTCATTTTATTTTCATATCATTATACATTATTTTTTTATGTTAACACATACAGAAGAATACCGACAGACGATGATAGTAATTCTGAAGACTCATCTGTGGGATTCTATGACGCTTACCATGTTAGATATGGCTAAACGCTGCATGTGGAGTGTTGATCCGCCAACGTCATAGACTATAGCCCGACATTCACGCATCATCCATTATTATAACAAGAATTTACTATGAATGGATGGTCTTCACGGGACGACTTTTGTCTACCACCAATGTTGATTAATAGGCTATGACTGTCATTTTACAGATTAGGGATCAAATTCACACCAAAGGTATTTTAGAGCTCAGATATCGTTTTTTTTTTTTTTTAATCTCCGTCGGGGATCGAACCCGCGATATTTGGATTGCAAAGCAAACGCTTTGACCATTGAGCTATGACCACCGGCAGAAAAATGATATTTTTAAGGTATTTTTAAATATATTAATTAGTTTTTTTTTTCAGGTCATTCCTAAAACATCAAATAAATGTCATCCAGTGATAAAATGTTATTTAAATTTTGCAAATATAATACATGTACTTATGATTTCTTCTTTCTTTTTGTTTCAGGTAAGCATATCATACAGCTAATGGCTTATGAGCAGATGACTCCAGAGCATTAAAAGAAAGCTAGTGGAACACCACCTGACACACGGCGTCTTAACGTACGCAATATATAATAAGTAAGTACAAAACATAAAGTCGCCAATTACCTAGACGTTTCTCAAGTCAGTTTTGTAAAGATTTGAAAGCGGGTTGCGAAGTGACGTCGTAGTCTGGCCAGCGGCGGCTGAAAGTCAGAAAGTAAAGAAAAGACTGATCCAAAGTGGTTCTTGTTTTTAAAGGCTCTAGATTCTAGATCCAATGGCCACTCACTCACACAAGGCAACGTCTATTGTGATTGGTCGAAATCTATGGGACATATAATATTAACATTGACAGCGTTATAACAAAAATAATACACTTGATCAATTCGTCACCTAATTTTTGGGCTTGTCAATTAATTTTTAAAAAACATTCATAACAAAATGTCCAAATATGCTTTGAATACTACAATCATCTTCACGTGAAGCCCCCGTGCCCTCATTATAAAAAAGTGGTCGTGCAGGTCCACCGATGTCTTGGGACAATCTAATTTGTGGCAGCCTTATTCTTAACCTATATAATAAATATATAAAATACAATAACATAATGATCATTATGCTTAAAGTAGCAGCTAAACCATTTTTTTTTCCAAATATGTTCCAAATGGTCACTTCATATGGCTGTCACTCAGTTTTGTCTGTTACTACTGTCCATGGGTCATCTCAATACATTCTTTTATTCAAAGGTTTATATGATAACATATTTAATTTACATAGTTCGTCAAGAATTCAAGCGCAAAAGTCAGAGGACTTGAAAAAACTAATTTGTCACTCGACACTCGAATCGAGCGGACGTGTCTTATCATCCTACTTACACGATGGTTCCCAGTTGTGGTTGCGACATCGTGCAAATACATTGGAGCTTAGAAGAACACCGATTGCTGTTGGATGGGACAAAAAGGATACACCGACATCCATTAGTGTGGACTCTCCACTCAACCCAACAAGTCTCCCGTCTTCTCTCATGAAGCCTGAAGTGTTGCTTTAGAGGACCACCGTTAAGCCCTGGATACGCGTAAGATAAAAAAAATGCAGTGAACAGTGGCTAAAACCAACTTGAATGAAGATATTGACACATTTAGTGTAATATTGCTTCGGATTCAGTGCTGGTGTGGACGGATACGAAATGAAAGATGTTTGATTTTGAGACAATAATGTCGTTTTATTTGTGTGTAAGCCATGATATACTTATGTTATTGTTTTTTGTTACAATTACTAACTATTTGCGCTGCGTATTCCGACACTTGTACATTTATGAAGACATTGACACCAAATATGTCAATGCTTATGGATCTTTTCTTTTGTAAATGTGATAAACATTTACATTTGTACCTCAGTAAAGAATTGAATTTTTGTAATTTCTATTGTTATTATCCGTTCCATTACGGCTCAGTGGAAATAATGAAACTAGTATTTGAAGCATAAATGTACTTATCTGGTCTATTTTCATATATCACATCAGATTATGCATAAAAAACTGTTCTAAGAAAGTAGCAAAACGATATATCACGGCTACCTATGTCAACGGTAGGGGAATCTTACACGGCATATATTGGGTACCGATGCGAACTGGTTAAGGGAAAAAAATAATAGAAAGACGGCAAGAAATTTAAAAAAAACGTTTTTTTATTCTCATGTCCGGCGGTCATAGCTCAAGCCGGCAGTCATAGCTCAATGGTCAAAGCGTTTGCTTTGCAAACCAAAGGTCGATGGTTTAATCCCCGACGGAGATAAAAAAAAGGGATTTTTAATCGATTTCTGAGCTCTAAAATACCCTGGTTGGTGTGAATTTGTTCCATCGCCCATAAAATTTCAGTCATAGCCTATTAATTAAAATTGGGGGTAGACAAAAGTTGTCCCGTGAAGACCACCCATTCATAGTAAATTCCTGTAATACTAAAGGTGATGCGTGAATCTCGGGCTGTAGTCTGTGACGTTGGCGGATCAACACTCCGCATGCAGCGTTTATCCATATACACCATGGTAAGCGTCATAGAATTCCACGGATGAGACTTCAGAATTGCTATTAGCATCTGACGGTAATCTCCTGTATGTGCTTAGATAAAAAAAATAAATAAAAAAAAAAACATTTTTATGACATTGCCAGTGGCAAATACACTCTAAGAGGACAGGGGTCTTTCTAAGGCATTATTTAATGCTCTCCATAGAGCGGCTGGAAGGTAAAATGGATATAAATCATCCGCGACAATGGGCTTTTCTTCTTGAATAAAAAATGTCATTTTAATCCGTGAGCGGACAAGTCACGCGGAAACGGACCGGTGACTGTGACGTCTATCCGCATTAAGCGGTCCGCTCATCCGTTATCTTATACTTTAAGCCTGTACCTACATACTTACTCAAATATAAAATAACCCATACTTGAAAAATTTCATGGTTAATTTAACTATCCTTATTTGCGTGTCGTTATCTTTCGATAAATATTACTATTCAAAACATTATTTTGAACATAATTACTTTGTATTAAGCATCCAAAAGTCTCTTAAGTAATTATTCTAATCTAACTCTTTATCTTAGATGGAATCTGTCGATTCATACAGTCGGGTACGACACAGGAAATTTTTGCCACTCTATGTAAATTGAGGTCAACAAGGTCCAAAACAACAGGTATCGAGGAATTTGCGGTGTATGAAATTCAATGTATTAATATTAATTTTATAAATGCTTGCTCATGTTGTAGACTAAGGTATAAAAAAGGGTATCTTATCATATAAATCAGCACCAACTCAACTTTGGTTTTTGGACTTGAGGTCCTCAGTGACGGAGCCTTGGTATTCCGGCATCAGCATTTAAGCTGATGCCGTCTTTTCGGGACCGCGAAATTATTAAGTAAAAGAGCCAGTCATACGTGTGTATTCTGACTCTGAGTTATAGCCTTCAAAGAATTGGAGGCTATAAATCAGAGTATGCAAGGGTGATACAACAGATAACTGATACGAGAAAATCTGGCGAATTTAATGTGAGTTTATTCAGCGTCCTTTGTCATACAATAAAGTCGGACAAGCCATTCGAAACTTGTATGAATTCCTGAAAGTATTCAAATTCCCGCGCGCAAGTTTCCGCCGAGCTCTGGTCGCATAGGCGAGTTCAGGCATGGTCGAAACTAAGTGCGCGGTCCCGAATACATGCCTCAGTGGTAATATAACACTTATTGAAGCTAGTTATTTTGTTGCGGTGTATTCTAGAGAAATATCTTGTATTAGTGTTCCGGAACCGAGGTCGCGGTCCCGAAATGACGGCAACAGCTTAAATGGTGATGCCGGAATACCAAGGTTTAGGCACTGAGGATAAATACAAAGACCGGAATTAAATCAATACTAATTTATTTGTAAATATACCCCTTTTTATATCTTAGTATACAACATGAGTAAGCATTTATAAAATTAATATTAATACATTGAATTTTAAACTCCGCGAATTCCTCGATACCGTATTGGACCTTGATCCCTTTAATTTGCATAGAGTGGCAGATTATTGGGATGGTCAATGCTCCGTGTCGATGAGTAAGAATTCTGTTTTTTTTTTAATTTATATTAATAAATTGATTTTTATATACCGCAAATTCCTAGATACCTGTTGTTTTGGACCTTGATCCCTTCAATTTACATAGTGTGGCAAAATATTGTGATGGTCAAAGCCCTGTGTCGTACCCGACTGCATGAATCGACAGATTCCATCAAAAACAGAGAGTTTGATTAAAATAATTACTTTAAAGACTTTTGGATGTTTAATACAAAATAATTTGAGTCTTAGAGCCACAAATTAAAATTGTGGCTCTAAGACTGACAAAATACTTGGAATGCAACAATCTCTTTGCTAAGAAGCAATCGGCATACAGAAAATACCACTCCACAGAAACGGGCCTAGTGCGACTTCTTTCAGACCTGATAACAACTATAGAAAAGGGAAATATCGCAATGATGACTCTTCTAGACATGAGTGCAGCGTTCGACACTGTAGACCATGCTATCCTTCTAAGGAAACTAAGAATACATTACGGTATATCTGGAAAGGCCCTAGACTGGTTTCAGTCATACCTAGAAAACCGTAAGCGAACCATCTGTCTACAGAATAAAATGTCGAGACCATCTACTCTATCATGTAGAGGCTCGTTCTCGGCCCATTATTTTTTATTCTATACACCAAAGAAATTGAGGATTACCGAGAGATGGGAAATAAAAGTACACTGCTACGCAGATGACTGCCAGCTCTACTCTTCTTGTGGACCCGAGGAGTCTCATCATGAAGAAAGGATGGTCGGCTGTATAGAGGAGATCGGACAGTGGATGTCAGCAAATAGGCTCGCTCTTAATCCGGAAAAGACGGAAATACTCTTTATGGCCAAAGCTCGAAGACAACATCTATTGGACTTCCAACCCTTGGCCATTTGTGGTAATGATGTCATCCCTTCTACAAGCGTCAAGCTGCTGGGAGTAGAAATTGACCAGTTCCTCAATCTTAGCGGTAATATTACAAAAACGGTGAAATCTGGATTTTTTAACCTGCGGCAGATACGGTCGGTAAAAGATGCTTACCCAGAGACACTACAAAGAGTTTGGTAAATGCGTTTATAGTCTCCAAAATGGACTACTGCAACGCACTGCACGCAGGCCAGCCAGCCAAACAATTAAATCGATTGCAGTCGTTACAAAACGCAGCGCCCAAATTCTGTCACATTACTCCAATAATACACCGACTGCACTGGCTGAGAGTTTCGGCTAGAATCCAGTATAAATTATGCCTCTTAGCTTACAAGGCACTCAACGGAACTGCACCGGGCTATCTGACAGAACTTATTAAGCCTTCAGAAATAAGCACGCGTGGAGAGACACTCAAGCACGGTCTTTGGCCGCTTTCACGCTGCCAATGGCCTGGAATCACTACCGGAAAGCATAAGAGAGCTTAAAGCAGAGGCATCCTTCAGAAGCAGACTCAAGACCCACCTTTTTACTCAGAGAGGCAAAGAAGCGCTTTTGGAATGATCATTCGGTCATAAAAGACCGCTATACAAATACTAATATAATAATAATAATTATATTCAAAATAACATTTTGAGATTATTAGTTTTATATAGAGGTAGATTTAATCATGAAGTATGATTCTTATTAGAATATCCATGTAACAAACAAATAAAAAATCGTTTTAATTTGACTTAAATTGTGAAAATTGAAGGAGATTTTTACTGAAAATATAATTAACTTTTTTTGTGTAAACACATACAGGAGAATACCGACAGATGGTGATAGTAATTCTGAAGTCTCATCTGTAGAATTCTATGACGCATACCATGGTGCATATGGCTAAGCGCTGCATGTGGAGTGTTGATCCGCCAACGTCATAGCCACAGGCCGAGATTCACGCATCATCTGTATTATTACAGGAATTTACTATGAACGGGTGGTCTTCTCGGGACGGCTGTCGTCTATAACCGATTTTAATTATCAGGCTACGACTGGCATTTTTTACGGGTGAGGGATCAACTTCACACCGATCGCGGGTATTTTAAAGCTCAGAAATCGATTTAAAATCTTTTTTTTTAATCTCCGTCGGGGTTCGAACCCACGACTTTTGGCTTGCAAAGCAAACGCTTTGACAATTGGAAGTAAGTCCATATTTAAGTTACCGATAGTCTTGGAAGAGTATCGGTAAAGTATATTCTTCTTCTTTGTAGTATCAATCCGGTGGATTGGTTTGCAGCAACAGAATCTTGCATCTCGATCTACTAATCCTTATCTATCGCAAGCCAATCCACCGGATTGAGGACCATATCACATGAGAAAGCTTTGCGATAACAATTTATACGGCCATATGTTTTAGCAAGAGAAAAAATATGCAATGATGATTACACTTTGTTTAAATACTGATAGATAATGTATAATAAAGATGTTAATGTTATAATATATTCGAATCTCGTCTTTATCATCTTCCTCAGTTCCAGTATCATCCCACCACGTCCGTCCCATAAGTTTGCTCTGCGGAATGTCAATACCAGAGAGTTGGATAGTCGCGGTCAACCTTTCCGCGCCCCGGGCCCTCTCGCAAATAGTTAGGAGCCCCTGAACCCTAATCAGGGTCAGGTATTTTTTGCAGAGGTGTGTCAAAGCTAGGGGATTCTCAAAGGTTTAACTTTTCGTGGAAATTTGCAAAGTTCACTTTGACATACGTTTAATGTTGTCACCGCAAGTAGAAGACCATTTTAGGATGTCATAAATATAAATTTCAGTCAGTATATTATTAATATTGATTCTTTCGTCTGCAGATGCTTAAAATACAGTAACGTGAAAAATAATGGAAACATATGTTGTTTCTTTCGCATTTGAAAATTTTCTACATCAGAAGAAATATTCTAAAGTGGCGTTTTGTTCTACGAACGTGGAAGATGGAATGGGCTTCTAGAATAGTACTTTTAGTTCAAGATATTTTGAACAATTGACATAATGTAGATTTTTTCTTACCATAACCGTTCCATATCTGAATTTTACATGTTCACCACAAGTTACTGCGACTCAGTTAAGTCATCTCACACTTTACTTTTCTCATTCTAGGACATATCGGCACCTTCTACATGGGAACATATATGGTTCTCGATAATCTACAAAGCAGAAGCCCGAGGGCTTGGATTAGAGGGTAGCGGTAGTATCGAAACATATTTTGGTTGATTTAGACGGGTTTATTTATTAACGAAAGTTGAATTACTAAGCCGAAGCTTTTAAGGCCAATTTTCCTAAATGGTGGATCAACTTACTAATGGTGTACATAGGTTATGTTTAAGTTATAAATAATTTAATATTTTACAAATTTATTTCTTTATTCTTTTGATATCTGAAACACATCGTTAACAAAACATTTTAGACAGCGTAAATAAATCACTTTCTTAAATATTTATTCACGCATAACATTTAATAGACTTCGGACCGGAGTATGCAAGGAGAAGTCATAAATTAAAGCCTGGCAGTTTTGCAGTGGTCTGAATGAATGTTACTGTGGCGTGAAGTAGACCCTGTCACACCTGTGTGCGCTGTGTCCCAGAAGCTGCACCCAGTAAGACCTGATTATGGCCGAGTGTCACGCCATCGACATCGCCTACTTCTGGGCAGACAGGATCTGACCCTGTTGTTTCCGACACGATTATATACAACGCATAATGAGAATTTAATATTAAGTCGTTATATTCTTCGTATTTAACCATTATTCGAAAATATTGATTTCTACAAAGTCAAGGAAGTATAATAAAAAATTAGACTTGATACGTTTATATTGTTGGTTGTTTGGAAATGCGCTGTCAACTCAAACTTACTGCCATTTTATGGATAAGGATGAAGCATCCCATGAATGATTATTGGTTATCACTGGTCTTGCAAGCGGAGCGGATATTCAAAGCAATATGCAGGACCAGCATATCGAAATGTAGAATATCGATCGGCCGTTGAGCA
Organism: Glossosoma conforme; assembly: GCA_022606575.1. Taxonomy (NCBI): domain Eukaryota; kingdom Metazoa; phylum Arthropoda; class Insecta; order Trichoptera; family Glossosomatidae; genus Glossosoma; species Glossosoma conforme. The sequence goes on from JAGTXR010000047.1 coordinate 752,122, forward strand.
TCTCTACACAACCCTAATAAAGACCAGACCATAATTTTCATCTTTATTTACGGACGCAATATTGGAATACGCGAGCTTTGCAAAATATTTCATTTTTGTATTTCATGCAAATACCCAACCGTTGCTTATGAAAATCCTCATCCCACTATTTTTCAGCAAATCTCTATCACCAAATATAGCATAGAAATTTCAGTATTAAATATATACAACAATTTACTACTATATATATATATATATTCGTGTCGGAAACATGAGGGTCAGGTCCTGTCTGCCCAGAAGTGGGCGACGTCGATGGTGTTACTGTCGGCCATCGTAAGGTCTTCCTGGGTGCAGCTACACGGACACAACGTACACTCCAGAAAGTGTGACAGGGTCTGCTCCACGCCGCAGTCACATTCAGTCGGTCCGCTATAAAACTCCCAAGCTTTCATTTGTGTACTCCTCTTGCATACTTCGGTCCGAAGTCTGTTACGGGACCTCCATATATTCCACCTCTGGTTGTGTCCAGGGGCTAGGTCCTCTTTTGGGGCAATCCAAGCATTCCCCTCAGTTGCGCCTCTCCACATGCTCAGCTACAAGGTGCCCTCAGGTATCATCAGTTCTGTGGTCGACTTTAGGAATCTTCTACTCTTTCAGAGTAAAGACGTTTTAGAGACATTTCCAGTTTAACTACATTGTTTCCTTGGATTTAAAGTCAAGCGAGGTGTGTTTTTATTCCATATTTCGCTATATTTTACGTCAAGGATCGTACAAGTTGTACTTAAGTCCGTAATGATTTGCTCTACTTGTATTACCATTTCGGTCGCATAGCAATAACGTTGGATAACTACCAACTTAATTACAAAGCAAATCCTTTATTACTTATAATATCAATTTAAACGCTCAGTGAGTACATTCTAGCCACTTGTCTAATGATCTAATGGCTTGGCATAGGCCATTTAGTTTCTTATCTAAGATATTACCTTTTTCTTACCGCGTGTGCTGGTTAAGTCTTCTTGGTGAACAAAACGGGCCAAATTTCTAAAGTGTCAAGATAGTTGTTGATTTCTTAAGAATTTAATGTAGATTCCAAGTGAAAAAAAGCTAGGACTAAAATACACTTAAATCTTCTTCGTAGTATCAATCCGGTGGATTGGTTTGCAGCAACAAAATCTTGCATCTCGATCTCCATTCCTCTCGGTCCTCCGCAACCCTTTTAGCTCAGCATAAGCGCTACAATTCATGTCCTCGAATACTTGCTGCAAATACTCCCGCCTAGGGCGCCCTCTACAGTTTCTACCCTCAACCATCCCCTCCACAATATCGCGAAGAAGACCATCGTGGCGCATGATGTGACCAATCCATCGGGCTCGCCTCTCTGAGATGGTTCTTATTAGTTGCCTATCTTACTTGATTATTCTGAGAACCTCATTGTTCGTGACGTGGTTTCTCCAGTTCGAATTAAAAGCTGCCATATATTCAAGTGCTCAAGTTCTTGCTCTAGAGACCGTAGGGAATCTTATATGTTTCTTAAGTAGACCTCTAGGCTTAGATATATCTTGGGACCAAACGATTTGACGGCTAATTATAATTTTTAAAATCTTCGTTTAACCTATAATGCATGTTTTAGTGAATATGTCACGTATCTTTAAGATTTCAAGGACGCCAATTATTCTTTCTTTCCTCATCTTTTTCTGTTAAAGGTTTTTGGATGCTAGTTTTCTGTGTCCGGTCCTGGTGAGGGTTCGTTCTGCGGGCGATGAGAAACTCCGTCATCAAAGCTATTTCGGTCGGGTCCATATTGACTCTACATTAGTAGCGGCCGCCTTACAAGTTCTAGTTGTGTATTGCGAATTCCACCGCCTAACAGAGCTCTGACGTGGACAGTATTAATAATTAATGACGCCGAGTCAAGGACATGACATTTCAAAATAATAAGAAATTTGAGTTTTGATTTACATTTATCGATTCTTCCCATATTCGTTTCATATCAACCTGTGTCTGTCCATTGTTGAACGTAGGCTTCCCGCATGAGTCTACATCCTCTTTGATTCTTTGCCTTTCGCATCAAGCCACTCCTGCTAATCTTTTTATGTCGTTCGTCTATATCGCAGGGGATCGGCCAACGCTTCGTTTACCAGTGGTGCTATCCTTAAACATTTTTTTTCTATCGACGGTCGCTTCTTCATCAGATATGTTCAGCTATTCATTGCGTAGCCTCCACTACTTGAGTTTTTCTTCCCATATCCTCGTTTCGGATTCCATATTATAGCGACACTCTGAGCATGGATCAATGGCACGCTGGGTAACCTTTATTTTATGCGTAAGACTTGCTGTTGGGTTACTCGTCTCAGCGCTATAAGTTAATACAGTGAGGATGCATTGGTTACGAAAAACATGGTGACCTCGTGTTTTTCTCTAATATAAAGATGAAACAGATTTGAAGAAACGGTGGCTGTAGTATCTGAGCCATATTTTAAGTTTTATAATCGTATTTTCTCAGCAAATTGGATGACTTGGTCGAAGTTCACGAGGCCTGAATCATTTGTTTCCAGTGGGCAGCTTCGCCCAACTGAAAACACTCTACTAACACAAGTTTTCAACGGCGCTTTACTTTGGTGATTAGCAAAAAAGTAGCACTTTTCCTGTATACTTTTATTAAATTAACAAATTTTTTATTTGAATCAATCGAATCTATGATGACATTTTTTCACTGAAATATTTGAGCGGTGAAATATATTATTCTGACTTATATCGCCCTCATCGAGCAATGCTCTTAACCAATATCTCGCTCCATTGATTATTAATTACTAAACTGACTCTCCGTCCAACTTGAGATGAATCTTTGCTGAAATATTAATCCGGAGGTTTGACGTACTGACTTCAGAACATTCTCCTTGCTACATTTCAATACATAGTAAATTAAAACCCTATTTTCATAATACTGAAAAATAAATATGAAATGTTTTCCGGAAAGAAATTTTGCTATTAACTAATATATATATTATGACTCTGCATGCTTACATTGTTTAGACTATTCTTTGGTTTTGGGTATGAGGTAATGCACCCAAGTCTCGTCTCCAGTGACGATGGTTTCGAGGTATTCCTCGCCACGAATTCCGTGGTTTTGAAGAAGTTCATGGGCCGCTTCAACGCGTTGACGTTTGTGGTCTTCGGTCAATATTCTTGGCAACAACTTCTACGGCATCTGGCGTACGGATATGTGCTGTTGCGGTAAATACAAGAAAGACCTGGTCTATAAAATCGTCTCCTTATTAAGAACCTGCTCAAGCATAAATTAGTAAATGTGACAGTAAATGTTGAAATTTCCAATGACTGCGATTCTAACGATATCTATGGGACATACAAGGCCAACATTCATAAATATACATACCTTTAAATACAGAAAGTAGTACAATTGATTAAACAGATGTCTGCCACAAAGCTATACTTTTAATTAAAATTTAAATGCATTTTATAAAAACATACCTGCCTGAGCTAAGTGTTTAGTTAGAAATGCAGAAAGCCTATTTTGCCATGCAAGTGAAGTGTCGCCTGTAAAGGGATCCCTTAATCCTTTGCAATTTAGGATTGACAACATACGGCTTTCGGTACTAATGCCTCCGGGCTTAGAGGTTGCGACGTTCAAATTTAACTGGGGATTATAACGAACATCGGGAGTCACAAACCGAGGGTCGGGGGCCGCACGCGGTCCGGTGATTAATACGAGGGATTTTCTGATCAGGTTCCTATACAGCACGCCTTTGTGACATTGCAAACATTGATAGTAAAGGTAACTCTGACAATAAGCAAACATTGATTAAATAACTGTAGATAAGAAAAATTAAATATAAACTACTTTATTTTCTTTTCCTAACGTCTGTCAAAAACTTTTATTAAGAAAATAACGAAATATGTGTGATTTTAAGTGTTTTTGATCAGTAAATACTACTAAGATATTAATTCCAGGCATCTTACACATACTTGGTTCGCTGATTGCGAGTATTATCGAAGCAGAGTCTCCTGCAAGGTCCCTTAACAGACTTCGGACCGGAGTATGCAAGACAATGACACAACCATAGTCCGACATGACGTGGAGGTATGCTCTTTATATCATACCCCCCGTACACAACTCTCCGACATGATCTCGTGGAGGTACATTAGGCTGATGGTTGAACTACCTAAAGACATAAACTCATCACAAAGTCACAAATGAAAGCCTCTCAATTTTACAGCGGGCTGAATGTGACTGCAGCGTGGAGCAGACCTTTCCCACCTTCTGAAGTGTGCGCTGTGTCCGAATAGCTTCACCCAGGAAGATCTAATGATGGCCGGGAGTAATGCCATCGACGTTGACCACTTTAAGCCAAACAAGATCTGACCCTGATGTTTCCGACACGATTATATATAAAAATAAAAGACTTTTGATACACTACATAAAATTTAAGTGCATTATTTAAATTCCTAATAGTCCTCGTGTCTGACATTTTTAGTTTACAATTATCAATTTTTGATGTTAAAGTAAGACATCCAGAATAACAAAAACATTGTTATATATCAAATAACTTCTTAGGTTTTCACGGCCAGATTTGATGTTGTGGCTTTTGGGTTGAGCCGTGTGTGGTGAACTTTTTTCAACCAATATTTCGACCACCATTGAATCCTGAAGAAGACCCCTGCAATGGCGGTCGAAATATTGGTTGAAAAAAGTTCACCACACACGGCTCAACCCAAAAGCCACAACATTGTTATATATCCTTGATTACATTAATGTCTTATTCTATGTACATCCTTATACAACTACTACAGATGTAGCTTGTGAAACTCGATCCTTCATTATCTTCAATAGTTATTCAGAGTGGTCAAGAAGTAATTCCTAGTAACCTCACTTTCAATAAGGTAGCTGAGGAAACTTAAGGCCTGTATTTGAGGCTCAAAGATCAGATATCATACCCGCATTGTGCTCGGAGAACTCAATGATAATTCGAACAGTCAATGTACCATTTTCGAATTAATTTACTGATATATAATTTAATTAATAATCATACGACTTAACCAAAATATTTTTTGACATACTATATGTAAAAAAAATGTTTTTAGTACGGCAACGAGTATTAAATGCACTGTTAAAAAATGGTAATGAAAATGCTACAGTATTTTTTTAAGCTACCACATTTTTGGCGTATCATGTTTACATAAATATTAATAGTACAACTATAAGTACATATACAGCTTAACATGCACCGTATTGCAATGTCCTAAAATTAACATTAATGACAATAATTATTAAATATAATTATATCGGGTCCGCCAAATAACTTTTTTTTTTTTTAAAAATGGGGCGCAAAACATCGAGTGTAGCTTCGGCTGTGTGGCATGTAGCGCCGTCCTGTTGAAACCAAATGTTGCCAATATTCTTTTCTTCAATTTTTGTGAACAAAAATGGCCGGTTAACGATCACCATTGACTGTAACGGCCACTCCTTGCTCATTTTCGAAGAAAAATGGCCTGATTTTCAAAGTAATGTCGCAATATTTTCCCGGCGGACCCTATATAAAAGTTTAAAATTATAATTGATTTGTTTTTATAAATTGTTAATGTCTGTCGTTTCACGTAAAATAAATTTTGGAACTTCTGCAAAAATTATTGTCCAAAATAAAATCAATCAAATAAAATTAGTATACGTAACATATGTTGTATAAATTTGACAGTGTTCACCACTTAAATAACTTCTTAGAGCAGATTTGATATTGTGGCTTATGGGTTTAGCCGTGTGTGGCGAATTTCTTCTATGCAATATTTTGACCGCCATTGCAGGGGTGCTATGCCCAAAAGCCACAATATCAGTGTTCACTACTGATATCAGCTTGATATAGCTCCTTAAGGCCGATGCCGTAAAGCCTCAACAAGCGATCTTTTGTCTATTATTTTGGTTCGCTTGCGTGACATCTACATCAAATGTTAAGCGGTGTTTGCATACGCCAAAATAATTGTTATGACAGTTGGTCCATTGACAGTTGGTACAACTGTCCTCTTGACGGATGGTACCACCGAAATATGAGTGCGGGCAAGTAGTCGCAACTCGCCCGTCCTCGTGGTGGGACCGTCCTTCAGGGCGGCCCTTAACGGGCGACGTTATTGACAAATAAACATGTATCGTGAAACAGAAACAAGTTGCTTATAATGTGAACCTGATCTTGCATCCTTCATACAGTAAATCGATGTCCTAAACACCCGGGGAGGATATCACTACTTTTAATTCAAAAGTGTCCAAAAACACCCACTCTTACATCAAAGTGATCGAGTTGACGTTGACTTTCTATTGCAACAATATACCGTGAAGTAATTACCTGTAGGAAGCTGCGGTCACCTATGCACCTTGTTGCCGTGCTAAAGTTCACTTTCCGGGGCGCATCACTGTCTCGAGCTTTGCGACACGTTCAGGCTAACGTCTACCGTAGAGGAGGCAGTTAGTATTCGTTTACCTTGCGCACACAGTCTAGAAAATAAACACAGGAAAGCAGTCTACGGACTGGGTCTACGACGTAGCGCCGTAGCATAAAGGGTTAGGTTGTCGCGCATAACGAACGGGAAGTGGCTGGCAAAATTGATTAATTAATCCGCGTGAAGTTGATAAATGAGCAACATTTGACTAGATGCCTGATAAATAAGGCAGCCCCCGCGGAACCGTGAGCGAAGAGCTTTTGAAAGCTACTGTTGTGCGACGGTAAAAAGTTCTCTCGTTCTTACACGTCAAGGAATTCTTTAATTCATGTTAAAACATAATTTTTGGTTTTGTTAAATAAATTTATATTTTTAATTTACTCCAAAAATTCGTGAGGATGTTACTTAAAGTATATTTATACAGCTGATATAACTATTTAAAAGGAAGTTAAATTGAATTGATCATTTTATAATATTTTAAGCTTTTACGAATTTTGTATTATTGATAAATATTTTTACTATAAAAATTGATTAAAATCTGGCAATTGTTGTTCATTGACTCAAATGTGATTTGCCAAAAATTAAATAAATGACATGAATAAATAATATAAATTAATGAAATATTAATAACTTGTGTCCTCTTAACCCTTTCGCATCGGTTGTCGATACATGCCGTCCAAGATTCCCTTACCGTTGACATCAAGAGTCGTGATATATCGTTTTGCTACATTCAGTACTCATTGCGACATCTACGGTAGGAACTTAGAACTGAAGTCATTCTCTTTATCAACCTTTATGTATTCTTTACAGAAATCTGTAAAGTATGTAAACAAATATCATTTGGTTTCGTCACAGGAGCGATTTTTCTGTAAGCTGCATGTGTCAATGCCACCACATGTGTGTGGAGTTACATAATGAAGTTTATTAAATATAATAGTTTTGTATACATCATCGTATAGCCAAATAATACAAGAACTAATGTGATATATGAAAATAGGTCAGATAATTTCATTTATGCTTCAAATACTAGTTTTAAGCAAAAAAAATGGTTTGAAAAATTCACGCCGTATTGACAGTATAATTTGTATTCCACAGAGCCGTAACGAAAGGGTTAAAATGAGAATATATACGATTACTAGTATTGTTATCTTTCACTGTATTGGTAGCATTTTTATTGTCAAATGCAATGCCAAAATATAAAAAACAAGGAAAATGCCATATTTTGTAGATCAATTTGTTGCAGTATTACAGTATGACTCTTACAGCACAACAATGTTTTTTAGAATAAAAAGTTAATTATAACCAGGCGATGGGCGAAGCATATTTTTTAATTTTTATATTATAATGTAGATTATAAATTAATCATAAATGATGGTCATTGAACTTATAACATTGAAATTTACTAAATATTTTTAGTATTTAAAACATGAAACCGTTTATGTTTGTAATGTATAACAAGATTCTAATAGAAAAAAATATATGATGAAAATGACCCGATGAAAAGCAAATACAAATTTGTTGTCCTCTTGTCTAAGTTGGTTATCGAATTCTTGGGTGACAGGATGCAGGAGCATATTAATAACACAAAATTACATTTTTTTCGAAGCACGATTCTCGTTTATTTTATTACAGACTTGCTTTCTTGTCCGACCGATATGGCGCCATACCGGTCGAAAAGTCAACTGCCAACTGGCGGAGTACTCTGACATTAGCGCCCCATGACAGTCGTGGCCAAAAATTAAAATAAAGATGACAGTTGCACCAACATGAAATGAAGCAACTGTCATAATAATTAAAATGGCGCATGCAAACGCCAAGCAACATTATATAATTCAAACTGACATTAGATATGCATGTCAGGCGAGCGAACAAAAATAAGAGACTAAAAGACGCTTTTCGAGGCTTTACGGCATCAGCCTTAAAGAGTATATCAGTAGTAATTTTTATTTTTGGAAAACAAACTATCTTGACTCGTTTTTTCTTTTACGTAATTATTTTAAAAGAAATTCAAGATATGAAAAATGAAAACGGTTCTAGTTGCACTTTGCTTAAAATGAGTATGATAATACATGTAGTTACTCTTAACGAAGCTGACATTAAAACCGTCTGCTATGATTTAGGTACAGTGTGGGAAATTATCAGACGAGTACGCAAGCACAATATCTACGATAATGGCGACAAGCCGTATAAACGTCCCTTCCGGAAGTACGTGGGCCCGGAAGGCTTCGCCGCCGGAGACGCGACGCTGAATTACGACGTCCCGACGCCTTGATTTTCGGGCGTCTCGTCCAAACACGGTCCCTGACAGACGCTAGGCAAAGTGTTCCTGAAGTTTCAGGCCGATATCGGGCGGCAATAACGCCAGGCTTCTCTATTGTGACTGATATTGAAGCATATTTTCTTGAGATAAGAGTAATTGAAGATGTTTCAGTGAAGAACGATACGATGTTAAATATTCTGTTGCTTGAAACAAGATAAATTAACAATACTTTGATTTTAAAAGCACAAACTCATGCATATTGAAAATAACTGAGAATTATCACAGATAACAATTGACTATTTAAATATTTTGTCCGGGTATATCATTATTATCGTCATTTTATCACCGTTTCTCTAACAAGAGCAAATGATCATTGCAAACTGCTGCCAGATCTCATGTCAGCTCTGCCAGGTACATTCCATAAAAAATTCTCGACGTTCTTTCATAGCAGTGAAATACCAATGAATTAAAGAGAAGGCATTTGTATTTTATGCTCTTCTCCGGCATCTCAAGTACATGAATCACCCAGTTCCACTTTAGTGTCTTAACTGAATATGGTATAAATGGCTGGTTTTCGAGTATTTGATCCCTCGTCATTCCTCGCAAAGTAAAACCATTGCAACTCAAGTATTATATGCAGGCATCTCTTTTTAATGTCAATTATACGGCTGCAATGAGATGCCAAAAATCACAAACAAAACTAAAAAAAATATTTAAATTTCTATATCGCATATGTTACATGTATTTAACTTTACTAATTCATACATGGAGATACTTAAACAAAGCGCTTTTTGAGCCTTATTAATGTAACAATTAATTTAATTGTAACGTAAAGGATTGCCATGCCTTTGATATTGCCTTTTTTTATTTTACTTGTCATGCTAGGCTTAAATTCAATACACTCAGCGTATGCGTATAAAGTCTTATGGTTTTTTTTAAATTAGCCTATTACTTATCTTATATAACCTATTAATTATCTGACATAGCCTATTTATCAAAGATGGTCTCCAGGGAGGCCTAAGCATGTAATCAGTTAAATAAATGTGAATCAAAACAAAATATTTTAATTAATAATTTCTTTAGTTAAAATGAATTTAAAATTACTATTAATTATCCTTAAAGAAGTAAGAATCCCTTCGCATTCCACTGCAATTTTTGTAGATTGTTTTTATACTTTTAAGAAAAAATATGTAGTTTCATCCATAAGTATGTTTTTATACGTGGAAAATCAATAAGACTTTCATTTAAAGTGAAGCTGCCAAATTTCATCAAGTGATTAACAATATTCAAAGTGATCAAAATGTCAAATCAGAGACATGGCAAGACGTATTTATCTATTAAGTATCTTTACTTTATTACTGATGCTGTAATAGAAGCATATTGTAGCTCTCGTCTTGAATTCATCCATGATTACTCCTGTATCCTACACACGATGGCAGCTTGTATCCAGTGGAGCGTTCGAGGAGAGCCAATTTGCAAGATGGACCATAACTCACTGGCTGTCATCTAAAGGGAGACGCTCTGCAGCAGCTACTCCTCATACCACACCTTCCTGGTGGCCTGACGGGAACCATGATAAATGGTGTTCACCGCTACGTAGACCCATGGGAACCTGGTTAATGCTATCATGAAATGCATTACAATTGAGCTTTTTTATTGTTTTGGAAACACGTTGTTAAGTGCGGATAAATGAGTTAAAAATGTATTTAATATGTTTTGAAAAACATATAAAATACTATATTTAAATACTGAATTAATTTTGTTTCGCTAGAAATACAATGGTTCGATTTTGTTAGGATTGATGAAATGATGTAAAAAATAGAGTAGTTTTTCATTTTACCAAAACATGTTTTAATGTTTTATTTTCAATTCTACTCTTGGCTACCTAAAAGACTATTAGAAACAGTACATAGACTCTACTTGGCGAATATCTTGTAAAAAAAACTGGCGTTAAATTATAATAATGATTATTTCGTGATTTATTTAATTTATAAAATATATATTTATCTGATCACAGTAATCGGTTTTTCATTAAGTAAGTCATGAATTATAAATATTTTAATAAAAAATTTACTTCACTTAATACTGCTTAGGTCTTTTTTCGCCAAGTACTGTTGGTTGGTAAGAAAATAAGAGCCCAAATAGTTTAGTTAGATTAACTCAATTATTACGATTTCAAGAAAAAATAAAATAATAAATTCTAGATGGTCAAGTAAACTAACATAATTTAAGTTTTTATATTATAAAATACTTAACTCTATTGTTTATACACTGCTCAAAATTAAGTTGCTTGAAGTAGAATTGTGCGAACTGTAGAATTACATGGTTCGTAGATTAAATACATTTTTTTAAATTCAATAGTAATTGTTATTATTTGTTTGTTTATTTTTATAAGAAATATTCATTTTTTGAAATACACAAAGCGAAAATTAACAAAATATCTAGTGTTCAATTTTATTGAAAATGTTTCAGCGAATCTGCTGAAAACGTACATTCGATTAAAATCAGGTTATTCGCTGCCAAATACCAAATACAACGTCCGACTCGAGCTTTTGCTCCACTTGTCCGTTCTGGCAAAGCTTCTTGTTAGTGGACTCACTTCAGTAGCGAAGGTGGACCGTATACTCTGCAGTAATCAAAAAAGTTTCAGGAAAGTTTTTTTTCAATTTCCAAATAGTTGAACTTTTCGGCCGAAGAGAATTTTCAATCGAGAGAATCTTATTGGACAAATAGAAATCTGTTTTATTTTAATTAATTGTTTTTGGAACACTTTTTAAGCTAAATATTTACTACCCTATTTAAAAGACGCATCGTTTTTGTATCGAAAAAGTTTAAAAATAACGCATTTCAAGTTTTTAAATACTTTTTTAAAACAAAACGCACATTAAACTCATTACAATTTTTAAATACAAATATTTGGATGTAATACTTAAATAAACATTTCATAAAAAATAAATAATAATCATTAAATTGATAATTAAATTTAATTTAAATTAAATTTTAATTAACAAATTAAAAATATATAGTTTTGATTCACATTTATTTTTAATGATTGTCAGATGATAATCTTAATGTTATTGAGGAATGATTTAAGAAATTGGAATCAAACAATTTGTCAAGTTATCAAATATACTCGTATAACGTTAAATTGTTTTGTTATATTTTTAGAGAAAATTACAATACTTTTATATTTAAGTATGAAAAAAAAAACTGTTTATTTATGCACCCAGTGGGTGGATCAAGTGGTAGTGAGCTGACGCTGAGTACAGTATTGACATTGATTGGAAAAGGATCTTCATTCAAATCCCAATCACCATCGTTTATTTTTCTTCGAATATTGATGAGAGAAATGTAACATAATATTTTTTTGAAATCGTACGTACGAGTTCGTATTAATCGTCAATTATAAAACACTTAGAATTAAGATTAAAAACTGAAATTATTTATTTAAAATCGCTTTCTTAAAACGTTAAAAATCCTTTTTCTTTTGTGTCATTTTAACTTGAATACATTTGATTTATTGTTTACAAAAAAACCTTTCTGTTAATTACATTTAAAAATCATGGACGTTAAAAATAATAAATTATTACTCTGGAAATAAAATTTATTCATGGTTTGAAAGTGTTATCCCTATTAGCTAGCACTCGCATTCTGAAAATCGACGGTGTATCTGCTCAGAAAGCCCATTTTTCAGGGCGGAGCTTTATAAGCTCACAGGACCGTGCATGAAAGCAGTTTTATTTGTAAGGAGCCGAAACTTGGGATTGCGCTTCGCGGCGATTGTGGAAGGTTCCCTTTCAACCTAGGAGCAGACAGTCCTGAAATACAGCCGTTGAAAGATTTTTATGGCCGGGAATCCAGAAAACGGAAACGGGACAAATAGTTTTCATATTTTTTGCGACATGGGAATTCGCGTGACCGCCATAATTTACCGAGAAAAATATTTTTACTCATTTGAAACGGAATATCTACAACTTTGTTACTCTTCACCAAAAAATTATATTATGACATATCATTGCAAAGCGTAAAACGATTCATCTTTTAACATCGTTTATTGGAAAATTACTTTTAAATCTAACCGGTATTAATCCGTATTAAAGCAATGTTAATTTGTGGAAAGTTTATGCAATATATCGACTTTTATATCATATTTATAGACACTAACATGGATAAAACAAAATCCATGATATATAGTCATATTTCGCAGACTTTTGACCCTATTTCCATTGGAGAAACACAAATAGTAAATGACTTTACATATCTAAGTAATACAATTAGGATAAAGTAACTTCTCAAATGAAATAGACAGCTGCATACAACTAGGATGGGCAGCATTTGGAAAACTAAAGTACATTTTTAAAGCGAAAATTCCGCAATGTCTTAAAACTAAGGCGTTTAACCAATGCATCTTCCCTGTAATTATTTATGGCGCAGAGTCGTGGAATCTAACAGCAAGTCTTACCCATAAAATAAAGGTCACCCAGCGCGCTATGAAGTGATCCATACTCGGAGTGTCGCTAAAAGTTTTGAAAGATTCACATTGGCCGACCCCCTGCAAGATAGACTGACGACATAACAAGAATAGTGGGAATGACCAAGATGTGGAAGGCGGAGATTCATGCGGGAGGCTTACGTTCAACAGTGGACGGAAACAGGCTTATGATGATGGAATTTGTAATAAAAAAATATTGAAGTTAATATTCTTAGAAAAACAAGTTCAAGAATTACTCTGTGATATGTATTTTATTTGGAAAAACAGCATTGGTGTTTGAAATATCGAAGAGAAACAGAAATTTCCCATACGTTGTGGCTCAACTCAAAAGCCACAATGCCATATATTTGCTTGAAAAGCAGCAAAATTATTTTTTATTTAAGAAAAGTTCATAGGTTGGTCGTGTGAAACTTGTTTTAATGTTTTGATCAGTACAATTCAATCGTTATTTTATTTAAGTAAATTGATTAGGTTTTACAAATGTGTATTCAGGTAGTTTTTGATTTTCAATCTAACGCTTATTTTTCAACATTTTGTTTGATTAGCTTAGTATGTATAGTTAACATATAATGTTTATATCCTAAGTGGCCTACCAGCACACCTCTATACTTTTTTTACATCCTTTTCCACTTTTGTCAATGATATTGTTCTCCTAGATCTCTGTGATCTTTGCCACTTGTCATCATCTTGTTCTTTTATGTTATTTTTATTTTTTATTCTCTTTTGTATGTATTGTACAGTTGTACAGGTATATTTATGTAAACTCTACGTTTCTTATTATTTGTACCTTATAACTGCGGTTCTGTTAAATAAATAAATAAATATAACATTCTGAGACTCTCTTATGAAACAGTGTTCATAAAACGTGACGAAAATAGCATCAAACTGGTTTAAAAATAAGCCCACCACGAACGCAAAAAAGAAATCTCGGTAATAATTTGATGGTCAAATATGGCAGTCGTGTTATTTGCGTGCGAGTAGGTCCGAAAATATTGGAAAAATAAGTTTATCGCTGGACCTTGCTGTGGGCAGTGTGGCTGAATTATACATTCTCTGAAGAAAGGATCCAGTCAGGAATATTGATGAGAAACAGGATCTGGTGAGGAGGGACGTGGCTACAGTTGGTGAAGTGCAGAATGGGACGATTCGCTGAAGCCTTTTCATTTGAAATTCAAAAATATTTTTTTAAAACTCAAAATATACATGTACACATTCAGTGCCGGTTTTAGGGGTGGAGAAGTGAGTTGGTGCCCCAGGGCGTCAAATAAGCTAGTGGCGCCGAGTGCAACAAATCTTGTCTAGATTTTTTTTTAAATATGAACATTATGGGGCGCTCAGAAAAAATGCCCTAGGCCACCACAGAGTCTAAATGCGGACTGCTTATATTAGTCATCATACACGAATATGTTTATACAATTATTGTAACGTGAGTTAAGTCACGTTCACCAGTCGAGGTTTTTGTTATTAGTTCAGTAGTTAGCCTTAGAATGTTAAAGTATGGCTGAAATGTAAAAAAAACGAACCAACCAAGGCTTAAGTTGACTATTCTTCAAGAAATAATTTATCAAAGAAATCATCAATATATAATATTAAAAAATGACTTAACCATTAATAAGCCTGAACATTTCATGATTAAAAAGAGAAAGACAGAAACTTTGATTTTTGTATCAGGATTAACGCAATGTGGACTTAACGGACTGATGTGATGCGTTGGAGCTGTGGAATTAATTTTGAAAGGATCAATGTGTTCTTTAAGTAAAAATTCAATAAAGAATATAAGTAACTTTTTCAATAAAAAAATAATTCTATTAAAATGCCAAATGTTTAATATTATGCATAAATATAAAGGTTATGGAGAGCTGTGGACTTTTCTGTAGAACCAAATTATATCTGAGACTTTTTCATGTTCCGAGAACTCGTCTTAAAGTCTTACAGCAACTTTAATTTCCTTTTATTTTATGTTCATTTAATCTATAAAAACGATTTCGGCTCACAACAGTTTAATGAAATCAAACCGTATTACGATGCTTACAATATACGATATAACTATTTATTTGTTTATTTACGGAAACATGTTACAAATTTAAAGAAAAAAGGTTAAATGTTTTAGTTCCTAAAACTTATTACAAATCAGGTTAAATATTGGTGTTTCATATCAGATATTTTAAATGTTAATAAATATGAGTGTGAATGGATTTTTTTGTCAAAGGTAAGATATATTTTAAAATAACAAAAAATCAACCAAATCGGTAAAGCCTACTTTAGGCTTCTGTGGTGCCGACAGATCCCTACCTGAGAAAGCTGTTCCAGCATGTATGTGTGTGTGTTCTATACCCAGAGGACTGAATCGTATTAGTGTGAACCGTATTGAATATGTAACGTAGCCAAAGAAAAATAAAATTAAAGAAAACCTCCATTGAATATTTTGGTCTATCGTTACTAAGGAAACTCCGATGCAGAACTAACCAGTAGACGGATGTTTAAACGAATTTCTTTCATCTTACTCATTATCATCAAACCATGTGCGCGTTCCTAACTGGAACATATGGTCAATGCGAATTGCCGTCATACTCTATTATACTCTTCATCTCATCAAATATCAACTCTGACTCCCATAGCTCCGCCGAGCACATTATATATATATAGCTTTCATCGATTTTTCGAAGAAATTTCCTACATTCGACAACGGAACTGGTGATACCTGAGGCCACCCTGCGGCTGAACATGTGGAGAAGCGCAACTGAGGGGAATACTTGGATTGCCCCGAAAGAGGACCTAGCCCCTGGACATGACCAAGAGTGGAATATATGGAGGTCCCTTAACAGACTTCAGACCGGAGTATGCAAGAAGAGGACACAAATGAGGGCCTGGCAGTTTTACAGCGGACCGACTGAATGTGACTGCGGCGTGGAGCAGACCCTGTCACACCTTCTGGAGTGTGCGCTGCGCCCGAATAGCTGCACCCAGGAAGACCTGATGATGGCCAGAAGTAACGCCATCGACGTCACCCACTTCTGGGCAGACAGGATCTGACCCTGTTGTTTCCGACACGATTATATATATCGATTTTTCAGGACGGAAAGAACTCGATAACCCGAAAACAATGTAGTCATCATTTGTGCTCTTCTGCAGCATCTTAAGTACATTTTGATATCAACTCGATATAACTCTTGCAGGCTTACGCCAAAAAGCTTTAGAATACGATCGTTTGTCCCTTACTTTGTTCGCTCGTATGACATACATATTTTTTTTTACATATAAGTAACAATTAGGCGTTTAAAATAACCATTTTGTTATTTGATTCTGACATCCACTTTCTGTTATGTGAAAGTGGATAGTTTAATAAGTGGCCAATATGTGGTCTTCGGGCGCTGCTACTGTAACAACGTGGTCTCAGTTTCTGTCCAGGCACCGAAACCCTCCGAAGATTAAAAAAAAAAATTCAATCGATTTCTGAGCTCTAAAATACCTCCGGTTGGTGTGAATTTAATCCCTTGCCCGTAAAATTCCAATCATAGCCTATTAATCAAAATTTGTTTATGACGAAAGTCATCCCGTGAAGACCACCCATTCATAGTAAAATCTTGTAATAATAAGGATGATGCGTGAACCTCGGGCTGTAGTCAATGACGTTGGCGGATCAACACTCCACATGCAGCGCATATCCATTCGTACAATGGTAAGCGTTATGAATTCCACAGACTTCAGAATTACTATCACCATCTTTTGGTATTCTCCTAAATGTGATTGTATAAAAAAAATAACAAATAGTTTCAAAATTATACATAAATAACCAATTTAAAATATGTTTGTTGGAAAATATATATTCTGTGATAGAAACGAAATTGCTAGTCCTGGGGGTATTTATTTTAAATTTGTTCCGATAAATCCACAGGCGAAAATGGAAAGAAAACATCACGGCGTTGGGGCGTGTTTTGCTTGTATACAACTGCTGCTCATATTTACTTTTTATAGACTCACCATTAAAAACACAAACATTTTAAACGTATATGTATAAGCTTTGCCCAGATGTGGAAATAAAAAAGAAAAATGGTATGTTTATTCAATACGACATATATTATCAAATATTTATTGTTGTTTTTCACATTGTTTTAAAATTTAATTCAATTAAATGTATTTTTTTTCACTTACAGAAACATTGCAAATTTATTAAAAAAATCAATTCGTTTCTGAAGTACGATCAAAATGAATAATAAAAGAATAAAATACAATATTTACAAATATAGGTACTAATAATTAAGTACTAAGAACAAAGCAATAAAGACAAGCAACAGAAGATGCCAATGCTCATCAAACAGACGACGCTAACAAATCATTCCCCCAAAGAAACTCGTGGAGTTCATGCCTGAATTGGACCTCCCTTACATGAAATATACCAACATCTGAGGCAATTTTGTTGAATAGTCTGATCTTTCTCGCTAGAGGCATATTCTCTAGCAACTAAGTATTACTCTTTGGGAGAGCGAACAATCTGTGCATCCTTATTCTCAGATATTTATCGGGGATATAAAACCGATTATCAACATAATTTCAGGATTCCCGAACACGTCACGCAACAGTCGAAAGAAATGCATACCTAAGCACATATCCCTTCTTGTCCTCAACTCAATGTACCCCAAAATACCCTGTATGAAGTTAGTTGGATACAGCCACGGATGGTATTCATATACCCTCATGTAGAGAGATCTCATAAATTTCTTGTGTAACCTCTCCAACATGAGGCTATATTTCAACTCTTGGGGTGCTAAAATGATAGATCCGCTCTCTAGTATGCTACGGATCAATGAGCTTAACAACACTACCATCACGTGTGTGCTCGAGAAACCCTGCCACTTCGTATAATAAAATCAAGCATCTTAAGTGCCTTACCACACACAGCTTCAACGTGCGCATGGAACGTCAGTCACTTCAATGAATGCTTAACATTGATCACGTTAAGCAATAATTCAAGCAGCATGCTTAAAGACCATGTTTTTACTTTCTTTGCTTCATCAGTTCTTAACTTGCATTAATGTACATGTATATGTAATTTAAAGCATAAATACAATGTTAACAAAATAAATATAACGTAACGTTTTAATGACAAAATAAGTTTTATTTGAACACATTACTGTCTTGTAATTGCATAATTTATTGTCCCAAAACAATTGTAAGCATATATTTAATACATTTTTTATGAAATGTCACTCAATCTATGCAAAGTTCGTTTCAACTACTTAAAGTAATTTAATATGCGGAAAAAAGCTCTTGAACAACAACAGTTCGTAAAAGTTCGATATATTTTTGTATGGAACGGTGGCTGAAAAAGCTTTCTTTACTGAGGAAGGGAGCGCGAGCCGCGAAAGCTGAATCATCAGGGGGTGAGGCCTGCAACGCCTGATAATCTGACTTGCAAATCAACCCGGGGTGAGGCCGACGTATATAATCTAAGCATCGCGGTGTCTTGCGTATATATTTTTTACAAAACGTGAATATGAAATTATTTTTGAAATGTGATATAAATTAATACGTGAAAAAATACAATATTTGAAAGGTTATAGGTTAAGATTAGAATTGCTATATTTTATTGAAATAAACCAAAAGTAACATTTAATGTATAGCGACTTGCAAAACAAAGTATTACTACAAATGATATTTACTTTGTATTAACATCCTTCTCTCTAAAAAGGTTGTTATTCAGTCACGTGGTGGCAGGATGAGGAGCAGATTAACAACACAAAGACTTTTTCTGAAGCACATTGTTATATATTTCGATAACTTTACAAATTTATAGCCCGGACATACTCACAACATTTAGATCAGGCCAAGAACAATGCGATCACGCCACCGTCGGCTCACGACTGACTGCCGTGCGGCGCTGTGGTCGGTCACCCAGCGCCGCAAGTGGCGATCTATAAAAATAACGTCACACCCGTTACCGGACTTGTCCAAAATTCCAATATGGCGACACAAACATGTACGACAAGCGCATATAAATAAGAGACGAAAGATTGTACATCGAGGTTTTTGGTACCAGTCGGCATGGGCTATATACTGCTGATGTCAGTATGTGGATGTTTTTATATGTTTGTTTGTATGTTTACGAATGAAAAAAAAGCGGTCGTTAGAGGAACTTACTCAATGCCCAACAACCACTTTTGAGTAAAGTTTGCTGATACAGGTATAACGGTACCATATTACACTGACATGCTATAATACTACACACTCAACTGTGTTCACGGGGATTTTTAAGTGGGAATAGTAGGAGAATAAAGGGATAAATTATTGCAATAAAAAGAACTGTAAAATTATCTAACGCTTATATTAAAAGGGCATTTTAATTGTACTTCATAAATGTCATGGATCTGGAGCATATAAAGTAATTTTATCTTTGAGAAAAACCACGAAAACAATTCTTTATGTTCACGCCGATCGCCTTACTACTGATGATTTTTGTTGTCTTTTTGGTTCAGTTTGATAGCTGAATTTGAAAAAAAAAATTACTAAGTTACGCCTCTGGATAGTGATATTCCTTCAAAGTCTCCTCGTGTCTAATTTTCAGCTCAATTCCAGCCACTGTAGCTTTTGAGGCTTTCATTCCTTGCTATTGCGATATTTGAAAACCGTCATTTTTTGTATTGGTGATGAATACGTGACCAAATAGAAATTGACTTTTGAAGAGTAATAAATATCGAATAAAACCGATGATGAAATATCAGAATTAGAGCTTTAGAGAAAAAAGTCAAAATTATGTGTCATTTTTCAATATTCGTTCCATATAAATATGTGTCTGTCTGTAAGAGCATTTGGAAAAGTAAAGTACATTTATAAAACGAAAACTCCGCAATGTCTTAAAAAAAACTAAGTAGTTTTACCAATGCATTCCCCCTGTATTAAATAATGGCGCATAGACGTGGAATCTAACAGAAAGTCTTCTCTATAAAGAGATTCATGCTCGGAGTGTCGCTAAAAGATAGAATCTGAAACGAGGAACGACGCAGAAGAACTCAAGTAGTGGATGCTACCAAACGAATAGGCACACTCAAGTGGCAATGGGCAGGACATATCTGTAGAAGAGACGCAGGTCGATGGGGAAGAAAAGTATTGGAATGGCTCCCAAGAACTGGCAAACGAAGCATTTGACGACGCCCTGCTACATAGACTGACGACATAAGAAGAATAGCGGGAGTGACCTAGATGCGGAAGGCGGATGATCGAAAAGGATGGAGACTGATGCGGGAGGCATACGTTCAACAGTGGACGGATACAGGCTGATGATGATGAAGTCTGTGAGAATCAGCATTCGTTACATAAAAAATCTTTTGATTATTGAGTCAATTCTCAGCTGTATTCACACAGACAGAAAATGTAGTTCATAATCAGATTTCACATGCTAGGTATATAGTAAAATTAATATAGACTGCATGCGAAATGAGGTACATTAAAATTAGTTTCGCTGCTGAAAAAAGAAGAGTCTGCTTTTAAAAAGTTTTTATCCTGAAATGGGGAAAGTTTCAGTGAGTTGGATTCCATGTGAAAGAAAAAAACTGATGCTGCAGCGTGATATGCTAAATAGATCATATTTTTGGAAGGATTTTGGTCATATTAATTTAAGTTAAGCCAGCTTAGCTCATATATCAAAATATTAATACTTATAAAAATAAAAGGAAAGTTTCTTATTATTTTTTATTTTAGATTTATCAAAAAAAAAATGAAGAAGTATTTGTTTTAAATAACTAAGAAGACTATCATTTGTGATTAAAATAAAAGATCATAGAGATTATCGTTCAATGAGATTCTCAGCATAATCAAGTAAGAACCATCTCGGATAGGTGATACCGATGGATCGGTCACATCATGCGACACGATGGTCTTCATGACATTATGGAAGGGATGGTTGAGAGTAGAAATTGCAGAGGACGCCGTAGATTAGAGTATTTGCAGCAAGTGTTCGAGGACATGAGTTGTTGCTCTTATGCTGAGGTAAAGAGGATTGCAGAGGATCGAGATCAAGATTTCGTTGCTGCAAACCAATCCACCGGATTGATACTACGAAAAAGAAGAATACATTTATTCTAAAATAAAGTTATGTCAAGTGAGGTTAGGTTAATGTAGGGTGCGGCAAAATGGTCATCATAAAGTTCCTACTACTCAATATGGTTTTCGTCTTGTCCCATATCAGCTCTGCCTACCTTGTAGATTGTATTATAGGTGAGGTTGAAATGGTTTTACTCACGGAGCATTTTCGTACAGCAGGTTTTAATTACAGTTTGTAAAAACAAAAACATAGGTGAAAGAAGCAATAAACCGTAAAATATTATGGAATTATACAACATGAAGAAATTAATAAGTATTGAATTTAAAAGGAACTAATTATAAATTACTCATATAAGGTTGAGATGCTTTTCAGAAAGGTTGAGCTAGGAACCACGGAGTATTAAAATTAGTTTACGTAAAAAAATGACATGGTTAGGGAGCTTTCAAAACTTCACCTCCTGAAATGGGCAAACTTTCAGCCGCACAGGAAGTGGACTGGCTTTCTCGTGGGTGGAGATGGGAGGATTCTGTGGTGTGAAATGCTAAATAGATTAATGTTACGTCGGTCCCTGTGGGCAACGGGAAGGTACGGTTAGTGTTCCTTAACCGGTGGTCCATGAAGCACTGGTGGTTCTTAGAAAAAATATTAGAAGTTTATAAGTATTTAAAATCTTTTTTTTATTAAATTTAATTTCCGTGAGAGTACGTAGGATTAAAAATATTATCATACCCATATCCGCTTTCTAACTGGAGTATATGGCACTCTGCATTAAATTTCGCTACAAAGCTCTGCCAGCTGTCATGGTCCTCGCCTCATGTAGCAGCTACTTTGTATTTTCTTCGTCTTTGCGACGTCAAATTATTTTTGCCCAGTATCTGGTAACAACAATAGCCCGTGTGTTGCCTAGCTTTAGGTCTTGAGGTTTGCTGCTTATTGGGCACATGGAGCAGGATCTAAGGTTTGAGGCGGTCTGCAAGTCTCCGCAGTCACACAATAGTGACTCTTCCTTCTACCATCTCCGGTTATTAATTTATTCAGGGATTTCCAGGTCCGCCAGTCAAGGTTCTTGCTAGTTGAGAGGTCTTCCTTTGGACTATTGAAATCTTCAGATGCGACTTGTTGCCAGAGCTGGAGTCTCTCATTTTTAGGGGCGGATGTGAGAGGTGTGTGGATCTCAGAAAGCTGCTTCGCGACTTCAGTCTGGGTATTGAGGGTATGTGATTATACAAACAGTGGGACGGTTAGTTGATTGCCTTACGCATTTCTTCGTGCATATGACTTTGCGCCTTATATTTGGTGGTGCGATACCAGCCAAGGGGTATTTAGGAAATCATAAGTCGTTCTTGAAAACTAAATGTTCAAGGTTTTAAGAGCGCATAACATATTCACCAAATAAGAAGTTTTTTAGCATACGCTAAAATACGACTTAAATGATAGTTGATTTATTATTTTTATTCCTTTAGACGCATTGATAATTTATTAATGCTGACATCAGCATGATATAGCCCTTGCTGACTGGTACCGAAAACCTCGATAAACAATATTTCATCTCTTATTTCTGTTCGCTTGTCGTACATTTATGTGTCGCCATATTGACATTTTAGACAAGTTCGGTCACGGGTGTGACGTTTGTTATAAAGATCGCTACTTGTGGCGCTGGTGTGACCGACCACGGCGCCGCACGGCAGTCAGTTGTGTGCCGACGACCGTGAGAAGGTCGCATTATGGCCAGCCCGGCATGTTATTCCCCTTATTGTTTTAAAATTGCTGTTGGTTTAAGACAGCCTGTGACGACTTTGCAAGCATCATTCAGGGCAGTATCCACTTCATTATAATGGGCTGATCGACCCCATACTGGTGCTGCATATTCTCCGGCTGAGGTCCGAAGAAGGGGTGGCTGACTAATTCTCACCCCAGAGAGTACTAGTCAGCTTACGGATGAGGTTGTTTCTTGTTCTATCTTTCTGTTTGGTGTTGCTGCAATGACGCCTGAAGGTGAAAATTCGATCTTAAAAAATAAACTTTATGTTTACTTTAATTTTTATTCTACATGTTTCTAGTTTCGTCTCAGTAAGTGTGTCAATTATGCAGTCAAATGTATACTATTCAATTTAATGATACACTTGTTGGTGACAATATTCCCTCGGATTAATTAAACAATCGTTCAAATGCTGTATAAAGCTCTCGGTGGCTGAAATCGAACTCTACAATATTGTATGGAAAATGATGCATATGAATGAACCTTTGACAAACGTGGGCTCGATTGAAGTATGAGGCTGCGAGTGTTGATTGGTTTGATTTAACACTTGCGAAACCAATTATAAGCATTAATTATTTTTAAATCAATAAACAGTTTTAATAATTATTTATTTTAATCTAACGAGTACGTTAATTATGTTAAAAAAATAATTCAAAGAATTTTTATTCTTTAGTTTGCTTAGTTTCTTAATTAAACTCAAGAAAATATACAATGTGTTCAAAACGTTATTTTGAACATAAATATTTGGTATTAAACATCTACAAGTCTTTAAAATTATTGTTGTAATCCAACTCTTTATCTTAGATGGAATCTGTCAAATCATACAGTCGGGTACGACACAGGGCATTTGTCATTCTGTGTAAATTGAGGGAATCAAGATCAGAAACAACAGGTATCGAGGAATTCGCGGTGTACGAAATTCAATGTATTAGAATTTATTTTATACAATAAAGAATGCTAACGCATTGACCATCTCAATAATCTGCAATTCTATGTTAAATGAAGGTATCAAGGTTCAAAACAGTATTGAGGAACTTGCGGTGTATGGCACTCAATGTATTAATATTACTTTTATAAATGCTTGATCATGTTGTAAACTGAAGTAAAAATTAGGTATTTTATCAAATAAAATCAGTGTCAATTCAACTCCGGTATGTGGATTTATCCTCAGTGCCAGAACCTTGCTATTGCAGCATCACCATTTAAGCTGATGTCTTAATTTCGGGACCGCGACCTCGGTTCCGGAACACAATGATAACTGATTATTTATTTAAGAAAATTATATTTATCTTTTAATTTGTAAATAACTTCTTAGGTTTTCAGGGCCAGATTTAGTGTTGTGGCTTTTGGGCTCAGACCGACTAGGATTATTAAGATAACCATTGCAAGGTTCTTTTCAGGGCTGAAGAACTTTGTGTTATGATAAAGTCGTCAACCCTGAAGAAAAACCCTGCAATGGTGGTCAAAATATTAGTACAAATAATTTGCCGCACACGGCTTAATCCAAAAAGCATAATAAACAATTTGTAAATTTTCACATGCTTCCTCCAAATATCTAATAGCTGGTATTTAATTTAGGTAATTTCATGTTTTTTAACATGTATATGAGTTGGGGTTCTAGAAAATACGTGCATTATTTATTTAATGTCTTACTTAAAGAGCACGCTTAATTCTCTTCTTAATTCGAGCGGAATTGTAAAATAATTATTATAAAAACTATAAAATAATATATTATAAAATATATTTGATTGATGTTATCAAATATTTTCATAAATTTATAGGAATTCAGAGAATTTATGTTTTAAAACAAATGTAATATATTTTTAAATTGAATTGCAACCCTTTCTATTTTCCTCTCTTATCATTCTCTGATAGACACACCTCTACCCCCTCTCCTACATAAAATTGGTTTGACTACTTATAAAGTACTATCGCAGCTCAGTCATCTCTTAAGAAGTGGTGGATTAAGAAAGGCTACGTGTTAGTCGAAACTGCACTGTCTCCCAAACAGAGAACTTATCTAACGTGTTCCATGAAAAAACAAGGGAAATAAATAAATATTTATAATTTATAATGGATCTCAAAGTGAATGATTGATGAAAAACATTGAAAAAATACATATATATCATACTTAAATAATTTATTAGGTTTTCACGGCCAGATTTGATGTTGTGGCTTTTAATATTGGTTGAAAAAAGTTCACCACACACGGCTCAACCCAAAAGCCACAACATCATATATCATACTTGTGTAATAATAAATGCATAGTTATACAATTGCTGCATTTAGATTCAGTATATAATCAAAATGACTCATTGGAAAATAATAAAAATATTTCAAGTATCTCTTTAAATTCAAGCATTACCGTATTTCAGCGCAGAAGGGTTTAACGACATTGCTCGCCTCCCAATAGTGACTATTTTGTACTGTTTATCTTTGTATTGGAGTAGGTCAATCTAAATCGCCATACAGACTTTGTATCTACAAAAATTAAACCCACATATATTTTACAATTCTCCAATTGATTTATAACGAGATAACGAAGTTTTAAATACGTTAAGAGAACCTTTTTACAAATCAAGAAACTCATCAAAATAATATTTAATTATATATCTACTTTATTTTACACATATTAAATATGTTTATTTACAGTTATATTGATTTTTTATAGTTCTGTCGTATTTAAAATAATATAATGATACAATGAGGCTCTCAGTATAATCAAGGAAGAAAAGCACCTAGTAAGAACCATCTTAGAAAGGCGAGCTCGATGGATCGGTAACATCATGCACTACGATGGTCTTCTTCACGACATTGTAAAATGGATGTTTTATGGGTAGAAATTGCAAATTGACCATGAGTTGCAGCTCTTATGCTGAGCTAAAGATAATTACGGATTGATACTACGAAGAAGAAAAATGATACAAGTGAGATTGTCAATGCTAATTACATTTAATGTTTCAGCTAGTTTATTGACGGATAATGTCAAATTGATTGCAGCAAAGGTTTATATGAAAACATAATGGATTAACTGATAAAGATGAAAAATAAACGTTCTCAAATCGAGTATCTAATTTAAATTATCGCATTGGTTAAGTTATAGAATTTAATAGATAAATATGTTAATAATTAAATATACATATACTATACATAAAATTCTTTTTTCAACGCGTCAATCCAAACACAAAAATAACGGCAGAAGCGGGATGCGAACCGCGGACCTTGGAAACCAACTATGCCCAGGTATTCATACCGCTCAGCCGACTGGGCTATTACTGTGCCTGGACCGACTCACGTTGAAACTAGTATTCATGTCATTGTTATCATCGTATGATAGATGTCGCTATAGTATATATTCAAAGTATGTATATTTTTATTTTGTATTATTCAATCAGTCTTCATTTATTCACAAGCTTAATATTATTACTTTTCGACAGTCTATTTATTTTAGTAAGTACCACTCGGGTCTCGAACCAAACTATAAGATAAATATGTATTTATTTACTTGTTTTTACATGGATTACGGTAAGATTAGTTCTCTATTAGGAGACGCAATTCGTTAGAAGGGCTACAAGTTAGTCGAAGCTGCAGTCTTCTAGACAGATAATTTATCTTACTTGATCCATGTAAAAACAAGGTAAATAAATAAATATTTATAATGGATCTCACAGTGAATGCTGATAACATTGAAAAAAAAGAGTAATACATTTATAAAACACCCAAAAAATTATGTAATAACTAATAAAATAACCAAATTTCTTCATTGTGGACTGATGGTATTCTTGTGAACACTTTTATAAGAGCAAAATGAATGTTTTATAAAGCAAACATTGATGATGATTGTTGGTTGAAATGTGAATTTCAGCGAACCGGTACTGAAAGGCTTAAATACAACGTCTCTCGCTTCCCAATAGTAACTATTCAATTTCAGCATATCGATCGTGCATCCGGCGCCAGCACTTGCTGCCTGAAATCCCGAAACTCTGAAAGCTAAGCCCACACTTGTTCTCGTTACAACAGTCAGTGTTTTCGAGCTGACTTTTTGAATATCCGGTAATTCAATTTGAAAACAGAAAAAAGTTAATTTAAGAATGAAATACTTTTTGAATTATTTGAGTTTTCTTACAAAGAGCATGAGATAACAAACAATGTACATTCGCATCAGAATGAAATATATTTATTTTGCATGTATGATTTCATGTTAACACATACAGGAGAATACCGACAGATGGTGATAGTAATTCTGAAGTCTATGACGCTCACCAAGGTGCTAATGTCGTAGAATACAGCCCGAGATTTACGCATCATTCTTTATTATTACAGGAATTTACTGTGAATGAGTGGTCTTTATGAGACGACTTACGTCTACCATCAATTTTGATTAGCAGGCTATGACTGGCATTTTACGGGTGAGGGATCAAATTCACACCAATAACAATCAGTTAATGTCTCAAGCACTGCAGATGTAAGCGACGCCTCAGCACAATCCTTAATGCCACTTTGTAGTTAATTCAAGTTCGTTAAACGGGCGAAGTAAAATCACGGATTCGAATAAATTACCAACCAAGTGGCTTAATGAGTATGTACGGTGCGGAGCTTTTAGCTGTCACGGGACAGTTTGGGGATAAGGCTTTATGATTTTTCATTGAAAACAATGTAAGCAATTCATTCATGTACTCGCGTTACAAATGGTTTTAATAGAAATATTTTATTTAAGAAACATACATGGTTAAAATTATCAACTGACAATACTTGATGAAGCTGCAAAATTATAATTTTATTTAATTTTAATTAAAATATTACCAAATTAAAAATATTTGATTCACATTTATCTTATGCGATTACATGTTTCGGCCTCCCTGGAAACCATCTTCAATGATGATTAAATTAAAACCTGCCAGTGGTTTATATAGGTATGAATAAGTATTAGTTCCTATGTTAGTACACACATATTTACAGGTTGTAAATGTGTGCGGGTTAGACCATTTAAAAAAGACATTATTGATCAAGGGGTCTTATTCATAGTATCGATCCGGTGGATTGGTTTGCAGCAACAGAATCTTGCATCTCGATCTCCACTCCTCGGTCCTCCACAACCCTTTCAGCTCAGTATAAGCGCCACAGTTCATGTCCTCGAATACCCGCTGCAAATACTCCCGTCTAGGGCGCCGTTCTGCAGTAATGTTCGAACATTCCAGGTGGCATATCTTGTTGGCTGAAGGTTTTTCTTATTTGTCTTGGTTGTTTTGTCTCGAGCAGTCCCCACCCGGAGATCCGATTGGGGGACTATTTTATCTCTGGAAAATTTCACTTGAGATGCAATCATTTTTTTGCTGATACGTGGGATGTCTTTAAGACCTTTAATGTGGTATTTTCCCGCTATTTCCACATCCTAATGCCGTTGACCATAAAGGTTCATCCGCCTTAGAGGGCATTTGTTGCCCAGGACAATAGAGTCTCTAACCAGCTTGACCTGATGAGGTTAGCTGGGTGTTAGCTGATTCCGGCCAACATTCGGTCAAGGGGTATGTATTATCTTAATGTGTTGAGCCATTATAAAATATTACATTTTTGTGTTTGATATAAAAAACTCCTTGTAATTATATCTTTGATCTTCAGCGTAGACGACGGTTAGTCGATGGTGTATGGGTTTTTCCAGACTGATACCTGAAAGATTTTACCTGAATATTCTAGTTGTTCGCTGTAAATTTGTACATGCATCAGTTGTTGAAAAGAAAATCATAATTTCCAATGCAACCAGATTTTTATTAGTATTTTGTAATGCGTCGCGGAACGTTCTCGTTCAGTCAAATGTCTGGGCGAGTCGGCCATTTTGTCCAATAACGGGGAGAAATTTCACTGCTAAAACCGCGGACGTGCGGATATATACGCAAGATACGTGACCACTATAGAGCAGGGGTATAACAAACCATTTTATCTCCATATCCCTAAAAACTTATTCGCATACCAAATTTTTCAGGATTCGGCTGCGAATCTATATCTCAATCATAGATGCCGCACCAATTTTTATAAGACGAATTTATTGGTTTTTGGTGAGTTGCCAGGATCCACAGTTATAAATAATGATGATAATTTATGATAAATGATTTTTTTTTCAGATAAATACAGCATGCAATACATAGCCATTTTAAAAATGGTAATTGCAAATAATCTACTGATTAGATTTCTCCATCTCGTCAGTATCTTTAAATTTGGGTGTTAGGCATTATTTTTTTATGCCTATGCGCTGGCTATACTCAGATGGTCTACATTGCACTCCGGGTCCAGTATAATAACGCCTTCCGAATGTTGTTGGGTCTGCCGCGATACTGCAGTGCCTCAAGCATGTTTGATGAGGATGCGCGAGTGGATGGCTTCTATGCCATAATTAGGAAGCGTTGCGCTTCTCTGTGGGCGCGCGTTCGCGGCAGTCCCAACACAATGGTCGCTGTGTGGGCGGATAGGTGAGTCTCTCGGTTGGAGGGGCACTGGATGCGCCATCACGTGGCCATCCATAGGGGATCCGGTGCTCCACTCACTGAGTAGTACAATAATTATAATAATTTGGTGTATGTGTACATGCCGTTTTATATTATCTTTCAATTCTGCTTAATTTAAATTTAGTTTTGTTTTTGTAATTGATTCAAATTATTGCATGTAAAATTTTGATTATGGAACAAGTGGCTAAATAAATACATTTTTTTATTATTAAAGTAAATTATCATTGCATCTAAAGGAACAAAAAGAAAAATTCAACTAAGTATTTAAATCATATTTTGGCGTAGGCTAAAAAACTTCTTATTTGAATGAAATTAGGTGAATAAGTTATACGCTCTTTAAGCCTAGACCATTTGGTTTTGAAGATAAACTTATGATTAAGAAAAAAAAAATCTAAATATATTTTTTAATTGATTAAGATGCAAAAATAGCCTAACGCCTTACGCGGTTGCATAAAACATATACTTCAATGCATCATTTTCATTTCAAATATTACTTACTTTTAGAAATTGCGTCTTTTGAAAATATTTAGTGTCGTGGCATAATGGACCCTCGTGGGTCCGCAAACCGGTCATGTCTAACCACTGAACCGTGCCGGGGCGCGTGAGAATGCCTCGATCTAGAAATGGAGGCAAAAAATTCTCGCGCATTCAAAAGGTTAAGCGGATGACGCGTCCGAAGGGAATCGAATTTTCATTTTATTAATATCGGGTCGACGTCTTTTCAATATCAGTATAGCTTAGAGTAAAAGCTCAAACGCTGGCTTAATTCATGACGAAACTTTGCTATACGGTCGTTTGGTTTGGTGAAAACTGATGTATTTGATGACAAGTAAGATGCTCTGCTTTTCTAAACCCCTCAAGGGATATATTTATAATCTTTTTTTAAATATAAATGAATGTTTACTTGTTTTAATACCAGCTCGATATAGCCCTTGCAGGCTGGTGCCGAAAACTTCGATATTTGTACAACACATACAGGAGAATACCGACAGACGGTGATAGTAATTCTGAAGTCTCATCTGTTGAATTCTATGACGCTCACCATCCTGCATATGGTTAAGCGCTGCATGTGGAGTGTTGATCTGTCAACGTCATAGACTACAGCGCGAAATTAACGCATCATCGTTTATTATTACAGGAATTTACTATGAATGGGTGATCTGCACGGGACGACTTACGTCTACCACCAAATATTAATTAATAAGCTATGACTGACATTTTACTGAGTCCAGAAATCGATTAAGAATCTTTTTTTTTTAAACCTCCGTCGGGGATCAAACCCACGACCTTCGGCTTGCAAAGCAAACGCTTTGACCATTGAGCTATGACCGCCGGCTAGAACTACATATCATAAATTCAGCGTTACTAGTGTATCGTAAATATCATTTATTTTTAATTTGATTCATATCAAACAGTACTGTGATTCAATATCGATTTTTTGTGAAACACTGCTTTCTAGACCTTACCTCCTCTTTATATTTGTCAAAGTTTGCCAGTATATCCAGCAGTAAATGACAGATATTCTAAATATATATAAAAAAAAATTCAATGAATTCGTACAACACCATCATGGTCATCAGCCTGTATCTGTCCACTATTGAACACAAGCGTCCCACATTAGTCTCCATTCTCTTTCATCCTTCCCCATCCAGGCCACTCCCACTATTCTTCTTATGTCGTCAATCCATCTTGTAGGGAGTCGGCCAACGCTTCGTTTGCTAGTTCGTGGGCTCCATTCCAACACTTTTCTTCTCCATCGACCGTCGTCCCTTTGATAGATATTACCCATTACCACTTGAGTGACCGAATACGTTGGGTATCCTCCACTAC
Organism: Glossosoma conforme; assembly: GCA_022606575.1. NCBI lineage: Eukaryota > Metazoa > Arthropoda > Insecta > Trichoptera > Glossosomatidae > Glossosoma > Glossosoma conforme. The sequence goes on from JAGTXR010000047.1 coordinate 783,424, forward strand.
TTGAATTCTTCTTCGGATATCCTTGTTTCGGATTGTATCTTTTACAGACACTTCAAACATAGATCTCTCCATGTTTGTCTAGGTGACCTTTATTTCATGGGTAAGAATTACTGTCAGATTCCACGTCTCTGCGCCAAAAGTTAATACAGGAAGGATGCATTGCTTAAGCGCCTTAGTTTTAAGAAATTGCGGAATTTTCTCATTAAAAATATACATTACTCTTCAGAATATACAAACATATTTAGAATATATTAAGCTTCAGTGTAAACGAGTACAAGCTCCTATTTGTTTGGGACAAATATGCCATACATTGAAAATTCTAAACTTTTATTTGAGTTAATTTTTTTCAAGCAAATTGTTTGACGCCATAATACGTTCATTTTCGACACCAAATTGTATTCATTAAAAACAGTGAACCGGAATGAACTTTACACGATGTTATGGTCATTTCATATTGACTTTTGAATAAAGCTCCCGGTATACCTTTCTCCGAAACTGTAAATAACTATTATAAAGCAGATTTATTTATAAATATGGTAAGTAAAGCTATAGGATTTGACCATTAAATGAGAAAGCCTTCAGGCGATGAAAACCTTTCTAGTTAATTTCAAAATAACTTTCAAAGCTTCCACATACTCATCAATAATCTCAAATTTTCAACGCACTACACGCATTTATACAAAAATTCATATAATTTTGAAAATATATGGAAAAGGGTTTTTTAATAGTAAGACATTGAAAATGTATTAATTTTATCAAAGTAATGAAATAATAATATTTTTTAATTGATTTTAATTTAAAAATTCGCAAATTAAAAATATTTAGTTTTGATTCACATTTATTTTAAACGATTACATGTTTCGGCCTCCTTGGAGACCATCTGCAATATAGATTAAAATAAAAACTGGCAGTGGCTTATATAGGTATGTATAAGTATTAGTTTCTACGATAGTACACACATATTAACAGATTGTATATGTGTGCGGGTACAACCGTTAAAAAAATAAATTATAAAATCAAGGGTTATCTTAATGTATTAAGCCATTATATAGGTATATATAATATTATATTTTATGTGTTCAATTAAAAAAAAAAACTTAACTTAACGTAATTTTATATTTGATCTTCAGCATAGACAACGGCTAGTCCATGGTGTATGGGTTTTTCCAGATTGATAGTTTCCAGCTTGCCAGTTTTTTATTTAATCATTATTGAAGATGGTCTCCAGGGAGGTCGAAACATGTAATCGTGTACAGTAAATGTGAATCAAAACTAAATATTTTTAATTTGTTAATTTTTTTATTAAAATGAATTCATAATTATGTAGTTTTACCAAGTATTGTCAGTTGATAATCTTAATGTTAAAGTAATAAAAGATAATATAAAATTGTTAACTGTCATTTGTTTATATGTCTTCAATAACTGCTAAGGTAAATAATTGAAACATTTTTCTTAAATTAAATTAAATTTAAAGTTGAAAATTTATTGACACTACAATTTCTCTTTCGTATGACACTGTTAGTTTCCTATTCGGAAAAATAACAGTTTTCAACATTTTATTGATAGTTTTACTCCAGAGCGTTGATTTACAACAATACAAACTTTATATTTTATACTCAGCTTATTTGTTGTAGCGATTTTCATCTCAGGATTTAAAGTGCAGTTCATGATCTCATTGCTTATTTAAAAAATGATCCACTTCTCAGTAATTATATAATTGTCATATTTAAAGAATAAAAAAGTTAAACTTTGTAAGAAACCACTGTGTTACTCAGTGGTTTCTAAAATAATAATTACAATGTCTTACTTTAATAATAAAGTAATTATCAACACATTTTGGAACCAAATATTTTTGTTCTATTATATATAAGGAACTATAACTTTACATATTCCGTCCTTTAAGCCACTATTGCTTAGATAGAAAGTGATTGCTTACCAAACCAGAAATTGAAAGCTTGAAACCGACGATGTTTTAGATTTTTAAAATTCACTTTAAGTTGAATCTGACGACGTTTGCGGATAAAAAATCCACATACAGCCGTCCAAAATCATGTAAAAAAACAAGCTTTATAGAATCTTTTCTGTTCGTGTTTAATAAAAATAAAAGTTATCAACTTTTCTTGAAGTACCCATTTCAAAGTACGCAGAATTATACAAAATGTACACTTGGCGCTCCCGTACCACCGTTATTTAGTTTCCTCGTTAGAGATATACTTCATTATATTTATTAGACAGCACACCCAGAAGGTTTTAGGGTTTCAGGACGGCTTTCACGCCTGAGCTTCTGACCAGCGTTAGCCTCCCGGGCGTTCGTCATTACCCTTTTCACATTTCAGTTTTCTGACACCGAGAGGATCGATTTTTCAGTCAATACCTGAAAAGGTTCGCAAGTGAACCCGGGCAGCTTGATTTTTGCCTTGGGATTTTAACGCGGCAGTAAATGCTGAAATTTTACCCTTTCATACAATTTTGCGTTAATCGAGCGGTTTAACACTAGACGTATTTATTTTTGAAATTACGTTGTTCTTCGTGTTTCAGGATGTGGAAAGCCCGGAAAATAAAATTATCTTTACTTCAAAATATAACAGGAAGTACGGTGAACTTTTTACTGGAGTCTTATTTCAAATAATTTAATATCAAGATTTCAATTGTCGGTGTTTTTTACAACTCATATTTAAATTTTTAAGCATTTTAAATTTTAATGTAAAATTTTGACATGCTCCTCTCTAGGTTCGTTATTGAATTGCGTGATGGTGGGATGAGGAGTAGAAGAACAACACACAGACTTTTCCAGAAGCACATATATTTTCACGATAAACTTTACAAACTTCCGGCCCTAGCGGAATAACATGCTGGGCCGGCCATAATACGACTTCGTCGCAGTCGGCTTATAACTGACTTGGCACCGGGTGCCGTGGTCAGTGACATCCAGAGCCGCAAGTGGCGATCTATATAACTAGTCCTTCTAACGGCATTACGAAATGCCAACACACGCGTGTCCGATGAGCGAACGAAAATAAGAGACGAAAGATTGTGTATCGAGGTTTTCGGTACCAGTCAGCAAATTCTATCTCATGCTGATGTCAAGCTATATAAATTTGAATAGAATTCACAAATACAAGCAATGAATGCGCACAAAAAAATGTTTTATTTATTATATTGTAGTTTTCAATCAAAATTTACCATTTTTTTTATCTATTTACCAATTTTGCAGGCAGTCGACTTTGTCTAGACTTTTCCAAGACATCTCTTCACTTGAAAGTCTATCGACAACAAATGGTTCATGACGACATCCAGAGCAGGAGCCCGGGTTGACTATACGGCACCTTTATTTTATATTATGCTGTATACATTTCGTAATCGGTATTTTTTACACACAAACAATTTTTGAGACACTTTGAATCCTTTGAGCTTCAGACATTTGAACTAAATAGTCCTAAAAAGTGACTTTTTTATGTAAGCACATACAGGAGAATACGGACAGACGATGATAGTAATTCTGAAGTCTCATTCGTGGAATTAAATGACGCTTACCATGGTGCAAATGGCTAAGCGCTACATGTGGAGTGTTGACCCGCCAACGTAATAGACTGCAGGCCGAGATTCACGCATCATCCTTATTGTTACAGGAATTAACTATGAATGGGTGGTCTTCACGGGACGACTTTCGTCTACCACCAATTTTAATTAATAGGCTACGACTGACTCAAATTCACACCAACCGGGGGTATTTTATAGCTCTGAAATTGATTAAAATTTTTTTTTTTTTAAATATCTGTCGGAGATCGAACCCACGACCTTTGGCTTGCAAAGCAAATGCTTTGACCCGCCGGCATAGACTAATTAATAAAAATAGTTTCTCCTATACATTTTGATATATATTTTTTGGAATACAATGCCTTAATTAAATATAAGGAATTATTCTCGTTATTTGTTTTCTAACTTATTGCCTTTTCAGACATTTAATTCGTAATGATATTAGTTCTACATACTCGAATATTTTTTTTAATTTTGACAGCCAAACCATTTAATTAAGCTTTCTCAGTACTTGGCAGGTCTCCATTGTAATTTTTACCCAAAAAGCACAATCTGTGTAATTTTTTGACGCCAGTGAATACCATTAAACTTATTAACGTTTTTTTTCTTCGGAAAGCTCGCATCCTCCACCCTCTAAAGTGGTTTAAAAGTTACTTTATACATTTTTATCACTTTACATATTTTATCTCACACTCCACCCTCCAGCCGACTGCATAAAAAGTACTTAAACAAGTTTTACAAAGTAGTTTTTGCTCAAAACTTTTTATATTTAGTCTCCACTCCCTGCTATCTGATGCATTATTATACAGAGAATAAGAAGCATTTTTGAACCATTTTTTAACGTTAAAATATGAAAATAACTATTTTACTTTCTCATAAATAACGCGATTTAAAAATTCCTACCAAACATAAGAAATTTAAAGTTTTTAAATGCATATAACGATTAACAATATTTAACAATTTTGGGGAGATAAAAATGTTATTTTTATTACCGAAAATAGAACTTCAAAATAACAAAGCGACCATACTTTTTAACAGCTTATTTTATTAATATGAAATAATCCATTGTCTCAAAATTCTATATATTTCAATATCTCCGTGATATCTTCAGACGCCAAAACTGAATTATACGTGAAGTGTAGAATAAACACAGGATGTCTGAAATGGAGGTCTCTCTCTGGGGTTTGGTGTGATAGCAAGATTCCAGTTCCAGAACCAAAGGTAAAATCTAAAAAGCTTCCGTAAGACCAGCTATGCTCTACGGATCGGAGTGTTGGATCCCACTGAAACGTGACTAGGATAAGATTCATGTGGCAGAGATGACAATGCTGAGGTGGGCGCGCGTTGTAACTCAGAGTGGACACAGTTTAAAATGAGCATATTCGGGGTTTATTTCGGGTGGCCCCTATAGCTGAAAAAATAAAGGAAAACCACCTAAGATGGTACGGGCATGTGACACGGAGATATGATGACCACATGGTGAAGAAAGCCCTCAACATACCCACGCTGAGAAAAGATCTGGAAGACCACAGGCAACCTGGACTGTGACTGTACACAAGGATCGGAAAACTTTGGGTTTGACCGAGAATGCAACGCAGGACAGACAGACATGAAGAATGTGACAAGGAGAGCCGACTCCAGATGATGGAAAATGGTGAGGCTAAATAAGAAGAAGAATATTTTTATAAATAAAAAAAACATTTGTTTTATTTCTTGACACCAATGTGTAACTTTCAGCAAAACAATCAAAACTTAAAAAAAAATGGCAATAAAAATAAATAAAATTCCAAGCCTTAGATTTTAGTGAGTTTGATACACGGTAAAAAGCGCAAACAATTTCAAAGCATAAATATAACGCATTTAATTTCAAAACTAAACAATCAATTCAATTTAAATCCACGTCTACTTCCACACAACAATCAGACGCGGGAAATAATTCAAATCGAAAAATAAAATGAACTTCGAATAAATTCACATGATGAATGTCCAGAATGCATGTGCGATGTCTGTACATGAACAATTTATAGGAATTCATGTAATATACTATACATATACAGAGTGCTAAGAAAATATTAATATAAAAATGCAAATTAGGTACAAATTTAGTTAAGTAAAATAATTAAACAAAATTTGTAAATCTTAATAATATTGACTTTTATGTTATATTATTGCACTAAATAAAAAAACGAAAATTCTTGAGTAAAAAGATATTATTTTATTGTTCCAGAAGAAACTTGCAAAACATTTGTTTGGAGCATCTTGTTGTACGACTGTAAGACATGGTGTTTATCTGAAAGTGATAAAAAAGGGTTGAGGGTGGTCATTCAGAAGAAATCTCATAATTTCCGAGTCCCTAAGAGCCCGATGATTTGGTCAAATCATGCGTTACGATGGTCTTCTTCATGAAATTGAGGAAGGAATATGAAATTAAAAACTTCAGAGGATTAAAAAAGGATTTTTTGCAGCAAGTGTTTGAGGACATGGGTTGTAGCTCTTATGTAGAGTTGATGATTATGAAATTGATAAAATTAGATTAAAAAAATAGGATTTTCAATTAATTAATGGGCCTTAAAATACCCCCGGTGTGATTTTTTGAATTGATTGAATTTGAAACCTTACCCGTAAAACTCCAGTCATAGCATATTAATTAAAATTGCTGGTAGACGTAAGTCGCCTTGTGAAGGCCACCCATTCATAGTAAATTCCTGTAATAATAAAGATGATGCGTGAATCTCGGGCTGTAGTCTATGACGTTGGCATATCAACACTCCAAATGCAGCGCTTAGCCATATGCACTACGGTAAGCGTCATAGAATTCCACAGATGAGACTTCAGAATTACTATCACTATCTTTCCGGTATTTTCTTGTAAGTGCTTAAATAAAAAAAGTTATATTAATGCACTCAAATCTTGGAAAAAAAATTCATACATATTTGTTTCTTATTTATCGCACCAAAGTCATCTAACATATAGGTCTGTCTGTCAGTATGTCTGTCGATCTGTTCCTTATCAACTCTGCTTCTCGTTACTCCGTCTTCTACATTTAAGTCTTTCATTAGTGTTCCGTTTGAATACAAACTATACTGTCAATTGTAAAATTAGTATTTGAAGCATAAATGTACTTATCTGGTCTTTGTATCTTTAGCTATCAGATGATGCATAAAAACTATTCTAAGAAAAAAGCAAAACAATATATCACGCCAATTAATGTCAACGGTTGGGGAATCTTATGATGGAATATGCTGACAACCGATGCGAATGGGTTAATGTTAAGAACGTGCTTCAGGATCGCAAAATTCCGAGGCCCAGAAAATAGACAGCTACACTTTGCCTCGTAGAATTCCACAGATGAGACTTCAGATTTACTTTCACCATCTGTCGGTATTCTCCTGTACGTGTTGATATCAGCTTGATATAACTCCTTTAGGCTGATGCCGTAAAGCCTCGAAAAACGATCTTTTGTCTCTTATTTTTGTTCGCTCGCCTGACCTGCACATCTAATGATAATTCATATTGATTGTATAATGTTGCACGGCGTTTGCATGCGCCATCTTGTTTGTTATGACAGTAGCTCCATTTCATGTTTAGCACTGTCATAATTACTTTGTATGTCTGCCGACAGATCTCAGAGCGCGCTGTCAGAAAAACGCGCGGGGAGTTGGCAGTTGAAGTTTAACGTGTGGCCGTCATAGTGCGCCTTGGGCGTTCGCTATGGCGGATGACATTTGTGAGAAATAACCGCGTAATATGTGAAACAGAAACAAGTGTTTGTATTGTGAACCTGATCCTGCATCCTTCATCAAATAAATCGATGTCCCAAATAGAAGAGGAGGATATCAGTGCTAACATAAAAAATAAAAATAAATATAATATAATTTGTCACACCCTGTATAACTATTGTGCATGCAGCGAATGCAACTAGTCATTTTATTAGATTGATGTGATTACTTTTCAATTCATCGCACGCACAGTTGCGTTTCCATCGCATTACATGTGAGCTTAACGTCACAAATGATCTGATGGAATATTCGGATTACTGATTATTGATATGTGTCGGATGCATTATCAATTAATTGCATATTAGCGATGGAAATTGCGGAAATAATCATTTTTCGCTGGATGATTAACTCACATAATAAAAAACTTTTAATTCAAATGCTCTTTTATTAACTAACTTAATAACTTAATAATTTAATTATTTTATAATTGAGTTTAAAATCCATAGTGAATATATTTACTATGTTTTTACATGTATCACGTTAGATATGGCCTCTGTTTAGAAGACTGTAGTTTCGACTAACTCATAACCTTCCTCAATCTAACACTGTCAAGATACAACTGAGCTGTATATTACTTTTTAAGTGGTCGAACCTAATACAAATGGATTTATTCAAATGGGTTCGACCACTTACGAAGTATTATGCAACTCAGTTGTCTCTTGACAGTGTTTGATTAAGAAAGGCTACGAGTTAGTCAAAACTGCAGTCTCCTATACATAGGCCATATCTAACTTTATCCATGTAAAAACAAGGTAAATAAGAAAATATTTATTATTTATAATGAATCTCAAATTGAATGCTAACAACATTGAAAAAAAAATTAAGACTTTTATTAAGCCACTGACGTTTAATAAATCATTTTACTGGTTTCGGTGCTACCACACTTTCCACAGAAGTAACTTACTCAAGTCTGTAAAATTATTAAATAATCTGGATAACAAAAGAAAAAATATAAGATTTGAAAAAAAAAACATGATGACATTAAAAATATGTTTTGGCTGATAGTGAAGTTGCTACACAACATCAGCCATAAAATAACACGAACTTCTCCTATTATTAAATGATAATGTTATCTTATCTACGACATGCTTTATTCGAAAAGTTGCAAACCACAAAGCGTACACAAACATCGTAATAAAATGTACCTTTTCGGCGTTGAATTTAATTTTCAGCATTCATCTCACAAACAATAAAAACATTGTTCTAATCAACCCAATTACGTTATTGTTTGAAAGTGATTTTTAATAAACCTTAATGAAGCCACATTTTCACTTTAAAAATATATCTTTTAATGTAGTGTTTTTAATATACACACAAGGACCGTTAATTTGATTTACTGGAGGTTTGTTTGATAAATAAATAAAAAAAAACAAATAACGCTTTCACTGCTTTAAGCCCAAGTTCTTGCTATCGCAGAGAACCATCGATTACGTAACGTAATTGGTGACACTTTAGTATGAGAAGCTCATGTGGAATTTATCACCTACTTGTAAATATATTTGACAAATCTGGATTGCAATCAAAATTCTTAAATTGTTTCAACCTATATTTATTCCATATCTGGAACATATGGTTACCACAGAGTCACTCTATTCATTCCTTTCAGTTGCTACTATTCTTGCTTTAAGCACAGACATAGCTGCCCTGAAAGTTCATCTAAGATCATACTCGCATTTGGTTCTAGACATCCCCCAAGGAAGACTCGAAGTGACGGCTGCTGTGGCATATTTTTAGAAGACTAATTTAACTTTTTTTAATAAGGTCAGATGATTAGTACGACGCTCCCGAGACTTGGATCATTTTGTTCTAAAGAGTGGCTCAATCCGATCAGAGACACGTGGTTAGTAACAGACAGGGACCCATCCAAACTTTGGTCCACGTCCAATTTTGCATCGATGATCTATCATATATGCTAAATATGTGCCACTAACGCTTTTTTATGTAAACACATACAGGAGAATAACAGCAGATGATGATGGTGATGCTGAAGTCTCGTGGGTTTTATGACGCTTACCATGTTTCATATGGCTAAGCACTGGATGTAGAATAATGATCCGCAAACTTCTTATACTACAGCCCGACATTCAACGATCATACATCTATTTAAGGAATTCACGGGATGACTTTCGTCTACCAACAATATTTATTGATGGGATATGACAGAAATTTTACCGGTGAATTTGAATTCACAACAACCAGGTGTGTTTCAAGGATTAAACATCGATTAAACATCTTTTTTTTCATCTTATTCAAGAATTAAATCCACGACTATCAGTTTGGAAAGCAAACGCTTTAACTACTTGGCAATTACCGTCGGTTTTTCAACTCGACTTAAATGTACTTATTTATATTAACAAACATGAAAGAGTTTCAATATATTTACACAGCAAATAACTTATACTGTAAATACGAGATGTAATCATAATGATATTGTAAAGATATTGTTTTCACTTATTATTGTCGTCATTTTGTAAATTGTGTCGAATATTAAGCATCCGAATACAATTCTCGAACCTGCAAATTGATCATTATTTGCTTTGAGATTCACAATATCGTTATTAATAAACAATTCGCAAGTACAAAGCTATAGAATCTCAGTACTTATAATCATCTGTATGGCAAATTTGAGCTGAGAGAGAGCTATCTCTTGGAATATTACATTACTTGTTCAATAACTTCCAAGCAAATAGAAAGTTCTGACCTAATAAGAATATTTACATAAAACTCATCGCAAAGTTTGAGCTATCTTACTGTTCTCTCCTTTCCAGGGATTATAATATGTTTACAGAAACATTTTCAAAAAAATAAGTTGTTATTTCGCTTAGATCCTTACGCCTATTGCTAATCGTGGTTTTGATATAAATAAGAAGCTTTTGAATATGTTTTATTTTCTAAGCATAATTTGAATCAAAATTGATTGTTTTATCGTCATGTCGATAAAAATTGTATACACATTCTACAGAATAAGAAGTCATAGACTGATATCAGCTTGATATAGCTCCTTCCGTAAAACCTCGAAAAACGATCTTTTGTCTCTTATTTATGTTCGTTCGCCTGACACGCATATCTAATAACGGTGTTTGCATACGCCGTTTTATTTTTATGACAACTGGTTCATTTCATGTTGGCCACTGTCATCTTTAATTTGCTTGTCTGCCGCGACTGTTATCGAAATTAGAGGAGGATATCTAGATATAATGTATAATATACTATTAATCTTAAAATAATAATATTATTAACTGAAAACTAAATTTTACGATTTATATTAAATATTTTATTTTATTTATAAATAAAATAAGAAAAGATATTATTCGTCATCAATCTGAAATTTAAATATTATACGAGTATTCTTCTTCTTCTTCTTCGTGTCAGCGACGTCAAATTATTTTTTCACAATATCTGGCAACATCGATAGCTCGTGTGTTGCCCAGCATTAGGAATGAAAAGCTTATTATTATTATTTTTATTAGGTCCTGATATGTGCAACTTGTTGGGCACATGGAGCAGCATCTTAGGTGTGAGGCAGTCTGTAGGTCTCCACAGTTGCACAATAGTGTCTCTCCCTGCCGAAGCATTCCCCACCGCTCGAGGTTGTCCTTTGTTCTACCAACTCCGGTTCTTAATCTGTTTAAGGATTTCCAGGTCCGCCAGTCAAGGCTCTTGCCAGTTGGGAGGCCTTCCTTTGGATTAATGAAATCCTCTGGGGCGATTTGTTGTCACAGTTGGAGTCTCTCATACGAGTATTTATAAGTTTCTTTATTTTAATTATATATCATTTTATAAGCCTCCACTACTTGGGGTCTTTTTTGGATATCCTCGTTTAGGATTCTATCTTTTTGAGACACTCCGATCTCTCCATGGCACGTTAAGTGACTTTTATTTTATGGATAAGACTTGCTGTTAAATTTGACGTGTCTGCGCCATAAATTAAAATAGGGAGGGTGCAAATGTTAAGCGCTTTAGTTTTAAGACATTAAGTCGCCAAAATACAACTATAAAAGTATTATATGTAATTAAAAACGATTTATTTATATTACTTTCAATGATATTGAATAGCCTAACAAGCTTTAATAGTAGTAGTTTGGGTAGCCTTAAATACTTGAGTTCTTCTTCGGATATCTTCGGTTCAGATTCTTTATTTTTGAGACACTCATAGCCTTACATTATTGTTTTTTTATTGTGAGTATTAGTTAAATAACGAGAATTATTTTTTCATTGAGTTTTATATTTTACTTAAATTATCATTAAAAAATTATATGTTAATATGAAGTATCTAATAATATAACTACGGTAATTACATTCAGGTTAAGCCCAAATCCAACTTCTACAATGTATCATGTGTTGTGGTGATTGTAACAAAAAGGTGAAAGCTCTCCGTTCAACATTCATCGCATCGCCTGACGGCCACGTAGCGCCTCACCTCTCGAGAGCCCGCGTGAAGAAAAGCTCCGAAAAAGCTCGAAAAAGCTCAGAAAAAAGCTCAGCTAAATAAATAAACATTCGCGGCGAGGCGTAACACAGAGAGGAAATCTTTTTCGCGTTAGTCCAGACGGAGGGCCAGAGCAAAAACGGACCAAGTATTGAAGCCTGAAATTTATAGGCGAGGCTCGCTTTTCTCTATATGCTGTGGAGTCAGAAGTAGACAACTTCCGGTAGTAGTATTTCAGATACGAAGTTTTGTGATACGATTCATGATATTTTTTTCAGTACAAATATTAATTTAAATCCATACTTTTGGCTTTTTCTGAATATAATTGAAATTAGCAATCATTGATTAGACTTTACATAGATTGTCGTATATAAAAAATTTAAGTACGAGGGTAATCCGTAATATAAGTTTCCCACTAATTTTTCACAGTATAAAACATGTTTAATTCCATGATAGCGTACATTTTTGGAATGTTCAGACTTTTACGTAATTTTCTACATAGTCGCTACTGTGGTCAATGCATTTTTGCATACGGTATACGAGCTTTCGAATGTCCGAGTAAAAATGTCTGCCGCCAAGCCACGCAGATACCTGAGAACCGCTTCTTCCAGTTCTTCTCTGTCGCCGAAATGCGTTCCACCCAGGTGTTTCTTCATGTCAGGGAAGAGATGGTAGTCACTTGGGGCTAAGTCCGGGCTGTAGGCTGGGTCAATACCCCATCCAAATTTTGCGATGAGATCGTTGGTGGCGGAAAACCTTAGCATTCCCTAGATGATCCGTCAAAATCTTGTCAATAGAGGTTTTGGGACATCAGAGATCAATTTGGTGAGAAATGTAAATTAATAATGTAATTTCTCGTAAACGTCAACTAAAACATTTTACCACAATTCAATAGGTTCAACAAAACTACAACTTAATAATTTCGAAGACAAGTTATTTGCAGACGAAATATATTTTCAAAGTTATTTTAATTGTCAAATAGTGACTTAAGTTATTTACGTTCATTGTTAAGTCCTTTTTTTAAGCAATTAATTTTAATAAAAAAATATAGTTTTGATTCACATTTGTTTTAAATGATTACATGTTTCGGCCTTCCTTAAGACCATCTTCAATAATGATAAATTAAAAACAGGCAGTGACTTGTAAAGGTATGGACATTAAATTACTACCTACATTAGTATATTAAACAGTTTTGTATATTTTACAAATTTTTGAAGAACAATCATTTAAACCGCATATATTTTATGTGTGATGAAGAAATTCGTTCGTTTTGAAATATAATAAAATACTTGTTTTAATTTATATTATATTATAAAAAATAAAGAAAAACTGTATTTATTATGTAATTCATCCACATCGTTCATATCAAACATCAAAAAAATATATAATTCCTCTTCAACAACCATAATATCAATTAAATGCATTCGTAAACACGTTTTTTCCATTTCATTGGTAGTTTAAAAGCATTTACGTACGGTCTGTCATATCCATCATCCACTCTATAAATTTAAATATTCACGTTTGTACTGTAATCAATATTTCATTAAAAATTCAAACGCAATTACTTGATAAATGTACTTCAGTTTTTAGTGCTTATAAAAAAATATTTTTAAAATGAAGTGACCACGCTCAACCGTGTATTTTATAGCTCTTTTGTATCCTAGCTCATATTGACCTATCTAAATAATTTTTTGCTCTACTTGTGGTTCTGAATTCTCTGTATCACTTAATGAATCTTTTAACCTGTTCGCATCGGTACCCGATATATGACGTGTAAGATTCCCCTACCGTTGACATTGATAGCCGTGATATGTCGTTTTGCTACTTTCTAAGAATAGTTTTTTATGCATCATCTGATAACTAAAGTATCCAAGAACCAATATGGATACTTTGAATAAAATAAAATAAAATAAAATAAAATAAAATAAAATAAAATAAAATACAATAAAATAAAATAAAATAAAATAAAATAAAATAAAATAAAATAAAATAAAATAAAATAAAATAAAATAAAATAAAATAAAATAAAATAAAATAAAATAAAATAAAATAAAATAAAATAAAATAAAATGAAATGAAATGAAATAAAATAAAATAAAAGTAAAAGTAAAATAAAATAAAATAAAATAAAATAAAATAAAATAAAATAAAATAAAATAAAATAAAATAAAATAAAATAAAATAAAATAAAATAAAATAAAATAAAATAAAATAAAATAAAATAAAATAAAATAAAATAAAATAAATAAAATAAAATAAAATAAAATAAAATAAAATGAAATAAAATAAAATAAAATAAAGTAAAATAAAAAAAAAAATAAAAAAAAAAAAAAAAAAAAAAAAAAAAAAAAAAAAAAAAAAAAAAAAAAATTCCATTCCACAATTTTTCCTTAGTCACTAGAAAGATATTTGATTGCGGTATTGTATAGGTGCTGTGCAAGTCAGTTTGGCCCCTTTCCAAGCAAAAGCGTATAGAAAATCGATCGTTGTTCTTAAACGAGATTTACAGACGTTGTTTGGCCGGATTGTATTCTCATCCTTTCTGGTAAGCCTCTGTTGGTCTTTATAGAAATAGACGTGTACCGGGCTCAGATTTTTCTATTTTCGTTTGGATCGTTATTTATTATGCTTGTTGCATGGATACTAACATGTTACTTTATTTTTTTATTAATATCGACAGTAACAAACATTTCACGGTTTCTTATATAAAAATATTCGTATTGAATAAGTTCTTAGGTTTTCACGGCTAGATTTGATATTGTGGCTTTTCGGCTTAGCCGTGTGTGGCGAATTACTTCACTCCAATATTTCGACCGCCATTTCAGGGGTCTTCCTCTAAATCATCAACTCTGAAGAAGGCCCCTAAAATAGCGGTCAAAATATTGCTAAGTAATTCGCCACACACGGTTAAGCCCAAAAGCCACAATATCATATATGTATTGCTTTATTTATAAAAAGATTGGTGCATTTCAAGTGTTTCACTATTATCAATAGATAACTTATTTGCTGCATAAATCCACTCTTACGTTTCTGCCAGTCATAGCCCATTAATTAAAATTCGTTGAAAACGAATGACATTTTGTGAACAACTTCCGTGAATTGTGATTCCCTTTAAAGTGGATGATGCGTGAATGCTGGTTTAGTCATTTTCATACTTTATTATGACTAACATTATAGAATCCACTTCTAATTATCTTAATAAATAGTGTGCTTTACAACTTGTGTAAGTAATTTCTATTAAAAAATATAATTGATTATGTATTTTAGTTGTGTAATATATATTGTTTTAAAAAATATATGATGGAATTTAATGGAATATAATTGATTTAATTACAATTTGTATTAAAAAATTATTTTCAAAAATATTACGTATTTTTTTGTTTGATAAACGACATACATCAAATTTTTTTTCAACGTTTTTAGCATTCACTTTGAGATCCATTTGAAATAATAAATATTTATAAAACTTGTTTTTATATGGATCACGTAAGATATGGCCTCAGTATAGGAGACTGCAGTTTCGACTAACTCGTAGCCTCGTAGATAAATAAATAATTATTATTATACATCGATTATTTTAAAATTTTCTTCCCTAGGCTATTAAAAGTCTACAATACATTATTTTTTTCATACGATTTTTTATTTCTTTTCCTTCAATGACAAAAAAATATATATAATTTTTTTAATTCGTTATTGAAGTACTAACATAAGTGTGATGATGTAAATGTATTGACACATTTAGTGTCAATGAACTTACACTCAGAACGAGTGTCGTAATACGCAACGCAAGTAGTTATGAATTGTGACGATAAACATCGTGTCATAAGTATATTACGGTTGACACACAAATAAAACGGCATTATATACACAATATTAACCTTTCAAAATTGTATTCTAATAAGATCACTTTTTGAATGGTGTAATTAATTTAACTTTAATACAAGAAAAAAATCTCTTTAAATACAATCCATGTGAGGTGAGTTTATATTTTTCATGGGTATTTTTCAGGACCACTTTGCGCGTTTTAAAATGTACTGAAAACGTGAAAAAAACGACTGAAACGGGTTGTTTTCAATTATTTTGTACCTGAACAGCCCCTCTCTAACGGCTTCTTCCCAACCCCTACTTGTTGTCAGCGCCACATGCTACTCCTTTTAGACTCTACAATCCAAGATTGATGTCATTATCTCTTGTAAATTTTGATTAAAAATATATAATTTATTTGTACTTGTTTTTAATTTAACATCTTTTCCGCTAAGCGACAGAAATCGCTTAGCGGAAATTTTTGACGATTTCAATTTGTGATCATGATTACATGATGTTCATGATGATGATGAAGATGATGATTAATTAAAATTATTAAATATTATATTTTATTTACATTTTCACTGGTCAAATTTGAGTTGAGCCACCTTTAAGGATTAAATAATTTAGGCGTAAAGAAGGTTGGTGTATTCATATAATCCCTTGAAGATTCCGTCTCTTCGAGTGCCCGTGCTCTTGTACTGGAAGTCATTGGGTATCATTAACATTCCAAGGTGCACATTTAAGTGCAGTTATATATTGCTACAAGGTATGAACAATGGCAACTGATAGAACTCAGTGGCTTCAATTTATGTAATGATTATGAAAATAAAAAATTATGAACCATTATTCTTTATTTACTGTTATGTTATTTACTATGTTAAGAAGAAGAATGGCGGGAGTGGCTTAGATGTGGATGGCAGAGGATCGAAAAGGATGGAGACTCATATGGGAGGCCTACAGTGGACGGACACAGGCTGATGATGATGATGATGATAATAACGGTTTATGTGGAATTGTTTTTACGTTGTATCGTTCTAAATCTCAATCTTAAGTGTATAAATCGATAGCATTAAAAATAAATGCTTATTTTATTGTAATGTAAAGGTGCTAAGTTATTCTGCTGGTCGCTTTTCGCCGAGATTGTAAAAACACAATTTTCCAGATGTGTATTTCTATCTCGCGCCCGAAATGAAAATCCCAAGTATCACTAGTCGGAGCTATCGAATGACCTTTTTTTTCCTTTATCGAACCCTTTAGTCTCCGCCAGGCAGTGCGTTAGCGAGCGCAAAAGTGGTAATAGCACATTCTGACCTACGGCGAAAGACCTTTCGCCCCGCCGGATCGGAGAAGAAGACTGAAAAAGCCAGAAAAAGTCTGAAAAACTGGTCTTCATTGATTAGTAAGGATCCGTTCGACTATCGCAGCTCATTGGACTGGGATATACTAGAACGGATAAACAGAAATTTTGCTCTTTGTATGTGCTGGATACGCGTGGATGGGGTGTAATCGAATTTCGCTGACCGCTGCTAGAAATCTTGGTTCAGGATGAATATTTTATAATAGCTTAAAGTTTTTACTAACATTTTTATCGGGGTATACCTTTGAGAGGCATATAATAATCATGTTATTTTTTTATTATTATTATTAGCCGCGTTCATTCTTGAAATTTATTTGATCATTCTTCAAGTATTTCAATTTGTAACTTAGACATTTTTAGTTCTGTGTACAGTTTCTAAAAGACAATATTAATAATGTTAATTTAACATTGACACTTTGGCGGAAAAAAAAACGTCTAATGGTAATTTTTCTGAAAGAAACATAAATTGCTTTTGGAGCATTTTTTGTTTTTGCTTTTTATTTTTATTTAAACACATACAGAAATATACTATGAATGGTTGGTCTTCACGGGTCGAATTTCGTCTGCCACCAATTTTAATTAATATACTATGACCGGCATATTACTGGTGAGGGATTAACCTCACACCAACCGGGGGTATTTTAGATTTCAGAAATAAATTAAAAATCCTTTTTTTTCCATCTCCGTCGGGGAGCGAACCCACGACCTTTGGTTTGCATAACAAATGCTTTGACCATTGAGCTATACCCGCCGGTCATTATATTAATTAACGAATTAATGAACAAAGGACAACCTCGAGCGGTGGGGAATGCTTCGGCAGGGAGAGACACTATTGTGCGACTGTGGAGACCTGCAGACCGCCTCACACCTACGATGCTGCTCCATGTGCCCAACAAGTTGCACATCTCAGGACCTAATGCTGGGCAACACACGAGCTATCGATGTTGCCAGATATTGGGAAAAAATAATTTGACGTCGCTGACACGAAGAAGAAGAAGAAGAAGAAGATTATATTAATTTATAAGAACTATTTTCAATTACCCATTCCGCAATGCAATGTAATAAATATCTAGTCTCAAATGTTAAAAAGCTTTCTAGCGTCTCATTTTTATAAAAAATATATCCGTATAGTTAGTTGCACTTAAAACGTAGATATAAATCTTTATTAAGATTTTTTTATTACGATGTTTTTTTTTATCGTAGACAGAATAAGGCTGTTTCTTCATAGTTTCAGTTTGTGAAAAGTAAAGTTTGCCCACGTATGTATAAACGTTTGTCGTACGGAACCGCATAAAGATACTTAAATGTCAAGGAGTGCGTTAATAAATGATGCCTGGAGGCTTTACTAGTCACAAGGTTCTTACTGGTTACTGAGGCAGGCCGCAGCTTTGGATATTAAGAATGCATGCGTTACAGTATTCATGCGCCTCTTAGTAAGGAAGACTATGAATTAAAAAAAAAAATCTTATTTCACATTAATTTCTGATTTTAACACATTCATTACGCCTCGGTGGAATACGAATTATACTGTCAATTATAAAATGAGTACTTCAAGCATAATGAAGTAATCTGGTCTATTTTCATGTATCACATCGGTTCTTGTCTCCTTTAGCTATCAGATGATGCATATTAAACTATTCATATAAAGTAGCAAAACGATTTATCACGGCTACCGATGTAAACTTTAAGGGAATCTTAGACGGCATATATCGGCTACCGATGCAAAAAAGTTAAGTTGATGGCTAATATCAATATATTTTCGGTTAAAATCTCGACAAAGCTAATTTTTTTTAAATTAATTTGACCAACAATAAAAAAAATACTTTTCTCATTTTGACAAGAATTATGTTGAATTTGACCTCTGTTAGTGAGACTACAGTTTGGACTAAATGGTTGTGGAGTTGAATGTTGACTGTGACGGATTGAAGAACGCTACCAGTTAGTCAAAACTGCAGTCTCATAAACAACGTGATCCATGTAAAAACAAAGTAAATAAATATTTATTATTCGTAATAGATCTCCTGAAAGCAAGAACACTTTAAAAACACGATTTAACCAAACAAAAGCTCTATAAATGCACCTGGTAAGGTTAAGTCACCTCTTAAGAACTAAAAATAATTACAGGCCTTGGAAACGTCGGGCTCATCATTTGATCTCCTTTAAAAACCATGATTATTGAACACGTAATTCTTTTTCTTGTACTACAGCCACTGAATGCGTAAGTTTGTGGTTTTTTGCCTTGGAGGCTTCTGGGAACCATCTCTGTTCCCATGTAGACCTCCGAGTATACAGGTGTTCTGAAAAAAGGCATAAAAAATCTGAGCTTTGAGAAATTTAAAACGGCAATTTTCCATCTGTATGCTGTAAGTATGAAGCGGATATGGGTAAAAAACAATAATTTTTAATTTTATTGTCTTGATGAGCGAATCAAATCACCATTAGGTGAAGAAATTAACATGATGTATTAGGATAGGTTCAAACAAAAATGCCAGCTATCCATCACCTTAATCGTCCTGTTTGGTGGAAATCATGATATCTCACCAAAAGGCGATGCAGCCGCATAATGGGCTTTGAAATTAGATGGCTACAGAATATGCTGAATGTATGATGTATTTTTTATATTTATATTGATATCAATCAGCACGATATAGCCCTTGCTGACTGGTACCGAAAACCGCGATATAAAATCTTTCGTCTTGTATTTCTGATCGCTTGTCATACATTTATGTGTCCGCCATATTTTTATTTTGGACAGGTTCGCTCAGGGGTGTTTTAGTTAAAGACATGGCCACTGGTGCGCTGGGTGAAAGCCTCAGCGCCGGTGAGAGCCCAATCACAAGAACGTCAGTTATGTATCGGCGACTAAGAAGGTTACATAACGGCCAGCGGCACGTCATCCCGCATGGCAGGAAGCTTGTAAAGTTTATCATAAATATAATCTGTGCTTCTAAAAGAAAGTATTATTAATCTGCTCCTCATCCTGCCCTCACGTGACGGAGTAACACCGTTTTGAAAGAGAGGAGGATGTTACTATATATATCCTACGGCGCTTTTAATCGAGTTATGGAACTGAAAATCTAAAAAACAACAGTGAAAAAAATGGTTAAGATTTTTTTTTTGAAAAGATGGTCGGCTTATTAAAGCGGATGACATTGGAGCGTAAGACGTGGACATTGAAAATTTATTTGCGACCAAAGAAATATGAGATTTCCTTTAACAGAGATGTAGACGACAGCTTTCAGTTCCGCTGACGATCCGCTCTACGGGCGTGTATCGGTTTTCTGCTCTTCACTAGACCATCTTCTCCCAGTTACTTGTAAGGTAACTAGTTACGCCATCAATCTGAAGTGGGCGGACAGCCTCATTTCTCCAGGTTTCAGGCAGCCGGCGCGGCTTTACAGGAGGGTGGGAGGTAGAAATGAAACGCAAGAGATTCAAGTCTAAACTGATTTATTTAACGTTCAAGTCGGTGCTTTTATACATTAATTTTCTGGTACCTACTTTTGCGGCCGTGAGAATAGTCACGTTCGCACGAGTCTGTATTCCTTTCTTAGGGTTTTATTATGAAATGTTCCTGGAGATAGGTAATCCTAGCCATAACATCGGTTTATGTTTTTATGGCTAAAACTGAAACGTATCCCAGGCTAGTTCGCACGCTTTACTACACAAAGGAACACTTTCTGAATATTTAATATTTATGGCATCTTCCCGCGAATAGACGCATCTCACGCTGGCCAACAAAGGGCAACACTTTTGGCTTATTTAATATTTATGGCCCCCTTTCTAACAATCGGTCGGGCTCACGGACTGTTTCTTTATTGAAGGTCCGCCCGATAATACTCGTGGGATGCAAAGTATAATAAACCATCGAATTCCTATATCATTACAAATAACACATTTACAAATAACACATAACTATCAACAGCTGTCGTTTTCAGCGTGAGACGTACGTAACACTCCCACCGTGCAGTCTCTGCTGTACTCTGCCTCGGACGTCTCGACTCGTTCTGTGTTGAAAACCGCCAGCTTCGCCGCTGGCCGCGTATAAGTCCCTGTTGCGGTCTTTATCTGAACCACGCGAACCTGCCCGTCGGCTGCTGGAGTCGCTCGCGTTACTCGTCCCCGTGGCCATGTGTTGCGCGGCAACTTCGGATCCGCAACGAGTACCAGGTCTCCTTCCTGAATCGGCTCCGTCGGGGTCCTCCACTTCGGGCGCCGCGCCAACGTTGGTAAGTACTCCCGTACCCACCGACGCCAGAAAGCATCTGCCATCTGTTGTGACGCCCGCCATTGTTTCTTGAGACACATCTTCTCCTCCTCCGTGTCGTACTGTACCAGGGTCGTCATGCCACCAGCTGATCCTGTGTAGTCTCTGCTGTGCACCGCACCGGATGTCCCACGTGAATGTCGGCGCGAATGCCCGCATGCGCCCGCCGGGCGGTGGCGGCTCCCCCGTAGCAGAACCTTCATCTCGTCGCCGGAGGAGCGCCTCTGGGAAGAACGCACACGTATCGCCTCGTCGTCGACGATCTTCTCTGCCCGGAGCTCACACTCTCCTTCGGGCTTCAGGCGTTGGGGATTCTGGCAGCGATCGACAAATCCCGTAGTCCGAGCGGTTGTCCTTGGCGGTCTCGTCCTCGATGAAAACCGCGGCACGCTCGGCGGTCCCTCCGTTACGCTGCAGTGCCCCACGAAGTGTCCAGCTTCATCGCCGCCTTTCGGTTGAGCGCACGTGCCGAACGCAACGTGGCCCAGCGGCGTATCACTCACAATTACGCCATCACGCCGGAATTGCGCAATCCTTCGCGGCACTATTAGCTCGGCACTGTCTAGACCTATGATAATTTCAGGCCTCACTTTCACACTGGTGACACAATTGTCGTTTAAACTGTCCTTTAAGTCAATCCACCTCCATTGGAGGTAGCCGGGAAGCTTCGACGCCATCTCCGCGAGCAGCGCCGTCGAGACGAGATGCTGCGCGCCGTAACTCTCGAGTGACGGCACGGTATTTCTGATTAGAGTTGTGTAATCTACAACAGCAATCACACTTCTATCCGGGAGCTGCGGGACCCTGCTCACCCGATTAGTCAGCATGTTGACGATGACTCGAGGATTCCCGAACTCTTTGTCCAGGATCTGCATCACTTCCGGAACGTTTTCCGGATCTGACAGCATCTCGCTCACCATGTCAAAGGCTCGTCCGCTCAAGGCCTTTTGTAGCCGGAGTCCATTTTCGACATTTTTCAGCTTGCACAATTTCGTCGATTGGATGAATTGTGTTTCAAAATTGCGCCACTCTAGCGGTTCCCCCGAGAAGGGTGGTAGGTCTTGGACCCCTGTCCGCCTTGCCATCATCGACTGTATTTCGGCATCATCCAGCGTCCTAGGCTTCTGCATGTCTCTCAACCATTCGTGAGTATGACGGTCGAGGTCGGCAGCCATTCCCCTCGATGCCGAGTTCTCGTACGCCGCGAATTCATCTCGATAGACGCCCGCGTCCCACTCGTGGGCTCGGTAGTTCAGCATCCTTGGTGCTGGCGGCTCCCGCCTCACCCACTGGTGAGCAGGATGTTCGGGCTCAGCGTCCGCCTTCCACGGCGCTGGGCGCTCTCGAGCCGCGGCGACCGTATGCCCCGCGCGCTCTTCACGAGCAGTCTCGTAGCTCAGCTGCTGTTGCGCGGCTGGCTCCCGCCTCACCCACTGGTGAGTAGGATGACCAGCCTCAGCGTCCGCCCTCCATGGCGCTGGGTGCTCTCGAGCCGCGGCGACCGTATGCCCCGCGCACTCTTCACGAGCAGTCTCGCAGTTCAGCTGCTGCCGTGCGGCTGGCTCCCGCCTCGCCCACTGGTGAGTAGGATGACCGGCCTCAGCGTCCGCCCTCCATGGCGGCGCTGGGCGCTCTCGAGCCGCGGCGACCGTATGCCCCGCGCGCTCTTCACGAGCAGTCTCGTAGCTCAGCTGCTGTTGCGCGGCTGGCTCCCGCCTCGCCCACTGGTGAGTAGGATGACCGGCCTCAGCGTCCGCCCTCCACGGCGGCGCTGGGCGCTCTCGAGCCGCGGCGACCGTATGCCCCGCGCGCTCTTCACGAGCAGTCTCGCAGTTCAGCTGCTGCCGTGCGGCTGGCTCCTGCCTCACCCACTCGTAAGCGGGCTGCTCGGCTCGGCTTCCGCGCCCGACCGACACGGCGCTGGGCGCTCTCGAACCGCGGCAGCCATATGCCCCGCGCGCTCTTCACGACCAGTCATGGAGCTCAGCTGTTCTTGCGCGGCTGGCTCCTGCCTCACCCACTCGTAAGCGGGCTGCTCGGCCTCGGCTTCCGCGCCCGACCGACACGGCGCTGGGCGCTCTCGAACCGCGGCAGCCATATGCCCCGCGCGCTCTTCACGACCAGTCATGGAGCTCAGCTGTTCTTGCGCGGCTGGCTCCTGCCTCACCCACTCGTAAGCGGGCTGCTCGGCCTCGGCTTCCGCGCCCGACCGACACGGCGCTGGGCGCTCTCGAACCGCGGCAGCCATATGCCCCACGCGCTCTTCACGACCAGTCATGGAGCTCAGCTGTTCTTGCGCGGCTGGCTCCTGCCTCACCCACTCGTAAGCGGGCTGCTCGGCCTCGGCTTCCGCGCCCGACCGACACGGCGCTGGGCGCTCTCGAACCGCGGCAGCCATATGCCCCGCGCGCTCTTCACGACCAGTCATGGAGCTCAGCTGTTCTTGCGCGGCTGGCTCCTGCCTCACCCACTCGTAAGCGGGCTGCTGCATCGGGGCGTGAGTTGCTTCGCCCGTACTGCGGGCCGCACGGCGGTCCGCTTCATGTGTGGGCGGGACTGACTCACCGGCGCTGCAGGCTGCACGGTAGTGGTCCTCCTCAGGCTCCCGTATGACTTGCACAGACCTCGGCGTGGCGGGCTGCTGCATCGGGGCGTGAGTTGCTTCGCCCGTACTGCGGGCCGCACGGCGGTCCGCTTCATGTGCGGGCGGGAGCTCCGTGGTCCGCTGAACTTGTAGGCTGGCGGCCAAGCTTGCGATGGCTGCGTTGGTTTGCGCCACGGCTGCGTTGGTTTGCGCGCTGCTTGTCGTCACGGCTGCGACGAGCTGGGCCATCATGTCGGTGAGAGCGTTCAGCGACTGGTCAGCCTTGCGGCGCGCCTCTCTGGAGTCCACGGACCTCATTGACTCCCCCGATTCTGATCGGGCGTCGTCCTCCTCCATGTTAGTTCCACGGTTGCTTCCTGATCGCGTTGCAATCGGTGATCGATTGGCAGGCATGATCAGGTCAGGAGATGATCTTCTTCACGAAGGCAGAATCCGGCTCGAAGGACCAAATGTAGACGACAGCTTTCAGTTCCGCTGACGATCCGCTCTACGGGCGTGTATCGGTTTTCTGCTCTTCACTAGACCATCTTCTCCCAGTTACTTGTAAGGTAACTAGTTACGCCATCAATCTGAAGTGGGCGGACAGCCTCATTTCTCCAGGTTTCAGGCAGCCGGCGCGGCTTTACAGGAGGGTGGGAGGTAGAAATGAAACGCAAGAGATTCAAGTCTAAACTGATTTATTTAACGTTCAAGTCGGTGCTTTTATACATTAATTTTCTGGTACCTACTTTTGCGGCCGTGAGAATAGTCACGTTCGCACGAGTCTGTATTCCTTTCTTAGGGTTTTATTATGAAATGTTCCTGGAGATAGGTAATCCTAGCCATAACATCGGTTTATGTTTTTATGGCTAAAACTGAAACGTATCCCAGGCTAGTTCGCACGCTTTACTACACAAAGGAACACTTTCTGAATATTTAATATTTATGGCATCTTCCCGCGAATAGACGCATCTCACGCTGGCCAACAAAGGGCAACACTTTTGGCTTATTTAATATTTATGGCCCCCTTTCTAACAATCGGTCGGGCTCACGGACTGTTTCTTTATTGAAGGTCCGCCCGATAATACTCGTGGGATGCAAAGTATAATAAACCATCGAATTCCTATATCATTACAAATAACACATTTACAAATAACACATAACTATCAACAGCTGTCGTTTTCAGCGTGAGACGTACGTAACAAGAGATTTGTGCTCGTTTCAGTAATAGAGAATATCACTTCTTCCTGAAAAAACAAGCTTATCTTTCCTTCTTTAATCTTTAAAATAATCAAAAGCACCAGTATTTAATATTTTATCTTTCTAACCACATCCACAAATATTATAATTATGAGAAACTGATACAATTTCAGAACAATATATGTATTTCTAAAACTTAGTGTAATTAATTAATTTTTTAATTTTTATTAAATATTATTTTATTATTTCAATATTCTAATCTACTTTTATAGATCATTGACTATATTACAATATTATTATTACTTAAATATACATATACTATACATAAAATTCTTTTTTCAACGCGTCAATCCAAGCACAAAAATAACGGCAGAAGTCCGCGGTTCGCATCCCGCTTCTGCCGTTATTTTTGTGCTTGGATTGACGCGTTGAAAAAAGAATTTTATGTATAGTATATGTATATCTTAGTGTAATTGGTCATTTTTAACGTTAGGGGCACCTTATGTACTAAATTACTCAAAATTATTTTTTAATACAAAAAATCTCCCATATTCCAAAAGACTAGAGTCGCTAGACTTTTATCGACGGTATGCCTTAAACCCTGTATTGACTTATGGCGCAGAGACGTGGAATCTGACAGCAAGTCTTACCCATAAAATAAAAGTCACCCAGCGTGCTATGGAGAGATCCATGCTCGGAGTGTCGCTAAAAGATAGAATCCGAAACGAGGAAATACGCAGAAGAACTCAAGTAGTGGATGCTACCCAACGAATAGGCACACTCAAGTGGCAATGGGCAGGTCATATCTGTCGAAGAGACGACGGTCGATGGGGAAGAAAAGTATTGGAATGGCGCCCAAGAACTGGCAAACGAAGCATTGGCCGACCCCCTACAAGATGGACTGACGACATAAGAAGAATAGCGGGAGTGACCTGGATGCGGAAGGCGGAGGATCGAAGAGGATGGAGACTCATGCGGGAGGCCTACGTTCAACAGTGGACGAACACAGGCTGATGATGATGCTTTAATTCAATGGGGAAAAAATGTATTAGAGTGGCGTCCATAAACTAGATGGACTAACGACATAAGAAGAATAGCGAGAGTGGCCTGGATGTAAAAGTCAGAGGATCTAAGAGGATGGAGACTCATGCGGAAGACTTGAGAGAGGCTGATTAAAAGATTGAGCGTAATAAATTAAGTCGTTTATTTAATGCAGAATTAAAATAAATGTGAACTGCACCGTGGTAGTTGAATTTTGTGACATCAGTGTAAGACAACGATCTACATTATTAAGGGAGCACATATAGAATTATGATGATACTTATATTCATAAATTATAACGATACTATTTGGTGCTGAATTTTTTTTGGAGTACTTGTCTGTGTACGAAAACGAGAATTCTTAATTTTTCAGCGTCCTCCCGAAACCGCCCCGGTGGAGTACAGCCATTACTTCAGGACAGCATTATGTAAAAGCTCCTGGCACGTATACATTAGCCGGATCTCCATAGGAATTATGGCGCAAATGGACGATAATTCTCCTTTAGCGACGCTTTCGCAGGACAACGCTGGGAGCTTTTTTGTTTCGGCGATGATAGTCGGCGTCATGATAATAATTTTTAAATTTAACATTCTAAAACACACAACACCATATGTTGAAAAACACTATACGTGTGAGAGTATAACAATTCATTATTTAATATTTATTATTAACACGTTTAACGCCAACGTGATGTTTTTAATACATTCGACACAGAGGCACCATATAGGCCACATTCAATGTTAAAATTCCATTGAAATGTAACCGCTGGTGTATAGGGACTGTTGTTCGAAAAAAAAACGTTTGCCCTGGTGACCTACGTGGCACCCTTTTCAACAACGGCCTAGGTGACCTACGTGTTAGATAGAAGATATTATATGGATCACATTAAGAACTGTTTCAAATGAAAGAAGACTCCCGTTTCACGATCTATGAAAGCTTTATTAGTTCCGATTTGCTCAAACGTACTGACGTTTAAATTAATTATGAAGAAAGCCTTTTACTAGAGGCTAATTTAGTGAAATTTTGATGTATTCATGCCGGCCACACCCACTACTGCCACTTATGAACTTCCAACCTTATGTCTAGTAAAACTTTTTCCTTACAAGTCATCTACTTATATAATCATCTACTTATATAAATATTCCATTGATTTATCCTCACTCCTTCACACAATATAATTGTAATCACTTTCACGGGTGCTTTCTACTTGTATTTATCATATCTGTGCAGTTGTCCCTATCTTTCAAGAGATATTTCCACTGCAATTTCCAGTTTTGCCAACTAATCATAATCTGAATGAACGCATTTTCAAAAAGACCGAATTGTCATTCGGCGTCAGGCGGGTAAAATCCAAGCAAAATTATTTTAACGAAATAAGATTTATTTAGTATCGAAAAAAACCCTCATACAAGTTAATTTCACATTTGAATCGAATTGATGATCTCAGCTTGGAACGCAAAATAATTTAAACGTCATTTTTATTTTAATTTTAGAATTAATTTTAATTAAAAAATTAAAAATATTTACTTTTGATTCAAAATTATAATTATGCAGTTACACCAAGTATTGTCAGTTGATAACCTTAATGTCATTTGTATTAGTCTTAAATTTTACTAAAAATAAAAATCGATTACGAATAATAATAAATTTGTTTTTATCAAGGACTTTAAGCATAGTGATATCAGCTTGATATAGCTCTTTTAGGCTGATGCCGTAAAGCCTTGAAAAACGATATTTTGTCTCTTATTTTTGTTCGCTCGCCTGACAGTTTTAATTGTGTAATGTTGCACGGCGTTTGCACGCCCTATCTTATTTGTTATGACAGTTGGTCCATTTCATGTTGGCCACTGTCATCTTTAATTCGCTTGTCTGCCGCGACTATTGGCGGTGCCAGATGTCAGAGTGCGCCGTCAGTTGAAGCACGCTCGTGACCGCGATGTTGCCCGCCTAATCAACTAAAAAGTTTGACAAATAAACCAAAAAATGTGAAACGAAAATAAGTTATTTGTATTGTGAACCTGATCTTGCGTCATTTCAGCTAATAAATCGTTATCAAAACATTGAGATGAGGATATCAATACAATCTTCTAAAACTGAAACTGTTGTTTATATTTTGCTAAAATATTCTGCTTTTCTGGCAAGTAATCTGATCTAATGAAAGCACTTCACATTGCATACAATTCATTCCTGTTTTTGCATCAAACAGTTAAACAAAATGTATGAATACTTATACTCAACATAATTACGATATCAAATTTCAGCATACGTAGAAAGAACGGGAAACATTCAAAGCAAATAGAAATACATTTGAAATGTTCTGTCCTTGTTTCCCAATATTCCGAGTTATTATTCCATTTCTCCTTCACTCTCTTTGTTACTCGTTCGTATGCCGCCGTCTGAAATTTCCCTCCGTTTCAGCTTTTTTGTATTTTTTCAGGCAAACAATAACGCGATACTGAAACTCACAATAGCGATCTATTTTGAAGTCACCATAGGAATTATTCAAATTACAGGATGGTGTAAAGTCTTTTTATGACTTACCATATGCAAAATTAATAAAAGAATGACAAATGATAAAATAAATTAACAGTTATTAACTGACAATACTAAGAATGCTTAGGATGGACAGATTTAGACCCGAAACATGTAAATCAATTGAGAATATTTTATTTATTTATTTTTATTTAAAAAATATTTAAATTTAAGTAGTAATGATATCATCTCGATATAGCTCTTTCAGGCTGATGCTGAAAATTCTCGATAAACATTATTTCGTCTCCTTTTTGCTCACTCGTCAGAAACGCATGTGTCGCCATATTGTTTGTTTGACAGGTGTACGTCTGTGGATCGCCACTGGATGAATTTCGGGGCTGGGTGTCAACGACCACGGGCGCTCGATGGCCAGTCGCCACTCCGACCACGACTGTGATTCTGAAAAAATCTTTGTGCTGCTCATCTGCTCCTCATCCTTCCACCATGCGTTCTGATAACGATTTGACGATCGAATTCGTTTTCTCTTAGTTAAAGGGATGTTAGGTAAAATTCAATATTCACCAAACAAATGCGTATACTCGTATCATCACAACCTGTATTTATTCTTGTATCTCTTATTTGACCCAATAATTTTCAAGCAAATTGACGTGGGAGTACATTCAATACGCGAACGACGTCATTAGCCAATTTAAATATTTTTTTCGAATGTTTATTTGGAACAGGATTAATGCTTTTAAAAAGTTAATGTATTGCTTTTTTTTTGAATCACAGAAAGTATATTTTAAACCCTTTTATATGATAATCATTAAGCTGAGTTTCTTTTGTTGTTATAAATTACATTTATTCCGATTTAAAAATCTGAAATGTCATGGGATGTACAAATATGTTTTTTTTTTTAATATTGACTTTTTTTTTGCGATAAAAATATATCAGAATATATAATATCACTCAAGAATCGTGCATAAGTTATTTATTTATTCATTTACTTATTTTGTTAACTTGATATGAAAGATGAAAAATTTAAATGCACAAAACAGATACGGTCCAACTCAAAGAGGAATAATTTTCGTTTTCAATATCACAAATTTCTATAATTCTGAAATAACTGTGCAATAATCTAAAAACAGCTGTATTGCTCTATTTCGATATT
This sequence comes from Glossosoma conforme, assembly GCA_022606575.1. Classification (NCBI taxonomy): domain Eukaryota; kingdom Metazoa; phylum Arthropoda; class Insecta; order Trichoptera; family Glossosomatidae; genus Glossosoma; species Glossosoma conforme. Next base: position 813,068 of record JAGTXR010000047.1, read on the forward strand.
TCCTTACAAAAAAACATATCTTCGATGCTTCGAGAAAACCACCTAAGTAAGGTAAAAGCTATTAAAAATATAAAATTCGTATTTAATATTTTTGTTTATTCAACAGTTTTCTTTAATATCTTTTTATCCACTCTCTAAATGTAGCTTATTTTCATACTAATTGTTACCATTAATTTCGGTACACGACTTTAATCTTCACCTTCATTTTATCAGTAATACGGTATTTTTCTTCATATGACGTGTTGATCGTGGTTTTTACTGTTAAAATTTTGACTCTTCAGGGCGCAGTATTCTGTCGCCACTTATGCTGGAGGAATATTATTCTTTTGATTAATATGAAATTGGAGGTCTATACGATTTTTTTAAAGAAATTGATACATACATATAAATCTACATCAAATATCATCATTATGATATTTTCTCACAAATATCTGAAAAAAAACCGCGGACGCTGAGATTCGAAGAATAATTAATCTTTGAATTTAAATAATTCTAACAATTTACAACGTGCACCATATGTACAAATAATCCTGATATGAACATGATATGGCCCTTATCGGCTGGTGCAGAAAACCTCGATGTACCATCTTTCATCATATATTATTGTTCGCTCGTCGGACATGCGTGTGTCGCCATATTGCTTGTTTGACAGGTGTAATTCTGTAGATCGCCACTGGATAAATTACAGCACTGGGAGTCACTGGCTAAGAGCCCTCAGTCTCCAGCGACCAGTCTGTGTCTGCTCAAGGCGTTAACAACACGTCATTCCTCAAGCAGACCGAATTTTTTTAAATCTTATAATCAAACACATCTCAATTTGCTTCTAAAAAAGTATTTGCGTTGCTCATTTGATCCTCATATGTTTACCACGTATATTAATAACGATCTCGGTGGCGTGAAATTGTCTTTTCCGTAAAAAAGGGAATGTTAATGCATATTATATATATTACCTGAGGCCACCTTGCGGCTGAACATGTGGAGAAGTGCAACTCAGGGGAATACTTGGATTGCCCCGAAAGAGGACCTAGCCCCTGGACATGACCAAGGGTGGAATATATGGAGGTCCCTTAACAGACTTCGGACCGGAGTATGGAAGACGAGGACACAAATGAGGGCCTGGCAGTTTTACAGCGGACCGACTGAATGTGACTGCGGCGTGGAGCAGACCCTGTCACACCTTCTGGAGTGTGCGCTGTGCCCGAGTGGCTGCACCCAGGAAGACCTGATGATGGCCAGAAGTAACGCCATCGACGTCGCCCACTTCTGGGCAGACAGGATCTGACCCTGTTGTTTCCGACACGATTATATATATATATATAATGCATATTAATAATATAATATGCGTTAATTTCACGAGTCACTACGCGGAGCAAATGGACGTGAGTCTTGCGTTGAGTACAGACTGAATATTGGATTTGCAAGCAGTGCGAGTTCGAATTCCAACGTCCATTGTTTTTTTTCTCTGATATCAATGTGAGAAATGTCATAAAAATAATATTTGCTGTAGATTCTTATGTGTGTATCAATTTGTGTTAGAAAATGTTATTTTCAATTTTGTCTCTCATAGAAGGTTACATCCGTAGAAATGATACGAGTACAACCAAATGTACCCGATATCATTAATATTCTCTCTCAGTGGTTTTTTGCGGTTATGGTTTCATCTCGCACGCCAACCCCTCTTCTGCCCCGTCTCCTCTTCTTGTTGTCTACGCTGAAGAAAAAGCGCCGAGCCCGCAGAAGCAATATCCTTGTTTTTGTTTTGTAAATCAACCATTCATTTCAATTGCATTTTCGCCCGGAGAGAAAACTTGGCTCGGTCGGCGGTCCCAGAGGAAGATAAAAAATATATCCATACATTACACTTCTACAGAACAACTTTACAGGTGATAACAACATTTTTGCACAACTCATTATTTGCTTACGTAAACACATACACCCAAATACCAGCAGATGCTTATTGTGATGCAGAAATCTTTGGATTCTACGCCGCTTACCATGTTAGATATGGTTAAGCGGTTCATGTAGAGTGCAGATCCGCCAGCGTCATAGACTTTGATATCAGAACGATACGAGGGTTATCCCTAAATTAAGTTCCCTAGTGATTTTTCACAGTGTAAAACATGTTTAATTCTATGAATGCGTACATTTTTGAGAATTTCAAACTTTTTCCTATTGTTTTACATAGTTGCCAATGAGGTCAATGCATTTTTGCATGCAATAGACGAGCTTTTGAATGCCAGAGTCATGAAAAAATCTGCCGCCAAGCCACGCAGATACTTGAGAACGGATTCTTCCAGATCTTCTCTATCGCTAAAATGCGTTCCACCTAGGTGTAGTCACTTGAGGCTAAGTCCGTGATTTAGCGTGGGACAATACCCCATCCAAATTTTGACGCGTTGACGTTTGTGGTCTTCGGTCAACATTCTTGGCAGCTACCTTGCGCAAACGTTAGCATACCCTAGATGCTCTGTCAAAATCTTGTCAATAGAGGTTTTGCTGACATCAGGGATCATTTCGGACAGCTAACGAACCGTCACTCTTCGATCTGTGAACATCGCTGCCTCTACTTTTGCGATTGTTTCGTCAAAAGCAGATGGCCGTCTGGAACGCTCCTCATCATGGACCTCAGTACGCCCGTCTTGAACTCTCTGCACCATTTGCGCACGTATTGTACGCTCATACACTTGTCTCCATAGATTTCGCATAACTGGGAATGGATTTCTACCAGCGTTATGTTTTTTGCAGACAGGAAACGGATCACCGAGCGTAGCTCACACCTAGTGTGTGAAGCGAGGGGGAGATCCATCACTTACGGCTGCCAAGCCAAGACTGAGACCCGTAGGCAGCTCGATAGGGAAGGGATTTGGAGTGTGAGAACCAAGGTACAATACGGAATTTCGGAATCCACCATAACAGATTTTTCAGAATAATAGCGCCATGGGAATCTTATTTTACGGATAATCCTCGTATACAATTTGACTCTACAATAATCTTCATTTTTCTTATCAATCGATTGCGTTGTTTCTCCATCTGAGACATTTTTGTAATGCATACCACGTAATAACTTGTAAGTAAAGAAAAGCTTCAATCCTTCTACTCAGTTTATTTCCCCATTCCTTTCACTCGACCAATTTCTATTCTACTTTCTACACCTTGGCTATACCTGACAAACAAGAAGCGACTCCTCCTAATCGGAGGATCTCATCGGAGGCGAGCGCCACTTTCTTTGCTATTTGAGGCATTTTTTCACGTTTTTTTCTGCGCATTTAAGTTCTGCAGCGTTCAATTTGCCGTCGTCAGGAATATTCAGAGGTAACTTCATTATCGGCGCAACGCGCAAATTTTCTTACAGTTAAGTGATTCTGAATCCATTCAGAATCAATCTTCTTTCGACATCTTTTCTGAATTAACAATGAGACGATCGGCATATCTGTAGAACTGGGGAATAAATGGATGGAGTCTATTTATGGAGTATATGACAAATAAAGTATACTTACGCATACGTTATACAGTACATTTGTGCACAGTAGAACTGATAAAGCTGTCATCTATAGTAGATCAAGTGAAACAGTGCTCAGTGTGATCCATATTAAAACTAGGCACGATATTATAAAATAACTATTAATTAGTGTATGTACTTTACAAGTACGAATTAAGAAAGAGTTTCTTTATTATTCATTTAAATAAATATTATATACGTCTCTAGTTGATAGTTTTTGGGTTTTTTTAAATATAAGTCAATATAGATACATTTTATTCAAGGAAATAAAACAATGCGATTTCAATTAAATGAAAATATTGCAAAAATGAAGCAAATGAAAATTAATTAATTTTTTCTACATCTTATTACATTACATTTTTATGGCTGAACTATATTTAATCTGTATACTCATAGTATTACAGTCTATGAACAAAGTCTACGGTGGTATAATAAAATCTTGAAGTCTGGTAAGTCTGGAAGCTTCGCCTGAAAGTTCATTCATCATCATCAGCGTCTAATCCCTTGCCAGTTTTATCCTTTCTGAAAAAGAAACCTGAAAACAATATTTCAGTCTAATAAACGTATAACTTCTCCAAAGACTTGCTATAATTATACATTTATTAAGTCCAATGCTATGAAAATACTGATTATCAAATTCTAAATGAATCTTGCAGTATAATACAATTACACAATGTATACTTAAAATTAATATTTGTAAAAACTTTTAATAATATTTTTTTCTTTTTACTAATACTATTAAACCAGTATTTAACCTCTCCTCCCCGATGATGTCTATCGACTACACATTGCTTGTAATAACTTAAATATCTCTGTAAATATAATACACACAGGGTTCAGATTTTAGGTATTCCTCCTTAATACATTTACGTATTGAAAAAAAAAAATATTTATAATAATAGGCACTCATCGGGAGCAGGAAATATTTTTCTAAAATCCGGAATAAATTCACCACTACAATCAAGACGCGTCAACTGTCATGAATCATTGCACCTGCCGGAAGTGTGTGTGAAAATAAAATTAAAAAATACACAGATGCGGCGGCATCTATACTCCTCACTCTCGCTGACGTACTAATATGAGTGAGCGAGACGGGAAACCTCAGCTGTTCGCCTAGTTCGAAATGATATCGGCTCATCCATATGTCGACAGGCCAAGTAATGTTAGTAGCTCTCGGATGTTCACGCGACAAGGTGCGTCTGGCCGTTTGAGTCTTCGTCTGATGTTTTTCATGTTTTCAGCTATTAAAAGTCAATTACGACTGCTTATTGACATCAAGTATTGTAAAATTATGCGATATCTTTGAATATTTTCATTTTTTCGAATTTCTACTCATTTTATTCACTGTAAATCAGAATGTGTAATGAGTTGACACCATCGGAACGCGCGGAAGTTTTTAGCATCGTAAGGCGAGGGTTATGAGAAGTTTTGAGAATAATTGTATGATGAAATATAAGTAACGGTGTTTTTAACTGCACATTCTTTCAGTAGAAAGCGCTGATCTGACCTGCTTGAGTGTCATAAAGTTCATGGAGGATCACACTATCTACAGGCTTATATAAGAAAGTACCTGAATATTGTAACGTAAAGTTAAGCATAAAATATGATTTTTTTAAATTTTTATTAGAATATTATTTTATTATTTCAATATTCTAATCTACTTTTATAGATCATTGACTATATTACAATATTATTATTACTTAAATATACATATACCATACATAAAATTCTTTTTTCAACGCGTCAATCTCAGCACAAAAATAACGGCAGAAGCGGGATGCGAACCGCGGACCTTGGAAACCAACTATGCCCAGGTATTCATACCGCTCGGCGAACTACGCCATTGCTATGCCCAGACCGACTCGCGTTGAAACTAGTATTTATATCATTGTTATCATCGTACGATAGATGTCGCTAGTATATATTCAAAGTATGTATATTTTTATTATTATTCAATCAGTCTTCATTTATTCACAAGCTTAATATTATTACTTTCCGACAGTCTATTTATTTTAGTAAGTACCAATGAGTTAAGCATAAAAGTCTCCGAAATCGCCATTGAGAACTCAGTAGTTATGAATTCTTTGACGGTTGCTACTAGAAATATGGCTTTAGGCTTTGGCACCATCAATAAACAATAATCTTGTGTTCAAGCTTTATCTATTTTGTAATGGACTCAAAACTGTAATTATGAGTTTTGACGATCATTTTCCATCCCAATAGTGCATCATCCATGAGAATAAAAGAGGTTTTTTGTATTGTCACCTAGGAATTTTTAGCATTACTTGAGAAGACCGTTCTAAAATTTTTGCTTAGTTCTGACGGTCCCTCACTGTTAAGCCACATCAAAGATATCGCTGAAATTACGCGCTTAGCTAACAAACCTGACATGTTATAGACTCCTACGTTCTTTAATTGTAAGTAATTTTGCATAATCAAACCTTGTGTGTAAATTGCAGGGAATCACACGTAATCATTTTCAACATTAAAAAGATAAGTAAATAAATACACATACAAGTCGGTAACTAACAATATAAAAAGCTTGTGAATAAATGTTGACTGATTAAATCATAAAAATAATCATACAAATAGACAATAATTTATTTATTTCCTTCAATAACATTACAAAATATTTTAACATCTTAATTCATTATTGAAGTATTTACATAAAAGTGTGGCCCTGTAAATTTATTGACACGTTTAGTGTCAATGAGCTCACACCCAGAACAAGCGTTAGGAGACTCAATGCAAATAGTTGAATTGTAACAACAAAAACCCTGTTATAAGTGTAGACGACCAGTTTACCTCGACTGGTAACTCGCTCTACTTACGACTGCGGTCCTCGCCTTCGAAGTCCTGGTCTTCCTTCAGCTGGTTGTAAGGCAGCTGTGTCCCGGTCGGCTTCCTGGGCTGTGATGTTTGGCAGCTTCCAGTTCTACGTCCAAGTATTAGTCCGTGTAGAGCAGTAGGCCGGGGGCGCCGTGATTCCAGAGGCCCAGGGAGGGAGATAGTAAAACTCGAAAGTATTTTCAAGTCACTGTTTATTCCGAGTCGGACCCCGGTATTTATACCATTTCGTTCAAGAGGGGGTCGTGCGCAAAGCTCGCAGCTGTTGTCTTTTTTCTCGCGGGAGTTTAGATGAGGAGCGTGGCTGTCCGCAAGAGCAGGACAGCTCTACTTATTTCATACTAATTATCGCCAAGGGGGCGTGTCGGCTTTCTCACTGTTTTGCCAATGAGAGAGCCGAAACACCAACTACGAAATCGCAAAGCACCTCGCGGAACGTCATAATATTTACATCGGAGAATATAATAATAATTAACATTATAAACAATATTGACGTAACAGATGTATATGAAACTAAATAAGGTCAAATAAAGCTAACAGAGTCAAATGAAACTAAATAAGGTCAAATGAAGCTAAACAGAGTCAAATGAAGCTAAGTAGAGTCAAATGAAGCTAAATAAGGGCAAATGAAGCTAAATATTTTATCAGTGCTTTATCAGTATTTTATTAATGTTTTGTTAGTCATCAGCCGTCCGTAACAATAAGTAAATCATGGATGACCCACAAATAACATGGCATTATTGTCACAACATCAAACTTCCGAAATTTCGCCTTCGTCAGTAAATACTCTGAATATATACTACAGTGTCATCTGTCGTTATATGATGTTAAAAATGGTATATTTATATACATCAGGTTACGCTTATCTGCTCAGGCGGGGAATCATCGTGTGGATAGCGCGGTGTGTAGAACAGAGCAAAGTTATAAGGCTCGTGGTTCGAATCCCGCGTCTGCCGATATTTTTCTGAATGAATTGATGCGTATAATTTTTTTTAAGTAGAATTGTATGTATATTGAATTACTAATAATATTTAAATATAGTCAATGATCTATAAAATAAGATAAAAGTATTAAAAAAAACCTAATATAAATTAAAATCCATTAAAAAGATTGAATAAAAAAATAACAGGCTACGACAGGTGTTTTACTATTATCAGTTGATCAGTTTCACCTCACACACAAGAGTTTAATTCATTTATCATTTACTATATATTATTTAATATTTTTTAACTTATTCTGGGATCAAACTAAAGATCTTGGTTTAACGCTTCGACAAGATTGTCCAACGGTAAGAGTATTTATTATTTGAGTGTATTATTACACGTGTGACATGAATAAGCTGAAAGTGCGTAAAGTGACCAGCAATGTTTGTGGTGAAGGTGATACGACTCTTAAGAAGATGGATGCGAACAGTGAGTGAAAATGTATTTTCCATCAGACGATGTGATCGATGGGTTTATGAGCCTCGAGTGAGCAAGAGCATCTACTCGCAATAAACAATGACACACCAATGATAAACAACGCAATATTATAACATTATGTACACTTATAAACAGTTAAATTAAATAATAATAAAAAAAACAGCTTTTAAAAATACATTTAATTTTAAACATATTAATACTATGTACTCACATCCTCCTCTCTACAGGAGGAACGACTTCACGTCACCGGGATAGTTATCGGATTGCGTGGTGGAAGTATGAGGAGCAGATTAACAACGCACAGACTTTTTCTGAAGCACATTAATAAATATTTTCGATAGATACTTCGTTTCCCCGATCGACCGTAACAAGGCGTTACTTTTGCCTCGGTCGATCGGAACTTAACTCACGGAAGCACGTTCGTGATGGGCTGTCACCCAGCGCCGCAAGTGGCGATCTACGTAACTAGTCCTCCTAATGGCATTACAAAATGACGACACATACATGTACGACAAGCGAACAGAAATAAGCGACGAAGGGTTGTAAATCGAGGTTATCGTTACCAGTCAGCAAGGGCTATATCATGCTGATATCAGTACCTTTTATTAATTTAGATTTCGTTGAAGATCTGTTTATTCAGATACTTGAAGACTATGGTATTGCTTTTAATAAAAAGTAATTCATTTCTTCATATGTGAAAACCTATTTTATAGACTGGACGCCACGGAAAACGTGTCTTGAGTTGTATATGTGTGTTGAGAATATTGCGTGTGTATATTGTAAGCCTGTTTCTTGAATACATCCATATTTTATGGAAGGAAAAATTCAGAAAAACTGGAAAAGTTCCAGAGCTTAATGTAGGCATTTAGGAATGAATTGAGTTTAGTGACTAATCTTTAGTCGTGTATGAATTTTCGACAAATGTGAAACATGTCTGTCAGTTATACGTAGATGCAGGGAAGTTCAGGGAAGAACGTTGCGGTGATAATAAAGGTAAAAAAGGCTAAGTAATGAAATCTTTCTTCTTTGTTACAGTGATTGCATGTTAAATGTAAGTGTCTCATTATTTATCAGAAAAATTGCTCTTTTTTTTATTGTAGTCAATTAAATTTAGAAGCAGTAATGATTAGTAAATCTAGTTTAATAATAAAATACGTGTCAGTACAAAAGGAGGAAAGAAAAAAATAGTTCGATAAAGGGTACGTTAACACTTCGCGGAAACACGAAAAGGTAATAAATTTTTATTCAACAGTTTCTACTTACTTGTGCGTTCAACTGAGTACCTTCGTGTGGCCCCTGCAGTGACTGAGCTTTTCATCGCTGGCGTACAAAGCTTGCATCGGAGGGAACACGGAAAAGATTTTAGCGACCGAGGAGTAATGGAGCGAGCTTTTGTAACCGGCTGGCGAGCTTTCGAACCACGGGCCGGCGGATCCGTCACCGTCGCTGGACGCCGACAGCTTTACCGGAAGTGCGCGTTGGGACTGCTCCAAGCCTGTCGCAGTTAAAAAATCAAGCGCGTTTGTAACGAATCGTAACGTTTCTTAGCTTTACTTAAAAATTACCTTGCCAAACCTTACCTAACCTCACTTAACAAATCAAAAAGTATTTTACGTATAACGACTTTCCATAATGCTTTCCGTCTAGCCTTACCTAAACTTTGTGATATCAGCTCGAAGTGGCCCTTGCAGGCTGGTGCCGAAAAGCTTCGATAAGCGATCATTCGTCTTTTATCTTCAGTACGCTCGTCGCAGCCATTTTTTTGTTGTGACGGATCGTTACCTATCTACATCGGGGGCTATACCAGACCATTAGTTCCATACATGGCCATTATGTTAATTATGGCGCTGTGCTCTCACTACCGCCGGCTGAGAGGACCGAAAAGGATGAAGTCATTTGGGAGGCTTACGTTCAACAGTTGACGGATACAGGCTGATGATATAAGTTCCTCAGTTTGTGTGACAATAAATAATTCTTCGATTAATTAGGCTTTTTTATTGTGACATTCTACATTAGTCAGTTTCTCTATCATCACCTGTCAGTATTTTTTTATTTGCTTTGCCATAAGAAAACATACGTTTCCATTCTATTTAATCTAACACAAATTTCTTAGAAAATAATTTTCTTTTTCAGTGCTTTACAAATACTTGTCTCGCACTGGACGCTGGTGCATGTGTGTTGTGAGGATTGCAGCGGTGACATTATTTGCGGGTAAACAACGTAACTAAACCAATTTCGCCAGACACTACAAAGGGGCTTAGAAATAATCTCACAGTACGGCCAGTCTAACTCAGCACATAAGTAATATTTAACCCGCAACATATTCCACTCACAATCGCATTAAAAAATATGCAACCGAATAATGGGGTTTATAATCAGGTAATTACGAAGATACTAGCAACAGTAGTACTTGATAAGCGTGGATCTCGTCAAATGACCAAAATTAAGCCGACTAAGTTTTGGATATCAATCGCTTCTTGCTAAGCACGTGCCACTGGTTGAGTCGAGCCGATTCTTAAGAACAAATGATTCAAGTCTCGGGATATCCAATCGATCGTTTTCAAAATATCCGATTCATCAAGAAATAACCCAAAAATATGCATTGGTTACTACAGCGGCCGTCTTTTAAGGTCCTCGTGATTCTTCCCTGGAGGTCGTTGGGAACCATATATGTTCCGAGGCAGACATTTGTTAGCAGATATGTGCTGTGATGACGCATGGCTGTTGGCAACTGAAGGAGCTAAGTGATTTTAATTTATCGTAACCAAATGTTCAAGATATGGAACCGATATCGAAAGAAAACATTGTGACGAAATTATTAGCAGCCTTTTATCCTGCAGTTGTTCGAAAACCTAGCTGAGACGTGCTCTCTGAATTTTCAGAAGATATATAATCTGTTTTTTTTTTTAAGTTCTCAGTAGTTCGATTAGTCAAAACGTTAGATTTGCAAGCCAAAAGCCGTGGGGTTCGATACCCGACGGAGGTTACAAAGAAAAAGATTTTTCTTAAATACCCCCGGTTGTTGTGAATTTGATCCCTCACCCGTAAAATTCCAGTCAAAGCCAATTAATCAAAATTGGTGGTAGAAAAAAGTCTTTCCGTAAAGACCACCCACTTATAGTAAATTCCTGTAATAATTAAGAATGATGCGTGAATCTCGGGCTGTAGTCTATGACGTTGGCGGATCAACACTCCACATGCAGCGCTTAGCCATATGCAGTATTGTAAGCGTCATAGAATTCCACACATGTGACTTAAGAATTACTTATTACTATCACCATCTGTCGGTATTCTCCTGTATGTGCTTACGTAAACAATAAAAAAAGTTTCCTTTAGTTACAACATATTGTTTAGTTAATTTATAATTCTTAGTCGTTTTCTACAACAACAAAAAATACAATTTGATAAAGTTCGCTTCCATAAAATATATATTTCAAAAACAGTTTTAAATATTTGTACTTATTTCTTGTTTTCTTTTTTTTCAGGTAAGTGAACGCCCTGCAGGCCTTTGTTTATTGGAAAAACAAACAAAGCAAAACACGACTCTTTCAATAAGGTATATATTTCAATATTTTTTGCATACACAATGTTACTGTGGAATTGTTCAAATTAAAATAATACAGGAGTGGCAAAAAAAGCAGACGGTTTGATTACTTGTTTACTAATCAAACCGTCAGCATTTTTTACCGCTCCCTATATATGGAAAAAGGCGATGTTGACATACCTGCTTAAAATAACGTTTAAGTTAATATTTATATTGAAAAAATGTATTAAAAAGTAAACTAAAATATATTTATTTATAGTATAATGTCTTATTTTAGTTTGTGTAAACCGCTCACTAGCTTAGATTTTAATCAATTAAGGTTGAATTTTTTATTTTTCTGTGTACAACAAGATCGTTTTAATTAGACTTTTTGTGGATTCTAAAGAAAGTATATATGGTTCTCGATGATCTTAACATCAATTTTCATAAATTTTATAAGATGGGAACACGTTTTGTTTTTCATTTATTTATTTAACAGAACCGCAGTTCCAAGGTACATAGAAAATAAAGAATGCGAAACATAAGGTATACATGAACATAAAATACATATAAAAGATAAAAAAAACATAAAATAAGAAGAAAATGGCATGTGTCAAAGATCACAGAGATCTAGGAGAATAATAACATCGACAAAAGAGGAAAAGGATGTAAGAAAAGGATCGAGGTGTGCTGGTAGGCCATTAAGAAGCGCCATTGCCGTTGTACTAAATTGAGTGCTCGTAGCTCCACAAGTATCAACTGGGATCAAAAATAATGGATGGCTGCGAGCACGGGTGTACTTATCTGGAACGCAGAATTTTTCTTAGATATACTCGTATTCTGGATAATTAAAAATACTTAAAATATTCAATAGAAGTTTCAATGATTAGCCTGGCGTTCGTGAGGACTGTACGTTATATCTTATATTATAATAAATAATTTAAATAATCATATGTATATATATCTTGTTTTTTTCGACGTGGAAAAAAACTAATATTTACTAAATTTACCAGTAAAATAAAATTCTACAATTTATTTTTACTTAGAAAAATAAAACTTTTCATATTTATGAATTTTTTGACGCATTTGTATGCAAAATTTTTAAATCAAATATAATAAAAGTAAGCTGTCTACAACGTTTTTTGTTGGGTAAGAACTAACTATTTTTTCAAATTAAAAAAGTTATGCACCGTAATAAAAAAAATGTTTGGGTACGATTATAAAAATATCTGTAAAAACATCAGAGGTTTCTACATTTTTTATGCTTGAGCACATAAAGCGAAATTCACAAATGAATCTTCATTTTATTTGCCAGACACGGCATTAAGAATGAAAACCGCTGATATAAGCCGTGGGTAATCCAGGGCTTCTCCATTATCTGGGAACAATCTCCAGCTGGAAGGAAAAAACAACAAAGGAGAAAAAAACAAATTAAAGAAGTTGTATTATCCGGGAGGATTAAGTGAAATCGCAAACTATGTCAAATGATAAAAGAATAATTTCAAAATATTTATTATACTTCTAAATATATATATATAATATTAATATTCAGTTTTGAAATATCTTCCAACATTTTTAATTCAATGAAGGTTACTACTTTCATTTAAACGTATTAACATCCTCCTCTCTCTCAAAAGCTTGTTATTCCGTCGCGTAGAGGCAGGATTAGGAGCAGATTAATAACACAGACTTTTTCTGAAGCACATTAACATATACTTATGATAAACTTTACAAGCTTCCGGCCGAGGCGGAATGACATGCCGGCCGATTGTACTGCGACCTTCTCGGCCTTCAGCACACTATTGACCCATGCGGCCCGTGATCGGTCACAAGCGCCGTAAGTGGTGATGTATACAACTAACACACAAGTGAGCGGACTTGTCCAAGATGCCAATATGGTAACACATAAATTTGTGATGAAGAAGACCATCGTAGCGGCGCATGATGTGACCAACCCATCGGGCTCGCCTCTCTGAGATGGTTTTTACTAGGTGCCTATCTTCCTTGATTATGCTGAGAACCTCATTGTTCGTGATGTGGTCTCTCCAGGAAATTCCGAGAATTCTTCTGTTAGACCACATCTCAAAGGCCTCTAGTCTTTTTATACCGCTTTCAGATAAGCCCCATGTCACACAGCCGTACATCAAGATACTCCAAGGAAATGCTTTAGTATTCAAAACTAATGTAGTAGTTTATGTTATCTTACGACTTTTAAGCAATACACTGCAAAATATATATTTTTTCTTTACTTTATGTTATTCATTACATTATATTCGTTGTGGGATTTTTTGTACAGAAGTTCGTTCGCTTTTCTTAATTTCACTTTCGTTAGGTTTGTAAACTGAGTAATGTAGCTGAGAACATACTAAATAATGACTTCTACTTCTACAAAATTTCACTCTTTCGTGCATTTCAGTAATTTGAAATGTATTTCTACGTGAAAAGCTTTGTGGTTCGAATCTAAGATACTTGAACTTCGTGCTTGAAATGAAGTATTAATTTTATTTTGGATCCAAATAAATTGGATCGAAAACTTCATATTAAAATACTTTAAAAATAGGTTTTAAACATTTTTCTTATTTAAATAATGCTAAAAACGTATGTTATACAACTGCCCATCACTTTAGATGACTGACATATATCCCTTTTAATGGTTACCCTGTAATTTTAATACTCTTCTTCATATTTTTTCATAAAAAACTTTAAGCTCTAGTACATTAAAAGTGAAATTTCTTATTAAGCTAAGGTCATTTACTGACAACACTTGGCGAAACTCCATAATTATAATCTAATTATAATTAGTTTTTTAATGTTTTTTAACAATTAAAAGATTGCTTTCATTTAATTGTATTAAAAATAGTGTTTAACAAAATATATTAAATATCTTACTAAAAAAAAAACCTAATATTTTTACTATATTTTCCATTCATTCACAAGAAATAACACGAAATAAGAATTAGACGTTTTTTAAAATTCACTTATCATAAAATAAAATTTATCAAACAAATAAATTGAAAAACGTGCTTAAATAACGAACAGTATTGACATCCTCCCATCTTTACAAAGACGACAAGTCGCAGGTTCGTCACGTGGAGGAAGGATGCAGGGTAACAACAGAAAAAACTGGTTTTAGAAGCACAATTCGCATTTATTTTCGATAAAAACTTGATTTCTCCGCTCGACCGTAACATGAAGTTACTTCCACAACGACAGCAACCATATATAACAAAATTCACACCGTGACCGAACTTGTCCGAAATTGCAAATATGGGGACACACACATGTACCACAAGCGAACAGAAATAAGAGATGAATATTTGTAAATCAAGGCTTTCGGTACCAGTCAGCAAGGGCTTTATCATGCTGATTTCAGTTTATATTACGTATAAATATGCAAGTTTTCTCAGCACATGTACGTAGGTTGTCACGTTGCCCAATTTTTTAATCAATAAATAGCCAATTGAAAAACAAAATGTAAAAATAGAATATTTGACGCAGCATTACAGTCTGTAATCCAAGAGTGACTGTTTGTAAAAGTCTGGTCTAGACTGAAACGGTTGTTCAGCGGGCGTAGGAAACGTTTCAGCGATCCAGAGTAATCCTGAAAAATTACAATCAATTTATCCGCCGTCGGTGGAGAACATTATTTTATCAGAGGCCGGCCCAATGTTAACTAAACTGCGATCCAGATACTCTCGTATAGAGTATACAGGCAGCGTGTATGCCATTGACCCCAATCCTGAAAACCGCTATGTAACGACCCCGAAAGAACAAGTTGTAATGAAAACAGAGTTTTTTCAGCAATTTGTTATGTTTGTTGCATTTGGAGTTTGAATTATTTGTTAAAAAAACGTTTTCTCATAATAGAATATTTACATCATAATAAACATATTGAAAAACAGATTTTTATCTTACAATGAAGCTGGGCTGAAAAGTTCCAGTGGTAAAGCGTTTGTTTATCATTTAGACACCGTATGTTCAATAATCCGACCAAGCTTGATTTTTTAAAATTGATTTAATCAAATCTAATCTCTATATATGCCCCTTGTAGGGTTGAGCCATTTTTAGCAGAAATAAAAACATATCCTGGCCTTGAAAGCGTCGAGCTCATCATTCGATTTTCTTAAAAATGCGATAATTTTTTACACCCAAATATTTCTCTGGTACTACAACCACAATCTATGCAAGCTTGCAGATGTTTTCTTTGGACCATGTTTTTTCCCATGTATACATCCGGATGTACAAGTATTCTGCGACAAAGTATAGACAATCCGAGATATTTTCTTCCTAGTATCAATCCGGTGGATTGGTTTGCAGCAACAAAATTTTGCATCACGATCTCCACTCCTCTCGAACCTCTGCAGTCCTCTTCAGCTCAGCATAAGAGCTACATCTCATGTCCTCAAACACCTGCTGCAAATACTCCCGTCTAGGGTGCCCTCTACAGTTTCAACCCTCAACCATCCCCTCCACAATGTCGTGAAGAAGACCATTGTGGCGTATGATGTGACCGATCCAACGGACTCGCCTCTCTGAGATGGTTCTTACTAGTTGCCTATCTTCCTTGATTAAGCTGAGAACCTGATTGAGCTTAGATGAAAAACTGTGAATGAGCTATTTTCGGTGTCCATATGCTCCAAATATAGATTGGATATTATAAAAAAAATGTTACGAAAAAAGGTTGTGTTAACTACACAACCTTTTTGTAACATTATATATAATTGTATAATTGTTATCATTTTTATAGTCACTCCCCTAAATAAAGCATATGATTGCTCTTAACTGTAACTATATAAAGCTTTGACAGCTGCTAAAGTCCTTGCCTCATTCAATATCAAATTAAAGTAAAAAACAATTTTCAATTTTTATTTCTTTTCGTTTAATGACATTACAAAATATACAACTTTAATTCGTTATTGAAGTACTAACGTAAGTGCAATAATGAAAATGTATTGACACATTAAGTGTCAATGACCTCACACTCAGAACAAGTGTCGAAATACGCAGCACAAATAGTTAGGATTTGTGACAACAAAAATCATGTCATAAGTTTATCATGGTTGACATACAAATAACACGGCATTATTGTCACAAAATCAAACGTCCAAAATTTCGTATCCGTCCACACAAGCACTGAATCTAAAGCAAAATTACATTAAATAAGAATCTTCCTCCCGAAACTCCAACGATTACACTTTTTGACTGCCTTCCAGAACGGAAAAGCCTAGAGTCTATACTGATATCAGCTTGATATAGCTCCTTAAGGCCGATGCCGTAAAGCTTCAACAAGCGATCTTGTGTCTATTATTTTGGTTCGCTTGCATGACATCTACATCGAATGTTAAGCGGTGTTTGCATACGCCAAAATAATTGTTATGAAGTTGGCCTATTGCCGGTTGGTAGGACTGTATTGGCAGTTGGTACCGTGGAGATGTATAATTTGCGCTGTGGGCTGGCAGTTGAAGTTTGACTCGCGCCTGTCACAGTGCGCGCGTCCTGTGCGTTCGCTGTGGCGGGCGACGTTTGTGACAATAAGCAAATAATATGTGAAACAAGTGTTTATATTGTTAACCTGATCCTGCATCCTTCCTCAAGTTAATCGATGTCCTAAATGGAAGAGGAATACTTTACGCTCCTTTGAATAACTTTACTTATAAATACTTTTACAAATAACTTCAATTTTATCACAATAAATTACATTAAGTTTGACTTAACGAGTTAATTCTTATTCATTTATTTATCAATGTATCCATTAATGTATAATTTGCTCTTTTCTCATTTCTTACGTGAGTATCTATCAACTTTAACAAGCTATTACTTGTATCGTAGTCATTACATTTTTCATTTAAGTTTATTATTTCGTTACTATTTCTTCAGAGCATTTGACAATAATAAAAAAGTCCATAAAACTTTTTATCTACTCTGCGGCCTTAGTCGAAATGCGTAACATTTACTTGTACGTTTATATGGTATATTACTTTAATTTATTTAAACGCAATTTAAGTAAATAAAAATAAACGACCGGTGATATTTGAATATTTTACTTCGTTATTTTTTGTCTAATTTTTGAAATACACAAGCAATAAAATTTGCGTGCCTTGCATCAGTCAAAAATGAACATATATTTAATTTTATATATTATTATTCAAGATGATTTAATATCAAAATTTCTTTTATAGTTAGAATTCGCAAAAGCATACCGCCATACGAGAAAATTTCTTTCTGTAATGTTCTCGTATATAAAATACATTTGCCATTTTTAAAATCATTTTACGTAAATACTCGAGATGGTGATTTGAGGTAATTATAATTTGATAGACGTTTATACCAAAGACATATATTAACATTTTTTTACCATAATTAGATATGTTATATATGTCAATATTTTAGTCATCATCATCAGCCTTTATCCGTCTACTGTTGAACGTAAGCCTCTTGCATGAGTCTCCATCCTCTTCGATCCTCTGCTTTTCGTATCAAGGTCACTCCTGATATTCTCCTTATGTCTTCAGTTCATCTCGCAGGGGGTCACCCGATGCTTCGTTTGCCTTGTTCTTGGACGCCATTTCAATACTTTCTTCTTGATTCTATATTTTAGCGACAATCCTAGCATTGATCTCTCCAAAGAACGCTGGGTGACTTTTATTTTATGGGTAAGAGTTGCTGTTAGATTCCATGTCTCTGCGCTATAAGTTAATACAGGAAGATGCATTAGTTAAACGCCTTAATTTTAAAACATTGCGTAATTTTCGCATTAAAAATATACTTAGATTTACAAATTCTGTCCATCCCAGTCGTATACGCCTGTCAATTTTAAGCCAACTACCCCACATGATTCAAATATTTTAGTACTTTCTTAAATTTGCTTATACCTACATATCTAAATAAAAAAATCTCATTAATTTGTGAGAGTGCGGAGAATAGTCATGGTCGATTGCGATGAGCAGATAGAACAGAACTGAGGTGCATAGTTCGTGGTTTGAATTCCAGCGTCTGCCGTTTCTTTTTCCCCAAAAATTGATGAAAGAAATTTAAAAAAGTACTAATTCATAAAATATTGATATAAATCAAATATCTATAAAGGATATAAAGTATTGAATCAATTTTTAACTAAACATTAAAATAATCCGAAGTAACTGAATATTTGATGTTGTTTTGCAGTATTTTATATATCTACGTGTAATATATCGAATAGATAAAAGTAAATAACATTATTACTTTAAGATCTTTACTAGACTCCTGAAGTATTCAGAGGTATAGGAGTCGATACCTTCTTTCTAAAGGACCTCGGGGAAATCATTTTCAAAGTCTCAGCCCTCGAAGGGCCCGGAGCCCTGGCGAAGATCCCCGAAAACTTGGCCCCTAGACAAGATATATCATTTACTATCACCGTATCATCTGTCAAAGTTAATGAGCAACTTTGCAATTAATTTGTTTTCGTGAAACTTCAGCGGGCCGTCCTCCTCCTGAAATTTGACACATTTTCAGTTCGTAAGGTTAAATGAAGGCGAATTCTCGGCATTTGAAAATCGTGAAAAATGATTCTTTGCCGATCCGTTTTCGGCGTTATTAATGTTCCTCACAAAAAATTGACAACACATTCAAAACAATAAGCTTTACTTAATTTTTCCAATTTATGTTCTTAATTTATTTTTAATTTTTATTAGTTTATTTATTTTGAATACGTTTTTAACGAGAAAAATTAAGCCGATCCGCTAGATACTTATTTTTTAAATTTAAACACAGAAACGAGAATACCGAATGTTCCTCACAAAAAATTGACAACACATTCAAAACAATAAGCTTTACTTAATTTTTCCAATTTATGTTCTTAATTTATTTTTAATTTTTATTAGTTTATTTATTTTGAATACGTTTTTAACGAGAAAAATTAAGCCGATCCGCTAGATACTTATTTTTTAAATTTAAGCACAGAAACGAGAATACCGACAGATGGGTGAACTCGCTTTGTGAAAATCCTCCCTGTCCCGACCTGTTTTTGGAGACCCAGATGGGGACCCATTACTGGACGGACGCAAAAGGCTACTTGTTGGCCTTTTGCGTCCGTGACGGATGGCCTTCCCATGATTCTAGGTGCATCAGTTAGATGTCAAATAGACCTCAGTCTAAGGCTGCGAAGATAGTATACTATAGCGAGTCTCGAATTGCCTTCTTTGGTAACACGTTGCTAACCACAAAATACGTGGGAATGGATAAGGTAATGTTGAGGTTGGGAAATGGATTTTTCAGATAGCAGACATCAGTTAGGAGTAATTACTTGATTCAGAAGTTTCATCTGTGGATTCTATGACGCTAACCATGTTACATATGGTTAAGCGCTGCATGTGGAGTATTGATCCGTAAACTTCAAAGACCTGATATTTACGCATCATTCTTATGATTAGAGGAATTTACTATGAATGGGTGGTCTTCACGGGACGATTTTCGTCTACCACAATTTTGAATAATATTCTATGACTGTTATTTTACGGGTGAGAGATAAAATTCACACAAACCGAGGGTATCTTCAAGCTCAGAAATGTATTAACAATATTATTTTTTAATATCCGTTTGGGGATTGAACCCACAATCCTTGGCTTTCTAAGCAAATGCTTTTGCCATTGAGCTATACCCGCTGGCACCTTAAATATGCGATCTTAACAGATGGTTTAACGTAACAAATATATTGAGATTATTTTTTATATGATAAAAAACTGTATTTAGCTTAGCTAGAGATACTATTGATTTTTTTTTCTCTAACCCTTCAGTGACCAAACCTCTCAGTCAAACTTTACGCCTCAAGTCGTAGAGAAAGCCCTAATTCGTGCGAGGCTGTACCCCATATATCCAGCACCTACCGTGCAGGGCAAAATAAATAACTGTCTGCCCGTCAGGCCTTCAAAATACCCTTGAGACCCCAGCGCTTAGTTTAGGGTTAACACTTGCATTCCGAAAAAACGTAAATAATTCATTTACGGAGAATTTTTTCTAACAATAGCTAAAAATAATTCTTCTCATCATCATCAGCCTCTATCCTTCAACTGTTGAACGTAAGCGTCCCGCATGAGTCTCCATCGTCTTCGATCCTCCGCATTCCGCATCCAGGTCACTCCCGCTATCTTCATATGTCGTCAGTCCAACTTGTAGGGGGTCGGCCAATGCTTCGTCTGCCAGTTCTTGGGTGCCATACCAATACTTTTCTTCGCCATTGACCGTCGTCTCTTCGACAGATATGTCCTGCCCATCGCCACTTGAGTGTGGCTATTTGTTGGGAAGTATCCACTACTTGAGTTCTTCTCATATTTATTTACAATCTTAACATTATAATTTTAAAGGTGGCGTGGCTTTCGTACGATTAATCGAACTTAAGCATCATTGGACGCGGGAAAAAACACGAATGTGTTATTTCATGTATTTAGACTATCGTGCGTACTTGATTTGGTCGGGCCTCTCTTTTAAGAGCCAAATGGTTCATACTTTGCAAGCGGGATAATTATACAATCGCCTTATTAATGCCAATTAAAAAACATCCAAATTTCCTTGTATACTTTTTAAATAAATAAAATACATTTTTATTATTAATTATTATTAACATGATTCCTGATTAAAAAAAAGTTTGATTTAAAATATTTGTAGCTATGAAACAAAGATTTCTTATATATTTTATTTCAAATGATGATCATCGAGTGAAAAAAGGGGAATGATAGCTTGTGTACAAAATAATTTAATTTAGCTAACAGATATAAAATAATAATATGTATAATTGTATGATTATAAAAGAAATGTATAATTATATTATTTTAATGACTATTTATATATGCAAGTACATGCATCATAAACATATTTTTTAGTGTCATATAACGTACTACGTTTGTGTACGTTAGAATAAATGAAGCTTTCGTTTTCCTAGATCGCGAATCTGTAGTTTTGCATCTCGTGGAATATCGCTCAGTGTAATCCACATAAAAAAAGGTACAAATTCTTGTCTATTTTAATATCAAACGTATTTTTTTTCAAAATATCTATCTAAGTATAGGTTTATTTTGTTAAATAAGCTATAAATCTATTTGCCATCCCTAATATCAGGCCCTTAGGGATATTTTCTTATCTATACAGTCTATCTTCTTCCCTTTATGAAGCCCTACACTGAACTATCTCCATTTGTATAAGTAAACTTTAACGCATCTCTGGCACGACTTTTATGTACTTTTATCAAGATAACGATATTGCTACATCTTATGAAAAATTAGAACTCTTGTTCAACATACAAATAAATATTGTACAACAAGTTATGTCAACACGAGTGGCTTTATTAATCTAGATGCAATTTGTAAAAAAACATCCTTTATTTATTATTTACGGGCATTCCCTAGATATATAAATAAATTCAAACATGTTTCATTGACTTTAACGTTTTTTAATATAAAGTGTTACTTTATATCCTATAGCGGTGGACTATAAGCATTCGGTTTTGTAAACAAAGTAATTAATTGAAAATACTAAAAATGCACAAGCAAATTTCATTTGCATTAATAATTAATTGAATATTAATGAACTATTAAAAATAATACATATTTTGTACTGTAAGATGATAGTAAAGATTTTTATTTTACCAATATAATTTTTCGTGTGATGTTTCAGGCGAGAAATTGATAAAGTTTACAAAGAACAGATACTCAACAATTAACTATTTTTTTTCTGTTTTATGTATCTTACGTTTACTTAAATTAATGTTGCGGCTAGGCAGATTTTTGAAATTTGAGCAATATTAGATGTGGATCAAAATTAAGATTTCTTTCTAAGCTTCTGTTATTCCAATTATTACTGTGATCCATGTTAAAAACAGGTGGAAGTATATTTTATAAAAATACAAAAATTATAAAAATATTTTTTAATATTGCTTTAAGAGTCACGTAAAAACACTTATAAAGTCATACAATCCTGAAACGTTTCCTTCAGCCTTCACACACGCTTCAGTCCCGCGAAACAAAGTGCCTGCTTCTGCTTTGGGCAGGCTCTCCGCGGCTTGAGCGATTGAGAGGAATGGCTTTGCATCTCTGGACCAAAAACATCGCAACAAGACCCTCGCTGCCTCTAACGTCTGCAGCTCGAGCTTAATTGATGGTTCCTATAAATCAAACAACTTCGCACCGCACCGCTACAAGCGGGAACTTTTCGTGGTAATCTGTTTTGCCACAATTCTGAATTCACTTTGAAATCCATTTTTATATGTGTTCCATTTATATCAACGCTTTTCGCGGTGATTTTATCGCAAGCTTGCAACTTTAAAAGCACGAATTAGTTATTTTTTCGAGCGAATTCATGTCGCCGGGATTGTCACCAAGACGCGTGGTGGAGGGATGAGAATCGGGTCTCCAAATCAAAGAAAAAACAACTTTTGACACAGAGTTTTGTTGGTTGTCTTTCCTTTATCTTCTTTAAGAACATATATATATATGTCTTTCAATAAACCTGAAAACATCAATATAACTTTCAGAAGCTTTATAAAGATCAAAACCTTGAATAAACTGCAGTATCCAAGGTATATTTGGTTGTATGTAAATCAGAATTGTTAATTAAATCGGATACTTATCCTTACGTATTCGAGTTCTGAACCATTTATTTCTATGTTAATAATATAAATAGTAGCAAATATAAATCCCTACTATTTTTTTAATTGGGTAAACATTTAAAGCAAAGAATCAGCTGACTAAAGCCATGACGTTACTCTCGTTTAAAAAAAATTTAAGCAAATACAAATACAGAATTGATTTGCAAATTGTGGCACCAGTCAATGTTGATGTATTGAATCTATCCATTCTCAGGAGAACGGCTTAAAGTAGAAAACGACTCAACCTTGACCCGCTTGCAAGGATGATAGTCAGCAGACTGAGGGTCGCACGGGGAGCCTTGGTTGTCCTTGATTGGGCTTTACGTCTTCGTCGACCATCCTGTCACCGGTACTCTCATTGGCCTCCGGTCAGCAGGAGCGCTAGTGATAAGCTTTTGCAAGATTATATATGCGATGCCACTCAATCGACAAGATAGCAACGAAAGGTACTAAAATTCAGTACTTCAAAATACTACATTCACAAGACTTAATTTGTATTCTGATATCAGCTTGATATAGCTCCTTTAGGTTAATGCCATAAGGCCCCGAAAAACGATATTTTGTCTTTTATTGGTTGGCAGCGCCGAGATGTGAGAGCGCGCCATCAGTTGACAGTTGGAGCTCGCAACCGTTAGGGCATGCGCCTAACGGCGCGTGCTACAACGGTCTTTTTGTTGCTTAAGTGTTTGACAAATAAACCGTGATAATATGTGAAACGAAAACAAGTTCTTTATATTGTGAACCTGGTCCTGCATCCTTTCATCCAATAAATCAATATCGAAATATCACCAACAGTTTTATAAAACTTCATTAATCCTATTCATGTTATAGTTCCAAATTATTTCCATTTGTTCTTAGAATATTATCGAAAAATTTCACCTTTTGGCGAAGAATAACGTAATTCCACTTAACGTCTTGATATAAAAAAATGATCGAATGCCAATGAGAGATCCGATAATAAAGCGTTCTTCATAATAAGGAATGGAAACCAGTTATTTTCCCGTCGAATGCTCTTCGACGTGGAACGGAATACGGCAAAGATTCCTGAAAAGACATCCTGAAAATCCAGTCAAACTTTGACGTGAAATTGTCATCGCGGAAAAATTACGGTCGCAATTAGCGGCGAAGAAATAAATTCGCTCCGCCGACAATTTTCTGGAAGAGAAGAAGCTCCGCGGTTCCGATATGAGAGTTATGGGCAAAGTTGGAAGGGAAGATAGTCGAGAGTTTTCAGGCAGCGAAAGCCGACCGATTTCCTGAAATATCGGCTCGATTAAATCGTAAAGCAGAGCAATTTGTATTAGGGCTAGATGGCGCGCTATCGCGGACGCGGGAAAAATAACCTTCGGCTGAAAAAAAAAGTTTCGCGCGCCAGTTTTCCCGCCCGTGGAAAAATAATTGTAAAGTGGGCAAACAGTAAAAGTCTTCCATTTTGCACGGATGAGAGAGGCGTCTGTCGCCGAACCGATTATGGCTTTTTTAATCATAATAAAAATATCATTCCGTCGTAATTTGTAGAGAGAATGACAGATTTTTAGTTTATTTAATGTTGGCGGTTCTTGAGAGAGTATATTATTAACTATGAAAAAAAACGATCGTAAGATCGTTTATCATTTTTATTATACATATATATATTTTTTATATTTATATTTGTTTTTAATATTGTCATTTTTATGTTCATATTTCAAATTTAGTTTTATGAAATTTCTTTTTTGAATGACAATTGTAAGGGATTAATAGGAGACAATTTTGACATCCTCGCTTACTCAATGAACGACTCAATGTTGCCGGAATCGTCATCAGAACGCGTGGTTGAGGTATGAGGAGCAGATGAGCAACACAAAGAACTTTTTGAGAAGCACATTGAAATATACTTAAGATTGTCAATCTTCGGTTATCTGCCCGAGACAGACAATGACGAGTTGTTCACGCCCCGGGCAGACTCAGACTGACACTCTGGCCGTCATCACAGTTCAGCGCCAAAATAAATACTGTGGCTAATTACGTAAATAGCCCCGCCAATGACAGTAGCTGTCAAACAAACCAACATGGTGGCAGACTTTGCACTTTTATATATGTGTGTTGGACAAGCAAACATAAATAAGTAAGAAAAGATAAATTGAGGCACTTTGGCACCTGCCTGCAAGGGCTATATCGAGCTGATATCATATTTTGTAGATATACACATTTTGTATGTAAACAATTACAGGTGAATAATAACAAAAAATCCCCTCTGTGAATTTAATGACGCTCGCCATTTTGATGATAATTATCCTTGTATTTAATTTATTCACAAATAACTTAATGTATAAGTTAGGGATATTATCTTCTGAAATCAATTCCAACCTTTGAAAAGCTCAGAAACAAAACTTTATAGTGCAAAAATTAATTCCCTACAGAATAATTATTCTAATTCTAGGCGTTAATTTATTATCAAACTAAATAACTAACAAATTTGTGGACTAACGATAATTTCATTATGGCATTTTTTATGCCATAAGAATTATTAATTTATTTGTACAATTATTGATAATAAAACTTTTATTCAAAATAGACTGTTAAACAAATATTACAAAACTTAATTGACTCAGTTCGAAGAAGAGTAATTCGTTTGATAAGCGACGACACTCTTACGTCTAACTGCAATCAATGGAACACAGACGTAAGATTGGTCCACTTAGTTTTTTCTACCGTTATTACGTCGTCGCTCTTTGGCACTTAATGAACTAATTCCTCCTGCACCAACCCGCAACCGACAAACTCGACTTACACTTGCCGAACATCTATACATGGTTAATGTGTGTGTCGTCCATGAACTGGTAGTTTCCAAAGTTCTTTCCTTAATGCTACCGGTAAGCTTTGGAATTCTCTTCCAGCGTCTGTGTATCCTCCTTCCATCAATCTGGATCTCTTCAAGAAACAGATAAATATACACTTGTAATCTTCCCTACCCACACACAAACACGAATACAACACACGTTTCCTGCATGCAGCGTCCAGCCTCCTTCTCTGAGCGTCATAGAGTGCACAAGTCTTTACCAGCTGTGTTCTCCTGCATGCTAATATATATATATATTTTAAATCTACTTGATAAGGCAGTACAAGTAGACAAATGATCAGCGCGCTGAGAAAAGAACTGAATATGCTTTACGGATCGGTAGTTAGAATCCTTCAGTATGCCATTTATTTTATCCGAATGATTGTTAAGAAAAAAGTCATACAAGAATGGTTTTTAATATCAATAATTAAATACACATATACAATTGTACATCAAATTCTACGCATAAATTCATTCAGAAAAAATATCGGCAGACGCGAGATTCGAACCTCGAGCGTTGCACCTTGGCTCCGTCCTATATACCGCGTTGTCCACACGACCATTCTCTGCCTGGACAGACACGTGAAACTTGATGTATTTATACCATTGTTAACATCACATAATGATAGATGTCTCTGTAGTATATTCAGAGCTTAGATATTATTATTAAGGGTTTTGAATATAATTGTAAATATTTTCTTATACAAAAACATTGTATAATGTTACATAAAGTCCTCTTTATCATTTTGAAACGTCACGTTAAAGCTGTCCAATTTTATTTGAATGTTTAATAAATCTCGCAATATGGGTTCACAGCTTTCATATTACTTCCTCCGTCAATGTCCACTGTTAGAGATATACCTTTAATACGAGTCTTTTCCCGTTCCACTCTTCCATACCGAGGACTGTAAAGCAAAGAAAATGTGACTCTATGATTGAAACTGACATATGGGTATCTATTTGTTTTTCAGAAATAAATTGACACTGAAAAATTGCTTCAGGAATGTTACACGCTCGACTCATTTATATGATTTACAGTATCTATGATATTTCGCGACGTTCTCATACATAAAACCGTTCTATAAATATGAATTGCGTAACTTATTTTGTATGACATGTGAGGATATATCATAAAACGTGAGACCTTGGTATGTTTAGTGATTAGTTATAGTACAATTAACTAATGAGCTGTATTTATACCACTCCCTAGTAAGGAAAATTAGATAACAGCGCTAATTAATTACGTTTAAGAAATTAATATGATTAACTTTATTTTTTAATTGTAATAAATAGTTTATGTATTATTATAAATGTTATCAGTTCGATAAAGCTCTTGCCAGTTGGTACCGAAAAGTCTCGATATTCAATCTTTTGACTCTTTTTCTTGTTCGCTCGTCCGACACGCATATATAAAAATGTGTTCCGGGACTTGGTATTCCAACATCAGCTTAAATGGTGTTGTCGGAATACCAAGGTTCTGGCACTGAAGATAAGTCCAAAGACCAGAGTTGAGTTAGTACTAATTTATTTGATACGAGACCCCTTTTTATATCCTGTTTTACAACATGAGTAAGCATTTATAAAAGTAATATTAATACTGTGAAGGTAATACACCGCACATTCCCTCGATACCGCTTTGTACCTTGATGCCATCAATTTATAAAGTCTGGCAGATTGCCCTGTGTCGTACCTGACAGTATGAATCTAAGATAAAGAGTTTATTATAACAATTACTTTAAGAGACATTTGGATGTTTTATAAAACATGATTATGTTCAAAATAACCCATTGAACAAAATTTTTATCTATGTTGTAAATTTATATAATTATGAGACGCGACGCAGATATTCCTTCTAACCACTGAGTGTGCCTATTTGTTGGGTAGCGGTCACTTGGGTTATTCTTCAAATATAGTTGTATTGGAAGATGATGTAGTCAATCCACCTTACGGAGGTTGGCCAACGCTCCGTTTGCCAGTTCTTGGGTGACATTATATATTTTTCTCCCCATCGACTGTCGTTTCTTCAACAGATATTGCCACTTGAGTGAACCAATTCTTTGCGTAGCCTCCACTGTTTGAGTTTTTTTTTTCTGATATCCTCATTTCAGATTCTATCTTTTAGAGACACTCATGAATGGATTTTTCTCTATGGCACGTTTGGTAACCTTTATTTTAAAGGTAAGACTCGCTTTGATTTAACATTTCTCGACGCTATAATTTCGTACTGTAAAGATCCATTGTTTAAACAGCAACTTTATTCACAACATATTTTTCAAAGAAAAAAAAATACAATGTCAACACATTTAGAAAGACATAAGAGCACTGGTGATGTAATTTTTACCTTCTGCATTCTAAGACAGTCTGTGGTCTATTTTTGTGGGAAAATTTTCATAGGTGACGGTCTTATTTGTGAGACCATACCTTATGATTGAGGTCCCTACGTGACTTGAGTCCAACCGAGAGGAGACCGCGAGCTTTTATCAGGCGATCGACCCTTCTCTGCCCGGGTATTCCAATTCTCGGGGTACCCAATCAAACATGGAAATTTAAATGGGAGCATTACCCGTCTATTATACTTTGAACTTTTTCATACAATTTTCGAATCGACGACATCTGCTCATTTGCTTGTTTGGCATTTTGGTGATGCTTTCGGCGGGTATGCAATGAAAATTGCTCCGTTTGGCGAATCATTTTATTTTATTTTACCCAAATTGCAGACCTATAAATTAAATTAGAATGTTTACAATTTATGCATCAAATCTTTCCGAAGAATATTTTTTTTTCATAATAATATATCTATTTTCTAGTTGCAACTTCGATCGAAAATTCATTCTTGAGAGAAAACTTTAATTTAAATCTTCACAAGCAACTTGCCAAAACATTTGTTCGGAGTATCTTGATGTACGGTTGTGAGACATGGTTCTTATCTGAAAGTGATAAAAAAAGATAAGTGGTTTTTGATATGTGGTCATACAGAAGAATTCTCGGAATTTTCTGGAGAGATCACGTCACAAACAATGAGTTTTTCAGGATAATCAAGAAAGATAGGCACCTAGTAAGAACCATCTCAGAGAGGCGATCGGTCACATCATGCACAACTATGGTTTTCTTCACCACATTGTGGAAGAGATAGTTGAGGTTAGAAACTGCAGAGGGCACCCTAGACGGGAGTATTTGCAGAAAGTGTTCGAAGACATGCGTTATTGCTCTTATGCTGAGCTGAGGAGAAGAGGATTGCATAGGATCGAGAGGAGTGAAGATCGAGATTTTGTTGCTGCTAACTAATCCACCGGATTGATTCTACGAAGAAGAAGTTGCAACATAAACTTACTCGATAAAAGTAAGTCAGCTTTAAATTTTTTTAAGGACCTTAAAATGTCGAAAAGGCACTATATTTTTTTGATCTGTCATCTGCTCACTCTCACGTGAGGCAGCATAGTTCAGCAGAGTGCCATCACATTAACTTCGGCGCAGTGACTGACTACTACTTGCGATTCAGTCGCAGTCTACATGGGACCTGTGATGGATGCAAAATATTCCGTCCAGGGCAGACGACTAAATATTGTCAGTGATTTTATTTGAAATATATTTCAATGTGCTTCTCGATGAGTTCTTTGCTTTGTAACCTGTTCCTCGTCTATTCACTATATATCCCGATAACGTTCCCACCGTCATGCAGTCACGCTTTATTAGACGGAAGATTATACTCTACTCTATAAACTCGGAACATCTGTACTGTCATTAAAAACATAGTTAAATACACTCTCTACTAAAAAAAAAAAAAATTAAATTAATAAAAAGTTAACATTAGCTTTTTAGGATAGTTCTAATTTTTTCAAATTTATACTTTTACAAAACAGTATCGCTAGGTCATAGATACATAGTGATTTTCTAAGGAAATTAACTTTTGCTCCAACTTATTATTTATCGTTTTAGATATTTACACACCATCATAATTGACAATGGATTTTCGATACAACAGAACCATATCGTCAAAAATACATTTATGTAATTAATTACAAAAAAATAACATTTTAGGTCACATCGCTAAAATAAAAATCGTTTGATCTCTCAATCGTAGGCTCCGCTAATCGCCCGTTGCCTCTGTAAAGTCGCGATGCCGCAAGTCGTAGCCCCGTAGCACCGTGGCTCCGTAGAGGCGAAGACTCGACCTGTAAAGCTCCGGCCGACCTGGAAAGCTCTAATGGAAATTCCTTAGCGGGGCCGTTCAGGAATGCGCCGGCCGCCGGATGCCTCGTTCCCCGTCAATCTAAATTACGCCGCTCCTGCCCGGAGAATATCTACATATCGATCTCAAAGCTCCGAGCGGGAGCTTTCGCATCGCGCGAGATACTCTATCGGAGCTTTTAAGTGATGTAATATTTGCTCTCATATCTCTGCGTGATGGCGCATTTTTGATTAGTTTACTTTGCAGAATTTAGTTAAATGCATCACACGCTACAAAGAAAATTAAATAATTATTCATTTTCTTTGTTACAATTAATAATGTGTAACGCTGCTGGATCTCAGCCCAATAAATGACGTATGGCATACAAGTAAAACGTTGGTTTACCGTTTGAAGTGGGTTTTATCCTGGAAAAAGAGTTAAGTAAAAATGTTTTTTATCAATTTCTAAGCTATATGAATTATTTTTCCTTCCATATCCGTTTCATATCATGAATTGCCACCACGTAATATTTTCAACTACTAGGGCATCCAAAAAGGTGGCCAAATTCATAACCCGGATTTCGAACCGGGTTTTTATAACTATTAAATTAACTAAAATAAGCTTTCTATTAATTTATATAAATGCATACACACACACATGTATCGCTTATTTTCAATGAATTGTAAAAAAAACGGCATTTTAATTCGTGTTTTTACAATAATATACATTAAATAAAAGATGCCGTCATTGATTTCAGATTTTATTTGGCAATTCAGAAAATAAATGTGTATATGGAATTATTGCTTTTGGGCTTAGCCATATGTGGCGAATTTCTTTTATCCAATATTGCAAACGTCATTGCAGGGGTCAATCCCGAATCAGCAATCTACCACACACGGCTCAACCTAAATGCTTGAACTTCAAATCTGGCCGTGAAAACCTATGAAATTACTGAAAAATAACCATTTTTCTTCCTATTTTTTTTTTATGTAATCGCATGCAGGAGAGCACAGCTGGTCAAGACCAGTGCTACCAGACTCTATTACGATCAGCCAGGGAGACTAAATGCTGCATGCGGGAAACGTGTGTTGTACTCGTGTTTGTGTGTGGGTTGGGGAGATTCAAAGTGTATATTTGTCTGTTTTTTGAAGAGATCCAGATTGTAGGAAAGAGGAAACACAGACGCTGGAAGAGCATTGCAAAGCTTACCAATGGCATTAAGGAAGGAACGTTGGAAACTGCCAGTTTTTGGTCAACACACATTAACCGTGTATGGATGTTTGGCAAGTGTAAGATGAGTTTTTCGATTTTGGGTGGATGCAGGAGGGATTATTTCTTTAAGTTCCGAAGAGCAGCGACCGTGGTTATAACGGTAGAAAAGACTTAGTGAACAAATCTTACACATGTGTTCCATTGATTGCAGGATAGATGTAAAAGAGTGTCATTACTTATCAAATGAATTGATCTTCTTTGAACTGAGTTGTTTAAGTTGAGAAGATATTTTGGGGCTTCAATCCAAAGGTGACAGCCGTATTCAAGGAAAGGTTGGATTTAAGATGATCGTTAAGAATTAAGATGATATCATGTTCTGTTATTAGGTAGGTTAAGCTACGTGTATTACAAATAGTTTAAGTTTTTTTATATTAACGTTTCTTATGTATCTTCAAATGAATGTATTAACCGCATCATTATCAAATGTACATAAATTTAAGCACTCGAATTTTGTTTAAAAAAAAACAATAATACCCTAATAATCTCCGGCTCAAAGCAGATATATTTTCAGTCGAATTTTCAGCTGATTAAAAATAAATATGCCCGCAGTTTTTTTTTCTTCATTGTCATAAAAAATGTCCTTGCCCTTTTTTTTGACGGAGACAAGTAAATTAGAATGGCTTACATCAAAAAATGGCCGACGTAATTTTATGAAATATCCAGCAATATATCAAAATTGCGTAGGCAGAAAGATAACGAAATTAGGGTTATTTTATGTGTCCTATAACAGAGATACTCAAACTATTATATTTAATGTTTAAATTTAGTACTTGATTAATTAAATACATACATTCTTTTTAATACATTAATTTATACCAACGAAAATAGTATATTTGCAAGGGTGGCTCGCGTTATTTTAAGGATAAAATAGTACAAGCTTCGGAATAGTCAGGCTTGTCATCTAATCGCCTAGAAAATTATAATTTATAAACATCCAAGTATGCCTTCAATAATAAAACTCCGTCTCCTTGAATTCTTGGCCTCTTGCTTTACAATATATGTATCAAATGTACCCAGGTGGTATTCTTAGTGTAGAAATGACTTGAAATAAGGTATATAGTTTATAAATAATCGTGTCGGAAAAAATGGTCAGATTCTGTCTGCCCAGAAGTGGGCGACGTTGATGGCGTTACTCCCGGCCATCAACAGGTCTTCCTGGGTGCAGCTACTCGGACACAGCGCACACTCCAGAAGGTGTGGCAGGATCTGTTCTACGCCACAGTCATATTCATCAGTCGATGTTAAACTGTCAGGTTTTCATTTGTGTCCATGTCTTGCATACTCCGGTCCGAAATCTGTTAAGGGACCTTCATATATTCCACACTTGGTCGTGTCTAGGGGCTAGTTCCTCTTTCGGGGCAATCCAATAATATCTTGAGTGTATACTCAAGATATTAGACGGACGGATTGTTATTTTTTTCTAATAGTATCGTTTTGTACTCGTATATGTATTAAGCCGTGGACCAGTTTTTTGGTCTTCCCTGCTCCGTGCGATATCTTTCAGTACATTGTTTCGGCGTGATATCCGCAGCTGACATTTTGTATGCGTGATTAATTTCAGACAATTGTTCTGGGTCCGACGTGTTGATTCATGTGACCTTTTTTGCTCAGTGCCTCTGACGGGTCGATCGATACTTTGAAATATTTGGAGCTTTTTTGCTCGAAACCCGAACACAAAGCTCGGCGTTGTGAACCCACCGAGGTCCCAAAGAATCTCACTGTCTGCTCGAGTATTTGTCACCGGTGAAACATTTCGACCTGACTTTTTTATCATCATTATTTAAGGCCGCTGATAGTACAAAAAAAAAACGAAATTTACTACCTTTACTGTTAAAGATAGACACGCTCTGATGATACACTTGTTTTATTGGGTACAGAATTCGACGTTTTTGTATCTTGTTTTTTATTCATATAAAAACAGTGTAGTGAAAATCATTTTGTTGTATTGTGCCGATTGCTAACCCTTTTAAAGTATTTTTTTTTGTAAGCCGATAAAATAACAAATTTAAATTCATATAAAAATACACAGAACTCTTAAATTTGATCAGTGTTTTTTCTTTTAAATTATGTTTTTCTTTGTTTTTTTTGTGGGTAGTAGTAATGAGGGATCAGACTGTTTAACCAAATCGCCTCGGATGTTGATATATTTCACGTAAGGGAGGCCCAATTCAGACATGAACTGCACGAGTTTCATTGTAGGAATAATTTGTTGACGTCGTCTGTTTGATAAGCATTAGGATCTTTTGTAACATGTCTTTATTACTTTGTTCCTAGTATTTATTCATCTTGTATTGTATTTTTTTATTTTAGGGTTAATTCCAATTGTACTTCAGAAATGAATTGAGTTGTTCAAATTTGTAAGGGAAAAAAAATGAATAATCTCCACAACTTATAAATATTGATCTTCTGCTTAAATTCAAAATGCTGAAATTGTTGCCTCGTACATAAATTGCATAAACTTTTTATTTAT
Source organism: Glossosoma conforme (assembly GCA_022606575.1). Classification (NCBI taxonomy): domain Eukaryota; kingdom Metazoa; phylum Arthropoda; class Insecta; order Trichoptera; family Glossosomatidae; genus Glossosoma; species Glossosoma conforme. Next base: position 846,697 of record JAGTXR010000047.1, read on the forward strand.
TTATATATATTATATTGTTAATTCGTTAGTAGTGGAGGCCACCCAACGAAAAGGTACACTTAAGTGGCAATGTGCAGGACATATCTGTCGAGGAGACGACATTCGATGGGGAAGAAAATTGTTGGATTGGCGCCCTAGAACTGGTAAACGAAGCATTGACTGACGACATAAGAAGAATAGCGGGAGTGGCCTGGATGGGGAAGCAGAGGATTGACGAGAATGGAGACTCATGCGGGAGGCTTACGATCAACAGTGGACGGATACAGGCTGATGATCATGATGATGTTGTACACAAAAAATGTTTTTAGAATATCTGTCATTTACTGCATGATATACTGGCAATATTTGAGAAATAACAGGAGGAATCAGGTTTTAGCAGTGTTTCAAGAATAACGAATATTGAACCGAATTACTGGTTGATATGAATCAAATAAATAATAAAACATAATCAATTTTGTACAATGGCAATGGCACTCCTAATTGGCCTACCAGCACACCTCGATCCTTTTCTTACATCCTTTTCCTCTTTTGTCGATGGTATTGTTCTCATAAATGTCTGTGATCTTTGACACGGGTGATCTTCTTCTTCTTTTGTGTTTTTTTCCCTTTTGTATGTATTGAATGTTTATCTGTACACTATGTTTCTTATTCTTTGTACCTTGGAACTGCGGTTCTGTGAAATAAATAAATAAAAAATACATTTGGGATAATTTAAAAGATATTAACATACTCCTGTCTCTCAAAGGGTGTTATTCCGTCATGCGATGCAGGATTAGGAGCAGATTGATAACACAGACTTTTTCTGAAGCACATTGACATATATTTAAGATAAACTTTACAAACCTATGGCCCGACCTAGTCACAGCATTAATCCGAGCCACAATACAATATGCTCTCTCCAACGGGCGATACACAACTGGCTCCGCGTGCTCGTCAGCGCTGAGACTCAGCACCCGAGTGGCGATGTATATAACTAACACACCGTGAGCGGACTTATTCGATTGTATATCGAGGTTTTCGGTACCAGTCAGCAAGGGCTACATCATACTGATGTCAATATAAACAAATCTTAGTACAATGTTACAAAAAACAACACGTGCTGCCCCACATACACAAATTATTTAAAAAAAAAATTACAAATTCTGTGTAACACATACGAGTATATATGAGCGTACTGACTTGCAAGTTCAATCATGAGGAATGTATATAAATAAATTACTCTCCTACCCACCTTATTTCCATAATGTTGCTCTACACTTTCATCTAAGTTAAGTAGTGAAGTTCTTCGAGAAGTTAGTTAAAGTAGGCCTGAGGCAAAAGGAAGTTGGACGTTGTAACCAACATTATCGTCCTCAGTTGAATTTAGGCAACTATAGAAAATGTAAGTGAAACTGAAAATAAATTTGTATTTTTTTAAGATTGATAATTCTTGGTTAATTTAGGTCTAACTCTTTCATGAAGTATATTTTTTAATTCAAGTTTTTTTATAAATTCCACGATTTTATTTACGTTGAAATGTGACGTAAAATGGGACGATACATTACGTACAACTCTTTAATGAAATCAAAATATATGCTGGTAAATGTTGTCAACATTTTTGGTCTCTTATTTTTTTTGCTCGGCTAGCATGCATAAATATATATAAAAAAATAGTCTAAGTTTAAGATTTAAGTAACATAAGACGTGGCGTTTACAGGCGCCGTTGTGTTACTTTGATTCTCATTGTCGTTACCTGCCACTTGATAGTGAATAGTTCGTCAAATAGCCGATATGCGGTCCATGAGTGTTGTGACTATTCCTGCGCGGCGAGTCACTTTATGTCCATCCACCGTCACTTATACATCGTTCATTGTTTGTGGCCCGGGCAGAATACCGAAGTTTGTTAGTCTTTTATTTGTTATAAATATCAATGTGCGGACAAGTTCTTTACTTTGTGACCTGCTCCTCGTCCATCTACGCGTACCACACCTATACGTTGTTAAACAGGATGTTGAATTTTATATTAAAGTTTATGAATTTCATGTTTCTTAGGATTTAATTTTAAATAAATGAAACAGAACTCGTTTTTCGCAGATTCGTTAAGTTGATCCTCGTGTAGTTAAATATTTCCGTGTTAAACACCGGAATAGTTTGTTTTCAAATAAATGTATATTAAATCATCAAACATTTATCAAAATACACGGTTGCAGCGAAAGCTTCATTAACGCGTTAAATATTGAACGAGCTTTCACTTCCACTTTGCTTTTGGGCGCTTTATTTAGTATGCAGAGTTCAATTACGCCAAACCTGGAATAGAACTTGTACAGAGTAAATGATATTTGTTGTTACAAAACAGCTTTTTTTATTTCATAACCACCACTACTCGTAATAAAAAGTGGACATGATAACTTTTTTCAGTTTGTATCGTGCGAGAATTTCTGATATCTTAGCGTTTAGGTCACTGAATACGGACAGTAGCCTCGTTTTTCTTTTGGAAAAATTCACAAATTTGATACATCATTTACGTATATATATTTGACTTGTTAATAGTCATATGCAGATTTATTAACGTTTTTTTTTTGTATTGGTTTTTTTACAAATATTGTTATGGAAAATTTGCAACTATACTTGGCCAATACGAAATTCTACGTATATAGCGTTTTGATTTTCCTCATATTTTGTAATGTTCCAAATCCTTAAATTTTATTAAAAACCAATACAACCGAAGATTTTACGCCTGTACAACCTACAGGCAATTAAAATATTGGAGCTTTTATAGGCGCTGCATAGTTTGTACTTTTTAAAACAAGGAGCTAAGTAGAGTCCTCAATACTGCGCATTATTTTTAAGATTTTCAATTGTCTTTGCAAGAACGATAGCTTATATAATCTCACAAAATAAATATGCACATTGTAAAAAACAAGTGTGATCCATTAAAACAAAAATGTATTAATATCATGACCCGAATTAGATAGTAAAATAGTTCAGTGGTAAAACAATGGGTTCAGAGATGTCTTGAGACAAGGCATAGACAACAGCAAGTGATAGAACTGAATCGTCGTTTATTTTGTGTCAACGGTATGATACAGTTAATACTCTTAGACCATCCTGTATTTGGTATTCTATATAAACATATATGCATTTTACTGGAGAGGATGGAGCACAGGCAATCGATCTGACTCTTTGGAATGGAATTGGATAAATTTATTCCCGCCTCTCGGTAGACAGTACGGCAGCTTTTTAGATTAATAAAAACTTGGTCTATTCACTCTTATTCTATTCCGTCTTCAGACGTGTCATATTATTCACTATGCTTGAATATTATTTTCCAATAAATCAAATAAACTCATGTTTTATTCATAATAAACAGCAATAGTTAGGTACAAATGTATATTAAATGTAAACGTTTATTTTTATACAAAACGTATTATATATAATAAGTACGTTTATTTTAATCGTTTTATGTTGACATCAGCATGATCTAGCCCTTGCTGACTGGTACCGAAAACCCCAAATTACAATCTTTTGTGTCTTATTTTCGTTTCCTCATCGGATACGCATGTGTTGTCATTTTGTCATGCCGATAGGAGTTCTAGTTATGTAAATCACCACTTGAGGCGCTGGGTGTCACCGACCATGGCACCTGGTGCCCAGTCAGTTGTGTGCCGACCGCAACGAGGTCATATTATGGCCGGCCTGGTATGTTATTCCACTAGGGCTGGAAGTTTGTAAAGTTTATCATAAAAATATACATCCTTCTGAAAAAGTTTGTGTGTTGTTCTTCTGCTCCTCACCCCGCCACCACGCAATTCAATAACTAACTTAGACGTGAAGATGTCATTACATGCATATAAGTTATGATACCAAGGAATAAATTGACTTAGCCATGATTCTGATTTTATTTTTATTTATTTTAAATTTAGATATAAATGCAATAATTAAAATAAAAACTATGTCACGCATAAGTGCTGATTCCTTGAGTCTGCGCTACAGCCAGGAAAACGATCCAGAAGCAGGATCGACTCAACCTTGACCCAAACGCAAGCGCGGTAGGCGGCAGACTAGCGGTGCCACATGGAGAATGGTATCTTTCTCGTCTTTGATTTGCGCTACGTCAACCGTCATGTCACCCACGGCCACACCGAGAACCAACCAATTCTCTCGTTGACCGCTAGATACCAGAGGCGACACTCGTTAGTTTTTGTGAACGAGAAAAGAGTTACAAGATGGTGACAACTGGTTATAATTTATAATGAATTATAACTTAATTTATAACCTCAACTTTAAGCGGATAAAAAGCTTTATTTATGATCTTGATTATAAACAGTTTGTTCCGGAACCGAGGTCGCGGTCCTTAAATGACGGCGTCAGCTTAAATGGTGATGCCAGAATATCAAAGATCCGCACTGAGAATAAATAAATAAAAAGTTTGAAGTTCAGTTGATACTGAAATATTTGATAAGATATCCCTTTTTATACCTTAGATTACAACATGAGTAAGCATTTATAAATTAATATTAATGCATTGAATGTCATACACCGCACATTCCTCGATACTGTTTTGGAGTGGCAGATTATTGGTATGGTTAATGCTTCGTATCGATGCGTAAGCATTCATTATTTTATAAAATGAATATTTAATACATTCAATTTAATACACCGCGATTTCATCGATACTTAATTAATCTGGACCTTGATCCCCTCAATTTACATAGAGTGGCGAAATGCCCTGTGTCGTACCCGACTGTATGAATCTAAGATAGAGAGTTTGATTATTACAATTACTTTAAAGACTTTTCGATGTTTAATACAAAATAATTATATTCAAAATAAAGTTTTGAACACGGTAAAGTATATATTTGTATCCTCAAATATAAACAGATAAGCAGGTTCGTTTTACAAGTATACCTGTATACGTGTTACTTCGTTTTACCTCATTGGGGATCTGGCTAAAGGTTTTGCGAAATTGTGAAGCCGTCTTTATATGAATAATATAATACTAGAGCTCTGTACCGGGTCTTGGCCGCAGCTCTCTGGTTGCAAGCTAAACTAACAATATCATCCGGAGAACCGAGCCCAGTGCGGTCGGCACAAAGAGACCAAACCTCTCCCTGACGACCGACTCAATGGAAAACCTAACTGCGCTTGTTGAATATGCGGCCGTGTTTCGGGGACTACAGATGAACGCCGACTCGATTTCAGACGTTCAAACCGCAAGCCTCAACGAACCGACTGCGAGATCCTTAGTTAATAATGTATAAGTACGTCTGAGCAATGACGATATGCAGCTCAATTGTCTGTATTCTGGAATCGATTTAACCATTCAAAGTGACTGGTTATACAACTGAATTTCTAAGACAATTAATTAGCCGATAGTGAATATACTTCGATCATCATCATCAACAGCCTGCATCCGTACACTGTTGAACGTAAGCCTCCCGCATTAGTCTCCATCCATTTCGATCTTCCACCTTCCGCATCTACGTCACTCCCGATTTTCTTTTTATGTTGTCAGTCCATCTTGCAGGGGATCGGCCAAAGCTTCGTTTGCCAGCGCTTGGGTGCCACTACGATACTTTTCTTCCCAATCGACCGTCGTCTCTTTGACAGATATGTCCTGTTCATTGCAACTAGAGTGTGCCAATTCATTGGGTAGCCTCCACTAATTGAGTTCTTCTGCGGATATCCTCGTTCCAGATTCTATCCTTTAGCGACACTCTGAGCATAAATCTCTATATAGTACGCTGGGTGACCTTTATTTTATGGGTAAGACTTGCTGTTAGATTCCACGTCTCTACGCTATAAGTTAATACAGGGATGAACTATCATCTACCGGATGAATAACAAAAAGACTTTTTCAGAAGCACCTTGATGTTTAATTACAAGATAAATATTTACAAACTTTGGTATTCGGTTCAGGCCACGAAAATCAAGGATCTACCTCCGTTGAAGGCCGAACCAAACTGATGGCGTGCTTTGAAACACTACAGCGTCCTTCTATCACCTGTCGGTCCTTTGACGAATTATGTTCTGTCAAAACAACCCAAATGGCAACAAATACATGTCCGACGAGCGAACAAAAATAAGAGACGAAAGATTGTATATCGAGGTTTTCGGCACCAGTCTGCAAGGGCTATATAATACTGATGTCAATACGTAAAAATAATTCCATTAGATTGTAGTTTCTCGCTATCAAACAATTATTGATCATGTATTAAATGACTTTCTTACTAAGTCACATTAATAGCTGAAATTTAGTAAAGCTTTCATGTTACACCTTGCGCAACAGGCTCCATTGAAAGCTCGGCCTGAAATTTCACCGAGCACCCGCTGCGACCCTTACTCCTCCGCCGCCAAGTGTGTTAATTCCTCGCCTAATAAGTGCAAGTACCTAGATCCACTTGCAAATAAAAGCTTCGCAAAAAAAGATTGCAGAACTTTTTTCATAAAAGCTTTTTTCGCGGAAACATTCCAGTTACGCAGATTATAACCGCATGCTAAAACGTTGCTGTTTTTTGTGTTTGCAAAATCACTCGCAAAAGAAATTTCGTATGTTTAAATGTAATAATAAAAATGACATTTTTAATTATAAATATTTGAACAAACGCATTTTTATAGGTATACAGTCGATTCCGCTTAATTGGGACACCGTTTAATAGGGACAACCGCTTATTTGGGACAAATCTCAAAGAACAGAAACCAAACCAAGAAACCATTGGAAATTTATATGCTTAATTGGAACAACATTCCGCTTAATTAGGACAGGAAATTTTAGCAATTAAGAAAATTTGGATATGTTGCAAGTTCCTATTATTAACTATGAAGAATTTCAAAGAATAGATAAAAATTTACCATGTTACGATGATAACGAATACTGTGAGGATTAAATTGTAGTTTTATTTTATGCAGGAAGGAAATGAAGGGAGCCCTACATCCGCACTGAATATCTGTGCTAATTTTGTAGAAGTGAAATGTTACAAAAACAAAATACAGACTACACTTGACTCATTTTTGCATTGAATTAAATTGTATGTACCTACCCATTTATTATTTTAATTAGGTTTTTTTATTTTTCTTAAAAGTTTATATTACATATTTGTAATTTATATGATAATTTATATGACCTTTATGTAATTTACAGTTTCCAAGAGTTTATAAAATAATATTATTGAAAAAAATACATTGTTTAATTTTATATGTGTATTACTGGTTAATGGCCTAAGTTGCCAAAACCAAGTAAATGAATTTAAAAAAAATGTGAAATTTGCTTAATTGGGACAGCCACTTAATTGGGACAAAATTTCCAAGTCCCGATGTGTCCTAATTAAGTGAAATCGACTGTATTACGATATATATTTAAAAATTAAGATTTTTTCAAAACGAACAACTTAAGAATACTTTTAATGATTTTTCAAAGTTATCCATGTTTAATGTGTTTTTATTATTTTGTTTATTTAAGCTTCTTTTTTATAAAACTGATAATAATATAAATTTTAAGAATTATTTTTATCTTATTCACGTTCACGCTGAGAAATATTTATTTTAGGACTTTTTTGATCTATATGATCATCAAAGAAATACCTTAATATATGATATTTGCTGTAAATTTGTATGTTTGTTTATTTTTATTACATATTTTTTTAATCTTCATTGGTTCATAAAGAAAACAATATGACATTATTTTCTGTATATACACAGAACAAGCATTATTAATTCACATAATTTTGTACGACGCATTTTTGCTTGGAATGAATATTTCTCTTTCCCGGCCTAAAAACAACGATACTATCTGCTCGGGTACCATCAAGTACTCGGTTGGCAGTGACGATCATTGCATCTAAAACTTCTAGTGGCCACCTGACAAACTATGGCGCTTCAGATGACAGAACAAAACAAAAAAAAAAAAACAAAAAAAAGTAGCGCCACATCTCATAGTTACTTAAATCTCAAATTAAGACTTTTTATATATGCGTCTCCGACGAGCGAATAAAAATGGGAAACGAAATATTGTATAGTGAGGCTTTTTGGCGTTAGACTGCAAGAGTTAATATCACTTCTTAATAAATGATAGAGATAACTTGACATTTAAGCTGTCAGTAGAAAATCAAAACTGTTAAATACTAATGATTCACTCCAACTTCTTCTTCTATATAAAGGACAAATCCGACCTATCCTTGAATACGGCAGTCACCTTTGGATTGGAGCCCCAAAATACCTTCTAAACTTAATTGACTCAGTTCAAAGAAGAGCAATTCGTTTGATAAACAATGACACCCTTACGTCTAATCTACAATCAATGGAACACAGACGTAAGGTTGGTTCTCTTAGTCTTTTCTACCGTTATTACCACGGTCGCTGCTCTTCGGAACTTAAAGAACTAATTCCTCCTGCACCCACTCACAGCCGACAAACTCGTCTTACACTTGCCGAACATCCTTACACGGTTAATATATGTCGACCAAGAACTGGCAGCTTCCAAAGTTCCTTCCTTAATGCCACCGGTAAGCTATGGAATGCTCTTCCAGCGTCTGTGTTTCCTCCTTCCTACAATCTGGATCTCTTCAAGAAACAGATAAATATACACTTGCAATCTCCCCAACCCACACACAAACACGAACACAACACACGTTTCCCGCATGCAGCGTCCAGCCTCCCTGGCTGAGCGTCATAGAGTGCACTGGTCTTGACCGTTTGTGCTCTCCTGCATGCGTTTACATAAAAAAAAAAAAAATTGGAAACCAAGGCACTACAATTTTGCACGAACCTGATTCGAGTCCGTACAAAAATTCCCTCTTCCCCGTCCTCTTAATCTGGGACAACTATAAATTATTTTAAACTGCGCAGTCTTATTTCACTTTGCCCGGCTGAAGGTAACAGGTGGGAGAAAGCTCTCTGGCTCGGTGCCTGAAGGTCGCATGTGCAAGCGCCACCTGAAATTCAGCTTTTTCAGGAATCGAGCGTTATACGGTCAGCGTAACGGTAAAATCGTTTTTTTATAATCTGAATACTTTGTAAAGTACAATATCGTTGATATTTACTTCCTCATATCAAAATATTTTATAATAAAATTTAATCACATTAAAATGCGTTTGAACACTTATCTTCTTTATGTTTTTTGTGAACAAGCATTCGTTGTGAACACCTGTCACATGACGTAATTGATTCAAATCTATGTTATCTCAGAAAAAATGGAGTAACGTACTCAGTTTGTCTCTTAGAACTTTCATATGCTGGTCAACTATCATAAGCTACAACGTACAATTATCATATGAATTTTTCACATGAAATCAGATACTTATATCCAATCGCTCATATTCGATACATGCTAAATATCATTAACAGCCTCACATCTCAACTGTCGATTATAAAGCTTCCTTTTTTCTTTACATTTCACAAATATTCCTTTAAGAAATATTCCATGTCACTTAATATTCTTAAATATTAAATACCTTTTTTTGAATGTATTTTTTTTTCTTCTTTATAGTGACTTTTGACGCAATCTAAGACTATACCATAGTCGTCTTAAGACATTATTGTGTTATTTGCGATGAATTTTAAGAAATTATTATTAATGACACCTGTCTCTGCTATATCTGCTCCAAAAATATGCGAATGTTCAGAAACAGTATGCGAAAAATTAACTAGCAAATCATTTTCTACCCAAATGTGATGTATTTTAAAGCGACAAAAACAAAGAAGCAGTTAAAACAAAAAAAGGGTTTTTTGTGGTACATTACGACAACCACGTCAAAGACGAGCGCAGTTTTAGAGACAGAGTCTAATAAGGCTAGCATTAATGGTTAATTTATAGTAGCCAGGTGATTAGACTAACACTCCAATCTTGAGCTGACTCAACAATATAGTCAAAATATAATATACTTGCAATACCCGTCAAATATAGTATGACAGAGACAATAACCATAAAATTTACATATCTCTTATACGTGATTAGTAAAATCAAAAAACGCAAATTTTCCCTACAGATTCTAAAGCAGTTTCAGTCTATGAAACAATGACCTCAATTTTTCAGCCTGGTGACTGAATTTTACTACATTATTAAAGTTTTAACCAAATGTTGTGCTTTTTATCTCATAATTTTGCAAAACTTTTAAATCGAAGCTTTTTTGAGTAGTCTGCTAATAGTTAGTTTTTCCTTTTTCATGTTAGAAACTACCATTTTTTACCATTTACTTTCGTTATTTCAAACATTTGGTCCACACAATTTCCCGGTCGTTAGTTCAATAACATCGTACAGAGATAACGTTGTAGTATCCGAGGCAAATTTTGGGGGATTTGTTAATCAATTTATGCAAGTATTCCGAAGCTTGGCGTTCCAAAGACTTGGACTATTTTTTTTAAAGATCAACTAACTACCTACAACACTTAATAAACAACAAGCGGTGACCCATCGGTATTTCGGTGCGCATCCAATGAAACTTAACTTCGGTAACCTAACGAGAACTACGCGTACTTTATCTACTATTGACTATTATCGACCAGTGACAAAATCAAAAGCAATCCAACCTTTAATATTAAAAGCATATTTATTTAATAGTTAGTTCACTCCTTCACCTTAAATTATGTTATTCTTATACAAAACCGTCAATTTTGTTTTCATTACATACTTTCATACGTGTACTAAATACTTCTATATTACACTTAACTTAGGAGCAGTAAAAGTATTATATGTGCCACAAAAATGTCAGTTCACTCAGGAATATTAATGCTTTTTTATTAAAACTTTAAATGAGAGATATTTTTCGAAGCCTTTTATATTTTTAGGGCGTGAAATAAATTTCTCTCACATCGTTGAGGTTTCATTTCAATATTAACATTTACGTGAAAGACTTTCAAGGATCATATTGGAATAATGTGAAACTTCAAGTGAATTACATTAGTTTCTATCGATGTACCAAGTTGAACACGTCATATTTTTTATTTTAATTTACTCATAAGTGTGTTTTCAAACGTTTGAATACTACTTCTCTTGATAATTCAGAATATTTTATATTTTCAGTTGGTTGAAGATACATGACTCTTTTAGCTTACACTATCTTTAGATATTAAAATCTATGTTCTTCAGTGTCAATGAATTATTCATTAAAACTTTTTTAAAACGTATGAAAAGTCATAATTTTTGTCTTAATGGATTGAATATTTATTTGAAATTTTGTTATTTGAACATAATAAACATAAAAAGTTAAGTACAATATTTAAGCATTTCTATTTTTGAGTTGCAATAAAACTATTTATTACATGAAAACTAAATATTTATGTTCTTCTTCGTAGTATCAATCCGGTGGATTGGTTTGAAGCAACAAAATCATGCATCCCGATCACCACTCCTCTTAATATTCTTATAAATAAAAAACATATAATTTCCAAAATATATGAAAACATCTCTTTTTCATACTAGGTTTGTGTATAATGTAGTGTTATGGAGTTAATATTTAACTATAACTTTAAAAAAATAAGTATTTTAAATGATAAATGTAATGTGATAAACACTCAACGATTTGTCATATAAATTTTTAATTACTCTAATTAGTACGATAGGAAAACACATTTTTTAAAGTGTAGGAACATAAATCGATATAAATACGTTTCAAATTATTTCGTTTGAAGTTTTTTATCTTTCAGTATTTAATAAAATTACGAAAGTGTTTTAGAGAGCTTTTTGTGAAGCTTTTTTATTTATATTTTTACGTTAGAGTTATAACTGAAATATATCGCGCGTCTGAACGTTCAACCTCTGCTGAAGAAAGGTCAGCGCCTGGTGCACAATGCAGCACATAAACATTCCAAACAAAAGACCTCCATCGCGTTACTACTGAAAACTCAAAAGCTCGGACACCTTACATATTTATTTTATTTCAGTCCGGGTCGGATGAGTGTCTTGGGAGCTTTGAACTGAAAAAGAACGACACAGGAAGTTATCGATCCAGGTCATAAAACTATAGAGCTTATTTTTTCGTTTTTGTACGATGATGACCAACCCATATCTCTTTATGTATAAAAGCATATGAATTTCGTTTGTGTTTTTATTTCTCTCTGATATAATATGATATCAGAGTATTATTTTGATGTGAATCCAAATTTTAAAAGACTACATTTTTCAATTAGTAAATTACCATACTACTATTGTTACGATGTGTGAAAAGGAAAATTTGCATTTTTTCATAGTTTCATAGTTAGTATTATTTATACAAATTTTTACTTTCAATGTATATTACATAGTAATAATAACGTATTTTTACACGATGGACGATGACTTTCAGCATACGGGAATCATTTTTTTTATATTCCCTCCTCGAACCACTTTGCCATTGCTCTCTATAGAAAGGTAAGAATAAGAACATACCCATCGTACACGAAGAGGAGAATCGTGTACGGTGGGTACGTGTATGTTCCAACAAGCGTACCTCCATGAGTGTCATAATGAATATGTTCTATGAAGCATACCTCCACGAACGTCTTGTCGGACTGTAGTTGTCCTTGCTTGTCAGTACAGGTTTTTGAGTATGTGCTTGAGGTGGAAGCCATGCTGTTTTGAGAATCAAACCGTCATCCCTGTTGATGTTGATGGGATGTCTTTTGATTTCAATGGCTTCCCTTACTAGGCGTGCATGTTTTTCTTGCGTTCGAGTCACGATTTCGGGTTTCAATGAAAACTTATGTCCCGTGCACTTTTTTGGGTGATTTCTTTTTGACTCCGTCAGTTCTATCCTAAGCAATGCTATTAGAAAATTGCTAACAATGTTGCTTTATTTAAAATGAAAACACACGTCGCGAATAACACGCAAATGAAATTATGGACACTGGGGTTAATCAAACATAAAAAGCATCGGTCACAAATGAAACATTACATTATTCAGCGTCGGCCACAAAAGGCTTAATTCGCCAGAAAACGTCCATTGTGTTCGGAGTATTGTCTCACAGAGTATATCAGCGGTCGCTTTCCCGAGGCATGTTTCTCGCATTGAAACAGTAGCGTCGAGTTAGTCATCAAAGTTAATTAAAAATTTATATAATTTCTCTACTACAGCACCTACTGACATAATTATTTTTAATTTATTTTGATACCAGCTCGATAAGCCTTAAGCTATATAGACCTTTAAAGCGAAAATGTATTAACTTATGGCGCAGAGACGTGGAATTTGACAGCAAGTTTCACCCATACAATAAAAGCACCCAGCGTGCTATGGAGAGATCCGTGCTCAGAGTGTCGCTAATAGATTGATATCCTCCTCTTCCATTTATGGACATCGATTAACTGGATGAAGGATGCAGGATCAGGCTTACAATATAAACACTTGTTTCACATATTATTTGTTTATTGTCACAAACGTCGCACGCCACAGCGAACGCACAGGACGCGCGCACTGTGACGGGCGCGAGTCAAACTTCAACTGCCAGCCCACAGAGCGATTTCACATCTCCACGGTACCAACTGCCAATATGACAGTACTACCAACCGACAATAGGCCAACTGTCATAATAAACAAGATGGCGTATGCAAGCGCCGTGCAACATTATATAATTAAAATAAACATTCGATGTAGATGTCAGGCAAGCGGACAAAAATAATAGACAAAAGATCGCTTGTCGAGGCTTTACGGCATCGGCCTTAAGGAGCTATATCAAGCTGATATCAAGATATAATCTGAAACGAGGAAATATGCAGAAGAACTCAAGTAGTGGATGCTACCCAACGAATAGGCAAACTAAAGTGGCAATGGGCAGGACATATCTGTCGAAGAGACGACGGTCGATGAGGAAGAAAAGTATTGGAATGGCACCCAAAAACTGGCAAACGAGGCATTGACTGACCCTCTGCAAGATGGACTGACGACATAAGAAGAATAGCGAGAGTGACCTGAAGGATCGAAGAGAATGGAGACTCATGTGGGAGGCTTACGTTCAACAGTGGATGGATACAGGCTAATGATGATAGCCCTTAGAGGCTCGTGTGAAAAGCCGGCGGTACAAGCACCATTTTGTTTGTTGTGATAAGTCCTGACATGTAGATCGCTTCGCTTTGTTCATTTCGGCGCTGTGCTACTGCCAGCCGTATTAGTTGAAGACTGTCTGAGACCGCTGGGGAACGAAGAATATTCCATCCCGGGCAGATGACCGAAGTTTGTCAGTCAATTATATTAAATTAATTACAGAGTGCTTCTTTGCTTCGTGACCTGCTCCTCATTCATTCACCACACGATCCGATGATGATCCTGGCTTTGTCATTTTTTCAATGATAATTTTTATTTATGGAAACATTGACGAGAGAATATTAACAGAATGTAATGTGTTCTTCAATGATATTGTTGATTGTATTACCCACTCCTCGTGCCTTTTATTCGATGTTGATCTAAAAATCTTCTCTTCCATTTCCTCTATCGAAGATATGCACAATCTGCAATCTGATCTTAATAGTGTATCGAACTGTATTGCCATCAATAAGCTCACTCTTAGCATCAACAAATGTAACGTTATGTTTTTCTGCCGTTCTAAAAATCCAATTCTTTCCAAATACTACTTATCTGGAACATTGCTCGACAGAGTAGCAGTTGTCAATGATCTAGGTTGAACCTACAATTCGTACTTCATTTTCCATACTCACATAACCAGTTTAAATTCCCGCGCCAATAAACTTCTCGGGTTCATCACCCGCCAAACTTGTTAATTTCTTAACCCTCTAATTTTTCGTACTCTCTATTCTTTTTACTTGTTCTATCTCTTGTAGAATATGGGAGCTTAGTTTGGAATCCCAATAAATCAAAATTCATTATCGTGCTCGAAAAAATTCACAAAAAAATTCTCCGACGTCTTTATTTTTATATTTACGGTAACTATCCCTTTAATTCTTTCAATTCCAAATTTGACCAATTGAAATCCCTAGGACTCTAACGAATGGAAAGAAAGCTCTTTCTATTCGTTAGAGTCCTGGAGGAAAATTGCTGCTCTCAAATATTCATTTCTTCTCCTTCACGGTGCAATTAACAACTCTGGGATTCTTGAATGTTTTTACTACTATGTTCCAGATTGGTACACCCGTTCTCATAGCTATCCATTGTTTTTGATCCCATTTAATACTTGTGGAGCCTCGAGCACTCAATTTAGAACAACGGCATTAGGGCTCCTAAATGGCCTATCAGCACACCTCTATCCATTTCTTACAGCCTTTTCCTCTTTTTTCGATGGTATTGTCTTCCTAGATCTATGTCTATATCTCTAACACGTGTCATCTTCTTCTTATTTTATGTTTTGTATTATTTTTTATTATCTTCAATTTGTATTTTTTTGTACCTTGGAACTTTGATTCTGGGTGTGAAATTAAATTTATTTATTTTTAATATACAGGTTTATGATAAATATATCCATTGTCTGTCTCTATTCTGTATTATATTGTCTCTTATTTTATCTTATATTTGTAACATATCTATATTATTTTGTGTTATACATGTACTACTTGGAACTCAATTCCGTTAATTAATAAATAAACAAATAAATAAAAACGTAATTGAGACAAAAATCCATACATAGATGGTACTCAGCAGAGCTGATATGGGATGAGGCATGGACGATGGAAGTTGACAATGTTTTATGACGACAGTACGTGACAACCATATGCTCTAATTAATGGAGTGAACATTGTATGATGAAGATAATAAATCGAGAAGTCTCATCCACTGACGGAGTTCTACTGTAGTATAGTATTAATGGGTGGTATTAACGAAAAAAATGTTCTATCATTATTTTGTTAATTGTTTTAAAATATAAAGAAATATTAAAGCTAACATATATTTGCGAAATATATAAATTGTTCACATTCATGAACATGATATTATATAACTTGATAATATAGTAATATTTAGACATAGACGTGAAATAGTTACGATATTTTTTCTCTTCACTGTGAGTGGAATTTTTTTAAAGTAGTACGGTGGATTAGAGCTTTCTGAGTACTTTTCAAGCCATTCGATGATAAACAGCTACTCTCAATACATCACACATATAATTATTGGTGGTATCTAAAATATTTACTTAGATACGTAAATTGTATAAAAGTAAGGCAATGTGTGCAAATATAACATAAAATGTGATACCTTAAATATAATTAATTAAATTATTTAAAGTTCATTAGGATATTTTTTTCAAATTGAACTCTCTAACTAAAAATTTATTATACTCAGTGTTATGTACTTATAAACGGTCCGCCAACTAATTTTTTTTTTTTTGAAAATGGGGCGCAAAATATCGAGTGTAGCTTCGGCTGTGTGGCACGTAGCGCCGTCCTGCTGAAACCAAATGTTGCCAATATCTTCCTCTTCAATTTTTGCAAACAAAAATGGCCCGATAACGATTGCCATTGACTGTAACGGCCACTTCTTGCTCATTTTCGAAGAAAAATGGACTGATTTTCAAAGTAATGTCGTAATATTTTCCAGCGTTGTTCAAGCGTATACTTAACCATATTCGTTCAGCGGAAGGATAAAACTAATTATTTGTCAAATCAGACATGAGCCAAATGTTACCATTCACGAAATAAGCACTAGTTGAAAAAAAAACGTTAGATGGCGGACCCGTTATTAGATATTAGTTAAAATTTCGAAACTGTATTTCTTTGTACATTTGCAAGAAATGTACGACACATGTGTACACAAAAAATGATAACGCTTTTAACGAATGTGTTGTTGAGGATCCACGTGTACGTGGCGGCCGTTAGTTACGCAACAGCCCGTAAACGACGGCTGCCAGAGCTCATAATTCATTCGAATGTTCGCCAAAGCTCCTCATTTATCGAGCAAAGTATAAAATCCTGTGATTAATTGTCAATCCCAGCGTATGTGGACGGAGAGCTCACCTTACAATAAGCACCACAGTTACTATACATGTGGCACGTCCTCGTTTTGGTCTCTCCTAATTACTGATGTTTCAGTTTTCAGCTCCCTCAGTACTATATGCAACGTTTATTTGATGAGTCTCAACATTACGTACGATATATATTTTGAAACGTAAAAATCAACATTACTCAAAACATCCCTATAATATTTTTTTAATTATATAATATTGTTAGAATTATTTTAAAGGCATTATACATATTCTTAGCATTCTCTTCGTTTTTAATATTATAAGAATTTCATACTTTGTTTTAACATGGATCACACTGAACACTGTTTACTTGATTTCTTGATCTATTAATGCTCTAATGTGCACAAACGTACGTGTAAATAATTGTATACTTATAAGGAATGAGTTTCACTAGACGATATGTAGAAGGGTTGGGTGGAGTTTAGGAGTGGGGATTATGGGTGGTGTCTTGGACCATTTGAGTTTTAAAAGCAGCTCAATCCGAATACTGAGCATATTACTTTTCTGATTTGAGTTAAAAACTATAATGTCAACATACAAGCTTACAGTAAAAAATATTACAGTTTGCTTAAATATGTCACAAAATGGGTTAATAAATCCATAAAATACACCTTGATCAACCTTTTCGTTACGGCTCGGTGGAATACAAATTATATTATCAATACGGCGTGAATTTTTCAAACCATTTTTTTTGCATAAAACTAGTATTTGAAACATAAATCTACTTATCTGACCTATTTTACCAGATGATGCATAAAAAACTATTATATTTAACAAATGTTCATTATGTAACTCCATACATGTGGTGGCATTGACACATGTGGTTTACATAAAAATCGCTCCCGTGACGAAACCGAACGGTATTTATTTACATGTTTTACAGATTCCCGTAAATAATACATGTAAGTTGATAAAGGGAATGACTGCAGTTCCAAGTTCCTACCGTAGATGTCACAATGAGTACTGAAAGTAGCAAAACGCTACATTCCTGCTCCTGATGTCAACGGTAGGGGAATCTTGGACGGCATATATCCACAACCGATGTGATATAGTTAAAGGATGACAAAATAAATATTTTATATTAAAATATTTGAAATCATTTGCAAAAAAAATATATATATATAAATAACCATAACGTGAAGCATTAATTGATTACTAAGCATAAACTTTAAATGTTATTCAACTTAATAGTTGACTTGATATTACTAATCATATGATAAATAAGTCGTGGTCTCTAGCCAAACTGAAAACCAAGCCTTTCAGTAACTTTAAGGCTCCACACTTTGACTTACGGTTAGCATAACGAACAAACTACACAGTTGACTTACGGTTAGCATAACGAACAAACTAATACGCTGCTTAACGCAAACTGAAATCAGGTACCATTTACTTCAATTTCGGCCACATACGTCGGGTAGGATTCACCACAAAATTAGGTAATGGGCCGAAAACCATGCAACCGCAAATACGAAAGTTATTACGATTCAGTTAAACCAGTATACAAAGTAATTAAGATTGATATACAAATATTAAGAGTAATAATTTCAGATAATTTAACAATATTTCGTTTGTTTGAAACTGAAAAATAATCAAATCAAATTTGATAAGGTTTCAGTAACTTTTTTATTTGTATTAAATATACATATACCGAACATAAAATTTATTTGAACGAGTCAATTTATTCAGAAAAAATATCGGCAGAAACGGGATGCGAGCCGCAGGCTTTGGAACCAACCATTTGCCCACGTATTCATACTGATCAGCCACCGTAGCCAATTCTTTGCCTGAGCTGACTCGTGTTGTAACTTGCATTTATGTCATTGTTATCATCGTATGATAGATGTCTCTTTTTTGTTTGCTTCATTATTCTAAAAATATTTGTAAAATTATGGTTTTAAATTGCAATTCTTTGTATTTTTATGTATTCATTGTTTAAAACTTAGATAAAAAATAGAAAATGAGTTAAAAAAAACATAAGGTATTTTTATTTTTTCAATAGGTCTCTTTGAAGTTTTATTGATATATTCCATATTTTAAATGCGTAACCTGTATTTGGCATGCTTAATCTTTTACGTCTTTTATATAAGTTGTTACCAAGTAGACCACCAGGCGCAGACATATCCCTTAATGAGGCTTTGGCAGTGAAAACTGTTAGAATAAAGTGGTGACAATTTGATGTTATCAATGTTCCAGGTATAGAATAGATATGGGAAAATAAAATATCAGTTCTTCTTAATTTGATGTTCTGCTTGTTTTGTATTAATTGCTGCGCTGGGCTGTCAACCACTACTAGCGTGCAGTCGTAGTCGTGATCTGTCCGAGACCTGAAGCTGTAAGTTCCATCTCAGGCAGATAACGAAAGTTTGTCAATCTTTTACTTAAATAAATTTCAATTTGTGTCTCAAAAAGTTCTTTATGTTGCTCATCTGCTCTTCATACCTCAAACACGCGTTTTGTTGACTATTTTGACGACATGAAGTCATTTTTAGAGTAACGGAGATGTCAGTGTATATTATTATAAAAATATCTGTTTATAAATAATAAAATAGGGTGGGTAAATAGTGGAAAATCAAAATTAAGTTTTTCTTTAAAAGAAGAAAAATATCCGTATACAATCAATAGAAATTTAGACAACAAAATAAAGTGAGTATTTCGCAGTTAATACAAAATATTTCAAAATAAACTGCATTATTTATGTACTGCAATTATTGTGTAATAAACATGTAAGAATGGAAATTAGATTTTGTTAATTTTTGTATTCATCACGAATCTCAGAATGTACATAACAATTTAAGCTATAGTTCCATTTCGCTTAAATTTCTTATTCATAACTTAGTATTTCTTTTGTTTCGTTTCTAACGTTTCCCGCTCTACAAACTGTTATAAATTCAAATCAAATAAAGCAAGAGAGAAAGTCGCGACATTCTCGATAAGGCGGCGGCGCATTAATTATTATTGCTGAGGTATTTCCCGGCATTAAAAGTTTCAGCGGGGCATTTCCTGAAAACGCCACATTCACTTGTTAAACTACCTTGACGTAATTCAAGCGCTAAAACGGTATGCAAATAAAAAAAAAACTAGTCCGTGCACTACTTTAGAGGGAAACGTCAAAGTTTTGCGCGTAAGGGCTGTTGCTTTTTTCATCATAGAAAGGTGGTACGAGAAACATTGGAATTTTTCGACGAGATTCCCGAATCATTTTTTTTACCTAAAAGTTTAGTTTAAGCTTGAAAATAGTTTATATTAAGCACTCAGTTTAGCCTATCAACTATAAGTTGTATTTTTTTTTAAAGTCTGTTTAATTCTTCCTTTTTAAAGTCACATATAATATTTTATCGAACCCTTTTATATCTCATGTATCGACTTAATTAACAATTACATATTTGGGCTACTCACAGTCAAGGTTGCTCACTACAAGCTTACTACAATTATGATTCTTTAATAATTTGTAATTTTATTGGTAATGTTGATAACTTAGAATAAAAAGTGTTTCGATACCACATTTAAGATTAAAGGGTTGTATTTTTGAATTTTAAATATCCTGTTACAACTAGTGGACTTTATAACGTTAAAAAATCAGCGTATAATAAATGAACGATATTTTGTGTATAAGTTGAAGTGACTGAAAGTGTATTTTGACATTTTTATTGAAAAAATTTAGAAACTTAGATGCCGGAAGAGCATTCTGAAGCTTATGGTGGCGTTTATAAAATAATTAAAATAATTTTGCTTTGTTTTGAAACGTCAAACACAAATTATAAAGGAAGTTTCAGTAAGTATGCGATGAGTCTGTAGGTTGTATGTGAGTGCAGAAAGTATTATTATGTTTTAATTTTTTATTATTGCATACTCAGCGAGCATTTCCGTTTATTTGTTTTAATAATTGTGAAATTTACAAGTTTTCGTCATATAATAGATTCATAAAAGTAGTAGGTTTAGGTTTTTCGCATCACTGTCGCGCTGTCAAAGTATCTGAATGAACTATTAATAAGTCTATGGCATAGAAGCTTGCTTCTGTCACATCCCTAACACTCTTGCGTACATTACATTACGGAAGTCGGTCGTGTATAATCTCGTAGGTAAACTCCAACTTGCAGTCGAAGTTATGACATGACACAGTGAGAGTAATTTCCATACTTCAAAATATGTAAATATGCAAATTACCTGCCTACATTTATACTCGTACACTCCTAGTAGAGATATATAAGTCTATTGTACTCACTGTTTCATATCCACTACCAAGAAATTACTATTAGCCACCACATTATTACATATTATTCACCCAACTCCAGGACACTTCCACAAAATATTTCAAAATAAAGCTTTTCATCTAACTCCTGGACTACCGGTTGCTTTGAAAGTCTGTTAAGGATCGTATTTTAAATTTTTATGTATTGTTTTATATGTCTTGAGTTAAGTCCCGATCAATCGAGGCGAAAGTAACGTGATGTTACGGCCGATCGGGGAAACCGAGTCTTTATCGAAAATATATGACAATGTTCTTCGGAAAAAGTATGTGTGTTGTTAATCTGCTTTTCATACTTCCATCGCGCGTTCCGATAACTATCCCAGCAACGTAAAGTCCTTTCTTCCGTACAGAGGAGAATTATCAATTTAAATTTATTAAATATATTAAATTTTAAGTACAAAATGAAACAGAAATAATCGATTAAATAATTCCAATCTTGATTTAGCAAAAGCAAAATATAAACGTCAATGCCATTACTTGGCTCATGTGGAAACATCAAAACAATAAACTTAGCTTAATGTTTCACACCGTGATGTTTTACGTGAGGCATTTCTTTACGTAACTACGGAAAGTGCGCTTCCAATTTAACTGCACAAGAACGCTGAAAGTTTACTTTGCTTATGTTGTGCTAATAAGGAAGTTTACAAAGTTTTACTTCAGCGAGAAACTTGCGGTATATTCATAATTTCAACAAACGTAGTATTCGAGATGCAAAATTGAATTATACCATAAATAAAAACACATTAAATATTTTAACTCAGTATTAATTTTGTTCAATAATTCGGTTATTTTGTACAAAAAAACAGTTAACATGTTTTTCATACAAGTTATGAAAAAACCACAGTATTATGTTTTACAATGTTGTGTTATTAAATACCCAATCGTAATTGTGTTTTTTTAATTTATATTATGTAGATATTTTCCGATAGTGGTTTTGTGCAAACTATTAACTTTAATTAGTTTCAAGTACTCAACAATAATATTAGAAAAAAAATTATTAATCAAATTTTCCTTATAAATACTATAATGATTACGAGTTTATGGTGTAAACAATGAACATAAAGAATGATTCTAAGAGGCAACTAAATTTTTGACGGTATATTATTCAATTAAGGGGTAGTAATTGGTAAGCGAGCGGTCAGTAATAAATACCTTTAAAGGTTAATAAAATAATGATATGGCAGTAGAAAAATATCAATCGGCAGAAGAAGAGGTTATTAATAATAGCCTAGGATACGATATGTTAGGTTTCCGTTTTATGGGTTAATAATTGATTCATTAAACAATATTTTTAGTAATATTGAATATATTGCTGTCATTTTAATTTTATAACGACCAGTGACCACATTCATACTTAAAGTGTTTACTACCAATTTATTTAGTTTACTGCTGATTAATTTTATTTACAGCCAATTCGTTTTAGTAACTGCCAAATTATTGAACTAGTTGAATGAACAAAAAATATAGGACGATGGAGAATGAGAAATACAGGAGAACGAGAATACGTATAATATGCTTAAAATTTGCAAAAACATGTTTTATTTATGGAAATGCTATCAATTATTAAGAAACGTTCTGTAAAAAATACAAAAATATTTATTTGAATTATGAAAAGTTTGACTTTCGGTTCATTTAGCAATTAACATAGAGTAAAGAACACAAAAGCAATCAGACAGGTAAAGTCAATAATTTTAATTAACGTATATACTCAACAAACTTTCACATAATTGATCTAGATTCTACAAGAAGCTTATCCACTCCTTTCATTTTTCAAATAAAATATTTTGTTAGTAATTAAATACACAAATACAATTTCACATCAAATTATATACGCATCAATTCATTCAGAAAAAATATCGGCAGACGCGGGATTCAAACCACGAACCTTGCAACCTTCACTCTTTTCTTTTACACCGCGCAGTCCACGCGTCTATTCCCCGCCTAAGTAGATACTCGAAAGCTGATGTATTTATACCATTGTTACCATCGTATAACGATAGATTTCTCTATAGTTTATATTCAGAGTATGTATATTATTATTTTTTATTATTCAATCAGTCCACCTTAATTCGTGTTTTTATGTGTGTGTATTTAATTACTTCTTCGTAGTAGTATCAATCCGGCGGATTAGTTTGCAGCACAGAATCTTTCATCTCGATCTCCATTCCTCTCTTCAGCTCAGCATAAGAAGAGCTACAACTCATGTCCTCGAACATTTGCTGCAAATACTCCCGTCTAGGGCGCCCTCTACAGTTCCTACCGACAACCATCCCATCTATAATCTCGTGAAGATTACCATCGTGGCGCGTGATGTGACTGATCCATCGGGCTCGCCTCTCTGAGATGGTTCATACTAGGTGCCCATCTTCCTTGATTATCCTGAGAACCTCATTGTTCGTGACGTGGTCTCTCCAGGAAATTCCGAGAATTCTTTTGTGTGGCCACATAACTGTGACCACGTAAATGCTTTCAATTAATAAAAACGTTATTTAAAAAAATCAATTATATTTATTTGAATTATGAAAAGTTTCAGTCATTTATGTTAACATAAAAAATATAAAAAGAAAAAAAGTAAACTGACAGGTAAATTCAATCATTTTAATTAACATATATACTCAAACGAGCTTATACATAATTTATCTAGAATAAGCTTATCTACTCTTTTCATTTTTAAAATGAAATATTTTGTTCTGAAAATATTGCGCACAGTGGGTATTATTTCAGCTGAGGGCCAAGCAATAATCAGAGAGTACTAGCGCCCCACTCTCCCTTCAAACCGCTGAAAACCTCAAACAAGTTTCCTGAAATTGAATAAGCCCGGCAAGTTTCAGCGCGCCAGGTGTGACTGATGAGTCGCGCCACATCAAAATGCAATCATACGGAATATTCGCAATTTACAGCTGCTGAAAAAAAATTGCGTGCGGCCGGAGCTGTTTTACAGGTGCTGAAAAAACTCAAAGCGGGACTTTCATTAGGAAAAAATACGCGCAAAAAAAAACGATCGATATTGGTATTTGCTTCTTTGTATACATTATTGGTACAAATTGTGATAACTTTCATTTTATATCGTCACATATTTAAAACAATTATATCAGTTTAAATACAACACGATTAACTTGGTACTAAAGCACTGTTCTAGGAACAATATATTGAAATTTGTTACTATATTAGATCGTATATTATTCTTCCAAATATCTTAAACAATGAATAACTGTTTCGCAAGGTAACTTATATTGATCATATATTTATTGTATCTTCTATATCTTTAGAGGACTGAGAAGAATGGAGGTTCATGCGGAAAGCTTATGTTCAACAGTGGATTAACACAACGTTATTATAACATTTATATAAAACGTTATGTTTAAAAAATATTTTTAAAAAGTATATGACGTGATGCTTTTACACATTAAACTTATTTAGTTATACCATTTTCATTTCTTATTTTGAAATACGTCTACTACATACTACAACATGCTGAGATATATTTTTCTATTTTCCTCAGTCAAATACATGCCAGTGGATATAGCTCAATGGTCAAAGTATTTGCTTTGTAAGCCAAAGGTCGTGGATTCGATCCCCGACGGAGGTTAAAAAAAGAAAGAGTTTTAATCGATTTCTGACCAGAATTTGATCCCTCACCAGTAAAATTCCAGTCATAGCCTATTCATTAAAATTGGTGATAGACGAAAGTCTCGGGTTGTAGTCTATGACGTTGGCAAGATAAAAACACTCCACATGCAGCGGTTAGCTATATGCACTTTGGTAAGCGTCAATGAATTTCACAGATGAGACTTCAGAATTATTACATCATCTGTCGGTATTCTCCTGTATGTGTTTACATAAAAAAACGAGTACGAGTTATTAAAATAAATGCTCCGATAGTATGTTAAAATATGTGTAACACAGTCTATAACCCTTAAAAATACGATACCTTAAAGGCTTCCTAATTACAAATATTTATGATTCATGTTATTTTATTTGATATTTCGTCTTGTGAAGGTAATGAGCTATGTATTATAATAATTCCATTGTATAGTGTAGTGATGTTAAGATTAGAAAATTAAGTTTATTTTAAAATAAACCATCTCATTGGTCGAACATACTAATGAAAGAGACAACAACATGCTAATTTCAAATAAAATTATATAATTTTTTTTACACTATCAGTTAGTGTTTCAGAAAGAATAATAATATAATAAATGTAAGGTTCATGACAACTAAAATAATCCCGTCTCATCTCAACAGACGTCTAGTTAAATATCTGTCTTTCCAAACAAGCTCGCGCAGCGTCTTCCCACCACGTTTAAGAGGATCAACTGTGTAAGTAAACGACGCCAGTATGACACCTGCATTATGAATGCACCGCGTGGTCTGTAATCAAATATCCACCCTTCAGACACCTGAGCACGCGATCACACTGGGTTATGTTCCGTTCAAAGTCGCGTATGAAGAGGATCTCAGGAGTGGATACGGTGAAAGGTGACACTTGCATTAGTGATGCAACGAACGGTGTGCTTGGGAACAATGGGTGTTTGGATAGTCTATTTGTTTGAATGCACGATGTGATCTAATGGATCTTTCATATTGATTTTATAATAATGCAATTACACTTATTATTACTATGTCATAATTAATTGACTTAGAGAGCTAAACCACATCGTACTTATTGACGTGCACAAATTTTTCTTCTTTTTAATATCAGCGACGTCAAATTATTTTTGCCCAGTATCTGGCAACATCAATAGCCTGTGTGTTGCCCAGCAATGTGCAGCTTGTTTGGGCACATGGAGCAGAATCTTAAGTGTGAAGCGGTCTACAGGTCTCCAAAGTAACACAATAGTGACTTTCCCTGCCGAAGCATTCCCCACCGCTCAAGGATGTTCTTTGTTCTACCAAATCCGGTTCTTATTCTGTTCAGGGATTTCCAGGTCCGCGCGTCAAGGTTTTTCCCAGTTGGGATGCCTTCCTTTGGAGTAATGAAATCCTCTGATGGGACTTGTTGCCAGAGCTGGAGTCTCTCATTTAAATAAATTACAATATTGATTGTTTCATTAAAAACAACTTAAAATATATTATCAATAAGAACAAGAGAGAGAAAGAAATCATAATATTTAATCTATTATGTAACTACAGTCACAAAATTTACAAGCATGTTAGATACCTTATCCTGAATATAAAATAAATATTTTCAATACATCTTTTTAACGACTATTTTCATTAACATTTGTATATTCCGCTCCCATAATCAGGTTAATTTGATACTTTTTGTAAAACGTTTCAAATTGTTAGGTATCAGAAATGCATCAAAAAATATATTCTTAGACATACTGCAGATATTCGAGATTGATAATCTAATTGCTCACAATGTTTAAATAAGTCACACTAATTGAATATGTCATATTTTTCATGGTTAATAGAAAATTCATTACGACATGTTATAAGCTTACATTTTAATACACGTTTTCATTACAAAATAAAAACAGTTTAATTCTAGCATAAAATTATTATCGCCCAACAAATAAGGTCATATTCTGGTTTGCGGTTTATGGCGTAAACGAAATCGTCATCGGCGAGCGATTGAATGGAGGAATCGTCCGAGCTTCATTAGGGCAAACACAAAACGTAAACACAAACTCTTTCCTTCCCAATATAAACACATACGTAATTTTATTATATATTTACGTGAGAGTACTCCTGTTTTACTGGCGAGCAACAAAAATCATAGTCGGCTGGCGCTTAAATCGTAAAACGTTACGGGCGTCGTATAAATATCATTCAGTTTCCGGGGCAGACCGAAACGCGGCCTGCAAGTGTCACTTTTCAGAGAGTTTTACTCCACTCGTAGCGGTTTCAGGAATACGTATATTTTTTACACGGTTCCTTACGAATAATAAAATATATATTGCGGCGGTGTCGTAAATCAAACATATGCTTGCTTTGGTGATAATTCGAGAAATATTTGAAAAGGAGCATTCGGAGTGATTGCGACCAGAGTTGTAAAATGTTTAGCGGAAACGTGACCAACAAAAAATAACAGTATATAAAAATAAGTTTTCTTCGGAGAAGAAGTCTGATACTACAAAATCAAAAAGCATTTAAAACCCACTGAAAAGAAGACTGTTTTACTCATTTTAGGACTGACAATCTGAGACAAAGTAAAAATTCTGAAATAAGAATCTCTTGAACTGCGATGGAGAAGACGGCCGATTTGGGGTATATCACTTTGGAAGGATGTGTTCTGAAAGAGTTGTCAGCAGCTAACCTGATATATTTGGGTATCTGTCCTATAAGAAAACCACATAAAAGATTACAAGCGTAGCAGCTGAGTATTCGTGTCGCAGGAAAAGGCTTCCAGTTACACTAGAACGCAGTCGAAAGTAATGGAGTTCTCTGAAAGAACACAATACTCTGCTGGTATTTTTTGTTCCAAGTTGTTAACCCTTTTATTACGGCTGGGTTTGAATACAAATTAAACTGTCAATTTTAAAACTACTTTTTGAAGAATAAATGTACTTATCTGGTATATTTTTAAATATCACATAGGTTCTTGTATATTTTAGCTATCAGATGATGCATAAAAAATTATTCTAAAAAAGTAGCAAAACGATATATCACGTCAACGTAGTCAACGGTAGGGGAATCTTATGATGGCATTTGCTGACAACCGACGCGGTTAAATAAATTCTTTTTATCACACTTTTGCACAAACACTTAATACTTGTAAATAGTTAAATATGGCTAATAAATTATATTTTTGTGTGGGGACGCTTCACAGGAATATCTGGTCAAGAGTCCTTGAGAGCTTTGAGACTCATATACAAGTATAACATTCTTTAAAAAAAAATTATTTTTATGTACATTAAATGTATAGACGTTTATTAATGTCAACTCTCGTGTGTGTTAATATATTATGATGTTATATGGACGTCGTAAAACGAAATCTCTTTAACTGCATTTAATAAATTAAGTTTTTATTATATTCATATCGTTTTCAGTTGATGTTAAAAGTTTGATGACCACTTATTTTTTTATCGTTTTAACGAGTGCGTTTGCTTTAAAAGCCAATGTAAGAGTGTAATATATTACCTTACTAAAATTTGTAAATATGTATAGCTTGTGTCATATTCTTATAAATAGAAAAATCAAATGCACAAACATAATTCTCTTAACATTAGGTAAAAAAAAAACACATAATGTGTGATTATTCTTTTTTTCAAATCTAACTGAACACTAAGGCCACAAAACCATTAAGTATTTGTATAGTTGATACAGCAAGGTTTGCTTGTGAAAAATGTAAATTTTTTCAACGCTGATTTTTTTGGTACTATTTTAAATATGAAATGGAAAGCATATTGTACATTTTTAATAAAAACATTCAAGCTAGAAAATTATCCATTATATATAGAGAAGAAGTATTGACAGATATCCAGTGCCAAAACTAGTTTGCACGATTTAAAACCTGATATTTATTGCTTTAAATGCACCACATTTTGTAAGGCTAGTTTATATAATCGTGTCGGAAACAGCAGGGTCAGATCCTGTCTGCCCAGAAGTGGGCGACGTTGATGGTGTTACTCTTGGCCATCATCAGGTCTTCCTGGGTGCAGGTACTCGGACACAGCGCACACTCCGGAAGGTGTGACAGGGTCTGCTCCACGCCGCAGTCACATTTAGTCGATCCGCTGTAAAACTGCCCGGCTTTCATTTGTATCCTCGTCTTGCATACTCCGGTCCGAAGTCTGTTAAGGGACATCCATACCTCCGTGCGGAATACCACAATAGTATAATAAACTAGTTGGTATTGGCTAGTTGAAACGATGAAAAAACAATAAAAGCATTATTTGACTCAAAGCAGCGATTTAAAAAGTCTTAGATTACTTACTATTAGATTTATTGAAATAAATGTTCATGATAGTTTGAGACACTTTTGTTAAAACAATTAATTTTTTCGTTAAAGACAAAATTATGTTCCTACAACAACAATCTAATATAATATAACAGCTGTTTGGTAAGTAACAAAACGAGGATTATTTTTCTATAATAAGAGTATGAATACTCGTATGCTTGCGTGTATCTGTCACAAATGTCAGTCACATGTCATACGGGCATTTTTCGCTGACAGTGCATATTTTCTTTAACAGAGTATACTTTTCTCTTTACTACGAGTACTTCAGCATGTATTATTTTCATTATAAATGTAAAATTGCACGCAAATTCCATCCACAATACTTGGGACTCTACGCTATATACTCGGTCAAAATAAAACGACATATATTAAGCGCCTGTATCTTCTTCATTCTTCTGTACGTTTGCGAATCTTTGGATATCACAAATAGTGAAAATAGCTGTAAAATAGGTTTTGGAAACAGATGTCTCCGTACAATACTGAAGGTACGATAGTTTGACTTTGTAGGAAATTTCAAGATCAGGGAGTACACGAGCCAGCTTTCCATGCTATAATCGGTTACAAAACGAAACTGGACCTTGTTTAGAAATGCACTTCGGATGCCGCAGGAGAGCATAAGTGCATAAAGTTACCTTTTTTTCTTTATAAACTATTCTTAAAATATACTCGGTGGAACTCTAAAAGGCAAAAGTGACATTGGATAAAAAAAAATCATACGTACATAATCCGAAAATTCATTTGGGGATAATTTAACAGTAGTGATGCAACATTTTATTTGAGTATTCTATAATGCTTGTCATTTTTATGTTGACTTTGCACTGTAAATATAGTCATTGATCCACTATCATATAGGATAATACCTTAGGAAAATAATAAAACATTACTTCTTATTTTTGTTCTTCTTCGTAGTATCAATCCGGTGGATTGGTTTGCAGCAACAAAATCTTGCATCTCGATCTTCATTCCTCTCGGTCCTCTGCAACCCTCTTCAGCTCAGCATAAGAGCTACAACTCATGACCTCGAACACTTGCTGCAAGTTTGCAGTTTCTAACCTCAACTATCCCATCCACAATGTGGTGTAGAAAACCATAGTGGTGCATGATGTGACCGATCGCTTCTCTGAGATGGTTCTTACTAGGTGCCTATCTTTCTTGATTATGCTGAGAGCCTCATTGTTCGTGACGTGGTCTCTCCAGAAAGTGCCATGAATTCTTCTGTATGACCACATCTCAAAGGCCTCTAGTCTTTTTTTATCACTTTAAGATAAGCACCATGTCTGACAGCCGTATTTGTTGCTTGCAGAGCCTTAAATTAATATTCTTTGACTCTGACTTTGATTTTTTTTTTTTTTTCTAAAACAACTTCTAAATCATCGCCAAAAATATCAACATAAAGCTTCGTTACTTTCAATCGAAAGAGTCGTTCTGAGGTCAGTTTTGCTCGCAAAAGTTTTGCCGAATATATTATTAGTATCCTTCTTCAGTGTATCCTTTGATTAAGTATCATTACTTTATGCTTTTTTATAGCGTCCTTTAAACATGTCTGAGATACTAGCACGTCTATTTTAAGTGTTTAACCTAGTAACGACTCTGTAATACGTGAACATAAAAAGTTCGTATTAATGGCTGAAAAAGTTTGCAGTTTTCCATTCATAACTATTCAAGTGAAAAAAAAAGCTTGCGCTTTATTCACGAAAACTTTTCATTTTAAATGGGTTAATTAATTACATTCCATTAGGTGCTTTGAGCATTAATGCACTCAATAATAAAGCAATCTCAAAAGTCACATTTAAAGTCTTGAAATTGCTTGAAGTTTAGCTTGATTAATAATTGAATGAGGAGCTTTTTCAGTGTCTCGCCTTACAGACTCTGACCTCGCGGATCATTTTAATATCAGACCGGCGACAAAGTTTCAGTTCAAAGAACAACCCCTTTTATTCGCGAAAACGGTGAGAAATTCTAAAAGAACGATTCTCAGAATGTCGTTTCTACTTTTCCTTTACAAATTTCTATTTCATTTTGCAGTAAACTATTCATATTTCTAAGCTGCAGGTTATTTCAGAAATAAACTTTCTTCATTCTACTATGATATGTCTTTTTAAAAGCACGTAATACGATATTCTCCATCGTTTTTTTAGTTTTTAACCTTTTGACCACTGCATATTTTTTGGTAAATTTAATCGTGTCCAATTTAAAATAATTGATACAGATTGTTATATATTTTCCAGTTAATATTTTTTTTTGTCGGGCATTGGTATCAAATCGTAGTTCTTTCAATGCCTTCATTAGGGTTGATTTACTTCTTAACAGACAGAACCATCAGCGGTTCAAAAAAGTCTTCTTAAGCAAAATGAAGAGTTTCAGACCACAACAAAGAATGCGTTTACTATTCTACATGTATGATATACTCGCACTCTCTCTGAGAATGTGTTACAGTCTGCTGTTTGCATGTATCACATGGACAGGCGTGCTTAGTACACGTCTGAGTAAAACAAAAATACAAAGAGTTTTTCTTTTCATCGTCAATAGGTACTCAATAGAAAAAATATGAAAAAAAGGCATGCTATTTGCAAGAAAACATACAGTAATTTTTCTACAAATATACATTTTTAACGTCAATTCATTCAGTTTGTATTAACAGTTATTGTACTAAAGCGTTTTACCGCTGATTTCGAAAGTTGTTCGGCTAAATTTATCCTCACAATAGGGAGATAAGAGCGTGCGCTGTGTATCGCAAGAGACAAAAGATGTATCGGTGGGTGGGGCATTCAGTTTGCGCCATCTCTCGGCAAAATAGCGGAATTATAACTGTTATACTTAAGTTCGCCATTTAGATAATATCTGAATATATTGTATGGCACTTTCTCCGCCTCTCGGATTCATTTTGATGTACGGCATTCATGAATGAAATGAAACAAATGCTTTATTGTTAGAACTTTGCCATTTAAATTTTATTGCAAATAAAACATTATATTATAATTTTAGTACTGTAGTTGTAGAGGTGACAGCATTGCAGTCATTTGTTATCGTCTTGGGTGACGTAAAAGTTTATATTATTAGTTGTTACAGTTGAGAGTTATAACATGATCTTTGTGATATTTCGGGAAAATTCTCCTCATACAACATTGTATAGACGTTACGTAATTTTAATAATATTATCAACCCTTATATAGATATATTGATAACTACAAACCATATGAAACTATCAATAAAATGACATCCCTCATCTTTAAAAGGGCGACAACAGATCATGGGTTCGTCATCGGGACGTGTGGAGGAAGGATGCAAGAGCAAAGAACTTGCTTAGAAGCACAATTCACGTTTATTTCTAGTTAAGATTTCGGTTTCCCTGCCCGACCGTAACATGTTGTATCGTGGGCAGCAGTCGGGAGGAGACCGTCGCGGACACTGGCTGACTGTCGATGACAGTAACAGTCAGCGCCCCAAATATTATCCCAGCTAAGTAATAAACTAAAGTTTACGCTTGAACCAACTTGATATGGAGCAACTATCAACACAAATAAATTGGCATTTGCAAACGCCGTGTATTATGTATAAAATTAAGACTAACATTATAAGATGTGCATGTTGGGCGTGCGAACAAAAATAAAAGATCGTTTATCGAGGCTTTTCGGCTTGAGCCTGAAAAGGCTATATTGAATTGATATCAAATGATAAATCAATAAAAAATCTTAGTCTCTTTCTTGTCGAAGATTTCCATTGATTAATTAATTTATGAATAATATTGAATTTCAACATTCAATTTTTGATGACAATGTATTAAGTGTTTTTACTTCATTTTAATTATTTTTTTACTTTCAATTTCACTTTAATAATCTTTTAAAACGTAGATTCGAGGTGTTAACTGATAATTAGATATTTGTAAAATACACTAAAAGTAAATCAATGTTTTGTGGTATATTTTTGTACACCGTTCAACGCGTTTTAATTTATATCTTAATTAAATTTTAAGTAATTAAATATGCTACTGGAGAGCTAACGATGTAAGTCCTTGGAAAGAATTTTTCGCTGAAGAAGGCCTTCATTACGTTTGTAAAATTTAAGATATTTTTCTTGTATTTTCACACAAAAAAGTCATCAGGATACCTAAGGGCTGAGGAAATATTACTTTTTTTCCAGAACGTAGTGCCTTTGGGCATTATTTAGATTCTAGGTAGGATAAAAACATTTTGAAATTCAGTATTTTATAGTTATATTTTTTTCATCTCAGATATGTATATATTTAAATTTTACCAATTTTTCGCTTTTATTTTAATTTTACTTCAAAAATTGTATAACCTAACTATTTACCCTTCAAATTTTCCTTGAGCTGAAACTAGACCCAACACCCAGATTGAAGTCTTGCAGAGCAGCTTTCTGAGATACACAAAACCTCTCACACCCGGCCCTGAAAATGAGATACTCTAGCTCTGTCACCAAGTCGCATCGGAGGATATCATTACTCCAAAGTAAGGCCTCCCAAATGGCAAGAACCTTGACTGGCGGACCTGGAAATCCAAGAACAGATTAAGAACCGGAGTTGGTAGAACAAAGGAGAATCTCGAGTGGTGGGGAATGCTTCGCAAGGGAGAGTCACTATTTCAATTTCAATTTCAATTTTATTTTTTCCTTGCAGAAACATTACAAATTTTATCAATTCAATGCATTTCTGAAGTACAATAATATAAATACAATAATATAATATAAAATAAAAATACAATAGGTAACATAAATGTGGTGATGTAAATTTATTGACACATTTAGTATCACTGATCTCACACTCAGAACTAGCGTCAGGAGACTCAAGATAAACAGTTTGACTTGTAACAACAAAAACCCTGTCATAAATATATCATGATTGACTCACAAATAACAAGGCATTATTGTCACAAAACAAAACGTGTAACATTTCGCCTCCATAAACACCAGTACTGAATTTAAAGCAATATAACACTAAATATGTCAATATCTTCACTCAATTTGGTTTCAACCACTGTTCACTGCGACTCTTTCGTCTTATGCGTATCCAGGGTTGAACGATGGTTCTTTTACTATTGTACGACTGTGGAGACCTGCAGACCACCTCATATCTAAGATCCTGCACCATGTGCCCAACAAGCTCCACAACTCAAGACTGGGCAACACATGGGCTATCGATGTTGCCAGATACTTGGCAAAAATAATTTGACGTCGCTGACACGAAGAAGAAAAAGAAGTTTGATAGATAGCCGATATGTCAATTTCAGCGCAGAGGCTCTCCCTGCCAGTGTTCTCGAGCTCAAATTAGACTAGAAACCGTTTTACCGTGATAAAGTCCAATAAAGGATTTAACTATCTGCTGTTTTATATAAAAAACGTATAAAACAACTGATGCACATACAAATTCATAGCAAACACCATTTTATTTGACAGTTATGCCATCAACAAATTGGAGAAAATGAAACGGAATACGATGGGGTTCAAACCATGTCTATTTCACAACAGATTCGAGGAAAAAACATGTTTTTTCTTATCGTTGCGTATTATTTTTGGATGATGATATATATTTGTAAGCTGTATGTTTATTTTATTCAGATTCAATCAATTGATTTAATCATGCACATTGCATTAAGGTTATCAAATGATAGTACTTTTTGAAACTGCAGAATTTTAATTTAAAAATATTTTTATTAAAATATTAATAAATTAAAAATATTTAGTTTTGATTCACATTTATTTTAAACGATTACATTTTTCAGCCACCCTGGAGAAGTTATTGAAGTTGATTTCAGGAGAGGCTGAAATATGTAATCGTTTAAAATAAATGTGAATCAAAACTAAATATTTTTAACGTGTTAAATTTTTATTTAAAATTAATTTAAAATTTTAATCAAAATAATATCGTCCTCTCTCTCAAAAGGATGTTATTCAGTCGCGTGATGGCAGGATTACAAGCTGATTACTACAATTAAAAAACATGAATGAAAAATACAATGCTTTTTTTTTTCAATTATTACTTACTTATATACATCGAATAAGTGAGTACGTTTTCAGTTGTTATTAAAAATTCAGCAATACAAAAAAAAATCTGTCGTTTTCCTTAAAAATCTCGATAAAAAGCTCGCATTTCTTTTCAAGACGATTCCACTGTGGTGTAACAAAAAAAAACCGATGGCAAAGGCTATTTTTTTATTCGGGCTAGAGTTTTAAGCTCCAAGGAAACTCCTTTGACTTCCGCTTAGCTGCTTATTGTTTATCATTCTGGATCAAGAAGATAAAAACCGCTTGAGAAAGCTCTATAATGAAAACGCTTTTCTTACATTTGTATGTAGATGTATTCATAAAAGGAATAACAGCATGTTGTATTTTTTTACATATACATTTTTTGAATGCTCACAAACTCAGTTTGAGCTTATTACTTAAAAAAGGCTTGTTATATTTAGCATGTACTTCTTCAGTGGTATACCTACTGGCGTCGAAAGGCGTATACAACTGGGATGGACAGCATTTGGATAACTAAAGTACATTTTTAAAGCGAAAATTCCGCAATGTCTTAAAACTAAGGCGTTTAACCAATGCATCCTCCCTGTATCAACTTATGGCGTAGAGACGTGGAATCTGACAGCAAGTCTTACCCAAAAAATAAAGGTCACCCAGCGTGCTATGGAGAGATCCATGCTCGGAGTGTCGCTAAAAGATAGAATCCGAAACGAGGAAATACGCAGAAGAACTCAAGTAGTGGGTGCTACCCAACGAATAGGCACACACAATTGGCAATGGGCAAGACATATCTGTCGAAGAGACGACGGTCGATGGGGAAGAAAAGTATTGGAATGGCGCCCACGAACTGGCAAACGAAGCATTGGCCGACTCCTTACAAGAGGGACTGACGATATAAGGAGAATAGCGGGAGTGACCTGGATGCGGAAGGCGGAGGATCGATGAGGATGGAGACTCGCGGGAGGCTTACGTTCAACAGTGGACGGATACAGGTTGATGATAATGAAATCATGACAAAGAAATATGCTTGACATTTTTTTTATTACTCTAAAATATTTTCAAGATGTTTATCTAATTGAGAAGATACTACTCATTGGCGCTGAGTAATTCTCAGTAGTCTAAACATATTTATATTATATACCCTAACCCACAATTTGAAGCTTTGAAAAATCGAGGTATAAATAAACGAGTTTGCAGCTTTTAAAAGCTTCCTCCAAATTATTTTGTTACATGCTTCAAATTTCGGACGCTAAACCAGTGCAACTACATAGAGGTTATTTTTTGGTTTTTCTGGAAATGCGTTTATAATTGCAAAACAAGAAGAATATGATCATACCATCAAAATAAAAGTGACATTCTTCATTAATCAAAGCCATCAACAATCTATGTCATCGGTATCTTCATCGGAACGCGTAATAATTAGACGAGAAGCAGGTCACAAAGCAAATAACTTGTCAAGAAGCACATATATTTTAAGCAAAAGACTTAAAAACTTTGTTATTCTGTCCGTGACGAAACATTCTGCGTGCCTCACAGGTCCCGTCAGACTCCAACTGAGATCGCTGGCAGGAGTGACAGTCACTGCGCCAAAATAACCCTAGCGGCCGCTTGGAAAACTATGGCGCTCCATATGACGTCTTGTCAAAGCAAACTAAATGTCGTCAGCAAGTACCTTGTTTCATATTTACTTAAATCTTAAAAAAAAAGTTATATGCGTGTCAGACGTGCATACAAAAATAAAAGACAAAAGATCGTATATCGTCGCATTTTGGCGCCAGCCTGCAAGGGCTGTATCAAAAGTAAAATAATATTTAGAAATTATTCTACAATTTTTATATAATGGAATTCCACTAAAAATTCTTCTTCTTCGTAGTATCAATCTGGTGGATTGGTTTGCAGCAACAGAATCTTGCATCTCGATCTCCATTCTTCTCGGTCCTCCGCAACCCTTTTCAGCTCCGGATAAGCGCTGCAATTCATGTCCTCGAATACTTGCTGCAAAAACTCCCGTCTAGGGCGCCCTCTACAGTTTCTACCATCAACCATCCCCTCCACAATGTCGTGAAGAAGACCATCGTGGCGCATGATGTGACCGATCCATCGGGCTCGCCTCTCTAAAATGGTTCTTAACAAAGAATTATACATCGAAAAAAAAAGTTGCCACAAATCACTTCCCAAGACATCTGGTTTACCTGGTCTTGATAACCACCAAGACTGAACTTATGGCAGCTGTAGCATGCGCGGAATATTTTTGGGCCTTATATAAATAAGATTTATTAGTGTGATCATATGATAAGCCTCACGCATCCTGAACTATTTTGTTCTAAAGATCACTCAATCGCTTGACCAGCGACATTCGATTGGTATTTCGCGGTCACCCGTCCAAGTTATGGTCCGCGCCCAATATTACTTAATTTCTTCGTTCTAACGAAAACAACTTTAACGATGTGTTATTATCACTGGACTGTTATAGCAATACCAGTGTACTCGTACTATTGTATAAACAGTAGCTTTTGAAATACATAAACATAAAAAACCTCTTTGCTTAAAAATAATTCTTCGATTGGCAATGCAATCCTTTACCGAA
The DNA here is from genome assembly GCA_022606575.1 of Glossosoma conforme. NCBI lineage: Eukaryota > Metazoa > Arthropoda > Insecta > Trichoptera > Glossosomatidae > Glossosoma > Glossosoma conforme. The sequence continues at coordinate 884,269 of JAGTXR010000047.1, forward strand.
CCCAGTGAGGCTTCCAACTCTCGTGCTTTTCACATTTCCACCCGTTTTTCTTACGGTTCCTATTTATTTCCTTCCTAAGCTCACCGGAAGTCCCAGCGGCGCTGCTCTGGGACATATTCGTCTGGCTTTGGGGATTTTTCGCGTCTTTCTTCCCTGTCCCGTTTTTCCTTTTTCCCTCTCGAATCCCCACCGGATATAAAGGGGGATGAAGGATTGGGCGACTAACAAAGTTAAACACGATCTTTATTAAATAAATAATTATTTTAGACAACTTTTTTTTAAACGCTAAAGATGCATCATTTAGTAGGTACATTCTTCAATTAAATCAAAAACTTACTGCGTAGATTAAAAAAAATCATATTCTTTGATTATTAAATAATTTATTTATCATCATCATCATCGTGTCCGCTCGCCTAACTGGAGTATATGGCCGTCAAGAACTGCCGTTACAAAGCTCTGTTAGCTATTATAGTTCTCGCCTCATCCCATGTCACGCCAGCATGTATAGCTTAGTGGTAAAAGCGTTTGCTTGTCAAGCCGAAAGTCGTGGGTTCAATCCTGAACATAGATTAAAATAAATAAATTTGTAAGCTCCATAATTACCCCCGATTTGTGTAAATTTGAACCCTCACCCGTAAAATGCCAGTTTTAGCCTTTTAATTTAAATTGGTGGTAGAAGAAAGTCGTCCTGGGAATACCACACATTTATAGGAAATTTCTCTATTAATTGGATGATGCGCGAATATTTGGAATGTAGTCTATGAAATTGGTGAATCAACACTCCACATGCAGCGCTTTCCCATAGCATGGTAAGCGTCACGTAATCTACAGATGACACTTGAGCGTCACTATCACCATCTGTCAGGAATTTTCCTGTATGTGCTTACATAAAAAAAAATGTTTCACCGAGTATATTATATGTAAAGTGGGTTTTACGAAGCTTGATGAGTACATTCTAAACGTGGTTTAAATTTGAAGCTGGTGTCAAATACACAGTTATTTCTTTTTGAAGAAGAATTAATAAAACAATACAAACATCCATCTTTATCACTTACATGATGTAGCAATAATTTCTACTAATTCAAAGCTGTTCTTATCACCTCCGAGTATTTTTTTAATCTAGTTTGAAGTTTAAAGGAAAACTTTCGTGTTGATTTTTTCAGTTTCAGCAGGATTTCTCTTTTTATAATTTTCCTTGTGTTTTCTCTATTGATTCAGCCCTCGCGACCGGAGACAATTAGCCGGAACTCGAAGCAAATAGTCGAGCAGTTTAATCCATCGCAGTGTAAATAATCCAGTTAATCTGCAATCTTAGAGCTGCATTTCCGTGGATGCACCAACAGACTGAGAAGACTTTTTAATGAGGCTGCGCTCTGAAAATAAATCAAACAATTACTGAGGCCAAAGTTTGTCTCCTAACAAAAACATACTACGAGTACACAAACCCATCTTGAATTTCTATTAGGTTGGGCGAAAAGTATTTTATTTTTTCTCAACAATTACTTAACTGCATTTTTACCCTGAGGTCTTTTTTTTCAAGCCTCATAACTTAATATACCATTTACGAGTTCATTTATTATATTTGAGTCGGGCATTCAAAAGATCGTATAACGCATGCAAAAATACATTGACCTCAGTGGCGACTATGTAGAAAATAGGTAAAAGTCTGAACTTTCTAAAAATGTACGCATTCATGTAATTAAACATGTTTTACACTGTGAAAAATCGCTGTTAACCTTAGTTTACGGATAACCCTCGTAGTAAGATGCAATAAGTTAATTAAGTAAGATTTTTTAAACTTAATATAACTTTATAATATCTCGGCTAGTAATAATTTTTATGTATATAATATTCAATTTGTCTTCAAGTCAGAAGAAGGAACCATGTATTTGTTCTCAGATGGATGGATGTTTTTTAGTCTTTAATTATTTATGTATATTTTATTTAAAAAAAAATATTTTAAATTTACAATCATTACAAACGTTAGTTTATTGCATTCATAAATAATTAAATAATCAATTTAAATCAATACAAACATCAAACACAAAAAAGAAGTTCTAAGGTAAAAGAAAGTAGAAGAAAACATGCATAAAAGCATAGATATATACTTATGATTAAGTACTAAAGTAATAGAAATGTAGAGAGTTAACAACAATTATTAAAAACAATTATTAAAATGTCCCGAAGCTCGCTGAACAGAAGACTCCACGAAATTACTTTGACAAATAAATTCGAGGAGCTCATGTCCAAGCTGGGCTTCTCTCAAGTGGAATATGTCAATATTCGAATCGATATAGATGAACAGTCTGCTCACTCTCCCAAGAGGCATAGTCTCTGGCAGGTTAGTATTACTTCTAGAAAAACAATCTATAATAGTCGACGTAGCTATGTAAAAGCAATTTGTGGTGACTGTATGCCCCAGAGAAAGAACAAGTACAGAAGAACTTAAAAATGTTTGTATCCACCAATCATGCTTTGAATTTTATAAATCGTTTAATTTGGTTTATTTTTTTTCATTTCATATTTTGTTTTGTATTAAATTAAATTTAAAATTTCATAATACAATTTCATTTTGTTTCAGGTAAATCATCAACCAACAAGCATATTCGAATCTGCAAACAAAAAATGGTGATATACGGGAAAATATAAGTAAATCACAATTTTTATATTTTTATAACAATAGTAGTTCATCATTATTGACAAAGTAAAGAGAATCAAATAAGTTACTTGTTGATGGTAAAGTCATCTCTTCTATCAAGAGCATATGGACTACACGGTATATTGCCACCACAAAGCTGTTAGTTGCCATGGTTCTTATTTCATCCCATGTAAGTTATGCTGCCCACAACTTCACAATTAGATTATATGCATTAAATGCATTACATTCTATAAGTTGAGAGTTCCAGCTAGAATCCAGTACAAGCTTTGCGTCTTAGCGTATAAGGCACTTAACGGAACTGCACCAGGTTATTTGACAGAACTGATCAAGCCTCCGGAAATAAGCGCCCGTGAAGAGACACTCAGATCAGCCAGAGCAAATAGAAGCACCCTGCAGCTGACGGGAGACAGTCCTAGAACGATCTTTGGCAATCGTGCTTTCAGCTAAGCGGCACCAATGGCCTGGAACTCGCTGCCGGAAGGCATAAGAGAACTTTAAGCAGAGGCATCGTTCAGAAGCAGACTAAAGACCCACCTTTTTACTCAGAGAGGCAAAGAAGCGCTTTTGGAATGACCATTTGGACATAAAGCGCTATTCAAATAGTGATATAATAATAATATGCATTGTTATCGATAACCTCTTGAGAAGATGCGAGACTGGGGGCTAAAGAAAGCAGTTTTAGTTATTGCAAATAAGAGAAAAAAATACAACTTATGCTCTCCTGCGGCATTCGAAGTGTAGGTCCCAACCAGGTCTACCTTCGACTTCATTTTTTCGAGTCGATATTTACGTTATCATCACACACTTAATCTCGCAATATTCATCCAAAGAACTATCCACCTGATGGAAGATTAATAGAAGTGGAAAGCGATCAAACCGGCACACCGTGATGTGGATCGCAATCCCCGACAACGAAGAAACGACAAGAAAGAACGATAGTTGTTCATTATTTATATAGCAGTCGATTTAATGAAATAAATTGTTTAGGGTTTGGAAAGGCCCATACGGCTTCCAACTATTTGGCCCTGAGATACACAAACAAAACATACAGTACAACAGGGGTATCAAACTGTTTTATCACAAAGTTACAGCATCCATTTAGTGTATATTTTTTTTGTATAATATTATCTTACAGTTAATGGTTGACATAAGAAGCACTTAACTATGGAGCTTGTGAAGTTGACAACTATTTTATTATTATTTTTGTTTTAAATAAATTTGAATGCTTTTTAAATACTTACGGGTGATGTAAAATGCATCACATTTACGTCGAACTCCACTTTTTTTTACTTAATATTAACGGTAAAGATAGGTTTCCTCATAAAGATACATTCATAGTGAGTCTCAGTAAAAATCGACAATGCGTGAATTGACGAATGTAATGTTATGACGTTTTCTTTCATACGAGTTACATTGCAAAGGCATATGCAACTTTAAGGCTATAACACCATGCCACATAAATTATTTAATTATTATTTTTTCTTTATAGTAAATTAATTTCATTTTAATCGACTAACATCCTCTTTCATTATACAATGGAAAAAATATTTCCTGAAAAAAGCCTTCAGTCTTCCAACAGTTAAAACATGAGTGCAATAAAAATGAAAACTATTGATGAAAAAGTATATGATAAGATAAGCTTTGATGTATACCATGATTAGATACAAGCGCAATGAAGAAAAAATACTCCTACATGCTTTAGCGTACCCATATTTTTTGCAAGATTCATTTCAAAGGATTGAAAATACCTGCGAGTAAGTCAATAAACAGTTTATCGTTATTGTGAAATTAACACAGTTGTAAATTACAAATGAACTTTTTCTGAATTATCTCAATTCGTTATCAATACATATTTTAAAGAATTTTGATTTCATCCTGAATTTTTTTGTCATAAGCACTAATATCAACTCTTTATAGCCCTTTCAGACCGATTGTCGAAAATCCGCGACATGCGATCTTTTGTCTCTTATATTTGTTCGCTTGTCTGACACGCACATTCGCCGGCGGGAAAATTTCAATGGTCAAGATCGTGGGTTCAAGCCCCGACGGAGATAAAAAACAAAGGTTTGTAAATTAATTTCTGAGCTCTTGAGAATTTGATCCCTCACCCGAAAAATGACAGTCATAGCCTATTAATTAAAATTCGTAGTAAATTCGTGTAATAATAAGAGTAATGCGTGAATCTCGGGCTGTAGTCTATGACGTTGACGGATCAACACTACGACCTTTGGCTTTCAAAGCAAACGCTTTGACCATTAAACTGTACCCGCCGGTAAATGATGTATGTATCTCAATGACGATCTATTGTTGCCTTTAATTGGAATGATGTCAGCTCATTGCACATATGCGTAAAAAATCAGTACATTTTGATACCCCTGCAATGTACTGTGGAATTGCTCGGAACGAATGGGCTCTACATATTATTCAGACATTAGATCCGCAAACAAACTCGTCAGCGGGTGCCGGCTCAATTAAATCTTCACCGAAACATTTCACGCGTCGCGCAGTATTTATCTTAACTATCAAATAAATCACCGATGGAATAAACGGCCCTGGGAAATTTCTGAATTTCAGGGGAGGGCGCCTGAAGTTTCGGCTGAAGTGATATATTTCAGCGACCGGAAGTGCGCCGACTCCGCTGATGTGTTCGCGGTGTATTTGATATATGAGAAGTGTGTCTATGTGTGTTGCGTAGTACCTATACTCTACTACATACTCGTACAAGCCGCTGAGCAAGCGAAATGAGCAATCAAACAAATCGGGATGCTTAACTCAATTATACAAGAATGCTTATGTTTAAATTTAAATAATTATAACGGATTAAAAATACGTTTTAAATACATTTCATACGAAATAATATATAAATATATATACATTCGTAGAATGCAACATTGTGATTTGTGAGATCAAATAATTAAATAAAACATTTTGTAAAATCACTGAAATCGGTTGACTGGATCGAACCCCTATATCTGCCGTTTCTTGTACTCCAGTATTGATGATAAAAATTTCGTTGAATAGATTAAATTTGCCGTGAACTTTTTTTGTCGTACATATTTTTATATTTATTGTAAATATTTTTTTGGAATAGTCAAAAAATAATACGTATTATATATTTATTTATTTGCCTTGTTCTTACGTGGATCAGGTAAAATATGGTTATAATATATGTAAGCCTCTAAAAGACGTGATTTAAAAATTCAAAATAAGACAACATTCATAAAACAAGGTACTCATTTATTTTTTAAAAAGTGGCTAAAATAGCTCTTATAACCTATAGACATTGTAATTATTTATTAAAATTGGAAATGAACCTTGAATAATATATTTGTTCTGTTACACACGAATTTTCAGCACAAAACTACTATAATGTATATTTAAATAGCTGTGAAAAGTGCTTCTTAAGACTCAACTATCGTAAATAAGCATACACGATAATTAATCAGACCTTATATCAATTCCAGCTATTTTCAGCCGCATACGTGAAAATTGATACGTTCCTAGCCGAAGAGTGGGAGAATTTGCTGAATTTCAGTAAGGATGATAAATTTCAGCGATCGGAATCTCAGATGTCCTCAGCCACTGTACCCTTCAGCTCCCTCTAAGTGAGCAATTAAGCTCCCGGCGGTGGGCGTGGTGTAATTAAGGCTGTATCCAGAAGGCTCCACCTCCGGACTCTACCCGACTATCCACTAAGCAAACACCACGTAACTACTCGGTCAATATAGCTGGATCTTTGACTATACAACATTTTGATACAATAGCAAGAGACTGGCAGAATTAAGTAACATTTCTAGAATGTCTTGTCACGAGAAATGGTAGAGACTCCTAGGATACAACAAAGAACACGTCTCACGTTCTTATATATTTATATCCTCCTCTCTAAGTTGGTTATTGAATTACTGGAATTAATAGGATGCAGGAGCAGATTAACAATACAAATAACTTGGTTTCGAAGCACGATTTTTGTTTATTTTATTACAAAATTGCTTTCTTGTGCGACCGATGTGGCATTCGCCATACCGGTCGTAAAGTCAACTGACAACTCACGCAACACTCTGACACTAGCGCCCCAAGACAGGCGCGCCAAAAAAGGAAATTAAAGATGACAGTTGCACCAACATGGAATGGAGCAACTTTCATAATAAATAAAATGGCGCATGCAGACGCCGTGCAACATTATACAATTTAAAATAACATCATTAGATGTGCATGTCAGCCGAGCGAAAAAAAATAAGAGACAAGAGATTTTTTTTCGAGGCTTTACGGCATCAGCCCAAAAGAGCTATATCAAGCCGATATCAATGTGATGCACTCCATCATAGATTTTTTAAACAGTTTTCTGTACCAAAATTGCACGGTCAGGCAACATATAAATATTAATTGATGTGTTTGCTTAATTCGCATATCACAAAATGTATACTTAGTTACTTAGTAATGTGATTTATTTTTCACAGACTTGAAATGGATGATTTACAAGGAACGCAGCCAATTCTACAAGGCACTTTTTCTGTATTTTCTATAACAATATTTTATATATAATATCCATTGTTTTTGATCCCAGTCAATGCTTGTGGAGCTTCAAGCACTCAATTTGCTACAACGGCAATGTCGCTCCTAAATGGCCTACCAGCACACCTCGATCCTTTTCTTACATCCTTTTCCTCTTTTGTCGATGGTATTGTTCTACTTGATCTCTGTGATCTTTGACACGTGTCATCTTCTTATTCTTTTGTGTTATTTTTATTTTTTATTATTTTCTCTATTTATTGTATGTTTATGTATACTCTATGATTCTAAATATTTGTAAAAAAAAAATGAAATTTCGATTCTGTATATAAATAAATAAATACGGATGAAAATACTCAAAAAAAATGCATTCTACTTATCTCGGTGGATTATTTCGTATTTATACTCGTATATTATAAACAAATTATAATCATACTATAGTGCAAGAAATTATTTTTGTACGCATCAATTCGTTCAGAAAAAATATCCGCAGAGGCGGCATGCGAACCAGCAAACTTTGGAACCAACCATTTATTCAAGTTCAATACCCTTGACCACACGAACATCGACTGCCCGAAACGATGCGTCTAAAATCTTGTATTTATTACATTTAGTATGTTTATATTTAATTACTAATAATATTGTAATACAGTCAATGGTCTATAAAAGTTGATTAGAATATTGAAATAATATTCTAATAAATAATTTAAAAAAAAACACATTAAATTATAATCGTTACTGAAACCTAAAGTTATACAAACATTGTGGATATTAATTGAAAAAATCTTATTTATCCTGCTCGCATCGGTACTCGATAAATACCGTGTAAAATTCCCATACCGTTGACATCGGTAGCCTTGTTATATTGTTTCGCTAGTTTCTTACAAAAGTTTTTTATGCATCATATAATAGCATAAAGATACTAAAACCAATGTGATATATGAAAATTGACTAGATAAGTACATTTATGCTTCTTATACTAGTTTTATGTTTGATTTTATAATTTGTATTCCACCAAGCCGTAATGAAAGGGTTAAATCAGTTATTACTTGTTGATAAACCCAAATTTTATGTCTTCTAGACAAAATATTACATTTTCATTTTTTTTTTAATTTATTCACAAGTATATATAACTTAACTAATACTTTCAAAAGCTTTAAACATAATTCATAATTTAAAACTAGCGTATGATGATTAATTTTATTTTTTGCGTAAATTACTGATAAATACTTGTATCATACACAGACTATACTAGTCAAAAATTATTTTATTTATGTTTTTTAATAAAATTATCAGGTTTTCATTGCGTTTCGCATTCCAAGTTAAACTTTTCATTCAAATTGTAAGAATATCCTTTAAGTAAACGCAAACAAAATAATAATTTTTCATACCCAACAGAGTAGGCGACCAAAATAATTCACCGTTTTGAATATTCCGAACGGATTTTCTGCGCCAATTTCTCGCAAAAAAAAAACTCAGCAATCCTCATAAAATTTAACTGTGGCAGTAATATTTCAGCGGAGCGCTCACCCGAACAATACTGTCCCTGATGACTCTAATGTATGCTGTGCGGCGCTCGCCCAGAATATTACATCAATAGCTCACACACACACAATACAGCTTACATATATGGAAATTCCTTGAATTTTTCCCCTTCTCATTGTTTTGCTTTTTTGGAAGCATTTAAATGTTTTATTTTAACATAATATTAAAAAGCATTAAAAAAGAATCTCGACCATTTATTATCGGTATGAATATTCTGTTAGAATTTATTATTTTTGTAAAGACAATGATGAATTATTTTTTTCTGACGTCTACGTCATAGACATTCTTTTAACATTTATAAATTCAAATTTTTAGAGTGCAACGCTTCAAAATATTTTTCCATGATACAAATTTTTCATCAAAATTTGTACTATGATATTTATACAATAGACCAACTATAATATTTATTTTTTATGTAAACACATACAGGAGAATACCGACAGATGGTTATAGTGATTCTAAAATCTCATCTGTGAAATTCAATGACACTTACCATAGTGCATATGGCTAAGCTCTGCATGTGAAGTATTGATTCAATAATCAGACTACAGCCTGAGATTCACGCATCATTTTTATTATTACAGGAATTTACTATGAATGGGTGGTCTTCACGAGACGACTTTCGTCTACCACCAATTTTAATTAAAAGGCTTTGTCTGGAAATTCATGAGTACGTATTTAAGAGCTTAAAAATCCATTATTAGTATTTTATTTTTTTAATCTCCATCGAGGATCGAACCCATGAATTTTGGCTTTCAAAGCAAAAGCTTTGACCATTGAATTATACCCGCCGGCTGAAAGATAGCTTATCAAGGATTTCGCATAAGTCTGTAAGAACTATATCGAGCTTATATGAATATATTAATTCATATACTATACTTTAAAATTTAGAAAAGTTCAGTTGCATTGAATTTTATCTCGATAAGTTGTAATTAGAGTTTTTTTTTTTTTACTAAAACTAAGTTTATGTTGCACTTTTTTCTGAAACTATCTACAGTTTTATCATCATGTATACTTACTGCCACCAACTTACGAGTTAACTACGTAAGACTTTAGTATTCAAACTAAAGATTTATAAATAAAACCCATTTTGCAATGCTCAAATAAACATTATCCAACAAGTGTTGACTTTAAAATATATCATGCAATCTTAAAAATTTAAAGACATCCCATCAACATCAACGGGGATGACGGTTTGATTCTCATAACAGCATGGCTTCCACATCTAGCACATACTCAAAAACCTGCACAGACAAGCAAGAACAACCACAGTCCGACATGACGTTCGTGGAGGTATGCTCTTTTAAACATACTCATTATGACGCTCGTGGAGGTACGTTAGGCTGACGGCTAAACAACCTCCAAGGACCATATCACTAAGTCATCAACCCTGAAGAAGACCCGTGCAATGGTGGTTGAAATATTGGAAATGAGTTATTCGCCACACACGGCTAAACCTAAAAGCCACGCTATCAAATCTGGCCGTGAAAACCTAAGAAGTTATTCATGCAATCATATATTACGTAACATGGCAAATATAGCAAGTTTTCAGTTTTTACTGGGTCGTAAAACGAAAGCTCCTGAAGCGGGGTCGCGTGATATTGCCGGAGATAAGTTTGACGTTGATTGGGGTCAGAAAATCAACCTAAAGCCTTCCTATCCTGTTATTGACGTCAGGACCCAAACGCATAAGCTGAAAATTTTACACCCTACGTGGATATTACTTAAGCACTTTGATTTTTGTCTGATTAAGTTATTTTATGTATTAGAAACAAGATTAATTGATTTTTTTTCTTTGAGTTTTCCATTGTTCACCAAATTTTAAATTCTTTACTCTCTTCGTTGATTTCTTAAAGCTAAAGATGGAGCATGAATTTGTTACAAACTTTTACCATTAAAGCGGTCTTCTTCTAATCTAGGCAAATCGAAAGATCTGCCATACTCAAATTCAAATCACATTCAAACCAAGCACAATCGGGAAAAATAAACGCCGGACGTGAATATTCGAACCACAAGCTTTGCACCATGTTTCCTACACGATTATATATATAAAGATATATACATATAGAGTATTTTTATATATTTATAATTGGGTAGGAAACAACAGGGTCAGTTCCTTTCTGTCCAGAAGTGGGTGATGTCGATGGCATTACTCCCGGCCATCATCATGTCTTCCTGGGTGCAGCTACTCAGACACAGCCCACACTCCAGAAGGTGTGACAAGGTCTGCTCCACGCCACAGTTACTTTCATTCGATCCGTTGTAAAACTGCTAGGCTTTCATTTGTGTCCTCGTCTTGCATACTCCGTCCCGAAGTCTGTTAAGGGACCTCCATTATTTATTAATGACGTTGGCAATTTATATATTTTGCATGTTCATCAATTAATTTGTTTATTTACTTGTACTTTTTTTACGAACTGTCTAACTCATTTATTTAGTAAACCCTCTGTCTGGGTCTCGATATACTGCAAGCACTTATGTGCTTATAGACCTTACTTTTTTTTTTAAATCGTTTAAAATTCAATTTCTAACCCCATTGCAGTTAAGAATTACAAAAATATTTGGTAAAAGCGCTTTAAAAAATTAAGCAAAGTCTCATATACTTAGCTGGTGTAGGCTGCAAAAGAAAAGTGCAAGGTTTTGTTGCTACAAAATGTATCCTTAATATTGACACTGGAAGGGAAAAAAATGACCTACGATCTCATAATGTCTAGCGATTTTCATCATGTAATTTTTTTTTGTATATTTTACGAAGCAATAATAAAAATACATTTAGTTATTTTAAATAAACGTCTTTCACTTAATGCTTTTGATAGTTGATAAAATAATACTTGACGATTCATATTATTTTTGAAAATTTAAGTATTACACAATGTGGTTGAAATTCCGAGCTTAAATGTGACCAAGGCGGCGGTCACACGTCTGCTAGGCAATGTGACAGCGGCTTTATGTAATATTAAATATACTTTAGCGACAAAAATATGCTCTAGCTACGTGACAATCCGCCTCTGTGCTTATTGCGTCATAGAGAGTGTGGTATTTTAATACTTTACTATTTAAATCTAAGCACCAATTCTGCTCTGCTTTTTTCAATATTCAAAGCTTTTTTATGTCAGCATATGCAGGAGAATACCAACATATGGTGATAGTAATTATGAATTCTCATTTGTGGAATTTTATGACGCTTAGCATGCTGCATATGGCTAAGCGCTGCATGTGGTGTGTTGATCCGCGAATGTCATAGACTACAGCCCGAGATTCACGCATCATCCTTATCATTACAAAAATTTACAATGATGGGTGGTTTTCACGGGACGACTTTCGTCTACCACCAATTTTAATTAATAGGCTATGACTGGCATTTTACGGGTGAGGGATCGAATTCACGCCAACCGGGGGTATTTTATTGCTCAGAAATCGATTGAAAATATATTTTTTTTATCTCCGTCGGGGATCGAACCCAAGACCTTAAGCTTAACCCTTGATCTATACCCGCCGGCAAATTAGCAAACCCACACACAAACACAACACATATTTGCTGCATGCAGCGTCCAGCTGCTCTGGAAAAGCATGTATGAGCCCACTGGTTACAAAAACGGTTGTGCCCTCCAAGGCCTTCATGAAAACGCCCCACTGGAGTATATAGTAGTATGGAAAGCTGCCTTGTCCGCTCTCTCAGCTCGTCATTCCTCACAAAGTCAAACTAATGTACCCTCACTGTTCTACGCAGACATCGGAACACATAATACGACAACATTGACTTTTTGGTAAGATGCCAAGTTTCATAACCGTAAAGAAAAATGAATCTGACAGCAAGTCTTACTTATAAAATTAAGGTCACCCAGCATGCTATGGAAAGATCCATTTGAGGAGTTTCGCTAAAAGATCCGAAGAATCTGAAACGTGGAAATACGTAGAAGAACTCGAACGAATAGGCACACTAATAGGCACACAATGGGCAGGACATATCTGTCGAAGAGACGACGGTCGATAAGGAAGGAAAGTATTAGAATGGCGCCCAAGAACTGGCAAACGAAGCATTGGCTGACGTTCGCCTGCACGATGGACTGACGACATAAGACGAATAGCGGGAGTGACCTGGATTCGGAAGGCGGAAGATCGAAGAGTAAAATTGCATGTCCTAATTAATGCACACGGATTTTTATTTATCGAGAATTAATGTTATTTGTCATTTAAAATGTATTTTAGTCTTTCGAACTAATTTATCGCCCTATGTCCTAAGGCCGGCCTCGAACAGGTCCAGCATCCGAACACACGGAGCGGCCATATTTATCTTTTATAACAAATGTTTTCCAGAGGCGGCCGCGGCGATAAGGGGCATTAATCACGAGGGCGGCCTTATCGCGGGGCTCCACTGTCCGTCTGTCCGAAACATTCGCCAAACTAATCCCGCGGCCCTTTGCGGGCTCTAGAAAACCCTCTCTGATGAGGTCAAATAGTATCTTTTTAGCAAATTATAATATGTATTACAAAAAATACAATTTTACTAATTTCTTTACAATGAAGTTCTTAACCCTTTCGTTACGACTCGGTGAAATACAAATTATACGGCGTGAACTTTTCAAACCTTTTTTGTTGTTGTTTAAAACTAGTATTTCAAGCATTAATGTATTTATCTGACCTATTTTCATATATCACATTTAATCTTCTATCCTTTCATTATGGCTCGGTGGAATACAAATTATACTGTCAATACGGCGTAAATAGTTCAAACCATTTTTTTTTACTTAAAACTAGTATTTGAAGCATAAATGTACTTATTTGACCTATTTTCATATATCACATTGCTTCGTCTATCTTTTAGTTATCAGTTGATGCATAAAAACAAACGTTCATTATGTAAATTCATTCATGTGGCTTACAGAAAAATCGCTCCTGTGACGAAACCTAACGGTATTTATTTACATGCTTTACAGATTCCTGTAAAGAAAACATGTAGGTTGATAAAGGGAATGACTGCACTTCCAATTTCCTACCGTAGATGTCACAATGAGTACTGATTGAAGCAAAACGATATATCCCGTCAACCGATGTCAACGGTTGGGGAATCTTTGACGGCATATTAAGAATGTGTAGACTGGTTAACTCCTCTAGTGACTTGGACTTTTTCGGGGTGGACCTTCCAGCATTTCGCAGATCCCTCTACTAATGTACTAGATCTCTTTCTTTTACTCATGTTCATGTTTTATCTAAATGTATTGTCTTAGCTATTATATAGTTTTGTTTTACCATTTAATTTATTGTATTTTCTATTCTTAAACCATATGTATTGGCCTAGGCCGTTAATAAAATAAAATAAAATAAATAAATATGCTGACAACATGCGAAAGGGTTAAATAACAAAAAAAAAAAAGCTCGTTGATTCAAGTTTATTATTATACTTATTCGTCAATGAATGAAATTTCTACTTTTGGAAAAAATTAGTATATTGGATAGACAATTTACATTTGCTTGTTATATTTGTAAATATGAAATAAGCACAAAAGTCTAAGTCTCTCCATACTTAAAAATGACATTATAATTAGTTAACAACTTGCCTTGGAGTCTTTAATTAACGCTCTTGCAAAACCATAGCAATTACTATGTAGTAAAGCTTTTCGATATGTCACGTTAATTGCACTATTAAACTTACATTAAATTTACAGTGACTTCCTCCTCTCTACAGGAGAAACGATTTCACGTCGCCGGGATAGTTATCGGATCGCGTGGTGGAAGTATGGGGAGCAGATTAACAACACACAGACATTTTCCGAAGGACATTGGCATATATTTTCGATAAAGACATGGTTTCCCCGTTCGACCGTAACATGGCGTTACTTTCGCCTCGGTCGATCTGGGCTTAACTCACGACCGAGCGCGCTCGTGATGGGCTGTCGCCCAGCGCCGCAAGTGATGATCTACGTAACTAGTCTTCCTAACGACATTACAAAATGACGACACATACATGTAAGACAAGCGAACAGAAATGCGAGACGAAAGATTGTATATCGAGGTTTTCGGTAAGCAAGAGCTATATCATGTTGATATCAAGAGAAAATATATTAAATTATTCTCTTAGATTTATCCATAATTAATAAAGCAATAAAGAAAATATGGGCGATCAATGAATTCTCTCTTTAGACATGTTTTCATTTATTTTTACATAGCTTGGATAGTGTTGGGTCACCCAAAAATGGTAATATAAAGTGTTTGGGCAATGCGAAATATTCATTTTGTATGGGAACACTGCCAATGCCCGACAGCTTATATAGGATAGCCTTTTTTATTTGTCAACTATGTTTGCAATAGATGCATATGAAATACTGCCAACTTCAGGGATGGTTTGATACATAATTCAATTTTACTTTTATATTTCGTATCTGATTTTTACTATCTTAGTATTCTTTGATATCATACTAACACAACAGTTGGACTATTAATTTTATCGTCTTTAATAAAACTGTTTGGAGGATACCGATACTCGCTTGGTGAAAACCTTCCCTGTCCCATCCTGTTTGTGGACACTCAGATGAGGACCCGTTTCTCGGCGCACACAAAAAACTACTTGTTAGAAAGTGGCTGAAGGCCTTCCCGAGATTCTTGGTGCATCAGTTATATGTCAAATATACCTTTTTCTAAGGCTGAAAAATAACGTGTACCATTTTGCATATGGCTACACGCTGCATGTGGAATATGATCCGTCAATATCAGAGCCATCACCACAAAATCCACAATTCATCAATTTTTAACAGTAATTCAATATGTATGGATGGTTCTACGAGACGATTTTCGTCTAACACCAGTTGAATGATTTGATGACTTTAATACTAACAGTATTAAATAAATTACTCTATATAGCTCTGTTTGTAAATTTTTATAAATAAAATAAATTGCATATATTTATTTTATTTAAAACTAGCGTGTACCCGGCACGAAAATCGAATTTTGTTTCTAAATATTCAGTACCTTACGTTAGTACCTACTTATAATAACTTCAGGTGAGTGAATTGTTGCTTACGGCGTTGCCAAGGAAACACAATGTTCTAAATTGGCCGTTCTGTATTACAATAGTCTTGTATGAAAACATGTTTTACGTAAATATTCAATTAATTTTTGTAATTAAATCAAATTTTGAGTATCCTATCTTTTTCTTTTTAGTACCAGCAATAATTCGACAAAGTATTATCGATATCGGGTTAATGGTGTCGGAATGCATCAAATACACACAGACAGACAGACAGACATTGATTTTTATATATATAGATATACTGATTTTTCATACCAACCATATAAACACTCTCTATCTGTGTTTATTTGGCTAAAAAATAAATTAATGTTACGAAATTTATATAACTTGATAGTGATATCTCGCTTAAGCTGAAATATTTCTCTTAAAATGAAACTGAAAATATTCAAATATACTCGTATGTATACACTTCTTTAATTTATATCATTTAATTCTTTTAATATTCCCAAAATTAAAACTTTATAAAATTAAGTTATTTATAAAATTAAATTATATATTTTGTAGACGACAGCTTTCAGTTCCGCTGACGATCCGCTCTACGGGCGTGTATCGGTTTTCCGCTCTTCACTAGACCATCTTCTCCCAGTTACTTGTAAGGTAACTAGTTACGCCATCAATCTGAAGTGGGCGGACAGCCTCATTTCTCCAGATTTCAGACAGCCGGCGCGGCTTCAGGAGGGTGGGAGATAGAAATGAAACGCAAGAGATTCAAGTCTAAACTGATTTATTTAACGTTCAAGTCGGTGCTTTTATACATTAATTTTCTGGTACCTACTTTTGCGGCCGTGAGAATAGTCACGTTCGCACGAGTCTGTATTCCTTTCTTAGGGTTTTATTATGAATCGTTCCTGGAGATAGGTAATCCTAGCCATAACATCGGTTTATGTTTTTATGGCTAAAACTGAAACGTATCCCAGGCTCGTTCGCACGCTTTACTACACAAAGGAACACTTTCTGAATATTTAATATTTATGACATTTTCTCGAGAATAGACGCATCTCACGCTGGCCAACAAAGGGCGACGTTTTTGGCTTATTTAATATTTATGGCCCCCTTTCTAACAATCGGTCGGGGCTCACGGACTGTTTCTTTATTGAAGGTCCGCCCGATAATACTCGTGGGATGCAAAGTATAATAAACCATCGAATTCCTATATCATTACAAATAACACATTTACAAATAACACATAACTATCAACAGCTGTCGTCTTCGGCGTGAGACGTACGTAACACTCCCACCGTGCAGTCTCTGCTGTACTCTGCCTCGGACGTCTCGACTCGTTCTGTGTTGAAAACCGCCAGCTTCGCCGCTGGCCGCGTATAAGTCCCTGTTGCGGTCTTTATCTGAACCACGCGAACCTGCCCGTCGGCTGCTGGAGTCGCTCGCGTTACTCGTCCCCGTGGCCATGTGTTGCGCGGCAACTTCGGATCCGCAACGAGTACCAGGTCTCCTTCCTGAATCGGCTCCGTCGGGGTCCTCCACTTCGGGCGCCGCGCCAACGTTGGTAAGTACTCCCGTACCCACCGACGCCAGAAAGCATCTGCCATCTGTTGTGACGCCCGCCATTGTTTCTTGAGACACATCTTCTCCTCCTCCGTGTCGTACTGTACCAGGGTCGTCATGCCACCAGCTGATCCTGTGTAGTCTCTGCTGTGCACCGCACCGGATGTCCCACGTGAATGTCGGCGCGAATGCCCGCATGCGCCCGCCGGGCGGTGGCGGCTCCCCCCGTAGCAGAACCTTCATCTCGTCGCCGGAGGAGCGCCTCTGGGAAGAACGCACACGTATCGCCTCGTCGTTGACGATCTTCTCTGCCCGGAGCTCACACTCTCCTTCGGGCTTCAGGCGTTGGGAATTCTGGCAGCGATCGACAAATCCCGTAGTCCGAGCGGTTGTCCTTGGCGGTCTCGTCCTCGATGAAAACCGCGGCACGCTCGGCGGTCCCTCCGTTACGCTGCAGTGCCCCACGAAGTGTCCAGCTTCATCGCCGCCTTTCGGTTGAGCGCACGTGCCGAACGCAACGTGGCCCAGCGGCGTATCACTCACAATTACGCCATCACGCCGGAATTGCGCAATCCTTCGCGGCACTATTAGCTCGGCACTGTCTAGACCTATGATAATTTCAGGCCTCACTTTCACACTGGTGACACAATTGTCGTTTAAACTGTCCTTTAAGTCAATCCACCTCCATTGGAGGTAGCCGGGAAGCTTCGACGCCATCTCCGCGATCAGCGCCGTCGAGACGAGATGCTGCGCGCCGTAACTCTCGAGTGACGGCACGGTTTTTCTGATTAGAGTTGTGTAATCTACAACAGCAATCACACTTCTATCCGGGAGCTGCGGGACCCTGCTCACCCGATCAGTCAGCATGTTGACGATGACTCGAGGATTCCCGAACTCTTTGTCCAGGATCTGCATCACTTCCGGAACGTTTTCCGGATCTGACAGCATCTCGCTCACCATGTCAAAGGCTCGTCCGCTCAAGGCCTTTTGTAGCCGGAGTCCATTTTCGACATTTTTTAGCTTGCACAATTTCGTCGATTGGATGAATTGTGTTTCAAAATTGCGCCACTCTAGCGGTTCCCCGAGAAGGGTGGTAGGTCTTGGACCCCTGTCCGCCTTGCCATCATCGACTGTATTTCGGCATCATCCAGCGTCCTAGGCTTCTGCATGTCTCTCAACCATTCGTGAGTATGACGGTCGAGGTCGGCAGCCATTCCCCTCGATGCCGAGTTCTCGTACGCCGCGAATTCATCTCGATAGACGCCCGCGTCCCACTCGTGGGCTCGGTAGTTCAGCATCCTTGGTGCTGGCGGCTCCCGCCTCACCCACTGGTGAGCAGGATGTTCGGGCTCAGCGTCCGCCTTCCACGGCGCTGGGCGCTCTCGAGCCGCGGCGACCGTATGCCCCGCGCGCTCTTCACGAGCAGTCTCGTAGCTCAGCTGCTGTTGCGCGGCTGGCTCCCGCCTCACCCACTGGTGAGTAGGATGACCAGCCTCAGCGTCCGCCCTCCATGGCGCTGGGTGCTCTCGAGCCGCGGCGACCGTATGCCCCGCGCACTCTTCACGAGCAGTCTCGCAGTTCAGCTGCTGCCGTGCGGCTGGCTCCCGCCTCGCCCACTGGTGAGTAGGATGACCGGCCTCAGCGCCAGCCCTCCATGGCGGCGCTGGGCGCTCTCGAGCCGCGGCGACCGTATGCCCCGCGCGCTCTTCACGAGCAGTCTCGCAGTTCAGCTGCTGCCGTGTGGCTGGCTCCCGCCTCGCCCACTGGTGAGTAGGATGACCGGCCTCAGCGCCCGCCCTCCATGGCGGCGCTGGGCGCTCTCGAGCCGCGGCGACCGTATGCCCCGCGCGCTCTTCACGAGCAGTCATGGAGCTCAGCTGTTCTTGCGCGGCTGGCTCCTGCCTCACCCACTCGTAAGCGGGCTGCTCGGCCTCGGCTTCCGCGCCCGACCGACACGGCGCTGGGCGCTCTCGAACCGCGGCAGCCATATGCCCCGCGCGCTCTTCACGACCAGTCATGGAGCTCAGCTGTTCTTGCGCGGCTGGCTCCTGCCTCACCCACTCGTAAGCGGGCTGCTCGGCCTCGGCGTCCGCGCCCGACCGACACGGCGCTGGGCGCTCTCGAACCGCGGCAGCCATATGCCCCGCGCGCTCTTCACGACCAGTCATGGAGCTCAGCTGTTCTTGCGCGGCTGGCTCCTGCCTCACCCACTCGTAAGCGGGCTGCTCGGCCTCGGCTTCCGCGCCCGACCGACACGGCGCTGGGCGCTCTCGAACCGCGGCAGCCATATGCCCCGCGCGCTCTTCACGACCAGTCATGGAGCTCAGCTGTTCTTGCGCGGCTGGCTCCTGCCTCACCCACTCGTAAGCGGGCTGCTCGGCCTCGGCTTCCGCGCCCGACCGACACGGCGCTGGGCGCTCTCGAACCGCGGCAGCCATATGCCCCGCGCGCTCTTCACGACCACGACCAGTCGGCTGGAGCCTCAGCTGTTCTTGACCGCGGCTGGGGCTCCAGCCTGCCCCCCGCTCTTCACGACCAGTCATGGAGCTCAGCTGTTCTTGCGCGGCTGGTGAGTTGCATCGGGGCGTGAGTTGCTTCGCCCGTACTGCGGGCCGCACGGCGGTCCGCTTCATGTGTGGGCGGGACTGACTCACCGGCGCTGCAGGCTGCACGGTAGTGGTCCTCCTCAGGCTCCCGTATGACTTGCACAGACCTCGGCGTGGCGGGCTGCTGCATCGGGGCGTGAGTTGCTTCGCCCGTACTGCGGGCCGCACGGCGGTCCGCTTCATGTGCGGGCGGGAGCTCCGTGGTCCGCTGAACTTGTAGGCTGGCGGCCAAGCTTGCGATGGCTGCGTTGGTTTGCGCTATGGCTGCGTTGGTTTGCGCGCTGCTTGTCGTCAAGGCTGCGACGGTTTGCGCGCTGCTTGTCGTCACGGCTGCGTTGGTTTGCGCCATGGCTGCGACGAGCTGGGCCATCATGTCGGTGAGAGCGTTCAGCGACTGGTCAGCCTTGCGGCGCGCCTCTCTGGAGTCCACGGACCTCATTGACTCCCCCGATTCTGATCGGGCGTCGTCCTCCTCCATGTTAGTTCCACGGTTGCTTCCTGATCGCGTTGCAATCGGTGATCGATTGGCAGGCATGATCAGGTCAGGAGATGATCTTCTTCACGAAGGCAGAATCCGGCTCGAAGGACCAAATGTAGACGACAGCTTTCAGTTCCGCTGACGATCCGCTCTACGGGCGTGTATCGGTTTTCCGCTCTTCACTAGACCATCTTCTCCCAGTTACTTGTAAGGTAACTAGTTACGCCATCAATCTGAAGTGGGCGGACAGCCTCATTTCTCCAGATTTCAGACAGCCGGCGCGGCTTCAGGAGGGTGGGAGATAGAAATGAAACGCAAGAGATTCAAGTCTAAACTGATTTATTTAACGTTCAAGTCGGTGCTTTTATACATTAATTTTCTGGTACCTACTTTTGCGGCCGTGAGAATAGTCACGTTCGCACGAGTCTGTATTCCTTTCTTAGGGTTTTATTATGAATCGTTCCTGGAGATAGGTAATCCTAGCCATAACATCGGTTTATGTTTTTATGGCTAAAACTGAAACGTATCCCAGGCTCGTTCGCACGCTTTACTACACAAAGGAACACTTTCTGAATATTTAATATTTATGACATTTTCTCGAGAATAGACGCATCTCACGCTGGCCAACAAAGGGCGACGTTTTTGGCTTATTTAATATTTATGGCCCCCTTTCTAACAATCGGTCGGGGCTCACGGACTGTTTCTTTATTGAAGGTCCGCCCGATAATACTCGTGGGATGCAAAGTATAATAAACCATCGAATTCCTATATCATTACAAATAACACATTTACAAATAACACATAACTATCAACAGCTGTCGTCTTCGGCGTGGTCCTTCGAACCGGATTTTTACCTTTTGATTGGGCTATTTATTAAAATTCCCCTTTCTACGTTGGTTATAGAATTACCATGCGACAGGATGCAGGAGCAGATTGAAAATACAAAGATTTTTTTTTTCGTTTCACAATTCACGTTTATTTCTCAGACACTTTCGTCCACCCGTTAATGTATATAAATATAAATAACGGTCGCGAGCGAGCTTTCAACTGACGGCACGCTCTGACATCTAGAGCTGCCAACAGTCGCGGCAGAAAAATCTAATTAAACATGACAGTGGCACCAACATGAAATGGGCCAACCGTCAAAACAAATAAAAAATAGCGTATGCAAACACCGTGTATTATTATATAACAAAAACTAACATTATTAGATATGCATGTCAGGCGAGCGAACTTAATTAAGAGACAAAACATCGTTTTTCGAGGCTTCACGGCATCAGCTTAAAGGAGCCATATCAAGCTGATTTCAGAATATAAAAATCAGAAAATATTTTTCGACCCAATTAAATGTCTATATTTAAATTACTTCGATGTATATTTTTTTATTTTTATGGTAACCCTGATGGTGTTTCGGGACAGCTATATCACCATTCGGCGTGTTTTGTTTTTGATGGCAATATTTTCTTTGATGCCTGGAAAATTTATGTGAATTCAATTCCTAGCATTTTATTTGGAAGTGTTTTGAATACATCGTCACAAATTGGAAAAGAGCGCGGAAATTTGTTTTTTCGTTTTATTTCAAACTAAGAATTCAATAAAGCAAACTCCCGCCCATTTACTTAATATTTATTACAAAAAAAATCTTCAGTTTTGAAATACATGAATTTTTTATGACTTATATTTTGCATTTGAGTTAACAGATTCAATCAAATAACTTCTTAGGTTTTCACGGGCAGATTTGATATTGTGGCTTTTGAGTTTAGCCGTGTGTGGCGAAGTTCTTTTAACTAATATTTCAACCGCCATTGCAGGGTTCTTCTTCAGGATTGATGATTTAGTTGTGAGTTGGTGTCAGATTATCTTACGCTCGCAAAAAGAAAAAATAAATTCGACACACACGGCTAAGCCCAAAAGTTGCAATATCAACATTCAATCAGTTTTATTTATTGCAACCATTTTAAGCTCTTATCACCATAATCATCAGCCTGTATCCGAACTGTTGAACGTAAGCCTCCTGCATGAGTCTCCATCCTCTTCGATCGTCCGCCTTCCGCATCCAGGTCACTCCCACTATTCTTCTTATGTCGTCAGTCTATCTTACAGGGGGTCGGCCAATGCTTCGTTTACCAGTTCTTGGGCTCCATTCCAATGCTTTTCTTCCCCATTGACCATCGTCTCCACGACAAATTATAAAGATAAGCTCGAATGTAATTTTAATATTCTATTAATACTCAATTTTGCAGTTCCATTGCTATACATTGCATTGTTTTAATTTTAAATTAATTTAAAATAAAAATTTACAAATTAAAAATATATAGTTTTAGTTCACATTTCTTTTTAACGATTACAAATTATTATTTAATAGTTCCATAATATTGAGCTCTTTCTTGTTTAGTTTGAAAAATTTCAAGTATTTAAAAAAAAAAAAATGTTAAAATATTTTCAATACTCTAATCTCCTTTTATAGATCATTGACTATATTTCAATATTATTAGTAATTAAATACACACACACACAATTATAAATCAAATTTTATACGCATCAATTCATTCAGAAAAATATCGGCAGATGCGGGCTTCGAACCACGAGCCTAGCGCCTTTGCTGTATTTAACACACCGTCCCACTGCTTGTATAATCAGATACCCCCAACACCAAGATTGAAGTCTCGAAGCAGCTTCCTGAAATCCACACAACCTCTCACATCCGACCCTGAAAATGAGAGACTCCAACTCTGGCAACAAATCGCACCAGAGGATTTCATTACTCCAAAGGAAGGCCTCCCAACTGGCAAGAGCCTTGACTGGCCGACTTGGAAATCCCTAAACAGATTAAGAACCGGAGTTGGTAGAACAAAGGACAACCTCGAGCGGTGGGGAATGCTTCGGCAGGGAGAGACACTATTGTGCGACTGTGGAGACCTGCAGACCGCCTCACACCTACGATGCTGCTCCATCTGCCCAACAAGTTGCACATCTCAGGATCTAATGCTGGGCAACACACGAGCTATCGATGTTGCCAGATATTGGGAAAAAATAATTTGACGTCGCTGACACGAAGAAGAAGAACACACCGTGAGGTGCACACGACCATTCTCCACCTGGGCAGATACCCGAAAGTTGATGTATTTATACATAATTGTTACCATCGTATAACGTTATTTTTTACTTATAGCTATTAAACATTATTATTTTTTAAATTCTTTATATATTTATATAATTTTATTCATGTTATATGAACTAAGTACCAATATTGCATATTCAAGCTTGGCCCGTTTTCAAACTGACAACTTCTGAATGACAAACAAAAGCTTTTACTTTTTGACTATGCCACACGAAGAAAGTGATATGTATAAATATAATCAAATATTATTATACTGAAAAATAAAATATATAATATACATATTAATAATAATATAATAATTAAAAAATAATATACCATGGAATTATTTAAAAAAATCTCATTTCATTTATAATTATTGCAGACGTAAAACACATTGTTTAAGCTTTACAGATTCATATTTGTAGTTTGCAGTGAAGAACATTAACATGAATGAATAGTGACATTAAATACTTATTTCAATTGAATGCGAAGATACGTAATGTCGTCCCTGTTAAAGTAATAGTTACGTCACCTTCGGTATTATTTACCTTTTCGCTAAAGCGCTCTTCAATATCGTAAATCCGGCTTTATGTAACGAAAACGAATCGGGATTCTCTCCTATCATGCTCCCCGGTATCTCTGCACTCGTCCTGTCATATAACTCAGGAGTTATGAGGGGATTTGAACCCGTGCGGCGCGGAATCGATCCCGTTCGGTATCGTATGCCGGGCATGCAACTGCCATCGGTATCGAATAAAAATAGTTTAGAGCGCCGAACGGATGGCAACCTTATGCACTTTAAATAATAAAAAGTAAGTATTTTCGTACGAGTACACTGGATGTGAAAGCTTGGTATTTAAATTTTAATGTATATTTATAAATAAAATATGTCACTGTAGTTAAATTAAATAAAAAATGAAGGAAAATTCTTGAGTCAAAAAATATTAATTTAAAACTCCGCAAGCAACTTGCAAAAACATTTGTTCGGAGCATCTATATGTACGGCTGTGAGACATGGTGCTTATCATAAAGTGATAAAAAAAGACAAGAGGCCTTTTAGATGTGGTCTTACAGAAGAATTCTCGGAATTTTCTGGAGATACGACGTCACGAACAATGAGGTTCTCAGCATAATCAAAGAAGATAGGCACCTAGTAAGAATCATCTTAGAGAGGCAAACCCGATGGATCGGTCACATAATGTGCCACGATGGTCTTCTTCACGACATTGTGGAAGGGATGGTTGAGGGTAGAAACTGCAAAGGGCGCCCTAGACGGGAGTATTTGCTGCAAATGTTCGAGGACATGAGTTGTAGCTCTTATGCTGAGCTAAAGAGGATTGCAGAGGATCGAGAAAATTTGAGATCGTGATGCAAGATTTTGTTGCTGCAAACCAATCCACCGGATTGATACTACGAAGACGAATAATTTAGATTTATTATCCACGAACTGATCTTCTGCGATACAAAATAAATCACAGGTACTTAAAGGCATTGATAATATTAAAACAATTATTGAATATAATTATCAAATTCCATACTCAAGAACAAAAAAATTAACTTAGTGTATTTTTATAAATAGTTATTTTTGTATGCTTCACAGACTTGCGTATAATAATTTGTAACTATTTTCAGTCATATTAATGGTTATAAAAGCCCGGATCATGACAAATATAATTTATTTAGTTTAAGTAGTATAGCAAAACTTTAAATTTAGCGTTTGTGTGTCATTTAGACGCCATCTGTTCAAAACCCGATCAGGCATAATTTTTTTAAATTTATTTAATCAAATTTAAGCTATATAAATACCCCCGGTAGGGCTGAGCTAAGGTATAAAAACTCTTTTGAATCTTTTAGTAAATATTAATTACGCATCTAAATATTCATCAAATAAAACAACTCTCAGACAGATATAACTTGAATGTAAAGTTTAAGAACTATCAACATATAATATTATCATTACTTAAATATACATATACTATACATAAAATTCTTTTTTCAACGTGTCAATCCAAGCACAAAAATAACGGCAGAAGCGGGATGCGAACCGCGGACCTTGGAAACCAACTATGCCCAGGTATTCATACCGCTCGGCGAACTGCGCCATTGCTATGCCTAGACTGACTTGCGTTGAAACTAGTATTTATATCATTGTTATCATCGTACGATAGATGTCGCTATAGTATATATTCAAAGTATGTATATTTTTATTATTATTCTTTCAGTCTTCATTTATTCACAAGCTTAATATTATTACTTTCCGGCAGTCTATTTATTTTAGTAAGTACCACTCGGGTCTCGAACCAAACTATAGACTGAATGGATGAGAAACGACTACTTATAGTTCCGACTCGGACTTTATAACCAATCATTTACCTGTGTTACTGATGGATAATTTTACCTTCTTGATATTGTCTCAAGGAGACATTATTATTATATAATATTATCATTCTACTGAGCTAAGCATTAAATACACATCAAAATGTGGATCACGGAAATCTCCAAGACTTAAATTTGACGTTCACTAAACATTATTTAATACAACAATACAGTCGTTATTCCCTTGCACGTGTTCACATAACAACACATTAAGTGCTTAGCTTCACTTCACTAGTTCACTAAACAACGCGATGAACTATGAAGTATTATCGTCTTTATGGATATTACAAAACTTGTACCGGGAATCGTGCGAAATAAATAAACTTTTCATAGTCGCGGGAATAATAAAATTATATTATTGCGTCGGCTACGCGATAGCGAGATTTTCTCCATGGCGACCTTTAAATATTTTTTATATTCTCCAATCTCCAAAGTGACCTCAAAATCTGCACAGCATTTTTGGTCTTATAGACGTTATTTCAGTTGAAAGTCTTATACTTATGTCTTAGGCGCAGAAATTGCTATATATAATTGTAAACGTTCGATATTGAAAATTTGAATTTTTCAGCCTAATTTCGGGAACGCCGTTTGGAGTCATTTTTCTAATTCCTGAACTGAAATACGACCGCGACATCTTTCGATATAAGAAATAAATTTTGTATTAACTCGTAAAAAAAAACTTGTAATAATTACAACATTCTCCCGGTGGGTTTCACTTAGAGTTAAAGTATTTTTGTTACCAGATATAAATAAAAAAATATTAAGAATTTATCCCACAATATATTTGTTGACGACATGTTTCGGCCACGTCGCGTGGCCATTTTCAATCCAATTAGTACAGTGAGTGTTGAAGGTGGATATGAATTGTGTGATGGGTATATGTGTGTTGGAAATCAATAATGTATAAGGGAATTCATTGATATAGATTAATTGCACTTAAGTAAGAATTCTAGGTAATTTTTCACGTTTTGTTACCATATCGAATATCGTGGGCTTGATACCCAAAGAAGATACAAAGAAAAATGTATTTTAATAGTTTTTTTTATAAATACCAATTTTTTGTGTGAATTTGATCCCGCACCCATGAAATGCCAGTAAAGTCCTATTATAAAAAAATGTGGTAAACAAATGTAGACTTTTTTGATTTATACACTTTGACTGTAATTTTACAGTGAGGGTGATAAAATTATAACACGAAGATTGAAGAAAAAAATCTTCTTCTTCGATCAACAATTCTTGGTGGAATTTCATAATATTCCAATTATTTTCAGAATTGTTTCTCACACGAACGCTTGTACATAATTGACTTGACAATGGTAAACCGACTTAGCCGAATTATGTAATCCGGTAATTTTTTTTTTTTAATAATTTCTTAATAATATTTTACTTTTATTTTGAGAATTTCGAAAGCCCTTTTTTATTTTATTCTTCTCTTCGGAATCAAACTCATGACCTCTGTATGTTAAGCAA
Source organism: Glossosoma conforme (assembly GCA_022606575.1). Taxonomy (NCBI): domain Eukaryota; kingdom Metazoa; phylum Arthropoda; class Insecta; order Trichoptera; family Glossosomatidae; genus Glossosoma; species Glossosoma conforme. Next base: position 911,542 of record JAGTXR010000047.1, read on the forward strand.
CGGCTTCACCTCTAAGCCATACCCGCCATCGGCATAAAGCAAAGCATATATAATAGCATTTTGCGCATCTCTTTGGCAGCAATTTGTAGTTATCACATGCAGCGGAAACAGATATCGAATGGAAAAATGAAATCGTGAAATTAATTAAGCCCTGATATTACTACATTAGAAACACATTGTAGTACATCGTGCGCGTGGTTCATGACAGATCATCGAAATTAAGCAATTTTGAGCACAGGCCAAAACATGGATTTATCATCACCTGTTATAAATTCAAATCAATTCAATTCATTTATTTCCTTCAATAACATTACATAATTTTTATATTTTTATTAATTATTGAAGTAATTAAATATAAGTGTTAATGTATTCAAAAATTTAGTATCAATGACCTCAAACTCAGAACTAGTCTCGGGATACTCACGCAAATAGTTGGACTTGCAACGACAAAAACCATGTCATAAGTATATCATGTTTGACACACAAATAACACGGCATTATTGATACAAAATCAAACGTCCAAAAACATTTCGTATCACTCAACACCAGCACTGAATCTGAAGCAATATTACAGTTAATATATCAATATCTTCACTTATGTTGGTTTCAACCACTGTTCACTGCGATTCTTTCGTCTTTTACGTATCCAGGGTTGAACGATGGTCCTTTCAGGCCACACTTTAGACTCCATGAGAGACTCCAAATAACTGCGTGTCGCTGGTCGCTTATCTCTACTAAGGACCAATTTTTCCAGGACTTCCAGGCATCGGTATGATCGTGCGATTTTAAAAAAAAAACGATTAACAAATAACCCATATATATGTTACTGTGTTTCTATTTTTGGAGGTTACAGGGAACCGTATTTATTCCCAGGTGAACCTTTGGCTGCAGATATGTCTTAAGACGAGGACAGATTTGTCTGACGGCAATTTATAGTAACCATATATTCTAGATATGAAACAGATATTAAACGACAGAATTCCTATATTCGTGTAATTGTTTCAGTACTAAAATTACATAACAAATAGTTCGCATCAGCAAGAGTAACAACATCAAGTTTTTTTTTACGCGTACAATTTATGCCCGAAGCGAAACGCCTGTCATCTTCATACTTTCATAAATACATTTCGCGCAATCTCTCCGAGCTTTCTTCGCGAAACATTTGCATTAATATGTTTGTATTGCTCCCGCTGAAAATCTGCCTATAGATGTAAAGCTCTGGGTCGGATTTCGCGAAAGCTTGACGTCTAGACCAGCGTTTTCTAAACAGTGGTACGCGAATTTCTGGTTAGTGGTACAATGAAAATAATCATATAATCATAGACCATTTTTTAAAAATTTATATTGCAAATGTCATAAAGATATGACAGAATATATACTTTGCTGTCGGGTATGGCTCAATGGTCAAAGCATTTGCTTGACAAGTCAAAGATTGTGGGTTCGCTCCCCGACAGAGACTAAGAACAAAAATATTTTTAATTGATTTAATTGAGTTCTAAAATTCTCCCGGTTGGTGTGAATTTGATGCCTCACCTGTAAAATGACAGTCATAGACTATTAATCAAAATTGTTGGTAGACGAAAGTCGTCCCGTGAAGACCACCCATTCATAGTAAATTCCTGTAATAATAAGGATGGTTCGTGAATGTCGGGCTGTAGTCTATGACGCTGGCGGATAAGCACTCTTCATGCAGTGCTTTACTATATGTAATATGGTAAGCGCCGTAGAATCCACAGATAGAGACATCAGCATTACTATCACTATCTGTCGATATTCTCCTGTATATGTTTACATAAAAAAAAATGCAATCGAATGCAAGACAGCACAACCGCCTGAAACTAGTATACTCTATGTTCTTCAGTCAGGACAACTGGATGCTGGAAATATGTAATGTTTTTGTGTTTGTGTGTAGGCTGGGCGATTGGAAGTGTATATTATCTGTAATTTGAGAAGATCTAGATTGTTTGACAGAAGAAGCATATATATTAGAAGAACATTTTGATATACTAGTCTGCTTCTTCTTCGTGTCAGTGACGTCAAATTAATTCTGCCCAGTATCTGGCAAAATCAATAGCCCGTGTGTTGCTCGACATTATGTTCTGATATGTGCAGCTTTTTGAGAACATGGAGCAGGATCTTAGGTGTGAGAGGCTCTGCAGGTCTCCACAGTCACATAATAGTGAGTTTCCTTACCGAAGCATTCTTCACCGCTCGAGGTTGTCTTTTGATCTACCAACTCCGGTTCTTAATCTATTCAGGGATTTCCAGGTTCACCAGTTACGGTTCTTGCCAGTTGGGAGGCTTTCCTTTGGAGTAATGAAATCATCTGATGCGACTTGTTGTCAGAGCTGGAGACTCTCATTCCCAGAGCCGGAATTGAGAGGTTGTGTGGATCTGAGAAAGCTGCTTCGCGACTTTTTTCTGGGTGGTAAGGGTATCTGATTATACAAGCAGTGGGACGGTTGGTTGATTGCCTTACGCACTTCTTTGGCGCATATGAGTTTGCGTCTTATGTTTGGTGTTGCGATACAAGCCAAGGGGTATAGTTTTTAAATGTGTGTTGGTTTGAGGCAGTCTGTGACGACTCTGCATGCATCATTCAGGGCAGTATCCACTTGATTTCAATGGGTTGATCGACCTCATACTGGTGCCGCGTATTCTCCAGCTGAGAAACAAAGTGCTAAAGCTGAGGTACGAAGAAGGGGTGGTTGGGCTCCCCAGTGAGTATTGGTCAGTTTTCAGATGAGGTTGTTTCTTGTTGCAACTTTCATACATATCATATGATCATAGACACTTATTTTTTATTTATATTGCCAATGTTATAAAGATCACATAATATTTTTAGTGCAATCGAATGCAAGATAGAAAAACCGGCTGAAAGTAGTATACTTTATTTTTTTCAGTCAGAACGACTGGATACTGCATGCCCGGAAATGTGTGATGTGTTTGTGTTTGTGTCTAGGTGTGTAGAGTGATTGAAAGTGTATGTTAACATCCTCTTCTCTTTCAAAAGGTTTTTATTATATCAGTCGCGTGAGGGCATGATGAGGAGCAGGTTAGCAAAACAAAGACTTTTTCTGAAGGACATTGACATATATTTACGATAAACTTTATAATTTTATGGTCCGACCTAGTAACAGCATTCGGCTGGCCCAAAATACAATATGCTCTCGCCGACAAGCAGGTCACTAGCGCTGTGAGTGGCAATCTATACTAACGCCAATATGGCGACACACATGTCTGACAAGCGAACATTCATAAGAGACGAAAGATTGTATATCGAGGTTTTCGATACCAGTCAGCAAGGGCTATATCATGCTGATATCAACGTTACCTATAATCTGAAAAGATTCAGATTGTGTTACAGAAGATACAAAGATATTGGAAGAGCATTTTTAGGGACCAGTGACATTAAGAAATAAAATTTGAAAAATGTCAGTTATCCGCATTATTGTACGCAGAAAACTTTTTCTCGACAATTTTGAATGCTAATTTAATAACGTTTGTTATAACAATTTTTACGATGATTTTTAACGAAGTGATTTACCAATATGTACATCAATCAGCACGTGAAAAGAGTTCGGAAACGCTGGTCTAGAGCTTTTGTCCGGACGAGCTTTCGTTCCTTGCACAGTGGCCCGAGCTTTACTGCTAATGAGATGCAAGTGGAGGCTGTCATAGTAGGACCTTCGCTGAAATATTTACATTTGTATAAACGGGGGACGCCCTGAGGGAGATTGAAGAAATTCGACGCCCCATAAAACAATCGTATTAAAGCGCGAAAGAAGAGCTTAATGCAAAAAGTGACCTGAGTCTGAAATAAAATTTTATTAAAATAAGTGTACCTACGAAAAACACTTCATAAATATCCAAAAAATATGTTATTTATTTAATTAATGTTAAAAGTGAGTAATTAACCAGTTGTGGAATGTCGGAATAATGATTCATTATTATTAATCAAGGAAGATAGGCACCTAGTAAGAACCATCTCAGAGAGGCGAGCCCATTGGATCGGTCACATCATGCGCCACGATGGTTCTTCACGGCATTGTGGAAGGAATGCTTGAGAGTAGACACTGTAGAGGGCGCCCAAGTATTTGCAGCAGGTGTTCGAGGACATGAGTTGTAGCTTTTATGCTGAGCTGAAGATGATGGCAGAGTATCGAAAGGAGTGGAGATCGAGATGCAAGATTTTGTTGCTGCAAACCAATCCACCGGATTGATACTACGAAGAAGATTAATACAGGATTAACAATAAAATATTTCCATTCAGATTATTTTTATTTTTTTGAATATATTTCGATTCTCTAATGTATTTTTTATTTGTAGATTCTTGTTCTATACCAATATTTTAATCAATTTATACACACATACAAGTCTACTGAAAGTATCAGTAGATCAAAGTATAAATACGTATAAATTTCTCGAGTCTTTAAGTGGAAGAATTGATCTTGATTGATCGCGTTATAGAACTAAGGTGCATAGTTCGTGGTTCAAATCCCAGCGTCTACCGTTTTCTCCGATATTTGACAAGAAAAATATTATAAAATTTGATGTTTGATGTAGGTTTATATGTGTGCATCAATTTATTTTCATTAGAAGTGACCCGGAGGTTACATTTAATAATAAAGATAGTCGGTATAAAATAAAACTTATGAATGAATAAAAATTAATTTAATCTCAAATAATAATATTACGATAAATGGGGTCGATCAGCCTACTGTAATCAAGTGGATACTGCCCTGAATGATGCATGCAGAGTCGTCACAGGCTGCCTCAAACCAACACCCATTTCTAAACTATACCCCTTGGCTGGTATCGCACCACCGAACATAAGACGCAAAGTCATATGCGCCGAAGAAATGCGTAAGGCAATCAACCAACCGTCCCACTGCTTGTATAATCAGATACCCCCAACACCAAGATTGAAGTCTCGAAGCAGCTTTCTGAAATCCACACAACGTCTCACATCCGGCCCTGAAAATGAGAGACTCCAACTCTGGCAACAAATCGCACCAGAGGATTTCATTACTCCAAAGGAAGGCCTCCCAACTGTCAAGAGCCTTGACTGGCCGACCTGGAAATCCCTAAACAGATTAAGAACCGGAGTTGGTAGAACAAAGGACAACCTCGAGCGGTGGGGAATGCTTCGGCAGGGAGAGACACTATTGTGCGACTGTGGAGACCTGCAGACCGCCTCACACCTACGATGCTGTTTCATGTGCCCATCAAGCTGCACATCTCAGGACCTAATGTTGGGCAACACACGAGCTATCGATGTTGCCAGATATTGTTAAAAAAAATTGACGTCGCTGACACGAAGAAGAAGAAGATTATAATAAATAAAAATACTATCACTGGGCCAGCGCTATGTAAATAATAAAACAATGGTTGGTTTCAAAAGTTCGCGGTTCGAATCTTATCGTCTGCCGTTTTTTTCTACAATAATGATGAGAGAAATGACACTTAGATTATATTTGCTGTAGATTTGCATGTAAGCAACAAAATAAATATATATTTTTATAATTCGTCCTAATTTACAATTGTTAAAAATATATACCTGTCTATATTTATATTTTATTTAAACGAATATAAAGATAATGATAGTTACAATTTTAGTGATAATAAATACATTTAATTTTTTATTTTTTTTAGATTCGCTTACCACGCCACTTTAAGAAGAATCTTGTGTGTGAAATATGCATTTTTTATTTTACAAAATAGCGTGCACTAAGCGACAAGAAGAAAAATACTATAAAATTGCACATAGGATTATATTGCATAAAAGTCAGTATGGTATAAAATTTACATATGCACCAAAATTGGTTTCCTGAAATCTGACATACGTCGTTCATCATTTGAATGACAGAGTCCAACGTGCATTTATTATCAATTTAAAAAGTTCGAATGATTTGAATTTGGAACACTTCAGATGTTTTTAATCGGCGACGGCGAAAATAATTACAATCTCCCGCCGAAACACTTGAAGCGATACGAAAGCATTAAATGAAATAATCCAGTGTTGCCAGCAGTCGGTAAAAAATTAACCCAATTATTCACGTTTATTACGTTTTTTTATTGGTCTCAATTTCTACTCGAATTATCCGCCCCCCGCGGCGAGAGGTCCCAAGCGCCATGGGCCGCGCGCACGGAACAAGCGCCCGTATTGCTGTGCGTGGCACGTACTCGCTTATAATTGCATTTGCGTGCGTAATTTAACTTCCTGGTACGGAACACTTATAGACGGGTAAGGTACACACTGCCTTCACTCACAAGTCTCGATATACAGGATGATTATGAATTGTCATTATTTTTAGTTAAACTTAGACTGATTGAATAATAAAAACCATAATATTAATACTATGAATATATAGTACAGAGACATCTATCGTTTTAGTATTTTAACAACAATACATTAAGTTTCGCGTATTTGTCCAGGCAGATAATGGTCGAATGGACAGCGTGGTGTGTAGGATAGAGCAAAGGTGCCACGCTCGAGGTTCATATCCCGCGACTGCCGATATTTTTTCTGAATAAATTCATACGTAAAAATTTGATCTAGAATAGTATGTGTGTATTCAATTACTTTTAAATTAAAGTTATTTATTTCACGTTATTTATATTCAAACCACTTTGAGATCTATTTCTTTATTTTAATTGTTTCTTTCTTGCTATATTCGTTACAAATCTGGAAGCCACTTCAAATTGTAGCCACTCAGTTCTGTCCATTACCGCTGTCGATGGTGTTGTCGCCTGGGAGTCTCTGCCATTTCTTGAGAGGACCTTCTTGAACTACTGCTTAGATCAGACGGTCGCTAGCTGTTGAACTACATGAAGTTTATCGTTGAAATAACACTTGCGGTCAACGAGGCCGACATAAAATAGTCAAAGAAAGTAAAATTAAATATTTTGTCTCCTCCATTAATATTACTTTGTGTATAATTTTCAGGGAGACACGCGTAACCATTAACATCCTCCTCTCTCTCAAAAAGGATGTTTTTTCGTCACGTGATTGCAGGATTAGGAGCACATTGATAACACAGACTTTTTCAGAAGCACATCGACATATATTTACGTTAAAACTTTACAAGCTTCCGGCCAGGCGGAATGACATGCCGCCGGCCGTTGGCGGTATGTCATTGACGTATATTTACGATAAAACATAACAAATTTATAGCTCGACCTAGCATTCGGCCGAGCCACAGTACAATATGCTCTCGCTGACGGGCGGGGCACAACTGCCGCGCTCGCGATGTCTCTCGCCCAGCGCTACTAGTGGCGGTCTATATAACTAGTTTAAAAAATAGCAGACACATAAATGTATGAAAAGCGGAATGAAATAAGATACAAAAGATTGTATATCGAGGTTTTCGGTACCAGTCAGCAAGGGCTACATCATGCTGATGTTACCATTTTTTTTTCTTGATATAAATAAATATAAATGCTGCCCATGGCATATACTTGGATATTTCAGCACCTAAGTTTCACCTTGAAACATACATGGCTTACAATAACCACTATAACAGGAGCCCAATGGTTTGAAGAGACAACAGCTGTAGTATCTGAAGCATATTTTAAGTGTCTTAAAATCGTTTTTCTATTAAAATTCGATGATATACCAGATCCTCTTGACGCTTGCACCAATTTTATTCTAAGGATCGGTTAAACCTTATTACTTTTAAAATTCTCCTCTTTTTAAAAGGTCAGTTCAGTCCCGTGGTGGCAGGATGAGGAGCAGATTAATAACACACAGACTTTTTCTGAAGCACAATGACATATATATTTACGATAAATTTTACAATCTTCCGGACCAGGCGGAATAACATGCCGGGCCGGCCATAATACGACCCTCTCGGCCGTTGGCGCACCCTCACTGCCGTGCGGTGCCGTGGTCTGTCCAGTGGTGATCAACGTAACTAGTCCATAATGCCAATATGGCGCCACATACATGTACGACAAGCGAACATAAATAAGAGATGAAAGATTGTACATCGACGTTTTCGGTACGAGTCCGAAAGGACTATATCATGCTGATGTTACTTTTTATCTTGTTCTAATATTAATATAAATCAAGTTATTTTTACGTCGATTGCAGTTTTTCTCTATATGAGGAATTCCGACTGACGTGGATTAATATAAAATTAATATTAGAATATATACAAAAAAAAATTCTTCACGCACACTCTGTAGTAGTGGTGCTTTTGAATTCGATATAAAACTCTAGGTACGACGTAACACTTTGTAAGCTGTAGGAATTTGAAGATTATTTATTATCTTTATTTTTAATCGTTTTTTTACTAGTTACTAGTAAATATTTTTACAAACGCTTAACACTATTTTTGTTGTATGATAAAGTTTGTGTGGTTGGTAGATCTTTATTCTCCTCACATTCATAACATATTATTCCTTCATGAATAAAGTGATCTCTCCAGTACAGCCTTTTCAATTTATTATTTTCCATATTTTTTTCTAATTTTTATTTAATTCTTTCTTTCAGAAACTTACAAATACAAATATATTTAATACGAACCTGAAATAAGATATAATACATGAGATACAATTAAGTATTTACTATTATTAAAAACTATAATAATGTTAAAAAGTCCCGAATCTGGCTAAGCACAAGACTCCACGAAATTACTTTGATAAATAAATGTGTGGAGCTCATGTCAAAACTGGGCTTCTCTCAATTGGAATATATCAATATTCGAGGCGATATGGTTGAACAGTCTGATCAATCCCCCAAGAGGCAAGGTCTCTGGCAGATTAAAATTATCTCTAGGAAGAACAAACAATCTGTGCCACCTTATCATTAAATAATTATCACGGACAAACAAACCGATTTCTAACAAAATATCAGGATTTCTAAACACGCCGCGCACTAGCCAAAAGAAATGTGTACCCAAGCACACATCTCTTCTAGTTCTTAATTCATTGTATCCCAGCATACCCCGTATAAAGTTAGATGGGTACAACCCCGAATAATATCCATACATCGTCATGTAAAGAAACCTCAAAATCAAAAATTTATCAGTTTGGTCTTAAGGGCTGGCTTTACAAAGCACGCAATAAGCAACAGGTGTTTCTAGCTCAATGTTTTTGTCCTTTCAATTTTTTCAAATAAGGTAACTATAACCTTAATAGCCTTCTTGATCTTCTCCATCTAACGAAATCTTCAACCCTACAAACTTAACATAAATGTACTATTTAAAATATGCCATGGTATATTGCGCCAATCCATCACTCCAAACTAAATAATGCTGGCTTTCAATGCATAAGATTAATTATCTGATGAAATATTTGATCGACAAATGACACAAAATATACCTCGTATTTCCAAGTCTCCGTGCTACTATCCTGGAGATTATTGGGAAAAACTCACTTTCAAGGTGTACCTCCTGGTGCATAGATATCTTAGAACAATTCTTAAGCAGTAATAAGTGTCATAGTTCTACAGGAATTTGAAGTAATGATATGCTCCAAAAATGAAATATATAAGAAAAAATAAAAAAAATTCATAAGATGCCTTATATTTTTTTATGAAAATATGTATATAATACATTAAAAAATATATGTAAACACATACAGGAGAATGGTGACAGATGGAATAGTGATTCTGAAGTCTCAGCTGTGGAATTCTATGACGCTTACCATGTTGCATATGGCTAAGCGCTGCATGTGAAGTGTTGATCCGCCAATGTTATAGACAACAGTCCGAGATTCACGAATCATCCTTATTATTACACAAATTTACTATGAATGGGTGGTCTTCACCGGACGACTTTCGCCTACGACCAATTTTAATAAATATGTTATGTCTGGTATTTTAGAGCTGAGAAATCGATTGAAAATTCATTATTTTATCTCTGCCGGGGATCGAACCCACGATATTTGGTTTGGAAAGAAAACGCCTTCACCATTGAGCTATACCCGCTGGCATATCTATCTCCCTCTAGCAATATTCTAACGTATGCGTATATTTTGTTGCCTGAAATTACTTTCCTTGTATTGGACGCTGAAAGCAAAGCATGCGACTCGAGGCGGCAGTTACTTACCGGCCCTGAAAAGAACAAGAATCGAGATTTTCAGCGAGTAATATGAAATCACTTGCAGCTTCGATTCAATTGCTCGATAAGTTAAGCTCCATCGTTGCTGAAGGCTGCACGGGAGCTTTCATCGGACGATTGAGTGCAGATGAGATCCGTACAGAACAAGGGCGTGACTAAAAAAAGTGCATAACGGCTCAAAAGCAAAAAAAAATATTATTTGGATTTTATTTTTTATTAGAATATTTTTCAATCATCTTTGTAACTAGTATCAATCCGGTGGATTGGTTTGCAGCAACAAAATCTTGCATCTCGATCTCCATTCGTCTTGATCCTCCGCAACCCTTTTCAGCTCAGCATAAGTGGTTTTATAAATTTTTCGGTTTAATTTTTCAATATTCTAATCTTATTTAATAGATCATTCACTATTTTTAAATATAATGAGTAATTAAATACACACATACAATTCTACATCAAAGTTTTAGGCATCAATTCATTCATATAGTCTATCCAATGAAGAAAGCAGCTTGTTTTTATTAAAATTTCTAATTTATGTGATGTTAGAATGAATATTTGGTTTTAGATATACTTTTTTCAATTTTTTTTCTGTAAGCGCATGCAGGAGAGCACAGCCGGTCAAGACCAGTGCACTCTATGACGCCCAGCCAAGGAGGCTGGACGCTGCATTCGGGAAACCTGTGTTGTGTTCGTGGTTTGTGTGTGGGTTGGGGAGATTGCAAATGTATATTTATCTGTTTCTTGAAGAGATCCAGATTGTAGGAAGGAGGAAACAAAGACGCTGGAAGAGCATTCCATAGCTTATCGGTGGCATTACGGAAGGAGCTTTGGAAGCTGCCAGTTATTGGTCGACATATAATAAAATACTTTCAGATATTAATAAATAAATGAAAACACAAAACTATAATTATTTATAAACGTTTATTGTTCTTGCTGTTGGGTCTTCAATTATTTAGCTGATTTGTTGGACAAAATGTATTAAAAGTATACCATGAAAATCCGGCGAAATGTATTTCATGTATAGATAAAAATTTAATTTTTATATCTTAATGTAAAAATAATTATTTTAAGTAATTTGCCCACAGCGCTTATTGCATTAATAAAATAATCGAAGGCATACCGGGAAAAACCAACCTGGAGAGAATTTGTTATTGTACATTAATAAGAATGGTGATTTTTACCACATTTCTTGCATTATTTTTTAAAAAAAATATTCAGAAGCAAATAAGTGAAGTAAAAACTAGGGCGCTTAACCAATGCATCCTCCCTGTATTAACTTATGGCGCAGAGACGTGGAATCTGACAGCAAGTCTTACCCATAAAATTAAAGTCACCCAGCGTGCTATGGAGAGATCCATGCTCGGAGTGTCGCTAAAATATAGAATCCGAAACGAGGAAATACGCAGAAGAACTCAAGTAGTGGATGCTACCCAACGAATAGGCATACTCAAGTGGCAATGGGCAGGACATATCTGTCGAAGAGACGACGGTCGATGAGGAAGAAAAGTATTGGAATGGCGCCCAAGAACTGGCAAACGAAGCATCGGTCGACCCCCTACAAGATGGACTGACGATATAAGAAGAATAGCGGGAGTGACCTGGATGCGGAAGGCGGAGGATCGAAGAGGATGGAGACTCATGCGGGAGGCCTACGTTCAACAGTGGACGGACACAGGCTGATGATGATGATGGTGAAGTGAAGTAAAGTAAATTAACTAGTGGTACAAATTGCAAGAGCATTGGGTTTTACATTCGCTTAAGATACTTTATAAATAAGCATTTATTGTACTAATTGTGGACAGCGCAGTGTGTAGGATAGAGCAAAGGGTGCAACGCTCGAGGTTCGATTCCCGCGTCTGCCGATATTTTTTCTGAATGAATTGATACGTAAAAATTTGATGTAGTATTGTTTGTGTGTATTTGATTACTAAAAAATATATTTGTAATGAAAAAGTGGTATTGAAAAAATAAAGACAGTATGACAAAAATTATTTTAACCTTGACATTTTCATTTGACAGTCTTTCTAACGAAAAATACATTTTCATAACCTTTCTCTCTCTATCTCACAATATATAAAGTGCTTGAATCAGCAACTACTTAGGGACATTGGACAAGATCTTTGATGTGATTTGTCAGTTTGATAGTCCCCACAGTTGCACAGCAGTGACTCTCTTTTATGCGATACTCGAATGCATTTGACATATTTTCATCAAATATAATCTTTAATCCTTTATCTCCACACAGTTCCCTGTGAAAATGATACTATTTAAGCTTTAATTTTTAACCCCGAAACAACAAAAACAAATCCAATAATAAAAATTAAATCTTGCAGTTTAATCCGATCATTTTTTAAATGTAAATTTTGATATGGTTTTTTGACAAATTTCGCACGTAGATAAATTAGTCGTTGATTTACCTGAAAGTGCGCTACTGAACCAGATTAAGACTTAGGGCCTTAGTTAAATTAAGCTTGGTCTAGCTCACCGAGGCGAGCGCTGCAGGTGCAGTTCGACCAAAGGGCAGACAAGGCTAACAAACTTATGGAATACTTTTTATGACGTTGGGGTAACTCTATTATTAGAGAGCGAAAAAGCTCGAGGAAATTGCAAATTTTTTAAGTGAATTGTCTACAACCGAGTTCTGAACGCTTTTTTGTGGATTCTTAATGGCTGGTAATCTTTGGTTAGTCTTAATAATGTCATAACTGTAAAATAATAAAGGAAAAAATGATAATTTAATAAAATAAGCACAGTTGACGTCATTGTAACTTAAAAATCATTTTTTCACAACTATTTACGGAATATTTTTATGGCTTGAATACTGTTATTCAACAAATGAATGATTATTGCTTTTATTAGCGTGCCGCAGAGCATAGCTGACCAAGATCAGTGCACTCTATGACGCTCAGCAAGGGAGGCTGGATGCTGCATGCGGGAAACGTGTGTTGTGTTTGTGTTTGTGTGTGGATTGGAGAGATTGCAAGTGTATATTTATCTGTTTCTTGATATCCAGATTGTAGAAAGGAGGAAATAAAGATGCTGCAAGAGCATTTTAAAGCTTACCGGTGGCATTAAGGAAGGAACTTTGGAAACTGCCAGTTCTTGGTCGACACACATTAACCGTGTATGGATGTTCGGCAAGTGTAAGACGAGCTTTTCGGCTGTAGGTGGGTGCAAGAGGAATTAGCACTTTAAGTTCCAAAGAGCAGCGACCGTTGTTATAACGGTAGACAAGACTAAGTGAACCAATATTACACCTGTGTTCCATTGATTGCAGGTTATACGTAAGAGTGACATTGTTTATCAAACGAATCGTTCTTCTTTGAACTGAGTCAATTAAGATGAAAAGGTATTTTGGGGCTCAAATCCAAAGGTTACTGCCGTATTCAAGAATAGGTCAGATTTGTCCTTTATTTAGAAAAATAAGTTGTTTACCGGTGAAATACCGACGTGATCTATATAATACACCTAATTTTTTGGAAGCCAGACCGGTTTTATACTTGTAAGATTATATTTACTATTGTGATTAAATTTACTCGTTTCGGCATATCAAATCGACACATAGGTTATAAACTAACGTTAAAATAATATTGTTTAAAGTTAAATTACTATTCGAACAACCTAATACAGACGTTGCTCAAAGATTGCCGAATTATCTATTTGTATGCCGTCAATCTGCGTTAAAAGAGAGATTTCCTTTTGCAGTTTAGAGGCATCGAAATAGACACATCACAGCCTCTTTTTATTCAGTTTCAAACGGCATTATCATTTACTTTTCATTGTGGGTAGCGCTAATTGCTTTCACATCATCTTCAACAAAGGCACGCCTCGGTACATTTCACCCCTTTCCGCCACCCGTTTGCCCCATTCCCGTACCTTTCACCCCCTTTTTGCCACCTTTTCGTGCCTCCGTTCCGCCTTTTCGCCCCATTCTTCTGAATTTTCGCTCCTCTCCACTACCTTTTTGCCCCTTTCCCGCGCCCTTCCGCCCATTTCTCAGTTTAATTAAAATTCTCGTAATGAGTCTTCACTACATTGCGGTGGGACTTAACCTTAAAAATTCAATGTACGGAAACATTGCGATTCCATCGGATACGACTTCTTCATTTGCTTTGAAAGTTATTAATGGAGTTTCATTATTCTGAAATTGATGGTGAAAAATGAACACCATTTCAACAGTATTCTAAAGAATCTCACTTCTCTTATTTAAAAATACTTTTTTTTGTTTTGAATCATATTAAATTATCGCGCTTAAGAACATGGTAATGTTTTATTTCTTTTGGCAGTTGTTCCATATAATTTTGGTACAACTGTCAACTTTAGTTTCATATTTAGCCGCGATAATCTTTGTGGCGCTGACTGTGACTGTGCCCGTCAGCCAGCCCGTGCCCTCGAGATTCTCCGCCCGACCGCTGCCCACGATACAACATGTTAGGGTCGAGCGGGGAAAACTAAGTCCTAGCTGTGAAATAAACGAGAATTGTGCTTCCAAACGAGATCTTTGCTTTGCGTAACATTTTTTGTACACAAAGTGTTTTTGGATAATTATGTTACAAGATTTGTGTGCAATTAAACTATAAACCATTGTAGCAAGATTTACTCTTATATATATCATATCGATTCGCATTTAAATAAGTTTGAAATGATTCCCTTTCATTCTTAATATTTACACCTAAGCATGTTATATGTTTTTAATAAATAAGGTTCCATTAAAACTAAAACAACATTTAACAATACTAAAAATTACAGGTAAAGGTAGGGAGTTTATAAGTGAAGATTGTAAGTGTGATTTATGTGAGTAAGCCGAAGTTTTTCATTTAAAAAATTTTATGATGTCGTTTAATTTTTTTTAAATAAGTTATATAACTAATATCAAACGATACTGTAAAAATTATTATGCACCCTATTTTATATTTTATTAATGACATATTTATTTACTGGAAATATTCTACTAGTAATAAAAAAAATGTCAATCATATTTCTTTGTCATGATTTCATCATCATCATCGTGTATCCGTCCACTGTTGAACGTAAGCCTCCCACATAAGTCTCCATCCTATTTAATCCTCTGCCTTTCGCATCCAGACCACCCTCGCTATTCTTTTTATGTCGTCAGTCTATACTTTATACAATTTTTATAAAAAAAAATCCTTCGATGACATTACAAAATATATAAGATGTTAATTCGTCATTGAAGTATCAACGTAAGTGTGATGATGTAAGTGTATTGACAATTAAATCTCAACAACCTCACACTCAGAACAAGTGTCGAATTCATATATCTTGCAGGGGGTTGGTAAATGCTTCGTATGCCAGTTCTTGGGCGCCACTGCAATACTTATCTTCCCTATCGACCGTTGTCTCTTCAACAGAAATGTCCTGCCCATTGCCACCTGAGTGTGCCTTTTCGTTGTGCAGCCTCAATTACTTGAGTTCTTCTGCGGATCTTTTAGTGACACTCCGAGCATGGAGTATTCAATAGCACGCTGGATGACCTTCATTTTTATGGGTATGACTTGCTGTTACATTCCACGTCTCTGCGCCAAAAGTTAATACAGGGAGGATGCATTGGTTAAACGACATAGTTTTAAGACATTTCGGAATTTTCTTTTTCTTCTTCTTCTTCTTCGTGTCAGCGACGTCAAACTATTTTTTCTCAATATCTGGTAACATCGATAGCTCGTGTGTTGCCCAGCATTAGGTCCTGAGATGTGCAACTTGTTGGGCACATGGAGCAGCATCGTAGGTGTGAGGCGGTTTGCAGGTCTCCACAGTCGCACAATAGTGTCTCTCCTGCCGAAGCATTCCCAACCGCTCGAGGTTGTCCTTTGTTCTACCAACTCCGGTTCTTAATCTGTTTAGGGATTTAGGTCGGCCAGTCAAGGCTCTTGCCAGTTGGGAGGCCTTCCTTTGGAGTAATGAAATTCTCTGGTGCGATTTGTTGCCAGAGTTGAGTCTCATTTTCAGTGCCGGATGTGAGAGGTTGTGTGGATTTCAGAAAGCTGCTTCGAGACTTCAATCTTGGTGTTGGGGGTATCTGATTATACAAGCAGTGGGACGGTTGGTTGATTGCCTTACGCATTTCTTCGGCGCATATGACTTTGCGTCTTATGTTTGGTGGTGCGATACCAGCCAAGGGGTATAGTTTAGAAATAGGTGTTAGTTTGAGGCAGCCTGTGACGACTCTGCATGCATCATTCAGGGCAGTATCCACTTGATTACAGTGGGCTGATCGACCCCACACTGGTGCCGCATATTCTCCGGCTGAGAAACAAAGTGCTAAAGCTGAGGTACGAAGAAGGGGTGGTTGGGCTCCCCAGTGAGTGTTGGTCAGTTTGCGGATGAGATTGTTCCTTGTTGCAACTTTCTGTTTGGTGTTGCTGCAATGACGCCTGAAGGTGAGGGTGCGATCTAGAGTGACCTGAGGTATTTTGGATGGTCGCTATGTTCCAGTACTCTACCTTCCCACGTGACACGAAGCTTTCTGTTAGCTTCCCTGTTTCTAAGGTGGAAACAGCAGACTTGTGTCTTTGATGGGTTAGGTTTGAGATGGTTGGTTTCGTAGTTATGGGACATCTCGTTGAGTCCCTGGCTTAGGATGTCCTCAACTTCTTCAAACGTTACTGCTTGTGCTGCCAAACCTAAGTCATCCGCATATATGAAAGACTTTGTGTCTTTAGGGGTGGGTTGGTCGTTTGTATATATATTAAATAGTATAGAGCAAGTACACTGCCTTGTGGTAAGCCGTTCTTTTGGTTACGCCATCGGCTGGTTTTTCCCTGAAAATCCACTGCGAATCTCCTGTTATGCAGCATAGCCGCGATCATCTGCACTAGCGAAAAGTCACCTGTCATTCTGTACAATTTACTGAGGAGTACACTATATCGTATGCACTGTTAAGTCGACGAATACCACTCGGTCACTTTCCTTAGTTCGAACCCGTTTTCGATATGTTGGGTCAGGTTTAGTACTTGCCCAGTGCATGACTTTCCGGGTCGGAAGCCCGCCTGCTGGGGTATCATTTTAGGTTCGATAAAGGGGTTGAGTCGATTAAGTAGTATTCGTTCGAAGATTTTAAACATATGGCATAGTAAAGATATTGGGCGGTAGCTTTTAGCATCATCAGGGTTTTTCCCCGGCTTTAAAATGGCTATGATCTTGGACTTTCTCCATATTTTTGGGATTTGACTGCCGATCATGCAGGCATCAAACATTTCAAGGAGCCATTTTTTAGCCTGGGGCCAAAGTGTTTTATCTGTTCTACGCATATATTATCCAATCCAGCCGCTTTTTTGTCTTTAGCGGCTTTGATAGCACACTCCAGTTCAGCCATTAGGAAGGGTTTTGACAGATCGCATTTTCGCTTTAAAAATGTACTTAAGTTTTCCAAACATTGTATTTGATTTATTTACACTATAATATGGAAAAAGAAAAAAAGTAAAACTAGTTGCTAGGTTAATAAATAATACATAACAATAAGTAAGTAAGAAATTTGATTATGAAACAAGTTTCGAACAAGAAGGATCAATAACATTTTATGTACTTTAATTTCTTACGCACTTACAGTAATGGTTATGCGTACGACTGAAACTTCTCTGTTGTGTCATTGAATATTAATGAAAAATTTAGATTATTTCTATCCCTCGGGGGGGTTTCTGGATGTTGGGTTTTGTTTTTATTTTCTCAACTTACCGCTAAAAGAATTTCCGCAGGGCCCGGGGCCTGAAAACCTCAAAAATTCGCGTAATTTGATTAATAGAAATATTTTCAAAATATTCGGCCGCTCGCTTTCGCTTCTGAAATAAGCCGTCTCTGAGCGACGACAATCGCTGAAACGAATTGCTGAAAAACTTTGCAGGAATTCAAACACGATATTAATAATGAAATACATAACATTTTCAGGAATTAAATTAATTTTCTGTAGCATGATCGTATAACGTTTATTTTGATAATCGATCACAAAATTCTCTTGAATCCATTTCTTTTATAATAATTGCTTATTAACAACATATTTAAATCAATCGTTTTTCGGACTGAAAACTGTTCTAGACACTTACTGTTATTACGAAGGCCGCTGCTTCTCTGCACTTGTTACACATCCATACTATGTCAATATATGTCTACCAAAAATTACAGTTTTTTTTTCAAAGTCTATTATTAAATTCTTATAAAATAATCTTATAGTACTTCTGTTTTTTGTTTCATACATTCTGCATATTTTCCATATGCGGCGACTTTCAACGACGAAATAAAAAAATTAAAGTCCAGTGTATTCCTTTTACACTAGTTTTGGTGTTGCTCACTAAACGTCATTACTCAACGTCATCGTCATCATCATCATCATAATCATCATCAGCCTGTATCCATCGACTGTTGAACTTTAGCCTACCACATGAGTCTTCATCCTCTTTGATTCTCTGCCTTCCGCATCCAGGTCACTTGGACAGTGTCAAATGGCTCTGAAAACAATGCCTTTATAAGTGTTCCCAAGGAGTAGGTACAAAGCAACCGATCCATGGGTAAGTTACGTTACATGTCCAAGTGGGGTCAATATTAGTACACATAGTTCAAATTAATTAATCACACAATACGTGTGATCGCATAGTCTAATTAATTTGTATTGTGGAATACGTGTAATGTGACCAGGTATAATATAATCAACAATATAATTACGTTACCGGATATGTGCTGTGGGCGCTATGGGCTGAAACGTTTTGTATACACTGTACATCATCAGATGGTCACTCAATTGATAAATACAGGGGCTACCAACTATTCAGGACATCTTTCTATTGGAAGCAGTTCAAAGTTCATAAGGTAATACGAGGGTTATCCGTAATATAAGATTCCCAGTGATTTTTCACAATGTAAAACATGTTTAATTCCATGATTTTTACCTATTTTTCTACATAGTCGCCACTGTGGTCAATGCATTTTTGCGTGCGGTATACGATCTTTTGAATGCCCGAGTAAAAAAATCTGCCCTCATGCCACGCAGATACCTGAGAACCGCTTCTTCCAGCTATTCTCTGTCGCAGAAATGCGTACCACCCAGGTGAGCAGTCTAAAATAATAACTATGTACTGCTTCCAATGGAGAAATATCAATTACAAGACATGAAACTGTTCCCGTTACTACTTTTAGCAATGATAAGAAAGATAAATTTATCTCTGGCTTATACTCTTATACTGTACGCGTTGCTACACTTCAAAATAGATAATATTATACATATTTGCATGGATTTTAAAAAAAATATTCGATTTTTTTTCCAATACTCTAATCTTATTTTATAGATCATTCACTATATTTCAATATTATTAATAATTAAATATATACCTGTACATACAATTATACCTCAAATTTTATACGCATCATCCCGAGTGGTACTTACTAAATAAATAGACTGTCGGAAAGTAATATTAATTTATAAAAAAAGCTTGTGAATAAATGTTGACTGATTGAATTATAAAAATATATATACTTATATATATTCTCTGAATATATAATATAGAGACATCTTTCATTATACGATGGTAACAATGGTATAATTATAACTTATTTCGCGCAACCGTTCAGGCAGGAGATCTGAATGAACTAATGCGTATAAAATTTGAGGTTTATTTGTATGTATGTATATATTTAATTACTTATACATATTTGCAGTTGAAAAATTATGTTTTTTTTTTCTTCTTATATCCGTTCCATATTTGAAACATATGGACAACACAAAATGCCGCTACTCAAATCTGTCTAATGTCACTGTCCATCTTATTCTTAGTATCAATCCGGTGGATTGGTTTGCAGCAACAAATTCTTGCATCTTGATCTCCACTTTTCTCGATTCTCTGCAACCCTCTTTAGCTCAGCATAAAAGCTACAACTTATGCCCTCGAACACTTGCCGCAAATACTCCTGTCTAGGGTGCCTTCTACTGTTCAATTCGTGTCTTTATACATTTCAGGATGTGAATGTCTATTGAGGAACATATTACATAATATATGTTCCCCTTTAAGTACATAATATATGTTCCTAAGTAAGCCGATGACGATATTTTTTTTCGCTTGCATTATTATTGTTTTTATTTTCCATGTCGTGTACCATGATAGTCGTATATTATTTTAAATTTCTACCTGGAAACATACATAATTCTTGACGACCTCCAAGTTAGGAGCCTGGAGATTAGAAGAGAAGGCTCAGTAGTATTCGAGGCATATTTTGGGCCATTTGTTAACTGGAATATTTAAAAGAGTGATTTATTAGCTCAAATTCCCGACGTAATTATAAACATTTTCAAAATTGATGAACATCAAAACCATTTTAATCTGTTAGTTGGTAATCATTTTTTTATTATTTTTATATCAATATGCCACTCAAAAGGCCGGGTTCATTTCGTCTTAAGACCTAGGCATCTGCTTTGGGAGTTATCGGGAACCATATATTTAATTTATTATAGGGTTGAGCCACCCCTTAAGAGCAAAACAAATTTTCCAGGCTTCGGGAGAGTCGGGTTTATTCTTCCAATCTCCTTTAAAATGCTCTGATAATTGTACATCCAAATATTTATCTGGTACTACAGCCGCAGTCTATGCAAGTTCTCAGGCTCTTACACTGGAGGCTCCCTGGAACCATCTACATTCTTCATCTTCAGGATACAGGAGTTCTACGACAAGGCATCGACAATACGAGCTTACAGAACGCCAATTTGCAGCGTCTTATTCTAAAGTGAATTTTCATATGAAAATATGTTGACATCAGCATAATGTAGCCCTTGCTGACTGGTACCGAAAACTTCAATAAACAATCTTTCGTCTCTTATTTCTGTTTGCTTGTCATACATTTTTGAGTTGCCATATTGGCATCTTGGACAAGTCCACTCATGGGTATGTTAGTTATATAGTTTGCCACTGACAGCGCTGTTGTTGGTGTGCTGACGGCCGAGAAGGTCACAGTACGGCCGGCAGTCATTCCGCCTAGGCCAGAAGCTTGTAGAGTTTATCATAAATATATGTCAATGTGCTTCTGAAAAAGTATGCGTTATCAATCTGTTCCTAATCCTGCCATTACGCAACGGAATAACGCCTTTTAAAAGGGAGGAGGATGTTAATGTCTTGGTACAATACATATAAAATGGCAATTGAGATAACTGAATGGTGTCAATTTTTAATCACCATATGCTTTTAATATAGAAAAAAGAATAGAACATATTTAAATGACGTTGTTCTCAGTGATATAGTATAATAGCATGTTGACAAATAATGATATCAGGCCTGTTAAAAGGTCAAAGAGGGCACCTCTTGCGCGACCCCAGATTGAAAACATCTGAATCGTTCCATATCTGATCAATTCAAATTAATAGCGCAGACTCTCAAGTCTGTTTATTCGCCGGATCTCTCAATTAATCCGGGGTTAATTTATTGCGATAATCAAGTCTCATCCCATTGAGTATCTCAATCACACCTTGTCTCTGAATAACCTTTGTTAAATCCCTTTTAAGAAAATGATACCTTTATTTTTTTGCAACACCTTACTGTAGTGTAGCAAGCTTTGAAAAATCTTTACATTTCGCTTTGTAAAATTGTAATTTTTCAATCAAGATATGAGGCTTTGTTTCATGTTGATGCCAATCCTATTGACTGAAATATAATGAATCTTTGCAAAGTTTGGTTAAGCCACGCCTTAATCGGGCTGGTCACATGATTTCCTTAAAAAAAACATTCATAACCAACGAAAGATGGTTATGAATATCAATGTCTATTTATCTTCATATTTATCATATAATTTGTATGAACGTACTTTTTCACACTTTTTATGCCATTTTTTGTAGAAGTTAAGTTTAATCGTATGATAATATTTTGGATAAACCAGCCGCATATTGCTTTATTTAACCTAACAAAGCCTACACAAATTGTAACGATTTAATTTGAATAAGAAAAATCATGTTATTTTGTTCTAACATCCTCCTCTTTCAGTTCATTGTAGAATTGCGTGGTGGCAAGATGAAGAGCAGATGAACAACACACAAACTTTTTCAGAAGCACATATATATTTTCTATAAACTTTACAAACTTCCAGCCCGAGCGGAATATCATGCCGGGCCGGACATAATACGACCTTCTCCCGATCGGCACACAACTGACTGGGCACCAGGCGCGATGGTCGTTGACACCCAGCGCCCCATATGGTTTTCTATATTGCTAACGTCACACCCATGACCGGATTTGTCTAAAATGCCAATATGGCGATACACACATTTACGAGAAGCGAACAGAAATAAGAGACGGAAGATTGTATATCAAGGTTTCTGGTACCAGTCAGCAAGGGCTATGTCATGCTGATGTCAGTTCATATGAGTTTTTGTTTCAAGTAGTATTTGGTGCACAAAAGGGATGCCGAGAATAAATCCCATTGCTAGTGACTTTTGTTATGAACGGTGTATAGAGTTTTGGCAAATAAACACTTAACCATTTCATTACATTGGTATATACATAATCTACTAATACCAAAATTTAACACACAACATGCAAAGAATGGTTACAAATACAACGGAATAGTGAATTTCAACAATCTTTCTCCGGAAATAAAAGCGATCAGTGACATGAAAATAATGAATAAAAGGGGAAAACGGTTCTTCAAAATTATAAAAATCATATCTGACGTAATTGTACAAAAATGAGAAATAAATGATATATATATAATTTTTTTTTATTACATTATAATGTTACTATTATCAAAATGATACTAATGTAAACCTCTCTGTATATGATTCAAGCTAGGTACTAAGTAGTAGTTGTAAGTATATGATCCAAGCATAATAAGTATAGAATTTATATAAATTGTATAAAATATATTTATATTGTTAAAAAGGTATTGATTACATTAAGTTCATTAAAAGGTGTCTGGTGGAAATTTAGACTTAGATGGGTCGAGGCTATTAAAGAATCGAAATATATATGTAAATGATGCTGAAATTGTCACTTCGACTATAAAAAAATTATAAATTTTAATGATATTATTTTATATTCTAAAAAAAAAATGTTATTATGTAAAAAATGTGAAAAAATAATAATATAAATTATACAACACTTAAATCAAAGATGAATCCCACGCCACACACAAAAAAAAAAAAATTACGGCTCGGTGAATTACAAATTATAGTGTCTTATAGAAAACTAGTATTTGCAGCATAAATGTACTTATCTGGTCTTTTTTCAGATATCGCATTGGTTCTTGTTTCCTTTAGCTATCAGATGATGCATAAAAAACTATTCTAAGAAAGTAGCAAAACGATATATTACGGCTACCGATGTCAACGGAAGGAGAATATTATACGGGGGCTATATCGGGTATCTACAGGTTAATACATGCGTTCTATAGTCATTATCAAAATAGCACCTGTTATAGAATCAAAAGATGTATTATCTTACATGAAAAACTTTATTTTTAGTTAATTTGTGTTGAAAATTATCAACGAGTTTTCGATTTCCACTTGATAGAAAAAAACGTTTTTATCAACAATTTCTGTGCAAATTAAACTTGATGGAATGTTTTCGTGCCAAGTTTTCTTCGCCAGCGCCAAAACCTGTCACATGAAATTAATTTGGAAACTTTCGCGTAGATGAATCACTCACATATCTATCAGACTTCTTCCATAGACAACAAACTTGTTCCATAGAAAACCACTCAAGCCGTAGAAATACTTGGCACTCTTGACCGAATGGATTTATAGTACAAGATTTTATTCATTACTGACGAATACATCAATTACGATCACTGTTTTATTAAAAGTTTATTTTTCATTAACATCCTCCTCTCTCTCAAAGGGGGGAATTAATACGTCGCGCGTGTATGTAGGATGAGGAGCAGGTCAGCAAACAAAACACTTTATTTTAGAAGCACATTGATTATATTTACTTTACAAAAAACATTACAAGCTTTCGGCCAAGCGGGAGGACATGCCGCTGGCCGTCATATCATCTTCACGATCGTTAACACATCACTGGCGCGCTCGTCGGCGCTTAGTCTTCTGCGGCCCGTGGTCTGTCACCAGCGCCGTCGGTGGTAAAACTACATAACTAGTCCCAATATGGCGGACACATAAATGAATGGCAAGCGACAAAAATAAGAGACGAAAGGTGTTAATCGAGGTATTCGGTACCAGTAAGCAAGGGCTACATCGTGCTGATGTCATCATTTTAAATACAAAAAAGTCTTGAAAAAGTCTAGTTCTATTATCAGCAACATGCCTGCATGCCATGCATGTTCACTGTTGAACGTAAGCCTTCCACACAAGTCTCCGTCCTCTTCAAGCCTCTGCTTTCCGCATCCAGGCTACTCCCACTATTCTTCTGATGTCGTTAGTCCATCTTGCAAAGATCATCGCTTCCTTTGCCAGCTTTTGAACGCCACTCCAACACTTTTCCTTCTCATCGATGGCGTCTCTTCCACAGATATGTCCTGCCCATTGCCTCTTAAACGTTCCTATTCGTTGAGTAGCTTCCACCACTTGAGTTCTTCTGCGTATTTCTATCTTTTAGTGATACTCCATATTGTAATTTATTACAATTTACTGAAATAATTTTAAATACTATTGTAATTTACATTATGCTTAGTTAGGTTAGCGATACACTTGTCCCGTGTACTAAATGTCCAGTGCACCTGACTAACAGTGCGCCCTACGTTGTTACCGATGAGTCATTGAACGAATTTTCTGGAAACGAAATACGGCGGAACCGTAATTTTCAAGGTATATTTTTAAGTGCTTTGTTAATCGGTTTTTAAAAGAAATTAGCTTGACACAAGTTGGTCCTAAGAAAAACTGAAAACTCGAATTAACAATTATTATTTATATATTTTAATCAAAAACGTGTACATTTTAACACCGTTTATTTATTAATAAAGTCAATATATATCAATATTATCCCTTACATCATAAAAGGCCTGTGGATAATTAAGTTGTAATTAATTATATAAAAACATCGATTGTTTTCAGTAAATGCTAATTAATTTGGTCGTCCATTGATACTTGTTTTCATTAGGGAGATTGCTTCAAAGAAGCCGGATCGTATTTTCATCGACGGACAACAAAAAAATCAAAATAACAAATAATTTCTGACGAGCGTCGATGAGAGGAAAACTGGGGGACGGAGGCCCTTTGAAGTATTATTAATTCGAGTATTTCTTTAATAAAAAGGCATCGCTGAATCAAATCGGATACTTGGCGAAACACCATCGGAGAGTATCATTAATTGAAGGCTGTGCTTTGCCTTTTGTTGCGAAGTTGTCTTTGCTCTCGCTGAAAAAGCTCTCGGCAAAGAAACGGACAAAAGAAAAATATAATACCCGCAATTCTGGAGGGATGGCAATCAAAGCAAACTTTCTACACGCTGAAAAAGCAAACTGAAAAAAATATATTGAAACATTCTAAATGTGAATATTGATTTTAATTATTTTTAGATAGGCTGTTATTGCAAAACGAATAATTGTTTTTTAAGCTTCATTGATGTACGCAATTTTATGACGCAAGGAAACCCAACAAAATATAGCACAATTCTTGATTATTTAACTAAATAAAAAATATTAAATCTAAGCTTGCAGAATTTAGAAACATTTAACAATACTAAAGTAGCAAACTATTAGTTTTTTGAGGCAAACTTATACAACTTTTCGCATCGGTTGTCGGCATATGCCGTCATAAGATTCCCCGACCGTTGACATCGGTTGGAGTGATATATCGTTTTGCTACTTTCTTAGAATATTTTTTATGCATCATCTGACAGATAAAGGATACAAAAACCAATGTGATATATGTAAATAGACCAGATAAGTACATTTATGCTTCAAGTACTAGTTTTATAATTGACAGTATAATTTGTATTCAAACCGAGCCGTTATGAAAGGGTTAACATCCTTTACCATTTTTCTCGATGGCGTTGGTTTCCTTAGCCTCTGTGATTTTCGACACCCGCTTTTTTTATTGCCTGCAAAACATTCATTTGCAAGCATATTTTTTTAATTCATTAAAAATTTCACGATCTTTTTTTTGGAATAATTTATTTATCACTTGAAATTATTTAACTGGAAATTTTTGTTGTTTTTATATAATATATACATATATATATTTACATATAAATAAAACAAATAATAGTAATAATAAAAATTATAAATGTTCTTAACAGTTGGCCGAGCGGTATAGCTCAGTGGTTAAAGCGCTTGCTTGGAAAAAAACGATTTCTGAGCTCTAAAATACTCCCGATTGGTGTGAATTTGATCCCTCACATGTAAAATGGCAGTCGAAGCCAATTAATCAAAATTGGTTGTAGACGAAACACATGCATAGTGAATTCCTGTGATAAAAAGGTTTTTTTTTTACAACGTCGTACGTTTTTAAAATGTCGGTTATATCGGTACATTAGGTTTCCTTTGTACATAAAGCCTCAACCGCACACTTCTGCACCTTCCAACCACAGCGTTTTGTTTGCCCAGCACAAACATGTTAAGGTTAGTGACTTTTGACGTGTTCTCAGGCCTTGTTGACATTGTCGGATGACAGGAATTTTATATATTGCGACAAATTCGTCATGACTCTTTTGTGTGAGAAAAATCTTCTTTTTGCGATTCACAATAACGTCTTTGCGGTTGCTGAATTATTAAGAGAGCAAATAATACCGCTGACTGCTGGTACGTGAAAGGGAACATTGTTTACATACTATTACATAAGGTGACAATTTAAACAAAATTAACTTTTAAAAAGTGCGATTGTTGCAATTAAACAGCAACTAAATGATAATTTTTAATGTCCTCAGTTATTACGAGTATATATATTTATATTATTTCACTATTTACATTAAATTTATTAAGCCCATAGGCTTTCTTTTATACATCACGAATAAAGCACACGCTTATCTCTCAACCTACAACCATTTTTTCCGGCGGGTATAGCTCAATGGTGATGAAATTTAAAAAAATGATTTTTAATCGATTTCTGAGCTCCCCCGGTTGGTGTGAATTTAACCCCTTACTCGTAAATTACCTGGCGTATAATACCTCTAAGGACATCCATATAATACATCCAGGGACTAGAGCCTCTTTTGGGGCAATCTAAGTAATCCACTGAGCTGCGCTTCTCCACATGTTCAGCCGCAGGGTGGCCTCAGGTATCAGCAGTTCCATTATCGACTGTAGGAAACTTCTTGTTGATTTTAGCCGTCACCATTATAAACAAATGTATAAAGAATGTAATAATTACGTAAATAAATTGTCTAATCCGTAATTTTCTTTGGTCTTTCAGCTGTCTGAAGACATCGGCTACGTAGTCTACTCAGCACTGGGCAGTTTCTACATCCCCTCGTGCATCATGGTGTTTGTCTACATCAGGATATACTTCGCGGCCAAAGCGCGCGCGAGAAGGGGCATCAAGAAACGGCCCAGACCACAGGTTTGTCTCGTAA
The DNA here is from genome assembly GCA_022606575.1 of Glossosoma conforme. Lineage (NCBI taxonomy): Eukaryota > Metazoa > Arthropoda > Insecta > Trichoptera > Glossosomatidae > Glossosoma > Glossosoma conforme. The sequence goes on from JAGTXR010000047.1 coordinate 939,053, forward strand.
CTATTTATTCTACAAATTTAAATAAACTTTAATTTTAGCAACTCACCAAATTCAATGCAGCCTTAAAATGTAATACAAAGAAATCAACCAACCGTCTCACTGCTTGCATAATCAGATACGAAACCAACTATCTCAAACCTAACCCAACAAAGGCACAAGTCTGCTGTTTCCACCTTAGAAACAGGGAAGCTAACAGAAAGCTTCGTGTTACGTGGGAAGGTAGAGAACTGGAACATAGCGACCATCCAAAATACCTCGGAGTCACTCTAGATCGCACCCTCACCTTCAGGCGTCATTGCAGCAACACCAACACCAACAGAAAGTTGCAACAAGAAACCTCATCCGCAAACTGACCAACACTCACTGGGAAGCCCAACCATCCCTTCTTCGTACCTCAGCTCTGTGTGGGGTCGATTAGTCCATTTTTATCATGTGGATACTGCCCTGAATGATGCATGCAGAGTCTTTACAGGCTGCCTTAAGCTAACACCCATTTCAAAACTATACTCCTTGGCTGGTATCGCACCACTAAATATAAGACGCAAAGTCATGTGCGCCGAAGAAATGCGTAAGGCAATCAACTAACCGTCCCACTGTTTGTATAATCAGATATCCCCAAAACTCAGACTCAAGTCGGGAAGCAACTTTCTGAAATCCACACAACCTCTCACATCCGGCCCTGCAAATGAGAAACTACAGCTCTGACGACAAGTCGCACCAGAGGATTTCATTACTCCAAAGGAAGGCCTTCTAACTGGCAAAAACCTAGACTGGAAACCCCTTAACAGATTAAGAAGCAGAGTTGGTAGAACAAAGGACAACCTCAAGTGTTGGGGAATTCTTCGGCAGAGAGAGCCACTATTGTGCGACTGCGGAGACCTGCAGATCGCCTCACACCTAAGATCCAGCTCCATGTACCCAACAAGCTGCACACCTCAAGACCTAGTGCTAAACAAAACAAGGGCTAGGAAACACACGGACGTCACTGACATGAAGAAGAAGAATGTGATACAGCATACTCCAGGTCGCAGACACTGAAAAAATCGTTCAAAGGCACTGCTCAAACCGGTTGCATTTTCATGCAATAAATGAGTCCATAACGAAGGTGTAGAGAAACGGAGCAAGTATGCAGCCTTGTCGCAGCCAGTAGATACTGATGTATATCAGGTTTTTCAATACAAATATCAGAAGATATTTTTCGTGTCAGCGACGCCATTTTTTTCATCTTTCATAACATCTACGGCCCGTGTGATGCCCAGCGTGCAGCTAGTCTGGCACATGAAGCAGGATCTAAGGTGTGAGGCAGTTTTACAGGTCTTCACCGTCACAGCAGTGACACTTCTTTTCGAAGCATTCCCCACTAATTGAGGTTGTCTTTTGTTCTACCAACTCCGGTTCTTAATCCGTTCAAGAATATTCAAATCCACCAGTTATGGTTCTTGCGAGTTTTTTTTCTTGAAGGTTTTCCTTTGGAGTAATTAAATCTCCTGATGCAATTTGTTGCCAAACCTGGAGTCTCTCAGTTTCAGGGCCAGATGTAATAGATTGTGGATCTCAGACACATAAAATGGTCAAATACCATACTATTGTTGTTGCAAAACGACCGATAGAAAAACATTTTATAAATATATTTAATAAAAATGAAAAATCGAATGACTTTTGATTACATTGAAATATACTGTTCTAAGTTTTTTTGACATTGAGGTGTGTTCCCATGGTGCTTTGTTATCGTTTTTTTTTTTTTTTTTTTCCTTTAAAAATGTAGACAAAAATATATAGTCCCCTGCAAGTTACACACAAGGTTAGAACATACGTCTGATAAATATTTGAAGAACGTAGGAGCCTATTCCATGTCAGCCTCATTAATCGCTCATACAGCCCCGATGATTTCCCTGATGAAGTTTAACAGCAAGGGACCGTCAGAACTAAGTAGCAATTCAGGAAAATCTTCCCAAGAAATGGTACAGACTCTCAGACGACAACACAGAATGCGTCTCCTGTTCTCATGAATGATGCACTTCACGAGAGACTGTCTCATCGTCTGTTGCATGCCTCGATCACATGGACATGCGTCGCAAGAAGACAAGCCTAATCTTTTTAGGAATTCTCTGAAAATTCCGTGTCCGGTAAACGCTTGAGTGAGATGATTTTTGTTGTTGTTGCAGAACGACCAGCAGACGAGCTTCACGACGGCGCCGGGCGGGAAGGGAGGCACGCGGCCGATGCCTTCAGCGCCACAGCGCCTGACCATGTCAGTCCCCATTAGCTCTCCACAGACAGTGGCTCTCCCCAGGCCAGGTCCCATGCGCCCGATCGCCAGGTACACGCGGCTGCACGGACGGCGGCCGGCGCCGGAGCGCCCGATTAGACAAAACATCACTGTGCACGCACCCTTACCGCAGAACTTAGCTGGCACGGATGATCTGAACATAATGCTGGATGCGTTGCTCTTCTACAAAATATAAGGACACCTACCCTTACCTAACCTAACCTACCCTTAACTAACCTAACATAACACAATCTAACCCCAGAACTTAGCTGGCACGGATGATGTTAGCAGAATTTTGGAAGCGTTGCTCTTCTACACAATATAAAGACACCAAGTTTAACCTAACCTTACCTTACATGACATAACATAACTAAACGTAACCACAGAACTTAACTTGGACAAATGACTTAAATTTAATGCTGGATGCGTTGCTCTTCTACAAAATATTACGTCACCAACACTAAGCTAACCTTACCTTTTTCCAACCTACGTGACGAGTATTCTTTACATAACTTAGCTGACATGGATAACTTCAACAATATTTAATTATTTTTTCTTCTTTTTAAAACAACTACTCGAGTACGCAATCGAGTATCGAGTATTTTTTCCAATAATATTATTTACATATTGAACCCCAAATATTCATATTACGTAGAGTTTATACATGATATGGGAGTATTTCATAAAATAAAATATTTTTTAAATTGAATGTCATTTTATACGAATAACGATTCTATTATATGAAACGATTAATCATTTAGTTACTGTGGTGTTAAATAGATCAAGAAGCTTCTCTACTTACTAATAAAAAAAACATAAAACTAAATCCTTATCTAATCCTTATTATACATACTTTAACCTAACCTTACCTAACCAAAAACTTACCTAGATGGCACGGATAACTTTAAAATGCCGGATGCGTCGCCCTTATAGGAAAACTGATTAGTATACCACTATGCACGAACCGTAAAATAAATAAACTATTATAAATGAAGCCTTCTAAGAGCACGGCTTTTTTAATAATCTAGGAATTATAAAAAATACTAAAGGATATGATTAGTTTGCCAATAAACGCATTCTGTAAACAAAGATAAATAAACAATATATAAATAAAATTTACTTCAATGCATGTTCGGGCTTCTTACAATACAAAAATCTAAAATTAAACGATAAATAAATTGTACAGAATATATTGTAAAAACAGATTTTTATAAATAAAGCAATTTAAGTAAAAAAAATAATCAATATTTTCACCACTCACGTGGAGATTCATTATAAATAAAAAATATGTATTTACTTACCTTGTTTTTACATGGATCACGTAAGATATTGTCTCAGTTTAGGAGACTGCAGTTTCAACTAACTCGTAACGTTCCTCAATCCATCACTGTCGAGAGACAACTGATAAGCATAGTACTTCATAAGTGGTCGAACCCATTTTATGTAGGAGAGAGGGTAGGGATGTGTCTATGGGAGACAGATAGGGTTGCAAGGATGAAAAAGACAATGATTTAGGTATTATTTTTTGCATAATGATTATTTTTACTTTTTAAGGTATTTAGTTTATATTCACTATTATTTTTATATATTTTATATTTTTACTTATTATCTAACGGAAACATTTTTAACTTCATCTTTAATTTCATCTTTCTTATTAATTGCTTTATATATTTCTATACATTCAAAACTATTTGATTTAATAGTTCTATTTTCCACATGAAACTGCAGTCTCTTAAATAGATACCATATCTTATGTGATCTATGTAAAAACAAGGTAAATGAATAAATATATATTATTGAGTAATATTTATTCAAATTGTTTTAATGTTCATAAATTTATAAATTGCTTGACAATAGAAAATCGAACATATTGTTTTAAAAATAATATTTATTGCTTTCGCGACTTTTTTTAAAGTAACATCTCGTATATTTAAATATTTAAATATTCAAAATACTGAATTAATAACGTAAAAGTTTGCAGAGGAAAAAGTAAGCGGAGCGGAAAACTTCGTACCCTTTTAATAGCTGATTTAATATTAAAGTAAGTAGTTAATTATGATTATTTTCGACTTAAGTGAACTGATTTTTAAATTATCCCCGAAGTAATACTTAACCTGCTTTCGAACTTGGAGCTTTTTCGGAGGTTTTTTTTTATAAAAGATAAAAAAAAAGTTTCGAAGGTTGAATTTCACTTTTTAAGTTAATCGTTCAAGTTAAAGTAAAATTAAAACATAAATTTCTATTTAATGAATCTTCCGAGTGTACGAGATTTAATTTTTTATTCAACGTTAATTAATTTCTCATAAAATAAAAAACTCTTTTAATATTAAAATTTACACCTCTGTGATTCTGATTTATTTCAAGATTGTAATTAAAAAATAAATTTGTCAACACAAAAAATATTTTATTATTTTGGTATTTTTTTTAATGTAGGTATTTAATAATAAAAATGTGAAATTCAAATATAAATACAAAAATATATTTAATAAATTAAGGTTTTCATTAGAAAAACTTATTTTTTCAATTTAAATTAAATTACGAATATAATAAAAATTAAACGAACTTAAACTAAATTAATTTATAATTAAATAAATATGGAAAGATTCACTGTATAATTCAATATTGATCATTAAATAAAATAAAGATTAAAGTTTTTTTTTTTATAAATACTATATTTTTTTCAAACAAACCAAACCTATTTGTTCACTATTTTAGTCAGCTTAAAATTAAAGCATTATTTCAATTTGATACGATTATTCCTATTTGTTAAATATTAATTGCAAGCATACATACTTTAGTTTACAACAAGCGCCATCTATAAATAATACAATACGTATTAATTTCTCAACTCAGATTACGCAGTAATTGGTTGCGGTTTTTCTTTGATGAGAGAAAATTCATATTAAATGATAATTGCCATGAATTCGTATATATATTTAATATATTATTCGAAATATTGAATAGAATATGTATCCTTAAAATGTTATTTATATTTATATTTATAATCGTATCGGAAACATCAGGGTCAAATCCTGTCTGCCCAGAAGTGGGTGACGTCCTGGCTGCAGCTACTCGGACACAGCGCACACTCCAAAAGTTTTATTTCATTTTATTTTTATAATCTTATTAAATTAATATTAGAATATTTAAACAATTTATTTAAATAAACCAAAAATAATCTTAATTATGCATTTTTATTATTATTTACTGTACAATAATGAATTACACATAAACGGAAGAAGTATGCGGCATAAACGTTATTTCCAATAAATCTCTAATAATCAATTAATAAAACGTTGAAATGATTCGCAAATCTTCACAAGTATTCAAGGTAAGTAACTAATACAATTTTAATGAACATTTCATCAAAATAAATCGTAAAGCGCATAATATAATCATGTAAATAATAAATAGTTTTCACTTAGGCTAGCACAATTGTCATAGTGTCCATTTTAGAAAAATTACCAGATAAACAGTCACATCATCCATAGAACACCTTAACTAACCTAATCTAAACATGTAGAGAATAGCAATAATCATAGTTACTTATAAGTATATTTATATTATAGTTGCATGATTAGTTCTCGCTTACGTTTAAATTAATACAATTTTTTATTGAATACAAAAAAAATACCTTTCAACTTAAACAGTCAATAATTAAAATAAACTAAATATTATATTGTTATTACGATATTTTCTGTAAGTAAAGAATCATTTATTAGAAGTACATTTTTTTCTTCACATTGCGCAACATGCACGATTAGTTTCACATATTTTTAAGTTTTTATTGTACTTTTAATTTTTTTAAAATAGTATCCACAATCAAAGCTATTTTTGTAGAAATTTTAATATTCGTCATAGTTTTTTAAATATGTACCTTTAATTAATTTTTTGTTCATTGATAATCACATTAAACCATTTTCCGTAAAATTGTAATATTAATAATAATGCATATGCTTAATCATTTATTGTTTCATTAAAACAATGTAGTACATACAAAATATAATGATATTATTACACCTGTAGTTAATGGTTTGTGTTTTACTAAATTACCAACCGTTTCATTAGATAGAAAATACTGTTGACTTAAGAATTGAATAATCGTACAATATCCATAATCAGTACAAAACAAAGTATTTTTAATATGACTTTCAAACTATGGAAAAAATAAGTATAAAGTTATCGTGAAAAGAAAAACTTGATAGGAAAAAATATATATCAGACCTCAAAGTGATCCATTTAAATCAAAATAAGGAGTAATTATACAATTTTATTAAAATTGCGTTAAATTTATACAGATGTCAAATAATTAAATTGATAACAGAAATACAATAGCCAGATTTATCACATCGTTTATCAATTCCGAACTATTGACAGAGTTTTGCCTGATAATTGTAATGTATATTATAAACAACCTATTGAGATATTCAAACGTTGGATTGAGTTTTCAGAGCCCCTATAGTCTGTTACGAGGTTCATTCAACTGAGATATCGATATTGAGGTTGAAATTACGTTTTCATAGCTTCAAAGCAGCTAATTATACTTTAAAAAAAACATTATACTGAAGTGTTGTCTAAAATCCTTATTGACTAATCACCTTGAATACTTCAGTAAACATTTTTTCATGAGAATTTGTATTTTCTTAGAGATAAATTTTGGTATAAGGGGTCAAGACATAGATAGTGACAACTGACAGAAGTAGCAGCATTTAATGGTAAAGACATTTTCCATACATAGAACTGAAATGGAGAAAAATTTACGTGATAATTATATATTGAAATCTAAGCAGCGTGGTGCATCAACACATAGAAAGCTGACCTAGAAACGACGAAACATTTAAAATGTTTACTTTGAAATACTATTTTTATAATATTTTTATATGACACCCTAAAATTATGTATAAATTACTATTTTTTTGTTAGATATTAGTTATTAAATTCATAAATATATTCAATTTGTTTAAATAAAGCTCACGTTGGGCGCTTTTTATTCACATCCTTCAAAACCAAGGTTTCAATGAGAACTTCTCAAAGCACATTTATACATGCGAAGAACTGAAGAAGCTTTCGTTAAAAAAGAAACCGCAGTGCTCGAGTATATGTATATTAGGGTGTCCGAAAAATTTTTTTTTTTCGTTTTTTTTCAAGGCTCACTCCCTCGTTTTGTGTGAATGGTGTCCAAATAATTGTAAAAAAAGTTTCACGCCATTAAAACCACGGGAAAAGATAGCGACTTGCATCGGAATATGTCAATACTAGAATTCTAAGGCGCTCGAAAGCTAAGCCCTGATTATAAAAAACATTTTAATTTTTGTATTTTCTGTTATAGATAATAATATTTACATAATATTTACTTTATATTTGTAAGATATAGATAAAAAAGCGTTTTATTTGCTGAATAAACATTAAATTTTCAAAAGCTCCTTTTGGCCTTCATACAATAATTTATATTAAAACTTCAACATCAAGTCACTATCAGAAAACATTGTCCAATAGCAATTAAATTAATTATGTGAGTTACTAGGACCAAACCACATAAAAATATAGGTAAGCCGATTTCATTTCGAAAAAATAATTTTTCCAAAGATAGGCTGGGACAATCTAATGTATATATAACAAACAGTGCTCAGCGTTATGCGTATTAAAACAATATTAAAAGTATGGATATTTTTTTTTAAATTATTTATTAGAATATTATTTTATCATTTCAATATTCTAATCCACTTCTATAGATCATTGACTATATTACAATATTATAAGCAATTAAATATGTATACATATACTATACATAAAAATCCTTAAAGGAGTCAATTCATTCAGAAAAAATATCCATATGATAATGTCACCTTGAGACAATATCAAGAAGGTAAATTATTCATCAGTAACACAGGTAAATAACTGATTGCAACGTGCGCGTCGTACTTACAAGAAGTTATTCTCATCCATTCGATCTATAGTTTCGGTTCGAGACCCGAGTGGTACTTACTAAAATAAATAGACTGCCGGAAATAATAATATTAAGCTTGTGAATAAATGCATTCTGATTGAATAATAAAAAATAAAAATATACATACTTTGAATATATACTATAGCGACATCTATCATACGATGATAACTTATATAGAAGTTCAGAGACGAGTCTTCTCAGGTGGAAGAAATCGGCCGGTGGCCGAGCGGTATAATTACCTGGGCAAAAATGGTTGGTTCCAAAGGTTCGCGGTTCGCATCCTGCTCCCGCCGATATTTTTTCTGAATGAATTGACTCGTTTAAGGATTTTCATGTATAGTATATGTATATTTAATTGCTTATAATATTAAAAGTAATTATTTGTTTCATATTTGAAAATTAATAACAAATAATGAATACTCAAAATGAATACGCAAATATACACAAGAGTTATGCCTGTAATACGAAAATACTATATAATAGATGGATCATAATAATTAAAAATATATTACATGGATCACGTTAGATATGACCTCTGCTTATGAGACTGCAGTTTCGACTAAGTCGTAATCTTTTTCAATCTGACACTGTCAACTGAGCTGCATGTGTATTTCGTAAATGATTGAACACGTTTATATAGGAGGAGGTCTATCAGAGAATATTAAGAAAGGGAGACGGATAGGAAAGACAAGGTAAATAAACAAATATTTATTATTTATAATGGATCTCAAAGTAAAAGTTAAAAACATTGAAAACAATAGTTATACCTTTATTCCGTTCTAACAATCAGCTAATTTAATTTTTCACCGTCGACACTCTGACACTGGCGAAGCTCACGTCGCAAAAATTTCAGCGTCCAAAGAAAACTCGAGCATTCCGAGATTCGTAAAGTTAAATACAAAGGGTGAGAAAAACTTGATCCGGGCGTGAAGAATAAGTAAGAAAAGCTATCAAACTTTTCACTTTTCGTCAACAAAAGATGACTCCTCTCTCTCTCAAGAGGGGCACCGTATTTGTTCCCTTATCGGCTGTGTAAAGTTATACTCTCTGCCAGCGGAATAGAAAGAAACTCTTTGCGTGAGAGAAAAAAATTTCGATGGAATTTTTCACATCATACGCAGAGACGCTGAATAGATTTTCTGATTAATTTCAGTTTTTTTTTTCAAAAGTTTCACGCTCTGTAAAAATAGTACGGATGCCGGAAGGCTCGCGCGCGCCTGAAAGTTTTAGCAAGTTTTCAAAAGTCGTCATAATTTTAATACGCGAAGTGTGACGGATGTTTTTTTTACACTTTCGTCCAATTTAAACGTTAAATTTTAAAGCGCGATTTTCAGTGTTGAAGTTTTTATTGTTTAATTTATGGTTGGGAAATTGTTATTTTAATTTCAATTAGTTAGTGCGTAAAAAATTCAAAACTTTATGATTTTGTACTTTTTTAAGTAAACGAGGGTTAACTTAATTAGTTAGATTAAGTTAATTAGTTAGGTTAAGTTAATTAGTTAAATAGTAACATTAAAGACAGTTAATGTTAATGAGACAGAAATTTTTCAATTCTTTTTTAATCCGTCCCATATCTATAACACATGGTCACAGATTACTACGCTACGTAGAAGACATATTGAAGCTGCTATATTGGACAATATGTGGAATAAATATAAACGTAGAGTACATTTCTCACCTCCGATTTGCAGATGACATAGTGTTAATAGCCGAATCATCTGACAAGCTTCAATACATGCTCTACGACCTCAATGAAGCGTCGAACAAAATCGGTCTGAAAATGAACATGAATAAAACTAAAGCCATGATAAATAGTCATATTTCCCAGACTCTTGACCATATTTCCATTGGAAGAACACAAATACAGGTTATAAACGAATATACTTATCTGGGACAAGTAATACAACTAGGACGAAGTAGCTTCTCAAAAAAAATCGACAGGCGTATAAGACTGCGATGGGCAGCATTTTGAAAACTAAAGTACATTGTTAAAGTGAAAATTCTGCAATTTCTAAGAGCTAAGGCGTTTAACCAATGCATCCTCTCTGGATTAAATTGGCGCAGAGGAATCTAACAGCAAGTCTTATGCATAAAATAAAGGTCACCCAGTGTGCTATGGAGAGATCTATGCTCGGAGTGTACGTAAATTGCGAACTGAGACGATTATGCTTTATATAAATGCTTTAGTTGTAGGTTTGTTCGTAACGTTATTTTTAAATGACAAAAAATAAATGGCAAATAATCTTAACCAAAAAAATGTGTCATTTTTATTAAAATTACATTTCAATACATTGCTTTTATCATAGAATAACATCGAATTGCGTAATTCAAAAACTCATTGCATGCTTGTATAAGTGTAAGTGTTTCATTTTAGTTTAAAAAAATCGAATAATGGTTTCGGTAATTTTAAACATTGCAATACATTCAGTGTTATCACAACATAATCATCAGTATACGTATTATCATTAATTCATTACGATTCTGTAAAATTCTTATGATTTAACTAAACAGACTTTAAAAATATCCTAGTTAGTGTCATTTTTTTATTTGATTTTTTGAATTTTCTTCTAACATTCCACACCAGGAAAACATAAAAAAATAATTTTATTTATGATTTTCTTTTTTGTGTCAAAATTGTAAATACTCATTGTTTTTGTATCTCTCCCCAGGGATTCTGACCGACAGATAGCTACTATAGAGTCTCACCAACCCATAGTCGTGCCTATAGTGACCTGCGACTTTGCATCTGATATCTCAACAAGTGAAGCCAACGAGATGCAATCTGCAGCAGAAGCGCCTAAGGATACACTTAAGGTGAGATTGACCACTTATTATGAAAATAATAAATACAGTATAGGAGATCACCGCCAGACGTAAAAGGAGTGATATTCATTGGATATTGTAATATGACTAACGTTCGTAATATAGAGTGTTGATTTTCCAATTTCGTAAACTACAGCCCATCATTCGTGCATCGTTCAATTTGATCTCCTTCTTCCTTTTCCTGGCCCTAAACATTCACTTGGGGCTGGCTCTCCTAATAAAAAATTTCCAAGTTGCTCGATCAAAGATAAGCTCGCTGTTGACTCCAAGAGGTTCCATGTCCTTCTTGACTGTCTTGAGCCATGTTGCAGGAGGACGACCCAGTCTCAGCCTTCCCGCCTCCAGCTGCAGTTCACGATGTGTGCTATCCCACCTACACACATGTCCATACCAGCACAGGCGGCTTTCTGTCGCTTTGTCCACAATGGGGGCTACCTTGAGGCTCCCTCTGATGTGCTCGTTTTTCACTTTGTCAAGCATAGTCACCCCGGCGGCTCACCTCAGCATCCTTATTTCTGCTACGTGCGGCTTCTGCTCCTCTTTTTTTCTCACAGCCCAGCATTCTGATCCATAGAGCATAGCTGGCCTCACGACTGTTCTGTACACCTACCCTTTTACTGGTACCTTGTTGTCACACAGTATTCCGGAAAGGGTACGTCATTTCAGCCATCCGGTGTTTATCACATTAGCGTCGTTCTATTTTATGATGACTAAAAAATAAAAAGGTTTTTTTTTAGATTTTTTCGATCGATATTTCTTGGTGGAATTCCATAATATCAGATATAAAAATAAAAAATTCTTTACAATTTATTCCACATATATTTTTTTGACAGCATGTTTCAGCCAGGTCGGATGGCCATTTTCAAGTCTTGAAAATAAGCATCCGACCTGGTTGAAACGTGTCGTCAATAAAAATATATGTGGAATAAATTCTAAAGAATCTTTTATTTTATATCCAAATAGGTTTTATTCACGGGATGGTTATTATTTATATATTTATTAACTTTTATACAAATATTTTATGATTATCGCAATCCTTTTTAAACAAATAGAAGAACTTAAATATTTGTGATCGATATTGTGCTTGTATATAAAAGTGTAAAAAATTCGAACAGCTTTTAGTTCTATACACGAAAGAGAATTATTTTTGACGACATGCATATTCAAAAGTTTTCTTGAAAAAACCGAAACATTTCGTTAAAAATTACACGACGTATTGATGTAAGGTAACAAAAAAAATCGTCAAAATTTAATGAATTTTATGTCAGAATCGAAATCAGTTTTTGGTAAGAATATTGAAATTAAATAAAATTTTACTCTTAAGACAGGATTTATAAGATTACCTTAGGTGAGATTGAGTCAGATTGAGTTGAGTTAGGTTAGGCTGGGTTGGGTTATGTGGAACATGATACATAATGCAAAATAATTATTATTTAATTTTATATTCTGGTCAAAAAATAATTATTCTGACTGTTCCGGAACCGAAGTCACGGTCCCAAAATTACGGCATCAGCTTAAATGGTGATGCCAGAATATCAAAGTTGCGGCACTGAGGATTAGTCCAAAGACCAGAGTTTAGTTGGTCCTAATTTATTTGATACAAGACCCCTTTTATACCCTAGTTTACAAAATAAGTAAGCATTTATAAAAGTAATATTAATAAATTGAATTTCATACACCGCACATTCCTCGATACCGTTTTGGACTTTGATCTCCTCAATTAACATAGAGTGGCGAAATTCCATGTGTTGTACCTGACTGTATGAATCTAAGATAGAGAGTTTGATTATAACAATTCATTAAAGACTTTTGGATATCTAAAACAACATAATTATGTTCATAATAATGATTTAAGCACTGACGTAAGATACGAGCTTGTACGTAATACGGTGCATTTTTCACGTCCGATGTTAACTTTTAGGCAATTGATGAGAGAAATTTTATACTAGTATGTTTCTATTAAACGAGTGAACCAATTATTTATAAGTAATAGTATGTACCATTTAATAAATGGTTTGTAAAATCTCTATCGCACATATGTACTGTTATATTATTGAAGTACAAGTTTCGTAATCCAATTGGTTGAATTAAGACTCCTTAATTGGGTAATAACAAATTCCGAAATAATCAGCAAGTGTCAATTTCCTGAAAACGTAGCGATAGTGCTGGAAGGTAGTTGGAGATGTGTAATTCTCTTAAGTGAAAAGTTTTCTAACACCTTTTGCTTCCTGAAACAGCACGCGACAAAAGTACCCTGAAAACATGAAAACTGAAAATGTCTCTATTCGCATTGCTGGCATTCGCTTTATTCTTCATTTCATCCCATCGGGGTAATTGAAAAATTATTTTTAAGCTACGTCATAACCATTTTATTTTTAACACTTAAATTTTTTGTAATTCCTGATATTTTAATGGTTACTAATTACGGCTTTCAATTAGATAATTAATCATTTTCACATGTTGCCCAGTTTTTGTTAAATCATAATAATTATCAAATTGCGGCGGGTATAGCTCAACGGTCAAAGCGTTTGCTTTGCTAGCCAAAGGTCTTGGGTTTGATCCCCGACGGAGTTAAAAATAATGGATTTTTAATCAAATTTTAGCCTTAAAATACCTCGATTGGTTTTAATTTGATACCTCACCCATAAAATGCCAGTCATCGCCTATTAATTAAAATTCGTGAAAGACGAAAGTCGTCCCGTTAAGACTACCCATTCATAGTAAATTGCTGTAATAATAAGGATGATGCGTGAATCTCGGGATGTAGTATATAGCGTTGGCGGATCAATACTCCACATGCAGCGCTTAGCCATTTGCACCGTCGTGAACGTTATAAAATTCCACAAATGAGACTTCAGAATTACAATCACCATCTGTATTCTCTTGTATGTGCTTACATAAAAAAATATATATATACAGCGCGGTCCACCATGAGCATTGCTTCCACCTACTGCGTTGAGAATTTGAAGCCTTTTGCGTTATTGATACATATTATTATAAATGGCGCTTTGTTGAAAATTGTATGTTTATATTTTTTATATTTTAAGAATCACTATCCGTCGGATAATTAATTGACATTAAATTGGTTTTCAATTTTTCAATATTTATTTATTGATTGGCAGCGGTTCGAATCCCAGCGTCTGTCGTTTCTTTTTCTGCTTCGATATTAATTAGAGAAACTTCATATCATCATCATCAGCCTGTGTCCGTCCACTGTTGAACGTAGGCCTCCCGCATGAGTCTCCATCCTCTTCGATCCTCCGCCTTCCGCATCCAGGTCACTCCCGCTATTCTTCTTATATCGTCAGTCCATCTTGTAGGGGGTCGGCCAATGCTTCGTTTGCCAGAGAAACTTCATATAAGATGACATTTTCTATAAATTCCTATCTGAATACCTAATTGTATATTTCAATAAAAAAATTATACCGACGGCCAAATATTTTACCTAAATTTAGTTTTAATGTGCTTCTCTACGAGTTCTTTCATTTGAAGATCCACGTATCCAGGTGATGATCCCGACGACTTTGCTTCCTTTGGTTAGACGACGAATGTATTTTTTTAAAGTTCAATATAACAAAATACTTGTGTCTTCGCCCATACATAAGCGACTCACACCCATATACGCATGTACTGAAAACGAACGCACAAATTAGTTGGAGGTGAAAATCGAAGGGATGGAAAATACCCCACATGGCAATTCATCATTCAGGGGAATGGCCTGTCTACCTGCAAATTGATTTTTCGCAGGTACTTTCAGCCCCGCGGTGGTAAATCATAATTTATATCTGTTACGATATTAGCCGCTGAAGAATATTACACCCAGTATGAGTATGTTTTTTTCCAAGTAAACGCACGAGTATTCAGAGAAAAATCTGTGGATTCTAAAACACTTGTCAATGATCTAATTGTATGATGAATTAAATTTCATGTCAGATGGTATTTGCTATGTATAATGATAGCAATTTATTATTTTATCAGTATTTTATTGAATTGATAACCAATAAATATTTAAAAATTGTTTAGTGATGCATACATTGAAAGGTCAATAAAAAATATAAATTGGCAGTAAATAATTAATGAATATTAATTAATAAAAGGTTAGTTTACTTTTCCATTTCATGTGATTATTATTAATAGTTCTGGTAATTAATTTGCATGTTATAGCTATTATACTAGCCATTTTTTTAAAAATAATTTTATTTAAATATCGACCATTTTACATTAATTACTGACATTATATAATAGATAACTTATATTTTAATTTTATAGTTGACTACATTCGTACTGATAGAGTAGATACTCTCAAGTTATTTAGTTTACAGCCAGTTTATTTAATGTACTGCCAATTCATTTAATGTACTTTGAATTGCTCAATTAGAAACTGATCAAAAAAAAAATAGGCCTTTATTGATATCAGTCTGAAATGCAAAGTGTGTTTGGAACTAGTATCCAATTCCGTAAGAGACGAAGAACATTAGTAGTAAGAAGCAAATTGCATTTTTAAAAAGTATTGATAGATAATTAAAATTTCGAAAAAAATAATATAATACGAGTGCAATTTTGTTTATTTTCTATTGGGTTAAATTTTTCAAAGAATCCGTAGGGTGACTCCGACCTCGCTCAAGATTGGTCGGCACAGAGTAGGTTCCTCTTGAACCACTCTTTCTTGACTTTGTGATAGCCTCAAGAGCATATCACTAAAACATGCCATAGTTTAAAGTTAAATTTCTGCATTCCCTAAATTTTTCAATGAATAAGAGTTACCTGAAAAACGTGGCATTTTTTACCTTTGCTATCAATATGCACAAAAAAAAATAATTAAACCTAAATAATTGTGAAATATAACTTTATTTAATGCGTTGAAGAGATATTTATAATTTTAAAATTAATTTTAATTAAAAAATTAATTAACAATTTATTTTAAATGATTACATAATTCGGCCTTCCTGAAGACCACCTTCAATAACGTTAAAAATAAATTGTGAATTTTAAAATTATAATTAT
Source organism: Glossosoma conforme (assembly GCA_022606575.1). Lineage (NCBI taxonomy): Eukaryota > Metazoa > Arthropoda > Insecta > Trichoptera > Glossosomatidae > Glossosoma > Glossosoma conforme. Next base: position 955,096 of record JAGTXR010000047.1, read on the forward strand.
GCAGTGTCACCAAGTATTGTTTGTTTATAACCTCAATGACGTTGAAGATATATCAAACAATTAAAATCTGTGATATTTGAATCTTCCCTTCTAAATAGAACACCTCTATAAATTGTTATAGATAGTGCTTGTTCTTACACGCGAGTTGGGAAATTTATCAAACTAGAATGTCTGTATTTCCACCTGAAAATTATTAATCATGGTACATGTTCGGATACAAATCATTTTAACTTGAAGTTTGTATGCTCTATACATATTTTCACTATACTTAGAAGATTTTAACCACTAATATTTATTTATTTTAAAAAGAAATGTTTTATTATTTTTATTTATTAGCCGATGGTCAAAGCTTTAATGGTTAAAGCATTTTTTTGCCAAACCAAAGGTCGTGGGTTCAATCCCCAATGAAGATTAAAAAATATATAAGCGATTTGTAAGTTCTATAAATACCGCCGGTTAGTGTGAATTTAATCCCTCATCCGAAAAATGACAATCATAGCCTGATAATCAAAATTGATGGTAGATGAAAGTCGTTCCATTAGGACCACCCATTCATAGTGAATTCGTGTAATAATAGGGATGATGCGTGATGTTGGGTTGTCGTCTATGACTTTGGTGCATCAACACTCCACATGCAGCGCTTGGCCATATGTAGATTGGTAGGTGTCATAAAATCAATAGATGAAACTTAAGTATCACTATCACTTTCTTTTGGTAATCTCCTGTATTGAAATACGTTAACGCGTAAATAAATATTTATTTGTTGTGTCGTTTCAATCAAACATATAGGTTTAATTTCATTCACATCTTAAATATATGGTCACCACAAATTCGTCTCTCTTCAGTTATATCAATTGCCCATATCCATGTTTCTTCTCGGAATATTTCTGCACCCAAAGGTCTTAGAAAAATAAATGATTCCTGACTTACTCAAGTACAGGACTTCTATAACTTGAAGACACGACACTGTAGTATACGTACATATTTTTTGATTATTTATTAATCGTATTTTAAAGAAGATTCAATGATTGCTCAACGGTCTCGACGTCAGCAAAATTTTGTCCTAAGAAACGGCTCAATCCTATCAAGGTAGCAACATACAGTGAGCCATTCATGTTTTGATCCGCGCCCATGTTGTTTTTTTCTTTGGACATCTCTCTTGATTCGAAAATAAAATGAATTTAAAAAAATTAATCAAAATAGAAGCTTTTTCTTTCACACAAATAAAACCTCAGAGTTCTCAAACATTAAACTTTATGGAGGGCCGTTATTTGTGATGACGTAAAATACTTTTATCAGATTGATGAAAGGGGACATTATTTTTTTTACCAAATTACATGTTTCTTGTTCTTATTTCACTGCAGTATCTATTTATTTAATGGTCATCGAATATACTCAAAATCTCTCATAAAAATAAAATCCTACACTCGTATACTAGTATGATTGATAATATTTAACATGGCTGTCCATTGGCTATAAGAGCGAAATTATTTATTTCGAAATGAAATCGGGTCACCTCTATTTTTATTCCATTAGGTCCAAACAACTCAATTAATAAATGTTATTGCTATCGGACAATGATTTCTGTCAGCGACTTGTTTTAATTCTTGATATAAAATATTGTATACAAACCAAAAGGAGCTTTTGAAACTTAATGTTTATTCAATAAACATAACACTTTTTTATCTATATCGTAAATTTACTAAGTATATATAATGTAAATAACATTATCTTCTACAGGCAATTTTATGTGTGTCAGCACCTATGTTTTAGTGTGGCAAAATCAAACATTCTTTGACCATAAAGTACGATACTCTTTGAGAAAACTGTTCAATTTTGAGTCGATTGAACAAAAACTTTATTTTGATTAAAAGAAAGACCTTCGAGCTTGCTGTTTAGGAATAACTCACGTGGTTAACGAAACTGACAGGATTAGATTCCAATTTTTTTTGTCTCGTCATTTGATCCAACTTTGTGTGTAAAGCCAAAATCTAAAAATTTGACATTTTCATCTCAAGATTTCCTCGTTTTATATACAAAAATGGGTTGAAACATGATTTCTTCAGCAGTCGACTCATGTTATCTGGTTTCCAGTTCAAAATTTTGAAAAACCTGAAACCTTCACCAAAACGATCATGCATAGTAATAGCCTATTCTAAAATATTATTTTTGCACTTTATAACAAAAAAATGTGCTTTCTACGTTGTTCTACTAATTGGGTGTTGGAATCCTTGAGCTTTCTATGCCTGCTTGTCTCACCTTCATTGATTAATTGATTTTTCTTTAACGACCTCAATAAAAAAAGTGACTTTGAAACATATTTTTACCCTTGAAGTAAAACTTGATATTGAATAGCTCATCTTACACAAAGTAAAACTAGAACGTCACGTTAAATTTTTATTGTCTTTTCTGAAATATTTTATTGCTCAATGTTAACGAAAGTCATAGAAATAGCAATGAATTTTAATAAATTCACTTAATCATTCATCACAAAAAACCAAAATCCTTCTGTCTTTAAAAGATCGTTATTCAGTCACGTGGTGAACACAGAATGAGGAGTAGATCAACAACACAAAGACTTTTTCAGAAGTTCGTATATATTCCAATAACATAACAAACTTCCAAGCGTAATAATTGTAACTTAATTTTAATTAAATATCGACTATGTAACAAACATAACTGATAGTATAAAATGATACTATATGGATATTTAATTTTTTTAACTGACCACGTTCGTATTGATACAGTGGATACTGCCAATTAATTTAATCAACTGCAGATTATTTAATTTACTGCCATTTCATTGAATCAACTGCCATAATACACCTCTGTAGGTGTCTTTGGAGAAGGCATGAGCAATGACAACTAACAGACATTAATATAACATGAGAGCTTATTGAGAACATAAATATTATTTAAGTATTTAAAATATTTGTTTTTTTTTTGTATTAATTTTTGGGTAAATATCGTAATATAAAATTAAAATTTAAAATAAGTAAAAGAATAGTCATTAAAGAGTGAATTTAATTGGCTAATGAATTCCCTCGATAACGGCCACTTTACGTAGCCTGTAAATTTTGTCAACGAATAAAAAAATTATTTTATTTTCATCTGATTTATGAAACTGCTTTTTTCACACCAACTTTCTAAATAACACGGCCATTTTCTCGATGTATTTCGGACACAAGGAAAAGTAATTTTAAGAGGTGACTTGCACGCTGTGCAACATGTCTTCCTTATTGGACGCTCCGAGAAGAAATATGTAATTTTCTCCGAATTTCCTCCGAATTTTCTTCGCTGGCTTTGAGATCTCCATTAACGATAAAAGTGCGGTGGAAAAAAGCCTTCATCAGAAGATTAACGGCCTATGTAATTAACGTAATTTCACTTAGAATTTTCTGTCAATATTAATAAAACACGTTTTAATATTTAACAGTTTATTTTTGAAACGTTTCATTAAAAGAATGTTAAAAAACCTCTTATATCTCAATTATAAAAACGCGTATTAAAATAATTTATTAGCTCTTAGTTACAAAGATATAAATTTACTTTATTTGTGTTTGCCTGTGAGAACATGTTCTGGAAAATCTTCAAAATCCTTGTGATATTTTTAAAAAACCAACATGATATGGATATCATCGGATACTACAGCTTTTTTACGATTTTAACATAAAAATTAAATAGGTAGAGTATTTGTTGAGACTAAATATGCTAGCTAGATTTTTTTATGTTAGCACACACAGGAGAAAATCGACAGATGGTGATATTAATTCTGAAGTCTCATCTGTGGAATTCTATGACACTATAACCATGTTGCATGTGGCTAAGCGCTGTATATGGAGTGTTGATCCGCCAACGTCAAAGGCTACAGACCGAGATTCACGTGTCTTCCTTGTTATTACAGGGATTTACTATGAATGGGTGGTCTTGAACCTGTTGTGGTTGTTGCACGAAAGTCGTCCCGTCTTCATGGGACGACTTTCGTGTACCACCAATTTTAATTAAGAGGCCATGACTGGCATTTTAAAGGTGAGGGATCAAATTCACACAATTCAGGAATATATTAGAACTCATAAATCGATTGAATATATATATTTCTCATTATTCTCCGTCGGGGATCGAACCCACGACTTTTGACTTGCAAAACAAACGCTTTAACTATTTAGCTACACCCGCCGGATATGGGAATCATCGGATTTTACAGCTGTTTTAGATAAAAATGTAATTTGTTGAATATTTATAATCGTGTCGGAAACAACAGGGTCAGATCCTGTCTGCCCAGAAGTGAGCGACGTCGATGGCGTTACTTCTGGCCATCATCAGGTCTTCCTGGGTGCAGCTATTCGGGCACAGCGCACACTCCAGAAGGTGTGACAGGGTCTGCTCCACGCCGCAGTCACATTCAGTCGGTCCGCTGTAAAACTGCCAGGCCCTCATTTGTTGAATAATCGTTGAGACTACATATACTAGCTAGATAGCACTAGAAAAAACTACACTTAGCGCCCTTTCCCACGGACGTCCAGTTTTGCAATATAACGTTTTGGTGTCTGGAGGTAGTTTAGCCGTCAACTAAACGTACCTCCACGGAGAATTGTGTACGTTGGGTATGTTCCAAGAATTGTACCTCCACGAACGTCATAATGAGTATGTTCTAACGAGCGTACCTCTTCGAACGTCATGTTGGACTGTGGTTGTTATTTCTTGTCTGTACAGATTTTTGAGTATGTGCTAGAGGTGGAATCCATGCTGCTTTGAGAATCAATCCGTCATACCTGTTGATGTTGATAGGGTGTCTTTTGATTTCAATGGCTTCCCTTACTAGGCGTGAATATTTTCCCTTGCCTTCGAGCCACGATCTCGAGTTTGCATGAAAGCTTATGTCCCGTATCAGCCAGATGCTTTGCCAGTGCTGACGTCCAACTCATCACTAAATTATCAGCCCTGAAGAAAACCCCTGCACTGGTGGTCGAAATATTGGAAAGGAGAAATTCGCCACACACGGCTAAGCCAAAATGCCACAATATACAAATCTGGCCGTGAAAACCTAAAAAGTTATATAACTACTTGTTTCTGCAATAAAATGAAAAAATAACATTATTCAATACAGCTTTACATGATGGAAAGGTAAATCCCTGAAATAGCCAAAACAATATTGAGTTACTCGCATTTGTTCGAGTCTGGTGAGAAAAAAAAACTGCACATCACGTAGAAGAAAATAAATTTAAATTGACGCGCAAAAAGCCCTCTTTGTGAAATAGAATATCCGGCATACGCTGAAAACGAGCCTCCGGATCTCTTGGTTTTCACTTACTTCAGCCTGAAATATACTTTCTGAGCTTTTTCTAGCCGAACACAGACAAGAGGTCTGAAATAATAAAAATAATATGATATATAAACTATGACACGTATTGAGTAACTTTTTCAACTTCCTAACCAACTCTCAGCCAGATATTGTATTTCATATAATAAGTAGCATTTTTTTTTATTCTTTTGAGCTTGTTAGTCTGTAGTTTTTTTCTGTACTATTTTCTACATATAAAACTATTTCCACCCACATATTTATATCAAGCCCACTGCTTACTAAAGCATATAATTAACACAAATTCTTACAGTATGAACTTACTAGGATCAGCTTTATCTCTTTAAGGCTGTTCAAGGCTGATGCCGTGAAGCCTCGAAGAACGATCTTTTGTTTATTTTTTTTGTTCGTTCGCCTGACATGCACACCAATAATGTTTGTTTTAATTATATAATATTACACGGCGTTTGCATACGGTATTTTATTTATTATGACAATTGCTCCATTTCATGTTGGTGCAACTGTCATCTTTAATTTGATTTTTTTCCGCCATCATTGGCGGCGCTGCATGTGACAGTGTTCTGCTTGTTGTCAGTGGCAGAACTCTTGTCTGGCCGGTGAACCGCAATAACGGTCAGACGAGGAAATCAAGTCTTTATTAAAAATTAATGCGAATTTTCCTTCAAAAACAAGTTATTTTTGTTGTTAATCTGCTCCTGCATCTTTCCTCCACGCGGCCACGTGACGAACCCGCTACTTTTTGTTATTTTTAAAGACGAGGGATGTCATAGTATATCATACATAAATATTGATACCAATTCAATATAGTCCGTGTAGGCTGGCGCCTAATAGCCGTCTCTTATTTTTGTTTTGCTCATCTGACATGCATATATAAATATATAAGTCTATGTTTAATCTTAAAATTTCAATGTGACGAAGCTTTTACAGGTACCATATTATATCTTTGATTCTGATAACCGCTACCTGTCACGTGAGAGCGGATAGTTTGCCAAATAGCCGATAGGTGGTCCTCGGGCGCTTCGTCTTTTACTGCACGGACAGAATCACTTAATGATTAACGTTAGGTACACATCATTCACTTTTTATGACCCGGGCAGAATACCACGTTCAGTCAGTATTTTATTAAAAATTAATTTCAATTCGCTTCTCAACGAGATCTTTTCTTTGTGACATGCTCTTCATCCATGGCGACCTGAAGTGCCTTTATTGCGACGCAGAATGCCAATGTAAAAGAAAGCAAAAAATAATTTTAATAAGTCATATGTTACTATTAAATTAAGCTCATATTAAAAGCTAATATTTGCAAAAATACCGCCTCACGCACGAATGCAAAACAAACACACTTTATAATTGAAATTGATTGCCTAGTAAAACAACTATTATTCGCCACATATTAATTTACTGTAAACTCTCTCTCTCTCTCTCAACGCTCGAGTCATCGGAGTTATAATAATTTTAACTGATAGAAATTTACCTTAAGGCTTATCTACTTCCGGCGGCGCGATTTCCGCCGCGCGGCCTCCGGGCCCCGTCCCAAAAGCTCGGTACTTCGGCAATAGAGCCTTCCGGAAGCTCGGCTTGGATTACCTACGCACTTTACTCAGAAACATCGTTAGCACTAACAACTATTGCCGGTATGCTGCGGCTAGCGATGCTACCGATATTCATGTATAACACATGATTTAGTAATGGCCGTGAAATTAATGAGCAAAAGCTCTGCGCACGTGCTGTAATTTTGAAATATATTGCCCTGTCAAAACTGTGAAGTGGCTAATTAGAAAAGTCAAGACATAGATTAATTTACAAGAAAATATAGTCAGATGGTGATTTTAAAGATAATTAAGTGCTTTACATTCCCGTTTCTCGAAGAAGAAGTTTTCTACAGTCGACAACAGAACTGGTAACACCTAAGGCCACCCTGCGGGTGAACATGTGGAGATGTGCAACTGAGGGAATACTCGGATTGCGAATAAGATAGTCTTACTTTGTGAAAAATGACGTGGTGAAAGAACGAACGAGTCAACCTTCTGTATTTTAGAAAACATAAAATACAGCAGCCTTTTTCAACCCCGGACTCGCGTTCTCTTAAAAAGCAGAACTATACATAGATTTTACTCGATGAAGCTGCGGAAGGCAGAGCTGAAATGAGATGAGGCTTATATATACTATATAACTGGCGGCGGGTATAGCTTAATGGTCAAAACGTTTGCTTTGCAAGCCGCAGATCATGGGTTAGATCCCCGACGGAGATTAAAAAAAAAAGGATTTGTAATCGATTTCTGAGCTCTAAAATACCCCCGGTTGGTGTGAATTTGATCCCTCACCCGTAAAACACCTGTCATAGCCTATTAATTAAAATTTGTAGTACACGAAAGTGGTCCTGTGAAGACCATATAATCTTCATTCATAATAAATTCTTGTAATAATAACGATGATGCGTGAATCTCGGGCTGTAGTATATGACGTTGGCGGATCAACACTCCACATGCAGCGCTTAGCTATATGCATCATGGTAAGCGTCATAGAATACCACAGATGAGACTTCAGAATTACCATCACCATCTGTCAGTATTCTCCTGTATGTGCTTACATATAAAAAAAAACTATCGCAGCTGACAAGGCTAAAAAAAATTATCGATAACTTTTCGTCAGACGTTATTTTTTAAGATATATTTCACCGAAATCATAGAGAAACCTTAAATTGAGAGGTATTCTTAATTCACACACTATGAATTTATTTATTGATAACTTAAGTATATATTAATGTATTTGATTTTTTTATGAATCACTTGTTTCTCGAAACACTAGCTTTAAAACATTAAAAATATATCCAATAAATGAATTGAGAACTTTTTACTCTTAAATATTGTGTTTATTCTGTACACAATTATTTATGAATAGTTTTTAATGCTTTATTTTATATGCGTAATAAATTCAATTGCTCAGTTAATTTATACAGTCCTTTGGAAAAACAATGAATAAATACGAATGGATTACTCTGCTATCTCTCGTTTAGCAATATGACGGTTGGGAACAAAAGAAAAATTCTCGTACCCTTGGCGGGCGTGTATACCGCCCTTTACAAAGATACGATTTTATTTATGAACAACATACACTGTTGTGAGCTAATTTCAATATTTTTATTGGGGTAAATAACAATGAATAAAACAGCAAGAGTACTGAAAGATGGCCAAAAATCAGACATTGCAAACATTTGGATTGTGTTCTGATTTTTTTTTTAAATTGTATGTTCTATTGTTATTTTAAATAGATAAATAATAATTTTACCTTGTATTAATATGAATCAAGTAAAATATTGTTTACGTACATACTGTTTTCGTTATTAATCTGAGCTTCTTCATACAAATGAGGAAATCGTACTGAGGGGCTTTAAATAAATAATAAGCATTACTAGTGCAATATATTGTGACATTAGAATGATAAAGCCCTTGCTGTCTGTAACCGAAAACCTCAATGTACGATCTTTCGTCTCTTATTTCTGTTCGTTTGTTGTACATATATGTGTCGACATATTGGAATTTCGGACTAGTTACGTAGATCGCCACTGGGGCGGCGTATGACAGACCACAGTGCCGCATGGTAAGGTCATATTGTATTGAGACCCGGCCTGAATGCTGTGACTAGGTTCGGGCCATAAGTTGTAAAGTTATCGAAATATATATGTCCATGTGCTTCAGAAAAAATATTTGTCTTATTAATCTGCTCTCCATACTACCACCACGCGACTTAATAACAACCTTTTAAAGAGAAGAAGATTTTATAACCTTCTCCTGTTCTTAGCTACCTCCTTATCAATTTCCAGCCAAATCGTTTTGGCCGTTCTTAAGTTGTAAGTGTAGTAACTAAGACGACTTTCTTTTATATATATATACATACATTAAAAAACAGGTATTTATGAATTCGTATTCTAATAAAATAATAATTATGCAGTTTTATCATGCATTATCCTTTCTTTAGAACTGTCTTTTCACGGTTCACTACCAAGAACAGGCAGTTTCAAAAACATATTTTTTAATGCCACCTGTACGCTCTGAGATAGCTCTCCTAGTAGTATGTGATTCTTCATTAGAACTATAACAAAAAAATCTGGATATCTTCAAGAAACAGATAAATATACAAAAAAAACATGTTTCCTGCATTCCAGTCATCCTGCCTGAACGTAATACAGGCCAATTCATCAACCAGTTTTCCTCTTCTTAAGTACAAACCTTAGCATCTAAATTTACTGCAAATTGACGCGTATATAATTATCATATGATATAACAAACCATGAGTGTATCATAAAAAACGAACTGCAATCGTAGTTACATTCTACGTTTGCAGATATTTTTGGCATTTAAAGGTGCAAAGTTTGTGATCACTTATCGTTGTAAGTGATTCCAAGATATTCATTGTAACAGTTCAGAGGTATATTTATGTGCAACCTGAGCCCAACCACATCTGATACTAGCTTCATAGATAACGGAGAGACGAAGGGTGTGGAACAACATTACATACTCGTACATGTTACTAACTCAGAAGGAAATGTATACCGTAAATTCGGAAAAAAATAAAAACTTGTTTTGAAATATATACTGATATCAGCTTGCTCCTTAAGGCCGATGCCGTAAAGCCTCGACAAGCGATCTTTTGTCTATTATTTTTGTCCGCTTGCCTGACATCTACATCGAATGTTTATTTTAATTATATAATGTTGCACGGCGCTTGCATACGCCATCTTGTTTGTTATGACAGTTGACCTATTGCCGGTTGGTAGGACTGTCATATTGGCAGTTGGTACCGTGGAGATGTGAAATCGCGCTGTGGGCTGGCAGTTGAAGTTTGACTCGCGCCCGTCACAGTGCGCGCGTCCTGTGCGTTCGCTGTGGCGGGCGACGTTTGTGACAATAAACAAATAATATGTGAAACAAGTGTTTATATTGTAAACCTGATCCTGCATCCTTCATCCAGTTAATCGATGTCCTAAATGGAAGAGGAGGGTATCAATACATTAATGATTAAGTTACACTTGTTAACGCAAACACCGAAAGAAAAGAATACCGACAGATGATTTTAAAGATATCTCATATATAGTTTCTAAGACGCTATTTATTTTACATTTGACTAAGTGCTGCATGAAATATGTGATCTAGACAAGTCATAAACTACAGCAAGGCATTCTCAAATTATCCATTTTAAGCTGAAATTCACTATGAACGAGTGGTGCTTACGTGACTACTTCGTCTACTACCACTTTTAATAAATAGGCTGTTACTGGCATTTTACAGATATAGGATTGAAACCCATAAAGCTTTCTGCTGATGTTCTTACAGCCGCATGGCAAAAACGTTGGTCATCTTCCACCACGGTAGAACTACCTTTCTGTTCTTTCCAGACATTAACTTCAGACTAACTGCTAAATGGATAAGCTCTGATGGTCTACCCAACTAATGACTGGGCAGAGCGCTTTAAACGACAGATTATACTCATTTAATTTAGTTCCAAACCTTAGTTGCCCCTGTGGTGCCTCCTTCTAGAACTTAGAGCGCATTATCTGGGACTATCATTTCCTTTTGTTAGAAATAGGAGTCCTTTCCGATGCAAATTTTGTGGCCACTAAAAAAAATTCCACGCATTTACTACTTTCGCTCATATTTTCGGTGAGAGAATCTATCTTCCATATCCATCTCTTTACAACCCGTGAATGCGATTCTAATCTCTTTCACGGGTTCTTTTGTACCAACCGGAGGTATTTATAGAGCTTACGGGTGTAAATCTGTTAAAAAAAAATATCTCTGTCGTGGATCGAACCCGCAAACACTTGAGACTTTCCTTTACCCGCTTGCTTTTGACAGAATCAATATTTTATTCAATCACAAATAAATTGTTTGATTTTGCAATGACCCTATGGCTTAGATCGTAAAAGTATTACAGTAACCTCTTTACCATATTGTTCTCTATCGAAATGTACTGAGATGCGAAATTACATTCGCTTTGAAACTTTGTAGAAAGCTCGTCAATCAATCGCAGTGCAGCCGCTTTGGATGCGATCTGTTGCAGTCCGCAAATAACGAAAGCCATCCAATTGTCGAGAACTTATTGGCAAAACGAAAAGCTCTACTTACTTTACTGCATCATACGTTGCCTTGATACGAAAAAGCTCGTGCTGTTTTATTGTGCTTTTAAATTTACTTCATAAGAATTTCTGTTATAAAATTTGCAGTTTTGTTAACAAATTCAAACTTCATACGTTCTGTATGTATATTTATAAGATATCTTATCAATTTGTTTCTTTACAAGCTTTTTTTTATTTGGAAAATCGTTTTTATTTTGTTGAAGATACATTAAATAGATAGATTGTCGTTTTTTTTCACTGGCAGTTGCATCTATAGTTGGCAAACTTAAGAGGAGGGCATGGCTTTAAAAACAGTCCAACGCTTTATAGTTTTGAATTTGGTCTAACATTGTATCATCATCATAATTACATCATGTATACTCTGGAGCAAATAATCGTCATGAATCTCGGCCATCTACCGTGATTTTCGCCTAGTCAAATGTCAGCTCTGCCTCTCATAACAGAGCCGAGTACATTATATGTATATTTCCCGACGGGAGAAGGAATTTTTTCACGACATTGCGAGCATGATTACTTAAAGTAAAACAGCTGCCGTTTATGCTCTCCTGCGGTATCTTTAATACACGTCCCAACCAGGTCCACTTTCACCTCTCAAACGACTTAAGTATGAAAGGCTGCCTTGTTCGCTCTGTTACTTCGTCTTCACAAAGTCAGGCCATCATATATCCAGTATTCTCCGCAGACATTAGCCTTTGAAAAAATAAGTTATGTTTTTACGAGTATGTATATAATTGGAAAACTAAAGTACATTTTTAAAGCGAAAATTCCGCAATGCCTTAAAACTAAGGCGTTTAACCAATGCATCCTCCCTGTATTAACTTATAGCGCAGAGACGTGGAATCTGACAGCAAGTCTTACCCATAAAATAAAAGTCACCCAGCGTGCTATGGAGAGATCCATGCCTCGGAGTGTCGCTAAAAGATAGAATCCGAAACGAGGAAATACGCAGAAGAACTCAAGTAGTGGATGCTGCCCAACGAATAGGCACACTCAAGTGGCAATGGGCAGGACATATCTGTCGAAGAGACGACGGTCGATGGGGAAGAAAAAGTATTGGAATGGCGCCCAAGAACTGGCAAACGAAGCATTGGCCGACCCCTACAAGATGGACCGACGATATAAGAGTGACCTGGATGCGGAAGGCGGAGGATCGAAGAGGATGGAGACTCATGCGGGAGGCCTACGTTCAACAGTGAACGGACACAGGCTGATGATGATGATATAATTGCTTATAAATTTCAATTGGTGGTTTAAGATTATTCGAGAGCACAATCGTCAGTCGTTATATAATCACTGTTACTTGTAGATAATACATACATGAAATGCTATTTATATGTTTTTTATGAGATACTAAGATTTATATTGTAAGAAAGGTAATTGAATCCTAATTTTTCAATCCAGACGTCGCTCTTAGTAACTTTTATCACTTTTAGACTCCCAAAATGACAAAAAAAACGATATTAAATAAAATTGGTAGCGTTATATGCGCTGTATTGTCAGCAAGTAAATTGTTGTGATAAGTAAAGTAAAAACAAACAGATTTTAACATTTTACTAACAGTCTATCGTCCTAACACTAACCTCACACTTTACACGCTTATTTGTTTGTACTTAAAAGGTTTCCTTCTCGGCTGGCTGTAATATAAATGAAAATGAACGGAAATGAGATACGCCGTCGAGGAAATAAAAGTGCAATTTATGAACCCCTCAGAAAGGGCATCCAGTCGTGATTAATCCGAGAAGAAGGCATTAAAATGTAAATACCGCGCTGAAGAGCAAACGATAAAAAGCTTCGTTTCTCGTGTCCTGAAAACAACAAGCTCTGAACAGTAATCGGAACTTTACAAACGAGAGCTTTCAAACGATGAGATTTACATACTTTAATCAAATTAATATCTAGTTCTTCATATCATGAAGTTTTATTATGTTAGCTTTGGCTTTAGAGCCTATTTGAACATTAATAAATCGTATATTTGTATATTTCATTTATTTATAAACTTTCAAGCTCCCGTACTTGCTCCGTATTGGAAGGAGACGGAAACTATGCATAAAATGTGCTCCGTAGAGTTTCGAGAGGCAGAGCTGACATGGGATGAGGCGAAAACTTTCGCGGATGACAGAGCATTGTTGCTGTAGTTTGTGATGACCATAGTGATCCGTACACTGATTCCGAATCGAAATATAGTAGTCGGAGAATAAGCAGTCAAAATATTGAATCGACCAATTTAATTTATTGTAAAAAATAGAATATCATACTCGTTTATATGTTTTTAATAATAGTTTGTTTAAAACCAAGGGGTGAGTAAAAATATAACCAAATTTTTCTTTAGCAGCATTTTTCCTTTGTAGGTTCTCACTTGTAAAATTCAAAATGATTCCAATTCCCGCATTCGATCGTTCTGAAACAAATGACTACTTAAATTGTCGCAACTTTTGAAATTATATTTCACCCGACTCATCTAATATAATTATTATGTCGGACCATTCCTTGGGTCCTTATATGGCGGGCATAATTATTGCGGAATTGTCATGGTCCTGAAGGTAAAACACCAAAGTCATTCCGCTTTATTTTCACAACCCCCATTCGTAAGAGCTTTTGTTGTCTCTATAATTTCCTTTGCTCCATACAAAAGTAATGTTGCATTACCTTTAGTATGTTGCCATTAAAACAAATGAAGAAATCCTCCTCATTTAAATTCTTTATTTTTCAAAATTTTTTTTTCTAACATTATTACATTTTCAACGCAATATCCGCTCACTAAAAAGAGCTTTAAAATGCTAATTATCATAATGACGTACGCGTATATATATATTTTTTATGACAGTATTAAGTGTATAATATAACTATAAATGAACCTTTCTGTGCAAGGTGATATATCTTTATGCCCAATCAGATAAATAAACCGTATCGTCGGAAGAAATGGATAACTGAGTAAATATTGAAAAAAAACATTTAATCCTTTGAGTGTAGTAAACTTTTATTAAAATATTTTGCCGTTAATAAAAAAGCGAACCCGATGGATCGGTCACATCATGCGCCACGATGGTCTTCTTCACAACATTGTGGAAGAGATGGTTGAGGGTTGAAACTGCAGAAGGCGTCCTAGACGGGACTATTTGCAGCAAGTGTTCGAAGACATGAGTTGTCGCTCTTATGCTGAGCTGAAGAGGGTTGCGGAGGACTGAGAGGAATGGAGATTAATATGCAAGATTCTGTTGCTGCAAACCAATCCACCGGATTGTTACTACTACGAAGAAGAATTATTTTGTACTTTGTTTTAACATTTCTGACTTACCGGGTGCTTCTCCATCAAAGCTGAAGTTGGGTATCAGTAGGGTCTGAGCATCCACGATGACTACGGGATCTGAAGAGACTCCATGAACTCCAGACAGGGCGCCAACCTTCTCTGGCTTGGGGTACTCCAAGTTCTTGGGAATTTTGACGTCTCCGAAATTGAATGAGTTGTCGCTCTTATGCTGAGCTAAAAAGGATTGCAGAGGATCAAGATGCACGATATTTTTGCTGCAAACCAATTCACCGGATTAATACTACAAAGAAAAAGTCTTTTTTGTCGGCTAATAGTGATTTAAAAAACTACCCACAATTATGCAATACGATACGAATTGCAAGATTGTTCAACTGTTGAAAAGAGACAACCATGCAAACATAATCTGCGGATAGATTGAATTTAGTATATAAAATTATATTAAAATGAATGTCAAAAATATAAATGTAAATTAAAAGTAACTATTCTTGACTTCATAACAATGTTGATAATTATTTTTAAGTGTTGAATACAAATATCATAAAGAACTCTATCTTTTGAGATCGTAAAAGTAAAAGAGCACATCTTAAAATAAATTACGCCATTAATTGGGTTACCGAGAAAAATAACAGTTTTTTTTTACCTTCTTTAAGAGACCGTCGTGCGGTCCTTTTGCTCCCAGAATCACGTTCCGGCCATTAACTTCCTTCCGAGTTAAATTAGAAAATCGAGATTACAAAACCATTAGAACATTCCAATGCAATTATTCAACTTGAACTTATTAATAACTGTTAACATTTTTTAATGCAGGCTTTTTCAGGGACAAATTTGCGCTGAGGTACCATGAACACCTCATTGACGCTTTTGTAGCGCACTCTTACTTGTACGCTATCCATAGGTAAAAACTACAAGAATTCTTGTTTTTTTAAGTTTGCGATCCTTAGAGGTAGCGTGGCATTCACACATTGTAATGTTTAAAGGAGTTTCTGTGAATCGATTGACGTTGTGATATTTTTTGTCTTTTACTAATTGTGATTATGCAGCTATGACAAAGAAACAATATTTCACCAATTTGGTTTATTAATAAAATTTATAAAAATATTTTAAAAAAATAAGTTATACCGGGAAGCGAACCAACGACTTGGGTAGAAGCTCTTTGCCTCAATACCACATACCTTTAGTAATAATGGGAGGAAATGTTAACTTAGTTCATATCGTTATTCTCTTTTATTTATTATCATTAGGATTATCAATATTTGAGCATCCACTGTTGAATTTTAGGCCTTCTGCATGAGTTTTCATCACTCTCAATCCTCTGCATACAGCTTATCTTTGCTATCCTACTGATGTCGTTATTTCATTAAATGAGGCGAAATTTCAATTTTAAAAATGTATATTTTATTTCTTACAGAAACACTACAAATTTAATTTTATTTGATCCTGAAATAAGATATAGTACAAGAGAAACAATTTATAAAAAAAGTTTTTATGATTATTAACAACAATTATTTAAAAGTTCCAAAGCTCGCTAAACAGAAGACTCCACGAAATTACTTTTATAAATAAATTCGTGGAGCTCATGTCAAAACTGGGCTTCTCTCAAGTGGAATATATCAATATTCGAGGCGATATGGTTGAACAGTTGTAGGCTTTGTGGTGGTGGTTTGCGAAGAGCTTATGCTCCAGTCAAAAGAGTGAATACGGAATGATAAAGTTATCAATTTATGTAAAATCAAAAGTTTAAGCAATCCAAGCGATAATGTTTCCGCCTTGATTTTTTATCTCTAATTTAATTTTCAACTTCAGTTTTAATGTGTGTTTTGATTGTACTGTTATTTTTTCATGTAATTCAACAGACAGCGCGTTTCGTACGATTAAATTCATAATAGTAGATTAAGTGAAACAACCGAAAACGGAAAACGTGCCATTTTTATGACCGTCACAAAAAAAATTAACCATTCAACTTTGGACAATAAACATAATGTTTAATGCATACAAGAAAAAACGGATATTAAAAAATCATTACATAAAACAATTAAATTTAGTAGTCGCAGGAAGAACTTTAATCTGATTTTGTCAGCTCATTTTGCAAATGATCGGCTTATACTTCTTGGCCAGTTTTTGACGATATGACTGCGTGTATATCCCTATGGTCAAAGCATTTGTTTAGCAAGCCAAAGATCGTGTGTTCGATTCCCAACGGAGATTAAAAAAAAAAGGAGTTGTAATCAATTTCTGAGCTCTAAAATACCCCCCGCTTGGTGTGAATTGATCATTCAACCGTAAAATGCTAGACATAGCCTATTAATTAAAATTAGTGGTAGACTAAAGTCATCCCGTTAAGATAGTTATTCATAGTAAATTCCTGTAATAATAAGGATGATGCGTGAATCTCGGGCAGTAGTATATGACGTTGGCAGATCAACACTCCACTTGCAGTGCTTAGCCATTATCACAACGTTAAGCTTCATAGAATACCACAGATGAGACTTTAGAATTACTATCGCCATCTGTATTCTCCTGTATGTGTTTACATAAAAAAAACTTCTTTTTTTTGACCGATTCATCGGGCTCGCCTCTCTGAGATAGTTCTTACTAGATACCTATCGTCCTTGATTATGCTGAGAATCTCATTGTTCGTGACGTGGTCTCTTCAGTAAATTCCGAGAATTCTTCTGTATGACCACATCTCAAAGGTCTTGCCCATGACCATGTCTCACAGCCGTACATCAAGATGCTCCAAACAAATGTTTTGGTAATTAATAAATTTAAATTGTTTGAATACCAATTTAAAATCGAACAATATTAAGCACGTTAATCAATGTTTAGTTTCTGTGCTACCTAAAAACGTCACTATCGCATTACTTCGAATGAATAATACGTCGCTGGGGTTATTAGAGTGTGTGGAGTGTGCCACCGTGCGAGTCGAGAAATTGAGTGAGAAATGAAAAATAATATCTTTCTCTTGAGAGAGAGAAATAACGGAAGTAGTGGATGGATTGCGTTTGACCCGCAGTCATCAGTCATACAGCTCCGACGACAATTCACGGTGCCCGCAAGAATTACGACTGTTTTCTTTTTTCCTCAACTGCACGATGATGTATTACACTTCTTATTCTGACAGCCCGGGTCGAGAGAGTTCGCCCCTTCTACTGGTTTTTCTTTATTCTCCGCGCGGCGAATTTAAGACTTTCAAATTTCAAATTTAGAATTTAGAATTTTTTCCACGAAATTGGAACAATTTAGCAGCTCTTTGTTTTTTTTTATCCTGCGCGCGGCGAATTCGAGACTTTCAAATTTCGAATTTCGAATTATCCGCGAAATTGGAACAATGTCTTAACTCTTTTGATTGTTCTTTACGTCTTTTTATGTTTGTTTGATTACCAATTTAAAACGAATTATGTATTTTTTTGTTTTTTAGGAACATGTTTTCAAACAATAATTTTAGAATTTTTTACGTTGACAGCATGTGATGAAATACGTTGAATGCTTCATTCAAGTACTCGTTTCACTATTTTGATAATTTGAACGGTGTTATTTGAACTAATTTTTTAACATCTTTATTCTAAAGTAAAATGAATTTCGTAGATTACTTCAAAATAAAAAAGGTTCACCTAATTCTTTGTGTCAATATAGACATTTTTAATGATATTCCTAAACAACTATTTACGAGTTTTTATCATTATTTAAATGTTTATTTATTATAATACAATAATTTCGTACTTCAAACGACAGTTAATGAATAACACGCTGGTATACATTTTTGAGATACAATCATTTTTTGCTTATACATGGGATGTCTTTTAGACCTTTAATGTGGTATTTTCCTCTTTATTTCCACATCCTAATTCCGTTGAACATAAATGTGCATCCACTTTTGGAGAGTATTTACTACCTCCAGGGCAATAGAGTGCCCTAACCAGCTTGACCTGATGTTAGCTGGGTGTTAGCTTTTTCCGGCCAACATTCGGTCCCTGTCTATATTGGCCAACTGATGTCGATCACCCCCTACCACGAGAAAGAGATAGATCAGTATTTTCCATTCATCGAACCTGTGACCATAACGCATTTCGCAGAGTCCTCCAGTACTTTTAGGGAGCTAATGATCCAGATGCAAGATTTTTGCTGCAAATCAATCCATCGGATTGATACTACGAAGAAGATACATTTTTAATTCAAAATTGACTGGCGTTATTAAAGATATCGACAAGCCCAAAGTTATTACAAATTAATATATTTTTATATGAGCATACAGGAATTCATAACCGATTGTCAGTGGACTCTATGATTTTCAACCAGGAGAAAACCTAGATACTGCAGAAGTATTCCAGATCTTACCAGTAAAATTTAAGAAGTAATTTCAAAAACTACCTCGGATGATGAAGGTGTGAAACGATTCTATTGGTTGGGAGAACGCGTCTTGCACTGTACAATGATAACTTCAAATGGTGAATTAGAATAAAGAAAGTGTCTCCATAGTATTAGCATTTACTTTGAAATCTATTTCGATTATTTTGTAATAAACTCGTTATTAATATCAAAATAATATTAAATAATTTTAAAAAATAAGCTAATAGTATTTTTATTGATTATTGTTTCAGGTGACGATCGGAGGTTCGACAACTGCTCCCCGAAGCCCCATGGGACCCCCTTTGCGGGGCTCCACACTCTCCGTCAACGGTGAAGTTCAAGCCACGACGAGAGCACGCGCCCCTTCAGTGGGCATCGACACAGACATGGTATCTGAATTCGATCCATCCAGTTCAGACTCAGGCGTAGTGAGCCGCTGCGCCGTCGTGAAACCCCTGAAACTACGCCTATGCCAGCCAATCTTCGGCAAAAAACAAGCCGCCAAAACCAGAAGACAAGACCACAAACACCAATCCCCAGCAGAACTGGAACCAGCACTCCCAAGACCCCAAAAACCAAGAGACCCAGAAAGAGAAAAACGAAGAATAGCAAGAAAAAAAAAAAAGCGAGCTACACTCATCTTAGGACTTATAATGGGAAGCTTCATTGCTTGTTGGCTGCCCTTTTTCTTTTTATACATCTTAACACCTGCTTGTTCAATTTGCCACATACCTGACGGAGCTTTCGCAATAGCTTTCTGGCTGGGGTACATGAACTCTGTGCTGAATCCTGTCATTTACACGATCTTCAACAAGGATTTCAGGAGAGCTTTCAGGAGAATATTGTTCAAGTGATGTTTGGCCTATGTGTGCTGCTATAGGTGCGTGGCGAACAGGATACGCCTCGCACAAGAGAGGGCAGCACCTGGGCTTTACAACGTACGCTAGTGAAACTGGTTTTAATTTAACTCTCTTAAAGGCTTCTTCCAACGACGCAATATTCAAAAATGAACGGACATTTCACAAAAGACAATATATTTTTAAGTTAACGCAAGTGTGTGCGTGGAATTCAAGCGACCGACGAAGACGATTCTGAAACTACTTTACCAACAGGTATTTAAAAGTAAATATTATAAATATACAACATATATTTATGTTAAATTAAATATTACATTAAATATTGGTTTTTAATTAAGCCCATAAAATAAAATATCTGACAGTGAATATTTAACTCGTTATTATTTGTTTTAAGTTACATACATGAAACTATGAAAATAAGGTATGTTTTTCATTGTTTCGTAACTAATTCAAGGTTTCGGCAGCAAGCTAAATCAATTAACAGTAAATAAAATTAATCGGTAGTATACTTAATAAATTTGCAGTATCCACTATGCCAGTATGAATATGGTCAGTTATAAAATTAAAATGAAAGTACAATATTCAATATTGGTAAAAATTTATGTAATATAAATAGATTATTATCTCATAAAATGGTAAACTAACCTTTAATTCAATAATTATTTCCTGCCAATTGATTTATTATTTTTCTACTGCCGATTTACATTTTTTTACTGCACATAAATGATTATTTTTATTTACCTTTTTAGGTATTTATTACTGATCGTTTGTTTAATAGTAACTGCTTATTAATTTAATTAAACACTGCCTAAAAAATAATTGCCCAAAATAATAACAAAAAATTATTTCAAATTGGTTATAATTTAATATTTTTGATTTTATTTTTTTCAAATAGACATAAAACTGACAAAAAATAAACTTAATTGATGCATTTTTAAATAAAAATAGTCACTTATATGTGATTTATTGAAAATTATAAATTGAATCGTAGTTTATTGTAAATCCGAATATTTTTTTAATGATTATTGTTTATGATTAAAAATATATTTATATTATTTTATTGTCGGTATACTAATTATTATTTATTAGTATATGTCGCTAATCGTTGGTCGCTTGTTCTATGATCGCAACTTAATGCTTTAATTATATTTTTCTCACAAACTGCCCGAATTCGCGCAACACACAGTTTTTAATATGATTATTTTTAAGTACTTTTAAGATTTAATTTTACAACCTTTTATATATATATAATTTATTTAAAATAATATGACAATCCAATTGTAATAGAATAATTATTATAAAATAATGATTACATATTTCATAAACTACCTGGTGTTTTTAGGAACAAAATGCGTTTTTTTCAATCAACGATTCATACGACCAATCAACATGCGCTAGGTGTGTGAGAAAATGATAAAATGCATTTTTTAAAGTATATCTTCTTAAATGAAAGCATAACAAAATACTAAGTAGTCCCATGAAACGTATTCTACGTTACATTTTTTTTTTTCAGAGATATCAACTACCATATATTTATTATTAATACGACAAAAAATATATATAAAAACCACTAATAAATAATATTCATAAATTGAAAATGACCTTTAATAATTAGTAACGTGTTGAGATTCGTCATTCAAATTTTAAGATCATTAAAAAAATCAATAGTAATTATATATATTTATTTATTGACTTTATGTAGTAAAATGTATATTTAATATCTTGTATATGATTCTGGTTGAGATTTTTTTTTCATTTAATATATGTGAAAATATCAACCTATAATAAAATACCTATTACTCCTGAATATTCATCATCAGCCTGTGTCCGTCCACTGTTGAACATAAAATGAGTCTCCATCCTCTTCGATCCTCCGCCTTCCGCATCCAGGTCACTCCCGCTATTCTTCTTATATCGTCAGTCCATCTTGTAGGGGGTCGGCCAATGCTTCGTTTGCCAGTTCTTGGGCGCCATTCCAATACTTTTCTTCCCCATCGACCGTCGTCTCTTCGACAGATATGACCTGCCCATTGCCACTTGAGTGTGCCTATTCGTTGGGTAGCATCCACTACTTGAGTTCTTCTGCGTATTTCCTCGTTTCGGATTCTATCTTTTAGCGACACTCCGAGCATGGATCTCTCCATAGCACGCTGGGTGACTTTTATTTTATGGGTAAAGACTTGTCAGATTCCACGTCTCTGCGCCATAAGTTAATACAGGGAAATTCTTAGTTTTAAGGCATTGCGGAATTTTCGCTTTAAAAATGTACTTTAGTTTTCCAAATGCTGCCCATCCCAGTTGTATGCGCCTGTCGACTCCTGAATATTACGCTTTCAATAATGTAAAAATAAATTTTTATTAAACATCTCGTGATAAAAACACAAATATAATCATGTTAAATATATATATCTAATACAAATCTAACAAATACACATATTATGTAATACATTAATCGATAAGTTAACCATTTTAAAGCATTTTTTTTTTCGTTAGAAAATCCATTAAAAAAATATTAATGAATGCAAATATTACAATTTATTTCTTAACATATATCAAAATTAAAAATGAATTACAAAAATAATTATTTTTAATTAAACTCAACCCACTTCAAATTAAAAATAATCTTTTTAATCTAAAATTACATTCTACAGGTAATTAAATTCACAAAAATCAGTAAAAGTAATGAAATATGATTTTAATTACATTTAATTATGCAATATTGCTGATAACATTAAGGCTATCAACTGAAAATACTTGGTGAAACTGCATAATTATAATTTTGAAATTAATTTTAATTATTTTTTTTTTTTAGTTTTGATTCATAATTTATTTTAAATAATTACATGTTTCGGCCTTCCTGAAGACCTTATTAAGACATTATCGAAGATGGTCTTCAGGAAGGCCGAAACATGTAATTATTTAAAATATATGATTTTTTACATTTGAATCGACTCATTAAAAAATATTTTAAGCTTGTTAAAGTTAAGAGTCCCCTACATATATATTTTTTTCATTTTTCTTTTCTTAATAAATTGTATGACATATAAAGCTGATGTTTGTGCTTCTAATTCCTGAAGATTTCATTGCATATACTCTATATATACACTTTATAGAAATCGAGAATATGACTATATTGGGATAGAAAGAAATATATGACAGCTGATAGAAACACTTCATTTTGCGAGACTTTCTAACAAAAAGAGAAAAATCTCTTTTATCTCACACTTTGCAAACTTAATGAAAAAAAAAATTTTTTTATAATTTTTTACCTAACGCAGATATATAATTGACATCGCTGTCAATATTTTTTAAATGTTTTAATTACAAATACAATCTAAATTTCACAATTTAAAAATGCGAAAAAACTAAATAATTATTCAATTCCGCCAAGAATTATTGATTACAAAATCAATGTTATAACTATAACAAAATATGAAAGGTAGGTCTGGCGTCTTCCAATTTAGGTTTTTAGTCTAACGAGTTTTATAAATACTGAGAAATTTAAAAAGATAGAATTATATGTAATTTGACACTTAACTAAGCGTTTTATATTATTCTGTAAAAAAATTAATTAATAAGAATTCTACATACTATAAAATAATGTCTGAAATATTCACCTTACACTGTGTAAATAATGTTTGATTATTGTAAATAATATTTTAATTTCAAATAATAATATCAAAGTAAAACATTCGCACTTTGTTGATTCCATAAATGAATATTATTTTTATGAAAAATCACCGTTGAAATATTGAACTAATCACATACTCTTTTAAAATATGCAATATTCAATTTTAATAATTAAAAATAAAAGTTAACGTAGTCCAATCTCATATTTTAAGTAATAATAATAATTAATATCAATAAATAAATTTAAATGTTGGACGTTTTAATTTGTTTTCTTTTTCATTTAAAATTTAAATTTATTTTTACAATTATAATTGCAAAAAATAAATTAATGCTGTTTCAGATAAAATTCAATCACTTTCAATTGAATTATATCTTAAACAATATGAAAAATCAACACAATATTATTAATTATATAAATAAACATTTAAAATGAAAGCATTTGGTAATGTTAAAATTATTCATTTTTTCAAATTCATTAACATTATTCACATTAAAAAGAAAAATATGAATTATTCAGTAAAACACTTCAATGTATTTTAATGAAAATTTTGCAACGAAACACTATGGGGTGCTACATGTTTATTTTATACTTATTTCTATGTAAAATTTAAAAACAAAAAAAAAATAAAACACTCATCGGAATTCGCGACTTCCATAAAATCATTTTATTTTAACATATTTATGATACATTTTTAACACAAATATGTTTCATCATAAAATAAATTAAATTATCCAACGCATTTTTAAAGCATAAAAATAACATTATATTTATATAATATAAATATTAATAGTTGTAAATCCTAGATTTCATTTTAAGAATTGAAGTTTTCAGACGAGTTTGTTTTGATAATAAATAATTTGAAAACTTAAATTCTTTTTTTTTTTTAATTTGGGTATTATGGATATGACAATGAGCCCGTGGTATCCATAAAACCTATTTTAAATGTTGTTCTATAATTATATTTTACATTATTTATTTATTTAGGTGTGGTGAAACATTGAGATTATTGTAAATTGCCAAGCTGAGTTTTTAAACACTTTTGAAAAAAATTTAATATTAAAAAACTACAATAGGTATCCATTTTTTATTTTAAGATATATTTCCTGAAAATACCATCATTATTAAATACAATTCATCATTTTGAAAGTATAATCAAGGGCAACTTTCAGTAATTTAAAAAAAAAAAACTTTATAAAATAGTACTACGAAGCATATGCAACCTCATTATTAAAAAAATTCAACTATAATTCTACATGTTTCATGTTTTGCTAGAAAAATGAAAACATAAAGGTTTGAAAAAAAGGTCAATTTCATACTACAAGTAATATTTTATTATTATAACTACCATTCTCTATTCAAGGCATACAATAATCTATAATGATACTAAGCCTTCAGGTTGCTATAGCATAAGATAATAAAAATCAATATTCTGAACTAAATTAAAGTTTTTTTTTTAACATAAATGTTTCGAAAAAAAACTCTTCTTGGCATGTCTACGATTATAGTGTAGTGCATAGAATAATTTCAAATTAAAAAAACGTAGTTTTAGCAATAGTGAAAACTTTAATTTTTTAAAGGTTTTAAAAATAAATCAAATTTTAATTATCATACTTTCATTATATATTTAAATCTATTTTAAATACCCTAAAGTACAGTTATAGTATATATATTTTAACAATGGGTATAAATCATTAATCAAATTTAAAAGATCTAGCGAAAACATTGCTTAAATGCAGATTTATTGTTAATTATATTTTTATTTGTAGAATTATTTAAATATGTATTTCACGTAATGAATTACTGCTGTTTTTTTTATTTTTTAAAATATTTAAATATTTAAACAATATACTACGTTATTATAATTAAGCTGAACGATTTCTGAAGATTTAGCAATAATGTAAAGACCATATTTGTAACTATTGTTCAATTTTTATAAAAGTTAACATTTATATACATAATATTGTAAATTATAATGTATTTTTTTTTGTAAAGCATGTTGATTAATCCAAAATCAATGGTACTTCCTCTCATATAAAACAGTTTGAAATTATATAAATAAAAAATATATATATATATAAATAAGTCGTCCTCTAAAATTTTTATGTCTATACTAAAGCTGAATTCATACTTTTATTTACCTAGTGAATTGTATATACTTGTATTGTATTTTCAAACGTATTGATCGGACTGACTAGTTATCTGTTTTATTGGTAGACTACTCGTCCTTTTTTATATAATTAAAAAAAAAACTTAATAAACCATTTTAAATGATATATTTATAATGCATAATATTAAATATTACTAGGAATGTAAGAGAAAGTAAAAAGTTTTAACAGTGTGTTATAAATATATGAATGTATAGACTATTACCATATTATTAAATAATTATCTTACATATTATATATAAATATATAAATAGCGTTTCAAGATTAAATAATTAAAATATATATTAAAGAGTTTGTATTTAGATATTATTCAAAAAAATCATATGAAATCCCTATCTTTTATATATACTACATATAGTAGATATTTTCAAAAATTTCAACTTTATCACAAAATTTTCGCAGCTAAATTAAAAAAATGTCAATTATGGAGTTGTATTATTGGCTTGTATTTCTTTGTCCAGTAACTTATTCAAGGTATTGGCAGCAAATGAAATCAATTAGCAGTAAAATAAAATTAATCGGCAGGCAAAATAATGTGGTCAGCTGTAAAATTAAAATGGCAGTTACATATTAAATATTGATAAAAATCAATGTAAAATGAATTAACCCATGAAAAGGGAAACCTAACCAATTATTATTTATCATAAATTAATTATTTTCTGCCTTTTTTTTATTTTTCTACTGCCGATTGATATTTTTTAACTGCCGAATGGTTATTTTTTACTTTTAATGTATTTATTACTTACCGTTTGCTAAAGAATTACAGCCCATTAATTGAATTAAATGCTGCCAAAAAAATAAGTTGCCTTTATTATAATTGATATCTAGAATCGAATCAACTCGGTGTACATTATGAAACATTATGCAGATCTTTTTTTTTCGTATTTATATAAAAACTCAATGCAGCCGTATAATAATAAGTGAGGTCAGATAGCTGATAAAATAATCTTACATCACACGGTCAGTTAAGAGACGAATATGAACCTGGCTGGGACATGTTCTTCGAATGCCGCAGGAGAGCATAAGGTATATCTGATTTTTATTCAAGCGCCGGGGTATCGCTGTCCTGGAAGGCCGTCGGGAATTAAACAATGAATGTACTAGGAGAGCTCCGGTAGGCAGAGCTGAAAAATCATGAGAATGCTTACATACGACTTTATAGTCACTTGCGAGCAAATGTAAAATGATGATGATGATGTTATACATCTATCGCTATGTCATATCATCTGGGTTAACAATTTTACATTGCAACATTAAAAATAAACCGTCATATTATTGATATTTCGAATCGTAAACTGTTGTACACCTGTGTTAAAGACAGGTATACATTTTAGATAAAATACCAGGTGTTTCTAATAATCAAAACTAAATTATATACATATTTATTGTATATATATAATCTCCGTACATGTCAAAGTTCAAGAAACATACTCAATGAATATGAGTCAAGTCCACAAGCGAAATTTTATAATCCTCAGATAATAATTATTTTATTTATTCAGCCACCAGAGCCATAATAAGAAATTTACATAGACGAAAAAAAAAATCAAGTTATTAACATTCGGGAATTTTAATTTTAAGCATATATTGACTCTCAGTGAGTGGAGCAACGCTGAATTTCTACGTGAAGGTGCATCCAGTGCCCCTCCAACCGGGAGACCCACCTATCCGCCCACACAGCGATCTTAACCTGCGACTTAACCCTTTCTTTACGGCTCGGTGGAATACAAATAATATACTGTCAATACGGCGTGAATTTTCATACAATTGTTCTTGTTGCTTAAAACTAGTATTTGAAGCGTAAATGTACTTATCTGACCTATTTTCATATATCACATTAGTTATTGTATCCTTTAACTATCATATGATGCATAAAAAACAATTATATTTAACAAACTTTCATTATATAACTCCATACATGAGGTAGCATTCACACATGTGGTTTACAGAAAAATTGCTCCTGTGACGAAATCTAACGATATTTATTTACATGCTTTACAGATTCCTGTAAAGAACACATGTTGGTTGATAAAGGGAACGACTGCACTTCCAATTTCCTACCGTAGATGTTACAATGCGTACTGAAAGTAGCAAAACGATATACCACGTCAACCGATGTCAACGGTCGGGGAATCTTTGACGGCATATGCCGACAACCGATGCGAAAGGGTTAAAGATGTCAGTGAATTCGGACTAGGGAATTTATATATATTTTTTAGATAAAACAACAACACAATTTAAGAATCAGGCCACATGAAGTATTATGAACAAAGAAAATTGTACATTGTTATAACGAGTTTGCTTTAAATTGCACTCTTATCTTCGAGTCTTAGATTCTCAGATTCATTATATCGATGTTTTTTTCTTATGAAATCTGCAGTAACGGTTGTTACATTACCAAATAGTATTGCTTGAATAAAAAAAAATATATTTATTAATTATTTATTGTAATCCCATGTTTGACGTTCTTTTTTGTCTAGTTGCGAAAACTTTGCGATATCGATGAAGTAATTGAAAGAAGAAATTTACATTTAATAGTAATTAAACATACACATACAATTATACATAAAATTTCTTATACGCATCAATTCAGAAAAATATCGGCAGACGCAGTTTTCGAACCACAAGCCTTGGAACCAACCTTTGCTCAGTTCTTTTACACCACCTAGTCCACTCGACTATTTCTCTGCCTGAACGGACACGAGTAAGAAGCTGTATTTATACAATTGTTACCATCGTATAACGATAGATGTCTCTATAGTATATATTCAGAGTATGTATATTAATATTTTTAATTATACAATCAGTCAACATTTATTCACAAGCTTTTTTATATTATTAGTTTCCGACAGTCTATTTATTTAGTAAGTACCACTCGGGTCTCGAACCGAAATATAGATTGAATGGATGAGAAACAACTTCTTGTAAGTGCTCGTGTTGCGATATTTTTCAGAATGAATTGATTCATATAAGAAATTGTATGTATAAATGTATTTGTATATTTAATTACTAATAATATTTAAATATTGTCAATGATCTATAAAAGAAGATGAGAGTATTGAAAAAATATTGTAATAAAAATGTAAATCCATGTACATTTAATACTTTGAAAACATTATAAAAAACTGTCTAGTACTTACATGTCTTATTATATTTATAGTATATGCTATCTAACAAATCTGTAAATTGTAACGTTAATATATATACTAATTAAACTATTAATACAACTCATAATAGATTCGACAATGTCATTTGTAAATTATCTTGTACAATTAACGTGAACTAATAACTGTTAAAAAAAATGATTATATTTTAACATTAAATGTGGTACTAATTCAATTGACCAAATTGTCATTGATCTGTGTACTTTTTTTAATGTGGACTAGCTATTTGTACTTATTAATTATTGGAACATTGCTGTAGTAAGGCGACTTGCTGTTTATGTTTAAATATTCATAGTGCGCCCTCTGTATTATCATCTGGGAGGTTTTACGACTTCTCGTCTTCAAATGTTTGAATCATATTAATACTACTATTGTAACTCCTTAAATAGAGAATGTACAAAGTAAATTTGACTAATTGAAACTTAATAAACTATCATTGATCTAAAATTTTGTTTCATTAATTATATATCAGAGCTCCGCAACCTTTTCTCATCTACGGCACACCAAAGTTTTCTGTGGATTCTGCTGCACACCATAGTTAGACAATTATTTATTTATTTCCTTCAATAACATTACAAAATATTTTAATATCTTAATTCATTATTTAGTATTTACATAAAAGTGTGGCCCTGTAAATTTATTGACATATTTAGTGTCAATGACCTCATACCCAGAACAAGCGTTAGGAGACTCAATGCAAATAGTTGACTTGTAACAACAAAAACCCTGCTATAAGTAAATCATGGATGACCCACAAATAACCTGGCATAATTGTCACAACATCAAATTTCCGAAATTTCGCCTTCGTCAACACTAGCACTGAATTTGAAGCAATATAACACTAAATATGTCAATATCTTCACTCAAGTTGGTTTCAACCTCTGTTCATTGCGATTCTTTCGTCTTACCTAGTTCTCACCTAGAATACCGCGGCACATCAATTTCACTTTACTTTCTTTTTAATTTCATCTAGAACTCAATAAATCAAATACGCAGTGCGCTGTCGTGTAGGCTATAGGCGCTGGGAGCTTGAGGACTGTTGAAAATGATTTAATTATAATAATACCTTATTGGCTTATTTAATCACAGGACACCTGTATCGGCTTACGGCACACCAGTGTGCCACGGCACACCGGTTGCGGAGCATTGAATTATATGAGTACATCATTTACGATATTTAAATATTATGTACTGGAAGTCTACAATAAAAAAAACGGTAAGTATTGGCATCAGCATGATATAGCCCTTGCTGACTGGTACCGAAAATCTCGATATGCAATCCTTCGTCTCTTATTTTCGTTCCCTCATCGGACATGCGTGTGTAGTCATTTTTTAATACCGTTAGGAGGACTAGCCGGCGGGTATAGTTCTATAGTCAAAGCGTTTGCTTTGCAAGCCAAAGGTCGTGGGTTCGATCCCCGACGGAGATTTTTTTTTATGTTTAATCGATTTCTGAGCTCTAAAATACTCCCGGTTGATGTGAATTTTATTCCTCACCTGTAAATTTCCAGTCATAGCCTACTTATTAAAATTGGTGGTATATGAAAGTCGTCCCGTGAAGACCACCCATTCATAGTAAATTCCTGTAATAATAAGGATCATGCGTGAATATCAGGCTGTAGTCTATGACGGTGGCGGATCAACACTCCACATGCAGCACTTAAGCATATGCACTATGGTAAGCGTCATAGAATTCTACAAATAATACTTCAGAATTACTATCACCATCTGTCGGTATTCTCCTGTATGTGTTTACATAAAAAAAAAATTTAAATCTGGTGCATTGGGAAGTCTATAATAAAATAACAGTTAGCATTGACATCCTCGTTTATCAAAGGTGACTACATGTCGCCGGGATCGTCATTTGGACGCGTGGCGAATGGTTAAGGAGCAGATCACAAATAAAATAACTCGTTGAACATATTAACACATTGTTTGCGGGTGATTTTGCGAATTGCATTTTTACATTTTCGGAAACTCGCCATAACTTTTACACTATACAATATATAATTATGAAATCTTAGATCACAGACTTATCATAAGCAATACTATCAAATAAAGAAGAAACATTGACGACGACAGTTTATATTCACTGGAAACTTGTATGTAATAATAAATCTAATTAAACACTAAATAAAACTAAAATATGTCACAATTTTGTTTTAAAGTATGTTAAGTCTGAAAACACGTACCTCTGTGTATAGGTACGTGTATAGTTCGTTATTTAACTTAAATGTGTCTAAAAAAATCTACGGTATAAAAATTTAATTACAAAATTGGTATAATACATTTGGTGGAACTGTAATAAATGCGACGACGATTAAAAAAATATCTTTATTGAATATCAAAGCAGTGACATCTAGCTACTGACAACAACAACAAAAATGCATTTCAAATTAAACGGATAAACACCTGAGCCGACTTCTAGCAACAGACTACAAAACAAGGATTTTTACGGGTCCCGCATTCCAGTAGCAGTCCCGCAAAAACGAAAAAAATACGTGTCCCACATACAATGTGTTAAAAAATAAATATGAAAGAACTGACAAATTTTGGTCGTCTGCCCGGAACAATGCCTTGCCTGTAACACGCCCCGAGTAGACTCCGACTAAAATCGCCGGCAGTAGTGAAGGATACTACGCCGAAATTAACTTAACTTTAAATCTCATGTACTGAGGAGTATAAGAAGGACGAATGCAAAATAAATAGAAATGGTAAGTATAAAGTCTCAGTATCACATAACCAATAATCATGGCTAACATTCCCCGTTTATCGAAAGCAATGTCGGAAAGTAATAATATTAAAAAGCTTGTGAATAAATATTGACTGATTGAATAATAAAAAATAATAATACACTTACTCTGAATATATTCTATATAGACATCTATCGTAATACGATGATAACAATGGTATAAATACATCTTCTAACGCGTGTCCGTTCAGGCAAAGAAATAGTCGAGAGGGCTAGGCCTGAACAAAGGTTGTTTCCAAGGCTCGTGGTTCGTATCCCGCTTCTGCCGATATTTTTCTGAATGAATTGATGCATATAAAAATTTTATGTATAGTATGTGTATATTTAATAACTAAAAACAATGTCACCGGGATCGTCATCCGAACGTGTGGTGAATGGATAGAGGACCTAGGTCAAGAAACAAATAACGTATCGAGCGGCATATTGTTATTTATTCAAAATAAAAGAAGACAGACAATTCGATACCACAGAGTTTATTTCACGTGGTAGAAAGACACTGCACCTAACACGCATAGTGGCCACTTGGCGGACTATGGCGCTTCACATGTTAAGTCTTTTCAATACAAACAAAAGGCGCCTGTAACGCCGTGTCTCATATTTACTTAAATCTAGAAAAAAAAGACTAACAGTTGTAAAGTTTCGTGTCAGACGAGCGAACAACTATAAGAGACAAACAATCAAATATCGAGGCTTTTCAGCAACAGCCTGCAAGAGCTTTATCGAACTGATATCATATCAAACACTCAAAACAGAATTTAAGAGAGTAAGCCATAGGCGTTTATTTTTTATGCAAATACACACAGGAAAACACTGAGAGAAAAATCATTTGTATATTCAGACACTTGCCGTGAAAAAGGTTCGAATATATTATATGGGATGAGACGAGAGTCATCAAGGTTCTGACAGATTTTTGTGACGGCAGTATGTGAAGACTATATTCCCCAGCAAAGAAAGCGGATATGAAATGAAAATGATGATTATGATATACATCTTGCAATGCCATATCGTACCCTCCTATAGCGTCAAGATGGGTACCACGCTATAGAAAAACACGTTAACTATGTAAACCTTCCTTCACCTCCATATTTATTTCATATGTGGAACTATATGGTATAGTTATCAAATATTTTTGTCATTCAGTTATGTTCGTTGCTTCCTTGTCGCAAGATATATCTGTACCTAAAGTTTCACCTGGGAGCATATTCTTGTTCATACATGTATTGGTTTGCAGCAACAAAATCTTGCATCTCGTCTCCAATCTTCTCGATATTCTGCAACCCTTTTTTTAGCTCAGCATAAGGGCTACAACTCACGTCCTTAAACACTTGCTGATAATACTCCTGTCTAGGGCGTTCTCTGCAGTTTCTCCCCTCAACCATCCCTTCCACAATGTCGTGAAGAAGACCATCGTGGCGCATGATTTGACCGATCGCCTCTCTGAGATGGTTATTACTAGGTGCCTATCATCTTTGATTATGCTGAGAACGTCACTGTTCGTGACGTGGTCTCTCCAGGAAATTCCGAGAATTCTTCTGAAAGCTGGAGAACACGAAGAGACAGCAGTTATAGTTTTTCATATATATTTTTCGAGAGGAATGGAGATCGAGATGCAAGATTCTGTTGCTGCAAACCAATGCACTTGATTGATACTACGAAGAAAGATATATATTTTAGGTAATTTGTTAATCTTAATTTTTAATAAGATCATAATTTGACTTTAGAGATCCGGACCGTTGGGTTTATTGCAAACTAAACACTATAAAATAGACTATAATATGAAATATCACCGTACTCTACTCGTATGTACGAATATTTTTTTATTGAAGTGCACACTATAAGAGAGCTTACTGTAATTGTATTTCTTCTACTGTAAATGTTTCACATAAGAAAATGTATGAGATAAAATGAAAAAAAAAACAACAAGTGTTCAGGAAAACATTAACAAATAAACAAGCAATCCTGTAATCAATCTCGTAATGAACAGATTAGTGATTTAGACACCGTTTTGTCGCTGATCTTTTCCTCATTCTAATGGAGACGTCTTTTTTGGGAGATCTCCGATCGGGCGAAATATAAAGAGGGCCTTAAAAATGATTAAACATTTAATTCCATTAAGTCCGGACTCGGCCGCTCGCAAATCAAGATAAATAATGTCCGTTAACACTTAACCTAAATTAATTATCGTCTGCCACTCTTGCTTATGAAGAAATTTTATAAGGGAATGCAACACGATGACAGCTCATCAGAAAAAAATAAATTTCAGTCGCAATGCTCGCAGTTTGAGGTAATAGTTGAAGGCAATCCACAACAAGGCAAGCAATCAACCAACCATCCCACTGCTTGTATAATCAGATACCCTCAACACCCAGACTGAAGTCGCGAAGCAGCTTTCTGAGAAATCCCTGAATGATGGATGCAGAGTCGTCACAGGCTGCCTCAAACCATCACCCATTTCCACAAAATACCCCTTGGCTGGTATCGCACCACCAAACATAAGACGCAAAGTCATATGGGCCGTGAACATTGGGAACTTCTGTTACTTATCTTTATTGCTTTGTTCTTAGTACTTAATCATAAGTACCTCCATTTGCATGTATTGTATTTTTTTATTTTAAGATTAATTCTTATTGTACTTCATAAGTTAATTGAGTTGTTCAAATTTGTAATAGAAAAAAAAAATAAAAACAAAATTGAAAATAAAAAAATTGAAAACATGCGGTGAGCTATCCATGCTTCGGTGCGCGTCCAATGTCGATACTTTAATAGCCATTTAAATATTGATTGGTAATGTATTTATTTAACCAGTTACTGTGTTGTTCACCCAGGTACACAATACAAGGGATAGTATAAAAGGATGGGTCACACGGAAATTAAGTGAAGAGATCAGCTGACAGATAAAACAATCTAATAATGTTTAATTTGGATTTAAGGCCGGCGCTCGGCCTTTCAAGAAAACGCTGCGGCCCTTTTCTGAAATAAACCGAAAACAACGGAAACTCTCTTTCTTTAGACCAGTGGCTCCAAAACCTTTTTGATGATTTTTAATCTTTTAATAATTTATATAAATTCGTGGGTTTTGACATCCGAATCTTTAAAAAAAGGCGACAAATCACGGGTGCGTCGTGTGGCCGCGTGAAAGAAGGATGCAGGAGCAGATCGCAAAGCAAAGAACTTGTTTTGAAGAACATTTTGCATTTATTTTAGATTTCTAAGATATAAAATATCCCTGGATGGTATGAATTTGATCCCTCACCCATAAAATGCCAGTCGTAGTCTATTAATTGAAGACGAAAGTCGTCCCGTGAAGACCACTCATTCATAGTAAATTTATGTAATAATAAAGATGATGCGTGAATTTCGGGCTGTAGTGTATGACATTGGCGGATCAACACTCCACATGCAGCGCTAAGCCATATGCAGCATGGTAAGCCTCATGGAAATCCACAGATGAGACTTCATAATTACTATCACCATTTGTCGGTATAATCCTTTGTGTTTACATAAAAACAAACCTCACTAGTTGATAACCACTGCCCTGGGCTGTTCTTTCCCCTTTCTATCTCCATTCTTTCTCTCATTGTTTGGCGTTTTCTCGAGTACACGATTGCCCGCACACTCTGTTTTAATTATTGCGATAGAGCACACCATACCTCACCATACTACACCATACGTCTGGCCGTCTCGTTCTTTATCTTTTTTGCTTCACAATAAACAGAGAAAGGCCGTTCCCGGTTAATTATTATTAAAGAGACAATGCCAAATGGGTATATTTTTATTAGCTGAAGAGTGTTTTTTTTTTGTTCGCACCGTATGATTTTTTTTCTATTTGTTTTGTGTTTTAGGCACGTCTAATAACAATTGATGATTACACATACATATATAAAACTCAAAAGATACACATAAGCACATTGTTAATCTCGGTAGATCACATAAGTCATCATCATCATCAGCCTGTATCCGTCCACTGTTGAACGTAAGCCTCCCGCATAAGTCTCCATCCTTTTCGGTCACTCCCGCTATTCTTCTTATGTCGTCAGTCCATTTTGCAGAGGGTTGGCCAATGCTTCGTTTGCCAGTTCTTGGGCGTCATTCCAACACTTTTCTTCCCCATCGACCGTCGTCTCTTCGACAGATATGTCCTGCCCATTGCCACTTGAGTGTTCCTATTCGTTGCGTAGCGTCCACTACTTGAGTTCTTCTGCGTATTTCCTCGCTTCGGATTCTATCTTTTAGCGACACTCCGAGCATGGATCTCTCCATAGCACGTTGGGTGACCTATATTTTATGGGTAAGACTTGCATCAGGTCCGGTCAGATACCAGGACTACGTTGCTAACAAACGAAATTACGCTGCTTTTGAGCGCTTCTGCGCGTCCGTCTACAAGAGTGCAGACGCAAGTAATGATTCCTAACTGATGTCTGCTTTTTGTAGAATCCATTTCCGAACCTTACCATTTCCTTATCTATTCCCACGTATTTCGTGGTTAGCAACGTGTTACCAAAGACGGCAATTCGAGACTCGCTGTAGTATACTAATTTCGCAGCCTTAGACTGAGGTCTATTTGACATCTAACTGATGCACCTAGAATCACGGGAATGCTTTCAGCCGCTCTCTGATTAGTAGCTTTTTGCGTGCGACCAGTAACGGGTCCCCATCCTGGTCTCCAAAAACAGGATGGGACAGGGAGGGTCTTCACCAAGCGGGTAAGACTTGCTGTTAGATTCCATGTCTCTGCGCCATTAGTTAATACAGGGAGAATGCATTGGTTACACGCCTTAGTTTTAAGACATTGCGGAATTTTCGCTTTTAAAATTTACTTTAGTTTTCCAAATGCTGCCCATCCCAGTTGTATACGCATGTCGATCACAGAAGTAAGGCAAAATTATATATCGTGTGTAGTTAGTCGGATTGAATTGCTCCTTAAAACCAAATGACCCAAGCCTCGGGAGCGTCGAGCTTATCATCCGATCTCCTTTAAAAAAAATCGTCGAAAAATGTCATATCTTAAAGTCCTCATGTTATGTGCTGGAGATTTTTGGGAACTATATACATTCTCGAGTTTACTTTGGATACAGAGTTGATATACCAACTACGGATTCTATTCTCCTATGTTAAGAATGTGTAGACTGGTTAACTCCTCTAGAAACTTGGACTTTTTCTTTTTCTTTTTGGACCTTCCAGCATTTCGCAGATCCCTCTACTAATGTACTAGATCTGTTTTTTTTTACTCATGTTCATGTTTTGTCTAAATGTATTGTCTTAGCTATTATATTGTTCTGTTTTACCATTTCATTTATTGTATTTTTTATTTTAAAACCGTATGTATTGGCCTAGGCCGTTAATAAAATAAAATAAAATAAAATAAAATAAAATAAAATAAAATAAAATAAAATAAAATAAAATAAAATAAAATAAAATAAAATAAAATAAAATAAAATAAAATATATTTCACGCAAGGGAGGCCCAGCTCAGGAACGAGCTCCACAACTCTGTGTGGCAGAATAATTTGTTGGAGTCGTCTGCTTGAAGAGCATTGGGACCTTATGTTGCTTATCTGTTATACTTTGTTTTTCTTAATACTAAATCATAAGTACCCATATGTTTATATATTTTTTATTGAATTATAAGCTCTTGTATTTCAGTAACGCATTAAATTTGTAGAAAAATATTATTTTATTTAAACAAGATATTAATTGAAATGTACTTAGATGTCTCTGAACAAGGCATGGACCATGAAAGCTGGTAAAACTAAGGGGTGACAATTTGCGATGATCATATGTTAATCGATAATGACACATTGTTAGCGCAGTGCTCGTTCCATCACCGAAGAAGTGCAACATTTTTTTTTATCATTATTTTTTTTTTCACTTACAAAAATGTACAAAAAAATATATAGTTGCGTATTGTACCCTCCAAGTTACACACAAGCTTAGAGTATAAGTCTGAGAAATAGTTGAAGAACGTAGGAGCCTATTCCATGTCAGCCTCGTTAACCTCTCTTCTACAAGAGAGGTTACCCTCGACGTTTTCCCTGATCAAGTTTAACAGCAAGGGACCGTCAGAACTAAGCAACAATTCAGGTAATTTCTCCCAAGAAAAATGTAGACTCCCAGGCGACAACACAAAATGCGTCTCCTGTTCTCATGGATGATGCACTCAACGAGAGAGTGTCTCACCGTTTGTTGCATGCCTGGATCACATGGACATGCGTCGCAAGAAGTGGGGCAACATTGGAGGTGTCCCATAATTTATATGAACTACGTACTATTGCTAACCACGTGTCGTTGGTAGAATTGAGCCACTCTTTAAGATTAAACGGTCTAGGCCTCGGAAGTGTCAGACTAATCATCCGAAATCCTTAACAAATTACTCAAAAATATCCTTGAGATACTATAACCACTGTCTTTTTAAGTCACGGGACTTCAGCCTAAGAGGTCATCGGGAATCATTCGTGTTTTCAGATAGTTTTTCTGGTGAATATATTTCTGAGGATGAGGCATGGGTTGTGGCAACTGACAAAAATGATTAACGGCAATTTGTTGTGACCATATATTCCAGATATAAGGATATGGATTGAAAAAAACATGATTATCACCTGTAAATTAATAATTTTAGCAAGATACCTTTTTTATTTCCAAATTGCCGTTAGGCCAAAGGTGTCGGACATTGAGTTTAATGCATCAAATTCCGCCATCTTGCCCGCGCCATGAGGGTAGTTAATTTATATTTACCTTACCTCTCTCGAATATAATATATAGGGTGAAACAGTTCACCCACTGGTGGCTAGGAGTTCAACACCAGGCCCGGACAAGTAATTTCCTATGTTTAAATAGTTGCTTAAAAAAATGTGTAAAAAACATATGCGAGTTTATTTAACTTGAAATACTCATTATTAACTGATTTTTTTTGGTGCAGTAAAATTATTATTAATATTTTTTATTTATGAAACAAAAAAAATATATATCTAGTTTTATAAGACATTTAGTGACATAATTGTTTCATCTCCTTCATGAGACGCACAATGTCTTCTGATTCAGCGATATTTTTCTCCAAATTACAAATACTAATTTTACGTTTCTATATTATTTTTTATGTAAGCACATACAGGAGAATACCGACAGATGGTGATAGTGATTCTGAAGTCTAATCAGTGGAATTATATGACGCTCACCATGCTGCATATGGCTAAGCGCTGCATATGGTGTGTTGATCCGCCAACATCATTGACTACAGCCCGAAATTCACGAGAAACACACTCATCATCCTTATTATTACAGGAATTTACTGTTTCCGAATTTCACAGAAATCACTTTGCCACGTGCCGCTCTACGAACCGATCAAATCACACCTGCCTACAAGTAACATTTCATTATTCAAAAAATTATTTCTAGAACTTGCTATTAAATAGAATCTTAACTTTCACCTTTAACTGTTTAAATATAATATAAGCAATATAATACTGATATTGGATTCCCCGTGACATTTAACGTGTTCTTATTTCTTTTTTTTCTTTTTCGGAATGTCGGAGTATTTCCAGTGATCCCTTCCTGACACGCATAACAATTCCACAGATCACAACACACTCCCACATCCCGACAGAAATAATCACACGAAAGCGATAATTTTACCACACATTGATTTTTATTATAAGCAAACGTGACATTTGTTGACTTCAAGCCGTCACTCATTGCTGCAATACATGGTAACATCCTCCTCTCTCTCAAAAGGTGTTATTCAGTCGCGTGATGGCAGGATTAGGAGCAGATTGATAAAACAGACTTTTTCAGAAGCACATTAACATATATTTACGATAAAATTTTACAAAACTATGGCTCGACCTAGTCTACAGTATTAGGCCGAGCCACAATACAATATGCTCTCGCCGAAGGGCGGGACACGACTGGTCGCGCTCGTAATGGCTCTCACCCAGCGCCACAAACGGCCGTCTATATAACTAGTCCCAAGTGCCGATATGGCGGATACATTCATGTACGAGAAGCGAACAAAAATAAGAGACGAATGATTGTATATCGAGACTTTCGGTACCAATCAGCAAGGGCTCTATCATGCTGATGTCAATGGAAAAGTTAACTAAACATCTTAAAAGTATATATTTTGCGCTGACAATGATTGTGTTAATAATACATATTAGTTTCTAAGACAACCCTGCTTTGCACTGGCCTAACGGTGGTCTGACCTAAATATTTCAGCAGCCCGGGTCAGCGTAGGAAACTCGGGAGCAAACGAGAATCCTGAAATCTCTAATGAATTTCAGGCGGAGGCCATAAAGTATTCTGCCGATATGCGCGACCAGCGGCCGGAAGATTAAGTGTTCAGGAATATGCACTTTCACGGTTTACACTCACTTCCATACTAATAATGTACCAACTTTGCATATTGCTGCATGCTTCGTCAACTCAATATTTATCATTTGATTTAAATTTCAAAATTAATTTAATTAATATGTATAAGGTGCTGCAAGTTATGCGCGCAAGGTGTTACACTCAACAATTAGCATGATTCGCAATTTTTTAACTTGATTAATTTTATTTACCTGAGTCACAACTTATATTAGAGTTTAAATACTTATTATTACTGAACGTAGGGATAAGCTATTAGTTTTTTGGGACAAAAATGTACAATATATACAATTCCATAATAAAAAATTTAAAAAAGTACGATCGTCTGGGATGGCAAAACATAAAAAGAAGTCAACATTCGCATACATCAAGCATGGCTAGCTTTCAATAAAAAAAGAAAAAATTCTTGAGTCAAAGAATACTAATTTAAAGCTCCGCAAGCAACATGCCAAAACATTTGTTTGGAGCATCTTGATGTACGGCTGTGAGACATGGTGCTTATCTGAAAGTGATAAAAATAGACAAGAGGCTTTTGAGATGTGGTCATATGGAATAGTTCTTAGAATTTCTTGGAGATACCACGTCATTAACAATGAGGTTCTCAGCATAATCAAGGAAGATAGGCTAGTAAAAACCATCTCTGAGAGGCGATCGGTCACATCGTACGCCATTATGGTCTTCTGCACGACATTGTGGAAGGGATTGTTAAGGGTAGAAACTGCAGAGGGCGCCCTAGACAGGAGTATTTTCAGCAAGTGTTTAAGGACGTGAGTTGTAGCCCTTATGCTGAGCTAAAAAAAGGGTTGAAGAATATCGAGAAGATTGGAGATCGAGATGCAAGATTTTGTTGGTGTAAACCAATCCACCGGATTGATACTACTACGAAGAAGAATAACAAATATCAGGTATTTAGGTAGATACTCAAGGTGCATGCAATATTTTTTATTGTATGGCATATTAAAATGATCTCTACTATATTTTTTATATTAATTTTTTACTATATTCACCCCTTGTATGGATCATACGAGCAGTTTTGTCAGCTGCTATTATCTCTACCTGTTTTCATGAAATTGTTGCATCTTTATTTCCTCCTGATAACATATAGAGAAAAAAATACTAGATGAGACAGTATTGTTGTATCTGAATAATTTTAGAGTGATTTTTTTAAAAAATTGAATGGGTATTCCGAAACTTCTGAAGCCTGGATTCTTGAGTTTTACGAGGCAGCTTAACGTAACCAACAAAACGCATTAAGCAACAGGTTATTTTTTTATTCTATATCCGTTCCATATATGAAACATATGGTCACCACAATCTGGCGAAACTTAGCTATGTCCGATGCCACTGTCCATTCCTCGTTCTAAGACATATCTTCACCTGAAGGTCAACTTAGGAAGATATATGGTTCCTGTCAAGCTAAAGAATAGGAGTCCAAGTAGTTGAAGAAAAGGTAGCTGTAGTGATGGATGCATATTTTTGGGTGATTGTTAACCGTTTTTTAAAGGAAACCTGGTAATTAGCTCGACGTTCTTGAGGTCTAGACTGTTTGATCCTCAGAGGCGGCTCTAGCAGATTATAACGTCATTTATATATTGACATCCTCCTCTCTAAGTTGGCTTTTGAATTACTAGGTTGCAGGATACAGGAGCACATTGAAAATACAAAGAACTTGTTTTTGGTTCACAATTAGCGTTTATTTTATTAAGTAGTTGCTTTTTCGACTCGTAACCGACAACTGCCGAACACTGTCTCATGCCGCGCCGCCAATGATCACGGCATGAAAGCAAATTAAAGATGACAGTTGCACCAACATGAAATAGAGCAACTTTCATAAAAAATAAAATGGCGTATGCAAACGCCTGCGTAATATTATATACTTAAAAGTAATATTATTATATGTGCATGTCAGGCGAGCGAACAAAAATAAGACACAAAATATCGTTTTTCGAGGCTTTACGGCATCAGCCTAAAAGAGCTATATCAAGCTGATATCAATATTTTTCCATTTTTCAATTGATGACCTGAAATTTTTATATCAGCGAACTTGTATGTACCATAATTGTACAATCCATAGCGATTTTATACCATTTTTGTTATAATCTGTAACTTTTTACTATACCTGTATCTTTCCTTTTAAAAGACTTATTCCGCTCCATAAGACCACAAATAGTTTTTTACAGTGCCTTGCTTCCACAACGGGTTACATGTTATTTGAGAGAGAGATTATTTTTCTCTGCAGGATAAACACGACTCGTTTTTCATACAAAGTTTATTTAACGGAATCGTTGCTTTGCTTTGAAACAGTTCCAACTGTTTTATTTCAAAGTAAACGCCTGAAAGAGAATTCTAAATGAGAAGCCGTTATTTCAATTAAACTTTAATTTCATTGTAATTAAAATTATAACCATTTCGCGCGCCCTTATACCTACTAAAATATGTATTTTATAATGTGTTAACACACTTGACACTCCTGATTATGAACGTATTATTGTCCAAATAGTTATCACTTTATCTTATAGGTGAATATCCTACAGTCCACAATGGAACTGGTGATACCTGAGGCCACCCTGCGGCTGAACATGTGGAGAAGCGCAACTAAGGGGAATACTTAGGTTACCCCGAAAGAGGACCTAGCTCCCGGACACGACCAGGGGTGGAATATATGGAGGTCCCTTAACAGACTTCGGACCGGATATGCAAAACGAGGACACAAATGAAAGTCTGGCAGTTTTACACCGGATTGACTTAATGTGACTGCTGCGTGGAGCACACCCTGTCAAACAATATGGCCGAATAGCTGCATCCAGGAAGACCTGCTGATGGCCAGAAGTAGCGCCATCGACGTCACCCACTTCTGGGCAGACAGGATCTGACCCTGTTACTTCCGACACGATTATATATATAAGGCGTTCATCAAAGGCGTGAAACCATTTGAAAATAGGTTTATAGAGCTTGCGAAAATCATGTTTGCTTACACCTCCCCGCCGAAGATATGTTTTTGTCGAAAACTTGTTCGGCGCTCTTTTATTTTCGTGTAAAAATAATATTACATTCTCGTTTAGGCGGGAAAATAAAATCAAACGGGCGAGCAAACGGCTTTCGGAATGGCGAAAATCCAAAACAAAATGGGCCGCCCATAAAACCGAACATAAAAAAAACAAACACACGAGACATTTAAAGTTTTTAGGTGATTTGAATAATATATAACGTATTGGACATGTACAAAACAACTATTTTAATGTAGATCTTACGGACGATGAGTTAGCGTATATGTAAACCAATGATACTCAGAGGTTAATATTTTACATATTGCACTTAGTCATCTTCAAAATTACAAGAATCATAGAAGGGGGGCGTTCGCAACATGGTAGAGCAGATGGTCGACCTCGCTCAACGACGTAGACACACATATTCCTTATTTTCTTCCGTCCTCGGTAGAATGGAGATGCCATGGCTTATTCCAAGCCATTGGGCTAGTCATTTCATGACTGGTCACGGCAATTTTAAGGCTAAACTCTTTAAGTTTAGCCTCGTTGATAGTCCAGACTGCCCATGTTGTAGCCCCTTGCAAGACGATGAACACGTTCTGTGGCATTACATAATATTACATTTAAGTTGGAAAAGGCTCTTTAGCGTAATCCAACAGAAGCCTGGATGGGTTGGATATGTCAACCTCATCGCTACGGAATCCAACTACTACTGCCTTTTCTTTATACGCCAAATTTTAACGTCTGAACTTTAACACCCACGTTTGGTGTTGCTCACCAAATCCCGTTACTTGTATAGCGAGAAGGTACTCTAAAAACAATGCCTTGGTAAGTGCTCCCAAGGAGAGCAGGTACAAGACGACCAGCCCGAAAAAAAAGGGTGATCAAGCATCACTTTTTGACGGTATTTT
Organism: Glossosoma conforme; assembly: GCA_022606575.1. Classification (NCBI taxonomy): domain Eukaryota; kingdom Metazoa; phylum Arthropoda; class Insecta; order Trichoptera; family Glossosomatidae; genus Glossosoma; species Glossosoma conforme. The sequence continues at coordinate 998,994 of JAGTXR010000047.1, forward strand.
TCTGTGGGCTCAGGTAAATGGTTTTAAGTAAATGATCTCTATTAATGTAAGAAAAAATCAAGGAGTTGGAAAAACGCAAGAAAACTTAAACTTATGGATAACAGTTGTCCTTGTTGTTCGACTGGGGGATGTTTTCTGACCGCATCATATCTTATATCCTGCTACATGTGTTAACAAGCTGCTTTTTCTGAGATGCTAGTTTTGGCATTAGACTGGCTGTTGATGTTGCCAGATATTGGGCTGAATCAATATAATGTCTCTGATACAAAAAAAGCGGAAAATTAACATGACTGAGTCTCTTCGTTGATATGCCTCCCCACACTTTTATGTTAAAGTTCCATAAATAAACAAGGAACCTTTTTTTTAATTGTTGTTTTCAAAATATGTATAGGATATTATTTAGAATTTATATAAATAAATTTTGTAAATGAATATGTATATTCTTAAAGAAATACATTTACTCTGTTGTATTACAAATACATATATTTATAATACTTATTATCTTATTGTGAAATATATTGGATGACAAATTTTCTGCCTTGTACCAATATATTATTGCAACCAAAGGATCACCTGGAAACGTTTCATGGTTCCCGAAATCTTTTCCGAAGACTTCGAGAGACGACAAATGTAGCGTCCGAGGCATATTTTAGTTGAAGAAGTTGTTCAGATGATTAGGTCAACGTTATCGTAGAGTATATCAACTTTTTTTTTTTATGTACACACATACAAGAGAATACAAACAGATGGTGATTGTAATTCTGATGTCTCATTTGTGGAATTCTATGACGCTTACCATAGCGTATACGACGAAACGCTGCATGTGGAGTGTAGATCCGCCAACGTCATAGACTACAGCCCGAGATTCACGCATCATCCTTTATTAATACAGGAATTTACTATGAATGGGTGGTCTTCACGGGATGACTTTCTTCTACCACCAATTTTAATTAATAGGCTATGACTGACATTTTACGGGTGATGGATCAAATTCACACCAACCGGGGGTATTTTAGAGCTCACAAATCGATTTAAAATCCTATTCATTTCTTTTTAATCTCCGTCGGGGATCGAACCCTTGACCCTTGGCTTGCAAAGCAAACGCTTCTACCATTGAGCTATGACCGCCAGCTAATTAAACTTAAGGGGAAAGTCAAGTCTTTTTTATCACGTTAAGCTGTCATCAAAAACGTTAAGCGTTAAATATCAATAAATGAGTTATTTCAACAGCATATTTAAAAATTCATGTTATTATATATATATTTACATATATTTTTATATATATTTATAACTCTTTGATAAGTGAAGTAAGTAGTTTTAATAAATGTATTGCATTACGGCTTTTCATTTATCTCAAACAAAGGGCACTGAAACACAAGGGGATGCACATGCCGTAGAATGTGTGGTACAACCGTCACGAAAAGTGCCAACTTGAAAAATGCTCGCTGTGGGATAAAAGAGTGGCACTTAGAGTCCCAGGGTCGCTTGAGCACTCTGAAGAAGAATTCGCAGCCAAAACACTGAAATAGAGACACAGATATATCAAGAGGACTAGTAGATTTAGCAGAGCTATTTGGGTCACATTAAACAAGGCTATAAAAGCTTAATATTTATTTATTATTTTCAAGTTATACCAAAAAGGTTTTGGCAAAGTAGAAATATTGGCAGAGCTCTTGTAAAATTTCAATTAATTTCATATTTTTACGTGAGACCATAAAGTAGTGAATAAAAATCTGTGTGAAGTTTAAAGAACTGATAAGGCTTTTTTTAAAGAGAAATTTAACGTTTCTTATCGAATACTTAAGTTTATCTAAAGATCGATGATTTAACTATCAATACTTAATGCAATACAAGCTTACCTTTACCTCAATGGTCAAAGCGTTTACTTTGCAAACCAAAGGTCGTGAATTCGTAATAATAAGGATGATGCGTGAATCTCGGGCTGTAGTCTATGACATTGGCGGATCAACACTCTACATGCAGCGCTTAGCCATATGCACCGTGGTAAGCGTCATAGAATTCCACAGATGAGAATTCAGAATAACTATCACCATCTGTTGGTACTCTCCTGTATGTGTTTACTTAAAAAAACTGCGGTTACTTTAAAAAGTTAAATATTTTTATAAATATATGTATGAAAATATGGCATGCTATCAAGGATAAATGTAAAAATGCTTCATGATATTTATGATATTTCAGTCCAGTCAAGCATCAAATAACATTTTTAAAAAATCTAATTATTGGCCCAATAGCCTCGAAGCCTGAACCATTCAATCGCTATTTTAATACAAGACTATATGTTAAATTATAAATAAAAAAAACATTTTTTTAGCCATTAAAAATAAACAATATTTACACAACAAAGCATATTTAATTTGAAATGCTGAGTTACGATTGCTGTAGTAAATTTTCAGTTTCCTCAATTATTCAAAGCTTTTAAAAAGGGCTCCACTTTCAACAGAAGCTTTTCAGTTTTTCAGGCGATAAAGATCCGTCATATAAATAACACGCGGCTGATTCGCCGCCTTATCTGTAAACATGGGGTCATGAATACATTAAATTTTAACAGATCTCGTCCCGTGACGTATGACGCTTGCCAGTGTCCCGCGTGCTGAATTATCGTCCCCCCGGGAGCACGAAGCGACCGAATACAGCTGAAACTGAATAATAACTCAAGTTATAATTTTATTGTTCTTTGTTATGAAAAAAAATGTATTTATGTACTTGAATTAATCAATTATTGTAAGCCTAAATAAAAAAAATATTTTTAATTATTTTTTTTTTCTCTTTTTTTCGCTTACAAAAACATTACAAATTTGAACAACTCAATTCGTTTCTGAAGTACAATAAAATATAATCATAAAATACAAAAAATCAATTTATACAAATAAGGTACCTATGATTAAAGTAATAAGAACAAAGCAATAAAGACAAGCAACAGAAGGTCCCATTGCTCATCAAACAGACGACACCAACAAATTATCCTCGAAAGAAACTCGTGTTCATGTCTGAATTGGGCCTCCCTTACGTGAAATATATTGAGGTGATTTGGTTAAACAGTCTGATCCCTCTCTCAAGAGGCATAGTCTCTGCCAGGTTAGAGTTACTCTTTGGGAGAGAATATGTATGATATGACATGGACGTTAGTTATGTTGAGCTCTCTCTTTGAATTAAATGGTCCAACTATTACAAGTTTCATGTCTATCATCCAATTAACTAATAAATAATCATTAAAGAATATTAGAATATACGTTATATAATACTATAGATGCTTTACCTACACGTACACGTGTCCTCGCCTTGGAGCCTGATCATTAAAAATGTTTATTTTCTTTAAAAAAATTCACTACAGAATATTACAAATTTAAAAAAATCAAATCTTTACTAAAGTAAAATCAAGATTAATATACAAATATAGGTACTTATGATTAAGTACTAAGAACAAAGCAATAAAGACAAGCAACAGAAGGTCTCAATGCTCATCAAACAGACGTTGCCAAAAAATCATTTTTCCAAAGAAACTCGTGGAGTTCATGCCTGAATTGGGCCTCGCTTACGTGAAATATATCAACAATGTTCCTAGATGTACCTCCTCAAGATACAGATTTGTCTAGGTACAAGTTTTGAATAATGGTAAATGAGAGTACTTTTAAGTAAAATTATCTGCTGCCTAATTTGAATTACTGAATAACTCATGTTTTTGGTTTAATATTCAATTGAAGATTTTCCTCTAATCGTATTAATCGTAGTATTGTGAGAATACAAGTAGTTTTCCTATGCCTTCTTTATAACTTACATATGAGCTGGTTTAAGGTAGATATACACTGCTTTCAGTCAATGCTAAATTAAATTCAATAACCATCTAACGTAATTATGAAATTGTAATTCAATTTAATGTAAACTATATTTATTACTCAATATATTAAAGTATACTGAAAGCTTAACTTGTAAAAATCGCGGCAAGCTAAAAACGCAAAATATTAAATATTTCATACCAATCCTTCCGACATAATTAATCTCAATTAATTACATAATTTCTCGCAATTAATTACTTCAACCAAATAACAATAATTAAAATCCTGAAGTGATTGAAAAGCTTTTAATTATTTCGATATACAAGTTGTAATATTGTAATATTTAGAGCATTTCTACGAAATTCGAAATTTTAATTAGGCATGTTTCTAATATAGTAAAAATACGAGTTTATTTAAGTGTCTGAATTTTTTTTTTAATATCACATACTTGTATATAACTAGGTATTTTTACTTTTGGAGTAAGTCGTGTGTGGCGAATTATTTCGGACCAATATTTCATATATAACTATTATATCTTATTCATAATTTAATATGTTTTATTTGTATTGAAGGTATATAGTCTTTATCGTCCCATTCTATTTTACATCTGTGAATCTTGCCATTTCACCAAAATCATCAAAGCCGTAAAATATGTTTTGAAATCGAATGCCTGCGTAGATAACTGGAAAGATAAGAAGCGAAAGTGTATATGGTTGTGTCATACATTATGTATACCGCAGGAGAGCATAAACTTCAGCAGCGTTTTCTCAAGCCTCCAGACTTGCGCCGTCCTGGAAGGCCATTGATATATAGAATGTAGTCGGCGAAGCTGCGGGAGGCAGAGCTGACATTTGATGAGGTGAGGAGCTTAGCGGCCGACAGAACTCTGTAGAAAATCATGACAAATATATGCTTCAGTTAGGGGAGTGCATATTGCGATATTGATGGTTTGAAATCTAGCTTGTGGACGAGTATATCGTGATAAAAAAAACGACTACTCGTGAATATTTGAATTATGTAAACATTTAAGGTGCACTTTTTATTTATATTTAACTTTTTACATATCAAAACAAACGTGTCTGAATATTTATCTTTTAAACATCGTAAAGAGACTCCTAAGTGTGTCTGCCTGGGGAAGGAAGGTGATAAAACGTCATATAAAAAATATAACAGGCCATTTGACCTACACTTTGTGCCCTACAAAACTACATGAAGTCCATCTAGTATAGAGCTTGTCAAACTGTAAGTTAAATATAATACAAAAATAATCAAGTAACCTGAAAATAGCTTTTTTATATAATTGAAAAATATCATTGAATACAAGTTTTATTAGTAATTAAATATACACAAACAATTAAACATCAAATTTTTCATACGCATCAATTCATTCAGCAAAATATCGGCAGACGCAGGAGTCGAACCGCGAGCCTTGGAACCAACCTTTGCTCAGTTCTTTTACACCGCCTAGTCCACTCGACTATTTCTCTGCCTAAACGGACACGCGTAAGATGTTCTATTTATACCATTGATACCATTGTATAACGATAGATGTCTCTATAGTATATATTCGAGTATGCATATTAATATTTTTTATTAGTCAATCAGTCAACATTTATTCACAAGCTTTTTATATTATTACTTTCCGACAGTCTATTTTTTTAGTAAGTTCCAATCGGGTCTTGAACCTAACTATAGATTGAATGGATGCGAATCAACTTCTTGTAAGTCCTACGCGAACTTTACAACCAGTCATTTACCTATGTTACTGATGAACAATATTACCTTCTTGATACTGTCTCAAAGTGACATTATTACATGGATTTAAACTTTTATTAGAATATTTTTTACAAGTTTTATTGTAATATGATTTATATTTATTTATTACTCGTCTTTAAGTCCATGCGCAATATCTGGGATTCGTAAATTTACCCGATCAAACTGACTTTACAGCAGCTGTATTGTTCACATTCTTCTTTACGGCTGTGAACTTTGGCATCTCAAAGAAAGCTAAAGCATCCGTACAATGGGTTTCGAAAGCTCATGCCCGCGTTGAATAATAGGTACAATGGGTGAAGGTGGATCTAATTTAAAATTTGTATTTTGCCCATGAGAACCAAAACCATGTTCTTGTATTCTCCTATGCATGTTAATACTCGTAAATAAATATTAACATATTTTTACTTAAGGAAAGATGAATTCACGTCGCCGGGATCATTATTAGGACACGTGGTGGACAGATGAGGAGTAGATGAGCAGCATTAAGACTTTTTCAGTAGCACATATATTTTCGATAAACTTGTCAAACTTCGGGCCCTAGACCAATCACCACTCGCTACTGGTCGACACTTGATTACTTGCTACCGGGCACCCATAGTCGGTGACAACCAGCGCCGAAATTCATCCAGTGGCGATTAAGAGAACTGATGGGGCGCCAATGACAGGACCTAAGCAACCAAAATGGCGACACAAAATCTGGTTTAACTTCTTAAAGTTAGACTTAGAGTAACACCTTTTATGTTTGCAAGTCAGACGAGCGCAAAAAACAAGAGACGAAAGATCGTATATCGAGGTTTTCGGCACAAGCCTGTAAGGGCTATATTGAGCTGATATCAATCTTTATACTAATGAATAACATACTATTCTAATCTACTTTATATAAATCCAACACATAGCGTCGAACAAAACTATATACTAATGATATCTTGTGTTTTGAAATAAAAACATATAATAATCGTTTTTCTAATCATACACTATTAATAACTCACAATATACGTCTAATATTTTTTATCTATATTTGATGAATTTTAAAGCATCTGAAATTAAAATATTTCAGGAACCTTCTCCTTGAAGTTTTTTCAGGTTGTTGGGGCGCCGAGGACGTCGGCAGCGTCGGTTAACGGCATTACTGCCAGCGGAAAATCCTGCGAAGCCTTAACGGCCGTTAAAGCAATATCCATAAAAAGCAACTATCAAAACAATATTTTCATCCACTGACCACTTACTAGGATGAACGTTATAACAACGTTACACGAACTAGCTACATGGACGTACAATAATTATCATGTAGTTATGTGTGCTTAAAACATCATTTTGTTATTTAAAAAAATTCTTTTGCAGTCAGAATTTTACAGCTTTTTTCCATTTTTTTGCATTAATTTTGTGTTATTTTAGTTATTGTGTTTATTAAGCTTAAGTAATTTAGTGTTTTTTGTTACTAAAAGCTTTGAAAATATAAACTCAAACAAAAAAAATAAAAAATAACCAAATACACTCGAATATCTACAACTAACTTTAATAGAATCATACAGAATTCATTATTATTTTAAAATGCAAAGAACCGAATTTTCGTTTCACAGTTCTGTAAGCTCAGGTTGAATATGTCTTGTCCTAGAACACCTGCATACCTGAAGGTTCACATGGGAACGTAAATGGTTTCCGGGAGCTTCTAGAGTAAGAGCCCGCGAACTTGCATAGACTGCGGCTGAAGTACCAGAGAAATATTTTGGTGTTCAATAATGAGCCTTTTTTTTTAAAGAGATTGAATGATCAGCAAATTTGTTTTGTTCAAAATGGGTGGCTCAACCCTATAGGGGGCATATATAAAGCTTAAATTTGTTTTTTTTTTAATCAAACTTGGTAGTATTTGTACCATAGCATATGAATGACAAACAAATGTATTTACCACTGGACTATGCAGCCCGAAATCTTTTTTATAATTATTAAAAATAATTTTAATTCAATCTGTAAATGACTTCATTGCAGGCCAATTCCTTAACGTTTTCAGATAACGCTTAATATTCTCCTTTGGGTGCGATAAACCATCAAGTTATTTAATTGCTCTGTTTAACTAGTCCGGTGCATAGCAAAACAGCAGACCATTAGTACGTGTTTTAGGTATTTGTGAGCTGTGCAGGCGGTGAACAGATCTCCACGGAATACCGGAAGGCTTTCTGGTGGATCTGAGGATTCTCTGGCGACAACTCATCACCACATATGTGCGACAAATACCACAAGGTCATTGCACAATGCCAGTGATCAAGAACCGATTCTTTAATGTTACTTTCAACAAGTGAACAGTGGTTGAAACCAACTTAAGTGAGGATATTGACATATTTAGTGTAATATTAGGTATTGATAGATGCAAAATGTTGGAAGTTTGATTTTGTGACAATAATGCCGTGTTATTTGTGTGTCAGTCATGATATACTTTTGACAGGGTTTTTGTTGTTACAAGTCAAACTATTTATCTTGAGTCGCCTGACGCTAGTTCTGAGTGTGAGGTCATTGACACTAAATGTGTCAATATAAATTTACATCGCCACACTTATGTTTGTATGTTCTTTAATGACGAATTGATATGTAATCTCTTTTGTATTGTCATTTAAGGAAAAAAATAAAAAACTGTAAAACTGTAAAACTGTAAAACTGTAAAACTGTAAGACATGACCTAGAATTCTGAAAACAATAATCTCATTGTTAATATTTAGAATAAGAATATATTCACATTATATTGGTATTGTGACTTTTGGGTTTAGCCGTGTGTGGCGAATTATTTTCTTCCAATATTTCAACGGCCATCGCAGGGGTTTTCTTCATGGTAAAATTAATTTGTAATAAATTATTATCTTAAGATAGTTCAGCCGTCAGCCTAATGCATCTCCACGAAGTCATGTTAGAGTCAAGGGTTAAGTCGTCTCTTACAACTGAATGGTTTAGGCCTAGTGAATGTCAGAGTTATCATGCGAACTTCTTTAATTTTCTGATCAACAAATCACCAAAAATATTTTATACACCAAAGTGCCATATCTAGAAGACTAGACCTATCGTTCTGGAGTTCGTAGTTAACCATATACGAGTATTTTCTTAAGTCTACCTTTTGGATATAGAGATGTCTTGGAACACTTCAACTGAGAAAACTGAGTGGTAGCAATTTGATGTGATGTTCTGCTCCATATATAGAACGAATATGTGAATAATTTGAATAAAACGTCAATAGAGTAAAGTTTTATGTTATATTTAGTGCATTGTTGAAATAAGCTGCCGGTGCAAGTGCAGCTTTCTAAATTCCACTTCTATTTCAGAGAAATAATCTGAAAGCTTCTGTTGGATATATTATCCCCTGCACTAAAGCTCGCCTGCCATATTTGCATTACTGGATGAGACGTGTATTGAGATAAAGCAAATAATTTTATAGAAGAGTCACGATTGCTTTGAAAGACATGAAACTATTCTAGAAATATCATAAATTATATGTTTTGGTAAACCGCATCTTGTTAAAATACATATCGTAGATTATGTGACAAAAATAATTTAATTCTAGAATGGATTTCAATAAATTTATGATGAAGAAAGTGAAAAAAACAAACAATTTCGAGGGCTATAAAAATCAGCACTACTAACTCCATATATCGTTTGTTTTTTTTTTTTAAAAGTCCGTTTTGTTTATGTTTTATGTAAGCATATCGTGTAAATAAATATAGCCGAGAGACTTAAATACGAAATATAATGTATTCTGATACCAGTTCAATATAGGATTCCAATAATGCCGGATTCTTAAGAAAAAACGAGGGTAGTAATTAATTTTTTAGATGTTTTTTGGGCATGTGGTGTGATACTGCTTCGAATTCGGCAAAAAAATTCACAGGTATAGAGTGTTTGTTTGTTTATGAAAATAATAAATTTGGTTATTTCTGTATCAAAATTAATTTATTATTACATGGGTTTTTATTGTTACAAAATCCGTTTTTCAGCACTTCTATTATGTTGTAACTTATAGAATACACTCAAAATGACAATACTTAATGATATGCAAAATCTAAATGATTTTTTGCTATTATTGTCGGCTTTTGCGTCTTTCTTATGTCAATTGTATATGCTTAAGATTAAAAAAGTGAAATTTATTATGTACGAGTTTGTACGACTTTGTAATTAAGAAAATTGAGTCAGTACTTAAATAGTAAAATAAATTCATTATTTCTCGCAATGCAGATGCTCTTTACCCTTTCGCATCGGATGTCGGCATATGCCGTCCAAGATTCCCCGACCGTTGACATAAGTCAATGTGATATATCGTTTAGTTACGTTCAGTACTTATTGTGACATCTATGGTAGGAAATTGGAAGTGTAGTCATTCCCTTTATAAACCTACATCTTTTCTTTACAGGAATCTGTAAAGCATGTTAATAAATATAACAAGGTTTCGTCAAAAAAGTGATTTTTCTGTAGACCACAGTGTCAATACCACCACATGTATGGAGTTACATATTGAACGTTTGTTAAATATAAAAGTTTTTTATGCATCATTTGATATCTAAAAGATAGAAGAACTAATGTGATTAATGAAAATAAGTCAGATAAGTACATTTATGCTTCAAATACTAGTTTTAAGCAAAAAAAATGGTTTGAAAAATTCACGCCGTATTGACAGTATAATTTGTATTTCACCGAGCCGTTACGAAAGGGTTAAGTCTCCAAGCGCTGATTCAAACCAGAAATATAAATAAACCATTAATAACTCAGACAATATCACTCAGTTCTATCGCTCATACATTTTCCATACAAATCCGCGTGGTTTACCAGTTCATAATAATAATAATATGCATCCGAAAAGCATGAGGTAAATACTTGCGCGTACCACTCGGAGCTTATCTGCTAAAAGCATTGAAGTTCAAGTATTCAGGCGCAGCGAGCTTTCAGGATATTTGATAGAAGAAGCAAAGAGCAGACCTCGGCTCTAAGCTCTGCAAAAATATTGTATTGTACATCAGCGATTTGAAAGCAAATTAGACTCTTGAGTGGCGTTATAATGCACTAAAATGAAACAAGATAAACTGTTTAAAAAAAAATGAAAATAAATGACCAATAAATACTCCAAATATTGAACAGAGATTGTTTTTCGCGAGTCTCATAGTCTCGAACGTGGATTAATTTTATCAATGGAGCTAAGCAATTGCAAGACAATTTTGTTTGTAATATTATATCTAACAAGAAACCTTAAACGGCCGGAAGTTTTTTAAGTTTATCGTAAATACATTTTGCTTCAGAAAAAGTATGTGTGATATTAATCTGTTCCTGCATCCTGCCACCACACGACTGAATAACAACCTTTTAAAAGAAAGGAGCATGATACTCCAAATTCTGAATTTACATAATTTTCACATATAACATGGCTTAGTTAAGAGTCACTTTCACTTGGTGAAATTTTAATTTGAAAATTCTAAAATATTCTGGATGTCGAACAACACTTACACTGCAGAATGTCTATAATCCACAGTTCATATGAGTTGAAAATAAGAGACGAAGAGTAATATTATACTTAATTTGTCAACATCACATACAGTACAACAAATAAGTTTCATAGACGTCTTTATTTAAATTTTGTAAACTTCTTACATTATCCGCGGCTCTTCCTTTTAGTTAAACTTTATTTTCGTTTGCTAGCCCCGTATTAAAATACCTAAAATAAATAACTTTTATTTTCTTTCGTAGTGCCTCAAAAATCAAACCTCTGTAATTATTGAATACTTTAAGTTTCGGATAGATATATATGTAACCGTAGTCAAACATTGCTTTCAATTTCAGTTGATACCTGTGAGTTATTTTATTTAATTACTAAATATTATACGCGTATTTTATTTAAGTTACTTATATTTAGAAAGTGCGTTTGCACTACTAGAACATCATGATTTCTTTATTACACAGCTTCATTGGATCTCTTATAACAAATGTATTTTAGTCTGATATCAGCTTGATATAGCTCTTTTAGTCTGATACCGTAAAGCCTCAAAAAACGATCTTTTGTCTCTTATTTTTGTTCGCTCGCCTGACATGCACACCAATAATGTTAGTTTTAATTATATAATATTACACGGCGTTTGCATACGCCATTTTATGTGTTATGTTGGAGTAACCATTTCATGTTGGTGCAACTGTCGTCTTTGTCTTGGCTGCGCTGCATGACACAGTGTTCCCGAGTTGTCAGTTAACTTTTCGTCCGGCCATACCGGTCGGACGAAAAATCAAGACTTTAATAAAAGTAAATGCGAATTGTGCTTCAAAAACAAATTATTTTGTGTTGTTCATCTGCTCCCGCACCCTTTCTCCACGCGGCCACGTGACGAACCCGCGACTTGTGGTTCTTTTTAAAGACGAGGGATGTCAAGGCGTATGAAAATAATTTGATTATTATAATATGAAATACCTTTTCCATATAAACTATCAGTGATCAAATACATATTATTATTTTTGCAAGTCATTCCATTATTGTGTATGTATGATATGCGTAATAAGTACTTCACTTCTCCATTACTGTTGTATGAATTTTAAGTACTTCTGGCTCCGCGAGGCATTTTAGGGGGGACCGCTAATTGGTTTCAATTATTGCGGTTTCAGACTCATCTTGAGGGTGGCACTGTAACTGAAGACATGCTTTCATTGTAAGAGCTTCCAAATGAAGGTTGGTGGTAACGGAAATCAGTGGAGTAAAGAAACGTTGCCTTAAAACCATTTCGAAATATCTCAACAAATTATTAATAAGAATAAGTTTTTTTTTCATACACATTAAAAAAAAAGTATTACTGAAGTGATTTTTTTAATAATATTATTGTCAGTGCTAATGACTTTTAAATTACATACAATTTTAATTATTATCATTTGGTAAGAGTTTAAAATTAAATTATTACAAGTACTAAGTTCATTCGAATTCATACATTGTATTTTACTGAATAAACCAAGTAATTAACCCAATTACATCGGTTGCCGGCATATGCCGTCATAAGATTCCCCGACCGCTGACATCGTTTGACGTGATATATATTTCGCTACTTTCTTAGAATATTTTTTTAAACATCATCTGATAGCTAAAGGATACAAGAACCAATGTGATGTATGAAAATAGACCAGATAAGTACATTTCTGCTTCAAATACTAGTTTTATAATTGACAGTATAATTTGTATTCAAACCGAGCCGCAATAATAGTCAGTTACGTTAATAATATTTTTTTAATGGTTTTTAATTTTTTAAATTTAAATCGTCTTTTTGATTTTGACATTTCTCTCATCAAGTTACAAGAAAAAAAATGGGAATTTTAAGATTTGAAAGTCAGATAATATTGACATCAGCTCGAAAAAAACTTGAAAACTGTTGCCGAAAAGCATCGATATACGATCTTTCGTCTCTTATTTTTGTTCGTTCGCCTGACACGCATATATAAAAATATTAGTTTTAGAACACAAAGCGATGCTCATTTTGTTTGTTGTGAAAGGCGCTACATGTAACGCCATTAGTTCCGTAATTAGATACAATGTTAATTTTGGCGCCGTGCTGTCACAACTAGCACAGTCTCAGTAGAGTCTGCCTGGGACCTAAACGAAACGCAGCTTCGTCCCGGGCCAAATATTGCTTATCTTTTATTGAAATATATTATAATATGTTTCTCGAAAAGTTATTTATTTAGTGACCTGCTCCCCATCCACTCACCACGCGCTTAGATGAAGATCCCGGCGTTATGGAGTCGTCTTTTGAGATAACGAGGATGTCAATATGACCTTTACGTTTGGCACTGACAGTCAAATAATAAATATATTTATAATTTATTACAGTAAAATAATACTTATAAAACATTGGAAGTAAATTTCTTTGGAAAGTTAAATGTATTCATTTACTCAAAAATATTACTTAAAATAAATTCGGCGCCAGTTTTAGATTTAATTTTTTCTCAAACGCTTTTACCTGCCAGAGACTATGCCTTATTGGGAAAGGGATAAGACTGTTCAACCAAATCGCCTCGGATGTTGATATATGTCACGTAAGGAAGGCCCAATTCAGATATGAACTCCATGAATTTCTTTTTGAGAAATGATTTGTTGACGTCGTCTGTTTGATGAGCATTGGGTCCTTCTGTTGCTTGTCTTAATGCTTTGTTCTTAGTACTTAAACATAAGTACCTATATTTATATATTAATCTTGATTGTACGAGTACTTCAGTAACAATTTTAAAAAAAATTAAGTAATGCTCTGTAGTGACAATAAATTAATTGAAATTATGTCTTTATTAGATATTAGAAGAAATGTTTTTGATCGCTGATCTTAACGTAACCCATGATTGCTAATCTGGTTCTCGTAGGATTTACTTCATCAGGGGAGATCTAGGTGTCACATACAGAGCAATTCAACACCAGACAATGCAACGCTTCAACAAGAAATCAGAATATGAAGAGAATCAGAAATATTCCTGAAAATGAAAATGAAAATTTAAATACAGATGTTGTTTTGTATCAATAGACGTAAATCAAAATTTCTTTAGTAAAAACATTAAAAAGTTTAAAAAATACTTTTATTTTAGTAAATATCATTTATTTATTTTTTTCATTCGACATATACTTTTTGAATATCAATTAACGTTACATTTTGTTTCCACGTAATAATATGTGAGAAATGAAAATTGTCACTTGAGTGTGCCTATTCTTTCAGTAGCCTCGAATACTCGATATTTTCTTCAGATATCCTCGTTTTGGATTAAATATTTAAGAAATACTCCGAACATGGATGTCTCCGTGGCACGTATGGTTACCTCTGTTTTATTTTTAAGACGTGCTATTTCAACCCATTTTTCTACTCCATAAGTTAAAACTGATATGATGCATTGGTTAAGTGCCTTAGCTTATATCCATTGGAGATTTTTATAATATACTCTTTAGATATTAGAATATAATAAGTTTTCGTAATGCTGTCTAATTCAACTGTATAATTGATGTCGTTCAAGTCAGATAACCAGCCTGGATGTGGAAGGCGGAGGATCGAAGAGGATGGAGACTCATGCGGGAGGCCTACGTTCAACAGTGGAAGGATACAGGCTGATGATGATGAAGTCAGATAACTTGTCAAAGATAAGTGTATTCATTTACAACCTCGTTGTTTTTTAGATAAGTAAATGTAAATAAGTCATTTCCAAACAAATATAAAGCAAAAAGTACGCAGTATAATTTATTAATAGTTCATTATGTCCGAGCTGAAAGGACACTTTCGCCTAAATAAGATAAATAAGAGAGATTTTCAAGACAACACAATAACAATCAAAGTGAAATACTTCTTCGTTTTGAGCGACGCATCTGAAGAGAAAGTTTGCCATACACAAAACGGAGAGACAAAGAAAAAGATGGCTCCGCTAAACGGAAAATTTAATTTCCCAGTCGTCTTGGCCGAGGGAAGAAAACTGTTTATATCTTTACTTATTTTCCCCTCTATTGCTCGCAAAACGTCGGATAATATTAGAAATGAAAAAGCTCTCGAGCAGCGGGAGTTCTCGGGCGCTTTTTCGGCGAGTTAAATTGACAAATATGAACTTTTTGCGTTGTTTGCGGCAGTCATTGTAAACGGCAGCCGAGCTTTATTTCATTCGGCATCTCTTAAAGTTCGTAAAATACTTTTTCAGAACTAGATATTGTTAAATTATTTTTCATTATTTTGTCATACATAATATATTTAATATATTATAATATATTATTCAACTTTTGCACTCCTTTATTCTCTCGTATAGACTCTTCGAAACATTTCAGAACTGACATTAAGAAAAAAGAAAACGATATAAAAAAGGCTTGCAAAGTGAAACACACTTGAAAAATAAGAAATAAAAATCTTAAAATAAATGCATGCAAGAGAGCACATCCGGTTACAACAATGGTCTCTATGACGCTCAACCAGGACGGCTGAATGCTGCTCGTAGAAAACTTGTGTTCATGTGTGAATTAGGAGATTACAAGTCTTTAAAAGTATGTAATGATAGTAACATCCATCCACTCTCTCAAAAAGGTGTTACTCCATCGCGTGAGGGCATGATGAGGAGCAGGTCACGCTGTCAAACCCTTTCCGCCTCCGCTCTGTACATGTGTTTCTGATGAAAACACTTCACAGAGCACTACAAAAAGCTTAAATGTTTGCAAGTGGCTGAGGGCCTTCCTGAGTATTTGACGCAGCATACGGCTTAAAACAAAGGCTTTTTCAGAAGCACATTGACATATATTTATGTTGAAACTTAAAAAGCGTCCGGGCAGGCGAAATGACATGCCGCCGGTCGTAATACGATCTTCTCGGCCATCAGCCTCCAACTGACCCGTGCGGTTCGTGGTCGGTCACCAGTGCCGTAAGCAGCGGTCTATATAACTAGTCCCAATATGATGGACACATAAGTGTATGGCAGGCGAACAAAAAAGAGACGAAAGATTGTTATCGAAGTTTTCGGTACCAGTAAGCGAGGGCTACATAATGCTGATGTCAATAGTTTTCTTGAAAAGATACAGATTTTATGAGAGAAAAAACACAAAAACTGATTTAAGAGAAAATATTTTTTTAAATGCTTGTTTAAGTGAACTATTGAAAAGAGTGAGTATATATACAAAAAAGAAACTAACTTGAATCTAACACTTAAAATAATATCTATCAACTGTTGCAATATCTTACAGTGTATAGGATTTGACTTTGTTGGTTACGTAGGTGCCCCACTCCACGGCTTCCCAAAGTCTATCCTCCGCTTAATTAAATATGAATGAAGTACAATATTATTTAGTTCTCTGGGGTGCTCCGGCGGTGCCAAAAGTGTGCAAACACAGGCGCGCCCAACACCCGCAGATGTTTCCGCACCGACTAGAGTCGCTTGAGTGCGAAATGGAACAGATTAATTTAAGGCACCGATTGACAACCTGTGGTTTTTGCCAAAAATTCTACTTCAGTCATCAAAAAATGTTATTTTTACAGTAGTATAACCTTTTTTGTCATATGGGGTGGTAGCGGGAGTCACCTGGATGCGGAAGGCAGATGATCGAATAGGGTGGAGACAGTGGATGGACATAGGCTGATGATTTTTATGTAATCGCATGCAGGAGAGCACAACCGTTCAAGACCAGTGCACTGTTTGAGGCTTGGCCAGGGAGGCTAGACGCTCTATGGAGGAAATGTGTGTTGTATTCGTGTTTGTGTGTGGGTTGGAGAGATTGCAAGTGTATATTTATCTGTTTCTTGAAGAGATCCAGATTGTAGGAAGGAGGACACACAGACGCTGGAAAAGCATTCCAAAGCTTACCGGTGGCATTAAAGAAGGAACTTTGGAAGCTGCCAATTTTTAGTCGACCACATTAACTGCATATGGACGTTTGGCAAGTGTAACACGAGTTTTTCGGTTGTGCGTGGGTGCAGGAGGAATTAGTTCTTTAAGATCCGAAGAGCAGCGACCGTGGTAATAATGGTAGAAAAGACTAAGTGAACCAACCTTACGCCTATGTTCCATTGATTGTAGGTTAGACGTAAGAGTGTCATTGTTTATCAAACGAATTGCTCTTCTTAGCTCTTTTACGGTATCTTAAATACATGCTGCAAACCAATCCACCGGATTGATACTACGAAGAAGAAATACATGTTCCAGCCTAGTCCCCCTTCGTTCCTTGATAAATAGTAAGATGGTATCATCATCATCACAATGTATGTTCCACTAACTGGAGCATATGGTCATCACGAACTGCCACCACAAAGCTCTGTAATCTGCCATGATCTTCGCTCTATCGCATATCGGCTTTGTAGAGTACATTCTATGTAAATTATTTCCAATGCCCTTTCAAGATACCGCGAGTCCGGGGCTTAAAATATAGTCATCTTTAGTGTATGCTCTCCTGCAGCATACAAAGTACATTTTCCAGCTAGGTCTACATTCGTTCTTGACTGACTGTAGTATAAAAAGCATTCTAGTCTGCTCTCACACGTTATCATTCCTCGAAAAATCTAATCATGGCACAGCTTATATTCTCTTCACCCTCAAATGCATTTATCTTAAGATGATATTACTTTGCCGAGGCTGAAATAAAAATACGCAGCTTCCTAGGATCCACATAACCTCTCACATCCAGCCTTAAAAATGAGTGACTCCAGCTCTGGAAATAAATCATATCAGAAGATTCATTACACCAAAGGATAGCCTTCCAACTGACAAAAAGCTTGTCTGGTAGAACTGAAAATTCCTGAACAGATTAAAAACCAGAGTTGGTAGAACAAAGAACAACCTTGTACGGTGGGGTATGCTTCGGGAGAGAGAATCATTGTTGTGCGACCGTGGAGAACTGCGGACCACCTCACACCTATGAAAGTATTCCATATATCCGACTAGCTTGCACATATATAGACCTAATAATGCTCGTTCGTCGTAATTGAAACTGCCAGATATTGGGTGGAAACAATTTGACGTAAATTAAACAACATATATATCTACTTGCTTGGTGTAAAACTGGTATCTTGTTAGAACGTCCTTGAGTGTTAATCAAAATTTCTGTTACACAAATGTTATCCGATGATACATACGATGACGTACATTTTATCATAAAAACCTGTTCATAATATTTAAAATTAAATAGATAAAAAAGGTTTTTTTCAACTGCCATCTGGCTACATTCGAGCTTCTTAAGCGTTATTCCTTAATGCTAAGATTCTAGGTCTGAAGTAATGAAACGCACGCCCAGAAAGCTCGATTCCATACAAAGGCTCTTCGCTCGAGACAAATAGATGGATTACTATGTAGTGCTCTAACAACCTGACGCCATGAATTGTGTGATCTAGAGCTTATTTCTTGTGCTATACAGAGCATACTACGACTACCTCGTTAGTATAAAACTTATAACAAATAGCCTCCACAAAAATAACAACTCAAACCTTAAGTATTTTTTTATGTTAGAATTACTATTAATACACTAGAACAGTCTTGGTTTAAAATACCTTTAAATCAACTGAATCATCATTTCAATACAAAGTGGCTAATGTTTGAAAACACCAAATACCTTCCAAATGTTTATTATATGGGCCAGTGGATAAAGCTTAGTGATAAAGCATTCGCTTTCTAAACCAAAGGTCGTGGACTTGATCCCCGAAGGATATTTAAAAAATACGATTTTTAACCATTTCGCTACGGCTCGGTGGAATACAATTTATACTTATTACTTAAATCTACATATACTATACATAAAATTCTTTTTTCAACGCGTCAATCCAAGCACAAAAATAACGGCATTGAAGCGTCAACTAGTCATTTCTCATCCATTCAGTCTATAGTTTGGTTCGAGAACCGAGTGGTACTTATATTAAAATAAATAGACTGTCGGAGTAATTAATATTAAGCTTGTGAATAAATGAAGACTGATTGAATATCTAAAAATATATTTATTTTGAATGTATACGGGTCATCTATCGTGCGAATGGATGAGAAATGATATAAATACTAGTTTCAACGCGAGTCGGTCTAGGCATAGCAATGGCGCAGTTCGCCGAGCGGTATGAATACCTGGGCATAGTTGGTTTCCAAGGTCCGCGGTTCGCATCCCGCTTCTGCCGTTATTTTTGTGCTTGGATTGACGCGTTGAAAAAAGAATTTTATGTATAGTATATGTATATTTAAGTAATAATAATATTGTAATATAGTCAATGATCTATAAAAGTAGATTGGAATATTGAAATAATAAAATAATATTCTAATAAAAATTTAAAAAAATTCATACAATTTATACTGTCAATACGGCGTGAATTTTTCAACATTTTTGTTTGCTTATTTCTAGTATTTGAAGCATAAATGTACTTATCTGACCTATTTTCATATATCACATTGGTTCTTCTATCTTTTAGCTGTCAGATGATGCATAAAAAACTATTATATAAAAAAAACGTTCATTATGTAACTCCATACATGTGGTGGCATTAACACGTGTGGTTTATAGATAAATCGCTCCTGTGACGAAACCTTACGATATTTCTTAACATGCTTTACAGATTCCTGTAAAGAATACTTGTAGGTTCATAGAGGGAATGACTGCACTTCCAATTTCACAATGAGTACTGAAAGAAGCAAAACGATATATCACGTCACGTGTAACGGTTGGGAAATCTTTGACGGCATATGCCGACAACCGATGCGAAAGGGTTAATCAATTTCTTTGCACTTTAAAATACCCGGTTGGTGTGCATTTGATCACTTTCTCGCAAAACACTAGTCATATACGATTAATCGATATTGGTGGTAGACGAAAGTTGTCGTGTAAACATCACTTATTTATAATTAGTCCTTGTAAAAAGGAACGATACTTAAATAAAAGGTCTATGACATTAGCGGATCAACACTCAACATGCAGCACTCAACTTTACTTACAAATGAAAAACAGCATATAATCCACAAAAAATATTGCTCCATCGTCTGTCTTTTAGCGACACTCCGAGCATGGATCTCTCCATTGCAGGCTGGGTGACTTTTATTTTATGGGTAAGACTTGCTGTCAGATTCCACGTCTCTGCGCCGTAAGTTAATACAGGGAGGATGCATTGGTTAAGCGCCTTAGTTTTAAGGCATTGCGGAATTTTCGCGAATCCGAAACGAGGAAATACGCAGAAGAACTCAAGTAGTGGATGCTACCCAACGAATAAGCACACTCAAGTGGCAATGGGCAGGACAGTATATCTGTCGAAGAGACGACGGTCGATGGGGAAGAAAAGTATTGGAATGGCGCCCAAGAACTGGCAAACGAAGCATTGACCGACCCCCTACAAGATGGACTGACGATATAAGAAGAATAGAGGGAGTGACCTGGATGCGGAAGGCGGAGGATCGAAGAGGATGGAGACTCATGCGGGAGGCCTACGTTCAACAGTGGACGGACACAGGCTGATGATGACATCTTCTGTCAGCATTATTCTTTGTATATATTTCAATAAATAATGTAATTTCTTTTTCGTATTCGTTTTGAGATCCATTTAAATAATTGAAGAGAAGTATTTCGTACCTTATTTTCACATGGATCATGGCTGCTTGATGGATGATGAACACAAATTAAAAGCGAATACGAATCAAAACCAAAAGTTCGGTCTTCTAGCAAGTGATAAAACAGTGCACAGTGTGATTTATATTGCATCAAATTACAAAATATGTATCTTTTTAGTAAATTTATCTATTTACCTGTTAGAAAAAAGGTATTTAATCGTTTTCTGAGCTTTCAAATATTTATTAGATTGATGTGAATTTGATCTACGTAAGATGCCAGTCATAGCTTAATAATCAAAATTGGTGGTAGATGAAAGTCATCCTGTGAAGAACACCTAATCATAGTAAATTCATGTAATAATGATGATACGTGACTGCCGGGCTGTCTATGACGTTGACGAATCAACACTCCACATGCAGCGCCTATGCATATGTAATATGGTAAGCGTCATATAATCCACAGATGAGACTTCAACATCACTTACACTACATCTGTCGATATTTTTCTGTATATGTTTACATAAAATATATACATTAACATCCTTCTCTCTTTCAAAAAGGTGTTACTCCGTCGCGTGATGGTAAGATGAGGAGCACATTGATAACACAGTCTTTTTCAGAAACACATTGACATATATTTACGTTAAAACTTTACAAGCTTCCGGCCAGGTGGAATGACATGCCGCCGGCCGTAATGCGACCTTCTCGGTCGTCAATACATAACTGATCTCCGCGCTCGGTATGGTCTCTCGCCCACGCCACAAGCGGTGTGTCTCCAACTAACACACCCGTTATCGTCACATAAATGCGCGACCAGAAATAATAGACGAATGATCGTACATCGAGGTTTTCGGTACCAGCTAGAAAAGGCTACACCATGCTGATGTCAATATAGATATGGCTTAGATAACAGTCAAACTATTTACAGGTATATGCTCTTTCATACATTTCGTCAAATATGATTTTCTGAGTTTTTTTTTGAGCTTCAGCCTCTTTTTTGTACTTCTATTAACGTGCGTGAGGAAGGATCTCATCACGTCTACCGGAAGGCTCTTGATACAGTTGTGTTATTAATATTAATTACAGTCATTAGGAAATCTAGGTCAAAGATCCATGTAAGTGTTCAAAGTAACATTGTGTGTTTATAATACAAAGAGTTTTTGAGCCTTCGCGTATTCTATTGTGTTCTTAAGAGAACTTTACGAAATGAAACCTCAAATTTCAGATGTTAACCAAAACCATGAAAAGATATAACATTAGTTACTAAATATACACATACTATACATCAAATAATTAATTCGCATCAATTCATTCAGAAAAAATATCGGCAGAAGCGGGATGCGAACCGCGAGCCTTGGAACCAACTGTTGCTCTTGTTCATTACCTGTCCATCTCCTGCCCGAACTGATGCGCGGAATAAGTTGTATTTATACCATTGTTAACATCATTAACGATAAATGTCTCAATAGTTTATATTCAGAGGGTGTATATTATTATTTTTTATTATTCAACATTTATTCTCAACCCTTGTAATATTATTACTTTTTTATTTTTAAATAATATTCTAATAAATATTTTAAAAATCCAGATATAACATTGTTGAAATATTTAGATAAATGTTTTGTAAATAAGATATTTTAAAAACGAGGGTTATCCGTTAAATAAGGTTCAAATTTTAAAAGGCAAAAATTGGATGAGGTATTATCAAACACCCACCCTACAGCCCGGACTTAGCCCCAAGTGACTACCATCTCTTCCCTGACATGAAGAAACACCTCGGTGGAACGCATTTCGGCGATAGAGAAGAGTTGGAAGAAGCAGTTCTCAGGTACCTGCGATATCGGGCATTCAAAATCTCGTAAACCGCATGCAAAAATGCATTGATCTCAGTGGCGACTATGTAGAAAAATAGGCAAAAGTCTGAACTTTCCAAAAATGAACGCATTCACGGAATTAAGCATGTTTTACGCTGTGAAAAATCACTGTGAACCTAATTTTACTGATAACCCTTGTAGATGATTTGGGTTGAGTTTGATTGAAGCTATGAGGTTTGCAAGACAAAATGGTCTAGGGTTCTGGAAACGTTGGGCTAATCTGATAAACAAATCAAGCAAATATATGCCTTGGATACTACTGCTACTTCCTCAAGAACTCAAGCACTGTTCTGCTCTAAAGGTTGTAGGGATCCATCATCATCAGCCTGTGTCCGTCCACTGTTGAACGCAGACCTCCCGCATGAGTCGCCATCCTCTTCGATCCTCCGCCTACCGCATCCAGGTCACTCCCGCTATTCTTCTTATATCGTCAGTCCATCTTGTAGGGGGTCGGCCAATGCTTCGTTTGCAAGTTCTTGGGCGCCATTCCAATACTTTTCTTCCCCATCGACCGTCGTCTCTTCGACAGATATGACCTGCCCATTGCCACTTGAGTGTGCCTATTCGTTGGGTAGCATCCACTACTTGAGTTCTTCTGCGTATTTCCACGTTTCGGATTCTATCTTTTAGCGACACTCCGAGCATGGATCTCTCCATAGCACGCTGGGTGACTTTTATTTTATGGGTGAGACTTGCTGTCAGATTCCACGTCTCTGCGCCATAAGTTAATACAGGGAGGACGCATTGGTTAAACGCCTTAGTTTTAAGGCATTGCGGAATTTTCGCTTTAAAAATGTACTTTAGTTTTCCAAATGCTGCCCATCCCAGTTGTATGCGCCTGTCGATTTCTTTTGAGAAGTTATTTCGCCCTAGTTGTATTACTTGTCCCAGATAGGTATAGTCGTTTACAACCTCTATTTCTGTTCCTCCAATGGAAATAGGATCAAAGTTCCATACAAGGGATCCATACATCTTCCTAAGTGGATCTTTAGATGCAGATATGTTCGAGAAGCGAGATGGCTGAATATAGTGACTGACAGAGGCGGCGGCAATTTGTAGTAACCATTTTTAAAAAACTTTTTTTTTTATGCTAACTTTATCATTTTCAATGAGATCATACTAAATTATATTGAGTATAGGATTTCCAATAAGAATGTACGTTATAAGATTTTATTTTACGTCACCATTGATCTATAACACCAACAATACGTGTAATTAGTATCAGTGAATAGTCAGTGACTTATGTGATAAGTTTTCATGATAATTCGTATATATGGGAGATGACCAATAAAAAAGACGTCTGCCGTGAATATAAATAAAACAAATACTCTTACAGGAGTACATTTTTTGCAACATTATTTTATATAAAATCATATTTTTATATTTCATTCTAAATGCATAAAAATCATTTGAATTTAAATCTCTTCCGTTTAGTAGGAGTGGGAGCTAGTTTCTCGCACGGGAAGCTTTCGCTTTCGAGCTTTTCTCAGCGACCGCCTGAAAGGGTATTTACTTCAGCGAGCGGAAGTTGGCGGATATAAAAATAACGGTTTCATTTTTACGGATGTTGATCGATGTTCTTCTTGGGCAAGCGGCCCGGGGGTCTTTTTTAATGTCAGCACATACAGGAGAACACATCCAAACGGTGAATGATAAATCGTACATATTATTACGCTTGTCATTGAACAAGCCACGTGGTTTTTATCGACCACTCTTAGACTACATTATTTTTTATTTGCACTCTTTGTAAATAGCGGAGAGTTTGCGAGATTTTCGGTTGTCAAAAGTTCTAATTAAAATACTTTGACAGCCATTTTTCTAAAAAGGATTTTAAATTGATGCTTCGATATAATTTAAAAATTAAAAAAAAAATGTTTTTTTACAAAATAATGAATTTAATTGAACATTCAATATTTGAATTGAGCTGTTTCATAGGATTAATAAGTTTAAATTTCGAAAACATTGGAAAAATCATCCGATTTCCTTCGGATACAACAGTTGCAGTATTTTCAAATCTTCAGGCCTTTTAATTGTAAGCTTATCCTGCATCACACCGGAGGATAATTAAGTTACCTGATAATGCGAGTATACAGATTATTATCAAATAACTATTGATAAGTCCAATGGCAATCCTCTGTACAATTTTGGCTAACGTACAGAAGTGTTCAAGAGAAAAAATATACTACACGGTTTTTCCATTACTTTTCTTTATCAAAAAAAAAAACTCAAACAATTTGGCGATTTCGGAGAGATCCAAACCACATCACATCTAAGATCTTGCTCCATATGGCCAAAAAGTTGCTCTCCCCAGCTCTTTCTAGAAGATTATGTTGGTCAACCGACTAGACTATGTTGCAATACCATTGCGTCTACGTTATCAATTTGACATTACTGATATGTAGAGGAGATCATTGATCAAAATTTTAATTTTTAAATTAAATATTGTTGCAAATCGAACAGTCAAGCACTTTTAACCCTAAGCAATACGACTCGGTAAAAAACTCAACCCTCACCGCTCAATTTGTACGATAATTTATTGTAAGCTTTAAATTGCTTGAAAACCGTTTATTCCGCCCGGTGACAGCGAAAGTTCTGATAAATTATTTTCTTCTTTCGCCAAATGACGGGTTTGTGTATTTGTATTAAGCATTTTTCAGCCCGTAAAAACACTACAAACATTACTCTTGAGAATTATACTACTTCAATTGCACGGTTGTTTGGAAAGATATTTTGTTTTTTTCTCAATAGATGACTTTTTTGTGTTTTACACCGCGAACTTCAAATTTAAGCCACACATTGATTGTATATTTCAACAGTTCATATAAAAATTCTTGGTTTTGAAACTTGATTGATTATACACAGTAGCTTATGGTTTATACTCTTTTCAAATATAGTGGCAAATATGAAAAGTAGTACTGTTGACATATTTTACTTATAAAAATACTGTTCAAGCAACATTAAAGATATTTGATGTGTATGGAGAGGATGTATTGACGGAACGCCAGTTCCACAACTTGTTTGTAGAATTTACCATATAACTCTAGACCTTAAGAGTAACAGTGAGCACAGATAACACATCATTTGTCGCGGTCTTTTGGTGTAAACCTGAAGGAACTATATCGAGTAGATGTCAACATTAAGACGTTGATGGATATATTTTTAGCATGGATTCTATAAAAGTTGATATTTTGTTTGAAAGCCGATTTAATTTTACATATCTTTGGACCAGTGTTTTATATAATTTCTTATATCTTTGTAACAATGGTCCAAAAATATACGTAATTAAATCAGATCTCAAACATAATATCAACCTTAATAGAATCCATGCTTGAAATGTATCAATCAACGTCTTAATGCATTCTCGCGTATGTTTATATGAAAAATAAGAATAGACGTAGTATTATAACATTTCTGCAAAGCTATTATCATATCTCTTTAAGTGACAGTTACCTGTAAGTATAATGTAATGTATACAGGTGAGCTTTCGGCAAGCTCGCGTGAAAATCACCTTTATTTTCCATCTCAGAGGCTCTCAAGTAGTTGAGCCTGTCCATCACAAGCCCGTCAGGTCTCGGCGAATTAAAATAATATGAAACTTTTAGCCATCTCTCATTTTTCATAATTCTGAAAGATACGACCTTTCCTAAGGTGAACTTTTTCATTTATTTTATCAAAAGATTTTTCACAATTTTGGATATATTTCAGTGGATAGTTCTCATCGGAATTTTATAATATCAACGAAGTAAACGAAAGAATATTTCTAAATTGTTCCATAATATATTTTTATTTTCAAGTTTCGGCTTCGTTTTAAAGCTATTTTAACCCTTTCATTACGGTTCGGTTTGAATACAAATTATACTATCAATTATAAAACTATTATTTGAAGCATAAATGTTCTTATCTGATCTATTTTCATATATCACATTGGTTCTTGTATCCTTTATCTATGAGATGATGCATAAAAAACTATTCTAAGAAAGTAGCAAAAAAGTCAACGGTCGGGAAATCTTATGACGGCATATGCCGACAACCGATGCGAAAGGGTTTAGAATAAAAATACTTGAAAGTGTCGTCAGTTGAAACCAAAATATTTCCATCGAATGTAAAATTATGGATTTTTTTAAATATTGGTGTTGTGCCTTTTGGGTTTAGCCGTGTGTGGCGTATTCTCTAGTACCAATATTTCGACCGACGTTGCAGGGGTCTTCTTCAGGGTTGACGGCTTAGACCTCTACAATGGCGGTCGAAATATTGGTACTAGAGAAATCGGCACACTCGGCTTAGCCCAAAAGCTACGATACTAAATCTGAACGTGAAAATCATACTTATTATTACAGGGATTTAACTATGAATGGGTGGTCTTCATGGGACGACTTTCGTCTACCACCAATTTTAATTAGTAGTCTATGACTGGCATTTTACGGCTGTGGGATAAAATTCACACCAACCGGGGGTATATTAGAGATCAGAAATCAATTAAAAATCCGCCGGGGATCGAACCCACGACCTTTGGTTCGTCAAGTCAAAGCTTTGACCAATTATCTATACCCGCCGGCAAAATGAATTTGCTTTAAATCACTGACAGTAGTTTTTGCAGTTATTTAAAAAGTATGTAATATTGCATATGAACTATTAAAGGTAGTTAATCTTCTTCGTAGTATCAATCCAGTGGATTGGTTTGCAGCAACAAAATCTTGCATCTCGATCTCCACTCCTCTCGATCTGCAATCCTCTTCAGCTCAGCATAAGAGCTAAAACTCATGTCCTAAAACACTTGCTGCAAATACTCCCGTCTAGGGCGCCCTCTGCAGTTTCTACCCTCAACCATGCCTTCCACAATGTCGTGAAGAAGACCATCGTGGCGCATGATGTGAGCAATCCATCGGACTCGCCCCTCTGAGATGGTTCTTAACGATAACGATATAATTTATTTAATTGAAAAGTCATGTTTCGTGCTTATTTTTCATGTCTTTAATATAAAAGAGGTACGTTTTAAGTAAGATTTTTTACAGAATCTCAAATATTTTATATCTTGTAAACAAATTTGAGAAAAAAAATTAAAACTCCATGGGCGTGAACTTGCCTTGAAACGGTGCCTCTTCACGTCGTAAGGATAAAGAACCGTGAAATCTGTTAGGCTTGTCATGTTAAAAGTGGTGACATGTCAAAAATGGTGACACGTCAAAAGTGGTGACACGTCAAACGCTCTGGTGCATCCTCATTTAAGTGACTGATCTCATTTTCCATGTAAAACATATCGTAATACTGAAAAATATTTTTAATACGTCTACTAAAGAAAGAGTAGAAAGTTTCAGAATATAGGCGAAATGGTCACTGTTAACCATCTCTTTTAATGTGAAAACATGAAAATATATTTATCATACTTCCCTGTGGACACATCATAAACTCTGAATCTAAAGGTGTACCTGGAATATACAGTTCCCGATGACTTACGAAACAAGAGCTTTAAGAATTAGAAGATATGGTTGCTGTAATATCTGTAGCATATTTCGTTTGATTGATAAATCTGAAAATTTAAAGAGGTCAAATAATTAAGTCGACGTTCCTGATGTCTGAACTATTTGGTCCTAAAAGGTAGTTCAACCAATAACGTTCAACAATTAAAAAAATTTCATCCGGTTCAGTCTATAGCTCAGGTCCGAGACCCGATTGGTACTTACAAAATAAATGTCTGGTCGGTAACTAATAAAAAAAAATCTTGTGAATAAATGTTGACTGATTGAATCATAAAAAAAATATTTAAATACTCTGAATATATACTACAGAGACATCTATCATCATATGATGTTAACAATGGTATATATTCATCAAGTTTCGCGTATCTGTTTATGCAGAGAATGGTCGTGCGGACAGCGCTGTGTGTAGGATAGAGCAAAGGTGCAACGCTCGACGTTCGAATTCCGCGTCTGCCGATATTATTTCTGAATGAATTGATGCGTAAAAATTTGATGTAGAATTCTATATGTTTATTTAATTACTAATAACATATGGTTGAAAAACACACGGTAACCAATCCTTCGGTTCACATCGGCTTGGTTTACGTCCAATTTTGACTAATTTCAGTGATTGACCTTGCTAGAACAAAAATCGCAGTTACAATGCACTTTTGATAAAAATCAAGTAAAAAGAAACAAACGTATAATATTTTTAGATTTTTTTGAAAATATTATTTACTTATAAACTGTTTAAACAAAATATTGTGTTTTTCTAACGTTTTTTTTTCGTACTACAGTATTTTCTTCATCGTATGTTTGTTTCTAGGTACAAGCCCGGGATGATCTCAGCATCCCGCAGTTCTTCAAGTAGCCGGGGCTGGTGGCAATTGTTTTGCGTCCACAAATAGAAGGCATCCCTCCAAGAGCACTCCACTCCCAAGCCAGCGCTCTTGGAGGCTGGCTGAAGGAATAAGACAACAACCTTTTTGAAAAAAGAAAAGATTCATGCTTTTGCAACCACGTTGTTTACAACGTTATTTTGAACGTAACTATGTTGTATTAAGCATCCTAAAGTCTTAAAAGTAATTGTTATAATCAACTCTTTATCTTAGATTCATTCTGTCACATATGACATAGGGCATTTTTCCACTCTATACAAGGTAAGGGGATCAAGCTCCAAAACAACAAGTATCGAGGAATCTGCAGTGTACGAAATTCTGTGTATTGGTAATATTAATATATTAATAAGAAATGCTTACGCATCGATACGGAGCATGGACCATCCTAATAATCTGCCACTCTATGTGGATTGAAGGGATCAAAGTCCAAAAATGGTATTGAGGAATGTGCAGTGTATGACATTCTATGTATTAATAATACTTTTATTACTGCTTACTCATGCTGTAAATTAGGGTATAAAAATGGGTCTCGTAATAAATAAATTAGTATCAACTCAACTCCGGCCTTTGGATTTATCCTCAGTTCCGGATACTTTCGGTATTTACGGTATTCCGGCATCACCATTTAGCTGATGCTGTAATTTCGGGACCGCTACCTCGGTTCCGAAACATACGTGAGCATTGATTTTTTGCCCTGTCAACTACAACCTTCTGGAATTCATGGCTTTGAATTCCAAGTTCAAATATTATTAGCAATATACCATCATTTAGTAATAAAGACATTGTAAGTAAAGGTTTCATAACGATGCTATTTTTGGCCGACTATAAACTACTGTGTCATCCCTATCCTTCTATACGGTTGGAAATCTAGGCATCTCACTGAAAGTTAACATCCTCCTCTGTGATTTAATTTAGTTATTCAGTTGCGTGGTGGCAGGATGAGGAGCAGATTAACAACACAAAGACTTTTTCTTAAGCACATTGACATACATTTTCGATAAAGACTTGGTTTTCCCGATCGATCGTAACATGGCGTTACTTTCACCTCGATCGATCGGGACTTAATAATGAGATCTCGCCGTCGTCTGCACACAACTGAGCGCCCTCGTGACGGACTATCGGCAAGCGCCACAAGTCGCGATCTATATAACTAACGTCCCACCCGTGACCAGATTTGTCCGAAATGCCAATATGGTGACACATACATGTACGACAAACGAACAGAAATAAGAGACGAAAGATTGTGTATTGAGTTATTCGGTACTAGTCAGCAAGGGCTATATAATGCTGATGTCAAAGTGTATAATAAATATGCTTTTGTTTAAAGGGCTTAAAAGATGTTCGCATAGAATAGATATAGTATTTGGAGTTTGGTGTTGAAAAACTTCGATTTACGATCTTTCGTATTTTTATTTGCTTGTCTGACACCCATATATAAAAATGTTAGTCTTAGTTTTAGCATTTATATATTACGGCGCTTCTTCGCGCTATTTTGTGTGTTACGACAGCCGGTTCAGGTCACTTGGGAGTGGCATACTTCCTCAAGTGGCCGCAAAGAGCGTTTGGCGCAGTGACAGAATGTCACACTATCACCGTGTTACACACTACCCGGACGCCATCGAGTAAATACTAATTTTGTTTCCGGGCAGATGACAAAATTTCGTCAGTTCACTTACCTAAAATAAATAAAAAGTGCTTTTCGACAAGTTCTTTGCTTTGGGCCTCTCGCTTTTCTGTAAGCCAGACGTGAACTTTACATAGAATGTACTCAGTAGAACTGCGGGAAGAAGAGCTGATGCGAAATTTGGCGAGAATCATATCGGTTGTCAGATTTATGGCGACAGCTCATGTCGCTCTAGTTAGTTGAGCGGATTCGAAAAGTAGACATACCCGTATCCGTACCTAACTGATGTCTGCCATTCTGCAGAATCCATTTCCCAACCTCACTATTTCCTTTTCCATTCCCACGTATTTCGTGGTTAGCAACGTGTTACCAAAGAAGGCAATTCGAGACTCGCTGTAGTATACTAATTTCGCAGCCTTATTTTGAGGTTCTAAAAGTACTGGAGGGCTCTGCTAAATGCCTTAAGGTCACAGGTTCGATGAAAGGAAAATCCTGATCTATCTCCTTCTCGTGGTGGGGGGTGAGCGACAACAGTCGGCCAATATAGACAGGGACCGAATGTTGGCCGGAATAAGCTAACACCCAGCTAACCTCATCAGGTCAAGCTGGCTAGGGCACTCTATTGTCCTGGAGGTAATAAATGCCCTCCTAAGGCGGATGAACCTTTATGGTCAACGGCATTAGGATGTGGAAATAAAGGGGAAAATACCACATTAAAGGTCTTAAAGACATTCCATGTATCAGCAAAAAAAATGATTGCATCTCAAGTAAAATTTTCCGGAGATAAAATAGTCCCCCAATCGGATCTCCGGGTGGGGACTGCTCGAGACAAAATAACCATACTGAGGTCTATTTGAATCAAGGGAAGGCCTTAAGTCACTCTCTAACAAGTAGCTTTTTGCGTACGTCCAGTAACGGGTTCCTATCTGGGTCTCCAAAAGCAGGACAAGACAGGGAGGGTTTTCTCCAAGCTTACCCGTACTTTTGCGTTATTAATTCTAAATTGTTCAGGTTACGAACCTCTGCTGGCACCATGGTATACACGAGGAACAAACGTATGTTTTTCTGCATTTCTTTTTATAGAATTCCAACTTGTGCTGGAAAACAGAAGTGATGTTACACTTTTATTTTTCTTTAATCCAGCTGTATTTCACAACACAATCAATTAGGAACACTGAACTTGTACTCATTATCGGTAATAATAGTTTATCCAATGTTTTTTGTGTAAAAAAAAGTATTTAGCACAGATAATAATCATTGTTAATGTAAATATATATATTATATACCACTTTGACGTGTTATGCAAAGACATGTTGATAATATTATAAAATATTCATAAATTGTGTATTAAACTACTATTCAAAAGAATTTATTCATTGAAAAAATTAACATTAATTTTGATCCCTTAAAATAAGGTTTTTTTTCTTAAACTCGACATTACGAGTACAGTTTTTAATCTATAAAATTTGTTGTGGCCTTTTTTTTATTTCAAGACTATCGATACAAGTTGTAATAAATATATTTAATTATAAGCAATAATTTGTTTATTGCTACTTATCGTTTTCTATTTGAGTCAAAATTATTAAATAATATATTCTCACTATATATTTTAACATTACAGCAGTCAAATTCTCTCACGATTAAAGTAGCGTACAAATTCATATAATGTACATGATAATGTATAGACTGCGGTGAATAGGTTATTTTTTTTAAAAGATTGTTATTTACCTTGTTGTAACATGGATGACGTTGTAAACCTGCTAATCACATTAATGAGACAGAATTTTTACGTTCAATGACTTACACACTTCAGTTAACGTAAATTCGCATGTCATTAATTACATTTCTAAAACATGATCCAAAGTATATTTATTTTGATTGAGTTGTGAGTTTTGTCAGTTTTTTTTTACGGTCGCTTAAAATAAAAATTAAAAAATCTGACACAAACTCACAACTCGATCACAAATAAATAA
The DNA here is from genome assembly GCA_022606575.1 of Glossosoma conforme. Taxonomy (NCBI): domain Eukaryota; kingdom Metazoa; phylum Arthropoda; class Insecta; order Trichoptera; family Glossosomatidae; genus Glossosoma; species Glossosoma conforme. The sequence continues at coordinate 1,031,393 of JAGTXR010000047.1, forward strand.
TCAATCCTGATGAAGACCCCTGCAATGGCAGTTGACAGAAATTCGCCACACACGGCGAAACCCAAAAACCACAATATCAAATCTGGCCGTGAAAACCTAAGAAGTTATTTATGATCAAAAGTATTTAAGTAACATTATATTGATAAGTTTTGAAATAATAAGTTGTTAATATTTCAAAACAACACTAATATTACAGATTCTTTGACATTAAACATAAAATAAAATAAAATTTAAAAAACTAAATGTGTCAGCAGGCTAAGCAGTTTTTAAGCGAGCTTTCAGTCGCTCAGGGCACGTGTACGGAGGCTGGGAGTTTGAGAATATGCTGAAACAGTCCATCCGGAGCCTCCGATAGATTTCAGGCGCAAGTTTCTCCCCAGGCTATTTGCAAAGCTCCCAATGGGCAGGGCATTAGCACTGCGACTCGAATAAAATTTTAAGTTTGTGACTTAAGTTAACTCCGAGTCTTCGGGGAAAACTCCATTGGTTTTTTAACATTTTCAGACGACCATAAAAAGTATTTTTTACGCCTTGTTATACTCCCATTTGAAATTTGTTTCAAACTCATATCAAATAAAGTTCTATGATTTATAAGTATTTTATATTTAGTAATAAAAGTAATTAAATACACATACAATTACACATCATTTTTTTATACGCTTCAATTCATTCAGAAAAATATCGGCAGACGTGGGATTCGAACCACGAGCCTTGTACCCTTCGCTCCGTTCTACATGCCGCGCTATCCACACGACTTTTCTCCACCTGCGCGAAATCTGATGTATATACCATTGTTAACATCATATAACGACAGATTTCTCTGTAGTATATATTCAGAGTATGTATATTATTATTTTTTTATGATTTTTTAATCAGTCAATATTTATTCACAAGCTTTATTTTTATATTATTAGTAAGTTACCGACAGTCTATTTATTAAGTAAGTACCATTCGGGTCTCGAACCGAACTATAGACTGAATGGATGAAAACAACTTCTTGTAAATCCTATGCGGATATCACAACCAGTCATTTACCTGTGTTACTGATGAACCATATTACCTTCTTAGTATTAATACGTTAGAAATATTGCCAAATAAATAGGGAGGTATAGAACATTTAAGACTGTCCAAATCTCGTCCCAAGACATATCTGCATCCAAAGGTTCACCAAATAATATACAGGATGGCAAAAAATTAATAACCTTATCAAATGATGTTATATTTTTTGCAAATGGCATCCTACGTCAATCATATTTGATATATGTGAACTAAACCGCTGTAGCTTACAAACGAACAAGAAATGCAATATTTTACTTCTCAAGAGAGTGGAATAATTGGAGAGATGAGGACCACACGGTAAAGAGAGCCCTCAACATACCCATGCCAAGAAGAAGACCCAGAAGACCACAGGCAAACTAGACTGCAACTGTAAACAAGGATCTGAAAACTCTGGGTTTTACCGAGAATGCAACGCAGGACAGACAGACATGGCGTATGTTCATAAGAAGAGCCGACCCCAGATGATGGGAAATGGCTAAGCTAAAGAAGAGAGTGGAATATTATTTTGTAAATTTTTTGACAAATAATAGGTCAGTGGTGAAACCGCAATGTGAATTTCGACATCGATTGTCTAATCGTGATACGCCAACTGGGCAAAAACTCCACCGCTTTGCTACTCGACTCGAACAGACTAAAACTACAGGACACCTTGCAGGGACAGAGAATATCGCGGTTGTGGCTGCCCGTGTCACTGAGAACGAAGAAACATCAAGCTGACGACGGTCCTTGCAATTGGGTATCACCAAACAAACCCTACAGCGACTTTAAGTGAAAGACTTATAAATGTACTCATACTAAGCGCAAATAATGCATCAGTTGTATGGATGACTGCCATTGGATAATTCATTTTGCACCACATTTTATATGGTTTCCAACGACCTCTAGGTCAAAATTTGGACTTGAAAAAAAACTTTCGGTTTTATTCTAGACATATTTTAATTGATTCGTTCATCATTTTTTAGGAATAGAATGATTATGATGACGTTCAAAAGACTTGGATTATTTGGTACTAAATAACTGCTCTATCTGACTACCGACACGCGGTTCATAACAAGCAGTGACCCATCCATGCTTTGGTCCGCGACCAATGTTGTTTAACTTCAGTGATCTACCAAGAACCGCACTTACGATCTGACCTTGTTTTAAGTGAAAATCCTGGCTGCATCCGACTCTTTGGTTATGATTCTTGGCAGCCGTATGCTCTAGCCAGGTATCAGATAGAGAAAAATTTATTTCATTCTTAAAGCTTCACTTCATAACCAAGAACATGAACCCATCATAAAATACTTTCCTGTTCGGTAAGTTAACTGCGCCCGACTCTCCCGGGAAAATGCCATACGTTCCAAACAAACAATTTTAAAACAACGCAAAAAGTAATTTTTGTTCCTTGTTTTCCTCCCACTCAGTTGAATATTAAGTATTATAAGAGTGTATTGCAGCTTCTATATGAAAGTTTGAGCTGTAATATCCATACAGTAACAGCTTGTTCAAAAAAAAAATTTGTAAAAAAACAATTCATTGTCATTTTGTTGTATTAAGTTATTTTTATTCTGTTATTTTATCACTAGTATTTATATGATTTTTGTGTTGGTTTATTATTCATTAGGTACCCAACACATATTAAAAGTTGATTTAAGATGGCTTGTTTGTGAAGAAAAATAATTTATTGTAAGCAGTTAATTTTTGGTTGGCATCTTTTCAAATGTGGAAAGTGAAAAGTAGCATTACGACATATTTAACTACTTTATCGAAAAGGAAAAATGCTATTCAAATAATAAAAAAAAACCGATATGTATGGAAAAGATCTAGTGACAGAACTGATTTGTCAAATATCGATTCGACACTTTTCATGTTTAAGATGCATCACATTCTGGAAAACCAGTTATAACTAACGAAGTTTAAAACAATATTCAACATCACCCATGTTTTGTGCATAGAGTAAAATAATAGCATTGTTGAAGTAATGGAAGTAGCGCACCAACGTATCCTGAAAGTACACTTTGAAAGCTCTGAAAGAGGATACGAAGAGACAACTCAAAACTGTACCAACTAATAAGCTAATGTAAAAAAAGTTTTAACCCCTTGACAGTCAACTCTGTTCAGGTGTCGCATTTTATCGAAAAGTTTTCTCCTTTAACCTTTACATGCGTAACATCTATTTTTACCTTTTTTATAAGACATGTATTTTTTTACTTCTCATATTCTTTAATTAATACGTCACCATATTGCTGACTCTTAGGTCAGGATAAGTACTATATATATCCCACAACAACATTATCTTGGTTGCTTCTGAATGATCCAAATCTTCTCTGTCATTACAAAATGATGATAAGTGTTTCATCTAGCAATGCTTCCAACTTATTATTTAACAATTCCAAAATATGATGTTCTTATTGTGAAATATGGCAGATTTAGTATTGGTTCTCCCACATAATTCTTCAATAATTTACGAGTATGTTATTATTTTTATCAAATTTCAATTGGTGGATATAGACTTTTAAAATGCAAGAATAGCATTTCAGGCCAATTTTTTATTTTTATTTATTTCAGTTATTATATTTTGTAACAATAATTTAATTATTAATTAAAAATACATATATAAAACATCAAATTCTTTTTAAAAGCGTCGATTCATTCAGAAAAAATCAGTAGAAGTGGAATGCGGACCGCGGACCTCGGAACCAACCATTTGCCTAGGTTTTGATACCGCTTAGCCACCTCGGCTATATCTTTGCCTGAGCTGACACGCATTGGAACTTGTATTTCTATAATTTTTACCATCGCATGATAGATGTCCCTATAGTATATATTCAAATTATGTATAATTTTATTTTTTATTATTCAATCAGTCAACATTTATTCACAGTATTATAAAAAAGATTATTTATTTAAAACATATCACATTTTTTTATTATAAGACTACGTGTTTCAGTGACGTAGAGTTATCCACCGTTAAATTGATTAGGGAAGAAAGTGTTCACATTAATATAAAACAAGGAGTATATGAGTAATTGTTTGTAGGTTGTGAGATACGTATATTTTTATCGTTTGTATATAATGGAAAGCGAACCGTGAATTTTTTCTGGTATAATATCCTAGCAAGTAACTGGTAAAGGGTTAAAGGCCGAGTTTTCAGCGTTATCTCGGCCTTGGTAGGCGAGAATTCGGTCGAGAGGTAATAACTTTAGAGACTGCAGGGAGCAGGTTAAGTTTCAGTTGAAATTAAATGAGAAAATTACCTCTGGAGCCTGAGATCTTTCAGGAAGTTTGAGATGTGAGGAATTTAGAGGAAGATCGATCTTGATGAGGGATGTTTTTCATCAGTGGAAGACTGTTCCAGTATCGATATGAGAACCACTGGTTATAATATGTAGATGAGAATTTACTGCATCATAAATTCAAATCAATTAAAACCAAAATCACTTAAAAATTATTTTGGTATACTACAATACCTCATAAGATAAGCATTTTTTCTTGAATGATTCGGTTTAAAATATCAATTTTTCTTATAAATCTTTCTTATAAAATTGACATATATATTTCGATAACTTTACAAACTTCTGTCCCGGACCTACTCACCAGCATTCAGGCAGGGTCAATCACAATACGATCTCACCACCGTTCCGTACACAACTGACTGGGCGCCGTGGTCGGTGACACCCAGCGCCGCAAGCGGTAATATATGTAACTAGTCCTCCTAATGGCATTACAAAATGAAGACACATACATGTACAACAACTGAACAGAAATAAGAGACGAAAGATTGTGTATCGAGGTTTTCGGTACCAGTCAGCAAGGGCTATATCATGTTGATATTAAAATGTAACATTTACATCTCATGATCTAAAATGCTACTTTGTCTTCACGTAACGACGCTATCAATACATTCAGTATATTTGATGTTTTTGAGATGTCTTCACAATCTTTCATAAAAGATTATGCTATGCTCTAATTATTGATAATGAAAGTTATTTATTTGGTTCATGTAAATGATTAAAGTGTGGTGAGATAGGTAATAAAGGTGTTATTTTCAAGACACTTGGACGAAATACATAGTATTATGGATTAGATTTATTATATTAAATTTGGTGATTTATTCGACCTTTGGTGACCTTCAGTTTTTTTTTTCTGAAACATTACAAATTTTATTTTAAACGTTTCTGAAATAAGTCAATACAAAGAGAAACAATTTAAAAATATAAAAATAAAAGTACTTCGATTTATTTCTAAGAAAAATAAAACAATAAAGACGAGCAACAAAAAGTCACAATGCTCATTATACTGACGACTCCAACAAATTACTCCTTCAAACAAATAAGTGTAGTTCGTATCTGAACTGGGACTCATTTTTAAGGAATATATCAACATCCGAGGCAATGTGGTAATCTGATCCATCTCCCAAGAACCATTATCTCTGGCAGGTTAGTGTTCATATTTAGGAAAACGAACAATCTGTGTCTCCTTATTTTCAGATTACTGTCAGTTAATCGATTAAAATATCCAGTAACTGATACTCCTACAAATTGAAATTAAACACCATTATATATGTCATTATATTTATTGTTTTGCATTAGAATTTTATGCCGTTATCCATGTGAATTTCAGTTCAGTCGCATACTAACGGTGGTTGCATTCGTAATAACGGCCGTTAAGGAAACAGCACCGTTAGACCACAGTGGTCGTGCGGAACACTAAGCACGTTTCCGGTTGTCTTTGGAAAGCACTCTGTCGGCAGGATTGCCACAATTTGGCAGCCACTGGGAATGCTAGGCATAAAAGGCAAAATAAGCTCCTGTTGTCTTAGATTTGTTGCTTCACTGTATGCATACCTCACACATAAGTGACTTTTATATTTTTAGATAAAATTTTCCTACCTTATTTTAATAAAAAAGCAACGTATTTTTGCTTATAAATATACCACGGTTTCGCTTTCAATGAAAGCTTTAAAAGAGAACAGCACCTATAACTGGGGACAATTTATTTAGCTCCACTTTATCAAAAAAAATTGACGATTGATGGTCTTTGGTCTTTTTTTATTTTGAAAAAAATGCACAATAGAGTTATTTTTTCTTACTCATTTCGCCATTTTTTTAGCAGAATTTCAATATAAAATTCCATAAATCAAATTTAAGGCAGGATTTTAAAACGTATGAAATATATATTGTTTCAAGTAATAAATCAAGCCTGCAAGAAGGATTTGTTATTGATTTGTGAGCTCTAAAATTACCCTCGGTTGGTGTGAATTTGATCCCTCACCCCTAAAATGCCAGTATTAGCCTATTAATCAAAATTGGTGGTAGACGAATGTCAACACTCCACATGTAACTTAGACATATGCACCATGGTAAGCGTCATATAATTCCACAGATGAGACTTCAGAATTACTATTACCATCATTTGGTATTCTCCTGTATGTGTTTACATAAAAAACGTATTCGAACTTTTCGTATTGTGAACGTAGTACGTTTATATACGAGTATATAACTGTATATAAAAGGGTATCGCAGTGAAAATAATGATGCAACATTCTTACTGTGCTGATGATCACTCAATAATCATTTGTGTACCAATTCAAATTCGCATTAATATGACATTTGTCGACTAATTAATCACGTGAAAATATACCAAAGCAAACAGAGGTTTTTAACTGTATTTATAAATTAAGTGCAGTTTAATATTGTATACGTCATCCAACTACGTGTTTATCTTCTTCATGTCGGTAATGTCGAAAAATTTAGCCCATTATCTATCAACATCGATAATCTGATTTTATCCTAACACACGGTAACGGTAAGATCAACTAATCGGTCAAATAGAGAAAATTCTAAAATATGATGCTATCTGAAGGTTTTTGCAGTGAAAAATTATTTATTTTACTTGTAGAACTGTTAATACTTTAAATTAAAAACATCTAAATATAATATTGATTCGGGTGGCATGGGCCAGTGCTTAAAGCGTTTGCTTATCATACAGATGCCATCGATTTGCATCCCAATTAGGTTTACCCCTAAAGACAAAATAAAACAATTCCAGGCCTCGGGAACGTCGAGCTGATCATCCGATCTCCTTAAAAAAAACCTTATCATTGAACACCTAAAGATTTCTCTGGTACTAGCTGCAGCTAGTACCAGAGAAATGCATAACAGTCCATTCAAGTTTGAGGACTCTTGCCCTCAACCATCTATGTTTACATGTGTACCTCCAGGTATACAGGTGTTTTGGGACAAGACATAGACAATCTGAGCTAACAAAACTGTGAAACGGAAGCTTGCGGTGTTTATATGCTCCAAATATGGAGCAGATATGGTAAAAAAAAAGGTTTATGTTGTATCAATAAAGTATTGGTTAGATATTATGTAATAATATTTATTATAAAAAAAGTGAATATTTATGGATATATTTCATTATTTTTCATACAAAACATTTACAAAAAACATTTTTTTTAATTACATTATTGAAGTGAAGAAAAAACTAATTATGATACATTTTGCCTAGTTTTCATGCGAAAACTACTTTGGATAATACGAATTAAGTAAGCACACGTGAAAAAAGTGCGAATATAATCCAACATTATCGTCAATAAGTAATGTTTGTTTTAGTAAAACTAACATTTTTATTTGTTGGTGTTGCCAAAATTTAATTTATATTTAATAATTATTTTAATTACTTTTTTAATAAATGTTCCCCGGTCGGTGTTAATTGATCCCTCACCCTTAAAATGCCAGTCATAGCGTATTAATTAAAATTGGTGGTAGACGAATGTCGTCGTGATAAACAAACACATTCATAGTAAATTCGTGTAATAATAAGGATGATGCGTGAATGTCGGGTTGTAGTCTGTGACGCTAGCGGATTAACACTCCACATGCAGCGCTTAACCATATGTGACAAGGTAAGCGTCATAGAATCCACAGATGAGACTTCGTCATCACTATCACCATATGTTTGTATTCTACTGTATGTGCTTACATTTCTTTTTTTAATATTTTAATTTATGTTGACATCAGTATGTTATAGCACTTGCTGAATGGTACCAAAAACCTCGATATACAATCTTTCGTCTATTATTTCTGTTCGCCTGTCGACATACATGTGTCGCCATGTTGGCATTTGGAACTAGTTATATAGACCGCCGCTTGTCGCGCTAGGCGAGAGCCCATCACAAGGACGGCAGTTGTGTGCTGACGGCCAAGAAGGTCGCAGTACAGCCGGCCGGCATGTCATTCCGTCTGGGCCGGAAGCTTGTAAGGTTTATCGTAAATATATGTCAATGTGCTTCCGAAAAAGTCTGCGTTATCATCTGCTCCTTATCACGTCCTCACGCAACGGATTGACATGTTAATATATTATGTTACGTTGATGTGACGCAACTACAACGGCTTACGATAACTTTTAAATATATATATATAAACGAAATTGTAAAAAATTTCATCGTTTACCAAAAAATATGGTTACGGCCCACCACTTTCAAGCCCCTGCGACAGCTGATGGATTTAACGAAAGCCTTAAATTTCCTCGCCTCCGAGGCGAGCAATCGGCCTAATGAGATTTTGACAACTGAATGGGTGAGCTCCTCATGTATGAAGCCAGATATGAAACGTTATTTGATTCGTCGAAAGCCACTCTTCAGTATTGGAAATAACGCGGCGGCATATATTACAGTAGTTCCACTAACAATATTTTTATTTTTTAAATGAATATTTTATTATTTCAAATATAAATTAAATTTAAAAAAAAAATACGTTTGATACCCCACAAATTATACATGATTAGCTTGTTCAATCATTAAACAAATTATTTAATACAACCCTTTCTTTATCTTCTAAAACTTAAATGTTTTAAAAGATATACTCGTAAGATGACATCCCAAAAGCCTAGTTCATTTATACCTAAAAAGCACCTAAGTGCAATGAGGTATAGCGTAAAAATACGCTTACTCTAAATTAAATTATACTGACTTTTGGTTATTAATATAACGTTATTTATATTTTAGCATTCACTTAAGGATCCTTGCATTCTCTTGAATTTGCGAGCTTAATTTCAGTTAACACAAGACTTCTTAGATTTCAATAAAGTCCGAAAATCGATTGACAGTGGGTCGCGAAGTGACGTCGGTAGTCCGACGGCAGGGAAAGGGCACAGTAGTCTGGCGAGTGGCAGCCGAAGGTTGAAAAGTGTTGTTGACGAAGTGCAGAAAAAAGGAATGGTCCAATCTGGTTCTCCTCTTTATATAGGGCCCGCTGTGGCGACCGCTCACTCACACAAGGCAAAGTCTATTATGATTGGTCGAAAATCTACAGGACATTTAATACATATATTAATAGCAAGTCATAGATAACAGAAGGTGTACAATTGATCCATCCGCCACAGCTTCATCAATTCCAACGTGCATACTAATATATAAATATAATTTTTAGAAGGAGAGCACAAAAAAAAATCGTTGGAACTAAAGGGAGCTTAGTGAGAATTTTAGACCCATGTGGTGATTTAATTATTTTTTTCTCCCTTACAGAAACATTACAAATTTGAACAACTCAATTCGTTTCTGAAGTACCATAAGAATTCATAAAATAAAAAAATGCAATATATTCAAATATATTCAAATATAGGTACTTATGATTAAATACTCAGAACAAATCAATAAAGACAAGAAACAGAAGCTCCCATGCTCATCAAACAGACGACTCCAACAAATAATTCCTCTAAAAAAAACTCGTGGAATTCATGTCTCCCTTACGTGTAATATATCAACATCTGAGGCGATTTGGTTAAGCAGTCTGATCTCTCTCCCAAGAGGCGTAGTCTCTGGCAAGTTAGTGTTACCCTTTGGGAGAGCGAACAATCTGTGCCTCCTTATTCTCAGATATTTATCGGGGACACACAAACCGATCTTCAACAAAATTTCAGGATTCCCAAACACGCCACGCAAGAGCCGGAAGAAATGCATACCTAAGCACACATCCCTTATTGTCTTCAACTCAATGTACCCCAATATACCCTGTATGAAGAAAGTTGGATACAGCCACGGATGCCATTATTTAGGGTGAAACTGCAGTCTTCCAGTTGGAAAAGTAACACTGCATAGTGTAATCGCTATTGAAACAAGATACAAAATATTTATCTATTTTATTTAATACCAATACATTGTTCCCAAATTTCATAGCTAAATTAATTAATAATCTGTACAGCACTTCATAGAGCGCGTAATATTGCTATTATTTCAAACTGGGGGATAGACAACGTACATAACGTAGAATAGGTCAGCGAGTCCGGCATTGGACCCATGCGAATAAATTATGAATTAACTACTTCCATAGTCCAATAGGGTTTTGACCGGCAAGTTGGCTTGGGCGGGGTTCACTCCAAATAACTATAGCGACTGAAGAATAATTCACGAGCTGAGCGGACATGAATTCATAAACAAACCGAGTATATTAGTTTTTAAAGTTTAAACGCCGAACAATTTGTTTTACGGGAAATTGAAAAACTTTAACATTACTGAACGTGTGTTGAATTGAAAAATGTCTATAAAAATATTTTTAAAAGCACTCTGTGATTAGTAATTAAATATCTATATTCAATTATACATTCAATTCTTTATGCGCATCAATTCTTTCAGAAAAAATATCGGCAGACTCGGTATTTGAACCACAAGCCTGGAACCAACCGTTGCTTTTGTTCATTTGTACCGCCCAGTCCTCTCGACTATTTTGCCACCTGAACGGATGCACGAAAAAAATGGAATTTATACCATTTTTACCATCGTATAACGATAAAAATAAAAAATAATCTATCGTTATCTACGATAGATTATTTTTAATTTTTCAATCAGTCAACATTTATTCACAAGCTTTTATATATTATTCCTTTCCGACAGTCTATTCATTAAGTAAGTACCACTCTGCGATTACGTTATTGAATCTAATATGTAGTACACCGAGCTTTAGTTACAAATCTTTCAAAAGTAGTTATTTTATGCTAGAATTAAACTATTCATTGAAAAATATTTTACTGAATATATTGTTCAATTGCAATACATATATTTCATAATTTTTCATCGACCTAATGTACTTATTTTTTAATTTGTTATTGTTTTTTTTAATTCATACATTTAAAAAATATTTTCCGGTGGGTATAGCTTAATGATCAAAGCGTTTGCTTCGCAACCCGAAGGTTGTGGGTTCGATCCCTGACGGAGATTAAAAAAAATGATTTGTAAACGATTTCTGAGCTCCAAAATACCCCCGATTGGTGTGAATTCGATCCCTCACCCGTAAAATGCCAGTCAAAGCTTACTAATTAAAATTGATTTTAGACGAAAGTCGCCCGTGAAGACCACTCATTCATAGAAAATTCCTGTAATAATAAGGAGGATGCGTGAATCTCGGGCTGTAGTCTATGACGTTGGCGGATCAACACTCCACATGCAGTGCTAATCCATATGCACCATAGTAAGCGTCATAGAATACCACAGATGAGACTTCAGAATTACTATCACCATCTGTTGGTTTTCTTCTGTATGTGTTTACATAAATAAAACTTAAATTTCTTCTACTTTCAGCTGCCTGATTACTCTGGAATAATCTGATTTTTACAATATATACAAAATAATAATATCTGAAAACTCAGCATTTTTTACTCGCTTCTTCGCGTTCCATCTATTATTGATTTACTCAGAGTAAATGATTGTCTGATTGACTATAAGAAGTGACATCGATTGCTAAATCTTTAATAACCCGAGCTCTCACCGTTCTGGGAAGTGGTCAAGATCTTTTCATGTAATATACTTGTACCTGACGGAGCTTCGGAAGGCAGAACTGATATTGGATGAAAAAAAGACCGTGGTTGGAAAAATTTGCGATGGTAGTTTCAGACAATCAGTTTTTCCTACAAAAAAAGCACTTCGTAAGAGCGGCTCTTGTTAGATCACCGAAATTAAGCAACGCTAGAGGCAGACCAAAACTTGGATGGCAGCCGCTTGTTACTAATCGCGCCTCATTGGATTAGGTGAATCCTTCCTTAGGACCAAATCTTCCAGGCTTCGGGAGGCTTATCAATTGATATCCTCAAAAAACTTATTTGCATATCACTCAAATAAAATATGCTCACATACTCACATGCTCAAGTACTCAGGCTCCTACCGTGAAGGTCGTCGGAAATCATACACATATGTTTCCAGGCCCTTCAGGGATGTCTTGAAACGTGGCATCAACATTGGCGATTGACAGAATTTAATGTCGGTAATTTATGATGACCATATGAACCAAATAAGGAACGGAAAAAGGAGATAAAAAATGTGCTACTGAGTGAAAAATTTAGATGATGAATATTGACAAATGTTAGATTTCATAAAAAATTACAGTTTATTGTTGGAGCTATGTGTGTTAGTAAGTATGCTTAAAAACATTTTTTTTTCAACTATTTGAATACTTTTTCACATTTTTCTTTACTGGCTATCGGTTTTCTGAAAACCTGAAAATTCTCTTCGTCAGACACTTTCCTTTGTTATCGGAAACAGCGGCGATAACGTCGCAAACAATTAATGATTGCCATCACCTCGAAGCTCATTAAACTGACGCCCGACTCCCGGGGAGCAAAAAAAAGAACCTCCACCGGATGAATATGAAAAAAAAACTTATTAAGCATTTTCGGAAGCTTTCAGCAGCTTTCGGCGGCCAGTTTACAGGGGGAACTTTCCGAGAGATAAATTAGAATTGGCGAATAATGGACGGGTGATAATTTACGCGGGAGAAGAAAGCCTTAAAAACTCATTTCGGTTGTCAATCGACGTCTCAAGCGAAGAATCAGCTGATGCGCACGAAAGGAGTGGACTTGCGAAGAATGATGCAGAATTAACAGCGTCTAGATTATTTAAACCGACATTTTTGATGTGGCGGTCTTTATTGTTCAGTCGTTGACCTATTTTAACCATCTATTAGAAACCGTAAGATTTCAAAAAATATATGTGAATTTACAACACTTTGAACACTTATATAATACATAATATTACATGATTATAGTAATATTTAAAATATTATGTACTCAATTTGAAAATTGAAATAAAACATAAAATATACTATAAGGATATTAATTATATTTGTAAATTATAGTATTCGTTAACGGCTTAAATTTTTCGGTCGATGATTATTAAATACCTTAATTTACAATATTTATTTCGTGCTGAATTTGTATACTTTAAATATTTATTTATTGAAATCAAATATAATAAATGTACCATTTTTTTTTCTCAGGTTGGTCGTCTTGTTCCTGCGCTCTTAGGAAGCACTTACCAAGGTATTTTTTTACTTTATCGTTATACAAGTAATGGGCTTTGGTGAGCAACATCTAACGTGGGTGTAAAAGTAAGTAGTTCAGACATTAAAACTTGGACTTTTTGACTTCTTCGCCGAAGGTCGCCGCGTATACGGAAAAGGCATGGTAGTTGGACTCCGTAGCGATGAGGTCGACATATCCAACCGGTCCAGGCTTCTGTTGGATTACTCTATTTAAGAGCCTTTCCCTACTTAAATCTAACATTGGGCAATGCCACAGAACGTGTTCAGCGTCCTGCAAGGGGCTGCCGCATGGGCAGTCTGGACTATCAACGAGGCTAAACTTGAAGAGTTTAGCCTTAAAATTACCGTGACCAGTCATGAATTGACTAGTCCAATGGTTTGAAATAATTCACAGCATCTTAATTCTATCGAGGACGGAAGGAAAGAAGGAATATTTGTATACCGTGGTTTATTATTAATTAATCATCATCATTATCACCCCTTTTCCGTTCACTGCAAAACGTAGGCCTCCCGCATGAGTCTTCAACGATTTTGATCCTCCGCCTTCAGCATCCAGGCCACTCCCGCTATTCTTCTGATATCTGAGTGGGACTATTGAGTGTGCCTATTCGTTGTCTAACCTCCACTACTTGAGCTCTTCTTTGGATATCCTTGTTTCGGATTTTAACTTTTTGAGAGTCACTCAGCATGAATCTTACCGTGGCACGTTGGGTGACCTTTATTTCATGGGTAAGACTTGCTATTAGATTTCACGTCTCTGCGTCATTAATTAAAACTGGAAGAAAGCATTGTTTAAAATGCCTGCGATAAATGCCGTGTAAGATTCCCCTACCGTTGACATCGGTAGCCGTGATATATTGTTTTACTAATTTCTTAGCATAGTTTTTTATGCATCATCTGATAGCTAAAAGATACAAAAACCAATGTGATATATGAAAATAGACCAGATTAGTACATTTATGCTTCAAATACTGACTGGTTAACTCCTCTAGTGACTTGGACTTTTTCGGGGTGGACCTTCCAGCATTTCGCAGATCCCTCTACTAATGTACTAGATCTGTTTTTTTACTTATGTTCATGTTTTGTCTAAATGTATTGTCTTAGCTATTATATTGTTCTGTTTTACCATTTCATTTATTGTATTTTCTATTTTAAACCGTATGTATTGGCCTAGGCCGTTAATAAAATAAAATAAAATACTAGTTTAATAATTGACATTTTAATTTGTATTTCACCAAGCCGTAATGAAAGAGTTAAACACCTTAGTTTCAAGACATAATGAAATTTTCGCCTTTTACTATAAGGTCACGTAAATTTTTAATATTTTTCATTTCGAAAATTATTATTTTTTATTTTTTGTGTTATAACGTGTATATGATTAGTCTTTTTAAATGGAGCAGAGTGAATATTGCATTTTCCATTCATTACTTCAAAAATTACTAGAAATCGCGTTCTAAAATTTATAATGAGAGTGTAGAATCTTTCAATTTTTCCGTCTGAATAGATTTCAGGCCGACACAAATGCGTCCTGACATCTTTTCAGCGACGCGTCAGCTGTAATGAGTTTCAGGATCCCTCGGTCTGCCTCCTTCAAAGCCTTCTAGATGGCCGGATCGAACAATTCGACGGTCTGCTGAAAACTCTGAAAAATCATCTTGAATGAAATAATAAGGCTTTTAATAATAAAAGTATCATATTTTACAGAAAAAAACCTCACAATCATTACTTTACGATAAGCTCACAATGAGATCACCAATGTTTATCTCCCAAAACAAATATCGTACAGTAAATTTGAATCAATGTCATATTTATGAGTAAAAGTTAAGAAACACACTTTCTTGTAAAACTACGAAAATACATATTATAAACTTGACTTTTTACTGTGGATTTTTTTATTGCTTCAATTAATTAAAACATTACTTACCTTACATTTATTTCAGTGTTTTATAAATGAAACTATTAATTTCATAAATATGTTTTTTTTTCATTTATTTGCTTTGATAAATCGAAAATGGTTTTTCAAACAATGTAAAAGTCAAAACGGTCATCAATTCAAACCTAGTATTTATTTCGTAAAGTTTTTTTTTTTACACAAAATTATTAATTATAAGCTGCTGCTTTTAAATGAAATTGATTGAGGCTAGACAGCAACAGAAATGATCAGGTCTATTGAATCTTATGAAAAACCTCAAATAATTGTTATTACTGATACTTAACAACGCTTTGAATAACCAACCAATTAAAAAGTATAACTTCTAATCAAATCGTAAGATGAATAATAAGATTTTTGAATATAGGGCTCGCCATCTAACTTTTTTTTTCAACTAGTGCTTATTTCGTGAATGGTAACACTTAGCTCATGTCTGATTTGACAGATAATTAATTTTATCCTTCCGCTAAATGAATATGGTTTTGTATACGCTTGAACAACGCTGAAAAATATTGCGACATTACTTTGAAAATGATGGTAATGTTGCAGAATGTGTGCGAAAATTGCGTACGGATTTTGGAAGAAGAGAATCACCGTCAGCTCCGTATGTTCGTTATCTTGTGAAAAAAGTGAAAGAAACTGGCATCCTCATCGATAAGCCAAAGCGTGAAAAGCCAAAAACAGTGCATACACCCGAGGATATTGCTGCTGTGGCAGAAAGTGTGCGTGAAGCGCCATCAATGGCGCTTCCATGCGGCGCGGCCATATCGAACGAATTTTCGTTCACAAAAATTGAAGACGAGGATATTGGCAACATTTGGTTTCAACAGGATGGCGCTATGTGCCACACAGCCGAAGCTACGCTCGATGTTATGCGCCCTGTTTAAAAAAAAAAAGTTATTTGGCGGACCCTTTAGTTGTTTAATAATAAAAATAATAATTTAATGACCAACAATATTGACACATTTTCAGGGTGGTTTCAATTCGATCACTGAAGTAAAGCAATATTGAAGGCGGGAAAAAACATGGGTGGGTCACCGTATTTAGTTTATTGCGTGACTTTGGTTAGGTTTAGCCATCTTTTAAGATTAAAAAGTAAATTCTTCTGGAGGTTCTGGCTAATAATACGATATTTAAAAAAAATACTGATTATCAAACTGATAGACATCCAAACATGTCTTGGATGCAATAGTTTCCATATCTCTTCGTGTAAGTCCTTGAAAGCTCTTGGAAACCATGTACATATAAACCCAGATATACTTTCGGATACAGAGAGCAGCTCTGTAGAAATAGTTATTATCAAATATATTGAGCTTTGACCGTCGGCGGTTATAGCTCAATGGTCAAAGCATTTGCTTTGCAAGCCAAAGATCGTGAGTTCGATCCTCAACAGAGATTAAAAAAAAAAAAAAATTATCGATTTCTGAGTTCTACAATATGACGCTTACCCCGGTTGGTCTGAATTTGATCCATCACCAGTAAAATGCTAGTCATAGCCAATTAATGAAAATTGGTGGTAGACGAAATTCGTCCCTTGAAGACCACCCATTGATAGTAAATTCCTGTAATAATAAAGATGATGCGTGAATCTCGGGCAACAGTCTATGATATTGGCGGATCAACACTCCTTTTGCAGCACTTAGCCATGTGCACCTTGGTCAGCGTCATAGAATTCCAGATGAGACTTCAGCATCACTATCACAATCTGTCGCTATTTCCCTGTATGTGTTTACATAAAAAATAAAATATATTAATATATAAGATATAAAAATGATTTATCAATTGCTGAATGGTCTCCATGGAATACTATCACCATCTTACGGTATTCTCGTGTATGTGTTTACATAAAAAATAAGAAAAATGTTCAAGACAAGAGAGACATATTGGATGGATTGAAAAAAATATGTTTTTTTATATCTGAAACATATCAACATCGTTTCTAGACATTCGTGCACCCAAAAGTCACAAAAATTGTTCATGATCACATTTAGAGTAGAATCCGAATAACTTACTTACAGGAGCTGAAGTATGCGAAGTACGAGTACTATACCTGATCAATAAGTTAATCGTATTTTTGAAGGATATCAAATGATAATCCATATACTTCTAAAAGCCTGAAAGATTTGGTTTCAAACTGAAAAGAAACGATTTTCATGTAATAATATAATCGTCTCTTTAAACAATATAAAATGTATCACAAATATAATCGAAATAAATCTGAATTATTTCAGTATAAATTGAAAGAGCTTTATCATTCTCGAGAGCTTTTGGTTATGGTACTAAGGAGTTGGAGTAGATTGACCCTCTTAATGTAGGCGATTACTATACACACTTATTGGGAACAACCGGTCCATACTTCCTGTGAGTGGACAATAATTGAAAACGGGAACCGAACTAGACTCGTCCGGTTGTGAAGGATGCTTTCTTAGTCGATTTTACGAGAGCACTTAGGTTTTTATTTGTACAATATCCGGTCAATTTCCGAAACGGCAAGTAATTTTACTACATACATTTAGATGTTATTGATAGTCTTGTCTAAAAAGTAAAGTTTTCTGAGTAAATAATGGCGCAATTTTGTTTAACCTTTTGTACTTGGAAAATATACACTTACGTAGACTTATTATTTCTTTTCTCTCTGAAAACATTGCTTTTTTAACTTTCTGTACTCATTAATTTAAATTTATCTGGTCTGAAAGATAGTATTTTTTTAAATTATAAAAAATCAACGAACGTTTTGAGTGTAGGTTTTTCATAAAATGATCATGAATGATAGTCGAATTCGAAGAATTTAATCTCTCAATTCACTTCGAGTTCACCAATTTCCAATAATTTCAATGCCTTTAAAGTATCTACATCAATTTCAACTGACCTTCCAGAACGTGGTGCATGTTGAACAAAAAAATACAAACTAGTACTTGGTACTGGCGTTCTGTCAATACATCTTATATATAAACACAATGGATATATATATTTTCTTGAAGACAATCTTTACTTATTTAATATTAAATATGGCAAAAATGCTGCTTTTTACTTTGCGCATTTTAAGAAGGAATATCCCAAAACTACTGCGTAGAATCAATCAATACTTTACGTGACAAGTTTTTGCTTCAATCAGTTGTCAAAATATGTTATGATAAACATGTCTCAAATATGAAGACGACTTCTTAAAAATAGGAAATGGCTAAATCACTTTCTAAGAAACATTATATAATATATCGCTTTTCTGAATTGATCAATAACCTTACAGTACAAATGCTATAATAATTCTTATAAAGCATGATCTTTAAGTATTCACCTAAATATTATTTTTTTATACTTTTGAACGATTAACAAGCTAAAAGAGTACGCGAACATGAGAGGTCGTGCAGACTAGGCCACCCAATGGCGTCAGCACTGACAGAGCATCTGGCTGACACGGGACATAAGTTTTCATTCGAACCCGAAATCGTGGCTCGTACACAAGGAAAATATGCACGCCTAGTAAGGGAATCCATTGAAATCAAAAGACATCCCATCAATAGGGGTGACGGCTTGATTCTCAAAATGCATGGCTTCCACCTCTAGCACATACTCAAAAACCTGTACAGACAAACAAAGACGACCACAGTCGGACATGACGTTCGTGGAGGTACAATTCTTAGAACATACCTACCGTACACGATTCTTCGGACAAATGAAAATTGAGTATGTAGTTCCATGGAGATAACAATGACGCTCGTGATATAAGATAACCTGACACCAACTCACAACTAAATCATCAATCCTAAAAAAGACCCCTGCAATGGCTGTCGAAAAATTGGTAAAAAAAATTCGCCACACACGGCTAAACCCAAAAGCCACAATATCAAATCTGGCCGTGAAAACCTAAAAAGATGTATAACATGTTTTTTTCCAAATAGCTAATAGCTTGCATTTATAAAATCCCGATGCCTGGTAAATTTAATAATATTATTATGTTTAAATAAAAATAAAAGTCTTCTTTGTTCAGCATAAATCTTAAAATATTTTACGTTCAAAAGATTTAAATAAAGAATCGACTCTTTTTTCAGCACCGTGAATTTTCTAATTAGGTCTACGATTTATTGGCCCCACAGTTTGAAAACGTATTTAAAAATGAAAATATGGGTCTTGCCATCCCGTGATATATTACCTTATCGATATCCCTCCCAGGTACATTACCCCATTCCATAATACCTAAGTATGATTGAAATTTTAACCACCTGTGCCACTCATTGGGATGGTTTTTTTTATACTGAGTTTTTTTTTGATGCGTAACATTTCTTTTGCGCTGCTAAGGAGTGCATTTATATCAATAAACTGAACTGCTTACAGAGTTTTTTTTTGTTAAAACTATGGATCCATATTCTTCTTCTTTTTCGTGTCAGCGACGTCAAATTATTTTTGCCTAGTATCTGGCAACATCGATAGCCCGTGTGTTGCCCAGCATAAGTATCGCACCACCAAACATAATACGCAGTCATATGCGCCGAAGAAATGCGTAAGGCAATCAACCAACCATCCCACTGCTTGAATAATCAGATACCTCCAACGCCCAGACTGAAGTCGCAAAGCAGCTTTCTGAGATCCACACAACTTCTCACATCCAGCCCTGAAAATGAGAGACTCCAGCTTTGGCAACAAGTCGCATCAGAGGATTTCATTACTCCAAAGGAATGCCTCCTAACTGGCAATAACCTTGACTGGCGGACCTGGAAATCCCTGAACAGATTAAAAACTGGAGTTGGTAGAACAAAGGACAACCTCGAGCGATGGGAAATGCTTCGGGAGGGAGAGTAAATATTGTTCTACTTTGGAGACCTGCAGACCACCTCGCAGCTAAGATCCTGCTCCATGTGCCCAACAAGCTGCACATAAAACCTGATGCTGGGCAACACACGGGCTATCATGTTGCCAGATACTGGGCAAAAATAATTTGACGTAGCTGACACGAAGAAGAAGAAGAATATTGATCTTAAATTATCTTTTAAGATAACAATTTTTAAATAAATTCTACAATCCATAAAAAACAATTTAATGTATTAACCTCTAAAGAGTCATTTATTTGACTGAGTACTAGTATGATGTACTGATAATTACAAAGTTTTATGAAAATGTACACATTTATGTGTATGTCGAATCACAATTATTCACAAATTTTGTATACAATATCAAAGAAAGCTGAAAACTTTTGGATTTTTTGTATCATACTAATTTAATAACATTTTTGACGAATAAATTACGTCAAAAAAGAATTGAAAATATCCTGAAAAAATTCAATAAAATAAACATTACAAAACGAGGCAGGCATCGTCGCCATAACGATACGTGTGACGAGAAATTTAACAATTTTACAAATTTCTCGTCGGCGACATCTTTCTACTGAGAGTGGTAATTTTCGTGATACAATTTCCGCGGAAAAGCGTTATTCTTTTATCTCCCCAAATGTTCTTTTACAGTTTGGGAAGAATGGCGCGGAAGGAAGGGAGAGTCTTTCATTCCTTATAATCTTATACACACAATAAGCGGCTCATGTATAAGCGCTTACAATAAAGAAGTGATACTCAACATTTTGCAATAAAATTATTCAAAATTTAGATTTTCTGACAAATACGCATTACTCAAGCAATCTAGGTTACAGAAGCTGATAGAACCGGAGTTGGTAGAAAAAGGGACAACTTCGAGCGGTGAGGAATTCTTCGGCAGGAAGAGCCACTATTGTGCGACTGTGGAGACCTGCAGACCGCCTCAAGTGCCCGACTAGCTGCACACCTCAAGACCTAATGCTAGGCAAAACATGGGCTATCGATCTTGCAAGGTACTGGGCAAAAATAATTTAACGTCGCTGACACGAAAAAGAAGAAGAAGGTTACAGGAGCATCAAAAGAATAGCGGAAGTGGCCTGGATACGGAAGGCGGAGGATCGAAGAGTACGGAGACTCATGCAGAGGCATACTTTCAACAGTAGATGGACACAGCCTGATGATGATGCATTAGTGGACAAAGTGTACGATAATTATGCCTAATATGTTTTTTATTATTTCAGCTTAACTCGCTTAGGTCTCAACGGACATTGTCTGTTGCCTAAAGTGTGAGCCGAATACTGAAGTTTTCAATTTTTATCTTAAATATATCCGAATTTGCTCCTAAAAGAAGTCTTTGTGTTGCTCATCTGCTCCTCGTACTTCCACCAAGCGTTTTAATAACAATTCCAGTGATATGAGGACTTCTCTAAAAGTAACGGGGATATTAAATTGTATAATAGATAAAACAATGGTGTTTTTAGTTCATTAATTTACAAATTTACTGTCACACCATACGTACACTTAATCAATTATAACTAGAATTATATAAATTCGATCAATTATAATTTAATGACCATGAAAATGCCTTCTTGATGAAGCCGAAACGTGTCGCATACAAATAAAAGTAAGGAAGATAGGCTCCTAGTAAGAACCATCTCAGAGAGGCAAGCACGATGGATCGGTCACATCATGCGCCACGATGGTCTTCTTCACGACATTATGAAGGGTTTTGGTGGAGGGTAGAAACTGTAAAGGGCGCCCTAGATGGGATTATTTGCAGCAAGTGTTCGAGGACATGAGTTGTAGCTCTTATGCTGAGCTAAAAAGGGTTGCAGAATATCAAGAAGATTGGAGATCGAGATGCAAGATTTTTTTGTGCAAACCAATACACCTGTGAAGAAGAATATGCTCCCAGGTGACACTTCAGGTACATATATATCTTACGATAAGGAAGCAACGAACAGAACTGAATGACGAAAATATCTGATTAATATACGTTACAGATATGAAATGCATATGAGGTGAGGGAAGGTTTACATTGTCTAACGTGTTTTTCTATAGCGTGGTACTCTTTCTTGTCTAATCTTGAAGCTATAGGAGGGTACGATATGACATTGTTTTGATTTGTTGTGGAATTACATTTACTATAATCGATCATTTAAAAATTGGTTGTTCACCACTGAATCGAAGGTGTGTGGCACAAAACGTTCTTATAAATCGACCCACAAATGGATTTGTATTTCAATCACAGAGGAAGCAATCCGTGAAATCTCGCACCTCTCCATTGTTACCGTTATTTTCCTTTCAGAGAAAACATCAAAAGTGAGTGTTCGGGAGCGGCTCCGTGCACCGCGTAACCGACCCACCAACAAAAACACTTCACCATAGTATGCGAATGTATCAAAAATTTGAGTATCACATTGGATTCTGCACAACAATTTTATCGAATAATTGAATCGCACAATGATATAAATATTTAAATTTAGTTTAGATATAAATTATAAATTCGAGCTTAATAATGATTTTATTAATATATCAACCTTTTATATAGCTGCAAATCTTTCATTACACCAAAAGCCAATGTAGTTGATAATGGTTTAAATACTGTGGGTACGATGGCTTGATGTGATGGATTGTGAATTCTTATATGAAAAAGTTACAAACTTTCAAAAGAAAACCACCACACGGTAATGCAGTGATCTACACTGAAGATATTTTTACGCGCTCTACTTTGTGCTGACTGTACAGAGCTTGCATCGTTCATTATATTTTGTACGACTGCGTTAGACTTCTAGCTTGATAGTTGTTTTATTAATATTTTACTTTCATAGGGGATTTTATCTGTCGAGTACTCGAACAGACAAATAGCGGGATTTCACAGTTTGGCTTCTCGCTACCATCAGACCTAGTGGTTCTGAACTACCGAAACCCAGCAGGTATAGCTCAATGGTCAAAGCGTTTGCTTTGAAAGCCAAATGTCGCGGCTTAATTAAATAAAAACATAATAGATTTCTGAGCTCTAAAAACTACTCCCGGATGATTAAATTTGACTAAATTTGATTTCTCGCCCGTAAAATGCCAGTCATAGTATATTAATCAAAATAAATGGTAGACGAAAGTACTCCCGTGAAGACCACCCATTCATAATAAATTCCTGTAATAATAAAGGATGATGTGTAAATCTCGGTCCATGACGTTGGCGGATCAACACTCCACATGCAGTGCTTAGTCATATACACCATGGTATGCGTCATAGAATTCCATAGATGAGACTTCAGAATTACTATCACCATCTGTCGATATTCTCCTGTATGTGTTGACATAAAAATAAAATAAACTTGACTTACCACCCTTTTATTTGGCTGCGAATCTTTCACCACACTAAAAGTCAATGTATTCTATAATGCTAATACTGTGGATACGATGGGTTGACTTTTTGAGGAGAGATTAAGTGAATTATGAATTCTAAGAAGAAAAACTTTCAAGAGAATACCATCAAACGGTAATGGATAAATCTAATCTAATGATTTTTTTACGCGTGCTACTTTGATGCAACTGTACAGAGTTTGTATCGTTCACATTATATTGTACGACTGTGAATCTTGTCATCATACTATAAACCAATGCAGCCGTTGAATGAAATTTGAAAACAGATTATTTATTACATATTTAATAGAATACTGGCGGTACGATGATTTGACATTGTGAGAAATTACGAAGTGAGAAATAACGAGGTGAACGAATCAGAACATAATGGAAACTAGGTAAGAGAGCATGTCAGAGAGTTGAGAACCATACATATAATGTAATTGGAAAAGCTCCCGTAGGCTGAGCTGACATGAGAAGAGACGAGAACCATGGCGGCTAACAGGGCTTTATGGAAATATTCGTGAAAATTATATTCTTCAGTTAGAGTATCGGTATTGGAAATGATGATGAGTTATAGAATTTAATCTGCTACAAATGTTTCTATGAAAAACCCCTATACGATATTAATTTAACCATACAAACATACATAATAGGAGTATTAGATTTATTTTTTGACTCGAATAGTTGATTTTTTTGCAGTGATCAATGTCGAGTGTTATGGATTGGACAAAAAAACCCTTTTGACAGTTTTAATCTCACGGAAAATACTTTTTTTTCTGGTTAATCGATGAAATAATTGTCATACATGATGGTATTTGTTATGGATTATTGTCTGATTTGATAATGTTCACTGTATGTCATTCTCGAAATTGTTTATTAATTTGAATTAAAAAATTAACAAATTTAAAATGTAACATTTTCATTTTATATTTATTTTTATGTCATTACATGTTTCGGACTCCCTAGAGTCCATCTCTAATAATAAATTTATATCATTCATTATTATTTTAAATACTATTGTCAATTTCTTCTTATCAGATATTTAATACTTATTTCCTCCTACAAGAGCAAAAAAAAAAAAAACAATTGTGAGAAAAAACGATAGCATTATTATCTACGAATCGCTTAAATATTTCAATATAGACCATGAAATAATTTTAGTCTTTTTAAATTATTTTTTTATGTAAACACATACAGGAGAATACCGACAGATGGTGATACTAATTCTGAAGTCTCATCTGTGGAATTCTATGACGCTTACCATGGTGTATATGGCTAAACGCTGCATGTTGAGTGTTGATCCGCCAACGTCATGCAGCCCGAGATTCACGCATCATCCTTTATTATTAGAGGAATATACTATCATGTGGGTAGTCTTCACGAGACGACTTTTGTCTACCACCAATTTCAATTAATAGGCTATGGTTGATATTTTACGAGTGATGGGTCAAATTCACACCAACCGGGGCCATTTTAGAGCTCAGAAATCGATTAAAAATCCTTTTTTTTTCTAATCTACGACCTTTGGTTTGCAAAACAAACGCTTTGACCACTGAGCCGGTATGTTGAAATCTCGTTTTGAAATAAAAATGTAGATAATGAAACATAAAAAAAATACTAACGACTAATCTCAAGTCACTCAAGCGTCTTTGAAATTGACGTTCAAGTACATTCATCAATTAGCGTGTTCTTACTTATTGTATATTGTACTTTGTAGTAAGCGCTATCGATTGCTGTACATCGCTAAGAGCGAAGAGCGCTGAAACCGGAAGTGTGTATTCATCGTGACAAGTGAAGTGGCGGCTTCGAGCGCTACAGCCTCCGCTCTAACAGCTGAAACTGACTGACAGGCGAGCAAAGTGGAGACAGTCTCTGCGCATGCGATCAAGGAACCTCAGGACCGTACTTTGGTACTTCTCAAGCACACGAAAAGAAAGTCTATACAGTACAACCATGAAAAATAAACATTGCACGCAGTGCACATGTTAAGTCTAAAGTAACTCGTAGCCTTTTTCAATCTAAACAAGTGATGAATTACATGATCCATGTAAAACAAAGCTAAATAAAAAATATATTTACAATTTATAATGGATCTCAAAGTGAATGCTGAAAACATTGAAACAATCATTTTTATTTGTTGAAGCTTCGAACGCGAAGTGAAGTGCGTTTTGAACCAGTATCCTACTTCGTAGAAGACGAGGAGCGATACGATGTCTGTGAGCCAATGAACGCGCGCCGTTCGTGAAAGGGACTAAGATCCCTGAAAGCCAATGAACGCACGCATGACGCTCGAAAAATGGACTGAGATCCTTTGCAAATCAAGGAGTGCTTGTCGTTCAAAAAATAATGGTCCTGAGACACAATGAACGTAACTCAAAAATATAACTACGATACTCGGGGCTTCTCCTTTTATACGGCCTCACTCAAAAGGGGTCGGTAAATGAGTTGGTTTTTGTTAGGATTGCTCTTTTTGAACGTGAAATAGCCTCAAGAACATTCCATATATGTATTTCATAGTTTCAGGTAAAGTTCCGCTATTCTCTTTAATTGCTCAAATAAAAAAGTTAACCGAGTGCTTTTGGATACTTCAATTGTTCTTTTGTGATCACTGTTTATAAGTCAAATACTGACAAATTAAATCATTACTTCGAAACATATCGCAAATTTGACTGCTGTTTAATGAGTTATATTCATAGCTGATGAAGTACATTTAACATGCCTGTAAATGGTTGAGAGTTTCGGCTAGAATCCAGTATAAATTATGCCTCTTAGCTTACAAGGCACTCAACGGAACTGCACCGGGCTATCTGACAGAACTTATTAAGCCTTCAGAAATAAGCACGCGTGGAGAGACACTCAGATCGGCTAGAGCAAATAGAAGCACCCTGCAGCTGACGGGAGGTAGTCCTAGCATGGTCTTTGGCAATCGGGCTTTCAGCTACGCTGCGCCAATGGCCTGGAACTCACTACCGGAAAGCATAAGAGAGCTTAAAGCAGAGGCATCCTTCAGAAGCAGACTCAAGACCCACCTTTTTACTCAGAGAGGCAAAGAAGCGCTTTTGGAATGATCATTCGGTCATAAAAGAGCGCTATACAAATACTTATATAATAATAATAATAAATGATGCTCTCAATGGCCATCAAAAATTAATTTAAAATGGGAAATTCGCCACACCTGACTCAATCCAAAATCCATTATTTCAAATTTGGTAGTGAAAACCTATGAAATTAACACCATTTAAAACTATCATTTTAACAACAGTTGTGTACCGTATAAACATAGTAAAAAACTATAGTTAAAATATTGCAAATCTGTTAACTATGTAAAAAAGTATGCAAGACTTATTGATTTTAAAGAACAAAGGTCGAAGTTAAAGTTAAATAAGAAACAATGTTAATTGAAATATATCCAAATGTATTTTAATAGCAATAACAATTTTAATAATAAACGAGTATATGCAGTTTTGATTTTCAATGTTTTTTTTAGTTTTAAAAATATTTAATTTTCGAAAATGTTGTAATTGATATACGATATTTCAAACGCTCATTTTTCATTTTCACGACTTTACCGCGCGGCTAATTTTGTATTCAGTATTAACTGAAACATTTTCAGGGAAATTCGCCGATATTCCTCGATCCGGGCGGCCGCCATTGTGCGGCGCCCAAATGAAAAATGGTATGTAATAAATTACGCGTCTTTTTCATAATATAATTTCACTGAAAAACACTTTGCGTTTTAATCCTTCCCCTTTTCAGTGGAAAATAATGTATTGTTCGTACCCGCCAGACCTATGTCGTAGTATTGCCTTTAAAAGATACGTTTTATATGTTTATACGCGACTCTAACATATTACCCGGGTCCAGTAGTATAAAGCCAGAGCACATGACTGTACGTATAATGTCTTTTATAATGCTGAAGTCTCATTAATATTCTTTTTAGTTTAAACTAGGGAAGGCGAATTTAAAGAACTTTTAAGTGTCGGTTTTTAGTCGACAAAACGGTTTAATTGAAATGAAAACTGCACATTTAAGACTGCTTTAACCTAACATTATTAAACCTAAAAATACGTCATCTAATCAAACCTAACCTAGTTTTACCTTATTATATTTTTTGTAATTGTTAGAGAAATAATACCGATATTTCTAAAGTATTTGATTGTGTTAATCATGACTTTTTTTCGATAAACAGAGTGATTTTGGTGCCTTTTCAAACATATACAAATCTTTACCTTTTTACCCCTTCTATTGTAAGTAATCGTAGACTGTGGTGGATATGAATCTTATCCATTTTCAAGATATGAATCTTGGATTGCTTTAAAGTTTTATGGCTTTTTTTATTTATAGTATTTTGCTATGATATTTAACACAATACGCTTTTTTATCACAAATAACTTTAAATTTCAAGTGTCAAATATCAAGGTTAGCGTTGGCTGACCTCTGAAAGATGGACTGACGGCATGAGAAGAAAATCAGAATGGAATGGATACGGAAGGCAAAAGATCGAAGAGGATGGAGACTCATGCGAAAATCCTGCGTTCAAGAGTGGACGAATACAGGCTGATGATGATGATGATGATGATACATAGATTTTTATTCACCTTAGCGTACCAAGGAACTTAAAGTGACCATATGTTCAATCTTACAAATATAGGCATATTTTAGATCATTTTAGATAATCCATATTTCATTAAATAAAAATATCCGTTAAAGATGAATTTAAATTTTACATTATCTGTAGAGATCGCCCCTTGTTTCAAGTCCTTAGGTTGTTTCGAACCGCTTTTTACGACATTTTTAAAATACTACACGGCCTTCGAACAAGTAGGTTATAATAAATATTTAATAGCCTGTGCTTTTGCGGAATACTAAACGAAAAATAATGTCAAAAAGAAAAACACTTTTTTTATAAAACGAATAAATACTTTATTATGCTTAACATTGATTATTTTTTTCCATGATAAAACATTCAGCCTTTATCATTCACTCGTCATCTCCTTAGTGTATTAGCTTCCTAAGTGAAAAAAATAGCCACCACAGAAATAACACATAAAATATTAGGTTCCAAGATTCCGATTTTAGGTAACCGCTCCATAACTTATCTCTCTCTCACATTTTATCATCCAGGCTGTCTTACTGTCATTTTATTCGCGCAACTATATACATGCGCTGTATTGCCAATTCACGTCCCCTCCGAATTGTCACTTTTATGATTCCATCAGAAAGAGGCTTTTATAGGCTCTATATTCCACTTATAATATCTGAACTGATTGTTTGGTGAGGATGCATGTCTTTGCGAAGGTTCCATACTATTTACAGCGCATTGTTAAGATATAATTTATTAGGTACCTAATTTAAACATTATTCACAAATAACATCAAATACATATCCACTTTTATTTAACCGCATGGATACCATGAGCCCAAATATGGGTCAGATGCGGGAAGCCCGCAAGTGCCGTAAGACACCGGTGTATTCTCTTTATCTATTATGCTTTTGGTTATAAAACTGTGTATTTTCGGTCAAAGGGTCTATAACGACATCTGTCCTCTGCCTAAGAAAAAAATGGTTAAGATTAGTCACCATTTAGGGGTTCAAATCTTTGATAATCTACGAGGCGTTGCATAGATCGATCTATTCAGGATCTTCACACAATAGAAACCAGATATAAACGTCATAACGTCTATTGTCAATATTTTTGTTGGTTATTCAAAATTCTAAGAAAAATGTATAAATACATCTGGAATAACAGAAATTTAGGGGCTAGAAAAAATATTTTTCCTTAGTACACCATCCAACAATTAGTGTCTTCGTGACTTTCGTGGTATGCTCGTGGTGTTTGTTTCTCTTCGCATGAATTCTATGCAATAGTTATGGTGATATTTTTATGACAATTGCATTTGATTTTATTTTTATCCCCATTACAATGGAATCTCAAGATCATGCAAACGTTTCACCTACTTCAAATATTGGTATCGCAAAAAAAATCCAACATTAGACGAGGACGTAAACTTAAACGTAACTTACAGAGTGTTGTGTTTAAGTTTGAGCTGACCATTACGACTAAATGGATGGTGGATGGTAGAAACGACAGAGGGCACTCTAGACGGAAGTGTTTGCAGTAAGTGTGCGAGGACATGAGTTGTAGCAAGAGCATAAGAATGCTGAGCTAAAGAGGGTTGCAGAGGATCGAAAAGAGTGGAGATCGAGAATCAAGATTTTTTTGCTACAAACTAATCCACCGGCTTGATACTACGAAGAAGAAGGTCTAAGCCTCAAGAAGGTCAGGTTTATTATCCGATGTCATATTCAAATGATTTAGCAACCATTTCACGAAATTGCCGATTCCTCTCCTTGAGGTCATCGAGAATCATATTTATTTCTAGGTTGATCGTCGGTCGCAGAAAAGTATAAACAGTGACAACTGACAGAACTGAATAGCAGCAATTTGTGGTAACAAATCTTTCTAAGGGTATTGAATTGTTAGAGAATGAGAATGACGATGAGAGGTAGCAGAGAGACGTAGCAGAAATCAGGATGTTGAGGTGGGCCACCGGGGTGACTATGCTTGACAAAGTGAAAAACGAGCACATAAGAGGGAGCCTCAAGGTAGCCCCCATTATGGGCAAAGCAACAGAAAGCCGCCTGCGCTGGTATGGACATGTGTGTATGTGGAATAGCACACACACTGTGAACGCAGCCCTGCAACTGGAGGCGGGAAGGCTGGGACCGGGTCGGCCTCCTGCAACATGGCTCAAGACAGTCAAGAAGGACGTGGAACGTCTTGGAGTCCACGTGTCTTCGATCTTCGATCGAACTTATCTTCGATCGAGCCGACCATAAGTAAATAAGATAGGGCCAAAAAGAAGAAGAAGAGATGTTGAATTGGTAGAATTAAAATAACCTATGTTTCTTTTCAGATTATTTTTTCAGTAAATATTAATTAAGCTCCTGAAAAACTCTTTCTCTCTCTACATGACATGTTTTCCTGCAGCCTCCCTAGAGACGTTCCTCGCTTATTGCTTTATCTTCCAGAGTCCGGCTTCGATACATAATTTCCCCTTCGAATTAATGTACCGACAACGCAGCTGTGCGCCAAGCGCTTACTATCAAAACTTTACCATTCTCAGAAAATAACCTAATTGGACAAGCTTTCCTGATTTAGTGATACAACTTTAAGTATATTAAAAAAAAATACTTATAAATTTAAAAATTAAGCATTTTTTTTTTGGTTGTAAGTGTCCAAGAAATTATTTAATAAAAATATTTTTTGTTTTTCATTTATCAGAAACATAAAAATATGTTTTAATCGTTTGTGATAATCATCGGGATTAAATTAATCTAATTATTGTAATTAATACCGGCATAATTGGACAAAGAGAAGAAATGTAACATTTAAATTGAAACAAAGCTTATTGTATTCTTGATTCACAATTTGATAATTATTGGGCATCGCATTAGTAGTATTTATATGTGAAATAACATAATCCTTATTCATTGCATTCAGAGTATTATAGAGAAACCCTTTGCAATATCACAAATTAGTTAAACAGCCCAAAACAAAGCAAAATCAGAAATCCTAATAATCTACATAGAACGCCTTCCTAATTTTATTCCCCGATATCGCTTTTCAATAAACATTATCGAATTTAATTATCTACCTACCCGGAGCTTTGCGGTCTGAAAAATAATTTGGATTTAGCTTCCCTCCTCGTGTAAAGTTGGGGGGTTACAAGATAAGGATACAGCGTTCCCAAGGGGCACAATTGGACCAATGGCAGACAAGCGAGGGAAGAATGTTCCAATTTTAAATTGGAGATCTTACAATCTAGATGGGAGCATTTGAATGCTTTGAGGTAAGAATAAGCTATTGTTAGAGGTTATAACGTTAAGCAAATATTATTTTACTTATAAGGATAAATTAGTTTAGGAATATTTAATTCGTTATTCAATATTCTGTGTCATAAATTATTAAAAAGATAACTATAACCACAAGAGAAACTGTAAAAATTTGGTAATTTCTAGAAGTTTCTATTTTGAGATTCTTTTTTTTGGTCCATGCGTCTTTCAAAATTAAAAATAAGACTTTCCTAAATACGTTGCATATCCTTTACGACAAAGAATTTTACTTGAATAGAAACGATTGTCTGACTTTCTTCTGGCCCGGACCTACTCACAGCATTCAGGCCGGGCCAACAACAATGTGATCTCGCCGACGTCGGCACACGACTAGGCGCGCTCGTGATGGGCTGTCGCCCAGCGCCCAAGTAGCGATCTACATAACTAACGTCACATCCGTGACTGGATTTGTCCAAAATGCCAATATGGCGACACATACACGTAGGACAAGCGAACAGAAATAAGAGACGAAAGATTGGATATCGTGTTTTTGAGGAGACTCATGCGAAACGCCTAAGTTCAACAGTAGACGAACATAGGCTTGTGATGTTTAAATGTTTCAACTTTAAAGAGGATGTGGATGAAGAAATAAAAACGTTTATTATTATAAGTGTTCTGCGCAGTATCCTCAGTGACGTCACGTCTACTAACTGCATTACGTCGCCCGCGGCCCGACCTTGATCACCCCTGCCCATCACAGAGCGCCCCGGGCGCTAAATAGCTAATAAGTCACACTTACTACTATGAGAGTCGTGACACAGTGGTAAAAACACTTGACTGTAATGCGGAGTGACCTAAAATTTTGACTCATAACTCATGTACAGTTTGGCATCCTTTTCCAAAATATGATAATCAATTTAGTGAACTAGTCTACAACCAGAAAAAGCCTCTCTGATAACGAAAGCTGAGAAAAAGGAGAGACTTTTATGTTGACATCAGCATGATGTAGCTCTTGCTGACTGTTACCGAAAACCTCGATGTACAATCTTTCGTCTCTTATTTCTGTTTGCTTATCAGACATGAATGTGCCCGCCATATTAGCATTTAAGACAAGTGATATATACCACCGGTTATGGTGCTGGGCGAGAGCCCATCACGAACGCGGCAGTGGTGTGCTGAAAGCCGAGAAATTCGCAGTACGGCCGGCCGGCATGTCATTCCGCCTAGTCCGGAAGCTTGTAAATTTTATCATAAATACATGTCAATGTGCTTCTGAAAAAGTCTGTGTTATCAATCTTCTCCTTATCCTGCCATCACGCGACTGAATAACACCCTTTAAAAAGAGAGAAGGATGTTAATGTATTAGGTCATGATATATCTAGGTACAGAGCTTATTATAACCAAAAGCTGATACTGGGAGTATTGAGAGAGTGAAAGAATCTTAGATGTCGCTTCTTTCTTTCAAGAATAGGCTTTAAACTGAGAGTCAAAATGTTCGTAGTCTCATAAGGACATCTACGTGCAACAATAGACGAAATAAACTGATTTTTAATGAAAATTATGGTGGTTTTCTATCGTATGTGCTTTCAAGATTTCTGAGCTCAACGCTTGCCCTTTCCATACCCCGAAGAAGAGCTTTCGCAGAATCTGGGTCAATGCTAGAACAGGATTGATGAAGATCGTGCAATCTGGTGCATACATTCTCTCCCAGAGAAACACTCGTCCCTGCAAATTGCTTGCACCTTGAACTTCACTTATATCACTTGTGTCTTTACTTGTGTGCAATTTATGTCTTAATAAAGAACATTGCAACCTCGACCGTCTTTTACATACTGAATTTTTCATTGCCAGCTTATACTCGTATAAGATTTTTTTTTTTAATAAAATGGAAAAGCTAAAAATGGAATTCATTGTATAAATTAACTATACTTAATAATTTTACATATTTACAAACTATTTTAATTTGATTAAAATTTATGTACGTCATATAATTCCCAACGACCTTCGAAATAAGTTATTATACATGCGTCAAAGTAAACATTAAAACAAGTAATACGTTGTGTGAAACTACTGAGTCTTAATTAATAATCACTCTACCTGTTTCAGTTATACAGCACTTTCGTTGGGTGTATCTGATTAAGCAAGCAGTGGGACGGTTGGTTGATTGCCTTACGCATTTCTTCGGAGCATATGATTTTGCGTCTTATATTTGGTGGTGCGATACCTGCCAAGGGGTATAGTTTTGAAATGGGTGTTGGTTTGAGACAGCCTGTGATGACTCTGCATGCATCATTCAAGGCAGTATCCATTTAATTACAGTGGGCTGATCGACTCCACGCTGGTGCCGCATATTCTCCGACAACCTCGAGCGGTGGGGGATGCTTCGGCAGGGAGAGACACTATTGTGCGACTGTGGAGACCTGCAGACCGCCTCTTACCTAAAATTCTGCTTCATTTGCCCAACAAGCTGCACATCTCAGGACCTAATGCTGAGCAACACACGAGGTATCGATATTGCCGGATACTGGGAAAAAATCATTTGACGTCGCTGACACGAAGAAGAAGAAGCACTTTCGTCAGGAGATACTTACTACAAACTAAACCTAAATACAGAACAGTTATTTGAGGTAACAAAGAGAATCGGAGGCAACAGGAGACGTGTTAGAGACATCCGTTGAAGGAACAGTTGGACAGAACGAATTTATAGGAAACATATCAAGAATCGGACTGTACATAAAAATTTATTAAAATGTGCAAGTAATAAAAAACGTTTCGGAAGAAGCATATTAGCTTAATTTTAATTCATTGAGTATAATATAATTGAGTAATGAGACCACATTAATTGAACACTTTAAATTCATTAATTATTTGACATAAACAATATTAAAAATGTTAATGTTATCCACAATTAAAACACGTAAAAATTCATATAAAATACGATGTTATACAGCATTTATTTCGTCAATGAACCAGATACACTGATGACACAAGGAATCAAAACGCAAGCCGTATTTCCATGTCTAGTTCATTTCTTATCACACTGATAGGAAAGGCAATACGTCCACCACAGTGAGTAATATAATTTTATAAATACATTTACAAACACTTTATTATTATGCACTTAGTAATGTTGACGTTTAGAAGACCTTAATCAAATGCAAATCCAGTCTATCAATGAAATTCTCCGATTGTTTCGATAGTGGCCTGCAAAATATTAGAGCGAATTGCTGGCTGACGTGCTTTCAGGCGGGCGAGCAAGCGGACGGGAGAACTTTCAGATTTACGGGTATTTATTCCTGAAAAAAACTTGTTTCGCCGATTCGCAAAGGTGAAAGGCTTGGTCCAGGCGCTCAGATAGAGGCCTCGCGAGCCGCCCGTCCGTGCACGATAAGGGAAGATACGTGACAGAAATTCTACGACGAAAAAAGCTCCAGAAAAAGCTCTTTTTTGTAAACACCTACCGGAGAAAGCCGCTTAACGGCGATAAAGAGGTTATAGCTTCTTAAAAATACTGAATATTTGATAAACACATACAAATACGCAGTAAACATTGTTTTACGACGTTTCTTTCATCATAAAATTAAAATCTTTTACTGGCGGGTATAGCTCAATAGTCGAAGCGTTTGCTTTGCAAGCCAAAGGTCGTGGGTTCGATCTTCTACGGAGGCTTAGAAGAAAAGGATTTTTAATCGATTTATGAGCTCTAAAATACCTTCGGTTGGTGTGAATTTGAACCCTCACCCGTTAAATTCTAGTCATAACCTATTAATTAAATTGGTGATAGACGAAAGTCATCCTGAGAAGACCACCCATTCATAATAAATTCCTACAATATTAAGGATGATCCGTTAAGATCAGGCTGTAGTCTATGACGTTGGCGGATCAACAATACACATTTTTAAATTAGTATTTGTATAGCGCTCTTCTATGACCGAATGATCATTCCAAAAGCGCTTTTTTGCCTTTCTGAGTAAAAAGGTGGGTCTTGAGTCTGCTTCTGAAGGATGCCTCCACTTTAAGCTCTCTTATGCTTTCCGGTAGCGAGTTTCAGGCTATTGGTGCTGCGTAGCTGAAAGCCCGATTGCCAAAGACCGTGCTAGGACTACCTCCCGTCAGCTGCAGGGTGCTTTTATTTGCTCCAGCCGATCTGAGTGTCTCTCCACGCGCGCTAATTTCTGAGGGCTTAATAAGTTCAGTCAAATAGCCCGGTGCTGTTCCGTTGAGTGCCTTGTAAGCTAAGAGGCACATGCAGCGCTTATCCAAAAAAAAAAAACTGGTAGACAAACCGAATCAGAATGAATGAACATGGAAAGTCACTGTTGTGCGACTGCAGAAACTTACAGATCGCATCTCACTTAAGATTCTAATGAATAAAGAAATCTGTTCTACACAACTATTCATGTTGGCCAACAAACGATCTTTGAATTAAATAAATAAGTACATCATACTTCTTAGCATGTACCATACTGAAAAACATTGCACTTGCTGAAAGACTGCAGTCTTAAAAAGTAAGAGCTCGCTAAACAGAAGACTCCACGAAAAAACTTTTTAAAAATAAATTCGTGGAGCTCTTGTCGAAACTGAGCTTCTCTTAAGAAGAATATATCAATATTCGAGGCAATATGGTTGAACAGTCTGATCACTCTCCCAAGAGGCATAATTTCAGGCAGGCTTGTATTAATTCTAGAAAGAACAAATAATTTGTGCCTCCTTATTCTTAAATAATTGTCAGGAACAAAAAAAAACAATTTCCAACAAAGCCATGCAAGTAGTCGATTGTTAAAAATTTCCTATTAACAAACTTGCGACTTTTTGCACGCCAATCAATCATTTTACCTGTTAACCATTTACTCCGTAAGTCCTGAAAAGACTTCCTGAAAAAATCTCACCCGTTCTTTGGCGCCGCGCGTGCCTGAAGCCCACGACCTGTTTATCGCGTTACAAATTTTTGAAACGGATCGCGGCATTTGTAAAAGTGTACGGTTATTTTATTTTCAGCCGTACGTGTCTCGTATTGTTTGTTTTGTACAGCCGTAATGTATTATTTAAACTTTTCATATTCACTTTGGGATCATTTTTCTTCTTGTCTTATCTGGCTGCTTTGACATTCTGTGCACAGATTCATTCTTTTTTCAGAAATATTTTTTATAATACATATTATAACTTATTCATTATTTATTTTATGGGACACACAGAAGTTATGTTACATCAAATTAATCAGTGAGTAAATACAGAATATATTTTTGGTTAAATTGTTTTACTCATATATGTGGACTGGAATCCGCATGATATAGCCCTTGCTGACTGGTAACGAAAACATCGATGTACGATCTTTTGTCTCTTATTTATGTTCGCTTGCCGTACATGATGTGTCGCCATATTGACATTTTGGATAAATTCGGTCATGGGTTTGAGTTTAGTTTTATAGAACGCCGCTTGTGGCGCTGCGCGACAGCCCATCACGAGCGCAGGAGTCGTGTGCCGACCGTCGGCGAGATCGCATTGTTAAGTCACGATCGATCGAGGTGAAAATAACTCCGTGATACGATCGATCGGGGAAATCAAGTCTTATCGAAAATATATGTCAATGTGCTTCAGAAAAAGTCTCTGTGTTATAAATCTGCTCCTTTTCCTGCCACCACGCGACTGAATAACAACCATTGAAAAATATGAGGATGTTAGTACATACATGGAATTGCCATTGTTTGACTTTGTGAAGGATGGTAAAGTGGCAGAGTACACAAGACAGCTTTCTATAGTACAATCAATTAGCAGATAAAGAAACACCTGCTTGGTACATATTTTTCAGGTGCTGCAGGAGATCATAAGCTACAGATACCGTATTCAGGTGTCTGGATTATCGTCGTTTTGTTTTAATATAATTTTAAATTATTTCATTTTTAAAATCGATACATTCAAAGTATTTAGTTATGATTTACATTTAAATTAAGCGATTGCATATTTCGGCTTCCCTGGAGACCATCTTCAATAAATTACACAGATTATAGAGATTTATTGATTATGGTCTCCAGAAGAATGGTCTCTAAGAAGATGGTCTCCAAAAAGATGGTCTCCTAGAATTATACAGAACATTGAAGATGGTCTCCAGGGAGGCCGAAACATGTAATCGCTTAAAATAAATGTGAATCAAAACTAAATATTTTTCGTTTATTAATTTTTTAATTAAAACAATTTAAAATTATAATTATGCAGTTTCACCAAGTATTGTCAGATTTAGCCATGATGTTATTGAAAATGAATGATTCAATTTCTGACATGTGACATAAACTTACAATTTAAGGTAAAAATAATAAAGATATTAAATTTGTTACTCATCTTTTTATTTTTAAAATTATAGTTTCAAAAACTTTGTGATGTGTTTTTTTATTCATTCAAATTCTAGAACATCTAACAACAAACAACACGATATGTGCCATTTTGAAGAAATACGAATGCTAACGCCAAATTCTGAACATTTTCAAGTTTGAATGTCTGCAATAAAGGCATAAAACCTGAAAGAACAATTTCTTTAGTTTATCGTGACTATAACCAGTGCCAGTTTAAGGGGGTGGCGAATTGGGTCAGCTGCCCAGGGCACCGAATGAACTAAGGGCGGCCTTAACTCAGGGGGTATTTTCTGAAGATTTCCCCTACGATATTAAAAAAAAAACCGATTTTAAATCGCTTTCTAAGCTCTAAAATACCCCGGTTAGTGTGAATCTAATCCCTCACCCGTGAAATGCCAGTCATAGCCTATTAATTAATAAATAGTGGTTGAAGAAAGTCGTTTCGTGAAGACCACCCATTCATAGAAAATTCCTGTAATAATAAGGATGATACGTAGATCTTGTGCTGTAGTCGTTATCTGTAAACGTTAGCGGATCAACACTCCACATGCAGCGCTTAGACATATGCGCCATGGTAAACGTAATAGAATACCACAGATAAGACTTCAGAATTACTATCACCATCTTTCGGTATTCTCCTGTATGTGTTTGTATTTTGAAAAAAAAAAAAAAGGGGGGTGCTAGCTTTTTTTGGCCAGGGCGCCGCAAGGTCTAAAACCGGCACTGATTATAACATTATATTTCTAAGCTTTTTTTTTGCAATAATGGTAAGGTCAAGCCGTCGTCTCTATTTATGTTGACGTCAGCAAACTTCCTATAATATTTGGCTGTGATTACCACCACCAGTAACAGAACACCCATTGCAGGGTGGGAGGAGTTAGGTTAGGTTAGAGGTAACGTGTCATTGGGGAGCCCCGACTGCACGAAGGTGAGTCTACAATCAACAGGTGAGCATGTGTAGGTGGAAAATTGTGAAAGTGACTGAAAACACCTGAAATGCCTGAAACGTATTGTAAAAATATCTACTAGAACAATTTAAATTTTAATGATTTTAAAAAAGGCTCTAATATACCTTAATTCAAGAACTGGTTTACTGACAAAAACTGAATCCTTGCCGGTTTGAAGATTCACTTCAAAAGTGATGATATCTCTATTAATCAAAGGCGCCTTTATTTCGCCGAGATCATCATTGAAACACGTGATGAATGAATGAGGAGCAGGTCACAAAGCAAAGAAATTCCCGAGAAGTACATTGACATTTATTTTAAATACAAGACTGACAAATTTCGATATTCGGCCAGTTATTATCTGTTCCAGAACTGAGGTCGTGATACCGAAATTACAACATCAGCTTATATAGTGATGCCGGAATACCAAGTATCCGGCACTGAGGATAAGACCAAAAACCGGAGATGAGTTGGTACAAATTTATTTAATACGAGTCCCCTTTTTATATCCTAATTTACAACATGAGTAAGCAGTTATAAAAGTAATATTAATATATTGAATGTCATACACTGCACATTCCTCGATACCGTATTTGGAGTGGCAGATTAATGGGATGGTCCATCCTCCGTATCGATGCCTAAGCATTACTTATTAATATTATTATTACTAATACATAGAATTTCGTTCACCGAAAATTCCTCGATACTTGTTGATTTGGAGCTTGATCGTACCTGACTGCATGAATCTAAGATAAAGATTTTGTTTATTACAATAACTTTGGAGCTGTAATACAAATAGTTATGCTTTAAATAAATCCTTCGTTTAAAAAATCTCTATCTGACGGTGCCCGGGCAGAAAGTGACTCAGACCGCGCAGTAACAGAAGCAGCGTCCATAGACCACATGTCAACCATTTAACGAACTATCTGCAGTCACGTGACAGATAGCAACTTTTCGAAACAAACAATATGGAGCCTGCAAACGCCATGTCTAATGATTCCTGAAATCTAAACTTAGACTAAAACTTTTACGAGTATGTATGTAAGACGAGCAATCAAAAATAAGAGACGAATGATCGTATATCGATGCTTTTTGGCACCAGTCTGCAAGGGCTATATCGAATTGATATCAGTGAATATCTCGCTTAAAGTTTTTTTTGGTGTTGAAAATGGCTATCAATGTGACTGAGCGTGTTAACAAGTAGTCGGGCGGCACATCCGCCAGCTTTGCTTCAACCGGAAGTGCCCAGCGCCGCGCCAAAGCCTCCCCGGACCGATCAGCTGAAACACTGAGAGCCTAAAACTTTGTTAGCTGTTTCCTTCGCCTACTGAGCACGGCAAGGGCATCGATTACATTAGGTTACTATGCAACAAGCAGCTCTCATATACACAAGAACCACTTCATATCATAAATTAACGTAAAGGTTTTTTTTTTTTTTGAAATATTAAATTTAAAAAATAATCCTTACATCTTACTAAAAGCCAATGCAGCCGTTTAACAGATTTTGAGAACCGGTTACTGGAGTGTGAAATGGTTTGATTGTAAGACATAATTATGACGTGAGGCAACCATTTGGCAGTCGGCCATTTCTTTACAACCCGTAAATGCGATTCTAATTTCTTTCTCGGATTTTTCTTTTTAGGATTTCTCTGCAGTAGCCACAATTTTTCAGAGGGAACTCCCACTGGACTTATTAGCTGCTAACTGATCATAATCTGAATGGGTGCGTATTCAAGAATCTTTACTTTTCTACAGTGTGATGCGGGTGTATATATAATCGTGTCGGAAACAACAGGGTCAGATCCTGTCTGCCCAGAAGTGGGCGACGTCGATGGCGTTACATCTGGCCATCATCAGGTCTTCCTGGGTGCAGCTATTTGGGCACAGCGCACACTCCAGAAGGTGTAACAGAGTCTGCTCCACGCCGCAGTCACATTCAGTCGGTCCGCTGTAAAACTACCAGGCCCTCATTTGTGTCCTCGTCTTGCATACTCCGGTCCGAAGTCTGTTAAGGGTATGAGGCGGGTAAAGTCGGCCAAGAAGCCAAGACGAAAGTGGACCTTGACTACATGACCTTGTACACTTTCTCTGAATGCTGTTTTTTTTTCAAGCTTTCACCACTCTCGATAATCTGTAGATTTATCTGCATGAAATATACTCAGCGGATTCAGGTGGAAGAATTGGTCTGGTGAACCGCGTTGTATATATAAAAGAACTGAGGTGCATAGTTCGTGGTTCGAATCCCAACGTCTGCCGATTATTTTTCTCCACAAATTAATGCGAGAAATTTTATGTTAAATTGTATGTATGTATCTCATTATTTAATAGACAAATTATTTATAAAGGATTAGAGTATAGAAAAATAATATATTAATAAAATAATCCTAATAATTACTTTATTTATCTGAAATGAAGTAAAATAAATTTGATTTCAGTGCATATTTTTGTTTCTTTTTGCTTCCAGATAATTTTCACGTCATCACCAGACGGGGAAAAAAATAATCGGATTAAAAGTTTCGAAAACAATCTTTCCGCTATTAATTATGATTTTCGTTATTAAAAAAATCTCAAACGGAAAGCGGGCTCCGTGTTTCTTTTTGAATTCGGCCCGCCCGAACGATTACTTTCCGCTTTCTGTATTAACAGACAAACAAAATCTCCAGTCGAAGGAAAATGGACATAATTAAAATGTGGACTGTGAAAATGTATACGCACAAGCCCTACTTTATCCCTGGAAGGTTTTAATTAAAACATAAATTGTTTTTAAGTATTTAAACTTAATAAATCCAACCGACTAGCCCCTTGTAGCGACCCGTTTGCTTTCAGCGGAACCTCCAAGATGCATACAATTTTTACAGTACCGGATTTGTTTGAACAATTTAAAAAAAAACTCATACGTATACAAGATTAAAGCACACATCATCTTATATGATATTTCTTCTAGTAATCATTTTTAAAAAAGTACACAGAGGACGCGCGGATTCAAAGAATTTACCTCATATACCATTGTCCAGTGTTTTTGAAGAACGCGGTAACCTCTCGTACACTCACAACGTCGTATTGACACGAAAAATTAACACATTGTATTACGTACATTATTTTATTCGTACATGCTTTATTTTATGTATGGTGGTGCTTTATTGACTGTGTTTACGTTTATGTAAGATTCAAGAAATTAATTTTATTCACAAATATAAATTCTACATTAGTTATTTCGGATCCCATTGTAAATGACATAGCTAAAGATGTAATCGCTTAAAATAAATTTGAATTAAAAGTAAATATTTTTTTATCAGCTTGATATTACTCCTTTAGGCTAATGCCGTAAAGCCTCGAAAAATGATCTTTTGTCTCTTATTTTGTTCGCTCGCCTGACGTGTACATATAATGTTTTTAATCGTATAATGTTGCACGGCGCTTGCATGCGCCATCTTGTTTGTTATGACAGTTGGCTTATTGCCGGTTGGCACGACTGTCATATTGGCAGTTAGTACCGCGGAGATGTGAGATCGCGCCGTGTTCTGTCAGTTGGACAAACGCTTGCGACCGTGATGGCCATGCCTATATGGCGTGGGCCACAACGGTCCTTTTTGTAGCAAGTGTTTGACGAATAAACGTGTTTCGTGAAACAGAAACAAGTGTTTGTATTGTGAACCTGATCCTGAATCCTTCATCCAATGAATGGATGTCCAAAATGGAAGAGGAGGATATTAATTTATAATTAAGTAATCTTTACATAACATTTTATTTAAAAATATAATTTTACAGTTTCACCAAGTATTGTCAGTTGAGAACCCTTATCTTAAAGATATTTCCAGCTGCACCTAAAAGTGCACTTGAAAACGTACATGTACATGGATTCTGATGACCTCCAGGGTAGTAGCCTGGGGTCTTGATGGGAGGGTTGCTGTAGTATCCGAGGCATATTTTTCGAGTTTCTTGTTATTATTTTTTCATGATTTCGAATTATCAAGTCAACGCTCTCAAGGCGTAACTTAATTCAACCATCAACAAGCAGTTGACTATCAGTAACCCATCCAAGTTTTGGTCCGTCATCATTGTTGCTTAACTTCGATGATCGCTCGCCGTGAAAAAATATAAATCGAAGTTTTTTAATTAAAATTGTTGTTAAATACGACGTCAGCAAATCAACACTCTACACATTTACTGAATGGCAAGCGTTAAAGAATCTACAGATAAGATTTCCCCATTACCATCTATTTTTATTGTCATACATATGCTTTTTTAATATAAATTGCCAGTAATTTAAATAAAAACGCACTGCTTAATGTTTAAAAATTTCTTAATCCGCCCACATGTCTTTGCATTTCGTTTTTTGAAAGCTTTATATTTCACTGAGCTTTCTGGCGGAGCTTTCCAGTCACTTTGCATTTATCTTCAGCTAAAGCTCCCTCTGCAATGGCTTTCCTTAATTTATAAGCACCCCGGAAGTTTGGTCTAACTGAAAATTTAAATTAATCTCTTTTGCTTGTTCTGT
Source organism: Glossosoma conforme (assembly GCA_022606575.1). Classification (NCBI taxonomy): domain Eukaryota; kingdom Metazoa; phylum Arthropoda; class Insecta; order Trichoptera; family Glossosomatidae; genus Glossosoma; species Glossosoma conforme. The sequence goes on from JAGTXR010000047.1 coordinate 1,074,477, forward strand.
AATGGCGAGTCGATTTCGGGATAAACATTTGGCTACGGATTCACTTTTGTGGAATTTCTTTCAAGCGTACCAAAGTAACTTCCTTTATCTACAAAGCCATTCCATAATTATGTCTTGATTTTTCAAACTATCATAGATGATTATGTTTTTAAGGAAGTGTTAAAGAGTGAAATGCGAATATAGTGTCGCGCTTTTCGCACATCGTCGAGGCCCAAGGTCGAGGCACTCACAGCGCGAATTTGTTTCCGAGGCTTACAAAATACCTCCGATGTACTCGATAAATTCTGATAATGGTTAATATTATTTTTTAAATCAATGCCTAAATATATATTGGAGGAATACCTAAAAACTTAAACTTATATTTATTATATTTATAGAGATATTGATGGTTATAAAAAGCAATATTCAGAAGATACACATCACAGAGAAGGGAAGGTTAGTGTACGAGTGAGTCAAGAACATTCTTCTTCTTCGTAGTATCAATCCGGTGGATTGGTTTGCAGCAACAGAATCTTGCATCTCGATCTCCATTCCTCTCGGTCCTCCGCAACCCGTTTCAGCTCAGCATAAGCACTACAATTCATGTAACATTACTAATCTAAATTAATTATTTTCAGTGTTTTTCATTTTCAGTTTATTTTTTAACTATCCGTGTATATTATTTAGGTGCTGAAGTAAGACTACAACAAAAACAAAGCAATTAGTATCTTAGTAATTAAATATACACATACTTTAGATCAAATTCTTTATACGCATCAATTCATTCAGAAAAATATCGGCAGAAGCGGAATGCGAACCGCGGGCCTTGGAACCAACCTTTGCCCAGATCTTTATATAACGCTTAGCCACCTGGGCTTTTTCTTTGCCTGAGCTGTATACCATTTTTAATCATCTTCATGACGATAGATGTCTCTGTAGTATATATTCAGAGTTTGTATAATATAATTTTTAATTTTTCACTATTCAATCAGTCAACATTTATTCACAGCATTTGTTCAATAGTATGTATATATTTAATTTTAATAATAATGTAATATAGTCAATGATCTATAAAAGTAGATTAGAATATTGAAAAAAAAAAAAATTCTAATAAATATTTAATCCATATATTAGTATCTTATTAAAAATAACATTCCATCTAAAAAATAGAACATTCTTGAACATTGAATTATTCACTTTTACGCGTCTTTGTATTATATATAACAGCGTATTCACTCCTTAATCAAAAAATATAACTCTCTTCGAATGTTATCAATATTTATTCCCCACATATTAGTCAGCAAGAATATATCACATATCTGAAAGTATAGCAACCGGCCAAACAAATTGTCTGGAATTATCCTGATTTATATCCTTACCCCACCACGATTCACAACCCGACATATTTGGGCAAGAATCCGGTCAAGGGCTTAAAACGAATTACTGTCACGCAAAATATATCAGTTTGAATTACTGTGATCTTAAGATACTTCAATTCACTTTTTTGATAGCATAGGGCTTACACTCGATGTCATTTAAAACTCGATTAACAAAAATCCAAAAAAACTACAAATAAAAATAATTATCATATTTAAATGGCAATTGGTTGGAAATAATCTGCATACATTTGTTTTGCCACAATGTTTGATTTGATACTTCTTCGTAATATCAATCCGGTGGATTGGTTTGCAGCAACAAAATCTTGCATCTTGATCTCCACTCCTCTCGATCCTATTCAGTCATCTTCAGCTCGAGCATAAGAGCTACAACTCACGTCCTCGAACACTCGATGCAAATACTCCCGTCTAGGGTGCCCTCTACAGTTTCTACCCTGAACCATCCCTTCCACAATGTCGTAAAGAAGACCATCGTGGCGCATGATGTGACTGATCCATCGGGCTCGACTCTCTGAGATGGTTCTTACTAGGTGCCTATCCTATGTATACATGTTTGAGATGTGGTCATAAAGAAGAATTTTCGGAATTCCTTGGAGAGACCACGTCACGAACAATAAGGTTCTTAGCATAATGTTGATGTTGTTTCCGTAGTAGAAGGATTGGCCGGCATTGTAAATAACCGTTTCCAGGGGGCACCACGCGGAGGTTCCTTCTTTGCTCCCCATTGGATTGACCCGAAAGAGGACCTAGCCCCTGGACATGACCAAGGGTGGAATATATGGAAGTCCCTTAACAGACTTCGGACCGGAGTATGCAAGACGAGGACACAAATGAGGGTCTGGCAGTTTTACAGCGGACCGACTAAATGTGACTGCGGCGTGGAGCAGACCCTGTCACACCTTCTGGAGTGTGCGCTGTGCCCGAATAGCTGCACCCAGGAAGACCTGATGATGGCCAGAAGTAACGCCATCGACGTCGCCCACTTCTGGGCAGGCAGGATCTGACCCTGTTGTTTCCGACACGATTATATATAGCATAATTAAGGAAGATAGGTACCTAGTTAAGAACCATCTCAGAAAGGCTAGCTCGATAGAACGGTCACATCACGCGCCGCAATGGTATTCTTCACTACATTGTGAAAGGGATGGTTGAGGTAGAAACTGCAGAGAGCGCCCTAGTATTTGCAGCAAGTGTTCGAGGATATGAGTTTTAGCTCTTATGATGAGCTAAGAGAGTAACATAAGATCGATAAGAGTGGAGATCTAGATGCAAGATTTTGTTGCTGCAAGCCCAATCCACTGGATTGATTCTACGAAGAATAAGTCCAACAATCGTCATAAAATCCATAAATAAGATAGATTCATTACCTTCTAGCAGCAATCTCACTTACGTGATTTCATATATAAAAATAAAACTGCTATCCCAGCTGTCTTTAATCCCGAATATTTCCTTGTACCAATCGCAGACCAGAACATATCACAAGCAGAAACTGTCCCAGCTTTTTTTAATCTCTCTGCACATTAATCTTGTTAGGCCGACAATACTAAATGCGTATATTAAACTGTGAAAATAATCCTTTTCAGCAATTTTTGAAGAAAAGCGTTTTCAGATCAATATGCTAATTGAGCGTTTGCAAAGGTACATATTAAAATGATATTTTCTTATACACTGACATCAGCATGATATAGCCCTTGCTGACTGGTACCGAAAACCTCGATATACAATCTTTCGCCTCTTATTTCTGTTCGCTTGTCGTACATGTATGTGTCGTCATATTGACAAGTCCAGTCACGAGTGTGACGTTAGTTATATAGATTGCCACTTGTAGTGCTGGGCAACAGCCCATCACGAGCGCGCTCAGTTGTGTGCCCACCGTTAGAAGGTCGTATTATGGCCGCCCGGCATGTTATTCCGCCTGGGCCGTAAGTTTATCGTAAATATATATGTGCTTCTGAAAAAGTCTGTGTGTTTTTAATCTGCCCCTCGTCTTTAAGTAAAACAGTCCTCAATTTAATGCATGGTTAAACAAGGAAATTATTATCTATTAAATGGAAGAATGATGCGTTTCACTTTTCAAATTTGAAAGGGTATCAACCAAAAACCACTACTTGAATCATCTGTTGTTTATTTATCTCCGATTGAGTGATAAGAGAAGTGTCAATAATTTTAAGTTTGCTGTAAATTTGTATTTGTATCAGTTGCTAAAAATTATAATCTTACAAAAATAAAATGAAGGACATAAATTAAAAAAATAAAAACACACCTTTCCTTTGCCTTTAAGAAATATTACTTCAAAATGATCTGACACAATCTTCCATACTAAATCGATCACTAACGAACGATACTAAAAATCTAGTGCCATTGCGTGTTGACACTAGCATTCCCACTGCAGGCCACTAAGACATTCTCTTTACGGCTGCGCTTGGAATGGGCGACTTTATCACCGTCATTATTCGAAAGGAGACCAGCGTAACGTCTTCGGCATTAAATTAGACCATTCCAAATGCGATCGCCTCGATTCTCGCCAGAGGGAGATCGCTTGGAATGTTAATGTTTTTGACTGGGCTCAGTGTAAGTAGTCGTTAGGCCACCAATTGAGAAGGTTTTGATTATATTTGAACTATTATTTTCGACTTGAGACGCCTCCACAATGGACTGAAAATGCTCTAAATACTCAGTATTTGATATTTTTACTTCATTTTTCGACAAACTCTTTTACAATATGTTATTTGTATATTTGACATTCGTTTTTTAACCTTTCATTTAAGGTGCTAAAATAAAAACACACATTATATATGGATATTTTCTTTTATATATATTTTTGAATTTAATTTTTCAATATAAATATTTTCTACAAAAAGTAATACGATACGGTGCTAATGGTAAAAATAATTGAATCAAATAAAAATATGAAGATAAAAAAATACTCTGTAATATATGAAGTGGAAGTAACGTCGTTGTACAAAGTCGTAAAAGAAATTAACCTTCCGATTCTCTTCCCAGGAGATCATCATTTCCGGGAGATTTGCAAATTTGAATGTCTCTCGGCGGAAGACTTGAATACTACTTCTCTCCCACCGTCTTATGTACTCCTGCTCTTCCATAGCTTTCCTCTCCATTGTTCACTTTATACTCTCATTTTGCATGAACGGAAAAGTACATTTTTCAATCATTTTTGGAATTAATATATAAAGCAGCGTGTAAGGATTACTCAAAAACAGAATACTCTGAAGTTGCAAATTGTTACAAGATATGCAATTGAGATTTTTGAAAATGTGATCAAAATTCCTTTAACCCTTTCATTACGGCTTGGTGGAATACAAATTATACTGTCAATATGGCGTGAATTTTTCAAAGATTTTTTTTTGCTTAAAACTCGTATTTGAAGCATAAATGTACTAATCTGATCTATTTTAATATATCACATTGGTTCTTCTATCCTTTAGCCATCAAATGATGCATAAAAAACTATTATATTTAACAAACGTTCATTATGTATCTCCATACATGTGGTGGCATTGACACATGTGGTTTACAGAAAAATCGCTCCTGTGACGAAACCTAACGATATTTGTTTACATGTTTTAAAGATTCCTGTAAATAATTCATGTAGGTTGATAAAGGGAATGACTTCACTTCCAATTTCCTACCGTAGATGTCACAATGAGTACTGAAAGTAGCAAAACGATAAATCATGTCAACCGATGTCAACGGTCGGGAAATCTTTGTTAGCATATGCCGACAACCGATGCGGAAGGGTTAAACAAATTATTTAATACTACCCTTTCATAATAACCGATATTTTTAGCAATAAAGATAACTTCAATAACAATATTTTAAATCCGAACACGCTTAAAGATTTTAAAGATATACTCGTAAGATTAAATCCCAAAAGCCTAGATCATTTGTACCTACAAGGCAGCTAGATGCAATGTGGTAAAGCGTGAAAAAACGCTTACTCTAAATCAAAATATACTGAATTTTGGTTACCAATATAACGTTATTTATATTTTAGCATTTATTTCAAGATACTAGAGTTAAAATTCAGTTTTATATATATATATAATCGTGTCGGAAACAACAGGGTCAGATCCTGTCTGCCCAGAAGTGGGCGACGTCGATGGCGTTACTTCTGGCCATCATCAGGTCTTCCTGGGTGCAGCTATTCGGGCACAGCGCACAATCCAGAAGGTGTGACAGGGTCTTCCGTAGTAGAAGGATTGGCCGGCATCTTAAATAACCGTTTCCAGGGGGCACCACGCGGAGGTTCGTTCTTTGCTCCCCTTTCATTAAATTCAGTTACAATAGTATTTTTTAGATTTAAATAAACTTCTAGAAAATTCTAGAATCGTTTGACAGCGGGTCGCGAAGTGGCGTTGGTAGTCCGACGGCAGTGAGCGGACACAGTAGCCTGGCTAGTTGGAAAGTGTTATTGACGAAAGCTGTTAAGAATACATGAAGGTTGATAAAGTGAATGACTGCACTTCCATTTTCCTACTGTAGATGTCACAATGAGTACTGAAAGTAACAAAACGATGTACCACGTCAACCGATGTCAACGGTCGGGGAATCTTTGACGACATATGCCGACAACCGATGCGAAGGGTTAAAGAGGTTAGAATTAATGACGTCAAAGACAACTTGATGTCAACGAAAGACTGTTCGTATATAAATTGCTGGTAGAGAGTCTTGGCCTGCCACAAAACATACGAATACACCCGTTTAAAGGCCAGCCGGCTTCCCTCGTGAGTCGTGATGGCCGGTCCCAAGTGCGGCTGACCGGAATGTTTTGCGAATAACGCATTCCGTTTGGTCGGCCTTATGTCATTTAAATGCAAATTCCCGCGGGTCGTGGACCGGAGAGATGAAAGGAGCCGAGAGGTGGCTGAAACTAGTTATTACGCGACCCCGAAACTAAACACTTCTCAAACGCTTTATATGCTGAATAACATTTAAGCGCTTTTAAATATGTTATATATTAAATACTCGTAGAAAATAGTGATAGAGTTTGCTTATTTGTTTGTGTTGATATCAACTAGATATAGCCTTTGCAGGCTGGTGTCTCATTCAGGCCTTTCGTCTCATTCAATTCAATTCTCTATTTCTTTTCCTTGAATGACATTACAAAATATATTAGATTTCAATTCGTCATTAAAGTACATATTAACATAAGTAACATAAGTGTGGCATTGTAAATGTAGTCGGGATACTCACGCAAACAGTTGCACTTGCAACAACAAAAACCATGTCATAAGTTTATCATGTTTGACACAGAAATAACAGATCATTATTGTTACAAAATCAAACATCTGAAAACAATTACACTAAGTATGTCAATATCTTCACTCAAGTTGGTTTCAACCACTGTTGACTGCGATTCTTTCGTTTTACATGTATCCGAGGTTGAACAATGGTCTTTTCAGGCCACACTTCAGGCTCCATGAGAGACTCCAGCGAAGTCCCGATGACCCCGACTTTGAATGAAGTTGACAGCGTCTAAGAAGCTCTGCAAGTCATCAGCCGATGTATCTACGTGAAGACCCTTGGCGTAAAGATACGCCATCTTCACTCCAGTAACCTTTTTTAAAGGAGCTGGAGAACCACAGATCACCAGACATGCTGAACGTTGATGCTTTTCCACATCAGGAGAGGCATGACTCAACTTAGAGAGGTGTACTTTCCCGGAAAGCCTGCTCGGGGGAGGGAGAAGGCATCCACGGAGAGAGCATTCAGGTCTTTTAGTTCATCGTTCGAGGAACTGTTGGACCTGAATGCTCCTTGGGAGCCTTGCTCACAACAGCAGGGGCACTCTTTGGATAGTACATTCCGAGGATTCTTCTTCTTCAGAGGCCCCATTTGAAGTAGCGGCTTCACTGACGGCAGGCTCGGAGTTTTTGCTGTCACAGTTGAGCGACGGTGAAACTTGGCGAGGACTGGTGACAGTTTCCGCGAAGGTAGCCGGAATTACTTTGCACTTCCGAGGCAAGCGCCTTCTGCGGGAAGACGGGAGACTTGATGGGTTGAGTGGAGAGTCCTCACCAACGGACGTCGGTGTACCTTCTTTTCCGCATCCAACAGCCTTTATGAGCCGCTCCAGCAGCAATCGGTGTTCATCTAAGTGCCTATGTATTTGCGCAATATCGCATGAGCAACTGGGAGCCATCCTGTAGGTAGGATGACAAACACGTCCGCACTAGACGAAAGTCGAGCGACGAATATTTTTGTTTGTCGGCTGGACACGCATGTGTCGCCATATTGGTTATTTGACAGGTCTAGTTCGGTAAATCGCCGTTAAATGTTGGCGCTGCGCTGTTACAGCGGCCGCAATCTGGCCGATGCCGAAAAGCCTCGAAAAACGATCTTTTGTCTCTTATTTTTGTTCGCTCGTCTGACATGCAAATCTAATAATGTTATTTTTAATTATATATAAAATTGCACGGCGTTTGCATATGCCATTTTATTTGTTATGACAATTTGCTCCGTTTCATGTTGGTTCAACGGTCATCTTAAATTTGTTTTTTTTTGCCGTGATTATCTTGGGGGCGCTGCATGACACAGTGTTCCTGGAGTCTCAAGTTAACTCTCGTCCGGCTGGCAAAACGCCATACCGGTCGGACGAGGAAATCAATTCATTATTTAAAGTAAAGTTTTTGTGTTGTTAATCTGCTCCGACATCTTTCATTCAAGCGGCCACGTGACGAACCCGCGACTTGTCGTCTTTTTAAAGACGGGGGATGTCACAACATTAAAGTTAAAAACTTTTTGATTTCCAATCAATGAACGTTATGCGATGGTCAAACACCTATACCTCGTATCCTATAAGGTATAATACTCGTAAATTTAAACCTTTCTTGCATAATGTTCTTGGTACCAGGTCGTATGATTCAATAAAAGCATTTGCTGGGAATATTAACATGTATTATTGAAAATATTCGCCACATTTTCCGAGTGTCGCGGGGCCGAACTGAATTATTCATGGGGGGGATAATATGAAATTCGACAAAAAATGATGATCTGATATTTGCATTACATTAAAGCCAAAAGTTCACCGGCAGTGCAGATTGACAGTTTTGAAACCATTGTCAGTGATCCTACAAATAATAATTTAATTTATTCGTTCACTAATTTCTTAATATTTTAACAAAATACACGAGAGCGAAAATATATAGAATTTTCCTTTATAATGACTCTACTATATGATTCTCAGCTGTGTTAAATAGATGCTGCCTGTGGGAAGAATGATCATTTAATATTATTTGAATGTTTTCAGCATTCACTTGAAATGAAATCCATTATTAATAATAAATATTTATTTATTTACCTTGTTTTTACATGGATCATGATATGTTCTTTGTTTAGCAGACTGCAGTTTCGACTAATGTAGCTTTCCTCAATCCATCACATGTCAAGAGACAACTGAGCTGCATAGTACTTCATAAGTTGTCGAACCCATTTTATGGGGGAGTGCGTATCAGTTTTTTTCTTCTCAATTCCATTCCTTACCTGGAACACGTGGTCATCACAAATTGCCACCACTCTTCTTTTTCTATCAGTTTCTTTTGTCCATGCCGTATCCCAAGAAATTTTTGCTCACGAAGTCTACTTGAGTGATTAGTAAATAGCAATTTTTAAGAAGATGGGATGATTTTCAATTTCAATGTTATTTATTTTTATCCTTGCAGAAACATTACAAATTATATCAACTCAATTCATTTCTGAAGTACAATAGCAATTAAATAAAAAATATAATAAATACAAACAAAGGTACTTATGATTAAGTACTTAGAACAATGCGATAAAGACAAGCAACAGAAGGTCCCAATGCTCACCGATTATTCCTTCCAGAAAAAACCCTTGGAGTTCTTGTCTGAGTTGGACTTCTCTTACGTGAAATATATCAACATCCGAGGCAATTTGGTTAAACAGTCTGATCCCTGTCTCAAGAGGCATAGTCTCTGGCAGGTTTGTGTTACTCTTTTGGGAGAGTAAACAATCTGCGCTTCCTTATTCTCAGATATTTATCGGGGAAACACAAACTGATTTTCAACAAAATTTCAGGATTCTCGAACACGCCATGCAACAGTTGGAAGAAATGCATAGCTAAGCACATATCCCTTTCTTATCTTCAATTCAATGTACCCCAACATTCCCTGTATGAAGTTATTAGGATACAGCCACGGCTAGTATCCATACACCCTCATGTAGAGAGATCTCAGAAATTTCTTCTGCACCCTCTCCAGCATGAAGCTATATTTCAACTCATGGGGTGCCCAAATGATAGACCCGCTCTCGAGTATGCTACGAACCAATGAATTAAACAACACTACCATTACGTGTGTGCTCGAGAAAACCCTGCCATTTCATAATACAAAACCAAGCATCTTCAGTACCTTACCACACACAGCTTCAATGTGCGCATGGAACGTCAGTCTACTCTCAAACTCTATACCAAGGTCTCTGATGGAGGACACTTGTGATATTCCTATGTTGTTCATAGAGTACCTATGATAAACAGTTTTCAAATTTCGATGTCATAATTATAAGGCCGACACTCCTAAGTCCTTAATCATTTTATTTAAAGGGGTTTATCAACCCAACCAACAACAAGCAGTAAGCAACAGGTGTTCCCCATGCAACACATGAAAAAAAATCGCATCTAATATTGCTTAACTTCGGTGTTCTAATAAAAATAGCACACAGAATTGTGTGCATTTCCATAAGGCGTAGGTCGTTGAGAAGAATAAATAATACATTTAATCAAATATTTTGGAAGAAAAACAGATTGTATGTAGGAGGGTACACAAATGCTGGGAGAGCATTTCATACATTTGTCTGGTTCCATATAACTTTTAAGGGCAGTAGTCCGGAGACTTCAAGAGATGACTGCTTTAGTCTGTTAAGTATACTCGTATTATTAGATGATTTATTAATCAGCATTTTGAAGGAGATCAGAAGTTTAGCCCGATCTTCTCGAAGCCTGAATAATTTGTTTCTATACACGCGGTTAGCAATGCAAATTTTGATGTTGATTAGGTTTAGTGTTCTAACAAGAACCAAGCGTACAGTGTGCTATCATTTTTGATCGTGTTTTGAAACTAGATTCTCTGATAGTTTAAGCGCTCTCTTAAGCAATATACTTCGTGATATCAGAGTTTAGGGCCTCTCGTGTGACCAGCATATTCAAATACGGCTCATCGCTGACCTTCAATATGCGAAGATTAAGAATGCCGCGCATAATTGGGCTCTATTTACGGATTAATAATTTTAATAAAATGTCAGTTAATGCATATTCATAGAACGCAGTAACTTAATATTCTTTAAATATTTATTTTGTATAATAGTAACAATTATAAATGTTGCTATTATACAAAATAAATATTTTTTATATACAACAACACTATTACATAATTAAGTAGTATTATAGCCTGTGAGCTAATGAGCAGCAGAAAATTAACATATGAAAAAGAATTTGTATACCTTGGGAGTACGATCACCTGGGATGGCAGAACAAAAAGAGAAGTCAACAGTCGTATACATCAAACAAGGCTAGCTTTCAATAAAAAAGCTAAAATTGTTGAGTCAAAGAATATTGATTTAAGGCTCCGCAAGCAACTTGCCAAAACACTTGTTTGGAGCATCTAAATGTACGGCTGTGAGACATGGTGCTTATCTAAAAGTGATAAAAAAAGACTAGAGGCCTTTGAGATGTGGTCGTACAGAAGAATTCTCGGAATTTCCTCGAGAGAACACGTCACGAACAATGAGGTTCTCAGGATAATCAAGGAAGATAGGCACCTATTCAGAACCATCTCAGAGAGGCGAGCCCGATGGATCGGTCACATCATGCGCCACGATGGTCTTCTTCACGATATTGTGGAGGGGATGGTTGAGGGTAGAAACTGTAGAGGGCACCCTAGACGGGAGTATTTGCAGCAAGTATTCGAGGACATGAATTGTAGCGCTTATGCTGAGCTGACAAGGGTTGCGGAGGACCAAGAGGAATGGAGATCGAGATTCAAGATTTTGTTGCTGCAAACCAATCCACCGGATTGACACAACGAAGAATAGCCTGTGAATAAGCAGTGCATAGTATGATATATGTTAAAACTGAGCAGAAAGTATTTATTATTTCAAATGGATATCAAAGTGAATGCTTAAAATATATATAACATGTTGTTTTACTTCGGTGAACAAACGACAACTGCGATCACAGCATGAAACTATCTTTTGTCCGCCATTTGCATAGTTATGATTAATTCAATTATTAAATAATAATCGTAAAAAACGTGTTTACGTAAGTGTGAAAACTACGTCTACGCTAAGTGCCACGACGGCCTCGTAGCAAAGCGTCGTCGTAGCAAATTTATTGGGCGTTATCTGAAGGTTCAGGCGGGCGTGACGATTGGAGGCTTCCGGGGCGATTACAGGACGAGCGTCATCCGTCATGCCCATCCCGGGAACCATGACATAAAGCAAATCCAGTTTAGCCTACTTCCTACAATCTACACCACCCGGGATACAAATAATGCGCAGCTTTCCATACATTTCTTAGATGTAATATTTTTTTGAATTTATTATTTGAATGCAGCGAAGATCATATAGTGACTGATAATGCTTTATGGCGGCATTTCGTGAATTTCATCTGCTCTAATTAGGGTTGCGGACATGGTAATGATTTTAAATAAATTTTAAGAAATAGACCAACGATTAAAGCACATTTGGTTGAACATAGGTACGTAAGGCAGAAGATGGAGAGAGGTGAAGACTGAAGCGAAAGATCTACGTTCAACATTGGACAGACACAGGATAATGATGATGTAAACATTAAATTATTTGGTTCATTTGTAAAATACAAATAAAAAATACAATATATACAAAAGTGACATTAAGTACTATGAACCTCAACAGAAGGTCCCTCTTCAGCTCAGCATAATTATCCCTCAAAAGAAACTCATGTCCTCGAACACTTGTTGCGAAGTTAAACACTCCCGTCTCCCAAGAGGGGCGCCTCCAGGTTAGTTCCCTTAGGGAGACCTTCAACCATCCCTTATTCTCATATCGGGGACACACAAACCGATATTCATCAAAATTTCAGGATTCCCGAACACGCCACGCAACAGTCGGAAAAATGCATACTAAAATCCTTTTTGTATAACTCAATGTATCCCGATTACCCTGGGATGGAAGAAATAAAAGAAAAATCAGAAACAGACTTATACATTAAGCAAGGCTAGCGTTCAATGAGTTAAAAAAACCAAAAAATCTTGATTCAAAAAAATGTTAATTTAAAGCTCCAATGTATGGAACTTGCCAAAACATTTGTTTGGAGCATCTTATCTATGTTGATAAAAGCATGGTTCTTGTTATAGAGTACTCCCGTCTGAGCGCCTCTACAGTTCCTACCTTCAACCATCCCTTCCACAATGTCGTGAAGAAGACCATTAATATATCAATGCTAGAAGTAACTAAAAGATGCAAAAAGTTTTTATAGCGAAGACCACCTGGGATGGAAGAAGAAAAGAAAAATCAACATACGTAAGGAGGTTAGGCACCTAGTAAGTTCAATAAAAAAACAAAAATCTTGATTCAAAAATGTTTAAAGCTCCGTAAGCCCAAAACATTTGGATAAAACATCAATTTATCTATTCTCGGAATTTCATCATAAAAATGCTTCAACATAATTGTTAAAGAATATCTAAGTGAGCCCAATTTCAAAAAATTTAAATATTAAAAAATGCTTTGATAATGATAAATTTGCAAAAGTTATCTGAAGCTTCTGAAGCTTAAAAAGCTTAAAATTGTATCCATTATCAATCAACCTGAAAAATTTTAAGCCATTGTACCATTTAAAATAACTTTTCATCGACAATACATGTTTTGCGATAGCCCAAAGTTTTACAAAAACATCAAACAAACTGCACAATAAAAATTAAAAAAAAAAAAAATCATTTTTGACACTCGATACTCTACCGAATGCTCCAATGAACACAGTTTTTATTACATTGGCGATATTGCAAGCCCCGTCTCCTATATTTTTAGGAATGCTGCTAAAATGTTTGACTGTCATGTTACAGAACGAGATTCGAATCCCGATGAAACTCAAAAAACTATATACGAGTTTATTTGCCATGGACGCAACTGCAATGAATACATCAAATGCTACTGTAGCACGCTGTCTAACTTGTGTGAGAGTGATCTAGAAACTAAAATGCGATATCAATTTTAGATGCTTATATTTGTCCGGCCCCTTAGATTTTTTTTATTTAAACACATACAGGAGAATACCGACAGATGGTGATAGTAATTCTGAAGTCTCGACTGTGGAATTCTATGACTCTTACCATGGTGTACATAGATAGATACTGCATGTGGAGTGTTAATCCGCCAACATCATAGACAACAGCCCGAGATTCACGCATCATCCTATAGTATTACAGGAACTTACAACAAATGGGTGGTCTTCACGGGACGTTTTTTGTCTACCACCAATTTTAATTAATACGCTATGACTGGAATTTTACGGGTAAGGGATCAAATTCACACTAACCGGGGAAATTTAAGAGCTTATAAACCGATTGAAAATCTTTTTTTTTTTAATTCCGTTGGGGATCAAATCCACGACCTTTGGCTTGCAAAGTAAACGCTTTGACCATTGAGTTATGACCGCCTGCAAGAGAGATTGCGGGGCCTTGAAGAAAACCCAGTTAATGTTTATGCTCTCCTGCTATATCCAAAGACCATATTTGTATCTAGTGTTGTATAACTTCGGATTCACTATTATTTTAACAAATTTTGGTGTTTGGTCATAAATATTTTTAAAAAATGATTCACCAGCTGCTACTTAAGCGAATGATCCTGCTCCATGTGCCGAATAAGCTGCACATCTCAAGACCTAATGCTGGGCAACACACGGGCTATCGATATTGCCAGATACTGGGCAAAAATAATATGACGTCGCTGACACGAAAAGAAGACACGACAAAAGCATTATTGATCTACACATTTCTTTCAGACGCAGCGTCCGGTCGACCCAAATGAACGTCATAGATACATCTAAGCTGCTAAAACCCATTAACAGTACTCTTTAGCGTGTATTTGCATAAAAAACTTTACATATTGCGTTAACATCAAGTAAATAACCCATCCTATTGTCACCCCTGTAACGAACCCCCCGCAGTGCATTGTTCCACGCCACTGCCCTCCATTGACGGAAATCGCAGTGTTGTCCCGGCCCGATGACGATGGATAGCGATCGCATCGAGTTTGCTTTAACATGGGCGTAACATGTTTTCACTACCATAAATTCAACGAAATGGAAAACGTGCATCAGTCAAGTACTAAACTTTTACTATTAAAAACCTCTTACTGACTCGTTTGTCACTACCGCCAGTCTGTCAGAGTCTGCAAGGGACCTGTAAGAAACTTAAAAAGTTTCGTCCCTAACAGATGATCTAAGTTTGTCAATCTTTTATCTTAAATATATAACAACGTGCTTCTCGAGCATATCAAAAATCAATCTCGGGAGGAATAACCAAGTCTTTTTTTCCATCCATTGAACACTTATTGACGTGGAAAAAGACGAACTCCGTGGACTTTCATCTCACTCAAGTTTTTACCGGACATGGAATTTTCAGAGAATTACTAAAAAGATTTGGCCTCTCTTCTTGCAACGCATGTCCATGTGATCCAAGCATGCAACAGACTGTGAGACACTCTCTCATGGAGTGTATCATCTATGAGAACAGGAGACCCATTCTGTGTTGTCACCTGGGAGTCTCTACCATTATTTGGGAGGATTTTCCATAATTACTGCTTAGTTCTGACGGTCCCTTGCTGTTAAACTTCATCAGGGAAATCGTCGGGCCTTACAAAAGCGGTTAACGAGGCTTTATTTTTTTTTTTGGGGCCTTAGGCCCCCAGGCCGGTCACCTTGTACCTGCGCTCCTTGGGAGCACTTACCAAGGCATTGTTTTCAGAGTACATTCTCGTTATACAAGTAACTGGTTTTGGTGAGCAACACCATGTGTGATGGGTGTAAAAGTTAGTAGTTCAGACGTTAAAATTTGGACTTTTAGACTTCTTCGCCGAAGGACGCCGCGAATACAGAATATGCACGGTAGTTGGGCTCCGTAGATATGAGATCGATATATCCAACCGGTCCAGATTTCTGTTGGATTACGCTAAGGAGCCTTTGCCTCGCTAAATCTAATATTGGACAATGCCACAGAACGTGTTCAGCGTCCTGCAAGGGGCTGCCGCATGGGCAGTCTGGACTACCAACGAGGCTAAACTTGAAGAGTTTAGCCTTAAAATTTCCGTGCCCAGTCATGAATTCACTAGTCCAGTGGTTTGGAATAAGCCACGGCATCTCCACTCTATCGAGGACAGAAGGAAAGAAGGAATATGTGTGTCTACCCTTGAGCGAGGTCGACCATCTGCTCTGCCATGCGGCGATCGCCGTCAGGCTTACTTCTTTTCGGTTTTTTCGTGATCTTATTTTGGAGGATTGAGACAAGTGCCCCCGACCTTTGCAGGAGAAGCCACGTCTAAGCAACTACATAGCGGCGCTCACCTGCACTTGCAGATCCAACGGCAGCACCCCCGCAAGGATAATCAATGACTCGGTGGCAGAGGATCGATAGGCTTTAGTAAGTGAGAGAAGTGGGGTTCTTTGACCGCTCAAGAAAATGAGTCTAATGAAGAGTAGTCGAGTGCGCTCAACCCAGCACCGCGCCGCATATGTCACGGTGCTGAGAAAGATCGCATCATACACTGTTTTAAGGGCTCGAAATGTGAGTGCCCATGAATTTCCCGTAAGGCGAGAAATACAGAAGAAAGCCTTCCGTGCCTTATCTACAACATGGCGAGCGTGAGCGGCGTTAACGAGGCTGACACTGAATAGGCTCCTTCATTCTTTAACTATTTATCAGACGTATATTCTAACCTTGTGTGTAACTTGCAGGGTGCAATACGCAACTATATATTTTTTCTACATTTTTTTTAAGTGAAAAAAAGAAGAATCAAAAAAAAAGTGCTTCTCGACTAGTTCTTTGCTTCGTGACCTGATACCAATCCAATCACCACGCGTTTCGAAGGCGATCCTGGTGATATGGATTCGCCTTTGATTAACGGGGATGTCATTTTGAAATATTTAACTGTTGTTATTTAACTTTAAATCTCATTTTTGTAATAGCACAATGCAGGCGCATTAGTTAATTCTCGTAGATAAATTGGTAAGTAATCATAGACGTGTATCCACTTGGCATATATATTGTTAGCATTTGAGAATTCATCGCAGGAGACCAGAATCGCCACAGGATCGCAGGTACGCAAGCTCTACAAGAGTAATGTCCCGATGTCCGGCTAATTGTCACACGGACCGTGGGACCGCGCTATTCAGTACTTCCGCACTGAATCACCCAGATACCTGGAATCTCTATACACCGCCAGTTAACCGGCGATTCACCGGAACTGCAGTTAACTAATAGCCTACGGAATTGTCCTTTCCTTCGTGGAAATCTCTGAACTCTGAAATTAACTGAAATACGTTTAAATAAAGTAAAACATCAACCTTGGCAAGTTTAAACGTTCTTTAAACTCAAGCGAGTTCTTTTTGTGTCAAAAAATAATAATGATCTACATACTTCTTTTTTTAGGTAATCTTCATATTCATTCGTATTCAGGCCGGGTCAACATCAATGCGATCTTGCCGCCGTCGGCACACGACTGACTGGGAGCCGTGGTTGGTGACACCCAGCACCGCAATCGGCGATCTATATAGCTAGTCCTCCTAACGGCATTACAAAATGACAACACATGCGTGTTCGAAAATAAGAGACGAAAGATTGTATATCGAGGCTTTCGGTACCAGTCAGCAAGGGCTATATCATGCTGATGTCAGTTCACTTAATCTTTTTCTTTTCTAGTATCAAGGCTACTCAACGAACAACTCTTCTGAATATCCTCAATTGATCCCACCTTCATTTATTCATTGATAGCATAAACGTGGAGCGCTTTTAGATATTTTTACAGTGTTTAAATGTGTCGACTCAGAACGTGTATATTACATATTACCACTGAAACAATGAAAGAGTTGAAATAAAATTTAGTTTTTAATAAAAATCTACAAATTTTAAATGCAGGACAGAGTTATATTTTTTTATTTTCACCCTTAAAACTTCTTTTAATAAATATGAAAATTTTCCTAACCATAGTAAAGGTTAGAGAATAATATCTGTCCACTTTCTTACAACGCTCTAAGTGTGCACTCACGAAAATTCCTACTAAAGTTTAAAGTTAGACCAAAGAAAAACCCTTTACCTAACATTATTATCATATATATAAATTCATCAAGTTTTTTATTTTAGTTCCAAAAAAGTTGTTAAACTTAAAAATCTATAGGAAAGTTCATCTCATATTTATTTTAACAAATAACAATAGCTAGACCTTTTATTAAAAATGTTGATACTTCAACTTTTATTACATTACAACTTATTCTGATTACAACTTATCATTTATTAATTAGTTAGTTTATTACACTCTTTATGATCGAAAGGTGAGCACGTGATGATTATCGTCTACCACAATTACTTCGTACGAGCTATGCCTGTTTTTTTACGGGTGAGGAATCAATTTTAAAGAAACGGAAATATTTATAGAGCTTAACAGTTGATTACAAAAGATTTTTATCTACTGTACATCGAGGTTCAAACTCACGAGCTGAAGTATAAAAATGAATGCTTTATTTCAAAACTATATTTCCATATTTACCGACAAGTCTTGCTTATAAGTAAAAATACTTCAAAACAAAAATATTCATTTTAAAACTTTTAATGCTTAAAAATTATTATAAAAATAATTTACATACCAGTTTTGTTGGGAATTTAACCCGAAAATTCTCATATGGTCGGCAAGCGATATACCTGTACTTTATTACTTTTACTTACGAGTATATATAATCGTGTCGGAAACAACAGGGTCAGATCCTGTCTGCCCAGAAGTGGGCGACGTCGATGGCGTTACTTCTGGCCACCATCAGGTCTTCCTGGGTGCAGCCACTCGGGCACAGCGCACACTCCAGAAGGTGTGACAGGGTCTGCTCTACGCCGCAGTCACATTCAGTCGGTCCGCTGTAAAACTGCCAGGCCCTCATTTGTGTCCTCGTCTTGCATACTTACGAGTAATATGCAAGTATACCACCAAACTTACTTTCTATCTACGCAAGTAATTACGAAAAGAGAACCTAAACCAAATAAACAGCAAGAGTTTGATTAGTAACATTATCGGCTTAAGTATTGTATTAACTATTTTATTCAATTAATCATTTATTTATTTAAAGATTCCTGCAAAAAACGGAGAGGTTTAATTTGTGAGTAAAATAGCTTGCGAGACCTGCTGAAGGGTTAAAATGAAACGCGTTTTCATGTAAAGTGGCCGTGCATTTTTAAAACAAGTAAGTCCTTTAAGTGTGTTGGGACGCTTCTGAAAAACACTCTACATAACCACAACAAGCGGAATCGATTTTCAGCCGAAAATGAAAAACAAGCCTGACAGGGCAGAAAACAGGGCCGCAGAAAATTTGTTATCAACATTAAACACTTCAATTTTTTTGATAATTTAAAATTTCACATTGATTATTTTTTTGTTTTTTTATCCCTTTATTTACTGAATTATGTAGTATTTACTTTACTGTTTATTTTTATACGTAAAAGTGTTGATAGGATATAGAGAAAAATGAAGATAAAACATATTTCTTTTCTACAATAAGCATTTATTTCATAGTTTTATAAATCCGACTTATCTTTTATTGTAAGTCCGGTTAGGGCACAACTGCAGCAAAATCGATGAGCAATATTGGATATTGTGGTATGGGACTTATAAGTCCCGTCAGTAAATAAAGGGTTAAGCATTTAATTTGCATCGAGCGCCTTGTGCAATGATACATATTGATAATATAAAAACGTCTAAATACTCAAGTCAGTGGGTGGAATATATAATTGTGTCGGAAACAACAGGGTCAGATCCTGTGTGCGCAGATGTGGGCGACGTTGATGGCGATACTCTCGGCCATCATCAGGTCTTCCTGGGTACAGTTACTCGGACACAGCGCACACTTCAGATGGTGAGACATTGTCTGCTCCACGCCGCAGTCACATTCAGCCGGTCCGCTGTAAAACTGCCAGGCTTTCATTTTGTATCCACGTCTTGCATACTCCGGTCCGAAGTTTGTTAAGGGACCTCCATTTATTCCACCCCTGGTCATGACCAGGGTCTATGTACAATAATATCCGTATTGATAATACAAAATCGTCTAAATTCATAAGTTGGTAGGTGGAAGCAATTGGTAAATAAGCCAATGCTGTGTATAAAATAGAACAGGAGTACAAACTTCATAGTTAGAATCCCAGTATCTTTTTCTCTAATATCGATGCCAAAATAAAATTTAAGATAAAATAGATTTCTTTATTTGTATATTACTTTGTTAAGAATTTAAAAGTTATAAATAACAGTATAACAGTATATTGGCCGGCGGTCATAGCTCAATGGTCAAAGCGTTTGCTTTGCAAGCCAAAGGTCGTGGGTTCGATCCCCGACATAGATAAAAAAAAAGGATTTTTAATCGATTTCTGAGCTCTAAAATACCCCGGTTGGTGTGAATTTGATCCATCACCCGTAAAATGTCAGTCATAGCCTATTAATTAAAATTGGTGGTAGACGAAAGTCGTCCCGTGAAGACCACCCATTCATAGTAAATTCCTGTAATAATAAAGGATGATGCGTGAATCTCGGGCTGTAGTCTATGTCATTGGCGGATCAACACTCCACATCCAGCGTTTAGCCATATACACTATGGTAAGCGTCATAGAATTCCACAGAGGAGACTTCAGAATTACTATTACCATCTGTCGGTATTCTCCTGTATGTGCTTACATAAAAAAACGTATAAAACGTTAAAAGCAGATCAAAATACTTAAACTATTTACTGACAATGCTTCGTCACTACAATATAAATAATTATGCTTAAGTCAATTTCCATTCAATGTTATCAAAATAAATAATTTATTTTATTCATATTTGGGTTAAACCACGCCTTAGCACAAAATGCATCGGATACTATAGCTACCTTTCTTCAAACACCATGACTTCTGCTCTAGAGGTTACTGGGAACCAAATATGATCCTCAAAATACTTCAAGAGACAGAACGACAATTTGTGGTGACCATATGTTCCAAATATGAAACGGATATGTAATATTGAAGAAGATTGGACAAATTCTATAATGTCAGTCACTTTAACCTTAATAATATTTTCGTGAGATTTTTAAATGACGATTTATAAATTTGTCGAATGACAAAATTATTACTTTCATACAGTTAAGGGCAAACAAATCCTAAGTGATTATGGAATAAAGAAAGACAATTGTAAAAAATTTAAATAAAATTTTAAAATCCTGATGCGGCTCTGGCGGGAAGTATGCCCCGCTTTTGGTAAAAGGTATCTGTGATATGCGATAAAACGTAATTAAAAATTTCCCATCAACTCATTTGAGCGTTTATCGGCAGGGCCGGGCTGGAGCAGCGGAATATTCGTTAATTCGTTAAACACGCCGCCGTGAGAGCCTCATTGGGGAAATTAGGCTTTTGCCGAGTCTTCTTATAAAGCTTCAATCAGGCTTTTGAAAGCTCGTGGCGTGAAACAACATAACGCTGAAACTACTGTGCAGTAATATAAAAATATTTTCGAGTATATACATTAGGAACTGATAAAGCCTTCATTGAAGAAAACTGTAGTCTTCAGCAAGTGATAGAACAGCGCTCAGTGTGATTCGTGTTTAAAAAATGTATAAACATTTTAATATTTAATAAAACTGTATAAAAGTTTCTAAAATGGACCTTCTTTAGGCATAGTAGGACAAATGTACTTTTAGGTTTTATGAAACTCTCAATGGAATTCAAATTAACAGTCTATGTGCATGTATTGCGTGTGCTGTGTTAATATGTAGCATATAAAGCAAGTTTACGCTTCAATATTATAATTCTATCATCAAAACATGTATAAATCTTTGGTATGTATAACAAGAACTATCTTATCCTTACGAATTTCCAGCACTGAGTTCAGTCAGTTGCCGTCGTCCATACCTTGTCCCAGACATCGTTACACCCGATGATCCATTTTTAATATGACTATAAATCATCACAAGGAGCAACAGCAGAGACTCATCTATATCCGATAACTCAATACTTTAACATCCCCCATTTATCAAAGCGACCCCGCTTCGATCATTATCGGTACGCGTGGTGAAGGGATGAGAAGCAAGTCTCCAAATCAAAGAATTTATCAAGAAGCACATTAAGATAAACGACTGACAAACTTGGGTCATCTGCCCTGGACAGAACTTTCTGAGTTCCTCACAGGTCCCGCGCCAACTCCGACTGAGACCGCTTTACCTGACAGGACTAGTCAAACAAATAAAATGGCGATGCAAGTGCCATGTCTTATTAATAAAAAAAATATATCTGCATCTCCGATGAGCGAACAAAAATAATAGACACAAGATCGTCTATTGAGGCACCAGCCAACAAGGGTTATATTGAGCTGATATCAACTAATATAAGAATCCATACTGTATGGCTCCAATACATATGTTCTACTTCGTAGTAGTATCAATCCGGCAGATTGGTTTGCAGCAACAAAATCTTGCATCTCGATCTCCAATCCTCTCAATCCTCTTCAGTCCTCTTCAGCTCAGCATAAGTGCTACAACTCATGTCCTCGAACACTTGCTGCAAATACTCCCGTCTACGGCGCCCTATACAAATTCTTCCCTCAACCATCCCTTTCACAATGTCGTGAAGAAGACTATCGAGGCACATTATGTGACCGATCCATCGGGCTCGCCTCTCTGAGATGGTTCTTACTAGGTGCCTATCTTCCTTGATTATGCTGAGAACCTCATTGTTCATGATGTGGTCTCTTCAGGAAATTCCGAGAATTCTTCTGTATGACCACATTTCAAAGGACTTTAATATTTTTTTGTCACTTTCAGATAAGCACCATGTCTCACAACTGTACATCAAGATGCTCCATACAAAAGTTAAAAATTGTAAATTGGATTTACCGGCTTTTTGATATGAAGAGTTGCGATGAAATAAAGGTTTTGTATTGAAGTTTTCAGCCGCCACCTTTACTACTTAATATCCTGGGCCGTCTTCGGTAATTGTTTTCCTCAATTTAAAATGGCTATGGTTAATGAGCTCCGGCTTGGAAACGACTTTCATAATTATTTTCAAAATGATGTATATCCTGCGTTATAATTATAATCATCGAGGAAATTTCCCGCAAGAATAATTAATTCTTTAATACTTTTCAAAATTGTGATTTTCCATTTTACAACTTTAGTAAATCTGAGATCGTATTTTAATATTTTTACTCTAAATAATAATAACTGAATCGTCGCAAGTATATTAAAAATCTACCTGAAAAGGGGCTAATTGTAATTTTCAATATTAAAAACTCAAAATTCAAGTAATTGATTATGAATCAGTTTACAAGCCTTTATGTTGGTTTAGCTCATTTTTATAAAGCTTAAGGTTAAATAAAGATCAATCTTTTGTTTTATCTCACTATTTCTGATATCAAACTCATTCACAATTGAAACTGATATCAGCTTGATATAGCTCTTTTAGGCTGATGCCGTAAAGCCTCGATAAACGATCTTTTTTCTCTTATTTTTGATCGCTCAGGCTGACATGCACATCTAATGATGTTAGTTTTGATTAAATAATATTACATTGCGCTTGCATTAGGCATTTTATTTGTTATGACAGTCGCTTGGTGAAACTGTCATCTTTAATTTGCTTTTTGCCGCGATTGTTGGCGGCGCTGGACGTCACAGGTTCCGGCAGTTGTCTGTTTGACTTTAATAAAAATAAATGCGAATTGTGCTTCAAAAACAATTTCTTTGTGTTGTTAATCTGCTCTTGCATCCTTCTCACGAGGCCACGTGACGAACCCGCGACTTAAAGACGGGGGGGATGTCAATAGGTTGGGCTTTATTGCACCTTAACATCGTTTGTATCATCCGATTATCTTAAAAATTCCGATTAACAAATCACACATAATATGCCTATCGCCTTGAAGTTTACTAGAACCTTATATGTTCCCAAGTGGTCTTTCAGGTGCAAACATACCATGGGACAAGGCACGAATAGTAAAATCAACTGACAAAACTGAGTGGCAGAACTTTGTGATGACCATATGTTCCAGATATGGTAAATAAAATAATGACTGCTCAAGATTCTTATCTCTTTCACGGGTTGGCCACAATTGTTTATAGGGGACTCCCACTGGACTTATCAGTTAGCAGCTGATTATAATCTGAATGCGGGTGTGAGGCGGGTAAAGTCCAGCTCCGGTTTTCATTCGTAATGATAGATATTTTAATTTTCATAGAAAAATTCACGTCATACATTTTATAAGGACATGTTTTTTTTATCTTTTTTAGATTTGTAGGACCCTTTTAATCGAAACGTCCTCCTGTCGGACCCGTGTCTAGTAGAGCCCTTTTGAACATTACTTACACCCTACCTACTTGATAAAAAAAAGCAATATACGAGAATAATTATTTTCAATTAAAATATACGAAAAAATATCAGCGCTGTGCGGGTTGTTGTTGTTGTTGTTGTTGTTTTGAAATGCGGTTTGAAAAACAAGATAACGTGTCGAAAAAAAATGTTTTTTTTTTTCAAATTTCGAAATGTTCTTTTTGCGCTTCGTTTTTTTGTAAGCACGTTAAAATAACTGTGTTACAACAAAATTTCAACTGCTCACTGTATTAAAAACAATACAATTTAAAAAGAATAATTATAAAAACATTGAATATTTATAATAAGCAGATCGCTGATTGTTAGCAGTCGCAAATTCGAAACCAGTGCAAAGTCGTCATTTTCTTTGTATAATTAAGATTTGAAATTTTGTAATTAGGTGATTTGAATGATTTTTTTATTTATTGTGTAACGCTTATCAATGTTGATTTTGAGTTTAGCCGTGTGTGGCGTATAACTAATTTCCAATATTTCGACCGCCACTGCAGGTGTCTTCTTCACGGTTGATGACTTAGTGATGAGTTGGTGTCTGGAAGTAATTTAGCCGTCAGCCTAAAGTATCTACCACGAGCGTCATGTCGGAGAATCGTGTACGGTGGGAGTATGTGCTAGAGGTGCAAGCCATGCTGTTTTGAGAATCAAACCGTCATCTTTGTTGATGTTGATAGATATCTATTCATTTCAATGGCTTACGAGCCGTGTATGTTTCCCTTGCGTTCGAGCCACAATTTCGGGTTCGAATGAATATTAAAAAAAAAACGATTTT
Source organism: Glossosoma conforme (assembly GCA_022606575.1). NCBI lineage: Eukaryota > Metazoa > Arthropoda > Insecta > Trichoptera > Glossosomatidae > Glossosoma > Glossosoma conforme. The sequence continues at coordinate 1,099,223 of JAGTXR010000047.1, forward strand.
GAAACTCGTGCTTTATCCATTGCACTTCTACAACCTTCATGCTGGCTACGATACGCGGACAATACATTCTTGGTATGGTCTATATAACATTAAAAATAAGTTAATAATTTAATGTTTGTGTTGAATCAATTCACTCGACTGATCCATTTTTTTTTCTTTCCAAATCCGTTACTGTAACATACGTTCACAAGTTACACCCATCTGTATTATATTCTTACCATTTTCTAAGCCTCGATTTAAGGCATCTTTGTACCCAAAAGTCTAACTGGGAACATATAATTTCTGATGGCCTCTAAGGCAAGAGACCGGGAACTTGAAGAACGGTAGTTATGGTATTGTGGTCTTTGGGCTTAGCCGTGTGTGGCAAATTCTCTCGTGACAATATTTCGGCCGCCATTTCAGGCGTCTTCACGACTTTTTATCAACCCTGAAGAAGATCCCTGGCCATCGAAATATTGGTACGAGAGAATTCGCCATACACGGCTCAACTCAATAGCCCCAATACCAAGTGTGGCCGAGAAAACCTAAGAAGTTAGTTGCAGTATCCGAAGAATATTTTTGGGTATTTTTCTTCATCTTTAAATAAAGTCGATGATTTTCCCAATGCTCCCAAGATCTAGAATATACTGATTTTAAGGGAAAGCTCAACCCAAACAATGACACACAGTAAGCAACAGGTGGTACCCATCTAAATTTTAATTCCTCTTCCAATGTTGCTTGGCTTCGGTGATTTAATAAAAACTGCACACACCATGTGCTTTTGTTGTTGATCTAATTAACACAATTAAAACTATAAAATTCCTCTAGGAATTAGTTGATCAAATATTAAAAAATATTATCATATCAGTATTTGTACAGCACTTTTTTATAACCATTTGGTCATTCCAAAAGCGCTTCTTTGCCTCTCTAAGTAAAAAATTGGATCTTGAGCCTGCTTCTGAAAGATGTCAGGCCATGATGAGTTCCAGGCTATTGATGACACGTAGCACGATTGCCAAAGACCGTTCTAGGACTACCTCCCGTCAGCTGCAGGGTGCTTCTATTTGCTATGGCTGATCTGAGTGTCTCTCCACGCGCGCTTATCTCCAAAGGCATGGTCAGTTCTGTCAAATAGCCCGGTGCAGTTCCGTTGAGTGCCTTACAAGCTAAGAGGCATAGTTTGTAGTGGATTCTTGCCGGAACTCACAAAAAATGCAGTCAATGTAGTATCGGAGTATAAAAACTATTATATACTCATAAAAGAAATTATTTAACAACTTCTACAACTTTAATTTAAAACATGAGTTGAAGATTCTTCTTAATTTACGTAAATTCATACAATAACCTTTCGCATATAAATTTGTATAAGAAGTGAAAACGTCATCGTAAAAAATATTTTCTGTGTTTTTTATCAATAAATAAAAAGCCACATTGCGTTTCGCAAAAACATGTCAAAAATAAACTGTTTTAAATTCTGGATGTAAACTGTATCAGGTAAAATGAAATCATTTAAACGGGGAATTTACAGGTGCTGTTATTCAAATGACGTGTAAAAAATAATGGAAAAATTCAAATTGTGCTGGGAATACGTAAAACTGCCATTTAAGTAATGTTTTTGTCTTTTTTCGTATGACAAATGCTGATGGCCAATTTCGTGACGCTCCGTTACTCTCATTTTGGTTCAAATTAAATAATCTTTTATATTTGTTCATACATAGGCAGACAAATGGTAAGTAAATCAACTCATTAGACAATCGTAATGAAAACCTCGATATACAATCTTTCGTCTTTTTTTTCTGATGGCTTGTCAGACATGAATGTGTCCGCCATATTGGCATTTTGGACAAGTCCGGTCATAGTTATACAGACCACCGCTTGTGGCGCTGGGCGACAGCCCATCCCGAGCGCGGAGCTAGTATTGTGGCTCGGCTTAATGCTGTGACTAGGTCCAGGCCAAAAATTTGTAAAATCTTATCGTAAATATATGTCAATGTGCTTCTGAAAATGTCTGTGTTATCAATCTGCTTCTAATACTGCGATCACGCGACGGAATAACTACCGTTTGAGAGAGAGGAGGATGTTATTAAGTTATTCAAACTTTTTTATTTCTATTGTATACCGCTATTATTTACTTAAAAATTATTAAGTTAAACTTTTTAACAAAAGTTAATCGACTCTTTATAAAGTAGTTTTTAAAAAGTTGATTACTCTACAATACGAGTAGCTTGAAACAAAACAACCTCCTACTCAAACATGTAGCAAATTATACAATAACTTTAAAATATTCCTAATAAATTGATACATACATACAAATTAATATCAAATATCATTGTTTATGGTATTTCACTCATCAATTTCAGAGAAAAAGAAATGGCAAATTGTTGTATGCAGCACTTTCAATTAATACGCTTTGACTGACATTTTACGGGTGACGGATCAAATTCACACCAACCGCGGTACTTTAGAGCTCAGAAATCGATTAAAAAATCAATCTCCGTTGGTGATCGTACCCACAACCTTTGACTTGCAAAACAAACGCTTTGACTATTGAGCTATACCCGCAATAGTCTAACCCGCGTAAGTGTTCGTATGCTCTTCCAGCGATTGTGTTTCTTCCTTCCTACAATCTGCATCTCTTTATGAACCCACATATAAGCACGAAGACATCACACGTTTTCTGCATGCAGCATTCAGCCTCTTTAGCTAAGCGTCATAGAGTGTACTGGTTTTGACTAGCTGTGATTACATGTAAAAGTGGTTGCTTAATGTACATCTCAATCTTCTTCTTCGTAGTATCAATCCGGTGGATTGGTTTGCAGCAACAGAATCTTGCATCTCGATCTCCATTCCTCTCGGTCCTCCGCAACCTTTTCAGCTCAGCATAAGCGCTAAAATTCATGTCCTCGAATACTTGCTGTAAATACTACCGTCTAGGGCGCCCTGTACAGTTTCTACCCTCAACCATCCCCTCCACAATATCGTGAAGAAGACCATCGTGTCGCATGATGTGACCAATCCATCGGGCTCGCCTCTCTGAGATGGTTCTTATTAGGTGCCTCAATAAGCCTCAACAAATAATGTTTTCGATAATAATTCATTTAAATTCTCTGCATTAAACAAATATGAAACATTTTCTAACAAACACTTCAGTATACAAAGCAATTGCGAGCTTTTGAATGAAAGCTCAAATTCATCACGATCACTTTTACTACGGCCGGACACTCGCCCGACCGTGCAAAGCCGGGCGCTTAATATTCCAGCCCAGTGCCTGAGATAAGCAGAGCAGCGACGGTCAAACACGCCACTAACCAAGCAAGAGCAAAAGCTTCCTGGCCAAAAGCTCACTTTGGCGGTGAGCTTAAAGCACCAATATATAAACACAACGATAATACTTTTTTTCATACAAACTTTATGCTATGAAACACTAAAAGAATGTAATTATGATACTTTTAATTTTATACATAATTTTTTTTTTATGTAAAAGCATGCAGAAGAATACCAACAGATAGTGATTCTGGAGTCTCATCTGAGGAATTCTATGTCGCTTTGCATATTGCATATGGCTAATCGCTGCATATGGAGTATTGATCCTTCAACTTCATAGAATATATACCAACATTCTCGCATCGTCTTTATTATTACAGGAATTCACTATGAATTAGTGATCTTCATGGTACGACTTTCATTTACCACTAATTTTGATTGATAGACTGTCGAATATTGGTTGAAGGAAGTTCAGTACACACGGCTCAACCCAAAAGCCACAATATCAAATCTGGCCGTGAAAACCTAAGAAGTTATGTAGAATTGATATATTAAAAAAAAAAACAGTTTTATACTGACATCAGCATGATATAGCCATTGCTGACTGGTACCGAAAACTTTGATACACAATAATTCGTCTCTTATTACTGTTCACTTGTCGTACATGTATTTGTCGGAATATTGGCATTCTGGAGAATACCGGTCATGGGGGTCAGACGTTCGTTATGAACATGGCTGCTGTAATCGGTGCGCCATTGATTCTATGTGACAGCCTATTATAGCGCGTTTAGTCTTCAGTCAAGTCCCGTTTGACCATGGCAAAAGTAACGTCACGTTACGGTCGAGCGGGGAAACCAAGTCTTTATCGAAAATATATGTCAATGTACTTCGGAAAAAATGAGTTGTTAATCTGCTCCTCATACTTCAACCACGCGATCCAATAATTATCCCGTTACGTGGAGTCGTTTTCTCCCGTAGAGATGAGTATATCAATACAATTAGACAAAATAAGTGATACGTGAAAACCATCTTTTTATGGTGATCTTTTATATTTTAGTAAGTAAATCTGCGAGATAAATTTAAAACCGTTTATTATCTAAGTTATTTCTACGTGTTATTTCAACCTACGACGTTCTTCTTATCAATTTCACGTAAAATAATGAAAACTGATAACCAAAAGAACGCTTTCCGTTGATGACCGTTCAAATCACTTTACATACCGGAAGCTGATATTGGATCGTTTCAGCGTGAAGTCTTGCAGTAAGATTTCCGCGATGCATTTCAGTGGTTTCACAGCATGAAACGTAAAGGCTTTCTATGTCTTTCGATCTATTTTTACGATAGCCAAACGTTTTTAAGATTCTTCACTGGAGGAACATTTTTGTACATTGCTAATATACATTCACATCATTAAGTTTTATGAGCTCTCAATATTTATTATTATTATTATTATATTAGTATTTGTATAGCGCTCTTTTATGACCGAATGATCATTCCAAAAGCGCTTCTTTGCCTCTCTGAGTAAAAAGGTGGGTCTTGAGTCTGCTTCTGAAGGATGCCTCCGCCTTAAGCTCTCTTATGCTTTCCGGTAGTGAGTTCCAGGCCATTGGTGCAGCGTAGCTGAAAGCCCGATTGCCAAAGACCGTGCTAGGACTACCTCCCGTCAGCTGCAGGGTGCTTCTATTTACTCTAGCCGATCTGAGTGTCTCTCCACGCGCGCTTATTTCTGAAGGCTTGATAAGTTCTGTCAGATAGCCCGGTGCAGTTCCGTTGAGTGCCTTGTAAGCTAAGAGGCATAATTTATACTGGATTCTAGCCGAAACTCTCAACCAGTGCAGTCGGTGTAGTATTGGAGTAATTTGACAGAATTTGGGCACGTTGTAGACTTTATGTACATATTTACTATTTAATTAACGATTATGTATACACACATTGACATTTTACATGAAAAAATAATCATAACACCAAAGCAAATATATAAAAATATATTCAATTCATGTTATACTCGTTAATACTACTTTCAATTAAATTTCTTTATTTTGCTCTTCTCCGCTTCATATCTGATGTATACGATGATATAAAATATAAACACATACAAATCGATGATGCATAATTTCCTGGACCTATGACGTTGGCAGATCAACATTTAATATGCCGCGCCTTACCTGTAAAATGGTTAGCGTCATAAAATTCACAAATGATATATCTACAACACCATCTTTTGGTATTCTACTGTATTTGTTTACGTTTCAAAAAAGAATATATAAAGTTATTGTACAACAAATAAACACCACACAGTTCTGTCAATTGCCACATGAGAATGTATATATGATAATGAAATCCTTCAAAACGACAGGTTTTTTATGTAATCGCATGCAGGAGAGCACAGCTGGTCAAGACCAGTGCTTACTATGACGCTCAGCCAAGGAGGCTGGACACTGCATGCGGGAAACATGTGTTGTATTCTTGTTTCTGGCTTGGCCAGGGAGGCTAGACGCTCTATGGAGGAAATGTGTGTTGTATTCGTGTTTGTGTGTGGGTTGGAGAGATTGCAAGTGTATATTTATCTGTTTCTTGAAGAGATCCAGATTGTAGGAAAGAGGAAACACAGACGCTGGAAGAGCATTCCAAAGTGTACCAATGGCCTTAAGGAAGGAACTTTGAAAACTGCCAGTTCTTGGTCGACACACATTAACCGTGTAAAGATGTTCGGTTTGATGATTGTGGGTGGGTGCAGGAGGAATTAGTTCTTTAAGTTCTGAAGAGCAGCGACCGTGGTAATTACAGTAGAAAAGACTAAGTGAACCAATCTTACGCCTGTGTTCCATTGATTGCAGGTTAGACGTAAGAGTGTCATTGTTTATCAAACGAATTGCTCTTTTTTGAACTAAGTCAATTAAGCTTAGAAGGTATTTTGGGGCACCAGTCCGAAGGTGAACGCCGTATTCAAGGATAGGACGGATTTGTCCTTTATATAGAAGAATAAATTGTTTATCATTGAAATACCTATGTGATCTAACCGCGACTAAACCTAACCGATCATACGCGGTAAACTATCTTAAAAGAAAAAACTATCTCATTGTGATCTATCTAAGATTCTAAGATAAATCCCGTTTTATTTTTGCCTAACTTTGTTTACAAATAAAACTCATAATATTTTTATTTTATGAATATTTATAAAGATTTTTCTTAAAATACTCGGCCTGTGTGCATAAAACAATATATTATGCACATCTAAGTGTATTCCGGAAATTCATATAACGTAGAGTTTTGAAGAAGAACTGCAGTTAATGGTACTGGGAAAAGACAAATCAATTAATAATTCTTAGAGTGTAATTGGCAGCTTCAATCACAATATAAATTCTGTTGACAATATTTATTGTGACATTATTTTACTTTCATGGGTTAATTGCCGTAACCCAGTTTCTTCAATTGATTCTTAGTAATTTCAGTTCATTAGAAATAATCAAAGACTAGAATTATTTTCCTGAACAATTATATTAAAAATAAAAATATATATATACGAGGGTTATCCGTAAGATAAGGTTCCCAGTGATTTTTCACAGTGTAATACATGTTTAATTCTATGAATGCGTACATTTTTGGAAAGTTCACACATTTATCTATTTTTCTACATAATCGCTACTGAGGTCAATACATTTTTGCATGCGGTAAACGAGCTTTTCAATGACCGGGTCAAAAAAATCTGCCGCCGATACCCGAGAACCGCTTCTTCCAGCTCTTCTCTATTACCGAAATGCGTTCCTCCCAGGTGTATCGTATTATACAGTGGTGCCTCACACAACGAACTTAATTCGTTCCAGGAGCAAGTTCGTTATGCGAAAAGTTCGTTATGTGAAACGCGTTTTCCCATAACAATACATGTTAAAAAAAAAAATCGTTCTGTAGCATAAAATATGGTAAGATGACATAAAAAAAGATAAATTTTTTGTTATTATTTTTATTTAGATACATCTAAAAAACATAATGAAAAAACACACATTTTTTAATTTTAAGAAATAATCGAATCTTGCACATCTTCATCCATTTTCCGCTTTTGGCCGATGGTGCAGTGAAAAACCTGTCCAAAGTCGTTTGTTTCTCTCTTTTCTTCAACATCTGCCGGAAATAACGGACAAGAGTATCGGAGTACAGGTCGTTGATCCTGTTTGCTTCAGTGGAATCCGGATAGTGGGCATTGGTAAACTCCTGAACTGCTTTCCATTTGACCAGGATGTTCTTGATGTCAGCAGTTTGAATTGGTTGATTGTTTGATTGTTGCTCCTCGTTATCAGATGACGCTTCCCTTTGAGCATTGTCCTGTTGTTGGGCCAGAAGTGTTTGGAGCTCTTCAGTTGTCAGCTCTTCTTTGTGTTCCTCAATAAGCTCCTCTACATCCTCTTCCTCTACCTCTAATTCCAACCTTTGGGCCACTGTGATGATGTCCTTCACCACTTCTGTGTCACCAACTACTGCTTCTTCCTGAATCCACGAAGGCACAAGCATCTTCCAAGCAGAAATGAGGGTCCAAATGGTGAAAATGGTGGTTTTGTTGAGGCCAAACTCTTTGACGAGGTCACACTGTTTTACCCCACATTCACTCCTTCTAATTATTTCCTGTTTCATTTCAAGAGAAATCACCTTCCTGCTTTTTTTAGAACCCATCATATAAAAAAAATGTTGAGTTTATCTTAAAAGGACGACTGCCGTGATACGTGTGCGATTTAATTCGTAATGAAGAACGATTGCTGCGATACGTGCGTAAGTTAAGCGTACTACGCAGTGACTAACGAGTCTAACGACTGCCTGCGTGGGAGGATGCAATTAATCGGCAGTGATCGTAGAAGATCGGGCGACTTCGTTGTAATGATGAACGATTGCTGCGACACGTGCGTAAGTTAAGCGTACTGCTCAGTGACTAACGACTGCCTGCGCGGAAGGATGCAATAAATCGGCAGTGATCGTGTGAAGTGGGCGACTTCGTTGTGTGAAGCGAAGTTCGTTGTGTGAAGCGAAGTTCGTTGTATGAATCGTGAAATGAACGAAAAGGAAGTTCGTTGTGTGCAGCGTTCGCTGTGCGAGGCGTTCGTTATGCGAGGCACCACTGTATATATAATTCAAATTAAACTTCATTAAAATAGCATAATTTTAAGTCAAAATTCCATTGATAAATAAAGTTTTATATGCATCCAATATTTAGAGCATGTGATAGGCAAAGTTTTACGCCACATATTATTACTATTAGATCCCACTGTAAATGTCTTGTCTCAAATATTTTCTGCACCTGGAGGTCTACCTGGAAGTATATACGGATCCAAAACTTTTTTTTGATGTAAGCACATACAGGAGAATACAGACAGATGGTAATAGTAAAATTAATGGTTGATCTTCACGGAACGACTTTCGTCTACCACCAATTTTAATTTATAGGTTATGACTGGGCAGGGATCAAAATCACACTTACCGAGGGTATTTAAGAGCTCAGAAATCAATTAAAAATCTCTTTTCTTTAACTCCGACGGAGATTGAACCCACGACCTTTGGCTTGCAAAGCAAACGCTTTGACCATTGAACTATACCCGCCGGCAACTTATGTATATACTAGTATTTTCCACAAATGCTAACTCCCAGGTCTGTCAATTATCATTGTCTACATATTGTCCAAGGACATTTGTGCACCATGGGAAAACTGGTTGAGGGATAATTGGTTGGCGTCGTCTATCTGATAAGCATCGGGACCTTCTGTTGCTTGTCTTTATTGCTTTGTTCATAGTCCTTAATGATAAGTACCTATATATTGTATTTTTTATTTTTATTTTTATTTTTATTGTACTTCAGAAATGAATTGAGTTAATATAATTTGTAATGTTTCTGAAAGGAAAAAATAAACAAAAATTGAAACAGAATTGAAACCAAATTGAAATGATTTTAATATTTATTTTAAATAATTAATAAACTTTAATCGATAAGCAAAAGCTTATTTTTCCGCGTCAAATATTTCATAACTTCGGAGATCAAACAATAATCAGGGTTATAATGTTCTTTGGTCGTTACTTAAAATTTAAGCTGTTATTACTCATATTGTGGAAAGATATTTACTTCATATGTCTACCTGTATACTCGTGACCCGTTGCAAACAATAATGAAATGCACAAAGATGGTAGTCTTTTATCTTACTTCCGTATTTGATATCACGAAATGTTCCTCTGTTGTTGATAAGTTTCCTGAAAGGATGCCACCATGCCGTTGAAAGGTTCCAACTTAGGAGGGCATCTCTAACTGTACACCCGCATAGTTATTAAGAAAGGTTGAGATAACTGAAAACAATTAGTTTGCCGTTTGCACGTCATCTTTTATCGCATTACATCATAATGTGAATAACTGCAGATGTCTCCCGCATGATTAATAACTTTACGTTAAAAACTTTCTTTACATACAAAATATTGGGGTGCACTGTAAGCAAATTAGATCACGAACAAGAATATTCATTTAGTGTGAATTTGATTGAAACCTGTTAAATCTAAGGCATTTACATAAAATTCATTACAAAAAATCATGTAATAAAGATACTCGTAGAGCAATGTTAGAATAAGGAATTTCCATTTACATCAAACAAGTAAGTGATAGATTTGCTTGACTTTGAAAATTATAAATTCTCTGCTAACCGATAGGCCGCCCGCCGGAGACGTGTGTTACGTGTGTTACGTGTCTTCTCTACGACCGACCAAGATAAAACTTCCTAATAATAACCTATTTTTATTCTAAAAATCACCTCTGGATGTTGCTAATAAATAGAATTTCGTTAATCATTCAACTCAAATCTAACGTAAGTATTCTGTTAATCCTTCAACCTTTAACCCTTTCATTACGGCTCGGTGGAATACAAAGTATACTGTAAATAATAAAAGAAGTATTTGAAGCATAAATGTACTTATCTGATCTATTTTTATACATCACATCGGTTCTTGTCTCCTTTAGCTATCAGATGATGCATAAAAAACTATTCTAAGAAAGTATCAAAACGATATATCACGGCTAGCAATGTCAACGGTAGGGGAATCTTACACGCCATATATCGGGTACCGATGCGAACAGGTTAATCATATATGAGTTAGTAAGCTATTCAAATAGATTAATCAAGCAAATTATTTACTAATTTGTCAAGTTCATATGACAAACTTTCGCTCTGGAATATTTCTTCTATAATAGTTTGTCGTCGAATATTCTGTCTACCTTTTCAAAAATTATGTTTGGACTAGTATTTAAATTTTATCATACAATACATTCGGTAATGAAAGAAGGATGCCTACAACTAGAAATTATTTTTCAAATGCCGCAAGAGATTTGAATGTAGAGTATTGTTTTTTCAAACCTTAATTGGTAAACCTGCAAAATTATAATTGTAATTGAATTGAAATGAAAATATTTATAAATTAATAACCAATTAAACAACTGCTTATCACAAAAAAATACCATAACATTGCACTCATAAAAGCTTTGGAAACGCTTTCTTTATAAACAGTTTACTACAAAAATATATAAGCTATCAAAATGATTTATCAATTTCTGAGAGCATAAATGTTATGTTTCAAATTTAAAAACCTTTTTAAAATTTGATTATGTACAATTAACAAATTAAGGAAGAACGACTTCACGTCGCCAGGGTAATTATCGGGTCTCATGGAGACGGATTGAGGAGCAGATTAACAACACAAAGAACTTGTTTTTGAAGCTCAATTCGCATTTATTTTGTACAAAGACTTGATTTCCCCGTTTGACCGTAACATGACGTTACTTCCATTTTGGTCGAACGGGGCCTAACTGACGACTGCCGGAACAATGTCACATGCAGCGCCACCAAGAGAATCATGGCAAAAAAAAACAAATTAAAGATGACAGTTGAACCAACATATATAATGGAGCAACTGTCATAACAAATGAAATGGCTTATGCAAAACGCCGTGTTATTTTATATATAATTAAGACTAACATTATTATATGTGCATGTCAGGCGAGCGAACAAAAATAAGAGAACAACGATCGTTTTTCGAGATTTTTCAGCATCAGCCTAAAAAATATATATCACTTTTATCTACAATAAATAATCTTTGAATTTTTAAATTATTGTTCTTGTATTTTGTGCTACGTTATTTATATAATACATTATATCCGTTTTCCGTAAATTAAGTATAATATTAATCATTACGAGCTTTCAAACATCTCCGAGCTGAAACTGAACAATAGCCGGACTTAACTGAAAGTGCATAAAGTTAGAACCATCTTCGGAAGGTGCAGTTGCGGAAGATGCATCCTCACACCATCGCAAAACCCGACAAAGAGAATCCGCCAAGCTGTCTTCCTTATCCGTTGCATTAAACCAGGACTTAAAATTTGATGGCGCACACGTCTACTGAATAAAGACTTGACACATCCTTGCTCCATCTCATCCAACCAGCTTATCCATTCTCGGAAGATTATTAGTCTTTAAAGTAATAGTAATAAAACATGTTCAGCAAACATTCAAAACACTGTACATTTGTCATTATCTGAGCTTTAACATTAACGAAAACAACCAAATTGGCGCCATTATTACAGCCAAACTTAAAATATCTCCTTGTTACCTTGCTTGAAAGCTAGCTAATATTTTAGTAAGACTGATTTTTTCCCGCTTCACTCTCGCATTATACCTAACATCAGCATGCTATAATAGCCCTTGCTGACTGGTACCACATAGACTTTTTATGAAGCACATATAAATTCACGATAAACTGTACAAACTTCTGGCCCAGGCGGAGTAACACGCCAGGCCGGCCATAATGCGACCTTCTCGGCCGTCGGTACACACTCACTGCCGTGCGGCGCCGCAGTCTGCCACACAGCGCTCCAGTGGCGATGTACGTAAGTAGTCCAAAATGCCAATAAGGCGACATATACATGTAAGACAAGCGAACAGAAATAAGAGACGAAAGATTGTATATCGAGGTTTTCGGTACCAGTCAGCAAGGGCTAATTTAACGATGACCTACATTACTCTATCTGACTCTGCCTAACAAATAGTCCACCTCGCAATTATTCCACATTTTAATCTACTCATCACTTGGCCTCGCAAAATAACCCTGCTTAGTAACTATCCAACATTACAATTACTATACCATAATATAACACTTTTACTGCCCATCATACATATTTTATAAATTAATTCATTCTTTTAATTCAATATTTTGTAATAGATTTGAACAAATACCTGATTGTCTCAATCTTTATGAATATAACGTTTTATCGATTGAATATTCTTCGGCTAGGCACTACATTATCCATGACTACGATGATAATTTTCAGGATGTACAGTGTGCGATTCGTCTCACTTCTATGTAGCGAGTAAAGCAAACTGCACGTACGTCTTGAAACCACTACAAGTTTCTCTCTAGATCGGAGGCTGTATCTCCCGAAGGCTCCACTCTACATAATAACGCAACAAAGTTGAACGAGTTTAACGCGCTAATCCATTTTATTTCCCGCCGTAATAAACTGAAATGGCGTCTGAAAATGCAGTTATCTTGCCCTGGAAAATTTCTATGCGAGGTTTATAATTGTATATACTCGTAATTTATTTTTATGCCTATATTCAATATGTGTTGATTCATGTAACATTAAATAATACAGATTTTAACCTAATTATTAATGTACTGTAGATCAGAGCTCCCCAACCTTTTCTCATCTACGGCACACTAAAGTACCTACGGCACATCAAAGTTATTACCTTGAATACCGCGGCACACCAAAAGCCAAAAATATATATTAATTTGATCAATTTCACTTTTTTTTAAGTTCATTTAGAACTTAATAAAGCAAGTACCTCGTTGTATGTCTACATAAATGGGCCATGGGTGCTGGGAGCTTGAGGGCCGTTGTAAAATTATTTATTTATAATATTGCCTTATTTGATCGCGGCACACCTGTATCGGCTTACGGCACACCAGTGTGCCGTGGCACACCGGTTGCGGAGCACTGCTGTAGATCAATAACAAATATCATCATAAATGTCGCTTATTATATCAATTAATCAGATAAATATAGAAGAAAAAATACGGTGGATATGAGATTCTAATTGCAAACAGTTCTAATACCTGTCTATTACAATAACTTACTTTAAGGTAAAGTTGACCAGTGCATTTTCACAGTAATAATTTATAGTGCAGAGACGTGAAATCTAATAACAATTCTTAGACATAAAATAAAGGTCACCCAACGTACCATGGACAGTGTCTTCGATCCATGAGAAGATTATTTTTCTCAAATAACGGCTTTTTATTATTTGTGTATTTATGTAGTTCCATAATACAAAACTGAATAGTGATGTGAAAAAAAGATCAAGGTGTGCTGGTAGCCTATTAAGAAGCACCATTGCAGTTACACCGGATGGAACAATGTATAAAGCTAATTCTTCCTTTTGTCTTCACCTTTATTGCCCCCATTTTTTATTACAGCTGTGAATCTAGGCATATAACTAAAATTCAATGCAGCTGTACCATGGACTTCGATAGCTGATACCAGCATAAAATACACGGATTACGATGGTATACATAGGTCACGACTTTGTAAGCAATGACTGGACGTCGGGAACTATTCAAATAATGTATTTGACGGATGATATGAGGACTACAAAGACTGACAGAGCTTTGTGACTGCAGCTCGTGATGTCCATATTCTCCAGGCAAGACAGCAAAATAGGTGATGATAATTTTATGATTCATTCTAATTGCAAACGATTTTCTATTACAGAACGTGTTTAATAGTATTTTATTTTAAAGATTTTGTTTAATGATAGATCTGGCTGCTGGAATACGTTTCTTGACCTAGTTTTTAGTAGCCAAAAGCTGAAACTAGTAGTATAGAAAGAGTGATACAGTGTTACACCTTCTCTCTCTGCCTCTACGTCTTTTCTGCTAATAAGTTAGGGAAAACAAGAAATAACTACGGCAGTGAGGTACAAATAATGGGTTTTCTTGGCCAACAAAAGGTACGGAATATAATGGATGGGAATACACAGAGATTACGAACCTCAGTGGGTAGAATATGTATAAAGCGAATAATGTACATAGTTTAATATTTCGTTTGAAAATTCTATCGTTTGACCACGTGATTCTCTTTGTGTTGCTTGCGTTGATTGTAATAGTTTTGTTAGTTATTAACAATGCGATTTACTTGTTCGTTTTAATCTTTAATATTTCATGGCATTAATATTTCTTTTCAATTTATTTTCTGTTGCCTTTTCAAAATTTAATATACCTTTAATGTTATGTAACTTTATTTTATTTTACTATTCTCCTCTAAAGAATCGTCGTGTGGATAGCGCGGCGTGTATAACGGAGCGAAGGTGCGAGGCTCGTGGTTCGAATCCCGCGTCTGCCGATATTTTTTTGAATGAATTGATGCGTATAAAAAAATTGATGTTTAATGGATGATGTATGTGTATATTTAATTAATAATAATATTGAAATATAGTCAATGATCTATAAAATAAGATTAGAGTATTGAAAAATATTTCAATAAAAATGAATAAATCCATTTATTGTAATATTTATTTCAGTCGAGGTTGTTTTTTTCACAAATTAGACCATGGTTTCATGTCAGTGGAAAACAACATTTTCTTTTAGATGTTATAATATAAAAACAAAATTGAGAGACTTCCATGGTCTAGAAAAGGTCTTTCAAATTCCAAAAAAATGTCGCATGAAATTATTTTGTTTACATTATTTTAATTTCAATTTTATATTATTATAGGGTGCAATTCATCAGATGCAGATCACGTCGGTATTTCAACGATAAACCACTTCTTCTTCTATATAAAGGACAAATCCGACCTATCCTTGAATACGGCAGTCACCTTTGGATTGGAGCCCCAAAATACCTTCTAAAGCTTAATTGACTCAGTTCAAAGAAGAGCAATTCGTTTGATAAACAATGACACCCTTACGTCTAATCTACAATCAATGGAACACAGACGTAAGGTTGGTTCTCTTAGTCTTTTCTACCGTTATTACCACGGTCGCTGCTCTTCGGAACTTAAAGAACTAATTCCTCCTGCACCCACTCACAGCCAACAAACTCGTCTTACACTTGCCGAACATCCATACACGGTTAATATATGTCGACCAAGAACTGGCAGCTTCCAAAGTTCCTTCCTTAATGCCACCGGTAAGCTATGGAATGCTCTTCCAGCGTCTGTGTTTCCTCCTTCCTACAATCTGGATCTCTTCAAGAAACAGATAAATATACACTTGCAATCTCCCCAACCCACACACAAACACGAACACAACACACGTTTCCCGCATGCAGCGTCCAGCCTCCCTGGCTGAGCGTCATAGAGTGCACTGGTCTTGACCGGTTGTGTTCTCCTGCATGCGTTGACATAAAAAAAATAAAAATAAAATTGTGGGATTACTATTTCAATTCTTCTTGTCAACAACATAGTTACGTTTGCTTTAAAGCTGTTGCCTTTGGGAATCTCTGTTCTTGTCCACAAGTATAATAATATTCCAGAGCCATCGCGTTGCAGTGGCGTAACTTTGTTTTTCTTAAATCGAGCCTCACGAGTGAGCGGACTGTAAAGTGGGGAGTGCTTATGACACTTGGGTGAAATGTTAGTTTGCTCCTAATGCAAGCCACGAGAAGTACCGAAGCAAATCGGACCGTTTAATTAATTAGCATATCTTAGAGAAAGTTTGCGGAGCTCTGCGTGCGTTATATACAGAACGGAGGAAAAGTGAATATTATATTTTATTTTTTTATGTAAACGCATGCAGGAGAGCACAACCGGTCAAGACCGATGCACTCTATGATGCTCAGCCAGGGAGGCTGGACGCTGCATGCGGGAAACGTGTGTTGTGTTCGTGTTTTTGTGTGGGTTGGGGAGATTGCGGTGTATATTTATCTGTTTCTGAAGAGATCCAGATTGTAGGAAGGAGGAAACACAGACGCTGGAAGAGCATTCCATAGCTTACCGGTGGCATTAAGGAAGGAACTTTGGAAGCTGCCAGTTCTTGGTCGACATATATTAACCGTGTATGGATGTTCGGCAAGTGTAAGACGAGTTTGTCGGCTGTGAGTGGGTGCAGGAGGAATTAGTTCTTTAAGTTCCGAAGAGCAGCGACCGTGGTAATAACGGTAGAAAAGATTAAGAGAACCAACCTTACGTCTGTGTTCCATTGATTGCAGATTAGACGTAAGGGTGTCATTGTTTATCAAACGAATTGCTCTTCTTTGAACTGAGTCAATTAAGTCTAGAAGGTATTTTGGGGCTCCAATCCAAACTTGACTGCCGTATTCAAGGATAGGTTGGATTTGTCCTTTATATAGAAGAAGAAGTTGTTTATCGTTGAAATACCGACGTGATCTATATAATACACCTAGTTTTTTGGAAGCGAGACCGGCTTTACACTTAATTGACTCGTAATATTTGACATTATTCGATATTAAAATAAATCTGAACTTTACCTCCTTCACACTCGCATCACACTGGCAGGTATATCTCTATGGTCAAAGCGTTTGCTTTGCCAGACAAAGGTCGCGGATTCGATGCCCGACAGCGATAAAAAAAAATTAATCGATTTCTGAGCTGTTTGTTGTGAATTTATCCCTCACTCGTAAAATGCCAGTCATAGCCTATTAATTAAAATTGGTGGCAGACAAAAGTCGTCCCGTGAAGACCACCCATTCATAGTAAATTCCTGTCATAATAAGGGCTGTAGTCTATGACGTTGGCGGATTAACACTCCACATGCAGCTCTTAGCCATATGCACCATGGTAAGTGTGATATAATTCCACAGATGAACCTTCAGAAGTACTATCAAAATCTGTCGGTGTTCTCCTGTATGTGTTTATGTAAAAAAACTAATAAGTTTAGTGAAAGTCTCTTCTGACCTATTGTGGCCACTGCACAGTAGTGCTAAAGCGAAAGAACCAATGAAAGAAATTATAACTGTACACTGAAAACAAGACTACCATTATTGAATCAATACTTAATTTAACCATTATTAAATACGGTCTCCAGGGAGGCCGAAACATGTAATCGTTTAAAATAAGTGTGAATCAAAACTAAATATTTTAAATTTTTAAATTAAAATTAATTAAATAAAAATTATCCAAAGAATTTAATCAACTATCTGCAAATAGTATTGATAAAGTGAATAAATTCACAGAATACTATGTTGTTATGCAATGACATGTGTCGAAATGCAGATCAGACAATCACCAGCACGATTCAGTCTATTGTAAGGGCTAAAAGTTTCAGATATCTTCGTGTACAGGTCACTGAGAGCGATGGTTTACAAATGTTAATAATGCGCCTTTAAATTGCATTTGTTTTTCAATTCAGTATGAGGCCTTTGTCTCCATGAATTTAATTATTGGTAACTTTTCACCTCTCCTGTATAATCAGATAGTATATTTTATACAGCCTTTAAAGTAAGTAAGTATCGGTCTCATCTAGACACCACTCTCTCAATCAATTTAATTAAAACTATCTTATATGTAATCATTTGTAATTTAATGTGTTTTCATGAGATAAAACCCTTCCTAAATACCATATTGTATATCTACCACAACTTGTGGTTTAGACCTCTTATATTTGTACAATCCTTAAGTTTGAATCCAATATAAATGTCGTCATTAATAAACTTTTATTTATGTATTACCGAGAATTTATTTATTTAAATAAATGTGTGGATGCCATGGACAATGGGCTTTCGCTGACTAAAGAAATGAAAAATAGATATTCTCTGATATTGATAAGAGAAATATCATATGATAACGTTAAAAGGTTACTCGTAGATAATTGTCAGTCGTAGATCGTGCACGTAAACAAACGATTGCAGCGGACGGCTGAGTGATTGATCAGGTTACGAAGACGGTTGCGGCCAAGAATAAAAAAAAGACTGGTCCATATGGTCGTCTCCTTATATAGGGTCTGCTCAACTCACACTTATAGGTGTAATAGTAATTGAAGTGACCTCCGGTCACGGTGATTCTAACGACATATATGGAACATACAAAGCAGACATAGATACAGGATTTGTACAGTTGATGAAACGAAAATTTGCCACGCTACTAAGCCATACCTGTGTGCAAACGGAACAAAAAATGTAAGAATTTTTTCACTGCAACATATTCATAATTGTTACTATATATTTGAGTAATGTTTTACTGTACATCTTACGATCGATTCGATTCTGGATAACTTAATTACTTTATAGAGAAAAGAGAGAGAATGCATTTGTGGAAGTATACATGAACTAATGGAAAGGATTCGCGATAGAAGAATCCACAGGAAGACAACGGGAAACCACTCTGGTTAATGTTTCCCAGAACACAATAATAGATAGATGCCTTAAAAGAACTGAGCAGAGCTAACACACGGTTGAGACAATAGGATAGGCGTGAGGAGGGGAAGACAAATCAAATAATAGATTAAAACGAATCAATATAAGAAAAACAAAATTAATGATTTATCGGTTGTATTAATTAAATTTAATCTGACGAATAATTTTTCTTCGGTTGGCATCTTCTTCGTAGTGTCAATCCAGTGGATTGGTTTGCAGCAACAAAATCTTGAATCCCGTTATCAACTCTTCCCGATCTTCTGCTACCGTCTTGAGCTTAGCATAATAACTGCAGCTCATGTCCTCGAACACTCGCTGCAAATACTCTCGTCTAAGGCGCACTCTGCAGTTTCTCCCCTCAACCATCCCTTTCACAAGGTCATGAAGAAGACTATCGTGGCGCACAATGTGACCGAACGTCTCTTTGAGATGGTTATTACTAGGTGCCTATCTTCCTTGGTTGTGCTGATAACCTCATTGTTCGTGATATGGTGTCTCCAGGAAATTCCGATATTTCTTCTGTAAGACCACATCTCAAATGCCTTTATTCTTCCTCATCACTTTCAAATAAGCACCATAGATCACAGCCGTACATCAAGATGCTCCAAACATTTTATTTTTTTTGCAAGTTGCAGATGTTTAAGTTTTAATCTTGAATGTTAGCCTTGCTTGATGTATGCGACTGTTGACTTATCTTTTTGTTCTACAATCCCATGCTCTAAGTACAGTATGATATATATAATCGTGTCGGAAACAACATGGTCAGATCCTGTCTGTCCAGAAGTGGGGTTACTCCCGGCCATCATCAGGTCATCCTGGGTGCAGCTACTCGGACACGACACACACTCCATAAGGTGTGACAGGGTCTGCTCCACGCCGCAGTCACATTTAGTCGGTCCGCTGTAAAACTGCCAGGATTTCATTTATGTCCTCGTATTGCATACTCCGGTCCGAAATATGTGAAGGGACCTCCATATATTCTACCCCTGGTCATGTCCAGGGACTATGTCATCTTTCGGGGCAATTCAAAACTACGGAAAGAACAACACACTCCAAAATATATATAATGATGATGATAAACAATCAATTTACAAATTCAATAAATAATTTAGTTGTTATTTGCCATGAGTACCTAATTCTGATTGAAACAAAGGACAATATAAATTCTACGCTCTGAAGGTAGTTTTACGATGGTCATATTGTATTCCGAAATCGATGTTTAAAATTGTCATTCATATTGTTTATTATATCAACTTAGGTATTGAGTAATTTTAATTAATTTACTAAGACTCTCATTACAATATTTCAATTACTCGCTAAGGCGGGCCTCGATAAAGACAATGTATTTAATTACAGTTTCAAATTTATACACTACATAAAAATAATTGAATCTGTAGTTCAGGTAAACCTCTTAAAAATATTGATCACGCTACATTCTAATTAATAAAACCCAGGAAGCTCTTAAGCGCGGGTTGCTCTTCGAAGCTTTTTCTTATTTAAGCTGTGATTAAGCCATCAGTGTTGTGAGCTGATTTGAGTTGAAGCAAAGAACTATGAAAAGTTACGGAATAGTTTACTGGCACTTTTTCGTTTAAAAGAAAATTTGACATAATTATTTTCATTATAAAGTTATGTCAGCCAGCATGGTCTTCGCATAATCTTTAATTTTGTTTTTATCGAGAAAATCATGCGTACTAAATATATAGTTTGCGATGACCTTCCAGGGCGGAAAAATTCAAAGGACTGAAGCCACAGTTTATGCAGCGACTACAAAATAGTCACTGCGTCAGAGAGTTGTGACTCGTGACTCGTGGCACATGACACGTGACACTTGACTCGTGACTCGTTACACGTAATACATGACACGTGACACGTGACTCGTGACTCGTTACTCGTGACTCGTGATTCGTGACTCGTGACTCGTGACTCGTGACTCGTGACTCGTGACTCGTGACTCGAGAGTCGTGACTTGTGACTTTTGACTCGTGACTCGTGACTCGTGACTCGTAACTCGTGACTAATTAATAATAATTAAGAACCGGAGTTGGTAGAACAAAGGACAACCTCGAGCGGTGGGGAATGCTTTGGCACGGAGAGTCACTATTGTGCTACTCTGAAGATCAGCACACACCTAAGCTCCTGCTCCATGTGCCGAACAAGAGCACATCTCATGACCTAATGCGGGGCAACACACGAGCTATCGATGTTGCCAGATACTGGGCAAAAATAATTTGACGTCGCTGACACAAAGAAGACTCGTGACTCGTGACTCGTGGCACGTGACTCAGGACTCGTGACTCATAACTTGTGACTTGTGACTGTTTGACTTTTTTTCATTTAAAAAAATATATTTTTAGTTTCAGACATTATAAAAAACGAAAAACACACTTTTATCTAGCAACAAATGGATGAGTATCTCAAACACTATTTAATATTTTGACGTAATCACAAATGTCAGTGATAATAATGTCAACATAAAAATAAAAAGGTTTTTTCAAATGCCTTAGCCCGTGAATAAAATAAATAAATAAAACGGAACTTTTTGCCCACAGTATTTTGTTCGTGATCAATTTGCGACAAACTACAGTTAGAAAAAGGAGATAAAACGCTGATGATGATGACGAGGTGAGGACTGCCAGGCTATGCACTACTTCAGTGCCCAGTATCCCCCAACAATGACACGTAAAGCTACCGAAGTGCATGGAATGGATGAATATTTAACGGCCAGCCCGACGCTCTATCGAAACTTTACACTCAAAAATGTATTCAAAGCTTTCGAGAGCTTTTTAGTCGACTAATTTAATTAGTTTCGCGAACAGTTCCATTCGGCTAGTGCAACCTTCTACAGCTTTTATCATTCACCTGAAGTTTCAGATTCAATCACCTATCCAACGATTTTTCTGTTTTCACAATCAAAGCTGTTTTCATTTCATGACAACCATATGCCAACTTTTATTTTCAACCAATGAGTTCTATTTTTTCCAGGTGTAATATGAACCTGCCAGTCTAAACATACTTTATGTTTAAAATACATAATTTTTCTTTCTTTAGCCGTTATATATAAAAAAAGGGCAATTCGTTAGAATTTAGATAAACAATGACACTGTTACGTCTAACCTGCAATCAATGGAACACAGGCGTAAGATTGGATCACTTAGTCTATTCTACCGTATTACCACGGTCGGTGCTCTTCGTAACTTTAACAACTAATTCCTTCTGCACCCACCCACAACCGACAAACTCGTCTTACACTTGCGGAACATCTAAACACGGTTAATGTGTGTCGACCAAGAACTGTCAGTTTCCAAAGCTCCTTCCTTAATGCCACCGGTATGCTTTGGAATGCTCTTTTATCGTCTGGGTTTTCTCCTTCCTACAATCTGGATCTCTTCAAGAAAAAGATAAATGTACACTTGCAATCTCTTCAACCCACACACAAACACGAACACAAAACACGTTTCCCGCATACAGCATCCAGCCTCCCTGACTGAGCGTCATAGAGTGCACTGGTCTTGAACGGATGTGCTCTCCTGCATGCGATTACATAAAGAAAACTGTATGTTGCATATCATCATCATCTTCATATCATATCTACTCCCCTAACTGGAGCATATGACAATCACGACCCACCACCACAAAGATCTGTCCATACACCACAGCTATAGTTAATGCTCTCTTGCGACATTCTTATTAAATGTCCCAGCTAGGTCCTTCTTTTCCCGTAACACTGTGCTAACCACAAAAAACTAAGCTTATTTACTGACAGTTCCTATCATTCTAAAACAACTCTGCACACGAATAAAAAACTACAACGTGCCATCTCTATGATTTCCAAAAGGCTCGATGTAATTATAAAAAAATGTGACCTTATAAAAGATAAAGATTTCATCCATATTCAGAGTAAGTGCTACATATTAGATATTGATATGTTTCACGTATAGGAGGCCCAATTTTGACATGAACTCCACAAAATTCTTTGGAGGAATAAATTGTAAGCGTCGTCTATTTGATAAGCATTTTGGCCTTCTGTTGCTTGTCTTTATTACTGTGTTCTTACTACTTAATATACATATAATCGTGTCGGAAACAACATGGTCAGATCCCGTCTGCCCAGAATTGGGCGACGTCAATGGCGTTACTTCTGGCCATCATCAGGTCTTCCTGGGTGCAGCTATTCGGGCACAGCGCACACTCCAGAAGGTGTGACAGGGTCTGCTCCACGCCGCAGTCACATTCAGTCGGTCCGCTGTAAAACTGCCAGGTTTTCTTTTTTGTCCTCGTCTTGCATACTCCGGTCCGAAGTCTTTTAAGGGACCTCCATATATTCCACCCTCGGACATGTCCAGGGGCTAGGTCCTCTTTAAAAGTACTTAATCATAAGTACCTTTATTTGTTTATATTGTATTATTTTCTTTAAGATTTATTCTTATTGTACTTCAGAAATGAATTGAGTTATTAAAATTTGTAATGTTTCTCTAAGGGAAAAAATGAAAATAAAATTGAAAATAAGAATGGCTTCGCTTGGTGAAAACCCTCCCTGTCCCGTCCTGTTTTTGGAGAACCAGATGGGGACCCGTTACCGAATGCACGCAAAAACCTACTTGTTTGAGATTGGCTGAAGGCCTTCCCGTGATTCTAGGTGCATCCGTAAGATGTTAAAAAGACCTAAGTCTAAGGCTGCGAAATAAGTATACTACAGCGAGTCTCGTATCGCCTTCTATGGTAACACGTTGCTAACCACGAAATACGTGGGAATGGATAAGGAAATGGTTAGGTTGGGAAATGGATTCTACAGAATGGCAGACATCAGTTAGAGTCGTAAGAATGGCTACCATTTTTTCAATATTATATCAATCAACAAGTCTTTTTTGTAAGAAAAATCTGCCCATATAATTTTTCAGCTGCTGAATTTTTCGCCCTCCAAAGGTCAATATTATTCCTTTCGCCAGGACAATAGCCTGAGTGGACCTGAGGGTCTCCAATTATGGGCTAACCCAAATATTATTTGATATCAACCCGCCTCCTCTCCCCATACTCTGTATTTCATTGCTTCTCAAATCTATACCACTTAACCATATGATATTTTATTATTATTTCATTATTATCTTTATCGAAGGGAATGTATAAGAACACAATTAGTCTAAACAATAGGTTAGATAGTGACATCAGCATGGTAAAGCCCTTGCTGACTGGTTCCGAAAACCTCGAATTACAATATTTCTTCTCTTATTTTCGTTCACTCATCGAACACGCATGTGTTGTCATTTTTCAATTCCGTTAAAAGGAGTAGTTATATAGATCCCCACTTGCGGCGCTGGGTGTCATCGACCGCAGCGCCCGGTGCCGAGTCAGTTATGTGCTGACAGCGGCAACACAAATAACTTTCCTGAAGCACATTGACATATATATTTCGATAACTTTACAAAGTTCTGGCCCGGACCTAGTCACAGTATTCAGACCGGGCCAACCACAATACGACCTCACCGCCGTCGGCACACAACTGACTGGCACCGGGCGCCGGACACACCGCAAGTGGACTAAAGGCATTACAAAATGACGACACATACACGAACGACAAGCGAACAGAAATTAGATGCGAAAGATTGTATATCGAGGTTTTCGGTACCAGTCAGCAAGGGCTATATCATGCTGATGTCAGTACTTAAAAAAATGTCTTCTCTCACGTATTTACGTAGAAAAAAAACACGTACAAGGTAAGGTTTATCATTCGATTGTCATTGATTATTATCCTTTGCTCTGATGTCTCTATAGTGAAATGCAAATTGATCAAAACATTACTATGAACACAATCTTATTGAGAATTCCGTCAATCTTTTATAGTTTGGGACTCTTCAAGTCTTGTAATGGAGAAGCAGTAAAGTGCTGTGCTGGACAAATATTTGCCTCTTCATCGCGCAGGGGCTGTCGTGTTGTTTTAGGGCCTAGGGGGCGGAAGGCACCCCGAGGCCTTTAAGAAAATTAGAATCCTCCAAGTTGTGTATACAATACACTAAAGTCTTGACCAACAATGTAGGTACGAGAATAATGTTACAATTACTACTACACTTCAATTAAATCATAATTTCAATGCAAAAACTTAAGAAGAAGAACGGATATTTTGACATCAATTTAACTGTTGGGAATGTTACGAGACCATAAGTTTTAAAGCTTAAATTTTTTTGGTCGTTTTCAAAAAAAAACAATATTTTAGAAGCCAATTTTTATTTATTTATTGTTATCTTTAAAAAAATGTAGAAAAAAAATTAAAGATGCATGTTGTACCCTGCAAGTTACACACAAGGTTTGATTATACGTCTGACAAATAGTTGAAGAACGTAGGAGCCTATTCCATGTCAGCCTCGTTAATCGCGTGTAGCCCCGACGATTTCCTTGATGAAGTTTAACAGCAAGGGATCGTCAGAACTAAGCCGCAGTTCAGGAAAATACTTCCAAGAAATGGTAGAGACTCCCAGGTGACAACACAGAATGCGTCTCCTATTCTCATGGATGATGCACTCCATGAGAGAGTGTCTCACTGTCTGTCGTATGCCTGGATCACATGGACATGCATCGCAAGAAGAGAAGACAAAACTTTTTAATATAAGCCACTAAAAATATAAGCCGATTTTCAACAACTGATACAAATACAAATTCGCAGCAAACACCACCTTTTATGACATCCCTATCATCAGTCCTTACAGTTGCCCTTAATTCAGTTGCCCGCTATTAACTGGAGCAGCTAACAAATTTGGCGCGCATGTTGATCCGTGCGCAGCCGAATCATACTCACGGAATGTTCGCGAAGCCGCGCATGTGCCCGTTCAGTCGTCTGCGCCGTCTCTCGCGCAGATGCATGACACAGGCGCATGATTTCATCACCGATTATTTAACGAATTATTTATTTTCATCGCTACAAATGAATAACTATCCATTATTATAATTTTATTTAATACATAATAATATTGCGGAGGAATACAAAAACTTTGAGGTTAGTATCTTTTATATTTTATATGGATAATCTCAATATTATAGTTGAGTGTAGTAAATACATATCATCGTATGTCTAAGCCAATAGGCAAGGGTTAAGAAACCAAATCTGTCGAAGAGACGACGGTCGATGGGGAAGAAAAGTACTAGAATGGCGCCCAAGAACTGGCAAACGAAGCATTGGCCGACCCCCTACAAGATGGACTGACGATATAAGAAGAATAGAGGGAGTGACCTGGATGCGGAAGGCGGAGGATCGAAGAGGATGGAGACTCATGCGGGAGGCCTACGTTCAACAGTGGACAGACACAAACTGATGATGATGATGATGAAGAAACCAATAGGGATAAAAATCAATAATACATATACAGTATACACTATACAATGTTTAGAGCATTGTATATATCCGAGTATCTAAAAATAGGCTGTTCAAATGTCAGTTTCTTAATATCACTTAGCAATTATTCAATATAAATACTATTAGCTAATTTCTGAGGGTATTCAAAACGTTTTGAACATAATTACTTTGAATAAAACATTCAAAAGTCTTTAAAGTATTAATTCTCAAATTATAATCAAATTCTGTATCATAGTTCGAATATGTTCAATTCATACAGTCAAGTACGACACAGGGCATTGACAATCACAATATTCTGCCACTCTATGTAAATTGAAGGGATCAAGGTCGAAAACAAGAGGTATCTAGGAATTTGCGGTGTATGAAAATGAATTTATTAATATTAATTTTATAAAATAAAGAATGCTTACTCATGTTGTACACTAAGATATAAATATGTTATCAAATGAATCAGTATCAATTAAACTCCGGTCTTTGGACTTATCCTCCGTGCCGGAACTTGGGTATTCCAGCGTCACCATTTAGCTGTAATTTCGGGACCACGATCTTGGTTCCGGAACAGAGGTTAAGAAAGAGAAGTGAGCCTATTATTTGATAGATATCATTAATCACTTAATCATACGTTTTTGAAGAAATTGCATAATTAGTTTTGCGCTCTTGAAACATAACCCAATTGCTCTTAAAAGACGACTTAAACTAACAAACAAAACAATTTCTTCACATTCGGTGACCAATCTTGTAAAATGAGAATCAATCGCCTATTTATAGTATAGACTTGATGTTATGCTTAATATTTTCATGCAAAGCTACCTACATGTACTTTATTCTCGAACTTATATTGTAATATAATATTTGAGTGTCATTAATTTATAAGTGTTTAACGAGCTTAATTTTCTCCGATTTCTAAATTGCTTTATAACGTTCCATTAATATATATGGAGAGCGAATCGTAAAAGCTGATATGGTTCATTAAATTTACAGCCAACTGTAAATAGGAAAGTGAAAATATTTACAGTACATTTTTTCAGATCGCGTTTAATATCCGGGCGGCGATTTTTGAGCGCAACCTGCGATGGAACGGCCGATACAGAGAATCGAAAAAGTTTTTTTTTTCACGCTTTTCATGAATTAATTTAGTTTTTTTTTTTAACACCCATCGCAGAAATATTTTTAAATGCACATTTACTGCGAAATAAATTGTGAATACTTTTTGAAGCAGAGCATTTTAAGCAAGGTTTTACGCCCAACCAAAAACATCATCGTCCATCATAGATTCCACTTTTTTTTATTATTTTTATGTAATCAAATACAGGAGAATACCGACAGATCGTGATAATGATGCTGAAGTCTCTCATCTGTGGATTCTATGACACTAACCATTTACATATGGTTAAGTGCTGCATGTGTAGTGTTGATCCGCAAACGTCATAGACTACAGCCCGACGTTCACGCATCATCTATATTATTACAGGAATTTACTATGAATGGGTGGTCTTCAAGGGATGACTTTCATCTACCACCATTTTTAATTTATAGGCTATTACTGGCATTTTACGGGTAAGGGATCAAATTCACACCAACCGGGTTGTTTTAGAGCTAAGAAATAGATTAAAAATATATTATTATATCAGAATTTGTATAGCGCTTTTTAATAACCGAATGGTTATTCCATCAATTTCTTTTAATCCCAGTCGGGGATTGAACCCACGACCTTTCGTTTGCCAAGCAAACGCTCTGACCGTTGAGCTATACCCGCCACTCTTTTCAATTCCATTTATTTATTATAAATTAAAAATTTAGGTGCTCTTTTATGTAATAATTGTATGTTTTAATGTTTAAATGTAATAATTATGTAAAGTATTTGTAATTATTATGTAACACAAAGTCATCAATCCTGAAACAGAGAGACCCTTGCAATGGAAGTAGAAATATTTGATCAAAACAATACGCCACACACGGCTTAACCCAAAAACCACAATACCAATTCTGGCCATGAAAAACTAAAAGATTATTTAATTATAATGTTTTCATTATTTAAAAAATACTATAAAACCAAAAATCTATCAATTCGCCAATGTCGGATATCATCATTAGCCTGTATCCGTCCACTGTTGAACGTAAGCCTCCCGCATAAGTCTCCATCCTCTTCGATCTTCTGCCTTCCGTATCCAGGTCACTCCCGCTATTCTTCTTATGTCGTCAGCCCATCTTGCAGAGGGTCGGCCAATTCTTCATTTGCGCCACTCAAACACATTTCTTCCCCATCGAACGTCGTCTCTTCGACAAATATGTCCTGCCCATTGCCACTTGAGTGTGCCTATTCGTTGGATAGCCTCCACTACTTGACTTCTTCTGCGGATATCCTTGTTGAATATCATTTTTACTAATTACAATGTTGTCCTCAACATAAAGGTCTTTATCGTACTTCATTTTTTCAAATACGTGCTCGTTAAAACAGTTTATAGTCAAATGTTTAAAAAAAGTTAAAAACCTTTTAAGTTGTTGTTTTTTTTTAATCTAGTTGACCTGCAAAAAAATATATTTGTTGAAATAATGTTAGCTGGTGAACAATCCGAGATAAGCTAATTACGTGAATTAATGCTATAAGAAGAAAGATTTTATTCGTTTTTCTATTTAATCGCTTTGCGTTTTGATTTATGTCGCCTACGCCACTGGGTAAAGGAAGAAGCCAGGAGCAACGAGAGAGGAAAAAATACAATTTTACCTCGTACTATTTATTTTTGGTTATTTATCTTACACAGTGGCGTGCAACATTTATTATATTAGCTGTATTGGTAATTTCATGCATTAATTTAAAACAACAGGTTTTTTTATGTATTTCAAATATATATATATTGGTATCAACTTGCTATAGCCATTGCAGGCTGTTGTCGAAAATCGTCGATATGCAATTTTTCGTGTCTTATTTTTGTTCGCTCGTCGGACACGCATGTGTCACTATATTGTTTGTTTGACAAGTGTACTTCTGTAGATTTCCACTATATTAATGTCGAATCTGCGCTGTCAACGACTACGGGCGCTGAGTGGCCAGTGGCCAGTTGTGAAAGTCTCTCCGGGGCGTGACGACACGGCACTGTCGGTCCCGGCAGATAATCGATAGATTGTCAATCTTTTAATTGAATATATGTAAAATTGCTTTTGAAAAAATCTTTGTATTGCTCATCTGCTCCTCATTCCGCCACCATGCCTTCTTATAACGATCCTGGCAACGTGAAGACCCTTTTGTCTAAGTAAGGGGATGTTAATATATTTTACATAATTTTATTTCAAAATATTTACCTTACTCACTCAAACTGCGAAGAGTTTGTATGGTGGGGGTTTAGCTTATATAATATTTTACTTTTATATGAGCGGTTGAGAGTTCAATCCCCAGCAAAACTCAAGTAAACAAAAGAAAAATAAAGAAGAGAAAAAAACTATTTTAAGGTACTTTCTCCTAACTGTCGTATTCATCATCATCATACCATCATCATTTTCATGTCCACTGTATTTCAAATAAATAAGAATACTTTAATTTACTGGTATCAATATATAAGAAAAGTTTGTTGCTAACTGGTGTGAGATAAGCGTTTTCGGCCTCGCTACCTGCGCAGGTGTGTCTCGATCCCGCTGCTCTACGTGTTCTACGTTGCGGACGCCATCGGTGCGTATTTGGGAAGAGAGACGTGATAAAAATGTGCCAACCCACAAATACGCAGAAATTAGCGAGTGCCCACAAATCTGCGATATCTAATAAAAGCTTTAATACAGGTGAGCTTATGTATAATATATAGAAGAATAAGTAAATAATAAATAAATAAATAAATAAATAGGAGAGGCAGGAGATAGTCGAGTAGACTAGGGTAATGAACAAGAGCAAAGGTTGGTTCCATGGCTTGTGGTTCGCATCCCGCCTCTGCCGACATTTTTCTGAATGAACTGATGCGGATAATAATTGAGGTATAATTGTGTGTATATATTTAATTACTAATAATATTGAAATGTAGTCGATGATCTATAAAATAAGATTAGAGTATTGGAAAAAAAAAATCTAATAAAAATTTTAAAATCCAGAGAAGAAAAAGTGATTCCTGAGTATGCATCTAAATAATTTATATTATTATGTAAAATATATTTTTTCTTTTATTTAAGCCTGGATTCTAATCTTCTTCGTAGTATCCATCCGGTGGATTGATTTGCAGCAACAAAATCTTGCATCTTGATTTCCATTCCTCTCGATCCTCTGCAACCCTCTTTAGCTCGGCATAAGAGCCACAACTCATGTCCTCGAACACTTGCTGCAAATAATCCCGTCTAGGGCGCCCTCTGAGTTTCTACCCTCAACCATCCCTTCCACAATGTCTTGAAGAAGACTATCGTGTCGCATGATGTGACTGATTCATCGGACTCGCCTCTCTGAGGTGGTTCTTACTAGTTGCCTATCTTCTATGTATGACCACATCTCAAAGGCCTCTAGTAGCAAGACTTATCGATCGAAAAAATCTAAAAATTAAAAAAAACATTATTACAAAATTAAAACATCTTTGATGGTCACCATTGTTCGTTACCTACACTTATATTTGAAACAAAATCGATCAAAATAACTGTGTGTAACAAAATAAAGTGACTGAAAAAACGTGAATTTTTAGTTTCAGGAGCCTTCAGTTTGTTAACGCGTCGCGAAAACACTTTAAAAAAATGGTCGAGAGCGGAGCCAACAAAAATACGGCCTGCAAACTTATTCCTTTCTCCATAAAATCATTTGGCCATAAGTTATAGGTGTCGCAGGTGGCCGTGGGGGGACGAGGGTTCGAACCTCCGCCATGGCGCTCCGGTGTTATATTTTTAAATTGTTTACGATTACCATCTACCACGCTGAAATGCGAAAAACATTGCTGAAATTTCTGCAAAAATAAATATGTCATATAAACACACTGTACTGTATGTTAAATACACTGTATCGTACGAGTATGTGTCTGTACAAGAAAGCGTGGTTTATTTTGGTTAAGCTTTACTAGAATCAAAACATAGTGCCGACTCTACAGTACCTGTATCGCTCATATTCTTCTTTACGGCTGTGAATTTTGATAACTTGCCAAAAACTAATGCAGCCGTATATATATAATCGTGTCGGAAACAATAGGGTCAGATCCTGTATGTCCAGAAGTGAGCGACGTTGATAGCGTTATTCCCGGCCATCATCAGGTGTTTCTGGGTGCAGCTACTCGGACACAGCGCACACTCCAGAAGGTGTGACAGGGTCTGCTCCGCGCCGCAGTCACATTCATTCGGTCCGCTGTAAAGTTGACAGCTTTCATTTGTATCCTCGTCTTGCATACACCGGTTTGAAGTCTGTTAAGGGACTTCCATCTATTCCACCTCTGGTCGTGTTCAGGGGCTAGGCTCTTTCGGGCAATGCAAGCATCCCCCTCAGTTTCGTTTCTCTACACGTTCAGCCGCAGGGTGGCCTCAGGTATTGCCAGTTCCGTTGTCGACTGTAGGAGACTTTTTCTTGACTTGAGCCATGTGGTTATCTTTTGCAGCCGTATAATGAGATTCGAAAGCAGATATCTGCGTAGATTAATGAGTGATAAAGAGTATAATGACTTTGTGACGAATGACGGGATGAAAGGGCGGGCAAGAGAGCCTTCCATTCTAGAGTATATTAGAATACATATGTTGGCCTGGTTGGACACACGTACTGACGTCGCAAGAAAGCATAATCTACAGCGGCCTTTTCTTCAAGATCCCGGACTCGCACAGTCCTGGTGGGCCGTCAGTTTCTAAATATATATATAGCATGTATTTGGTGGAGTTCTGGTAGGCGAAATCTGACAAGGGGCGAGGTAAGGAACAATGTGGCTGACAGAGATTTGTAGCGGCGGCTCGTGAATAAAATGAACATAAATTATTCTTGACAAATTACTACATCTTTGTGTTAACATTCTCCTCTCTCTCAAAATGTGTTATTACATCGCGTGATGGCAGGATTAGGAGCAGATTAAAAACACAGACTTTTTCAGAAGCACATTGACATTTATTTACGATGAAACTATGCTATTTATGGGCTTGACCTAGCGTTCGGCCGAGCCACAATATAATATGCTCTCGCCAACGGACGGGGCACGACTGACGCGCTCGTGATGCCTCTTGCCCATCGCTATAAGCGGCGTCTATGTAGCTAATTCCAAGACAATATGGCGGACACATTCATATACGACAAGCGAATAAGAGACGAAAGATTATATTTCGAGGTTTTCCGGTATCAGTAAGCAAGGGCTCTATCATGCTGATGTCAACGTATAAAAAAAGCAATTGATCATCCGAGTGTCTTACGCAATGATAGCACTTACATTTAATTACAGGAAATGCTCTAATAAATCACATTCTAATTCGCAATTGCCAACCGCATTTACCTTGAGCTTTAAAGGAGCAATACAATTAACAAAGCAAGATGCTCGACGGTGCTTTATTGTTATTGTCTATCTGGCCATTGCTTCACTGCGGCCGACTGTCTGACACTGAATAAGGGAACGTGAGAATGAAGAATAAGGTAGTTTCAGTATGGGGAGGCTTCAAGGGTGCGATGGTCCAGCAATTATGTTTAACCCTTTACCCGCAAAAGCAATAATATGACATAAAACAATAACCCACTAAGTTGACTACAATATTTCCAATACAGGTTTCAAATCCCAAAAAAATTAAGTGAGTACGCTTATAGTTTTTTTTTCATTGTTTTTAGCATTCACTTTGAGATCCATTATAAATAATAACTCACTGAATAACAATTAAAAGAAATTTATTTGCGTTTTGACAGTGACGAATTGAAGAAGGCTTCGAGTAAGTCGAAACTGCAGCCTCATAAACAGAGGTCATATTTAACGTCATCCATGTAAAAACAAGGAAAAGAAATAAATAAAATAATTATTTTTGAGTACATTAGTATTTGACAGACAAACAAGTATTACTTACATGTAACAATAATAAAATTGTTAAATATACTCATTTTTCAACAGTGGCATATTTTTTTCAACAACATTCGAGAATATTGATAAAAGATATACATCTCTTGGTAAATTATAAGACTTAGAAAGTTCTGTTATCAAATGAAAGCGAGTCTCGAAGTTACGTCGGTAGTGTGACAGCGAGTGCAAAAAGGTCTGATCCAATGTGGTACTCTTTTATACAGGCCCTTTCTCCGACAACCGCTCACTCACACAAGGCAA
This sequence comes from Glossosoma conforme, assembly GCA_022606575.1. NCBI lineage: Eukaryota > Metazoa > Arthropoda > Insecta > Trichoptera > Glossosomatidae > Glossosoma > Glossosoma conforme. The sequence continues at coordinate 1,132,418 of JAGTXR010000047.1, forward strand.
CGTCTATTGCGATTGGTTGAAATCTTGGTTGAAAAGAACATATAAAACAAACATCAAAAACGATTTTTTATAGCAAAAAGTGTACAATCGATCAATCCGCCAGAAAATCAAATATCAAGTAAATAGACATTCGACGGTTCACAAGTTAGTCACGAATCTTGTCAGTGTTTATTGCGTCGAAAGGGTTAATTAGCTCCGCTCCGCTAGCTGCAGCCCCAATAAGGCTTTTCAGGAGGCCGTTAAAGCTCCCGCTCCTGAAGCCTGAAAGCCTTCCTGAAACGTATGACGTATCTCCAACAATAACAGCCTTCCGCACGCGTCTCTCTGCGTTACGAAGCCTTCACGGTACATTTGCGGTAACGTTAACTCATTTCCGAAGTATGAAAAAAAACGTAACGTATCACCACAACTGTAAGTAATGTATTCGATTATGAAGAAAAACAACTATTGTAGATTTTGCTTTAACCAAGGTTAAGTTTTTTTTCGTTTGCGTTTTATTAGGAAAAATATGAAAATAAATTATCAAAAATAAGAACAAGATTTATTAATATGTTTCACTACAATGAAAAATAGATAGTTCAATTCACAACCCTGGGATTCTTGAATGTTATAACTTCTATGTTCCGGATAAGTACACCCGTGCTCGTAACCATCCATTGTTTTTGATCCCAGTTAATGCTTGTGGAGCTTCAAGCACTCAATTCGGCACAACGGCAATGGCCCTCCTAAATGGCCTACCAGCACACCTCGATCCTTTTCTTACATCATTTCATCTTTTGTCGATGGTATTGTTCTCCTAGATCTTTAGATGGTTTACACGTGTCATCTTCTTCTTTTTTTGTGTTATTTTTATCTTTTATTATGATTTGTATGTTCTTTATATTCTATGCTCTGTTTTTGATTATATTGAAAACTTTTTTTTTCTTGGAACTTCTGTTCTGTGTAATAAATAAATAATATAAGAAGTAATTTAAGTGATATTATGATTTCATATTAAAAAAAACGAATTTACTACTTTACATTGTGGCTTTAAATAATGCGATACATCCTGAAATTTTAATGTTATAAAAATAATGGTTATTTATTCTAATTTTAACTCAAATTATCCGTGAAACGTTCTCAAATGAACTGAAGAGTTCCGCAAGCCGGCGCAACATCGGCCAAAAAATATTTGATTATTCTTCCTGTAATGGCCTAAAATTTCCCGAAACGTCCTGAAACGATCCGAAAAGTTCAACAAACCTGGGGACTTTTGGCCGAAGAAATAATTGATAATTCTTATTCAGCACACGACTGCTGCTAGCTAGCCGCGACAGAACGAATGGCACTCAGCAAGCTGGAGAATGAAACCAGGTAAAGGAAAATTTTCAATTAAATTTTACCTGAAATTATGAAATAATATCATAATCATAAATACTATATTTTTTATAAAAACACATGCATGAGAGCACTATCGTTGAGATAAGTAGATTTTATGACATTCGGGTAGGAGAATTGGAATCTACATACGAGAAACGTGTTTGTGTTTATGTGTTAATTGGAGAGATTGCAAGTGTATATTGATCTGTTTCTTGAAAAGATCCATTTTTTTTAGTTTTTTTATGTAAGCGCAAACAGGAGAATACTGACAGATGCTGATAGTAATTCTAAAGTCTCATCTGTGGAATTTTATGACGCTTACCATGGTGCATATGCCTAAGCGCTGCAAGTGGAGTGTTGATCCGCCAACGGCATAGACTACATCTCGAGATTTTCGCATCATCCTTATTATTACAGGACCTTTCGCTTGCAAAGCAAACGCTTTTTCCATTGAGCTATGACCGCCGGCAAGTGTGTATGAATGATAAAACACAGACACTGGACGATCACTTCAGAGCTTACCATAGGCATTCAAGATTTTTTTAATTGCCAGTTCTTGATCGACATATATGTTCAGCATTATTACGAGTTTGCGAAAAAGCAATTTAAATAACTCAATTATGCAGATAATTTTGTATTTGTAACATTTTTATTGGCAACTTTTTTGTATGTTTTTTTTTTATATTATCAAAAAAAATATTCTGGGTTTTTTAAATTAATTCATTTTAAATGTCAAAATGATATTTGTAATTAGTAAAAATTAATCTCTCATAATACGTCAAGACTTATGACCTAAATTATTTGAGCTATCATAAGAATATGCTAAACTTTATAACATGAACTATAAGCACTTGTTCAAACCAAAAATCTTCTTTTTACTTACGTCCATCTCATAAAATTACTTTCTCCTGTATCATGTGATCCTGCTCCATGTGCCTAACAAACTGCACATCTCACTACCTAATTTTGGGCAACATACAGGCTATCGATGTTGCCAGATACTGGGAAGAAATAATTTAACGTCGCTGACACGAAGAAAAAGAAAAAAATAGGGCCTGCTCAACGCACACATTAATATATATGCGATAGTAATTAAAGCGATCTCTGGTGACAGCGATTCTAACGACATATATGGGACACACAAGGTAAAAATTAATAGACAAGACATATATACAGGATTCTTACACTTGATTAAACAGAAATCCACCACGAGTATATATAAAAAATCATGTGAAAAATAAACAACAGATACTTACACCAAAATTAAGGGTACTAGATTTAATATTTTAAATAGACTTATTATTTTAATAATTTTCATCGCAAAATATGAGATAAAAGCCATTTTTTCACTTTTAAATTGAGAGGACTTAGCATTTGGTATGTATTAACAAGTCGCATATATTTCAGTTAGTAATTCGATTCAGTTAGCCTGTTTTTTTTTTCTTTCAGCGGTGGAGTTTTTGCAGTGGCGCGGCAGGGCGCGGTCCTTCCTGTCACCGGTAATGGTTCCCCGCGGCGACAAAGGCCGGACTGGGACGCCGCCGGATCTCTGGAAACTTTTAATACGCGCTTGATACGCCACTGCAAGAAGCTCTAGAAATAATTGCGTACCAAATACTTGGATAGTACTAACAGACTCTGATAGTCTCTTAGTACTATTCATTATTTTATGGTACGTAAAATTATAGTACATTTTAATCGTACTTTTAATCATTGGAACATACGAGTAGTTGGAAAGCTAGCTCTCTTACTATTTTCTAGTATGTTATATGTATACAGTAACCAATAATATTAGCATATTTAAGTCGACATCAGAAGAATAGCTTTATATAGTAACATCCCCCTTACTAAGAGAAAAGACGACTTCACGTCGCAAGGATCGTTATTAGGACACGTGGTGGGTAGATGAGCAGCAGATGAGCAACAAATATATTTTTTTCCAGAGGCACATATATTTTCGATTAACTTGACGAAATTTTGCCCCGGGTGTAGTTACATGGTTTCAGGTACCGGGCCTATTAATTAAAATTTGTCGTAGACGAAAATCGTCCCGTGAAGGCTGCCCATTCATAGTAAATTCCTGTAGTAATAAGTATGATGCGTGAATCTCGAGCTCATCTATGACGTTGACAGATCAATACGCCACATGAAGTGCTTAGCCATATGCAGCATGGTAAGCGTCATTGAATTCCACCGATGAGACTTCAGAATTACTATCACCATTAGACGGTATTCTCTTGTATAATTCAACATAAAAAACAACAAGCATGAGTTTCAAAGCAGTGACATAAAATAATAATTCATTTACGTCTAAATTCCAATTGTTCTAACATACTCGTATATGTAGAACGTTAGCTCTTTTACGCTTTTCTACTAATCTAAACTACGACAATTAGCGCTAATAGCATATTTTACATACACTTTTTGATATCATAAGTTAACCCACATTGAACGCGGACCACAACATAGATAAGTAACCGACTAAATCTCAATTTTTATCGTTAATGGGTTAAGCTATCTAGAGACCATAGTCAAGACCTCACGAGCATCAGTTTTACTAAACTGGTCAATGTCGAGCTTATAAGACTTCACATGGGACTATCCTTTGCGGATTGAATACTCACATCTACTATTTCCTTTTCTCTGATTATTTAAAGAAAAAATGTAATGTATTTCAAAATGATATTTACTATATATACGTAAATTGTTTGTTCCGGAACCGAAGTCGCGGTCCCGGAATGACTGCTTAATTTAAATGATGATGCTGGAATACCATGGTTCCGGCACTGATGATAAATCCAAAGACCGGAGTTGAGTTTATACTAATTTATTTGATACGAGACCCCTTTTTATAATCTTATTTACAACATGAACAAGCATTTATAAAAGTAATATTAACACAATTAATGTCATACACCGCACATTCCTTGATACCGTTTTTTGGACCTTGATCCCTTCAATCCACATAGAGTGGCAGATAATTGGGATGTTCAGTGCTCCGTATCGATGCTTAAGCATTATTTATTAATATTATTACATATATTTTCGTACACCGCAAATTCCTGGATACTTGATCCCCTCAATTTACATAGAGTGGCAAAATGCAAGAATTACTTTAAAAACTTTTGGATGTTTAATACAACACATATATGTTCAAAATATCGTTTTGAACATTGTTCTTGTATCAATTGTTGAAAATCTCACAAATCTTCATTACTTTAATTAATAACCAAAAAATAATTTGACAATATCTTTGTAATATTTAACTAACTATAAAACGAATGCTTTAGATATAAATAACTTTTGTAAGGATTTAGGGAAAATAATGAATTTCGAAAGGGAACTCACGGATTCCGGTGGCGCAATATTTTCAATTAAGAAAAATTCCAAAATAAGGTTCCTTGACAGCCCGGGGACTCCTCGCCCCGAACTTTCCCATTATTCACAACTGAACTTGCAACTTTCTAATTTGTAAGAAAGCAACCTTCGACTTGTTTCCCATAAGTTTTCCATGAAAAGCTCCACAGTACTTTGTTCTGCTACAGCGGCAGTCGTCACCAAACTTGAAACGAAACGTCAAAGCTCTGGGTGGAGCTTTTAAGTTTTCACCCCCCCTCCCTTCTCACTCTTTCTTTTTCTTTAGTTTTGTTATTTCTGTGAAAGATAATGGATATCTTGTAACTCGAGTGACACTGTGCTATTTTAAAGTTGAGTACATTCGACAAAAAGCACGAAAGCTTGTTTTTATACTATATTAATTATACGTTCATATCTGTAACATATACTGGACTTTACTCGCCTCACACCCGCATCACACCGGAGGACAGTTAAGTCTCCTTGATGACGTGCTCATTCGGATTATGATCAGTTAGCAACTAATAAGTCAAGTGGGAGTCCCCTCTGAACAATTGTGGCCACTGCACAGAAGTGCTAAAAGAAAGAACCCGTGAAAGAGATTAGAATCGCATTCATGGGTTGTAATGAGATGGAGATGGAAGATAGATTCACTCACCGAAAATACGAGTAAAGATTTTAATGCCTGGAATTTTTTTTTAGTGGCCCCAAAGTCTGCATGCCCGATAAGGCAGAGGCGATTTCCTCGAACTGCATCGTAAAGGACTTCTCTTTCTAACGAGAGGAACTGACAGTCCCAGAGAATGTGCTCTGAGGTCTGGAAGGGGGCGCCACAGGGGCAACTAGGGTTTGAAACTAAATTAAATGAATATAATCTGTCATTAAAAGCGCCGCGCCCAGTCATTAGCTGGGTAGACCAGTGATCAGGGCTTATCCATTTAGCAGTTAGTCTTAAGTAAATGTCCGGAAAGAACAGAACGGTAGTTCTACCTTTGGTGGAAGATAACCAACGTTTTTGCGATGCGGCCGTAAGGGCATCAGCACAGTTTTTTTATGGGCTTGCGAGAAGCGCTCTGATCTTAGATGCACAACCGCGACGTAGGTTGTATAAAGCAGCCCGTCGCTGCACGTCCAGATCCAGAGGGGTAATCTCCAGTAGAACCCGGAGGGCCTCAGTCAAACATGTTTTATAGGCTTTGGCCATTGCCATCTGTAATATATAAATACTATAAGCTGCTGCCACTAAGTTTTGATAGTTGCCATTATAAGGCCCTACCGGTTAACGTTGGTTATCTTCCACCAAAGGTAGTACAGCAGTTACTTCATTTCATGTTGGTTCAACTGTCATCTTTAATTTGTTTTTTTCCGTGATTATCTTGGCCGCGCTGCATGTCACAGTATTCCGGTGGTCGTCAGTTAAAAATGTCGTCCGGCCGTCGAAGCATCATGTAACGGTCGGACGAGGAAATCAAGTATATATTAAAAATAAGTACGAATTGTGCTTCAAAAAACAAGTTCTTTGCTTTGCAACCTGCTCCTGCATACTTCCTCAACGCGGCCAGGTAACAAGCCCGCGACTTGTCGCCTTTTATTAACCCTTGCGCATAGGTTGTCGGCATATGCCGTCTTAAGATTTCCCGACCGTTGACATCGGTTGACGTGATATATCGTTTTGCTACTTTCTTAGAATAGTTTTTTATGCATCATCTGATAGCTGAAGGATACAAGAACCAATATTTTATATTAAAATATACCAGATAAGTACATTTATGCTTCAAATACTAGTTTTAAAATTGACAGTATAATTTGTATTCAAACCGAGCCTTAATGAAAGGGTTAAAGACGGGGGATGTCATTGTATTTGTAATATTTTAACCAAACTATAAAAATGTTCCTATCCCCTGACTGGAGTATATATCTTTATCATCAATACGTAGGTTTACTTACAGTATATCTTCAATAGCAAGGTGAAATAATTTAATTAAGTCGACTTTATTGAATCTAGTAAGTAACTACTCCGTACTTGATATTATTTACGATTCGGCTCGACACAATCGAATTCGAGTCTGAATTGATTCGCCATTGATACCAGACTATTCGAGCACTGCGTCATTACTAATAGTACGATCGCGTCAAGCAAACTAGGATATATCCAATTATAAAGTTTAATAATTACGTAATCAAAATTGCTATTAGCCCCTTGTACTTGGAGTTATTCTCCTTTGAAGAAAAATAAGCGCGTTCGATAAAGGAATATTGTTACATGTCTGAAGGGATTTGTTAAATTTCGGAATTCGATATAATTTGGTTGCTTGTAGTTAAATGTTGACTCATAAGAAAGATAAGGTTTGATTATGTTTACCAAGTAAATCAATTAAATAATCGTACAAAAGTAAATTGATATTTTAGTTCTTAACCCTTTTATTACGGCTCGGTGGAATACAAATTATACTGTCAATACGGCGTGAATTTTTCTTAATTTTTTTTTGCTTAAAACTAGAATTTGTAGCATAAATGCACTTTTCTGACCTAATTTCATATTTCACATTGGTTCTTCTATCCTTTAGCTATCAGATGATGCAAAAAAAACTATTATATTTAACAAACGTTCATTATGTAACTCCATACATGTGGTGTACAGAAAAATCTCTCCTGTGACGAAACCTAACGATATTTATTTACATGCTTTACAGAAAAGATTACAAATAGGTTGATAAAGGGAATGACTGCACTTCCAATTTCCTACCGTAGGTGTCACAATGAGTACTGAAAGTAGCAAAACGATATATCACGGCAACCGATGTCAACGGTCAGGTTATCTTTGATGGCGTATGCCGACAACGATGCAAAAGAGCCTTGACCTTGTTGAGCGAAGATGACACAATTTATTTATTTTTTAAATATACAATTAAGTAAACACAAATATTGAACAAAATCAAAATTAAAATAAAAGATTGCTTGGAAATTGTTCCATTTTTTTATTATAGGACGAAAGCTTAGGCTACGACGGGTAGCCATTGTCGATTTTTATTTATATTTTGATACTATGGAATTTCATCAAAAACAATCGATCGATAAAATGTAAAAAATTAAGTAATGAACATTTTAAGCCTCAGAGGAACAAAAAAACTGGCCAGAAAAGATGGCTTAGAGATAAGGCGTTTTCTTATCATACAGAATTTCATGGGTTCGATCCCCGAATAAGATTAAAATATATATTTTTAATCGTTTTTTGAGCTCTATAAACACCCCAGGTTGGTGGAAAATTGATCCCTAACCCTTAAAATGACAGTCATAGCCTATCAATTTAATTTGGTAGTAGACTAAAATCATCCCGTTGATAACGCCCTTTTACTTTAAGTCCCGAATCGATAGTAAGGATTGATTTGGTTCTTATCAGAACCGTTCTTCCTGACCGTGAAACGACTTTGTAAAATCTTTCCATTAACCAACGTATTTTTAGTTCTAACTTACTTAAATTTTGTATGAGGTTAGGTTAGGTTGAATTATTTTTTTGTTTAAATAAAAAAACATTTTCATACTAACTACCCTGCCTTTGTTCCTTTAATATTGACATACCCTGTCTTTAAAAAGGCGACAAGTTGCGGGTTCGTCACGTGGCCGCGTGGAGGAAGGATGCAGGAGCAGATTAGCAACACAAAGAACTTGTTTTTGAAGCACAATTCACGTTTATTATTATTAAAGACTTGATTTTTCGTCCGACCGGTATGGCGTTCACCATACTGGTCGAAAGGTTAACTGACAGCTGCCGGAAATTGTGACATCCTGCGCCGCCAAGACAATCGCGGCAAAAAATCAAATTAAATATGACAGTTGCACCAACATGACAAGTCCGGTCACGGGTGTGTCATTAGTATTGTACGTGGCTGTCCGTCATTGGCACCACATTAGTTATCTTAATCGGCACTGGATGAATTTCATCGCTGGGTGTCACCGACCGCGGGCGCCCGGTGGCCAGTAATCAGTCGTGCGCCGATCAATATGAAAACACAAAAAAACACACTATTTTGCGACGTCGCAATATCAAATAAACTTTTCATTGACTTCAATAAAATATCCTTAAACGATGGGCACATATGACGGACTCCATTCCAAATAGCACCGCATAAATATCACGAAAATCAACTTCCACAAACGTTAAATAAATCTTTCGGTCCATTATCGTAATGGCCGCGCGACAGGAGGGGGCAATCCAATAGTAAAGTCAGCGATTTTTGTCGGAAATTTACCGACATTTCAGAAAAATGCCCGTCGAGCGATCGGTGACGGACTTCACCCTCCGACTCTGGTCAGTTTATTTTACAGTCATCTCTCATTAATCTGCAATTGACATCATCACACTTTAGTCATTCATATCTACGTGTACGTTATATATCCGTCCTTTAGAAGATCAAAAAAAAAGGATACGTGATGAATATTATATGCATTTTTATTTCAATAATGCAAACACACTTACTTCTCACCTCTATTTGGGAAACAGGCGTAAGTTTTTTTTTATGTAAGCACATACAGGAGAATACCGACAGTTGGTGATAGTAATTCTGATGTCTCAACTGTGGAATTCTATGACGCTTACCATGCTGCATATGGCTAAGCGCTGCATGTGGAGTATTAATCCGCCAACGTCATACACTCCTGCCTGAGATTCACGCATCATCCTTAATTATTACAGGAATTTATTATGAATGGATGGTCTTCACGGGACGACTTTCATCTAGCACCAATTTTAATTGGTAGACTATGACTTGCATTTTACGGGTGAGGGAGATGAATTTGAAATTCACACCAACCTGGTGTATTTATAGAGCTCAAAAAACGATTAAAGTCTTTTTTTTTTAATCTACGTTGGGGATCGAATCCACGACCTATGGCTTTCAATGCAAACGCTTTAACCATTGAGTTATACTCGCCAGCAAATGTTTCCGCCCGATCGAACCTTTTCTTAGCTTCTTTTCTATCAATCTTACCATTGCAACTGCTACTCCGAACTCAAATGATGAATTCATTCCGTATCCGTTCGCATCGACAGACTAGTCTCATACTTGTATTTTATGATTCACGGTTAATATTTTTTGATTAACAACCGAATTTACCTAAAAATTTTCCTTTATCCCACTGGCATTGCTCTAAGATGTTCTTATGATAGTATATGTGTTTCCTACGTCATACAATCTGGATATCTTTAAAAACAGGTGAATATTTTTTTTTTTTTTTGCAATCAAATATAAAAGATACATTTTGTACACAGTAATTTACATTCCATCTTTTTTTCTTTTTTTTTTCTTTTTTTTTTAAATTCGCTTACCACACCACTTAAAGATTAGATCTTGTGTGTGGCGTGGGATTCATCTATGTTATTTTACAATTATATATTTATACAGAATTTTACATATACACATATATACATTGTCATAATTTTGATATGATACTAACATTATATAATTAAAATTTTAAGATACTATATATAGAATTAAATCTAAAGTATATATAAATTAATAATACATCTTTAGTACATTTCATTATTTCAATTTCTTATGCAGTGACATCATTTTATCATTAATATTGTTACAAATATTTCTCGTGATATTATTTATACACTGTAGGTAGTTTAATTCAAATAATATGTGGTAAGTTGTAAGTGAGAATTCATTATTACCAACCGGTTGAGGTTTTCTATCGAGTCATGTATAAGTTCTTTTATTTGAATTTCGTCATTAATATTGTTGCATGTGAAGTCATTCATTTTTATTTAGTTTTTGATTTGATTCAGTAGTTTGTAAGTATTTATATTGAAATGATATAAAATGAACATTTTTTATTAGCTGAAGAATATATATATTCAGCCAATATGCACTCCAAATATCGCCAACCCGCACAAAACACAACACATATTTTCCACATGCGCCATCCTGCAACCCTGGTTGTGCGTCATAAAGCCCACTAATGTAAAATTTAACGATTATGCTCTCCTGCGTACGCTAGCATAGAAAACATCAATATGGCTGCAAATCTTAACACCTGATCGTAACCAATACAGTTGTGTAATGGGTTTTGAGATATTTGCGAAGAATATTAGGTACGAGAGTTTCAGATATCTTTGCGTACAATTCTGAACCTACTTTTAACTTTAAACGCAATATATGGGACTCACAGACAAGTATCAGATATCAGCAGATACGTATCTGTCACGGCAAAAACAACGAACCTTTTGTGTATGTTCCGGAATCGAGGTCGTGGCCCGAATTATAGCATCAGCTAACTGGTGATGCCGGAATACCAAGGTTCTGGCACTGAGGATAAATCGAAAGACCAGAGTTGAGTTGATACTAATTTATTTGATTCGAGACCCCTTTTTATACCCTAGTCTACGACATGAGTAAGCATTTACAAAATTAATATTAATACATTAAATTTCATACACCGCAAATTCCTCGATACCTGTTGTTTTAGACTTTGATCCCTTCAATTTACATAGACTGGCAGATTATTGGGATGGTCAATGCTCCATGACGATGCGACAGTATGAATCGACAGATTCCATAGAGATTTTGAATATAATAATTACTTTAAAAAATTTTGGAAGCTTAATACAAAATGATTAAGTTCAAAATACCTTTTTGAACATTTTACTATTTTTGAACATTGTATTATACTCATATTATACTCATTGCACATGAAAATAAAAATATCCAAATAAAATATAATAAATTTTTACCCTATTACAATATGAATAAACTTAAAAATAATATTTATAAACACCTTGCAGTCCCTTTAATTCCTACATGCACACAACCACAGAAAACTTCAATACGTAGTGTCTATAGTTGACCTGGCAGAATGCATTGTCCACTGGAATACTGATACTCTCTGCTTGTAGTCTTCTGCATGTGACTACATACAAAAATATTAATGACACTTCCTTATGTATCTATACCCGTGCAAGTTCTATCGTCCGAATATTTGGACATTTATTCCGTCATAAAATGTGACGTTGATCGTTCACACAAATCATCCGGACAAGCGCCAATGACGGCTTCGATTATTGTGAATGAGGGCGGGATTCAACAAGTCGTATTTCTTTTCTAGCACCAGTCAACATCTTAATAAATCATTAACACTTTATCAGTGTAGAGAAAAGTTAATCAATCAAACGTAGAACGTACGAGTATAATGCACGAAACCGCAGTCTCATTTCTGTGTTTAAAAAAACTCAACGTAGCTCATGTTAAGACAAAGTGATATATCATTATTTAATTAATATTTGTAATGGATCCTTAAGTAAATGTCTTAAATAAAAATCACAAAACCTAGCTTTATTAAATAAGTGAAAACATAGCAATAACGTTTTCATTTGCCATATTCAAATAATAAAATAATAAACTTATAAAATTACCGAGAATTGATTATTTATTCATCTACTGGCTTTGGTGACATCACACCTTCTTCATAACAAACTTGAAACTAGACAAAAATGCAGAACATTTAATCAATGGTAGAGAGAGAAGTGAAGGATAGAGGAAAAGTGTCAGAGTCAGCTGTGGGTGGACCGATTGAACAGAGCGAATCTATTGAAAAGATATTGAATATCGAGGTATTCGTTAATATTAATATATAATTTATGGCATTAGCCTTAAAGAGATATATCAAACTGATATCAGTATTAATAGTAATAAATCACCATAGTTTGTGATTTGGATTATGATTTTGAAATACACTTTTTAGAAATCACATCTGAATCACGTTCGAGTACTCGCCTCTGTGGGATCTCTCGTGTTTGGTTTGTATCAAAAGATAAGACTCTCGATGTGCGATTCCAAGTTTAAATTGGGCGGAATCCTCACGCTGAGGTCCGCTCCTCTGCAGAGTCGACTTCCTGTGGGAAATCACTCGCCGGCCTGGAAGGCTGTCGCGCCAATAAAAACACTGGACGCGAGCTTTTTCGATTTTGGCTCGGTCTAAATTTTTCAAAGCTTTTTATCGAGGTCCTCGCTGCACATTCGATATGTACCTTATGAGCTTTCGTATTTGGTCGAAGAACGTTCGCAGGCAGCTCGAGGGACACAGAAATCGTAAAAGTTTTATCACAGAAACAAATTCTGTTTTTCGATAGAGTAAATTGTATTTGAACGATCTTTGATGCATGCATCTAAAATTAAAATCTTTACTCGATTAAAAAGTGCCATTTTTTTTAATTTACAGCATTTGCCTTTTAGTTCATCATCATCAGTCTGTGTCCGTCCACTGTTGAACGTAGGCCTACCGCATGAGTCTCCATCCTCTTCGATCCTTCGCCTTCCGCATCCAGATCACTCCCGCTATTCTTCATATATCGTCAGTCCATCTTGTAGGGGGTCGGCCAATGCTTCGTTTGCCAGTTCTTGGGCGCCATTCCAATACTTTTCTTTCCCATCGACCGTCGTCTCTTCGACAGATATGTCCTGCCCATTGCCACTTGAGTGTGCCTATTCGTTGGGTAGCATCTACTACTTGAGTTCTTCTACGTATTTCCTCGTTTCGGATTCTAGTTAGGTGCCAAAATTGTTAACTTAAAAAAAATATGAAAGAATATTTTTTTTACTACAGATGTGCCTGCGGGTGCAGCTCAATGATCAAAGCGTTTGCTTTGCAAGCCAAAGGTCGTGGATTCGATCCCCGACGGAGATTAAATAAAAAATAAATTCTAAACGATTTCTAAGTTTTAAAATACCCCGGTTGGTGTGAATTTGATCCCTCAGCCGTAAAATGCCAGTCATAGTCTATTTATCAAAATTGTTGGTATACGAAAGTCATCCCGTGAAGACCAGCCATTCATAGTAAATTCCTGTAAAAATAAGGATGATGAGTGAATCTCGAGCTGTAGTCTATGACGTTTGTGGATCAACACTCCATATGCAGCCATACGCAGCATGGTAAGCGTCATAGAATTCCACATACGAGACTTCAGAATAACTATCACGATCTGTCGCTATTCTCTTGTACGTGCTTACATAAAAAAAGCTTTCCTGTGTCAGCCGTTTATTTTTCTCCGATTAGTTGATGAGAGAAGCTTCATGTGATTTGTATGACATGATGTTTTTGCTATGAACTTGTATGCTCGTCACTTATTCGAAAATTGTGACATCCTCATATTATTTAGTTAATTTATCTGGCTGTTATAAGGATGCATTGCTTTGATTAGGACAGAATATGACTAACAGGAATCAAATTTCCTGAATATTTCGTATCGAAAATCGATTAAATTTTCTATTTATGGAAGCGTTGATAGGCAACTTATGATGAAATCTAGCTTAAATGAAGCCATCATTTGTAGGGTAACTAAAACAGTTATGGAGACAAAATATGAAATTTACTTTTGTAATGTGTATTTTATGAAGTTTTCGAAATTTTATTTTACTGTCGATGGAGGGATGAAAATATTGACATCAGATCGATATAAACCTTGGCAGGCTGGTGACGGAAATTCTAGATAAACGATCTTTTGACTCTTATTTTTGCTCACTCGTCGGACACACATAAATAAAAATAGTAATATTTAATAACATTAAGGTATGTGATTTCTAAAAACTGACATTACTTGGTGAAATCATTATTGATGATTATTATTGAAGATGGTCTCCAGGGAGGCCGAAACATGTAATCAGTTCAAATAAATGTGTAGCAAAACTAAATATTTTTAATTTATTAATTTTTAAATTAAAATTAATTTAAGCTTATAGTAATATAATACATGGCGCTGCGTCGCCATTTCATTTGTTGTGACAGCTCGCTACCTTTTACCAGGGCGCTACCTATCAGGCCTTTAGTTCCATAATTACGTCACTATGTTAATTTCGGCGCTGGGCTTTACTACCAGTGAAAAATTGATTTTCTGCCCGGGTGCTGTCATAGATAGATCATTCATTGTTTATGGTCGGGGCAGAATAGCAAAATTTGTCAAACTTCAACATATAACAACAAATAAATTACAATGTGCTGCTCGACAAAGTCTTTGATATGGAGATCTGCTCTCCATCCATCCATCGTGCGTTCCGACGACGATCCCGGCGACATGAAGTCGCTTTGGTTACCGGGGATGTAAATATTGTAATCTGTAGATTAGATTGATTACTAAACTAATTTCAACAGCGAACTTTGTATTTTTTGACAGATAACTTCGCTCAATCTTCTTCGTAGTATCAATCCGGTGGATTGGTTTGCAGCAACAGAATCTTGTATCTCGATCTCCATTCCTCTTGGTCCTACGCAACCCTTTTCAGCTCAGCATAAGCGCTACAATTCATGTCCTCCCTCAACCATCCCCTCCACAATATCGTGAAGAAGACCATCATGGTTTGTTTTTTACTGAAACTACTGAAACTGTGGTTGTCACCTTACCTGCGTGTATTCATAAAACCTTGTCCATTGCATCCGGAGCTTACGCTGTTACAATGTTGGTAAATAAAGCCGTTTTCCTCTCGGGACATAAATGCACTTGCCACAGTGCCTCAGGCAGAATTAACTTAGTCAATTAAATTTCAATTACATTCACAAATATATATTATAATGTCACAGTATCTCATAAATAGTCTGTACATACATTATACATTACAAAAGTAATGTCTTCAGTTTAAAAGGCAAATCCTCACCACATTTTTGACTGGTTTTACTATGAATATATTAATTTATTTAACGTTGTATAGAAATATTCATATAGTTTTTAGTGTCATCTATGATAATACATATTAAGCATATAAAATTAGTGAATTTTTCGATTCAATTAAATAAGTAACTACTCCAGTGGTCAACGTCGAGAACGATGAACCAAATATGAGTATACTGTATTCAGTGTGAATCCTTAAGATCTCCGTTTCTTTTTGTATGATTGATTGATTAAATATTTTTTGTGTCAGATGCTTTTGCTTTGCATGCGTATCAGTTATTAAATGTGGCTTTAGATTTACTAACTTTATGAAATAATAATGACATCCCGCTTATAATTAAAGCGATTCCGAATCGCGTGACCTTCATTGGAATGCATGGTGGATGGATGAAGAGCAGATCGCCAAAGCAAAGAACTCATCGGGAAGCGTATTTGATATTTTTCTTCAAAAAAAGACTATCAAAATTCAGTCTCCCGCCCGGAACAGAGACAATGATGTTTACCTCACAGAGCCTGGACAGAGACTGCCTGCCGATGGCAGTGACAGTAACTTTGCCCGGTGACTACATAGCGACCATATATGAAACTAGCCCCTCCCGCATCACATGGAGCGACTGTCAAAATAACAAATAAACAAAATGGTGCATGCAAGCGCCGCGTTCTTTAACTACTTAAATATATTTCTTCGACTTACATTTTTATATCTACGTGTCAGACGAGCTAACAAAAATAAGAGACAAAATATCACATATCGAGGCTTTTCGGCACTAGTGTGAAAGGGCTTTATTTAGTTCGTAATTAATAAGCATATTAATAGTTTTACCTTCTTTTAAAGATTATTTAACTTCAATGTTATTCTATCCACATTCACTTTTAAGATAAATTATTTGTAAAGAAAATAGTACACCTTGAAATTAATTAAGCGATAATTACGAATTAATTGTAATTAGTATTGAACAATTCATGTTTATTTATATTACATCCCTGTCATACATTTCAAAAGCTCATTCCAGGGGCGGAGTGAGTCAACAGAATAATTGCCACCACCAATCAAGGTGGCGCACGGAGCTGGAGGTGCAGTTAATTAAATTGATTATTTACAGTGCGCCACTGTCCACAAACTCAACACTAACACTCACTCAACAAACCACTCTCTATCAAAATACCCAACCTCATCACAAGCCTTTTAAAAGAAAATATATACAAAATTAAAATGATCAACAAACCATAATTTATTGATCACCGAATTTAACAAAATTACGCATAGAGACTGCTTGTATGGGTGACCGCAAATACCGTGTGTAGTCGGTTGGGTTGAGCCACCCTTTAGGATCATTAAATACAATACAAATAAACGTCTGCTTAATCTTTTATTTAATTTTTAAATTTCTGATTAATGCCAAACGTTTCTTGTCATCATTATTTTTTTTAGCATTTAATTAATGTAGAAAAAAAAATTGCGCTTCATACGCTGCTTATTAATAGTACACAAGGTTAGACCAAGCAAACAGACAAAAAACTAAAAAAAAGAAGACAGAAGTCTATTTCATTCGGCCTTGTTATCCGTAGATTTATTTATTCATGTTTATGTACTACAGCAGTTTTTTTCAAGTTTTTTCAGATGGAAGCTGTCGGAAACTATGCATAATATTTACTCGCTTTAGCTCCGATGCAGAGATGTCTAAGGTCAGGGTAGGGATAATGGCAGGTGATAGAGATCAGAGAGAGAAAGAGTGTAACGGTAATTTGTGGCATCACTGTTGTCCAACTAGTGAGCAGATATTTAAGAAGAAAAATTACAAAATAAAGAAAAAAGTACGACTACAATAGAACCCAGCGTCTGCCTTTTTTTCTCCAATTTAGACGAGAGAAATGTCATTAATATGTCGATAATATTTGCTGTAGATTTGTATGTGTATCAATTTGTTAAAATATAACCATTATTATTTGTTTTATAACTCGATGTAATTCATATTAAATTAATGAAAAATAAACGTTCAAAATAGATTTCAAAGTAAAATGTTTCTTATTTTGCTAGCATATACTGCTGATATTTCAACATATTTCTGCTACAAATTTCTGTCATTTTATACAAACTTCGTCTCGTCCCAGTACAACATAGCTTTTACACCCAACAAGTATATTTCTCACCATTCTATGGTTATCGATGGTTTTTTAAGACAAAAAAGTCCGTGGTGTTTCAAAATTACAGCGTCAGCTAAATGGTGACACCGGAATACCAAGGTTCTGGCACAGAAAATAAGTCAAAAAACCGGAATTGAATTGGTTCTGATTTATTTAATAACATATCTCTTTTTATATCTTAGTTTACAACATGAGTAGGCATTCTGTATTTTATAAAATTAATATTAATAAATTGATTTTCATACACCGCAAATTCCTCGATACCTGTCGTTTTTGTATATTGATCCCTTCAATTTACATAGAGTGGCAAAATATTGTGATAGTCAATGCCCTGAATCGTAGCCGACTGTATCAATAGACAAATTCGAGCTACGATAGAGAATTTGATTAAAATTTGACAATTACTACTTCAAAGACTTTTGGATGTTTTATACAAAATAACTATGTTCAAAAAACGTTTTGAACAGTGGCTTGAATAAATAGCTAAGAGCTACAGCCCAGCATTCACTCACTATCCTGAAAATCACTTACTAGTTCAATAACATCTACCTGTGATCAGATCGTTGTATGGGCAAAAACAGGATAACCAATTAAGCTATCCCGGAAATGTATCAATTAGTTTTTAACGAGTCCCATCACACACGGATCCAATTTCTGAACTTCCTCAATTAATGCCACCTGCGTCTATTCATCAACTCTTTATATTGTGAAACCTTTTCCAATTATTTATAAACGCTTGAAATATTTTGACCCAAAATTTGGAAAAACATTTTTCTACCACACTCAAGTGGCAATGGGCAGGACATATCTGTCGAAGAGACGACGATTGATAGGGAAGAAAATTATTGGAATGTCGTTCAAGAACTGGCAAACGAAGTATTGGAAAAACCTCCTGCAAGATGGACTGATATAAGAAGAATAGCGAGAGTGGCCTGTATGTGGTTGGCATAGGATCGAAGAGAATGGAGACTAATGCAGGAGGCCTACGTTCAACAGTGGACGGATACAGGCTGATTACGATGATGATGATGGTAAATCATAACAAACTTTTCGCGATAATTTTGAATTTTCAATTCCCAAAGTCTCAAGCGACTATAAGTTCACTTTAATTTTTAATAGAATCATATATGGAGTACTATAATATTAGATAACATTATTTGGGTCCGCATTCGAATGTGCTGTGATTCAAATACTCGTTTTCGAAACCGGCAATTCCCTAACCTCTTAAATAAATTCATATTTAATTAAAGTGAATCGCCTGGGAAATGCTCCGCATACAAAACACATTTGTACACCTCAAAGATTTAGAGAACACGAATATTAACGAGTTACAACCCAAGTTTGGATTATTTAGATGCTAAATAAATAATGAACAATTTATATTTCATAAATATTTACCATAATTATATATATCATGTTAAAATATATTTTTTTCTAAAAGCCTGCTTTGAATTGTGCAAACAAGAGTTGTAGAATGCGATTGTTGAAGGAAAACAAAAACATGTTTCTTCGTTCTATAAGACGGTCAGTTTTTAAGTATAGCCTTAAACCAATTAGAACAAATAGAACTTTAAGTTCAATTAGCACAATTATATTTATATGACAATTGATAAAACATTCTAGTGGCCGTTTGTGATTATCATCTACAAAAATATGTCAACTGCGGAAACGTATGAGGTGTAAAAATTACTCGAATACATATAATACTTTGATATCAGCTTGATATAGCTCTTTTAGGCTGATGCCGTGGAGCCTCGAAAAACGATATTTTATCTCTTATTTTTATTCGCTCGCCTGACATGTACATCTAATAATGTTACTTTTTATTATATAAAATAATACGGCGTTTGCAAACGCCATTTTATTTGTTATGACAGTTGCTCCATTTCTGCATGTTGCTGCAACAGTCATCTTTAATTAGCTTTTTTCCGGGATTGTCTTGGCGGCGCTGCATGACACAGTGTTCCGGCAGTTGTCAGATAACTCTCATCTGACCGGCGAAACGCCATACCGGTCAGACGAGGAAATCAAGTCTTTAATAAAAATAAATGTGAATTGTGCTTCAAAAACAAGTTATTTGTGTTGTTAATCTGCTCCTGCATCCTTCCTCCACGCGACCACGTGACCAACCCGCGACTTGTCGCCTTTTTAAAGACGGGGCACACGACTTTTCTTTTAGTTTTTGCGGTGTTTTTTCATAAAACGAAGCTCTTTTAATTATTATTTTGGGTTTAATCGACTCCCAGTATTAAATCGTCCAGGCCTTGGACACATGCTAATCATCTGATTATATGAAAACGTTACAGGAGACTGTAAAATACTTCTAGTTCTATTTTTTAAAGAAAAAATCTAGATTTTTTGCTTTTGAAATTGATCTCCGGCTGAATAAAACAATCAAAGAATTCATTAAGAATTACGTACAATTAGAAACACAAATCAAATAAATATAGTGATACAGGTATTATTTACGTATTAATTTTATATTGTCACGAATAATGAGGTTCTCAGCTTAATCAAGGAAGATAGACACCTAGCAAGAACCATCTCAGAGAGGCAAGCCCGATGGATCGGTCACATCATGTGCCACGATGGTCTTCTTCATGACATTGTGGAAGGGATGGTTGATGGTAGAAACTGTATAGGGCGCCCTGGACGGGAATATTTGCAGCAAGTGCTCGAGGACATGAGTTGTTGCTCTTATGCTGAGCTAAAGAGGATTGCAGACGATCGAGAAGAGTTGATGAAGAGAGATCGAGATGCAAGAATTTGTTATTGCAAAATAATCAACCACATTGATACTACGAAGAAGAATATTATATTATGTTCTATTATTAAAATACTTTAAGCAAAACATGACAACTTAATTTACTTTAATTGTCTAAAATGAAATTGCTTTAATAAAATTAAGGCAATTTTTAACGTAGACTTCTTCAACGTTTCATGAACATTACGGCAGTTAACGTTTTTTTTTTGTTCGAATGCAGAAAAAGCTCGTCTCTTTTTCACTCGTAAATCTCTGCTTCCGGTGCATATTCCTCCGCAAAGCGCGCAAGTTTTCCGCGGGGAAAAACGAAATGGATTTTCCAACGAAATCCCGACCTGTCCACCGAAGACTACTTTCTCACTCTATAGTAAGGCGCTGCTGTATATCAGAAGGAAATTATGCAGAGGGATCTGCTCACAAGCCACTTATATTCAAGGCTCTGGATCTGTTTCCTCCAACCAATGAACCACGAACTATTAGAAATATTTATGTAATTTTTTTTATAAAATATGTATCTATTGATATCAGCATGACATATCCCTTGTTTACTGGTACTGAAAATCTCAATCTACAATATTTAGTCTCTTATTCCTGTTTGCTTGTCGTACATGTACGAGTCGTCATTTTGAAATTCCATTAGGTGGACTAGTTACGTAGATCGCTACTTCAGCCCATCACGAGCGCACTCAGTCGTGAGTTAAGTCTCGATCGATCGAGGCGAAAGGAACGACATGTTACGGTCGATCGGGGAAACCATGTCTTTATCGAAAATATATGTCAATGTGCTTTGGAAAAAGTCTGTGTGTTGTTAATCTGCTCCTCATACTTTAACCACGCGATCCGATAATTATCCCAGTGACGTGAAGTCGTTTCTCCCGTAGAAAGGAGGATATCACTATTTAATGTTGAAATATACCTCTAAGAGAATGCTTAAAATAAAAATGGATTATTATTAATAATATGAGTGTAAGTGCCCTATTTTTTTCCGGGCAGGATAGTCCGGTGGTAAAGCGTTTATTAGTCATGCAAACGCCATCGGTTCAAAGCCCGACGAAGCTTGATTTTTGTAAATTAATTCAATCAAATCTAAATCTTTACATGCACCTGGTAAGATTTTGCTACGTCTTATGTACAGAAAAATGTACAGGCCTCGGGAGCATCAGGATTATCATTCAATCTCCTAAAAACAACTCTTTTTATTGAACAGCCAAATATATTTCTCTGGTACTGCAGTCACAGTCTATGAAATTTTCTGAGCCCTTGCCCTGGAGGCTCTCGGTTACCATATATGTTCCCATGTAGTACAAGTGTTCTGGGAGAAGAGTTTCATATGGAAACATGAGCTGCGCATACATATGCTATTGTTAATGACATCAGCATGATATAGCCCTTGCTGACTGGTACAGAAAACCTCGATGTACAATCTTTCGTCTCTTGTTTCTGTTCGCTTGTCGTACATGTATGTGTCGCCATATTGGCATTTTGGACAAGTTCGGTCACGGGTGTGACGTTCGTTATGTGCATGGCTGCTGTAATTGGTGCGCCATTGATTCTGGAAATCGCCATTTGCGGCGCTCGACGACAGCCGATTACGAGCGCGCTCAGTCGTGAGTTAAGTGCCGTTGGATCGAAGCGAAAGTAACGTCATGTTACGGTCGAGCGGGAAAAAGTAAGTCTTTATCGAAAATGTTTGTCTATGTACTTCGGAAAAAATCTGTGTGTTGTTAATCTCCTCCTCATACTTTCACCACGCGATCCGATAATTATCCCAGTGACGTGAAGTCGTTTCTCCTGCAGAGGGGAGGATGTCATTATATTATGAAAATAGTTCATAATTATAACTCTCTTTATTGTCTATGAACTTATTAATGTTACAATAAATTGTGTTACTTTTTTTTATCAAAATAACATTCTTAAATTTGAAAAAAAGTTCTGCAAAGGTTTTCATTCACTGGTTAAGAACGTACAAGGGTACGATCGTAAAAATCTAAAGTGTTTCCCGTGCAGGTTGATCTACTTCCGGCTAGTTGGTCCCCGGGCGCCTCTTGGCCATACATCCTACTTGCTACAATGTCCGACCCGAGAAGCCTTCGGGGCAGTCGCCGATGCACTTAAACTTTTACATTACCCGAGCATATGGCTTAATGCCACTGTCTACTCTTTATGCGATATCAGCTACGAACTCAGAGAAATATTTCTATCTTTCATATCTACTTAATAACAAAGACATATAGCAGCCACACATTTATATTAGCAGTCTTTATTCATATTTCATACCAAGTCATCTTTAAGCTTTTCTGCTCTCCCAAGATCACAATGTACATTGTTTCTGAAATTCAGAGTTATATTAAACTTACATTTTATCAGGCTGCGTAGGAGAAGTTCCTTCCTTTAGGTGCTGTCTCTGCTGATGGCGCTACCAGAGAAAATGTTGCTTTCGTCTACCACAAGCAAACAGTATCGCTACTGACGTATGCATAATTCAAACATCCACTGTCTGAAGACATGCAAAGCAGACGCAAGTAATGACTCCTTACTGATGTTTGCCATTTGCAGAATCTATTTCCCAACCTCATTTCCTTATCCATTCCCACGTATTTCGTGGTTAGCAACGTGTTACTAAAGAAGGCAATTCGAGACTTGCTGTAGTATACGAACTTCGCAGCCTTGAGAGAGACTGAGGTCTATTTGACATCTAACTAATGCACCTATAATCACGGGAAGGCCTTCAGCCACTCTCTAACAAGTAGTATTTTGCGTGCGTCCAGTAACGGGTATCTGGGTCTCCAAAAACCGGACGGGAAAGGAAAGGTTTTTACCAAGCGAGTGTCTGAAGGCATTTTTACCTAATGGGATAAAGATGGTAATCGATGTGACATCTTTGTGACATCTACGGTAGGAACTTGTAAGTGCAGTCATTCTCTTTATCAACCTACATATATTCTTTACAGGAATCTGTAAAGCATGTAAATAAATATCATAAGGTTTCGTCACAGGAGCGACTTTTCTGTAAACCACATGTGTCAATGCCACCACATGTATGGAGTCACATAATGAACTTTTGTTAAATATAATAGTTTTTTATGCATCACCTGATAGCTAGATGATACAAGAACTAATGTGATATAAGAAAATAGGTCGGATAAGTACATTTATGCTTCAAATAGTAGTTTTAAGCAACAACAAAAAAATGGTATGAAAAATTCACGCCGTATTGACAGTATAATTTGTATTCCACCGAGCCCTAACGAAAGGGTAAAAGACACGAGCTTCATAATATTCACATATGATATATCTCCTCTACTTTTTGTCGGTATTTTCCTGTATGTTAAAATGAAAGAAGGTTCCGCCGATGCGCTTTTAGTTTTTCCATTTTCCGCTGTGGAAAGTTCGTTCCCTAAGTTGCGGAGTGGTATTCATTTATTCATCAAACAATGAACGCCTTTTAAAGCCTTTTACAAAATCAAATAAAAGTAATTTAGTAACAACCGCATGAGAGTAAAAATAGTATGCGTTTATTTTTGCAGTTCTTTATAGCAAAACTATAAAAAATTCGTACACTAAAGGTAAGCAACATATTTTTTACATCTCATATAAGAACTCTGTATATTCCTTTATCAATTTATAAAATAATTAAATATATCGGATATATATAATCGTGTTGGAAACAACAGGGTCATATCCTGTCTGCTCAGAAATGGGTGACGTCGATGGTGTTACTCCCGGCCATCATCGGGTCTTCCTGAGTGCAGCTACTCGGACACAGCGCACACTCCAGAAGGTGTGACAGGGTCTGCTCCACGCCGCAGTCACATTCATTCGGTCTGCTGTAAAACTGCCAGGCTTTCATTTGTGTCCTCGTCTTGCATACTCCGGTCTGAAGTCTCTTAAAGGACCTCCAGTATATTCCACCATGGTCGTGTCCAGCGGCTAGGTCCTCTTTCGGGGCAATCCAAGTATTCCCCTCAGTTACGCTTATGATATTGGAAAGGAATAATTTGCCACACACGTCTAAACCCAAAAGCCACAATATGAAATCTGGCAGTGAAAACCTAAGAAGTTATTTATACATAAGAGCTTTTTTCAATATCTGTAAATTGCTCCAATTATACTCTGTCAAAACAAAGTTTTGCCCCTGTAACAGCCCCTGTATGAGTGGTTGATAATCGTAGACATGAAAAAAAAAGAATTATTTTCGAAACACTTTCTGCTTCTAAAAATACATTTTTAATTTCCTTGCGCGAGAATAAATAACATTTTCAGAAACCCGTTTGTGAAACAGCGAATTTCAGTTAAATTGATCGTGAAATTCAGAACGCATCCCGCGTTACTTTCAGTACTGCGAGGGCGACAGGATACATTACAATAGAGGTATTAAACCATTTTTATTTTAACCAGTAGTTAAATACACACACACAATTCTACATCAAATTTTTACGCATCAATTCGTTCAGAAAAAATATCGGCAGACGCGAGATTCGAACCTCGAGCGTTGCACATTTGCTCTATCCTACAAACCGCGCTATCCAACTAACCATTCTCTGCTTAGGCAGATACGCGAAACTTGATTTATATATAATATATTTAACATCACATAACGATAGATGTCTCTGCAGTATATATTCAGAATATGTATATTATTATTTTTATGATTCAGTCAACATTTATTCACAAGCTTTTTTATATTATTAGTTACTGACAGTCTATTTATTAAGTAAGTAACCACTCAGGTTTCAAACCGAACAATAGACTGAATGGATGAAAACAACTTCTCGTAAATCCTTCACGGACATTACAATCAGTCATTTACCTGTGTTACTGATGAACCTTGTTACCTTTTTGATACTGTTTCAAAATGACATTATTATTTGGATTTAAAAAAATCCAAATCCAAATTATTCCTACCTGTTATTTACTATAAAACTTTTATATTTAAAGTTTTATCCAAATGAGTCAAACGCCTCTTATGACTCAAATGCACCAGATTTTACAAGCGTCAGATTAATCACCTGATTTTTAAAGAAAAATCTGTTTTTTTTACCATACCCTCGCCGTATGTAGAAAATAAAGGGTCCGCCAAATATGTTTTTTTTTTAAACAGGGCGCAAAACATCGAGTGTAGCTTCGGCTGTGTGGCACGTAGCGCCGTCCTGTTGAAACTAAATGTTGCCAATATCCTCCTCTTCAATTTTTGTGAACAAAAATTCGTTCAACATGGCCGCGCCGTATGGAAGCGCCATTGATGGCGCTTCACGCACACTTTCTGCCACAGCAGCAATATTCTCGGGTGGACGCACTGTTTTTGGCTTTTCACGCTTTGGTTTATCGATGAGGATGCCAGTTTCTTTCACTTTTTTCACAAGATAACAAACATACGGAGCTGACGGTGATTCTCTTCTTCCAAAATCCGTACGCAATTTTCGCACACATTCTGCAACATTACCATGGTTTTCAAAGTAATGTCGCAATATTTCCCAGCGTTGTTCAAGCATATACAAAACCATATTCGTTTAGCGGAAGGATAAAACTAACTATTTGTCAAATCAGATATGAGTTAAGTGTTACCATTCACGAAATAAGCACTAGTTAAAAAAAATTGTTAGGTGGCGGACCCTATATTTACACCACAAATTGACGTTTCACAGTTCTGGAAGCCCAGGTAGTATATGCCTTGTCCCAGAACACCTGTTTACTAAAAAGTCAAAGTTAAAAATCTGCTTACAACTACTCAAATATAATCATCAGAAGTATCAAGATTCGATCACTTCCGTCATCGTGAACCGTGGCAAAATTGGGTGGCGGCAATTTTTGGCGACTTTTTGTTTTGATATAATCTCAATATAGCCCTTGCAGGCTGTTGCTGAAAAGCATCGATATATTCGCCCGACCTTTTGTTTCTTTTTTTGTTCGCTCGTCTGACACGCATATATATATGGAAGCATATTAAAATGTTAGTAAAAGTTTAATGTTGCTATATGACGCGTCGTTTGCATGCCATTTTTTATATTTTGTCAGTCGTTTCAGGTCACGTGGGAGCGGCTTAGTATATTTAAGTGGCAGCTAGGAGTGTTTGGCGCAACGACTATCACTACCACCGTGTCTCACTCTGCCCGGGCACCTTCCAGTAAAAACTATTTGCTTGTGCCGGGCAGAGGACCGATTTTGTCAATTCTTTTCTTTAAAATAAATGTGAATGTGTTTCTCGAGTTTTTTGTTCTGGTGACCTGCTCTTCATCCCTCCACTAAGCGTCCGGATGACGATCCCAGCGATCGGGAGTCGCTCTTTTTGCGATGACTAGCTATGGATCAGATATTGTTGAAAATTAAAAAATATTGAATTTCTCTGCTTTATATAATACGAACAAAAAATGGTTTGTGCCCAACCGCCGGGTTATTTAATAGGAAATTATGAAATTACTCTGGTTTTTCAGGCCCGGGTATTTTTCACTCCTTTTTTGTTAATTTGATCTACGAGTTAGTTTCAGCTCGAAAAAGGGTTTTTTGCAGTTTTTGCGGCCAAAGAGAAGAGTTACATTACTTTCGTGCCTATGGTAAATGTGAAAATATTTATGTAATTTGATTTTTTTGTCGTTATTAACTTTTTTACCTCATTTAAAAGTCGCACATTATTTGTACACGTCTAATTATGCTAAAGATCGTAATGTATTTTACTTAAATTTTATGTACATCATAAAAAAAACTAATGTAATGATGCCTTAAAAGTGTTTTAAGTATATTTTTTAGTTTAGACATCTTCTTTCTTCTTTTATATAAGAAAAAAATAATACGAATATTTTGACTTCTACGTTGCGAATATGTACACCCGTGCTTGTAGTCATCCATTGTTTTCCATCCCAGTTGGTACTTGTGGAGCTTTGGGCACTCAATTTAGTACAATGGCAAAGGCGCTCGTAAATGGCCTACCAGCACACCACGATCCTTTTCTTACATCCGTTTCCTCTTTTGTCGATGGTATTGTTTTCCTAGGTGTTCTGTGTGATCTTTGACACGTGTCACCTTCTTTTTATGTTATTTTGTATGTATTTTATGTATACTCTATGTTTTTTATATAATTATATTCTTTATTATCATATGTACCTTGGAACTACGGTTCTGTTAAAATATATATTTTTTTAAATTCTAATCTCTGTCGAGGATCGAACCCACTACCTTCGGTTTGGTAAGCAAACGCATTAACCACTAAATTATACCTAATAAAACATTTGATATTGTGGCCTTTGCGTTAAGCCGTGTGTGGCGAATTTCTCCAGGGTTGATGACTTTGTCATCAACCCTGAAGAAGACCCCTGCAATGGCGGTCGAAATATCGGAAAGGAGAAATTCGCCGTACACGGCTAAGCCCAAAAGCCACAATATCAAATCTGGCCATGAAAACCCAAGAAGTTATTTAATAAAACATTTATAACAAAAACAATAAAATAACAATTATGCAGTTTCACCATGAATTTTTAATGAATAATCTTATTTTTATTATCTTTAATTTAAATAATCGAAAATTTTCATTATATGTACTAGAATGCTTTCAAAAGTGTGTTTAAAAGTTTGTTAATATTTTTTGCTTGATTAAATATAAAAATAAATATTTTAAAGACAAAAAACTTGCTCATATTACATTTGAAAAACGCGATTTATGTACAAAAAATAAGATAAATATTTCCAAAACAAGCGTTTATTTATCGTAAACCAGAATGTGATCGTCGAATGTTGCCAACACGAGTTATTCTTGGAACATAACATTTAATTTACGACACAACTCTAGTGCCTCTAAAAATACGTAATACGTTATTTTTTCACGTATCTCGGTATCTTTTTTTTTCTCTGATACCGCGCAGCATGACTTAAGGAACGTTCCACTTTCGGGATATTTATTTCTCTGAAAGAACACTCACATGGCATAGCTATTACAAGATAAGAAGTCTATTTAAATAATTTCACATCATTGTCATGATTTTTATGAAATGATTTTAAGACTTATTATAAAATAATTTATTCCATTTGAAATCCTATACTGATGTGAGCAAAAAATAACGGTAAATTTGAATTTAAATTTTGCTGCTAAGCGATTCGAATAATTTTAATTTTTATGTTTGCAGTAGTGTCACTGATATCTGTACCAAATAACACGTCAAAATATTCATCAGTGTTTGAGATACCCTTCCATTTTTAAGCAGCTAAAAGTGGTTTCTTCGTTTTTTTATAGTATCTCTTCTATCTATTCAAAACAGTCTCCACGGAGCGGTCTCTTGAGTTTAGCGAATATCTAGATCATTTTAAATAGTTTATATATATTTTTTTGATTTATTTAATTTTAAAACATGTTAAATGGTTTTAATTAATAAATTGCATTGTATACCATACAAGATGTTGTTGATTGGATCATGCCATTGAAATTACTTACTTATATTTTATTATGCTTTCTTTTCTGTGTTTGTTATTCATATTGACATCTTCATCTCTACTCAAGAAACGACTTCACGTCACCGGGATAATTATCGGTGGTGAAAGTATGAGGAGCAGATTAACAACACACAGACTTTTTCCGAAGCACATTAACATATACTTTCGATAAAGACTTTGTTTCCCCGCTCGACCGTAACATGACGTTACTTTCGCCTCGGTCGAACGGAACTTGACTGATGACTAAGCGCACTCCTAATGCAAATGGTGATCTACAGAATCAATGGCGCACCAATTACAGCAGCCATATACATAACAAACGTCACACCCTAGACCGGACTTGTCCAAAATGCCAATATGGCGACACATACATGTACGACAAGCGAACAAAATAAGAGATGAAAGATTGAATATCGATGTTTTCGGTACCAATCAGCAAGGGCTCTATCATTCTGATGTCAATATTTATTTTACAATAACATACCATGTATTAATTACAATGACTACTTTTATGTCTTTGAATGTTATTTACCTATCTACTCAATATTATATTGTTGTATTTACTCTCCATGTTTGTAATTTTTCGGTATTTCACTGTTATTATTTCGTCTCTCTTTTATATACATTTCATGTCTGTCACTATACTGTATTGTAAAACCTTATTTTCTGTTAGATTTCTATAATCTTTGCATTATTTGTCATGTCATATCTATTAATATCCCGTCTTTAAAAAGGCGACAAGTCGCTGGTTCAGAAGGATGCAGGAGCTGATTAACCAAACGAATAACTTGTTTTTGAAGCACATTTCGCATTTATTTTTAATAAAGACTTGATTTCCTCATCTGACCGGTAAGGTATTTCGCCGGCGAGACAAGAGTTAACTGACAACTGCCGGAACACTGTCACATGCAGCGTCGTCAAGACGATCACGGCAAAAAAGCAAATTAAATATGACAATTGCACCAACATAAAAAGAAGCAACTGTCATAACAAATAAAATGGCGTATTCAAATTCCATGTAATATTATACAATTAAAACTATCATTATTAGATGGGCATGTCAGGGAGCGAACAAAAATAAAAGACAAAATATCGATTTTCTGGGCTTTTCGGCATCAGCCTAAAAGAGCTGTATCAAGCTTATATCACTATTTTTAATGTTTTATAGTCTACACTGTACGCCGTTTATTTTTTTAGCATGTGTTCTGTTGAAATAAATAAAATAAAAATCATCGATTAAGCTTAAAATAAAAATATTTTGGCGTAAATTGATACGCGTACAAACATCACAAAATTGATTTGAATCAACATTCCGCAAAGTGTTATTCATATCCTTGTCCTCAAAAACAGAATTAATCAAAAGTGTAAACAACACAATCCGAATAACCTTTATTATGCGAACTTTTCCATTACGTTCTCATGAAACTTCATGAAAAGCTCGAGTTTCAGGCCCGGGGACTGAAGGCTCCGCACTAGGTGACGAATTACATTTCACCCATTGACGGCACGCATCTTGCCGGCAACTTATTATTTTTTACGAGTACAACTCCTTTGGATTTTATTATCTGTAACTGGAAACACTCTAGGGATGCGAGCGAGCTTTATTTCGAGCTTTCATTTTTTCGAACATGTCCTACCATTATTCATAGACATCAGAGAACTTTTATTGTTTTATTTTTTAATTTCGCACACTCCCATCTTGTTATAAATATAATGAAACTTATTTTTCCTTTACATACAAGTTTCATTCCTGGAGCGTATGGTCTCTACAAAATTAGCCAAATTTATCCGTCTAAATATATGTTTAATCATATTTCTATCGATCCAATTTTTAATTGTTTTTATGTAAGCACATACAGGAGAATACCGACAGATGTTGATAGTAATAAGTCTCATCTGTAGAATTCTATGACGCTTCCATAGTGTATATGTCTAAGCGCTGCATGTGGAGTGTTGATCCGCCAACGTCATAGACTACAGCCCGAGATTCACGCATCATCCTTATTATAACAGGAAATTACTATGAATGGGTGGTCTTCACGGGACCATTTTCATTTATCACCAATTTTAATTAATAGGGTATGACTGGCATTTTACGGGTGGGGGATTAAATTAACACCAACCGGATGTATTTTAGAGCTCAAAAATCGATAAAAAAATATTTTTTTATTATTCTCCATAAGGGATCGAA
The DNA here is from genome assembly GCA_022606575.1 of Glossosoma conforme. Taxonomy (NCBI): domain Eukaryota; kingdom Metazoa; phylum Arthropoda; class Insecta; order Trichoptera; family Glossosomatidae; genus Glossosoma; species Glossosoma conforme. Next base: position 1,163,309 of record JAGTXR010000047.1, read on the forward strand.
TCCACGACCTTGTTGGCGACTAAATTGTTTCCTGTAAATACCTAGGAGCCATGTAAGGATTAAATGTGAATAAAACAGAATTATTACTATCATACAGTTCGCACATTATATATAGGTCATAATTTACCTATAATTATTACACCGCAAATATTTCATGTGGAGCATTTGGAAAATTAAAGTACATTATTAAAGCGAAAATTCCGCAATGTCTAAAAACTAAGGCGTTAAACCAATGCATCCTCCCTGTATTTACTTACGGCGCAGAGACGTGGAATCTTACAGCAAGTCTTACCCATAAAATAAAGGTCAACCAGCGTACTATGGAGAGATCCATGTTCGGGGTATCGCTAAAAGATAGAATCCGAAACGAATAAACACGCAGAAGAAAGTAATGGATGCTACCCAACGAATAGGCACACTCAAGTGGCAATGGGGAACAATAGTATTGGAATGGTGCCAAAAAACTGGCAAACGCAGCATTGGCCGACCCCCTGCAAGATGGACTGAGGACATAAGATGAATAGCGGGAGTGACCTGGATGCGGAAGGCGGAGGATCGAAGAGGATAGAGACTTATCCGGGAGGCTTACGTTCAACAGTGGACGGATACAGGCTGATGATGATGATGAAAAAAAAAATCATGAGCCGTGTACAGCTTCTAGTTCGCGAACTAACATGTTCACTTCGTTACCGCGGTATCAGGAACGCAGATCTATGAGGAGAGACTCTCGGAAGGAATAAAAGGAGATCTCATCTCGCCATAAATCTTCCTGTCTTGCGCCTTCCAGGGTGTCTCCGAGCGATATTAAAAAAGAGACACGTCCAAATTGCGGCCGGGACCGTTTCAATCGTCTTGATGAAATAAAATAACAGTCCCGTTTTGTTGACACCGAAAAAATGGCCTCCCCCCAGTGCGGTGCAGACAAATAAAATTCTTGCTTAAAAAAAAGTACGCGGCTTCCAAATTTATTTTCAAGAAAAAAGTATACTATTTTTTTAACGTTATCATATACAGATTTGCCCTCGGGTATAGGTCAAAGCGTTTGCTTTGCAAGCCAAAGGTGGTGGATTCAAACCCCGATGGAGATTTAAAAAAAAGATTTTTAATCGATTTCTGAGCTCTAAAATAACCCCGATTAGTGTGACTTTGATCCCTCACCCGTAAAAATGACAGTCATAGCCTATTAATTTGAATAGGTGGTAGACGACAGTCGTCCCGTGAAGATCGCCCATCTATAGTAAATTCCTGTAATAATAAGGGTGATGCGTGAATCTCGGGCTGTAGTCTATGACATTGGCGGATCAGCACTCCACATGCAGCACGTAGCCATATGCACCATTGTAAGGGTCATAGAAATTCACAGATGAGACTTCAGAGTTACTATCACCCTCTGTCGGTAATCTCCTGTATGCGTTTACATAAAAAAAAAACTGCTATATGGTGATACTGATGCGAAAATCTTATCTGTGGATTCTATGATGCCAATCATTTTACAAACGGTCAAACGCTGCGTGTGGAATTTTGATCGGCCAACTTCATATACCCAGCATTCACACATCATCTTTTTTAAACATTATTTTACTATAAATGTGTGGTGCTTACGGGACGACTATCGTTTTGTCTACCACCAATTTAAATAAATAGGCTTTGACTGGTATATTGCGGATGAAGAATCATATGAACACCAACGGGGATATTATATATTTACCAAGCCTGCCGGCAAATCTTAAATAGTAGTAGAATAAAAATGTTACAATACGAGTTAAAACAATCAATTCTCTAGAAGGTGTGACAGGGTCTGCTCCACGCCGCAGTCACATTCAGTCGGTCCGCTGTAAAACTGCCAGGCTTTCGTTTGTGTCGTCTTGCATACTCCGGTCTGAAGTCTGTTAAGGGACCTCCATACATTCCATCCCTGGTCGTGTCCAAGGGCTAGGTCTTCTTGCGGGGCAATAATAATAATAATAATAAGCTTTTTATTCCAGCAGGATTGGGTGGGTTGTGCAATACCCAATCTGCCATATTTTTAGATACATAGATACATTTTAGATACAAAATAATAATTATATATATATATAATAATTCATTCATGGTGGTCGCTGCAACATCTCCATCCAACGATGGCTCAGGGAGGAGTTGAGCCATTCAGAAACATCCAGGATGATGGTGTTGTTGGACCTCCTTATCCTGCTCCAGAAGCCGGCAACACGGTGTCGCAATAATGCTGCGAATGAATGGACTTCGCCCTCCGCAAACATGTCAGATGCACTACAAAATCTATGGAGTTGCATAAGTTGGCAATGCAAGTATTCCCCTCAGTTGCGCTTCTTCACATGTTCAGCCGCAGGGTGGCCTCTATAGATAATATGTTATCTATGAATGTAAATAAAGATTGATGGTAATTGAAGCTACTTTAATGTAACAATGTTTGTATTATTAATTAAAGCGTGTTTTTTTCAGCGTTCAGGATTATTTTGAAAGTGTTTTCACAGATTAGTATGTCGCACGTTCGTACGTGAGTGAGAGACGTTTGTAAGAAATAATAAAGTAATGTGATTATGGGTGGAGTGGATGCTTCGTCACGACCCGCGTGTGTGAATAACAAGTGCTTACTCTCCCAGTGTGTGCAGAACAAAATGGAAAATTTCAAACGGGATTACCCGCGCAATTAGACATGGATTTTCTCTCACAGGGAAACAACTGATGGTTTTGAGGGCGATCTGCTTCTTCATATTAATTGTATTATTTTTAAAAACTAAACGCACGCAGGAGTTCTATTAATTAATGCATCTTTCCAATGCATTCACTTATGGTGCAGAGACATGGAATTTATATCGGCAGGTCTTACCCATAAAATAAAAGTCACACAACGTGCCGTAGAGTGATTTATTTCCTTTTTTTAAATCCCTTACAGAAACATTACAAATTTTAACAACTCAATTCGTTTCTGAAGTGCAATAAGAATTAATCATAAAATAATAAAATAAAATATATACAAATATAGGTACTTATAATTAAGTACTAAGAACAGAGCAATAAAGACAAGCAACAAAAGGTTCTCATCAATCAGACGACTCCAACAAATTATTCCTCCAAAGAAACTCGTGGAGTTCATGTCTGAATTGGGCCTCCCTTACGTGAAATATATCAACATCCGAAGCGAATTTGTTAAACAGTCTTATCCCTCTCCCAAGAGGCATAGTCTATATCCATGCTTGGAGTTTCTAAGAGATAGAATCTGAAATGAAGATATCCGAAGAATAACTCAAGTGGCAACTAACAGAATAATAGTATACTCAAATGGTAACGGGTAAGACATATATGTTGTTAAGATGACTGCATGCGAAAAACATGTGTTGTGTATTATTTGGGGAGATCGCAACTCAAAATATACTCGAAGAGTATTACCGTTTACGTTATCATAACCATTATAAATTCTTCATTATCACTTAAAAATGTACCTTCGATACTACGGTCCGTCTATTCAATCTGGACTCATATCATGAATGTCGTTGGGAATCACATATGTTCTTAAGTGAATTATCAGGTACAGAAATATTTTGGGACATGGACAATGGCAATTGAGTGGAGACAATGTGTATTGTCTGAATGTTTCAGATATGAAACGGATATAGGAAGATGAAGATTTAAAACATTTTTCTCCAGTATTTACCGAATTGGAAAAAAAAAACATTTACAACCAAGAGGAATTAATTCTAACTTATATTATTTTATGTAATCGCATGCAAAAGAGCACACCCGGTCAAGACCAGTGCACTCTGTGACGCTCAGTTAGGGAGGCTGGACGCTGCATGCGGAAAACGTGTGTTGTTTTCGTGTTTGTGTGTGGCTTGGGGAGAATGCAAGTGTATATTTATCTGTTTCTTGAAGAGATCCAGATTGTAGGATGGAGGAAACACAGAATCTGGAAAAACATTCCATAGCTTACCAGTGGTATTAAGGAAGGAACTTTGGAAACTTCCAGTTCTTGGTCGACACACATTAACCGTGTATGGATGTTAGGCAAGTGTAAGAGTTTGTCGTTTATGGGTGAGTGCAGGATGAATTAATTATTAAGGTTCCGAAAAGCAGCGACAGTGTTAATAACGGGAGAAAAGACTAAGAGAACCAATCTTACGCCTGTGTTCCATTGATTGCAGGTTAGACGTAAGAGTGTCATTGTCTATCAAACGAATTGTTCTTCTAGATAATTGATTATGAGAGTTATAACTGGTTGTTTACTCCTGTTGTTCAGATATCTCCATCTGTAAATCCATCTGGTTAAGGCTTCCATTGTTCCGCGCGGCACCTGCCATTAAGGCTCTCAAATAAAAATAAATTAGCGCCTTTATTAAGTGGAAGGATCGCGCCACGCCCCTCATGAACGTCACAGACAATGAACAAACAACCATTATTACCCTCCGAGCATTCATTGTTTTAAATTATAATTAACACACTTAAAAATCTATTTCAATAATATGAATTTACTAGAGGTTTCGCGGGCCAACCTTGAGTAGACGCTTGAATACAATTAGTCATTTTTTTTTCAATATCCGCCCCATAAAGCATTTGGACACAGAAAATTTCCGTTTTACAGTTTTGTGAGCTCAGATTGTTAATGTCTTGTCCCAGAACACCTGTATGCCAGAGGTCCACATGAGAACATAAATAGTTTCCGGAAGGCAAGCAAGAACTTGCGAACTTGCATATACTGCGACTGTAGTACTGCAGAAATATTTTCGGAGTGTTCTCTTTTATATATAGAGTGTTCAAAAATATTTTTTTGTAAGAAAATCGGTAGGCCGCCGCTCTTGAGACCTGGATATTTTTTTTTTCTTAAGAGCTGGATCAACCCTATCGGAGGTATGTATACAGCTTAGATTTGATTAAATCTATTTTGAAAAATTAAAATCGGTAGGGTTTTGAACCGACGATGTCTGAATGACAAATAGGCGATTTTGCCACTAATACGCGATTTATTATATTAATACGAGAGAATTAGAGTACTTAAAAATAAATTAAAATATTGTTTGATAAAAAAAAACGTTTAACACAACACACAGCAATGAATTTTACTTTTACTATTTCTACATAAGAAATAGTCAAAATAAAATGTATAGTTGAAAATCAGAAGAAATCAAAATTACCATATTATATTCGTTGTGTAAAATAAAACTTAAACTAGATATATGTTTAATGTATTTATCCCATAATAGATAAACTTTATGCAATTTAACTATGTAGGCTTAAAATACTCGTATATGCAATAATAAAAATAGCATTTTTTTTTTAATACATACAGGTATATGTAGAAATAAACTTAAAATACTCAATATTCACGGATACACTCGTTTCCTTGTAGAACAGTGTAATTTATTTGCTTGGCTTAAAGATTAAATAGAGTACATATCACCTTCCCAGTTGTATTGGCAGTGGGTTGAGTGTCGAGGAGTCTTCAGATCGGATGCCTTCATCCATATTCAGGAACCGCCAGGATTCGTCCCAAGGCGATGTCCTGTGAGATATAAGGCTTTAGTCATGTGAGACCGGAAATCAGAGCCGGCGTCGGGCTTAAAAATATTTTTTAAAAATGGTTCAAAACGTCAGCAACGTCGGACTTATCATTCGATCTAATTTAAAAAAAAAACATTTAAAAACCACCCAAAATATGTCTCAGAAACTACAAATGCCATCTCATCTAGTCTTCGGGCTCCTGCCTTGGATGTCATCAGGAATCGTATATGTTCTCAGATGGAGCTTCCACTTCAGATAAGTAATAGGCTATGGCAACTGACAGAACTGAGTGGTTGCATTTTTTTACGTAAACACATATAGGAGAATACTGACAGATGTGTATTGCTGCTAAAATGCTCATTTATTTATTCTTTGACGCTTCCCACGTTATGATGGAGCGCTGCATGTGGAGTGTTGATACTCCAACGTCATAGACTATAACTGACGTTTTACGGGTGAGGGGTCAAATTCACACCAACAAGGAGTATTCATAGAGCTTCGAAATCGATTAAAGAACTTTTTTTTATTCTCTATTGGGGATAAAGTCTACGAGCTTTTGTTTGATAAGCAAATGCTTTATCTACTAAGATATACCCGCCGGTAATCTTTGGATGTCATATCAGAAATCATATATGTTTTCATTTGGCACTTTTAGTGGAAAGATATCTTGAAATAAGCCATGAGCAATGGCAACTGACAGTACTTGAGAGTGACAGGAATTTGTAGTAAACATATATTTTTTACATGGAATGGATATAGGATGATATGCTTAATTTCTAATATATAAACACCGTAGAAAACAAAGTGATACCCTTTTGTTGTCCAAGGTTATATCAATTTGTGATTCAAGTACAAATTTCGGTTTTCAAACACAAAATTTAGTTCTATGGGGCGACTCAACCCAACATATAATATCAGTTAATTTGTCTACTTGATGAGATCGGTAAATTCATTTTATATAGTCAACATCGACTGACGTATGGACATGAGAATACTGTATGCAGATCGAAACTTCACATCCACTGTTATACATTTTTTTTTATTGTTTAAGCGATGCTTAATAATATCTTGAAATACAATTTTGTTATAGATTTGTTTGTAAATCAATTGTCAGATATTTTTCCTTCGAAGTCTGAGTGCGGTCCTTAGCACTAACGGCCGTTAGAAATGGCGTCTCGTCATCGCGGCGGGATCTGCGCCGTTAGACCTGCCGTTTGAACGGCGCCCCCTAACGAGCGTCGTCCGCGACTGTCGACTTTCAAACACCACTATATCTATCGAGAGACAGCGCGTATATGCGTCATTACAGTAGAAACTGGCTTAAACTAAACACATAAAATTTTGAAACGTTGCATTCTAACAAGAGTCGTACAAATCTGTAAAAAAAATGCATGTAAAGCTACAGTATGCTGCGAACGACGTCATATGCTGATACAAATATGAATGCATTTCTTCTTCATAGTATCAATCCAGTGGATTGGTTTGCAGCAACAAAATCTTGCATATCGATCTCCACTCTTATCGATCTTCTTTAGCTCCGCACAAGAACTGCAACTCATGTCCTCGAACACTTGCTGCAAATACTAGGGCGCCCTCTGCAGTTTCTACCCTCAACCATCTCTTAGAAAAATATTTTCTATATGACTTAACTAATAATACTAATATGTTCACAAATTTAAATATGATAACCAAAATTCATTTGAGATATTAAAACACAACACTGTTAATCAAGATAATTCAGTCCTGAATATTATATTTCACGATTGAGTGAAAGAAGTCCTGAAAATAGCTCATATCCCATTTTTCAGGTCAGTTTTCGTCAGTTTATTTTCCATTAACCTTTCAAAAACATAATTATGATCTATAATACATCAGCCATCTACTTAACATACAAAATATAACTGAATTATTATTTATTAAAAATATTTTCTCTTAAGTGTGTAATTTTTTAACCGAAGATAAAATTGAAATTTTTAAAACAATAATTTCGATATTTTGTTGACCGATCACCAAAGTAATGCAACATAAGACGCAGACCAAAACACCTACTGCTGCTAACCACGTATATATGGTTGAGTAAAACCAACCTTAAGGAACAAATGATACATATTTCGATATCAACAACGTAATTAAGCTGTCAACTACGTAAAGATTTCCATAAAATGCTTATTAACAAACACTGAAATATACTTCAGATACTAGAGTACACAATGACATCAGCATGATATAGTCCTTGCTGACTGGTACCAAAAACTTCAATATACAATCTTTCGTCTCTTATTTTCGTACGCTCATCAGACACGCATGTGTTGTCATTTTGTAATGCCATTACGAGGACTAGTTATATAGATCACCACTTACGGCACTGGGTGTCACCGACCGAGGCGCCAGGTGCAGTCAGTTGTGTGCCGACCGCGAGAAGGTCGTATTATGGCCGGCCCGGCAAGTTATTCCGCTAGGGCCGGAAGTTTTTAAAGCTTATCATGAAAATATATGTGCTTCTGGAAAAGCCTCTGTGTTGATCTTCTGCTCCTCATCCTGCCACCATGCTCTTCAATAACTAACTTAGAGAGGAGGATGTCAATAATTAAAGCCATATATTTCCAAATACACCTTTAAATGCACTTATTACTTGGGAATAAATCATGGTTAATATTTCTTCGTAGTAGTAGTAGTGTCAATTCTGTGGATTGTTTTGCAGCAACAGAATCTTGCATCTCGATCTCCACTCCTCTCGGTCCTCCGCAACCCTCTTCAGCTCAGCATAAAAGCCACAATTCATGTCCTCGAACACTTGCTGCAAATGCTTCCGTCTAGGGCGCCCTCTACAGTTTCTACCCTCAACCATCCCCTCCACAATGTCGTGAAGAAGACCATCGTGGCGCATGATGTGACCGATCCATCGGGCTCGCCTCTCTGAGATGGTTCTTATTAGTTGCCTATCTTCCTTGATTATCCTGAGAACCTCATTGTTCGTAAAGATTTCTATATAACAATAATTAACAAACACTGAAATATACTTCAGATACTAGAGTACATAATTAAAGCCATATATTTCCAAAGACACCTTCGGATGCAATTATAACTTGAGAATAAATCATGGTTTTTATTACCTGGCAAAAACGTGTGGTAGCATTTTGTAGTAAATAGATTCTCCTATGTTTATTTAAAATATAATAAATGGTTCTATTATGTAGCATATAAGCGCTTCCGGGTATTCTCTGGCAAGAAATAAATAAAACACAAACAGCTCAACAGTCGCCCTTATTTATCTCGTATTTGTTTATTTCCTTTTTCACGTTGGCACCAATGAATATCTGCCTTATTTATTTCTTCGCCTGGATAAGCAGCCCTGCATTAGTGCAGGCAAAATACAAGAGACGTATCTTTAGTCATCTCAAAAAGGCATTTTCCAGCAGCAGACAAATGGCAGCGTTTGTGGAGAAACCGAGGAGATCCCTGTATCAACATCCCAATCTTCTCACCAGAGGTGTAACGTAGCAAAAAATATATTTGTAAAAAATATTTTTATTCACTAAAAAAGAAAATTCAAGTGCAGTTCGTAGGACATAAAGCAAGTAGAGAAGTTAACATAAAAAAGAGAAAAAAAAATCGAAGCGTCAAAATGCTTTTAAAGCATGAAATATATACAATCCGATGGTTATGGATAAATATATTAATAGCACGCCGGTGTCAAAAGTAGATTTTCTAAATTGCATCCAGTAATCTAATTAACAAATCACCCAAAAATATCCATCGACAGCTACCCCCTATTCAAGCAGTCAGACCGCTTCTCTGGAGGTTATTGAGAACTGTGTATGTTTCCAAATAGTCTTTTAGACCGGAGAATATGCAGCACTAGTATGGGACTGATCAGCCCATTGTAATCAAGTAGATACTAGCCTGAATAATGCATGCAGAGTCGTCACAGGATGCCTCAAACCAACACCCATTTCAAAACTATACCCCTTGGCTGGTATCGCACCACCAAACATAAGACGCAAAGTCTTATGCGCTGAAGAAATGCGTAAGGCAATCAACCAAGCGTTCCACTGCTTTTATAATCAAGTACCCCCAACACACAGACTGAAGTCGCGAAGCAACTTTCCGAGATCCACACAACCTCTCACATCCGGCCCTGAAATGAGAGACTCTAGCTCGCCAGGCATTTGCGGCAAAGAGAAGAAGAACCTGGTCAATATGGTTGTCTTTTTATATAAGGCTTGTTTACCAACAGATTGATAAATATGAAAGTAATTGATGCGGCATCTGATGACAGCGATTCTATCGACATCTGTGACAGCTATTCTTACGACCTCTATGGGACATACAAGACAAACATTTAATAGATACAGAAATTTCTACAGTTGGTTTTTCTGAGATGAATAATCTAATGACTCCTTACTAATGTCTGCCATTTGCAGATTCCACTTCCAACCTTACCATTTCCTTATCCAATCCCACGTATTTCGTGGTTAGCAACATGTTACCAAAGAAGGCGATTTGAGACTCGCTGTAGTAAACTAACTTCACAGCCTTAGACTGAGATCTATTTGACATCTATCTGATGCACCTAAAATCACGGGAAGGACTTCAGCCACTCTCTAACAAGTAGCTTTTGGATCTCCAAAAATAGGACGGGACAGGGAGGGTTTTACCAAGTGGTCCATATGGTCATCTTCTAATATAGGGCCTGCTCACGCACACATTGATAGATGCGAAAGTAATTGATGCGGCCTCTGATGACAGCGATTCTAGTGACATCTGTGACAACGATTCTAACAATAACTATGGGACATACAAGGCAAACATTTAATAGATAGACATAGATGTGGGAATTTGTACAGTTGATTACTACGCTACTATATAAAACTTTCGTTGATTTGGGGACGCCCTTGGTGCTGACCCAGTTCTGGTGTCTCTGCCTAATCTAATCACCTAAACTTGTGACGTCGAATAAGATGTAATAAATTCCCGTCTCCTCGCGTTTCTTCTTTTCCCCTCGAGGAGCTTTCCCATTACACGTCTTTGTCTCGCGGTGGAGTTTTCGCAGACGATGAAAGCTCCCAAAAGTTTCGCGACAGCTTGGAGAAACAAGAGAGAAAAGAATAAAGTGCTCCTCTCCAAGGATGTTTTACTTAACCGCTTAGGACTATTGAACAATCGTGGATTGACCACCATACCTCATATTTCTAATATTATTTTTCTTTCCATATCCGTTCTATATCCGAAACATACAGTTACAAGAAATTTTAGGTTCCCGATTAGAAAATTGATCAAAACTTGTTAGTTTTCACTCTATAACTTTACCAAGACATCTTTTACACACTTCTAACAGCCTCCCGAGTAGGAGCTCAGAGACTTATTTAGCCTCTTTTATTTTTATCATTCACTTCGAGATCCATTTCAAATAATTAGTCGTTAAATACGTCTTTCCTTACTTTTTATGAATTGAAATGAAGAAACACCTGGGTGGAACGCATTTCAGCGATAAAGAAAAGCTCAAGAAGCGGCTCTCAGGTATCTGCACGGCTTGGCGACAGATTTTTTTGACTCGGGCATTCATAAGCTCGTATCATATTCTCGCTCAAAAATGCATTAACCTCAGTGGCGACTATAAAGAAAAATAGATAAAAGTTTGAACTTTCTAAAAATGTAGGCGTTCATGGAATTAAACGTGTTTTACACTGTGAAAAATCACTAGTAAGCTTATTTTATAACTTTAATTTAATTTATTTAAATTATTATACTGAAGTGTAAATTTATAGCAGCTGAATTCTTTTTTACTTTACATTTATTTATAGCTCATACATTTTAACGTATGCTCTCAAGACTCTCGAAGAACTCCATAGAACAATAAATATAGAAATAAAATTTCCCAAAGAATTGAATTGTAAATTATTTATTACGGGCGTATCCTCCATGCATAAAATATGATTTCTTTCATACATAACCATCGGTATGAAAACTTACATATTTATGGAGTCATTCCTACCAGTTTTCTTCGACGGAGATCGTTGCTTGGTGGTGCATAGCTATTTTATGAAACATATTGTGCAATTTCAAAATGTAAAGAGATATTTAACTCTGTATAATTTGACGTCACTGACACGAATAAGAAGAAGACTATTTATAATAAGTATTAAAAACACTCGTTAAGGGTGTGTGTAATAAATTATTTGATGCTTACGGAGATCGGGTGATCAGGCAAAAGTCTCCGAAAAATGAGCAGGTTAGTTCAAAAGGTCCCCCTAAAAGTACTGGAGAACTCTGCGAAATGCCTTATGGTCACAGGTCGATGAAAGGAAAATCCTGATCTATCTCCTTCTCGTGGTGGGGGGTGAGCGACATCAATCGGCCAATATAGACAGGGACCAAATGGTGGCCCGAATAAGGTAACACCCAGCTTACCTCATCAAGTTAAGCTGGTTAGGGAACTCTATTGTCCTGGAAGTAGAAAATGCCCTCCAAAGGCAGATGAACCTTTATGGTCAACGGCATTAGGATGTGGAAATAATTGGAAAAATACCACATTAAAGGTCTAAAAGACATCCCATGTATCAGCAAAAATGATTGCATCTCAATTTAGGATTGAGAAGAGTGGACATCAAGATGCAAGATTTTGTTGATGCAAACCAATCCACCGGATTGATACTACGAAGAAGTAGTTTAAAGGCTTTGTTACCTTGTCAGTTGTCGTTGTTGAGTTGAGCACAACTCATCGCACAGTAATCAATCCTGAAAAAAACCCCTGCAATGGCGGTCGAAATATTGGAGAAGAGTAATTTTTTCACACATGGCTAAACCCAAAAGCCACAATACCAAATTTGGCCGTGAAAACCTAAAAAGTTATTTATTTAAGTCGGATTATTATCCAAATGCTTTCGAGGGCTGGACATATAGTTATAGAGATAGTCCTTATAGGGTGGCTCAACACTACCAAGGGACAAAAACAAAACTTTTCATACAGAAAAAAACCCTCAATTTTTTTTAAATTTGTTTTTAACTACAGCTACATATCATACAACTGTTTCTTAAATTTCAATTTTATTTTTATTTATTTTACTTCTATCAGAAACATTAGAAAATTTATTTAATACTATCCTGAAATAAGATATAATAAAAACAATTTATAAATGTATGTATTTATGATTATTAACAACAATTATTAAAAAGTCTCGAAGCTCGCTAAACAGAAGACTTCACGAAATTACTTTGATAAATAAACTCGTGGAGCTCATGTCGAAACTGGGATTCACACACGAATAAAAATAAATCCCATGACATATATCACCGTCAAGCATAAATATGATTTTCCCCACACGGAGCAATCACAATGAGCAATAGCATATTTATAGAGTCGTATCTCTCGGCTTTCTTTATGTAAACTTTTATTGTGGTCGAACGTTTGAATTACGAGTTCTGACCGGCGAGTTTTCCCCATTATCGGGGAAATTTGACGGGGACCATAAATTACTTTCCATACCGCGCGGACGATAAATCTCGGGGAATTTCATCTATGATACACGGAGGCATTGTGCGAGCGTTCTTCTCGATACGATAGATATTTTTTTTGGTAAGATAAATTCAATAATATCGAAATAAAAATGTATACATGTTTATTTATGTCACAATCTTGATCGGCTACAAAGACAAAACATCGATTGTCAATTTATTCGGTAATTTATTTAAATTTTCCAATTTTATTTCTTTCAGAAACATTACAAATTTTATTTAATACGATCCTGAAATAAGATAAAATACAAACAGTTTATAAATATAGGTATTTATGATTATTCACAACGATTATCAAAAAGTCCCGAAGCTCGCTAAACAGAAGACTCCTCGAAATTACTTTGATAAATAAATTCGTGGAGCTCATGTCAAAACTGGGCTTCTCTCAAGTGAAATTTATCAAAATTCGAGGCGACATGGTTGAACAGTCTGATCACTCTCTTAAGAGGCATAGTCAGTATTACTTCTAGGAAGAACAAACAATATGTGCCTCGTTATCCTTAAATAATTGTCAGGGACAAACAAACCGATTTCCAACAAAATATCAGGATTTCTGAACACGCCACGCACTAACTGAAAGAAATGCATATTCAAGCACACATCTCTTCTAGTTCTTAACTCATCGTATTCCAGCATACCCCGTATAAAGTTGGGTACAGCCACGGATAATATCCATACATCATCATGTAAAGAAATCTCAAAAATTTATTCTGAACTCTTTCCAACATGAGGTCATGTTGTCATGGTAATGTGTGGTAAAACCTTAAAATGTCCTCTAGCACTGTTTTTAATTTTTGTTAAGCATTAATGTTTTCTAGCGCATAAGTATATAATGATAAAACCAATATGTATAAATTGAACTCTTTTTTCAATAATTATTTTGTACTGAATTAGCTATCCAAGTCCGAAGTTGCTGACGTTTTAGGAATTAGTTCTTTAAGATCCGAAGAGCAGCGACCGTGGTTATAACGGTAAAAAAGACTAATTGAACCAATCTTACGCCTGTGTTCCATTGATTGCAGGTCAGACGTAAGAGTGTCATTGTATATTAAACGAATTGCTCTTCTTTGAACTGTGTCAATTAAGTTTAAAAGGTATTTTGGGTCTCCAATCCGAAGGTGACTGCCGTATTCAAGGATAAGTCGGATTTGTCCTTTATACAGAAGAAGAAGTTGTTTATCGTTGATATACCGACGTGATCTATATAATACACCTAGTTTTTTGAAACGAGACCGGCTTTATACTTAATTGACTCGTAATAATTGTCATTATTCGAGATTGATACTCCAAGGATGTTGATGGAGCTTTTTTTTGGAAGAGAGCATCCGTTGAAAGATACAGGATCCATAGTAGTCTTCTCGGGTTGCATGATTGGGTTATATGTTTCCCGATGACCTTAAGGGCAGAAGCTCGAGTACTTGAAGAGACAACAAGTACTTTAGTATCGGAGATATATTTTTGGTTGATTTGTTAATCGGTATTTTGAAGAAGATTGAACGATTAGCCCAACGCTTCCGAGTCTTGGAGCGTCGGGTCCTATACGGCGAATCAACGTAAAATCTGGACAGCATAATATTTATTATTTTATATTAATGGTTAACACTTGCAATAATTTACAACATGATAACATCGGCACCAGTAGCCGATATATCGTATACAATAATTTTACCGCAAAGGCCAAAACTATATCAATTACGTTGTAAATAATTTGTGTACATATCTTTAACTAAATAAAATAAAACACAGGTAAAAATAAAAATATAGAAAAAATTTCAGTCGAATTCAAAAACTATTATAAGTAAATAAAATCTTATTAGCATCTTTACCTGCGTCCTTAATAGCGTCCAGCGATGGCCAACCTGCCCATTAATTACACCTGGCTGTCCGGTCGATTTATTGCCGGCGTTTGCGACAACTGCAACCCTCGTCTTCCGAACTTGGCTTGGCCACCACTGAGAAACCACTTCTTAGGAAGAAAGACTAATAAAAAGACCATGGTAGGTTGAAGAAACATTTATGATTCTATTTAGTAAGAGAATATTATTACCATTCATCAACATCCAAACATCTGAATCATTTCTGGTTCATCGTTACACTGCTGAATTTTTTTTTCGTATTCTTTCTTCTTCGTGATGCTATTCACATCTCTGAGATTTTCGAATGATCTTTGTTTACGTTTCGCATACGTATATACGTGCTCGTAGTCATCAAACTAAAATCACAATCATACTTTTAAATGCTCTAACTGCATCTATGTTTCCTCTGTGTATTCTGTAGAAGGAGTGGTGTGTTAACCGCTTTGCAACCCAGAATTGAAATTGAAGTACATCGACTCGGTTTTACTTCTACTTATTCGCAGTCCACTACTCTCCAGAGCCAGTTTCCATTCGTTCAGCATTTCCTGAATACTTTAGGCATTTTCACTGATTAGAACAATATCTTCAGCGTATAAAATATTCCAAGGGACTGGTTTTTTAATATCTCTGGTGACATAGTCTATGGAGAGGTTAAAAAGCAATGGACTAAGGGCCGAGCCCTGGTGAACACCGGTCCTCACTTGAAATGGTTTACTCAGGCCAGCGGTGCTTCGAACACTCGTATGTATTTCGTGGTACATATCTTTAAGAAGTTCCACATAGTACTCCGGAATCTGTTGAGACCTTAAAGACTGCCAGATCAACTCCCTCGGAACTCTATCGAAAGCCTTTTCAAGATCAATGAAAACCATGTACAGATCCCTACTATTTTTTCTGTATTAATTAGTACAGATAGCGTAAAAAAAAACTGTCGTGAAATGTACTTAATGTACTTGATAGGTACCCGCCTTAAAACACTATGTATAGTTACCAAGGATGCTTAAGATACTACAAGTGTCTTATATTCTGTCTTGCTATCTAAAACTAAATGATGTGGTGAATCTCCAAATGTAGAGATGATTTTGGACGAAGCAAGGATGATGGTGACTGACAAAATTGTGTAACATCCTCCTCTCAAAAAGTTAGTTATTCAGTCGTGTGTTGGCAGGATGAGGAGCATATTAACTACACAAAGACTTTTTCAGAAGCACATATATATTCCGATAAAAAACTTCCGGCCCAAACGGAATAACATGCTGGGCTGGCCATAATGCGACCTTCTCGGTCGTCGGCACACAACTAAGCACGCTCGTAATGGGCTGTCACACAGCGCCATCAATGCCGATCTACGTAACTAGTCCAAAACGACAATATGGCGACACATGCATGTACGACAAGCGAACAGAAATAAGAGACGAAAGATTGTTTATCGTGGTTTTTGGTACCAGTAAGCAAGGGCTATATCATGCTGATGTCAAGTGTTTCTTCAATTTGTGACAACTATATGTCCCATATACGAAGAAAATATTATCAATTATACCATAAAATATATTAAATGTTAATTTATTAAATTATTCATATGCGTATTTTTTTATGATTTTATTGACCCTAAATAGATATGTATTTTTTCACATGTCACAGAAGATTAATATTTAAAGGTAAAAAGATGCGTAAATACATTACTATCACATATTTGGTCCAGTTCCAGCGAGGGTCAAATCCCTTTGAAATGCCAAGTCTCATGGCCCCTCCGAACCTTTTTTCTTTGACGGCCATACTTGTATATAGCACCGAGGTATGTTACCTGAACGAAATTTATACAGTTTTTTACTCTTGTAGATATCTCGTCTAGTATAACATGTTCGTAGAAATAAGTGTACAATTCATAGGCGAAACAATTTCATAATATTTTCATTTAATTGTTATGTAATCGTTATTAAATATCTACAAGCTTAACTTAATCGTTTTACAACTGCAAAGTATATCCAATTTCTCGAAGATATGTTTACAAAAATACAAGACAACTGAAACTGAAGATGAAATCACTGAAGCGCTGATAGCCAAGGAAAACATATTTAAATCTAACTTTAATATGAAGATAAACAGCACGAAAACCAAAGTTATGAGAGTAAACCGCAATGAGCAGCAGAACATTAACATATCAATGCTATGATGAGTAACCCTAAAAGATGCAAAAGAGTTTCTATATCTTGGAAATACGATCACCTGGGATGGCAGAACAAAAAGAGAAGTCAACAGACGCATCACATAAAGTTTTTATATAAAGATAATTGTTTTCATAACAACTATGAAGACAAATATCTTTCTAGAGATCATGCAATATTTGCTTGACTTGTTTTGTATCGATGTTGTCTTGTCTTCTTCGTAGTATCAATCCGGTGGATTGGTTTGCAGCAAAATAAAATTGCATCTTGATCTTCACTCTTCTCGATCCTCTGAAATCCTCTTCAGCTCATCATAAGAGCTTAACTCATGTCATCGAACACGTGCTGCAAATACTCCCGTCTACGGCGCCCTCTGCAGTTTCTACCCTCAACCATCCCTTCCACAATGTCGTGAAGAAAACCATCGTGGCACATGATGTGACCTATCCATCGGGCTCGCCTCCCTGATATGGTTCTTACTAGGTGCCTATCTTTCTTGATTATGCTGACAATCTCATTTTTCGTGACCTGGTCTCTCCAGGAAATTCCGAGAATAAATCTTGCGTTTATAAATCTATAATAAAAAACTTTTTTTTCAGGGGAAAGGAAAATTTGGTACCATCTTAAGAGGCAAAGATTCTAGTTACGCCACTGCTGTTTTGGATATATTATTTACGTAATCTGTAAAGAGAAAGCGACCAGACAATCTTAAAACAACGTTTAGGTCCAGTTAATAGAGTTTCCCGGTACTAATCGCATATTCCTCCCGAGGCGATTAATAAATTAGTATTTTTATTCTATTTTCTTTGGTATTTTTATAAGCTCTTCTTCATAGCCAAAGAAAATATTTTCCCAAAGTAAATAAACGTCTATACTGATAAATTTGGTTTGTTTGATTTTTACGACGTATAATTCTTGGCCGAATTTGAATAGTTGCAATGTTGGAATTAAAAAATCTTTCCGGTTTAAAACACAAGAATTTTACTAACAACATTTTTTTATTCTAGATCTAGATGAAATATGTAATCCAGATGCCGCAGAATAACATTCATTACAGCTGATTTTTTTTCAGACTTCGCACCGTCCTGAAATGCCATTACGATATGAAAACAAAACGTCAGCTGATTTTTGAACGGTTTAATTGATATGGGAAAAAACTAAGATCATGGCAGCTAAAAGAACTTTATAGTGGCAGTCTGCGATGACTATATGCTCCAACTAGAGGGTAAAAATGTATTAAGATGAAAAAATGAAATCATTTACTGGGAGTCAAATCCAAGATTACTCGTATGAAAGTATCATTATTTATAACTTTGCTTCATACACTTCGAAATACTAAGATAAATCATATATAAATTTAGAATACATGCGAATAAATTTGTTCATAGTGGTATTGATACGTCTTTAAAAGCATCGACTAGAAACTCTGACTAAAATAACGCTTCAGGTAAAAAAGAAACCAATTTCTTTGTATAAAATAAACCTTATTTTTTAACACAGAAGGTTTTCAGGGCCTTTTGGAATATTAACAAAAAATGGGTTGGAAATCGCCTGAAGGCTTTCTAGTAACTCAAGGTTTCATACAAAGTTTAAAAGAAGAAAACCATCAAAAGATGTTTTTTTATCACTTTTCACAAATATGTACTTTTATTAATTTTTCTACTTTAAATTTGTAAATCAATGCTCGTGTATGTGTGTTTTCCTAGAACAACCAAGACGGGAGCCTTGGGACTTGATGATATACAAAGACATTTCGACTACAGCTGTAATATCTAAGGTATATTTTGAATGATTTGTTAATCAGACATTTAAAAGGGATCGGACAAATAGTTCAACGTTCCTTCAACATTTGGGTGGGCCGTCTCTCACTTGTCTTCATAGATTTCGCATAGCTGAGAATGGTTTACTACCGGCGCAATGTTTTTTGTAGACAAGAAACGAATCACCGAGCACAGCTCACACCTAGCGGGCGAATCGACGGGGAGATCCATTACGTACGGCTGCCAAGCCAAGACGGAGCTTCACAAGCAGCTTGCTAGGGAAGTGATTTGAAGTGGGGGAACCAAGGTACACTACGTGAATATATACTACAGAGATATCTATCGTTATATGATGTTAACAATGGTATAAATACATCAAGTTTCGCGTATCTTTCCAGCAGGAGAATGGTCATGTGGACAACGCGGTGTATAAGACAGCAAATTTGCAATGCTCGAAGTTCGAATCCCGCGTCTGCCGATATTTTTCTGAATGAATTGATGCGTAAACTTTTAAGTAGAATTGTATGTGTGTATTTAATTACTGATTTTATATTTAGTATTTATTAACGATTTAACTGTAATTTAAGACACTACAGAATCGCGGGATCCACCATAACAGCGCTTTTCAGGACTGTAGCGCCATGAGAAACTTATTTCACGGATAACCCTCATAAATTAAGTTGAAAAATAATTAACTATTAAATAAGTTACTCAAAATATGCTTAGGTTGTTTTGATACGTTATTTTCATATTGTAAACGGATATTACATACAAATAAGTTTAACTCTGAATATTGAAGGTGCTTCAAAAATAGTGAATGCCTCCGGCGTAGTGAATTCCTCCGAAGCCTCTGATTGTGACATCAATATACAGACGCCATATTTATAATAATGACAGGATAATTTCGGTGTATCTTCCCAAACAAATGGGATCACGTCACGTGGGATTACAGACAAAGCCTCCCCCGGCCCTCGGAAGCGGGGGAATTTCGCAAATTCCCGAATTTGCCGAATTTCCCCGATATCATTGTACTCAAGGATCACTAGATCACCGCCGATGAAAGGCAGACTCTCTCTCTCTCTCTCTCTCTCACTCACTCTCTCTCTAGGCTTTCTTTGGGAAGATTAGTTGTCAATGCAAAATACCCCATTGAGACGCCAGAGCCTATCAATCTAGCACATTCCACTACTGTGAGGCACTCGAGATGAGAATAATGTCGGTGCTATTATATAATGTATTATCGCGAGCGGTGTTACAAATTAACATCAATTAACTATGGATACGTTATTTTATCTATAAATTATTATGATAAACTTCTTCAGCGACGTCAAATTATTTCTGCGCGGCATCTGACAACATCGATAGCCCGTGTGTTGCCCAGCATTAGGTCCTTAGATGTGCAGCTTGTTGGGCACATGGAGCAGCATCTTAGGTGTGAGATGGTCTGCAGGTCTCCACAGTCGCACAATAGTGTCTCTCCCTGCCGAAGCATTCCCCACCGCTCGAGGTTGTCCTTTGTTCTACCAACTCCGGTTCTTAATCTGTTCAGGGATTTCCAGGTCCACCAGTCAAGGTTCTTGCCATTTGGGAAGCCTTCCTTTGGAGAAATGAAATCCTCTAATGCGACTTGTTGCCAGAGCTGGAGTCTCTCATTTTCAGGGCTGGATGTGAGAGCTTGTGTGGATCTCAGACAGCTGCTTCACGACTTCGTTCTGAGTGTTGGGGTATCTGATTATACAAGCAGTGGGACGGTTGGTTGATTGCCTTACGCATTTCTTCGGCGCATATGACTTTGCGTCTTAAATGACAAACTAAAAATCAACGCAAAAATCTGTCAAAATAAATTGATCGTGTTGGTCGTTGTTCTTTCTGAGAACGCTTACCAAAGAAGAGCCTTCAACTGGGATTCGCAAATATTTTTTCCGTACCAATTAGTTAAACACACTCGTCTTGCACTGCTGAACATTTATACACTGTTATATATATCGGCCAAGAACAGATCGTTTCTGAAATTCATTTCTAAACGCCACTGGTAAGCTCTGAAAAGCTCTTCCAGTTTCATTGTTTCATTCTTCGTAACATCTAGATCTCTTCAAGATAAGACTCATAATTTAGACTTGTTATTTCCCGACCCCTTTTGCCGGCGGGTATAGCTCAATGGTCAAAGCGTTTGCTTTGCAAGTCAAAGGTCGTGGGTTCGATCCCCGACGGATATTAAAATTAAAAGATTTTTAATCGATTTCTGAGCTCTAAAGTACACCGGTTGGTGTGAATTTGATCTCTCACCCGTAAAATGCCACTCACAGCCTATTTATAACAATTAATGGTAAGCGAAAGTCATCCCGTGAAGGGTGAGAACTGCCACAGAGCTGATGACAGACGGGGCACTGTAACATGTAGAACCTCAAATATAATCGCGGCTAAGTAACAAATTATAATTGACAGTTGAACCAACATTGAATCAAGCAACTGACAAAACAAATAAAATAGCGTTTGCGAACTCCGTGTATTTTTTTATAAAATGAAAACAAACATTTTTAGATGTGCATGTCAGGCGAGCCAACAGAAATAAGAGACCTAATATCGTTTTTCGAGACTTTTCGGCATCAGCCTAAAAGAGGTATATCAAGCTGATACCAAAATACATATTATTCATTTTAAATTTAGTAGAAGCATATTCAAAATTATAATGAACTACTATTTTCTTGTATCAACAGCATCAAACAAAATAGAAAAAAAAATGAAATTAGACTCAAAGAGAATTGTGTAAACACTGCGAATAAATTCGTCATGCTAAGATTTTTTCAGTCGTCTGAATTCAGTTTTATAAGCCGAAAAAAAATGGAACAAAAAAAGAGATGATTTTCAAAATGTGTTTACTATATTTTCTTATGACGCATGCCGTTTTGAGGAAGTTTAAAAGCTAGAGTATTGATTCATCAACATAATTAAACTTCTAACCACTTAAAAATAATTACTGGTATTCGTACAGAATGATTTTCGTCTACTATTAATTACAATTTATTGACATACAAAGGCATTTTACGGGCGGAATGTTAGTTCTTGGTAAGCAAGGCTATTTATAGATATTTATGAACAATATACAGCTTATAAAACGAAAGTCATATCAGTTCCATATCTGAAACACATAGTCACCACAAATAGCCATCACTCAGTTCTATCAGCTGCCTTGTTAACATAAACGGTCCCCAATAACTTACAGAGTAAAAACTCAAAGACTTAATTAGGCGGTTGTATCCTAGGCATATTTAATATTTTATAGTTATATTATAAGATTTGTATAAAATCCAATGATTAGTACGACGCTCTCGGGGGTTGTACCATTTGGACCTAAGTAACCGCTCACCGTCACATCATGCTCCACGATGAACTTCTTCACGAATTTGTGGAAGGGATGGTTGAGTGTAGAAGCTATAGAGGGCACCCTAGACGGGAGTATTTGCAGCAAGTGTTCGAGGACATGAGTTGTAGGACTTATGCTGAGCTGAAGAGGATTGCAGAGGATCGAGAGGAGTAGAGATCGAGATGCAAGAATTTGTTGCTGCAAACTAATCCACCAGATTGATACTACAAAGAAGAAACTAATGACAGTAATAAGCTACATGTATCGATCCATTATCGGTCATTAAATTTCAGATAAATATTGAAAAAGAGTGCTGAAAAAAATGCCCTCTCTCTCTATTTGCGTTTGTAATCTTTCCGGTGATAAAATAAACAAATAAAAATAAAACCTCCTCCCTCCTCTGTTGTTAGAGTGTGACATTATCATATGCTGGCAAGCTGAAAAGGCTCTGAGGAACCGGTAGAGATAAGAAAAGGCTTTAGGGAAAACAAACGGAATACTGAAAACTAAATGTTTCAGATTGTACATTTTTTTTTATATTTGTATTTATTATCGATTCAACTGTAATTTAGGACATTATTCATAGCATTATCATTCACTCATATTATTATGAGAACATAGTAGAAAAAACGTTATATTTATTAAATTTTTAGTTATCAATAAAAAACTATTACAAATTAAGATATTTGAGTAAAAAGGCATTTTCAATGCCAATCATGATGAAATTAATAATTATTACATAAATCTGTTTTTAAATTCAGGGAATGATATGAGAGGGAGATAGATAGGATTTCAAGGATGAAGAAAAAAAATGATTTAGGTGTAATTTTTATTTATTTATCATTTTTCTCACATTTACCATTCCCTAAAAGACACACCCCTACCCCCTCTCCTACATAAAATAGGTTAGACCACTTGCAAAGTACTATCGCGGCTCAGTTATCTCTTAACAAGAGAAGGATTGAGAAAGGCTGCGAGTTAGTCGAAACTGCAGTCTCCTTATAGAGAACTTATCTTACGTACAAACTAGGTAAATAAATAAATATTTATAAAAAACATAATAATCAATACCAAAATAATTTATTTTGCTCTTAAGAGACTCGTTTATATAAGATTTACTCAAATTGACTAGAAATGAGGACCACATGGTGAAGAGAGCCCTCAACATACCCACGCTGAGAAAAAGACCTGGAATACCACAGGCAACCTGGACTGCAACTGTAAACAAGGATCTGAAAACTCTGGGTTTGACCGAGAATGCATCGCAGGACAGACAGACATGGCGAATGCGCACAAGGAGAGCCGACCCCAGATGACGGGAATGGCTAGGCTAAAGAAAGACTCAAATTGACCAGAAAGTACCGTTTATGTAATTCATCAACTGCATGATGTAACTAGTGCATAATGAAAACAAATCCATGAAGTCTTTGTTGTGAATTTTTTTCAGCAGTCTAATAACTTCAAGCCTTGGTCTCCCCTAGCAGAATAATGGTATGAGCTAGCGTTGGAAGAGAGGAAAAGATTTACCGGCGAGATTAGCTGTATGCGATTCCTCTGGGACTCTTTGCTTTTATTTTCGTTTTTTTTTGTTGTTTTGTTGCCATTTCCAATCTCTGTACAAATCGCAAGGCGTGGGATTTCGTCGCCAAAGATGGGTAAACGGTTTTTTATTTTACAATTATGTTCATTGTTAACTTGTCATTTTATGAAGCAAGATGAAGCGTTTAAGATGCGGTTAAAAAATAATATTGCTGACGATAGATAACACATCAAAACACTTAGTTCTAGAAAGCTGTTGGAAATTATACATAGAATGTATTCGGAGGAGCTGCGCGGGGAAAATGTCTTAAAACTGAGGCGTTTAATCAATGCATCCTCCCTGTGTTAACTTATGGCGCAGAGACGTGGAATCTAACAGCAAGTCTTACCCATAAAATAAAGGTCACCCAGCATACTATGGAGAGATCCATGCTCGGAGTGTCGCTAAAAGATAGAATTTGAAACGAGGAAATACGCAGAAGAACTCAAGTAGTGGATGCTACCCAATAAAATAGGCACACTAATAGGCAGGACATATCTTTCAAAAATACGACGGTTGATGGAGAAGAAAAGTATTGGAATGGTGCCCAAAAACTGGAAAATGAAGCATTGGCCGACCCCCTCCAAGATGGACTGACAACATAAGAATAGCGGGAGTGATCTGGATGTGGAAGGCAGAGGATCGAAGAGGATGGAGACTAATGCGGGAGGCTTACGTTCAACAGTGGACGGATACAAGCTAATGATGATGCTGATGATAATTATATGCAAAACAAAGCTCTTTAAAAACAATACATATCTTATAAATCGTCATTATATTACAAAATAATATTTTATGAATAAAAAAATGAATAAAATTTCAGTATTATTAGTAGAGACAAAAAATTGATAGAGATGCACTAATGTCTTATAATAACGTACTCGTCTATAATATATTTCTTGCTGAAATCTCGTTGACGGTAAATATTTTATATCGCAATATACTATAATGTCTGCCAATACACCCAGAACCTAAACTACACTTCAAAGACACCCGGAATCGGTTCTGGATACCTTTATGGGGTGATACCGTCCCTGCCATGGCTAAATAATTGGATGTTATGCGAAGGATATTGACGTTAAAGTTACCCTCATTCCTGAAACATGAAGACGTGAAACTTTCAGTACGAGCGTGATGCTGGACAAACAATGTGTTTTATTATTTTCATTTTTATTTTGTAAATTATTTGGATTTCTTGCATATAAACTCACAAAGAACGACACCGGCAGAGTTTTTGACTCATATATAGTAACATCCTCTTCTGTTTCAAAATGGTTGTTATTTCGTCACGTGGTGGCAGAATTAAGAGTAGATTAATAACACAGACTTTTTCTGAAGCACATTGATATATATTTACGATAAACTTTACAAACTTAAGGCCCGACCTAGTTATTTAGCACGGCATTATGGCGAGCCACAATACAATAGGCTCTCGCCAATGCGCGGCACACGACTAACTCGCACGCTCATCGGCGCTGAGACTATCGCCCAGCGCTCAAGTGACGATCTATATAACAAGTGTATAAAATACCAATATGGTGACACATTTATGTATGACAAGCGAATAGAAATAAGACAACTTATGTCTACCACCAATTTCAATTAATAGGCTATGACTGGCATTTTACGAGTGAGGGATCAAATTCACACCAAACGGGCGAATTTATAAGCTCAGAAATCGACAACAAATCTTTTTTTTTTTAATCTCCGTCGGTAATCGAACACACGACCTTTGGTTTGCAAAGCAAACGCTTTGATCATTGAGCTATACCCGCCGGAATTGTATTTAAATAAACAAAAGTAGTTTTATTTTAAAACATAATAATAATAAACAAAAAGATTAAATAGTATAATAGTAAATAATTATACTTGACAATTAAAACAAAATGATATCCATCACGCATCCTCTCCACCTGCAACATATTTTATTTATCACGAATTTTTTTGGAACTCTAAAAAAATCAAAGTAAAAACTGAATATTTGAATGAAAAATAAACTGTAAATAAAAATATAAATATAACATAAATTGTATCATAATTCATGCATTAAAACGTATTCTCGCCTTTGTCGTAAAATCGAAATTCAGTTTATTTTCCTGAAACTAAAATATTGAAAAACCTGAAAATCAAATTATCGCGGTTTGGTAAACCGCTCAAATGCAGTCGAGGCTATTCACGATGCGATCCTCTGCAGGACAAAGCAGTGGGAGGTGTCGCATTTCACACCTTTGTGATGAAAATAAGTGGAAAATCGCTCCATCGATACCTGATTCCCGTTCGTACCATTAAATGGACTCATTGTTTTTATATTCTGTATTACACTGCGTATTAATAAACTTAACCAGTTTGGAAATTTAAAAAAGAATACATGAATTACTACATTTTACATGAAACTAGTATTTAAATACTAGTTTCAACGCGAGTCGGTCTAGGCATAGCAATGGCCCAGTTGGCTGAGCGGTATGAATACCTGGGCATAGTTGGTTTCGCCGTTTTTGGCCGTTATTTTTGTGCTTGGATTGACGCGTTGAAAAAAGAATTCTATGTATAGTATATGTATATTTAATTAATAATAATATTGTAATATAGTCAATGATCTATAAAAGTAGATTAGAATATTGAAATAATAAAATAATATTCTAATAAAAATTTAAAAATTCATATCTGTATTATTTGTCCATGCATATGGGCGTTTGCACATCATATTTTTGTGAATATCAGGTGATTACCTCAATGCTTTGGAAACCTAATCATTCAGCCTTAATAGACGTCTTAACCCAAGCTTTTTCCCATATTCGTTCTATATCTCGAGCTGTGGTCTGGTCACCATTTAAATATTGCCACTCTGCCACTTTTGCTAAAAAAACAGACCATGGTTATAGACTTAAGGGGCGACAGACGAATACCCGAGGCATATTTAAATAGGAGGTCGAGTAATAGACTATTAATTCGTAAGATGCGTTTCAAACTAAACACTAACTATCCCCGTTTATTTTATTTTTTTAGTTTATTAAGCAAAATTTGAAGTGTACCTCATTACAAGGTTGTTAATTGGGTTGAGAGTTATGTTCTACATGCATATTTTCAGTTTTTCTGACGTCTTTAAAGAAATTCATAAAGTACAGATATTAGCCTATTTATCAGCGGACTCTCATCACATATAACTACGACGTATCGTTTTGGCTTTATTCATTTTAATGTTCATGTTTTATTATTATATTCAATACAAGTTTCAATTGTGTTACGGAAACTTTGGTAAAATAACAAATTAGTTGATAATTGTGATTCTAACGTATATCAAGCATTTTTCTCAAGTCCCAATGAGAAACAAAATATTCGTTTATCTTGTCAGATACTGATTTGCCAAGCTGCCGAATCAATTTCTGACTATTTAACTAAATTAAATATATTTACTTGAAGCATATATAATTGTTATGATTCTAACAATCATTAGATGAAGGTATAAGCATCGATTTTACTGTTATTTACGAAAAACACATTAATTAATTCCAAACTAAGAAATACCAGTTTTTAGGTAAATACTCAAGACTAAACTATATTTTCTTAAATTTAATGAAACACATAGGCTGCATAATTGAAAAAATAAAACATCAAAATAAAACAAACAGCTCCTTACTGCAGTTTGCAAGTTTATAAGTCGCATGTACTGCGTTTCAGTTTTCAGGATAATACGTGAAAGCTCTCTTCGCGGCCCTCGTAATAATTGCCAGGCGTGGGGGTCCAGAGCTTTGTCTTCGCGGAGGCTCCGCATGAGAACTCTGCCCTCTCAACGAGACCCTTGGCCTACAGCAGCTTCCTACAGGGACCTCTGAGTACAACCTTTTCAATGTGAGATACCCCATTAGATGGTGGTGCTAAAAATATAAAAGCCACTTTATATGGAGCACAGCTTAAAGTACTCGTATACATTTGTTGAACGTAAAAAAATATTTCATAAATGTACTTGTTTGAAAAATGTATGACAAACAAATGTTTTGTTTAGGGGTGTAAATACTTCGGATTGTGCAAACAAAATATGTCATTCAGAGTAACGCTCGTGTAATTTTACTTACGGCTTATGTTATGTGAATATATCTCGTGTTATTCTCGCCAGGGTCGAACTGGGCAGAGATTACGGCTGGAGTGAGAGGAGGAGGAGAGTCAAGTCATAAAAAGGGGATTACCCAAAGTGAGGGTCATCATGAGCATTGAAAATGGGTCAGGAAGAGAGAGAGAGAGACGCTTAGAGAAAAGGTCACTGAATGGTTGGAGAGTTAGCGAGAAATATCGCGGAAACGTTTATGTGCAAATAAGAATAAATAATACTTTTCATTTATGTTATTGTCACGGTATTATTGAGTACGTTCCTGATAAAT
Source organism: Glossosoma conforme (assembly GCA_022606575.1). NCBI lineage: Eukaryota > Metazoa > Arthropoda > Insecta > Trichoptera > Glossosomatidae > Glossosoma > Glossosoma conforme. The sequence continues at coordinate 1,191,438 of JAGTXR010000047.1, forward strand.
TACTATTTTAGGGATTTACGGTCACACTTGATGCTAGTCTAATACATACGTTTCTTAAGACATTTTTTAATGCATTGCTTAGAAAGCACTTTCTCCTTTTATGAGTAATGATACAAAGCGATTTTTGTGAGAAACACTAAACTTAAATGTAAAAGAAATAATAAATACGTATACTTTAAAATGAAGACGTTAGTTATAAAGATCGCCACTTGCAGCGCTCGGCGTTACCGATCACGGAGTCAGTAGTTGTCCGCCGACCGTGACGGGTGTCTCATATTGTGGTTGGCCCGGCCTGAATACTGTGACTAGGTCCGGGCCAGAAGTTTGTAAAGTTATAGAAATATATATATATCAATGTGCTTCAGAAAAATTCCATGTGTTGGTAATCTGCTCCTCATCCTGCAACCACGCGATTGAATAACGTATTTTTAGAGAGGAGGATTTAACTGTGCATTGAAAATGCACGGTAGATATAAGTTTACGTTCACAATTTATAAATTGTGAATCAAAACTAAATATTTTTAATTTATTAACTTTTTAATTAAAATTAATTCCAAAAATTATAATTATACAGTTTCACCAAGTATTGTCAGTTAATAACTTTAATGTTAATGAGCTTACGTATCTTACCAGTTCAGGATTGGATTACGCGGAATAGCTTTTCTTTATATGTGCTTGAATTCAATGCTGGGCAATTAAATAATGTGTGTTCAGCATCATACAAAAGTCTACTGCATGGTGAGTTTAGAATATCAAATAAACTCAATTTTTATAAGCCTTAAAATTGTCATGTCCAGTCGTATATCGGTTAGTTAAAAAAAATTTAAACAGCATAAGAGATCTCTATTCTATCAAGTTGACAATTCCGTTAATTGAAGGTGACTCCACGTCACCAAGATCGTTATCAGGACGCGCGGTGAAGGGATGTAAAAGCTATAAAAAAATATCGTCTGCAACATAAAATGTGAGTGTTTAATGAAGTTTCATTTTTCATATTTTAACCAAAAAACCAGAAAGATACGTAAAGCATATCTGCTTACAACGTTTTGGTTGTTTTTGTATGGGAATAATAGGAGACGAGTTATATAGTCGGGCGATAGGGAATATGTAGGAGGGGACAAAGATAAGCGGAGTAAGAAGATTGTTTACGAGGGCTGCCTCCGTACATTAGGAAGACTATTTGTTACTTTGCGGGTATGGTATGGTTACAATTAAACCATTACTTAGCCGTCATGGCCATTTTACTATAATTAGCAAACAGCTTTACACGGTTAATGCCCTGCAACTGAGAATTAGCTGCTTGAAACACACAAGGAAATGTCTTTTATTAAGCTTATTCTATAATGTCATGATAATTTGATTAATAGTCTGGATGTTCTTGCAATATGCCTTACATTAGTATTGTATGACGCACAGCGTAACCGGAAAATACTTTTTTCTAATGTAAACACATTCAGGAGAATACCGACAGACGGTGATAGTAATTCTGAAGTCTCATCTGTGGAATTCTATGACGCTTACCATAGTGTATATGGCTAAACGCTGCATGTTGAGTTTTGATCCGCCAACGTCATAGACTAAAGCCCGAAATTCACGCATCATCCTTTATTATTACAAGAATTTACTATAAATGGGTGATCTTCACGAGACGACTTACGTGTACCACCAATTTTAATAAAAAGGCTGTGACTGGCATTTTACGGGTGAGGGATCAAATTCACACCAACCGGGGGTATTTTAGAGTTCGGACATTGATTGAAAATCCCTTTTTTTTTAATCTCCGTCGGGGATTGAACCCACGACATGTGGCTTGCAAAGCAAACGCTTTGACCATTGAGCTATAACCGCCGGCAATTTAGATTGCTCTGTTATAGCATGTTTATAGAACGTGTTTATAGCACATGTTTATAGCACGTTATAGCATGTTTTTTGTGCTTCGAAACAAGTTATTTGCTTTGCAACCTACTCATGCATCATTTCTCCAAGCGGCCCGATGACGAATCCTCGACTTGTAGTCTCTTAAAATGGGGGACTTCAGTAGACAATTAAAATGTAAAGTATTTTATGAATTTTTTTAATTTTTATTAGAATATTATTTTATTATTTCAATATTCTAATCTACTTTTATAGATCATTGACTATATTACAATATTATCATTACTTAAATATACATATACTATACATAAAATTCTTTTTTCAACGCGTCAATCCAAGCACAAAAATACCGGCAGAAGCGGGATGCGAACCGCGGACCTTGGAAACCAACTATGCCAGACTATATATAGACTCTCGGAAAGTAATAATATTAAGCTTGTGAATAAATGAAGACTGATTGAATAATAATAAAAATATACATACTTTGAATATATACTATAGCGACATCTATCTTACGATGATAACAATGATATAAATACTAGTTTCAACGCGAGTCGGTCTAGGCATAGCAATGGCTCAGTTCGCCGAGCGGTATGAATACCTGGGCATAGTTGGTTTCCAAGGTCCGCGGTTCGCATCCCGCTTCTGCCGTTATTTTTGTGCTTGGATTGACGCGTTGAAAAAAGAATTTTATGTATAGTATATGTATATTTATGTAAAGTATATATTTATACGTCTATATTTTCAAGCTCCAAAAATATTATTATATGTATTCCGAAAAAGCTAAATGAATTTCATTTAAAGAAACATATGTTAAAAATGCTATTTCAAAGCAAATTCCAAAAAAAAAAAAATACATTTGTTTCTACGGATATAAATATTTCATTTTCCTCGATTTCACTTGGAAATATTTAATATAACGGATTGAAAAAAAAGAGATATTTAAAATACGGAATTACGTAAATTCCGATTTGAGTGGTACCATTTTTTTTTCTCTCATTATTTCAAGAATATACCGATTAATATGTAACAGTTTTTTTCCGCATAAAAATTTCGAAATATTTATGTTCATTTTTTCAAAAGACCCGCATAATCTTTCACTTAAGATGTGACGTCAAACGCAGTGCTCGAAATGTGAATTGAATAAAAAAATTACGTATTTTTCAACATTCTAATGATACTAACCAACGGCAACAGCACACTGTAAGCGCGTTTCTCGTTTTATCTTAATAGTTAAACAATGACAACATCAAAATCTGTAAAAATCTGTAAAAATCCTCGAATATGTCACGTGAGTTGGAGCCCCAAAATTCACATAAGAGTTAATCAATTCTATTTAAAAAAGCGTTATTTTTATAAATGGTAACACACTTACGTCAAACCACCAATCCTTTGAGCAATGACGTTGAATTGGTTCGGTTAGTATATTCTACCTTTATTATCATAGCGATTGCTTCTCAAATCTCAAAAAAAAACCATACCCGCATTTCTGACTTTCATACTGAAGAACGTTTGGAATTAAAACCTCACTACAAAACTGGACAAAGACTGTGCTGTGTGCAGTAACAGAAAAATTCCAGGAGGAATACGAGAAACCGTTTGGTTTTGTGAGACCTGGTGATGTGTGAATCTGGGCAGTGCTTTAATAAATATCACACTGACATCAGCTTGATGTAGTCCTTGCTTACTGTAACCGAAAACCTCGACAAACAACATTTCGTCTTATATTTTTGTAGCTCGCCACACATTTATGTAATGGCAACATTAGCACTAGTACATAGTTTCGCCACCGGCAGCGCAGACGGCCTCAGGCCACGGAGTGCGGCCGGCGTCAGTGAGTCCCAAGCGATAAGTGAGACAACGTCATTGTTGCAGCCGGCGGTATGTTTCCGCTCGGCCCAAACCTTGTAATGTTTTTAAGTCAATAAAATCAGTGCGCTTCTACAAGAAAGTCTTTGTCTGCTGCCCTGCTCCCCATCCTGCCCCTCGCGACGTAATAACGCCCCTCTCTCTCCTTGTTTTGAGAGAGGAGGATGTTAACACTTTATAAATATATAACGTGTATAACGTGTCGGAGGGTAGCTGGGTCTGGCCAGATCCCTTGAAATTAGGCGGAATCGGCGGTAAGATGCAGTTCTCTTCGTAGACCCCCATTTTCATTTCATAGGCCCCCAATTTATTTACTGCTGCCATAGACTCCTTTCAGGTCCTCATAGGCCCCTTTATAGACCACTTTGGGAATCACTGACCTAATTTATCCGGCAGAACTCATAATTTGCTACAAACCGATATAATCTGCTTGTACAGTTCTCTTGTGATAATATTCAATAGTACATAAATGAGACTTGATTTTTAATACATTTTAGTCTCTGTTGAGGTGTTCGAGATGAGAGGAAAGCTCCGCTGAGTGAATCAAAGGATTAATGAATGAGAATTAACTGTGCGGGTTGAGGGGATTTATGCAAATACATTCATAAAATTCCAATTCGATCAAAGGCGGGAACTTGCACAAAAGGAACAACTTTTAAAAGAAAACAAATGCGTAATTGGCGACATCTGGCGCGCCTCCGAGAAATACAATTTTCTAAATACTCTCAACCCACTTTGAAATATTTTTTATACAAAGATTTTGATTATTTCAATATTTATAATACAATTCCATCGCATAAAAATTGATGCTTACTCCATAAACCTCATTCAGGCTGGTGCCGAAAAGCCTCGATGTGCAATCTTAAGTCTCTTATTTTTGTTCACTCGTCTGAATGTTAGTATAAGCTAAGGTTGAAGTACTTATAAGAAGCGGCATTTGCATGCACCATTTTGTTTATTTGATTATGACAGTTGCTCATTCTACGCCGCAGCGACTAGTTTCATATATGGCCGCTATGTAACGTTCGTGTACACTGTACAGTGGTTATCACTGCCGCCGACTGTCAGTCTCCATTCGGGCGCGTAAGCAGCGTTGTCTGGAAAAAAAATTCCTTGTGTCATGTTGTTTTTGGAGACCTAGATTGGGGACCCGTTACTGGACGCACGCAAAAAGCTACTTGTTAAAGAGTGGTTGAATGCCTTCCCATGATTCTAGGTGCATCAGTTAGATGTCAAATAGACCTCAGTTTAAGGCTGTGAAGTTAGTATAATACAGCAAGTCTCGAATAGCCTTCTTTGGTAACACGTTGCTAACCACGAAATACGTGGGAATGGATAAAGAAATGGTGAGGTTGGGAAATGGATTCTGCAAATAGCAGACATCAGTAAGGAGTCATTACTTGCGTCTGCACTCTTGTAGACGGACGCGCAGAAGCACTCAAAAGCAAAGTAATTCCGTTTGTTAGGAACGAAGTCCTAGTATCCGACCAGCCTGATACCGGCCGGACCACTTCAAAGAGCGCACTCCGAGCAGAGTGGTGCAGCGGACAGTTCCACAGAACGTGAGATGCGTCCTGCAGAGAGCTGCCGTCACATGGACACTCTGCCTTGGATGTGGGTTCCAACTATTCAAACCTGTCGAGGTAGCTCCGAAAGAATCCGTGTCCGGTTAGCAGCTGGATCGTGTAGTGTTTCGGGACGAGCCACTTTGCGGCCATTCGCTCGCGAAACGATGGGAAGTATCCTTGTAGAAAGCATTAAGAATTATCCGCAGCATTGTCTGTGTCCTGGACTGAAAACCGAATTTCAGTCTTTTTAGTCTGTAGAAGCTTAGTGACGTTCAAATTTATATTTTTCAAGTTTCGCTGGAAAGTAGAAAGAGAGATGGGTGGAGCTTAAGAAGAAATTGATAAACATTTCGCACAAGGGATAATGTAAATAAATTAGTATTTTAAAATAAATTACTTTTCAAGTAATAATATAAAAAGCATGTGAATAAATGTCGTCTAATTGAATAATAATAACAAATAATATATATACTATAGAGACATCTATCGTTATACGATGGTAACAATGGTATAAATACATCATCTTTCGCGTATCTGTTCAGGCAGAGAAATAGTCCACTGGACTGCGCGGCGTAAAAGAATAGAGCAAAGGTTGCAAGGCTCGTGGTTCGAATCCCGCGTCTGCTAATATTTTTTCTGAATCATGCGTATAAAATTTGATGTATAATTGTATGTGTATATTAAGTTTGTCGTTACCTTATAAACGTCATTGTTTATCAGGGTCGACAGGCGCATACAACTGGGATGGGCAGCATTTGGAAAACTAAAGTACATTTTTAAAGCGAAAATTCCGCAATGTCTTAAAACTAAGGCGTTTAACCAATGCATCCTCCCTGTATTAACTTATGAAGCAGAGACGAGGAATCCGGCAGCAAGTCTTACCCATAAAATAAACGTCACCCAGCGTGCTATTAATCCATTATAAAAGATAGAATCTAAAACGAGGAAATACGCAGAAGAACTCAAGTAGTGGATGCAACCCAACGAATAGGCACACCCATAAAATAAACGTCACCCAGCGTGCTATGGAAGAAAAGTATGCGCCCAAGAACTGGCAAACGAAGCATTGGCCGACCCCCTACAAGATGAACTGACGATATAAGAAGAATAGCAGGAGTAACCTTGATGCGAAAGGCGGACGATCAAAGAGGATGGAGACACATGCAGGAGGCTTACGTTCAACAGTGGAGATGATATTTAATTACTACTTTTCATGATTTGATGAAAGCTTTCGCGAAGGCATTCAGGGTTAAAAGTCTTTGGACGCTAAACAAAAGGAAGTCACAGAAATAATTTGGCATTTTTCCGGTGGGCGCCAAAGTTGCCCTGGCGCCCGGCGAGGACTTCTCCGTGGAGAAAGTTCGCCAAGAAGGAGAAAGTTGCGAAAGTTGGTCTTTGTTGAGCTTTTTGCACGCACATAAAAAGCACAATTTATTGGACACTTAACTTTGGAATAATATTTCCAGGCTCTTTGGCTATTCTTCTTCCCTTCTTACTTTTCAGTTCTGCCGCCATTTTGTAGCGCTCTGAAAATGTCAAGACTGTTTTATTTTAATTCTGAAACGTGCCTGTTTTAAGACGATTATGTTGTTTTAAAATTTATTTGCTTTGTTAAAATAATATAACAAAAAAAAATGTAAAAAGCTTGTGAATAAATGTTGACTGATTGAATAATAAAAAATAATAATATACATATTCTGAATATATACTATAGAGACATTTATCGTTATACGATGGTAACAATGGTATAAATACATCAACTTTCGCGTATCTACTCTACTAGAGAAAAGGTTGCAAGGCTCGTGGTTCGAATCCCGCGTCTCCTGATATTTTTTCTGATTGAATTGATGCGTATAAAATCAGCTTGATATAACTCTTTTAGGCTGATGCCGTAAAGCCTCAAAAAACGCTCTTTTGTCTCTTATTTTTGTTCGCTCGCCTGACATGCACATTTTATAATGTTAGTTTTAATTATATAATATTATACTGCGTTTGTATACGCCAATTTATTTGTTGTTGCTCCATTTCATGTTGGTGCAACTGTCATCTTTAATTTGCTTTTTTGCCATGATTGTTGTAGATCTGTGGTACGAATTCTCTTTATTTATTTATTTTAATTGATTGATGATTGAAATTTTGTAAAAGATAGCGTTTTCTTTTGAATTTGAATATATATCACGTGTTACAAAAACACATAGGTTAATTGCTGTTGTAACTGAAAAGCGTCGTGTGTTAATGTATAATTAATTGCCGATAGTATGCAAATAAGGGCCGGGGTATAAACAACACATATTGCTTACAAGGGGAGGTGCGCCACACCACTAATGGCACGCGTGAATTTAATGGGTCAATTCGGACTGCAAGGCATTACAAAGCTTCTAAACTAGATACAAAACATTTATTTACCTGTTCGCATCGGTACCCGATATATGCCGTGTAAGATTCCCCTAGCGTTGACGTCAGTAACCGTTATATATCGTTTTGCTGCAATATAAGCGCTTAGCCATACGTCATACTATAAACATTTTTTTTTCCATCACCTTTTTCCATCGGTACTTTCCTGTATGTGCTTACATAAAGTATATTTTATTGTAAACTTTTGTTTTCCTTATTTAACTTATCACGGTTACATTAAATTATATATGTACTTATAATTTGATAGTATGTAATTAATGAGACTACCCATATCTTATATTTTTACAATATGTTCTAGCAATACCAATTGACATTAGCATGAGATAGGCCTTACTGACTGGTGCCGAAAACCTCCATACACAATCTTTCGTCTCTTATTTTCGTTCGTTCATCGGACACGCATGTGTTGTCATTTTTTAATGCTGATAGGAGGACCAGTTACATAGATCGCTACTTGCGGCGCTGGGTGTCTCCGACCACGGCGCCCAATGCCGAGTCAGTTGTGTGCCGACGGCGGCGAGGTCGTATTGTAATAATAATAGTTAGCCCAGCCTGAATGCTGTTAGTAGGTCCGGGCCAGAAGTTTGTAAAGTTATCGAAATATATTAGAAATATATATGCCAATGTGCTACAGAAAAAGTCTTTGTGTTGTTAATCTGCTTCTCATGCTGCCGCCACGCAATTCAATAACTAACTTAGAGAGGAGGACATCAGTTCTTATCTGAAAATAATATCCATTAGTTGGAGAAGCTTTGTTTAGTTGTATGCAATTTCTATGCATGTTATAGCCGCTTTAATGTTGTATCGATTTCGTATTGCTCTGAATAAATGTTAATAACACGGCCATGCGAGCCGTTAATGAATTACAATATTACTAAAATTAATTAATTAATTATACAGAACACTCCGTATTACTCACCAGAACAGAACAACAAATTACCATATCGTTATAATATCCCAGAATATTTTTGAAAAATCAGAACACGAAATATTCAATCATTAACGTGTCAATTATTATACAAATACGATTAATAAATTTCAGATTTAATATCATATATCATTAAATTTAGACTGAAGTTACCGAATGAAAATTAGTATTGTCGTTAGGTAAGACCAATTTATGTACTGGGCTTGTAAGGAAAGATTTGTGTGTATTTTTTTCTGTGAAACTATACAAGTTAAGAATATACACCTCAATATTGAAAAAACTATTATCTTATCTGCAATATCTCTTACATCAGGCCCTGAAAGTGAGAGACTCCAGCTCTGGCAACAAGTCGCATCAGAGGATTTCATTACTCCAAAGGAAAGCCTTCCAACTGGCAAGAACCTTCACAGGCGGACTTGGAAATCCCTGAACAGATTAAGAACTGAAGTTTGTACAACAAAGAACAATCTCGAGCATTGGGGAATGTTTCGGCAGGTAGAGTCACTATTGTGCGACTGTGGACCGCCTCACACCTAAGGTCCTGCTCCATGTGCCCAACAAGCTGCACATCTCAAGACCCAATGCTAGGCAACACAAGGGCTATCGATGTTGCTAAATACTGGAAAAAGATAATTTGACGTCGCTGACACGAATAAAAAGTAGAATCCCGTATTTTTAGCATTTTGCAATAGGTGCTAAATAGATGCTTAAATTCGAAATAAGTGCGTTTTTCATTAAATATGCAAATATATGCTAAAGTCATATTATTTGCCATATTATTGTCATTACATATAGTTATTTCTTAAATATTTTTTTATAATTGTTACGATTCCTGAATAATTAAATTTATATTTTTATAATTGTCCTATTTTAAGTATTTTTTAATAAGTTAATTATGTATATTTATAATATTAGTATTATAAAATAAATAAATTGTTGAAATGTGTTGAAATTAATAATTATTTGTATCTTATAAAAATAGATGCAAAAATCAGCTTTAACCCTTTCCTGCCACGGACGAGTTAACTCGCCAAACTCGTTAGGTCCCGCCAGAGCCACGGACGAGTTAACTCGCCAGATCATTATTAAACTACACAATTTGTGACAATCCTGTTCGTTTAAATTATCACAACATTATTTATCAATTAAGTGTGTCTATTCTAATGGAAAAGGGAAAAACATCAAAATTTGGTAAGTTTACATTAAATAACATTATATTAAGCACTTGATGATTTTGTAAAATGACTTTTCTGACATTGAAAACGGCTGGCCTATGGGGGTCTTTCTTGCACAATTGGTCTGGCAGGGGAAAGGTTAAGTGCACCAAAATGGTAAAAACCAAACTTTAAAATGCTCTAAAGAAATTAATGCTTAAAATACTCATGAACAACATGAAAATTATAAAAAAAACATTAAACGTAAAAAATGTACAAAATCATCTAATTTTGCGTCACTTTCAGTACACCATACTGTTGTCGGTTATATTTATAATAATATTATGCTGTAGAAGTTTCTGCTTAGCTGCCAAACAATTAATGGCGAGATCTACGAGAGCTCTGTGCACTTAAAACGTGAACAGACTACGTAATTGTTTAAGAAACACCCAGTAATTTTTAATAGAAACGTTGTTTTATTTCTGAGAAATATTCTACAAAGCCATGAGGGTCATGAAAATGTATTCTTTTAATTTACTCATGATGTTAATGTGTCATAAGCTTCGGGTAGATCATTTAAAATTCTTAAAAGTATTGATTAATATTCCCAGTAGTTTTTGATATAATCAGTGAAACTAGCTAAAATATGTTTGACAGATTGCTGTGGATTTTTTCTTTAAGTTTTGTGTGCTTTTTCTGATAAGATATGAGCCAATTTTTTTTATTAATAAGCTCCTACTAAGCAACTTGCCAAAACATTTGCTTGGAGCATCTTGATGTACGGCTGTGAGACATGGTGCCTATCTGAAAGTGATAACAAAAGACTAGAATCCTTTGAAGTGTGGTCATACAGATGAATTCTCGGAATTTACTGGAGAGACCGCGTCACGAACAATTAGGTTCTCAACTTAGTCAAGGAAGATAGGCACCTAGTAAGAGTCATCTCAGAAAATCAAGCCCGATGGATCGGTCACAACTTGCTGCACCATGGCCTTCGTCACGATATTGTGGAAGGGACTTACATTTATGCTTCAAATACTAGTTTTAAGCAAAAAAAATTGTTTTAAAAATTCACGCCGTATTGACAGTATAATTTGTATTCCACCGAGCCGTAACGAAAGGGTTAACGATATTATTTACTGTATTACCCATTCCTCTTGCCTATTTTTTGCTGAAGATCCTAAAACCTTGTCCTCTACTTCCTTCATTGAGAATATGCATAATCTGCAGACAGACCTTATTAGGACAGTGGCACCCTGACATACAAGTGCCCTAACGTAAGAGTTTTTTGAGATACGAGCCGTCGAGCGAGTGATTTTTTACTTCGAAATACGAGCAAAATTTTAGATTCGAGCAATCGACATAGCGGGTCGGCCGGTTGCACACGAACCGCGCGTCACGCTTTCCCGCCTGAATCGCCCGGCCACGGTCAGAGAATCAGTTATCAGTGTGCTCTCGCTGTCAAAGCATCTTTTTGTTCTATTAATTTCTATGGGGAAATTCGCTTTGAGATATGAGTAATTTGAAATAAATACTAGCAAAGTTGCGGAACGCATTTAACTCGTATGTCGAGGAACCACTGTATATCAAATTGGTTTACTACCAACTTAATTTCGATCATTTGCTCTGATATGAAAGGGAAATGCATGACTTAATTTTATATATTTCGTGACAATTATAATATAAGGAATCAATTTGTCGCATTATGTGAATTATAAATTATTGAAAATAGACCACACGTTGGACATTTCCTTATATTAAATGCCATCATGCTTCAATTAACGGTCTATTAGATTTAGAACTAAATTTCCATTTTAATGTATTCCATTTTAAAGCAATTTTAATACTAAAATATATATTAAATTATGGTTTAACTATCGTTTTAATTTAACTTGTTAATTATTAATAAATGTGTATAATTAATTTATGAATATTATATTCAAAATTATATCTCATTTTCCAATTAATGTATGCCTATTTTCAGTTTTACATACAAAGTTATGTAATCGATATGGATTATAGATAGATTAATATCAGGAATACTTTACGCATACTCGCATGAGAGTAAGCTTGCGTTTATGTCTAATTCATTAACGGTTAGTAAATTATAATCACAGTAAGGACAATACCACATTATAACAGCGGTTTTTGTTTGATCACCGAAGTTGAGCAAAATTGGACGAGTACAAAAACTTGATGGTTCAGACTGCCCATGTGGTAGCCCCTTGCAAGACGCTGAACACGTTCTGTGGCATTTCTTAATATTACACTTAAGTAGGGAAAGGCTCTTTAGCGTAATGCAACAGAAGCCTGGACCGGTTGGATACGTTGACCTCATCGCTACAGAGTCCAAATACAATGCCTTTCGGCGTCTTTCGGCGAAGAAGTCAAAAAACAACAAATTTCAACGTCTGAACTACGAACTTTTACACACACGTTTGGTATTGCTCACCAAAGTCAGTTACTTGTATAATGCGAAAGTGCTCTAAAAACAATGCTTGGTTAGTGCTACCAAGGAGCGCAAGTACAAGGTAAACGTTCCAAGGGGTCGTCGGGACCACTAAAAAAAACAACTTGAATGGGCTACCTGTTGCCTACCGCATGTCGCTTATTGGATAAGGAGACACTTTTATGTGAATGTTATTTGATCACGTTAATACGGAAAATAAAAAGATAATAAAGCTGAACAAATGAAAAATACTGTGATTAACCTTTTGACTGCGGAACTTTCTTGGTTACCGTTAAAATAGATTTTCATATATTTTTAAGTAAGCAATTATATTTTCTCTACTTATCAACAAACAATAAAAAAACAGTAGATTACATATGTGTACAATAATTTCGTACATTGAAACAGCTCAAGCCTCATGACGACTAACTTGTCACATCCCCTTTTACTTAAGAAAAGACGACTTCGCGTCGCTGAGATAGTTATTAGAACACGTGGTGGAGAAACGAGGAGCAGATGAGCAACACAAAGACTTTTTCAAAAGCGCGTTGACATATATTTTCGATAAACTTGACAAACTTTCGGTCCGGGCAGGAGCTACGTGCTTTCAGGCACCGGACGGATCCCATCACGCTACTCGTCGCGTTCAGAACTCAACTGATTACTGGCCACCAGGCGCCTGTGGTCGACACCCGTGGTCACACCTAGCGCCGAAATTCATACAGTGGCGATCCACAGAATTACACCTGTCAAACAAACAATATGGCGACACATGCGTGTCCGACGAGCGAACAAAAATATTAGACGAGATGTTGTATTGTGAGGTTTTTGGCCTGCATGGGAGATTTTCATAAATTTAAAAAAAAATAAGAATAAATAAAATTAAAATATGAATAACTCCATTTTGTTACAATGTTTTTTTGTACCCATTTGTTGAATACAATTGACCTCTTGCTTATGCGATGCATTTTATATATAAAACTGAGAAGTAGTTTCTTATTTTGCTTATTTCTTTGTGTGAAATGCCAATAGGTATGATAAGAAGTAAATATTTTTGCAATAAATTTAATTTACCAAAAGTACAAAATCGATTTGAATAATGAATTCGAATAGTCTATTACTTTTGTCGCATTGGATATAACAGTTTTATTACTTTAGATTTACGTGTTTGATATAATTGATCGCTCGCTTATGCGATGCATATTTCAAAAGAGAGACGTGCCATCAAACATTCAGCTTAAAACATTAAAACGTAAAATGCAATTTCCAAAAAGCTTTCTTCTCAAAGCGTTCTTTTCAGTATCCTGAAAAAGCTCCGCGACCTCTTGCGGTTGACAGAAAACTGAAATGTATGCCGGAAAACTGCGAGAGACGCCCGCCATATGATATAGGGGCAAATAAATTTGTATTACAAGAAACTAGTCATTTTTCACGGCTCTGTAGAAGAAGTCTCCGGTTAGTATGCAACTCGTAAAGTAAAATGCACTCTTGGGTACAATAGACATACCGCGAGGATATAGATCCAAATTTTGAAAATCATTTTATTAATATTGATATCCTCCTCGCTTATTTAGATATCGATTAACTGGATGAAGGATGCAGAATGAGGTTCACAATATATAGAACTAGTTTTTTTTTTCTTAAACTATACGCGTTTATTTGTCAATAACGTTGCCCGTAATAGGGACGCCCTTAGGCGCTCCCATAACTTTGGCGGGCACGTTCTGACTGCCAGCGCACTCTACCATCTGGCGCCGCCAAATCATCGCGGCAGACATCCGAAGTAAATATGACAGTGGCCAACATGAAATGGATCAACTGTCATAACAAACAAGATGGCGCATGCAAACACCGTGCAACATTATACAATTAACATTAGATATGCAGGTCAAGCAAGCGAACAAAAATAAAGGACATATTATCTAAAAAAAAATCTAATGTATAAAAAGAGACATATTATCTAAAGAATCAGTATCAACTCGACTCGTATCCTCAGTGCCGGAACCCGTCAGCTGACGCCGTCATTTCAAGACCGAGAGATCGGTTCCTGAACGATGGCCATTGCTTATCTTTTTCTTCTTTAGCCTAGCCATTCCCCATCATCTGGGGTTGGCTCTCCTTGTGCACATTCACCATGTCTGTCTATCCTGCGTTGCATTCTCGGTCAAACCTAGAATTTTCAGATCCTTGTTTACAATTGTCTTCTTCTCAGCGTGCGTATGTTGAGGGCTTTCTTCACCATGTGGTCCTCATCTCTCCGTGTCACATGCCCATACCATCTTAGGCGGTTTTCCCTTATCTTTTCAGGTATCGGGACCATCCGAAATGAACCCCGAATACGCTCATTTTAAAATCTGTCCACTCTAGTCACACCGCCCGCCCACCTTAAGCATCTTCATCTCTGCCACATGAATCCTATCCAAGTCACGTTTCAGCGGGGTCCAACACTCAGATCCGTAGAGCATAGCTGGCTTTACAGCAGTTTTGTAGATTTTACCTTTGGTCCTAACTGGAATCTTGCTGTCACACAAAACCCCAGAGAGAGACCTCCATTTCAGTCATCCTGAGTTTATTCTATGCTCAACGTCGGATTCAGTTTTAGCGACTAAAGATATCACAGAGCCGAGATATTCGGCCATTGCTTATATAATCTATAAGAACATGACCAATCTTGATAATGCCTTGTTAAGGGTAAAGCGCGTACAGTATCAAAAAATAAAAAAATATAAGAAAATATTTACAATTTTATTTTTAATTAAAATTGAAAAATTACCAGTTTTACAATACAGGGCGGATACTATGTGACAAATAAACATATAATATTTATGCAATCTCTCGCGGAGCTTTAATACAGATGAATCTCATTTCCTTATGCTCACAAACTTAAAAGTCGCAAACGCTGCAAGTATGGAGGGCGAGGGATGCTTTAGGTGCCGAATAAATTTCCCCGTCTCGCTGTCGGGAAAATAAGGTTAATCTGCTAGCCACACACGCGCCAGTCGGACGGAGTATGCAGGAGCGGCATCTGGGTTGCCATTCATCAGAAAAATGAGGCAACTCGGGGAAATACGAGTATAATATAATTAACCCCTTTCGAGCTTTAACCCTTCATACGACGTCTCAAAAATATGTGAATTTAAACTACTCGTACTACCAAAAACATTAAATAAATATAATATTATATTATAATGTTTTTCCAGCATAATAATAGAATATTGGATAAATGTAATAATTGTAAAATATGTAGTGTTGTGATAATTGTATAATAGAATAAATGGCCTTGTACGAAAACGTTTGTCAACCATGTCAAAGGTTGTGAGTTCGATCCCAAGCGAAGATAAAAAAATTACTCAATACTCGTATATAAGAATTTCATAACTTGTTTAGTTACTGTAGATTGGGAGAAGCTCTTCGATGTAATGAAAGAAATTGGAGTCAAATACAAGGAACGAAGACTCATATTTTCACTTTACAAAGAAGAAGCTGCCATAATATCACTCGGAAATGTCCAAAAGGAAGCAAAAATACGTCAAGGGGTGAGACAAGGATGCTCTCTGTCGCCTGTACTCTTCAACGTATACAAACAAAATGCAATTAATAACATCAGGGAAAAAATGGGGCATGGAGAGGGGGTTAAAATACATGGCCAAAAGATTGATATGATAAGGTTTGCTGACGACATTGCTCTGATTGCTGAAACTGAAGATGAACTCACGGAAGCGCTGACATCCATGGAAAACATATTTAATTCCAACTACAATATGAAGATAAACAGCACAAAAACCAAAGTCATGAGAGTAAGCCGCAATGAGCAGCAGAAAATTAACATATCAATGCTAGGAGTGCCCCTGAAAGATGCAAAAGAATTTGTATACCTTGGAAGTACGATCACCTGGGATGGCAGAACAAAAAGAGAAGTCAACAGTCGAAGAATATTACTTTAGGGCTCCGCAAGCAACTTGTCAAAACACTTGTTTAGAGCATCTTAATGTACGGCTGTGAGACATGGTGCTTATCTGAAAGTAATAAAAAAAGACTAGAGGCCTTTGAGATGTGGTCGTACAGAAGAATTCTAGGAATTTCCTGGAGAGACCACGTCACGAACAATGCGGTTCTCAGGATAATCAAGGAAGATAGGCACCTAATAAGAACCATCTCAGAGAGGCGAGCCCGATGGATTGGTCACATCATGCGCCACGATGGTCTTCTTCACGATATTGTGGAGGGGATGGTTGAGGGTAGAAACTGTAGAGGGCGCCCTAGACGGGAGTATTTACAGCAAGTATTCGAGGACATGAATTGTAGCGCTTATGCTGAGCTGAAAAGGGTTGCGGAGGACCGAGAGGAATGGAGATCGAGATGCAAGATTCTGTTGCTGCAAACCAATCCACCGGATTGATACTACGAAGAAGAACTTGTTTAAATATGGATCACATTGAGCACTGTTTCACTTGATGAAAGCTGGATGGTTCCGGTACTGAAGATAATTCCAAAAACCGGAGTTGAATTGAAACTAATTTATTTGATAACATATCCCTTTATATATCTTAGTGCACAACATGAGTATGCATTCTGAATTTTATAAAATTAATTTTAATAAATTGATTTTCATACACCGCAAATTCCTCAATACCTGTTGTGTTGGACCTTGATCCCTTCAATTAACATAGAGTGGCAGAATATCGTCAATGCCCTGTGTCGTACCTGACTGTATGAATCGACAAATTTGATCTAAGATAGAGAGTTTGATTATAATAATTACTTTAAAGACTTTTGGATGTTTTTTACAAAATAATTATGTTCAAATAAGGTTTTGAACAATGAGAATGGCTCTCTCTTTCGTTCATTCTCTTCTTTGAAAAATTAATTAATCGTGCAATTCCTATCGTTCGTTTGAACAGTCTTTAACAGGGTTAAAACGAACACTGCATCGTGAATACACTCCACATAGGTAGCAGATATTTGAATTTTGTATTCCAAACACCAACTCGCTAGAGCTCGTTTAATTTTCAAGTTAAACTGCTCGGTGAGATATACATTGTGTCTAATAGAATTTCAGCAAGTCTTCAATTCTCTGTATTACTTGTTCAGTTAAAACGATTAAAAATTAAACATTAATGAAATAAATTATACGATGGAGTGCATAGTTCGCGAACAAAGGATATGCTTTGATATCAGCTTGATATACCTCCTTTAGGCCGATGCAGTTAAGCCTTGAAAAACAACATTTTTTCTCTTATTTTTGCTCGCTCGCCTGACATGCACAACTAATACAGTGCCGGTGTTAGGGGGTGGTGCAGTTGGTCGGTGGCCCAGGGCGTCGAATGAGCTAGGGGCGCCGAGGGCAAACTATCTCATATAAATATTTTTTAAATACATACAATATGGAGCGTCAGAAAAAACGTGCCATAGGGCGCCGCAGTATCTAGAACCAGCACTGATCTAATAAAGGGTCCGCCAAATAACTTTTTTTTTTTTAAAACAGGGCGCAAAACATCGAGTGTAGCTTCGGCTGTGTGGCACGTAGCGCCATTTTGTTGAAGCCAAATGTTGCCAATATCCTTCTCTTCAATTTTTGTAAAAAAAAAATCGTTCAACATGGCCGCGCCGCATGGAAGCGCCATTGATGGCACTTCACGCACACTTTCTGCCACAGCAGCAATATTCTCGGATGTACGCACTGTTTTTGGCTTTTCGCGCTTTGGTTTATCGATGAGGATGCCAGTTTCTTTCACTTTTTTCACAAGATAACGAACATACTGAGGAGCTGACGGTGATTCTCTTCTTCCAAAATCCGTACGCAATTTTCGCACACATTCTGCAACATTACCATGATTTTCAAAGTAATGTCGCAATATTATCCAGCGTTGTTCAAGCGTATACACAACCATATTTGTTTAGCGGAAGAATAAAACTAATTATTTGTAAAATCAGATATGAGCTAAGTGTTACCATTCACGAAAAAAGCACTAGTTGAAAAAAAAACGTTAGATGGCGGACCCTATATTATTAGTTTTAGTTATAGAATATTACGCAGGCGTTTGCATACGCCATTTTATTTGTTATGACAGTTGCTCCATTTCATGTTGGTGCAACTGTCATCTTTAATTCGCTTTTTTGCCGCGATCATTGGTATCGCGGCATGTCACCGTGTCCGGCAGTCAATTAACTGGCGCCAAGCCGGTGATATGATATGCCGCCTTTATTTAAAAAATAAACTCGAATTGTGCTTCGAAAACTAGTTCTTTGTGTTATTAATCTGCTCCTGTATCTTGCCACCCAGTATTTTTTTTTATGTAAACACATACAGGAGAATACCGAAAGATGGTGATAGTAATTCTGAAGTCTCATCTGTGGAATTTTATAACGCTTACCATGGTGCTAAACGCTGAATGTGGAGTGTTAATCCGCCAACGTCACAGACTACAGACCGAGGTTCACGCATCATCCTTTACAGGAATTTACTATGAATAGGTGGTCTTCCCGGGACGACTTTTGTCTACCACCAATTTTGATTAATAGAGTATGACTGAAATTTTACGGGTGATGGATCAAATTCACACCAACCCGGGTATTTTAGAGCTCATAAATCGATTAAAAATCTCCGTCGGGGATCGAAGCCACGACCTTTGGCTTACAAAGCAAACGCTTTGACCATTGATCTACGACCACCGGCATATTGGATAACCAACTTAGAGAGGTGGATAACAGCATTTAATGTTTTCGCTCGAGATTTTGTAACAAATCTTGGGAATAACTTCTTGTAATGCTACTTAGTTCCGACTGTAATTTACTGATGAATATGGTTATCACCATGACCGCCTCTCCTCTAAACTCAAAGAATTGACTCCTCTTGCACTCATCCACAACGGACAGTCTCGTCACAATTCTAAATTTGTTTTACTCTTATCTTTCTTAATGTATGTCGACCAAGAACTGGCAAACTCCAAAATTTCTTCCTAAATTCCTTCGGTAGGCTCTGAAATGCTCTTTCAATGTTTGCATATTTTGTTTTATATAATCTGGATTTTTTTAAGAAACATATAAATATACACTTGTAATCTCCTTAACCCTCCTCAACCATACAACATATGTTTCTCGCATGCTGCATCCAACTGTCCTGGCTGAGCGTCATAGAGTCCAATGGTCTCAACAAATTGCGCTCACCTGCATACAATTTAATTTTTTTAAATCTGATGGAGTGCATCACTTACGAAAATTGGAAATTTCATAAATAGCTTCTTAGGTTTTCACGGCCAGATTTGATATTGTGGCTTATATCAAAAGATAATCTGACACCAACTCACAACTAAATCATCGATCCCGAAGAAGACCCCTGCAATGGCGGTCGAAATATTGGTAAAAAGAAATTCGCCACACACGGCGAAACCCAAAAGCCACAATAGGAAATTTCATATTTTTTGTATTGTCATTTGGAAGTTTTCACCATCTTTTTAAAATACCTTTCGCTAATGTCGTTAAAACCGAAAAAAAAAACTATTAAATAAATCAAGCAAATTGTCTTATTCACAGGTACAGTTAACAATGAAGATTATTAATATATTATTGACGTTTGTTTTTCGTCCCCTTTATTGAGTGGAATTCTGAGCTGAATTTTTGAAATATTACCATTGATATAAAGTGCGTTTATAACCTTTCCTTTACGGTGCTAAAATAAAAAACCGCGTTCCGGTGTTGAGTACACAGTACACAATAAAAAATCAGCGATTTTAAATCGGAAAATTAAGAATATTCATAGCTAATCTCTTCAATTAATTATAATTGAAGTCAAAAATTATATTAATTGCGATTTATTGGCTGAAAACATTAAAAAACCATCAGGCAACGCTCACCGAACGGGCATAAGTCCACTCTGGTTTCAAGCTCGAGAGCTAATGCCGCTAGTCGTGGTAATGGCCGGAGTGGCCCGCTCCCACTCTCTTCCCTCTTTCTTCTCAGTTAAGTATAAAAGAGTGAGATGCGAATATAGTGTCGCGCTTACCGCACATCGTCGAGACCCAAGGTCGAGGCACTCACAACGCGAATTCGTTCATGATGTTCACAAAATACCTTCGATTTACCAGATAAATTCTGATTTTTATTAATATTATTTTTTAAATCAATGTGGAAATATATTATGGAGGAATACCTAAGATCTTTATTAACTTTGCATTTATTATATTTATAGAGATGTTGATGGTCATTAGAAGCTATAGGTAGAAGATACACATCACAGGGAAGGTAGGGTTAATACCTGTGCTGTAAGTATTGTTTATTAAAGTTGATACCTAAACAATACACTGGTAATAATATAATTAAAAAACTGAATTAATGCATTTTCGCTGCAGAACTCCAACGTTAAGCTTGGTTTATGTATTCCAGATAAATTATATTGTTATGTCCGGTTGCCTCTTGAGCTCCACGGCCATACATTATGCTGTGTATATAAACTTTAAATCTCCTCTATGCTTATTCTGATTTTGCGAAAACGTATGCAAAATATATTCATAAGAACGATCGCATCCTCAGATAACATTACAAAGTGGTTCGAAATAAAAGTGTATTTTTCTTACTAAATAATGCAAAAAATTGTACACGTTTCGTTTTTTTTCATTGACTGTATTGACAATACTTTTCTTTTAAGCAAATCAATAATCTCAATTTTATTTCAATTTTTCAATTTTATTTCTTTCAGAAACATTACAAATTTTATTAAATACGATCCTGAAATAAGATATAAAACAAACAATTTATAAATACAGCTATTTATGATATAAATTGGGAGCTTTATGGTTGATCAGTCTGATGGCTCTCTGGTAAACAAAACACAAAGTCTCTTGTATGTTAGTATTACCTCTAGCAAGAACAAACAATCTGTGCCTCCTTATCCTTAAATCAGGTCTGTCAGGGACAAACAAACCGATTTCCAAACAAAATAATATAGGCAAGAGCCTGCCGGCGATCTCAGTTGAAGTCTGCACGGGACCTGTGAGGGACGCAGACGTTCAGACATGCCGGGCAGACGACCGAATTTTGTCAGTTATTTTATTTAAAATAAATTTCAATGTACTTCTCGACGAGTTCTTTGCTTTGGTGACCTGCCTATCATCCATTCATCACGTGTTCTATTATATGTATTTCTTTTATAATTTTATTTTTCTTCTTATTTCTTAATTCTGATTATAAATATACAAATCTTCCGAGAGTAAAAATGTAATTAATTTTAAATTTAAAAACAAGGGGGTTTATATCATCAAGAGTTTTTTTTAGAGAAAAATAATTTAATAAATGGAGTAATAATGTAGTGTATAAGAAACAGAAGTACTTTGGGTGAAATTGGGCTCCCAAAAGAAAACAAATTGATATTTATGAGGCCGTAATAAAAAAAGAGTAAATTTTGAATTATCCCTCAAACGAAACAAAAACTCATATTAGAGCTGACAGAGAATTATGCGGAAAAAATTTTCCCTGTTTCTCGGCCATTTTCTTTTGTGGCCACATTTAAAAACTAAAATAATTACGATATAACACAACGAGCCTGGCGGGGAATGTTTGATGGAAAATAAACAACAAGTTATTAAAGAAAATTCGCAGTACAAAAAAATATAAGCTTTCCAATAAATTCGTTGCGTAATGCTTAAAAATATATATATTTTAACATCCTCCTCTCTTTCAAAAGTGTTACTCCATTACGTGTGGGGCAGACTTTTTCAGAAGCACATTGACATATATTTACGATAAACTTTACAAACTTATGGCCCGACCTAGTCACAGCATTCAGGCCAGGCCAGAAAACCATATGCTCTCGCCAACATTTGGCACACAACTGGCGCGCTCGTGAAGGGCTGTCGCACACCGCCACAAGTGACTCTGATCTCCGTAACAAGTCGAAATGACAATATGACGACATGTACGACAAGCGAACAGAAATAAGAGACGAAATATTGTTTATCAAGTTTTTCGATACTAGTCAGCAAGGCTATATCATGCTGATGTCAATTTATATCGTGACTTCTTGTTGTTAGTCGTGTCGCTCATAAAACAAGACATCCCCGTTTATCAAACGACGACTCCAGTCGCCGGGATCGTTATCAGAACGCGGGGCAAAGGGATAGAGTGTTTTCAAATCAAAGAACTAGTCGAGAAGCACATTGAAATATAGTTAATCTAAAAGATTTACAAACTTTGGTCGTCCGTGCGCGACAAACAATCAAGGTCTCGGACAGACTCCGACTAAAATTCCAACAGTCGTCACAGCCCAGCGACAGGACTTGTCAAAGAAAACAGAGCTTTTATTTGAGACTGTAAAAAGTTCCTCGGGACAGCTAGTTTTCAATAAACACTGGTCAAATTTGAACGGCGCGATAGTTTATAAATTCCCGACCACTCACCGGATTATACTTTATCAGAGCGCGACAACTTGAAGAGGAATCTTTCCTCTTTAGTGCTGCAGCTGCGCGACTATTAGCCGGGGGGTAATGAACTCCACTCCGCCGTATGTCTTAATGACTTTAGCCCAATTGCTGTACAAAGGAAGCCGGAGGATAAACGGTCTTGGCCGAGCACCGGAACGAATCCTTAACGTTTTATAACCCGCCTCTACTCGTTTAAGCTTAAAATACTAATAAGTAATAGAGTTTGCAATGACATACATTAAGAAACATTACAATGATGTGTAGACTTTGTACTAATACAAAAAAGCGCTTCTTCTTCGTAGTATAAATCTGGTGGATTGGTTTGCAGCAACAGAATCTTGCATCTCGATCTCCACTTCTATCGGTCCTCCGCAACGCTATTCAGCTTAGCATAAGAGCTACAACTCATGTCCTCGAACACTTCCTGCAAATACTCCCGTCTAAGGCGCCCTCTACAGTCTCTACCCTCAACCATCCCCTCAACAATGTCGTGAAGAAGACCATCGTGGCGCATGATCTGACCGATCCATCGGGCTCGCCTCTCTTAGATGGTTCTTACTAGGTGCCTATCTTCCTTGATTATCCTGAGAACCTCACTGTTCGTGACGTGGTCTCTCCAGGAAAATCCGAGAATTCTTCTGTATGACCACATCTCAAAGGCCTCTTGTCTTTTTTTTATCACTTTCAGATAAGCACCATGTCTCACAGCCGTACATCAAGATGCTACAAGCAAATGTTTTGGCAAGTTGATTGCGGAGCCTTAAATTAATATTATTTGACTCAAGAATTTTTGCTTTTTTATTGGAAGCTAGCCGTGCTTGATGAATGCGACTGTTGACTTCTATTTTTGTTCTGCCATCCCAGGTGAAAAGCACTATACTAAAGAAAACATTATCCCTTATGTAAGCAGATCAACATTGCACTTGCAGCGTTTAACATTTCTTAACGTGACAATTTACGGATACACCCATTCGCATTCACACAGCAAAAAATTTTGCTTGCATACTCGTAGTATCTAATATGGTGACCCCAAAAAAGCTATTTTACATGCTGAAAAAACCATCTTCATCACTGTTTGTCAGTATTCTTCTTTATATTGACATCCCGTTTATTAAAGGCGACTCCATGTCACCGGAATAGTCTTTAAAACGCGTGATGGATAGATGAGATCTAGAAACAAAGAACTCGTCGAGAAGCACATTAATCTGTTCGTATCGGTACCCGATATATGCCGTATAAGATTCCCCTACCGTTGACATCGGTAGCCGTGATTTATCGTTTTGCTACTTTCTAAGAATAGTTTTTTATGCATCATCTGATAGCTAAAGGATACAAGAACCAATGTGATATATGAAAATAGACCAGATAAGTACATTTATGCTTCAAATACTACTTTTATAATTGACAGTATAATTTGTGTTCCACCGAGCCGTAATAAAAGGGTTGAATATATTTAAGATAAGAGATTAACAAACTTTGGCCGTCTGACCGGGAAAGACAATGCGTGTCCGTGATACAAGTCCCGGACTAACCGGTCGGCAGTAATTACAGCACAGCGCCAAAATTAAGAAAGTGGCCATTTATGAAACTAATGGCACTCACGCGATAGTTAAAGCCCACGTGATAGATAGATCAGTGAAAAGAAACAAAATGGTATCAGCAAGCGCCATGTCTTGTGTTACTAACATTTCAAATATGCGTGTCCGACGAGCGAGCAAAAATAAGAGAAGAAATATCGCACCAGCCTGGAAGAGCTGATATCAAGCTGATATTAATACATACAGAATAGAATTCCAGCAGATACCAACGGTCTGGTGAATAAATTACCGTCTTATGGATAGCATCATCACTGTCGTGATCTTTTCTTCTTCGTCATTAACCACAGTTCCGATATTCATTCGTTTTCCTTCTGTATTAACGGCTTAAATGTGCAAACATTCATCTGATTTTTAAACGATCCAGATTGTATGAGAGTATAATCTTCCATAAACCTCCGAGAAAGCATTCCAGAACTATCTGCTATTAGGGAATCTCTGGTGAAGATGAACATGTCTCTTGAAAGGGTTTCACGATGGGGCGACCTCAAGCTCGTCAGTTTCAACATTTCAAAAACCCAATCATGTACCTCTTCCACCAAGAAGACTGCTATGGATCCTGTATCTTTCAACGGTTGTTCTCTTCCGAAAAGCAAGCTCCACCAACATCCTTGGATTATCAATCTCGAATAATGTCAAATATTACGAGTCAATTAAGTTTAAAGCCGGTCTCGCTTCCAAAAAACTAGGTGTATTATATAGATCACTGAGGTATTTCAACGATAAAAAACTTGTTCTTCTATTTAAAGGACAAATCCGACCTATCCTTGAATACGGCAGTCACCTTTGGATTGGAGCCCCAAAATACCTTCTAAATTTAATTGACTCAGTTTAAAGAAGAGCAATTCGTTTGATAAACAATGACACTCTTACGTCTAACCTGCAATCAATGGAACACAGGCGTAAGATTGGTTCACTTGGTCTTTTACCGTTATTACCACGGTCGCTGGTCTTTGAAAGAACTAATTCCTCCTGTACCCACCCACAACCGACGAACTCGTCTTACACTTGCCAAACATCCATAAATGGTTAATGTGTGTCGACCAAAAAATGACAGTATCCAAAGTTCCTTCCTTAATACCACCGGTAAGTCTTTGGAATGCTCTTCCAGCGTCTGTGTTTCCTCCTTCCTACAATCTGGATCTCTTCAAGAAACAGATAAATATTCACTTATAATCCCCCCAACCAAAACACAAACACGAACACAACACACGTTTCCGGCATGCAGCGTTCAGCCTCCCTGGCTGAGCGTCATAGAGTGCACTGGTCTTAACGACTACATAAAAAAAACGTACTACGGCTGATGATTATGATGATGATGATGCGGTCTATGCAGAATGCTGTGAAGAGTGAGTGCACATTATGGTTGTGTTAGAATAATCGTTGAGGGTAAATTGTCAGAGATTTAATCGATGCGAGATTCCCTCGACGCTATTTTGGTGCAAAAACCGCCACGTTTCGGCTTTGAGAGAACACTTTAAGCTTGGAGTAAACAAATCGGGGAGATGATATGCCCTTTAGCATTGATTATGCATTTGAACCACGATGGGCAAATTTTTATTAATTATCTGATACCTTGTACGATACGATTTATATACAATATCTGATAATTCTAGAGAACAAACATATTTTAAAAGATAATAATCAAAGCATGCGAGACAAGTACACAATTACGACTATAGTACGGTATCTCTCTTGCACAGAGAAAGTAAATTGTATTGACATCAGCATGATGTATCTCTTGCTGACTGGTACCGAAAACCTCGATATACAATCTTTCGTCTCTTATTTCTGTTTGTTTCATACATTTATGTTTCCGCCATATTTTTTTTTATGTAAACACATACAGGAGAATACCGACAGATGGTGATAGTAATTCTGAAGTCCCATCTGCGGAATTCTATGACGCTTACCATGGTGTATATGGCTAAACGCTGCATGTGGAGTGTTGATCCGCCAACGTCAACTACAGCCCGAGATTCACGCATCATCCTTTATTATTACAGGAATTTACTATGAATGGGTGGTCTTCACGGGACGACTTTCGTCTACCACCAATTTTAATTAATAGGCTATGACTGACAATTTACGGGTGTTGGATCAAATTCACACCAACGGGGGTATTATAAAGCTCAGAAATCGATTAAAAATCTCTTTTTTTTAAATCTCCATCGGGGATCGAACCCACGACCTTTGGCTTGCAAAGAAAACGCTTTGACCATTGAGCTATGACCACCGGCATATTAGGATTAGTTATATAGACCGCCGCTGTGGCGCCGGTGCGAAATCCCATCAGGCCAGTCGTGCCCCACCCGTCGGCGAGAGCATATTGTATTGTGGCTCGGCCGAACGCTAGGTCGAACCATAAATTTGTAAAGTTTTATCGTAAATATGTGTCAATGTGCTTCTGGAAAAGTCTGTGTTATCAATCTGCTCCTAATCCTGCCAACACGTGACTGAATAACAACCTTTTTTTGAAACAGAGGAGGATGTTAGTATATACGAGTATATTTGAAACGCAGTGTCTTTCTCGTATGGTATCTGTGACTGTGACTGTGACTGTGACGTGAAAGCAGACTATTGAACTGCGGTATCGCTATCACACGTTGCAAAGCTTTAACAAATTATACTCTAAATAAATTTGACGTACAATTCAAATAAAAGTATCTGCCGTATTTTCTACTAAAGTGAAACAAATGACAGCGATAATCTACCACCATGAACTTCACACAACCATCAAATTGATATTTTACTCTCTTATAAGAACGGAACATACAACTTCAATAATGAAACTCTTAAACAATAACGAAAAGTCGATGCGGGATATCGTACTTGGTAAGAAAATTTAGATTTAATAAACACAACAACAAAATATTTTAGACAACTTTTATTTTGACAAAAAATATTCGGCCTAATAAGCACTGCGGCATAATTTATTTGCGGCTATAAAAAGGTTAAATAAGTGGAGGACTGTGCCTGTGTGTCTACTGCCATTGTCCATGACTTGTCCAAGACATCTTTTTACCTGAGAATGCACCTAGAAATATTTATGTAGTTCGCAACGACCTGCAGGGCAACAGCGAGCTTGTCTTGAATAGATGGCAACTATAGTATTCAAAGCATATTTGGGTGATTGTTAATCAGCATTTTTAAGGATATTAGTTGATAAGCTTGGAAGTTTCCGAAGGCCGCACATTTGGTGATAAGGAGTGGCTAAACACACTTAAGGTGACATTTTTTTTAAAGGCCTGAAAATATTTATTTCAGCAAACACTTGTGTGAAGCCTATCTACGGTGCACACACGATTTGCTCTATTACTGAAACCGTGCAATGGCCAGCCAAATTGCATTACTTTACACCCAACGCGCTAATATCCGTTGTGAGAGCATCCGCGATCAAAAGGGCCAAAGGATGTTAACTGACCGTGAATCACTCATTAGTTTTATTACCACACCCATGGTGTTGTTCTACGCTTTTTTCGGAGCTTTTTTCAGCATGTAAAATACCTTTTTTGGGGTCAGCATTTGAGATACTACTAGTATGCAATCAAAACATTTTTGTTGTGTGAATGCGAATGTGCGGGTTTGTTAAATTGTTGAGCATTTATACTTAACATGTTAAAACAGCTGGCGAGTATGGCTTAGAGGTAAAGCATTTGCTTACCTCCCATACATAAGTATTCTAGGTTCGATCCTCGACGAAAATTAAAATTAAAAATATTTTTGTTATATTTCTGAGATCTATACTAGCAAATACCATGCGTTGGTGTGGATTCTGATCACTCACCTCTAAAATGCCAGTCATAGCCTACTAATTCTGGTTGAAGGTAGTGAGTATGGCTTAGTATCAAAGCGTTTGCTTATCATACTTAAAGTTCGTGGAGTTCTATCCCAGGTGAAGAATAAAATAAATAGGGGATATATTCCATTTCTCATCCGTACAAAAATGACAGTCATAACAGATTTATTTAAAAAATATTGTTGACAAAATTTATCTTGTGAATACAACTTATTCATAGTGAGTCTCCGTAAAAATGTATGCTGCGTGAATTTCAAACTGTAGTCTATTGACGTTGAAGTATGAAGCCTCGTGCATGCTGCAACATAAGCGCCATAGCCATACGTCAATAAACAAAAAAAATTTTCCATCGGTCTTTTTCCATCGTTTACTTAAAGTATGATATTTTATTGCCAACTTTTTTATTCCTTATTTAACTAATCACGGTTATATTTTATTTGTTTTTATTACCCTTATCACGGTTACATTAAATTATATATGTACTTTGCTGACTGGTACCGAAAACCTCGATATACAATATTTTGCGTCTAATTTTCGTTCGCCCATCGGACACGCATGTGTGTCATTTTGTAATGCCGTTAGGAGGACTTGTTATATAGATCGCCACATGTGACGCTGGGAGTCACCGATCACGGCGCCCGCTTTCCAGTTAGTTGTGTGCCGACCACGACAAGGTCGTATTATGGCCGGCCCGGCATGTTATTCCGACCGGGCCGGAAGTTTGTAAAGCTTATAGAAAATATAAATATGCTTCTGAAAAAGTCAGTGTGTTGTTCATGTACTGCTCACCCTGCCACCACGCAATTTAATAACGAACTTAGAGAGGACGATGTTACAATTTTAGACCATTTTAATGTACTCGTATGTATAATATTTTTACTTCATTTATCTCAGCATATTTTTTGTCGGCAATACATTTCCTAAAACAAAAGAATCAAGATTATTATTCAAATGCATTGGAACGAAGCCAACCTTTTGTTCCATCCATTTTAACTGTAGCGTATTTTTTGTTTATTTTATTACGTCCTACGTGTATTAAATACGTATATACTTACCCAAAAACCAACCATGCCATGTTGAAAAATCGCTTCTCGTCCGGTCACAGAAGTTAAGCAACGTTGGTGATGAAACGTAATTGCTAGGTGATCGTTAGAACACCACTTGTCGTTGGTTGCAAAACCAAATAGATCTCGGCAGAGTCGGGATTATCATCCATTTCATAAAAAAATACTAGATTAAAAACAGCTAAGTAATCCTTAGAGACTACACCTAAAGGCAGTTGTTCCTCCATATCTACTCTACAGCGGAAGTATATGTTTGATTCAAGGTTCCTACAGTTCTATTAGATAGCATTATCCTTGCCTAAGTCATATCTACACACGGGATTTCATTATTTAAAACTAAATATAGCTCCCTAAAAAAGAAGAAGACTGCAAATCATGGCATCTCACCCAGAGCCAATGCAGCCGTTTAATGGGATTTAAAAACGATGGTTTGACTTTGAATGACTAGGTAAGACAGAGAGCGGATAAGGCAGCCTTCTATAATATAGTTTATCAAGAGGCAAAAGTGTACCTGGTTGGGATACGTTCTGTGAATTCCGCAGGAGAGCATAACCTATAACGGCCATTTTTTCAAGCCCCCCAGGCTCACACCATCCTTAAAAGCCGTCGCGAACTATACACAGATTGTACTCGACAGAGCTGTGGCAGGCGGAGCTGAGATGGGATGAGGCGAAGACTACGGTGGCTAACAGAGCTTTGTGGTGAAAGTTCGTGAATCCCAAATGCTCCAGTTAGGGAGCGTACATGGTATGATGATGATGATGATGATGAGATAGCTCCCTATAACCTCCAGGATGAAAGCCTGCCGAATCATTTTTTTGCTTAAAACTAGTATTTGAAGCATAAATTTACCTATTTTCATATATCAAATTGGTTCTTCTATCTTTAGCTATCAGATTATGGATAAAAAACTATTATATTTAACAAACGTTCATTATGTAACTCCATACATGTGGTGACATTGACACATGTGGTTTACAGAAAAATGGCTCTTGTGACGAAACCTAACGATGTTTATTTTCCAGCTTTACAGGTTCCTGTAAATAATACATGTAGGTTGATAAAGGGAATGACTGCACTTCCAATTTCCTACCGTAGATATAACGATGAGAACTGAAAGTAACAAAACGATATATATTAGGTCAACTGATGTCAAGGGTCGGGGAATCTTTGACGGCATATGCCGACAACCGATGTAAAAGGGTTAAAGAGACATAGTTATTAAGAGCAAAAAACAGCTCTTTTTAAATAAAAACGTAAACAGTTCGCCTGATAAAGTACGCGATTCGTAAATATGTATTTTTTCGTCATAAAAACGAAGTGATTTCTTCATATTTATTGGCCATTTTAAGTAAATCTATTCGAATGAGGAAAACGAAAAGCCATCGAGGCACATAAGAGACATTTATTTGCCAAAAGTCGGATCGTAAATTCAGTTTTTCATGTAAATATTTGTGCATGCCAAGACATTCATTAAATGTTGTATCGTAATATTCTTTGATATCAGCTTGATATAGCTCCTTTAGGCTGATGCCGTAGAGCCTCGAAAAACCATCTTTTGTATCTTATTTATGTTCGCTCGCCTGACATGCACATGTAATAATGTTAATTTAATTATATTGTAGAATATTACGCAGGCGTTTGCATACGTCAGTTTATTTACTGTGACAGTTTCTCCATTTCATGTTGGTGCGACTGTCATCTTTAATTTGCTTTTTCGCCGCGATAATTGGCAGCGCGGTGTGTCACCGTGTCCGGCAGTTGTCAATGGACTCGCGCCCCGGCCGGCAAAACGTCATGCCCGTCGAGCGTAGAAATCAAGTCTTTATAATAAACGCGAATTGTGCTTCGAAAACAATTGATTTGTGTAATTTGTGCATGCATCCTGTCATCTAGTAATCCGATATCAAAGTCCGAGAGGAGGATATCATCGTATTCTGGATTAGAGTATTTTTACTTACTCAAAAAAACGTATTACACAACGTTTCCATAGATTTTGTAGTACAATGAAAAAAATGCACCTCACGGACCGTTATCCGTCAAAAAAAAATTAACAGAAAAAATAAAACAGAAAGTGTCATCAAAAGCAAATCTCGAACCTTCGAGTAGTTATAACATTGAGCTGTCGATAAAATATAGTCGACAGGCAAAATCCTGCCACTTAAGTTACAAAAACTGTTATATGTAAACACATACAGGAGAATACCGACAGATGGTGATAGTAATTCTGAAGTCTCATCTGTGGAAGTCTATGACGCTTACCATGGTGCACATGGCTAAGCGCTGCATGTGTAGTGTTGATCTTCCAACGTCAAAGACAACAGCCCGAGATTCACGCATCATCCTTATTATTACAGGAATTTACTACGAATGGGTGATCTTCACGGGACGACTTTCGTCTGCCACCAATTTTAATTAATAAACTGTGACTGGCGTTTTACGAGTGAGGGATCAAAATCACACCAACTGGGAGTATTTCAGAGCTCAGAAATATATTCAAATTCTTTTTATTTTTTAATCTCCGTCGGGGATCAAACCCACCACCTTTGGCTTGTAAAGCAAACTCTTTGACCACTGAGCTATACCTTTCAAATAAATGTTTTTAAAAATCCACTAAGCCTACAAGATAGCACCTCCTAGAACTTGCCTCCCGAGGCTAAGACTATGACACTTAAGAAAATACAAAATAATACATATTTATTATTTTATTGATCGAAGCGCTTTTCCATATAAAGAATGGTAAGCGTTATAGAATCCACAGATGAAACTTCAGAATTACTATCTCCATCTGTCGGTATTCTACTGTACATGTTTACAATTTAAAAAAAGAAGAAGATACATTCTCTTACACATTACTCAAAACAAATAAAATTGCTACTTTGTATATTTTAATAATGCAATTAAATTATTTTGTAATTCGATAAAATATAAGGCATGTTTTGGAATGGCACCCAAGAACTGGCAAACGAAGCATTGGCTGACTTCCCGCAAGATTGACTGACGACATTAGAAGAATAGCGGGAGTGACCTGGAAGCGGACGGCGGAGGATCGAAGAGGATGGAGACTCTACTGTTAAACTTATGTTCAACAGTAGAAAGATACAGGCTGATTATGATGATGATTAGGCAAGAATCGTGCCGTAAAAAATACAAAAATGACTTTACTGTTAGCTACTGAACTACGACATGACCTTACGTTTTTTTTTAATTTAACTTTAATAGTATAATATTTACCCACGAGCATAAATAAGTCTCTCTTTCAAACGTCATAAAATCACCAAGGAACTTCCATCAAACGGTAAAGCATTCTTTGTTAAAATAAACATTGCGATACTTTAAATGATATCTCACTTCTGATTTTTTTTATCTAATTAGCATATTTATGAATTATTATTTACATGTCATTCAAGACCGTTTCATACTCTTATCATTACGTATACGTTGTAATTTGTCTTGTTACTTATAATGAAGCTGTGTTACAAAAAACGAAAACAACACAAAAATCGTACCATTTTTGTGGCTGTTGCTTTATTTACTCGTACTTACTTCTTTGTTAAGCAAAAGTGAGTTATTTCACAGTGGAATTATCTTGGGAAAACATTTCAATGTTAATATTATTAATACTCTAAGTTGGAGCATCGATCAGCCGTGTTTTACCCATGAAAATTTAATTAGATATGTAAACAACTGGTATGTAAAATGTTTTCATATTATAGGCTAGGATCTACGCAAGAACTAAGTATAGTGGCAGTACTGTGTAAAACAACAGTATGAAACTAGAGTAGGAGATATAGTTTTTGGTTATTTCTTGATTTTTATAGTATCATCGTAATCACCAGCAGCCTGTATCCTTCCACTGTTGATAATAGTCCTTGTCGCATTAGTCTATATCCTTTTCGATCCTCCGCCATCCGAATCAAGCCTCCTCCCATCCAACTATTCTTTTGATCAGTTGAGACTTTAGTCGTAAATTTTATCTTGCAGGGCGTCAGGTAACGCCCCGTTTGCCTAGCTCTTTAGCGCCACTTCAACACTTCACTTACCTTTAAACAGTCGTCTCTTCAAAATATATATCCTCCCCATTGCCACTTGAGTTTGCCATTTCTATTCCTAGCGTCCACTACTTCAGTTTTTCTTTAGATATCCTAGTTTTGGATTTTAAATTTTAAAGACACTCAGAGCATGGATCTATTCATGGCACCAGGCACATTGAGTGCCCCTTATTTTATGAATAAGCTCTAGTATTAGATTCTACGTCCCTATGCCATAAGTGACAAAATGCACTAGTTGTAAAACATTGCGGAATTTTTGCTTTAAAAAGTACTTTAAGCTTTTTCCAATTGCTACCTATCCCAATTGTAGGCCTGTCTATTTCTTTCGAGAAGCTTATACTTGTCTCAGATAAATATATTAATTCAAAACCATTTTTTTATTCTTTCAATGGAGATCGGCCCAGGTATTAGGAAATATAAATATTTATCATAACTTTAGTTTTATCCGTTTTAATTAGTTTCCTACCAATAATAAATTTAACTAGTATGTAAGTAACATTTTTACATTAAATATGTGTGTATTTTTACATTCTTTAACTTTTAAATATTCAACATTCGAACACATTTTCAAGATTCAAATAAATTCGAATTTTTCAAGCGACGCCTCTATCGATAACTTTTCTAACTAATAAGTATCTATTGAATATTTCTGCATGTAAAAGTGAGATTATAATTTCATTGTGTTCAGTCACCGTACTGTGGATCACTTCACGCGTGTACTATTGTAAGCACATTATAATATTATTATTGCTGTAGGTGTTCCCGCCAATTTTCCTATTACGCGGCTCTTTCCTCGCCGAAATAATTAATGCCTCGAGAACTCTCACTAACATTGATCACTCTGTACATAATGTATTCAGAGGCTTTGCAAATTGATTTATATCGCGGGCCTACTATCGCCTTCAGCCGCGATTATGTGTAAATAAATATTCGACTATGTGTTTGCACGGTGTACTTAAAACAGCTCATTTGATTAATAATTTGAACCATTTTTTCGATCGGTAACTCTCGCTGATTTTTTAAGAATTTTAGACACCATGCGCAATAATATTACTCGCAGCTCAAAGAAAAGTGCAGCTTATGCAGCACATGTATTACTCCATATTATCAAAAAACCAAAGCAGCCATGTAATATGTTTTAAAAACAGATTTCTACACATAAGATTTAAGTCGCGACAATTTTACGTTACAAAGAAAGCAACAGAATCGATGATTTTACCAATTAACATCCTCCTCTCTTTCAAAAAGATGTTACTCCGTCGCGTGAGGGTAGGATGAGGAGCAGGTCAGCAAACAAAAACATTCTCTTAGAAGCACATTGATTATAATTACGTTAGGACTTTACAAGCTTCCGGCCAAGCGGAATGACATGCCGCTGGCCGTAATGCGATCTTCTCGATCGTCAACACACAACTGACGCGCTCGTGATCGGGCTCTCGCCGGTGCTGCGGCTCTCACCCATCGCTCCAGTGGCCTATAACTAACACACCCGTGAGCGGACATGTCCAAAATGACAATATGGCGGACACAAATGCACAAAGAGTGACTAGAAATAAGAGACGAAAGATTGTACATCGAGGTTTTCGGTACCAGTCAGCAAGGATTACATCATGCTGATGTCACAATCTTACATTGTGTTGATATTTAACTGTCAAAAAAAGGAAAAATTTGCGTTGAAACTTGCACGATTCGAAAAAAATAAAACAAAAACAAAAAAATTCAAACGCATTCGTCCAAACTGACATCCTTCAAAAGCTTTTAATTTGGGCATTTATCAAATATATTTTAAATATTCCATAAGCTTTCCGTTACTACGAGTATTAACGTAACTGCGTGACTATTTAAAATGCCTGAAACGAATGCTTATCGGTTATTGAATCATTGATTTATTTTTGAATTAATTAATTAATGCATATTTTTCAGTCATCGCAACCACTATGGCTAGTATACTTAATGGCGCATTACATATGAAAATATTTACCTGTTAAATAATTCAGAGAATTAATATTCACCGCTGTGACTAAATAGTTTAAATTGCTATCGCATTACACGCCTTTATGAGAAACGGTAAAGTGAATAAATCGTTTGCTTGTAAGGGGTCCGCCATCTAACATTTTTTTTTTCAACTAGTATTTATTTCGTGAATGGTAACACTTAACTCATGTCTGATTTGACAAATAATTAGTTTTATCATTCCGCTAAACGAATATGGTTGTGTATACGCTTGAACAACGCTGGGAAATATTGCGACATTACTTTGAAAATCATGCTATTGTCCGCCATCTAACGTTTTTTTTTCAACTAGTGCTTATTTCGTGAATGGTAACACTTAGCTTTAAAACACGAAACCTCAGGTTCGAAAAAGTTTTTTTTATATTTCCATAATATATATAAATTATATTTAAAATCAGTATTCGTGTAGTTTTTGGTCTTTTCTACACACATTGGATATGTTTTACTTTATGAGTGACATGAATTGAAGCTATCAACTGTTTTATATTAGTTTTTCAATTACTTCATCAAATACTTCTTTCCACAGTTAATTAAATTGTCATCAAATAAAATTTGTTGACATAAACTTGTGCGATAGTAGTCACGATCAAATGAATTAATAACAACACGAAAGCCTTAAAAAGAAAGTTACAAAAATATGTCAATGTTTTCCTTATTGATATCAGCTTGATATAGCTCCTTTAGGGTGATGCCGTAAAGCCTCGAAAAACGATCTTTTGTCTCTTATTTTTGTTCGCTCGCCTGACGTGCACGTCTAATGTTAGTTTTAATTGTATAATAGTATAAGGTGCTTGCATACGCCATTTTTTTAGTTATGACAGTTGGCCTATTTCCTGTTGGTCCATTCATTCAGAAAAAATATCGGCAAACGCGGAATTCGAAACACGAGCATTGCGCCTTTGCTCAATTCTACACACCGCCCTATCCACACGACCATTCTCTGCCTAATCATAAATTATCGAATCACTCAAAATATGCCTGGATACAGCTGCCGTTTTTTCGAGTATCCAATCTTGCTCTAGAGATCCTCGGGAACCATATATACTCGTATATTCCCGTGTGCCGATTTGTTTTGGTATAAGAATTACTGAAAATATTTTTTATAACAAGACTTCACCTCTCATAGAAATTGTAATCAAGTGTGTATAAAATGAAACCCAATTTTTCAAAACTGCTCCTTAGTTGGAACCTTTGATCGCCACAAACATCATCCGAAAGTTATGTCAGTTGTCAAGAATATAGTCTCACTTAAATCAAATCTGCGTTTTGAAGCTTCGCCAAATACACCATATAATAATTTCCCCATGAACTTACAAGACGATGAAAACAAAGCTCAAACGAATGTAAAAAAATCAGGTGTTATTTATGTTCTTTTGCGGCATCCAGTGAACATGCTCCATCAAGCTTAACCTTCTTCCCTAACGTGAGATTAAAAGACTGCCGTGGCCGCTTTCTCACCTCGTTAATCTCAAAAATCACCAATTCAAACCATCGTATTCCTAATAGTGTAAGATAACAGTACTTGTAAATAGGCCATAAAGAGGGGGTCAAAATACACGGCCAAAAGATTGATATGATAAGTTTTGCTGACGACATTGCTCTGATTGCTGAAACTGAAGACGAAATCACTGAAGCGCTGATATCCATGGAAAACATATTTAATTATATTTTTAATATGAAGATAAACAGCACAAAACCCAAAGTCATGAGAGTAAGCTGCAATGAGTAGCAGAACATTAATATATCAATGCTAGAAGTAACACTAAAAGATGCAAAAGAGTTTGTATACCTTGAAAGTACGATCACCTGGAATGACAGAACAAAAAGAGAAGTCAACAGACGCATACATCAAGCAACGCTAACGTTCAATAAAAAAAACGAAAATTCTTGAGTCAAAAAATAATAATTTAACTTTCCGCAAGCAACTTGCCAAAACACTTGTTTGGAGCATCTTGATGTACGGCTGTGAGATATGGTGCTTATCTGAAAGTGATAAAAAAAACTAGATGCCTTTGATATGTGGCATAACTGCTTCCTAGATGTTGCATACAAATATCAACTCCTCATAATATATGGATATGAGGCCGAAAAGTATACGAGTATCTTTAATTATTTATTTATTTATGTTATAGGAATGTTTGATCTAAAGATCTAATGTTTTCAATCAAAAATGAATTATTTTTTATTATACTCAGTAAAATCAAATGCTATGAAGTTTATTCACGAAGTTATATAAATGTTTTGTGAGTTTCCCAAACATTTAGACAGCAGTTATGTTTTATCAGAAATTAAGACTTTTATTAATGACGAATGCTTCAAAATAGACATCAGAAAACTCCATCATATAATTACAGAATACTAGAAAAGTTGAATGACTTCGTGGTTTGGTTATATTGCCAGTATTGAAATATCGCTTAACCCCATTCGAACATAATTTATATGTCCTTCTAATCACGTAGTATCGTAACACCAATATATATTTGAGCCTTCTTTTCTTTTCGTTTTCTTATTTTTTGTTCCAAATTTCTAATTTGAACAACTCATTTCGATTCTGATGTACAATAAGAATTAATCAAAAATTAAAAAATCAATATATACAAATATCGTTACTTATGATTAAGTAATAAGAACAAAGAAATAATGACAAGCAACAGAAGGTCCCAACGTTCATCAAACAGACGACGCCAACAAATTATTCCTCCAGAGAAACTCGTGGAGTTCATGCCTGAATTGGGCCTCCCTTACGTGAAATATATTAACATCTGAGGCGATTTGGTTAACCAGGCTGATCACTCTCCCAAGAGGCAGGTTAGTGTTACTCTTTGGGAAAGCTATTCATCTGTGCCTCCTTATTCTCAGATATTTATAAACTAACCTTTAACAAAATTTCAGGATTCCCGAACACGAACAGCTGGAAGAAATGCATAGCCAAGCAATAATCTTTCCTTTTTGTTTATTGTTTATGTCATAACTGATATTTACAATATTTCCTATACTATATAAAGCTGTTACAATGTCAACATCATAAATAATAATTCTAAATATTGCGTATTGTTGTTTTAGATCTTTTCCGGGATTGAGATTTGAGTGGGTATAAGCGAAATCAACAGATAAATCTCCTAGGGACTGTATCAATACTCAAACAATCCCCCCGGGGACGAACAAGTCATCAGTCATGAATCATGAACACGACAAGGAAAGCTTTATTTGAATGTTGAGAAACTTTCTTTTATCCAAATAAAATAAATAACACAGACCTCGAGCCGAGATAACCAGGAAAAAAAACGGGAGAACTGAAAATCAGCTGACATTGACAGAAAATCCAAAAAAGTGAAAACAAATTAGACCCTCGAGACTCGTATAAAACTCTTCTCAATATTTTTTCAAGAATCGACTGCAATTTTATCAACTGAAATAATATATTATAACAGCCCCCTCTTTATAAAGACGTTATTCAATCGCGTGGTGGCAGGATGAGGAGCAGATTAACAACATAAAAACTTTTTCTGAAGCACATTGACATATATATTTTGATAACTTCACAAACTTCTGGCCTGGACCTACTCACGGCATTCAGGCTGAGCCAACCTCAATCAGACTCTCGTTACTGTCAAGGGAATAACTACTGACTCCAACACCACGACATGGTCGGTAACACCCAACGCTGCAAGTGGCGATCTCTATAACTAACCAAACTTGGTCTTGGGACCAGACTTGTCCAAAATTCCAATACGGCGACACACACATATACGACAAGCGAACAGAAATAAGAGACGAAAGATTGTATAGGACTGAGTCGATTTAAAAAATATTTTGAGCCAATCGTTACAATTCTTTTAAAACGTTCAAAGTAGGCTCCTTCTGCGTCGATGCAACGCTGCCAGCGCGATTTCCAAGCATTGAAGGCCCCGCGGAAGGCATTCTCCGGAATAGCCTTTAGAGCCGCGGTGCAAGCTGCTTGGATCCCCTCTGCCGTCTCAAAATGCTTGCCTTTCATCGGCCTTTTCAGGCAAGGAAACGAGAAGAAGTCCGGGGGGCACATTTGGGCTGTAGGCCAGCTACGGAAGAGTTGGGATGCCTACTTTGGTCAGGTAGCTGGTCACAAGAAAGGCGGTGTGAGCCGGGGCGTTGTCGTGGTGCAACTTCCAGTCGGCTGCGATGTCTTGTCGGAACCGATTGACCCTTCATTCGTGTCTCTTGAGCACTTCTACGTAAAACTTGGCGTTGACGGTTTGTCCAGGAGGAACAAATTCATAGTGAACGATGCCTTTGATATCAAAAAAGACAATGAGCATCGTTTTCACTTTGGATTTGCTCATTCTTTAAGTGTTTTTTATCATTCAATTTTTTATACAATTGTTATAAAAAAAAAGGATCTTCTAATCCTAACCTAACGTAACCAAATCTAATCTACCTTAACTGACCTAACGAACCCTCACCTAACCTAGGCTGTGATTTTTATTTATATTTATGTACGAGTATATACACGTATTTTTATTATTCACTTTGCGATCGAATTAGTGTTTCAAAAACTGATATTTTAATCTTAATAACCTTACTTTTATTATTACGGGAGTATTTGCAGCAAATATTCGAGGACATGAACTGTACGCTTATGCTGAGCTGAAAAGGGTTGCGGAGGACCGAGAGGAATGGAGATCGAGATGCAAGATTCTGTTGCTGCAAACCAATCCACCGGATTGATACTACGAAGAAGAACCTTACTTAACTTAACCTAATCTACCTAACATAACCTAACCTCATCTATCTAAGTTTAGCTTACCTAACCTTTGATTTTTGTAATATTTATTTTTATTCTTATCATTCATTTTCCAAATCAATTTTTATTAAAGAAAAAATAAAATTTTAACCGTAACCTAACCTTTACTAATCTACCTAGTCTAACCTGACTTAACCTAACCTAACCTGCGTATTTTATTTATACTTATTTTTATTCGCGTAGATTTATCATTTTTCGAACAAATTCTTATTTAATAAAACGATATGATGTTTTGATACTAACCTAAAAATACCTAATCTAATCTACCTTCACTAACCTTACCTGTGTTTTTAATTTATATTAATTTTTTTCAAGTATTTTTATATTTCACTTTCCAATCCAATTGTTAATAAAAAACAATGATCTATTTATCCTAATCTAACCTTACATAATTTACCTAATCTACATTAATCTACCTAACCTTACTTAACCTTTGTTACATAGTTATATTTATTTTTATTCAAGTATATTTATCATTCTCTTTCCTGTCTCATAATTAATATTCTAATTTTCTTTTTCATCGGTAAACTTGCTATTGAGACTCATGTCTTTTTTTATACCTCCAATATATATCAGCATTATTCTCCATTCTGGTGTAACAGCATACTTTTTAACTTCTTATAGTTCAAAATTAATTTTCAAAAGTGCATAATCTTAGTGGATTTAAACAATGCTTATGCTACTAGACACGATATTATGAATTCCGTGAGCCAAGTATCGTAATTTTAAACTTAAACAAGAAGCCAGTTCTATCAGGTACACCGTATACCTGATATTTATAATCTTAGTACAGGGTGTTCCAAATTCTAACGTCGTATTTGATAAAAAAATAAATAAAAGCTTAAAGTAAATAAATAAAA
Source organism: Glossosoma conforme (assembly GCA_022606575.1). NCBI lineage: Eukaryota > Metazoa > Arthropoda > Insecta > Trichoptera > Glossosomatidae > Glossosoma > Glossosoma conforme. Next base: position 1,232,274 of record JAGTXR010000047.1, read on the forward strand.
TCCCTGAAGTTATGCAAATATATATTCTTGTAGAATATTAGCCATACCATATTTCGCAGTTCCTTCCTAAATGCCACACCGGTAAGCTTTTGAATGCTCTTCCAGCATCTGTGTTTCCTCCTTTCTACAATCTGGATCACTGCAAGAAACAGATAAATATACTCTTCCAATCTCCCCAACCGACCCACAAACACAAACACAACACACGTTTCCAGTGCACTATATGACGTCCAGCCTCCCTTGCTGAACGTCATTTGTTGGCGGGTATAGCTCAATGGTCAAAGCGTTTGCTTTGCAAGTCAAAGTTCATGCGTTCGATCCCCGACGGAGATTAAAAAAATAAAAGATTTTTAGTCGACTTTTGAGCTCTAAAGTACCCCAGTTGGTGTGAATTTGATCCCTCACCCGTAAAATGCCAGTCATAGCGTATTAATTAAAATTTGTGGTAGACGAAGGTCGTTCCGTGAAGACCACCCATTCATAGTAAATTCATATAATAATAAGGATGATGCGTGAATCTCGGGCTGTAGTCTATGACGTTGGCGGACCAACACTCCACATGCAGCGCTTAGCTATATGCACCATGGTAAGCGTCATAGGATTCCACAGATGAGACTTCAGAATTACTATCACCATCTGTCGGTATTCTCCTGTATGTGCTTAAATAAAAAATAAAAAAAATTACTCCAAGAAACAGATAAATATACACTTGCAATCTCCCCAAACCACACACAAACACAACACACGTTACCAGTGCACTCTATGACGTCCAGCCTCCCTTGCACTGGTCTCGAACGGTTGTGCAGTCCTGCATACAATTAGATTTCAAAAATAAGTATGACATTCTTAATACATTTTTATTTTTGTGTGAGCTTACTTTACATAAAAAATAATTTATGTGGTAACATTCTTGAAAGCAAATTTTCATATCGAAATTTCATTTTGAAATGATTTTTAAAAATGCAGGAAAATCTAGCATCCTGTACCTTGGACGTTATCCTGCTCCGTGCTCACTGCATTGTAGACTAGTCTGCTTAACCGTATCTAGCTAATGCTTGCTTCCCGCTGGAGCTGTGTTCCTGCTGCAGCAGCATCAGAGAACATGTTCGGCCAAGTTTATTCTTTAATAGATACAAGAGACGTGAGCAAACTCACACAACTTGTACAGCAAGCCTGGCAACCCGCCTGGGAACTTGGAACAAAAGTTCTACGGCCGAAATAAGCAGTCTTGAATTGAACGAGGATACGATGCACAGTCAGAAAAAACATTTACTGCGGACTAACTGCTTAATGGATAAGCTCTGATCACTGGTCTACCCAATTCATGATTGGGCACGGCACTTTTAATGACAGATCACACTCATTTAATTTAGTTTCAAATCCTAGTTGCCCTGTGGTGCCCCCTTCCAGACCACAGAGCATATTATCTGGGACTGTCAGTTCCTCTCGTTAGAAAGAGGAGTCCTTTTCGATGCAGTTCTAGGTAATCGCCTCGGCAGAGATTCGCGGAGTACATCGGTAGTTGTTGAGTGGTGATCGGATGGAAGGAACAGCAATTATGTTGCAGTGGACTTCTAACTGGCGGCTAAGCGATGGTCGACGTGTTGTGACGGAGGGCGCAGAAAATGTGCTACTCCAATATGGTCTCCTCCTTGGCCCACTCACACACACAGATGAGTAACGTATCTTTGTAATTGGTGCGACATTGCAGCGAATCTAACGACATCTATGGGACATACATACATGAATTGCAATTTATAGATAACAAAATGTGTACAATTGATCAATCTGCCAAATTCTTTTGAGGTTCCACTTTCGAGTGAAGTCACCAAAGCACTTCCTTCCTTAATGGCAGAACTACAGCTTATAAAAGGAGAAGCTTTGGTAAGCTCAGTTTTTTTCTCGACCGGCTTTCCACTTGTCTAATATGAAATGAGAAGCCTAACACATTTTGCGGAGTGCTGGTAACAGAAATTCTCATGTCTGTTTCCTGGTCTCCTGATACTTCAATCGCAAATAGTTCAAACTCTTCTTCTTTTGGAAGATAAATTTTAGATTCTCAACTACGGCAGGAAATTTTAAGATCAGTCATGTTCGGATTCTATTTTACTGAAAAAAAAAATTTTTAGTTCACCTAACAGTTTATATTGTGCTACTTCTGAAGTTTCTAGATTGCTCGGTGGTTAATAGTTCGGACGGAGCAACTCCTTGCATAGTAAATTGCATCAAGTGTCACGTTCAATCAAAAACTGTAGTCTCTAATCAACTCTTGGGATAATTCACCTCTCGGACTAAGAGATGATGCAGCGTCTGATATCCATGTTCTTTTGTGGAGACTCTTCGAATAGATTATTCGAAAAGAAGAAACTTTACATAGATAACAATTAATGCGATTCAACGTGAACAGCTGAGCAGTATAATTACGCAAACGGTGATTAGTTCAAGTTATCAGCTTACGTTTTAGCAACATCCTTGACTAATAAAAAAATAAACTAAATATCGTGTTATTTATACATTTTGAATTTACTTTGATATGCTTTTTAAATAAAAAATATATACATATGTTTAGCATAATATGTAAAACCATTTTTACAACAGGCACCGAAATTGATCGACCAAAAAGCCCTGAACAATTTTTAACGTAATATTAAAATTTAAATTTGGAACAATATTTGAATTTTATTTTTCGAATATTTTTTTTCAGTTGTGTTCAATTGTTTTCTTATATTTGGCAATGTATGACACCAACCTCTCTTGATAGTGATCGTTCTGATCGGGGACTAACCTTAAGGTCAATTTAATCAATTTATTTAGTAGTGTAAATCTATTTATTGTTTTTTCTCCAAGAAATAAGAGTTACCTTTTCCACTCCATCTTTTGGTATTAAAATATTATTTTGAAATACAAAAAAAAAAAAACATTTATAACTGTAGAAATTTTACAAGATATAAAACGTTTTAAACAACAGATTTTAAGCTCGTATGACACCCAAGTATTGCCATAAACTGTTCATATTTTTTACTACTTTTTCTTGAACTTTACGGTCGCGTTGTTTGAGGATATAAAACTAAGGAGACGTGCTCAAGAATATTTTCACTGTCCATTATAAATTTAAGTTCAAATTTTTTGAAGTTTGTTACTAAATCTGTGATTATGATACAATTCAGTTTGACGTATTATCCGTTTATTACTCAAGGCAGGACAAAAGTATACTTTTTGTCATTTTTTTACGTAAGCACACAAAAATCTTATCTGCGTATTTTATGACGCTTGTCGTTTTTGAGAATGGCTTAGCACTGTGCAAGAAGTGCTGATCCTTAAACGAGTACGTCAGTGAACTACTGACATTAACGCAATTGAAAACAATAAAGATTCATGACCCAAAAATTTCAACTAATTTTCACAAGTTCAGTCAATCCTTCTATAGCGTAGATACAGAGACTGCGCTATAGAAAAACACGCTTTAAGAAGTAATTATTTCCCCCGTTATCCGCTCCTTATCAAGAAAACATACCCACCACAAATTTCCATCACTTAGTTCTCTCAGTTGCCATTGTCGTGTTCCAAGACATCTCTACACCAGAAGACTCACCTGGGAATATATATAGTATGGGTCCTGACGACCTCCAAAAGACTTGAAAAGTTTGGCACCTATAATATCTGAGACATATTTTGTATAATATATATTTTTATTTTAATCGGATGAATCGATAAACGTCCTCAATGGCACGGACTATCTGGTACTATGAGGTCATCATCACCACGTCTGCAGCATTTGGTCGTCACTACTTGCCACTACAAAGCTCTAACACTCGCAACAGCTGTGCCTCGCTTAGCTTCACTGAGTACATTCTATGTATATTTCCCGTCGGCTTTCCAGGACGGCGCGAGCTCAGGGGCATCATAAATAGAGCATAAACAACTTAAGATGTGTATAACCTAAAATGTACACTATTAGAAAGGACCGTAGTACAAAAACTGCCGCAAATGCTGTAGAAAATATCTCTATATAAGTGTGCTTGCTGTAGGAAGGTTAACTCTATACTTTTTATATCAATTTATACTACTTATCGACAGGCGTATACAACTGGGATGGGCAGCATTTGGAAAACTAAAGTAAAATTTTAAAGCGAAAATTCCGCAATGTCTAAAAACTAAGGCGTGTAACCAATGCATCTTCTTTGTATTAACTTTTGGCGCAGAGACGTGAAATCTGACAGCAAGTCTTACCCATAAAATAAAGGTCACCCAGCGTGCTATGGAGAGATCCATGCTCGGAGTGTCGCTAAAAGATAGAATCTGAAACGAGGAAATACACAGAATAACTCAAGTAGTGGATGCTACCCAACGAATAGGCACACTCAAGTGGCAATGGGCAGGACATATCTGTCGAAGAGACGACGGTAGATGGGGAAGAAAAGTATTGGAATGGCGCCCAAGAACTGGCAAACGAGGCATTGGCCGACCCCCTACAAGATGGACTGAATGCACCTTTATGTGAATCAGGAAGGTGTCTTACCCATAAAATAAAGGTCACCCAGCGTGCCATGGAGAGATCCATGCTCGGAGTATCTCTACAAGATAGAATCTGAAACGAGGAAATACACAGAATAACTCAAGTAATGGATGCTACCCGACGAATAGGCACACTCAAGTGGCAATGGGCAGGACATATCTGTCGAAGAGACAACGGTAGATAGGGAAAAATGGTATTGGAATAGAGTGCAGGATAGAGTACTGGAATGGCGCCCAAGAACTGGCAAGCGAAGCATTGACCGACGCCTTGTAAGGTGGACTGACGACATAAGAAGAATAGTGTGAGTGACCTGAATGCGTAAGGCGGAGGATCGAAGAGAATGGAGACTCATGCGGGAGGCTTACGTTCAACAGTGGACGGATACAGGCTGATGATGATGATACTACTTTTACAATATTTTTCTTATTTCTATTACTATTATAACATGCCCGATATTTTTCTTTTTTAAAAGTCACGTGTCGCCAGGGTGCCCATCCGTCGTCGACCACGTGGGACTCTAAAAAAGACACGCGAGTAATAATCAAGCCAATTCGCAGCGCGCCGGCTGTACTTTCTTTTGGTAATATCGTCACATAAAGAACGCGATGGCCTTTATCATTTCTGACAAGGGCAATTCCTTTTTTAGTGCAGACGATCCATATCACCAGACCTCTATACACTCGAGTAGGCGTGCTTGAACACGACATAAAATGGGGTAACCTTTCATGAAAAACATGTTTTACATTCTATAATATAAACGGATACAAGATAATAGTTTCATATGGTGATAAATAATATTGTTTGTGGATAATATAACCACTTACCTTTGTAACATTTCCGGTTCTAGGGGGTGGCGAAGTGGGTCGGTGCCCGATCATGTTATATTATTTACAACTTAGAATAAAAGAAGGATAATTGAACTTTCTGTTCACCAACATCTGATTTTTTATTGTCTTTTCTGAAGCCATCTCTTCATATTTATAATGTTTTGGTATAATTTAACACGTTCACTGCTGAAAAAATTATTTTAATTGTTATTTGATGACTTAACTCACGTTATTTGGTTTTATATTTGAGCTTGTGCGATATATTTACCTATGAGCGCTAAGGATTCGGGAGAATTGTTTGAAATAAATGTATGCCCAATTTTGTAATAAAATGATGTGAATGCACTTTTATGTGAATCAAGAAGGTGTAGTCACTAGACGCTATCGTGCGAGTGACTCAGTGAGGAGAACGCGCCGAAAGGAGGAGATAGAAATCGATAGGCGTATACAACTTGGATGGGCAACATTTGGAAAACTAAAGTACATTTTTAAAGCGAAAATTCCGCAATGTCTAAAAACTAACGAGCTTAACCAATGCATCCTCCCTGTATTAACTTATGTCGCAGAGACGTGGAATCTGACAGCAAGTCTTACCCATAAAATAAAGGTCACCCAGCGTGCCATGGAGAGATCCATGCTCGGAGTATCTCTACAAGATGATATTCGAATGAGAACTCAAGTAGTGGAGGCTAACCAACGAATAGACAAACTCAAGTGGCAATCGGATGTCTGTCGAAGAGACGACGGTCGATGAAGAAGAAAAAAATTGGAGTGGAGCGCAATAGCGGGAGTGTCCTCTGGTTGCGTAAGGCGAAGTATCAAAGAGGATGGTGACTAATACGCGAGGCCTACAGTGAACAGTGGACGGGCACAAGGTCACGATAATGATGATGTTATAAATTTTCTCGTAGCTGAAAAAGTTAAGAAGGAACAAGTAACTCCTGGGTAAGTAATGAACCTACAACATATTTCGTAGTTGACTGTCAACCCTTAAGAGTAAGCGCTTTGTATGGAGTAATGATCCACCAACGTTATTAGATCGGAATTTACGTAGACTCGACATGAATAGGTGATACTCACGGGACAACATCCATTTACCGCCAATTTTGAATAATAATCTATGTGGCATTTTACGGGTGTGTACAAAAATAGTCATCAAATTCACACTAACTGAAGCTGGACTGCAATTTACCCACCTCACACCCGCATCACACCTGAGGACAGTAAGTTTCCTCGATTATTAAACATTTGATGACTAACTGGGGCTATGTATAGAGTTTATAAATCAATCAAAAATCATTTTTATATTAGTACTTATCGAAATTTGAACCCACGATCTTTGGTATAATAAGCAAATGGCTTACTTAACAGCCACACTCACCGGAAAAGAATTAGAAGATTTTCACAATTTTGGTAAGACTTATGGTCACACAACGTATTATTGGTTACTTCAATACGAAATATCTGTCTCGCAAATGCCACGGAGACTCTAGCTACTTCAACTCTGTCGTCCCGGGAGGAACATAAAAAATGGCGATAGTGTTTTTTACGAGTGAGTTTATCAGTCTCACACCAACTTGAGGTAGGTATTAAAATCATCCAAAAAACTAGAAACGTATTGAATCGTACGCCAAATCGAAATGTCCAAGAAGGACTTATCGTATCAAATATATAAACGGCACTAATCAACAAGCTTTTGCTTGAAAATAAACAAGTTTTTCATTTAAATATTTTACTAATATATTTTTTCATTTGTTTTTTTTTTATTTAAAATAAAAATAAACAAATCAATAATATTTACTTTTATTTAAAAAAAAAAATATTTTCAATGATGTACGAATTTTTGAACTAATCCATTTTCAACAACAGTCGATTATATAGCATTTTTTTATTAAATATACATTTAGCGAAAATTTCGAAATATTGTGTATATATTTTATAAGTTTAATACATTTCGTCAGAATATTTTTAAAAACATTGCATTTATACCTTTTATTATTTCAATTTAATAATAAAATCCACACACACATAAATACAAATTTTAAATGTTATTAGAATTATCTTTTCTTCGTAGTATCAATTCGGTGGATTAGTTTGCAGCAACAGAATCTTCCATCTCGATCTCCACTCCTCTCGGTCCTCCGCAACCCTCTTCAGCTCATCATAAGAGCTACAACTCATGTCCTCGAACACTTGTTGCAAATACTCGCGTCTAGGGCATCCTCTACAGTTTCTACCCTCAACCATCCCCTCCACAATGTCGTGAAGAAGACCATCGTGGCGCATGATGTGACCGATCCATCGGGCTCGCCTCTCTGAGATGGTTCTTACTAGGTGCCTATCTTCCTTGATTATCCTGAGAACCTCATTGTTCGTGACGTGGTCTCTCCAGGAAATTTCGAGAATTCTTCTGTATGACCACATCCTAAAGGCCATCTTTTTTTATTACTTTCAGATAGACACCATGTCTCAAAGCCGTACACCAAGATGCTCCAAACAAATGTTTTGGCAATTTGCTTAGTAGGAGCTTATTAATATATGAACATTACGTACATTTATTTTACGAGTACATTCAATATAAATCAAATAATTTGCAGTTACCACCATATTAAATGACATTTTTATTTTCGATAATCGGAGAAAAATAAACGACTGACGTCAAGATTCGCACTGTACATAACCTAACCTAGTATATTTAGCCCCTTTGTTCTCTCCAGGAAACTCCGAAAATTGTTCTGTATGACCACATCTCAAAGGCCTCTAGTCTTTACTAAGTTTAAATTGCCTTTATTTAATTATGCCTAGAGTTAAACATATATAACATGTACAATATATAATAATTTCAATTTTTTATAATAGTTGAGAAAAATCAAATAACCTAAATATCATCATACCATCTAAGATTCAACAGACTAAAGGAAATACTGAAAGCGTCGGTGGTTCAAACATCACCGATTCACCTAATTCATTTATGAATGTATATTCAAATTATTATTCCATTTTTATTTGAAATCTGGCCACCTCAATTTAAATTCCTTTTCGTCGTTTCTTCGTAATTGAACGGGAAACCCCCGTCTACGCCTACCTATTAATATTGTTTTATTTTTTGTCATTAAATAAGAGGTTCGTGCGACCCCCCGTCACTGCAATCCAGTGACAGTCCTAAATAATTATAACTGTTAAAAAACAACAACTGATAAAACTTTTTTATTTATGTTGAGTCATCAATCTCAAGACTTGCGCTGAGTGACAACTCCATTAAGTAGGCAGCCAGGTCTCAGAGAGGCGTACCTACTAAAATTAAATAAGAAAAAAAAACATATAGTATATTAATCATGTTAATAGTTATGATAAATTTCGCTCTACTGCTTAAAAATCTGAAATTATATAATTTTCACGAATATAATATTAAAAACGAAAAAAAAAGTACATAAAAACATAACAGCGACGTTACATTATAATGATTCCATTCAAACTAATGAATTGTAACTGACGTTGCTCATCAAATCAAATGTATAAATCCATTTTTTTAAATTAATTTCCTTACTAAGAGAAGCCATTGAAATCAAAACACATCCTATTAACATCAACAGGGATGACGGCTCGATTCTTAAAACAGGATGGCTTCCACCTCTTGCACATACTCAAAAACCTGTACAGACAAGCAAGGACGATCACAGTCCAAAATGACGTTCGTGGAGGTACAATACTTAGAACATACCTACCGTACACGATTCTCCGGACCAATGAAACTTGAGTATGTAGTTGCCATGGAGACAACAATAACGCTCGTGATAAAAGATAAAATGACACCAACTCACAACCAAATCATCAATCCTGAAGAAGACCCCTGCAGTGGTGGTTGAAATATTGGTCAAAAGAAATTCGCCACACACGGCTAAGCCCAAAAGCCACAATATCAAGGCGACTAAAATCAACAAACGAGAGATTTTCAGACTTAAGTAATAGATTTTTATCATCTTAAAATACAATATGTGTGAACACACTAATAGATTAAGTGAAGTTAATAATACACTAAGTATGATAATAGTATGAAGGTATATAGGAAAGTAAAGAAAGGAGCATGGGTGAAGCTTAAAAGAGTTGATTTTTATTAAACTATAACAATTTCAGAAGAAGAATTACCATACGGATTATCATTGGAAAAGTAGATACTTCCTTATATGGTCTTGGGGAATATAAAAGTTAACGTTTTACGCATCGATAGAATAATATTTTTAAAACTCATTTACTGTAAAATAAATAACGATATACATTATTTTTTAAGCCAGTTTATTTGATCACTTAGTGGCTAAAATATATTTTCAGTATTTTTGTGTAAATATAAAATAAAGGCGGGAAAGTTATTTTTGTGTGACTTGTAAAGAAGCTCAAATTAATACGGATTTTCTTTTATTTCTGGAAAATATATTAAACTAAAGAACACCTACCGATGTGGCCGACGATTTCGCACGGCGTCCAAAACACGACGCAGTTTTCCAACTTAAAAGAAAGTTTGTCACTTTGGAAATGATATATGTCTCTCGAGGAAAAGCAGACTTGAAAATACTTTCGTTTTTTCAATATGGGTATTCGCATAAATATGTTTTATTCATTATATATGTACTTCTAGTTTATAAACCATTTTTAAAACGCGCTGCTTTTAGACCCATTTCGTAAAATCATGGCAAACATTTATATTACGTCGTTTTTGGACGGAACACAATAATTATTTTCACCAATTTTGTAAAGCAAGTACAGTGGAACCTCTCATAACGAGCACCTCTCAAAACGAGTAATTCGCATAACGAGCAAAATAAAATGTAAAAAAATGCTCCCTTAACGAGCGACATTTCGCATAACGAGTGAAGCAGAAAGAGTAGGTCACATAACGTATGACGCACTTGTGAGCTGGGATTTCCGCTTCATTGCGTCAGTCTGTGTTTATGTCAGTACTCGTACTGTTAGCACGTTAGTGTCGCATGTGATCACACATTTTCTAAACTTATATTCAGACGTAAATTGTAATCATTTTTATTTTGGAGAGTTTGGAGGAAGAGGAAGTAGCAGAGCAACAATCTTCTGTCTCAACAAGAAAAATTCTGAAAGCATGGGAAACTGTTTCATCGTACATTGAGAAGCATCATCCTAATAAGGAGGTGGCTATGCGTCCTATAAACTTATTCAATGATAACGCTGTGTCGTATGTTCACCAAACTTTAAAGAGTCGGCCGAAACAAATGTCTCTAGACAGCTTTCTAGTACAAAATAATTTATTATTTGTCATAAATTTATAAATAATAAGCTAGTTTATATATTTTGAAATGTTTTTATCCAGGTTGTTACTATCTTTAACAATTTGTAAGCATTAAGCATATAATTTTATTTGAATAAACGTTACAAAAAAAAAATCTCATGGAACGCATTATAGTGTCTTACATTGATTTAAATGTGAAAATTACTTTCGCTTAATGAGTGTTTCACATAACGAGCAAGATTCTGAAACGAATTATGTTCGTTATGAGAGGTTCCACTGTATCTTTTTTTTTAACATTACTATAAACAATAATTAATTCAGGTGGTCTAATTGTGACATCAAATATTTTTAACTACTTAAATAATTTCTGCCCATTTTCACATTTCACATTTTTGACACCACCCCCTAAGCGTCACCCTAAGCGTTTAAAATTTCAATGCTATTCTGTTAAATTTGTTTTATTCTTTCATGTCTCATTTATTTTGACCCCCTCCTCTCTCCGACATAAAACAGTTCACACTCTGAGTTCGTATCTGTGGATGTGCTTGCAGAAACTAAAAGTAGAATATAACCAGATACTTTTTTACAAATCACTAAGTAGTAGGTATGTGTAAGAATGCATATTAAATATTGTATTGGATTTCAAATTATTTGGCTTATTACTTTAATTTCCCACGAAAGGCGGCGATATCATTTGAAATAAAATAAACTAAACACATAATTAAAAAAATTCTCAATAGATAAATAAAAAATAATTACGAAATATATAAAGATGCATGGTTATGGAATGTTAGGAATAGGTTTATGAAAGATCGATAAAGTTATCTGGTAACATAAGTATGTATATAAAAATATTAATCATAAATACAAAACAAAACAATTTATAAAATTAAATATTGTTTAAAATTATTCTAAAATATTTTATATGATTACGCATTTCTTACAAAAATCGTTAGTTTTTTATATGGAAAATACAAAATAACAGTACAGTTGATATTTCATTTATGAAGGGGTTTTATATTTCGGTGTTATTAGACAAATATAAACGTTTAATACACTTCAGAAATCAAATATCTTTTAAACAATAAAATACTTAGATACGCATAAAATTTATTCTTTAAAATGTCATAAAAAATTGACTTATAAAAAGGTAATATTAATACAAAATATGAATTATTAATAAAATAAAATATAATGATAAGTACATAGGTATATACGCCATGCAATATTTTGTTTATCTTGTCGAGCCATTTATTGTGTTTTTTTGTACACTGGTAACACTTGAACCTCACGTCAAACCAATTTTGGCAACAGACACGTTTCTTAACATTGCTAGGTTATGTTCACACATTATTTTGCCGCAAAATAGATAAAAGTGATAAAATATCAATTTTTCACCATGGTGAAAGTCAAAAACAAAAAGAACTTCGGACAGTCCGACAAACTTCACGCCAAAAAGACACAAATTAAAACGAAGAGGACGCTGAACCCCTTCGAAGTTCACATCAACAAGGAGAAATTCAAAGTAATCGGAAAGAAGTCCAAAAATGACTGGGGACTGCCTGGCGTGTCTCGAGCAAAGGCAAACAAAAAGGTAAATAAATGATTTTAATACATAAAATTAGTTTAAGAATTTTACCACTGGCATTTACATGCATAAAATAATTAACATACTCATACTTTTTTGGTTATTATATTTGTTGCGCTTCTGATTATTCTTTGGCAGCCAGAAATACCTGCTGGTAAACTAAATTGAGTTACTAAAAACATTTCTGTAATTCGAGAATAATTTGAGCGATCATAGGTTATATTATCAGTGACTGGTTTTATCATAATTATCATAACTTTAAAAAAAAATTAAAGTCACCAATACTCTTAAAAGTGGCAAGGAATGGGTGAAAAAAAGCATTTTAATTTGTAAAATGGCATTTATAACTTTGTGAAATAAAACTCAAAACTATTATCATTTGTTTATGTCTTTTATTTGATTGTATAAATAAAATACTACGATGAATAGACATTAGTATATTTTTTTGGGCTTATGAATAAAAATATGATAATTCATAGAACTTAGTGATACTAAATCCCTTGATTTACAATCATCTTTATCCTTTCAACGCCCAGTGGTTTCCTTACGGGACCGCAGATTTGCGTCGTTCAATGCCCTCTACGGTCCCATACAGGAGTGCTTATGGTTCATTTCACAATCGGATTACATTAATTTTGAAATAATAGTATTATGGGACCACTGGGTGTTTAAAGGTTAAATAGAGAGTTAAGTATTTTATCAGTATTATTATGTGAGTATACTAATCTTTACTTGCCTGTTATGTATAACTACTACCCATTGCTTCTAGTATATTTCTCTTATAAATATTCAATTATATTTTATTTGTGTGATAAGATTTCAATATTCTTATTTTCATTACTCTAAATTTTACATGTGTAGTGATTACAAAAACTATTACACGTAATATGAAAATATTTTAGGCACAAAGTGAGAAAGGTTCAAATTATATTATAATTATTTTTCATTATTATTGCAGAGAAAAAACACTCTGGGCACTGAGCTCAGGCTAGCCAATAAGACCAACACATTTGTGGACCGAAGAATCGGGGAGAAGAATGTTGCCCTCACCGAGGAGGATAAGATGATGGCCAGGTTTGCTGCGGAGCGCATCCAGCAGCACAAGAGCAAGAGCACCAAGCAGAGCATCTACAACCTCGCCGAAGATGAGCCTCTGACGCATCGGTAAATCTATCGGCCTTTTTTTTATGTCATTATAAATTTGTTACATTGATTACATATGTAGCCGTCATGGGCTTTTGCATGAATTTTCGAGCCTTATTTTACAGCCATATTCTACTGTTGTCATTTTTTAATTTTTACTGAATATGTAACAAAATAAATCATTCAATATATTCATGATGAAAACTTTCTACCGTATGTGTTTACATTTTTAAAAAAATGGTTACTTTAAAAAAGATATTATAGTTCATATTTATAATACCAAAACAGATTTAATATATCCATCAAAACGATACCAAGCACAGAAAATTAACGCAAAAAACATCAAATTGAAGTTATTTTTTTCAAAATCAAATCAAAATCAAAAATTTTGGGCAGTGGAGGTTGAACATAAATTCCAAGCTCCTTTAAACACAAATCAACAAAACATGAATTGAGCATCTAAACAAAGTCCTGTAAATGTACATTAATTAATATATTTTTTGCACATGTTTTTTTACTGTAATTTTAGACACAAATTATCTTGGTATTTGAGAGTTTAAACTATTGCAAAATAGTAAAAATACTTCCTGAAAATTAAGATACCGATTTCATTGAAATAAGCTTAAATAGTCTTAAAAAATAAATAATACTTTTACGTTTTAGCGGTCAAACATTAGAAGAAATTGAGAAGTTTGGCGACCCCCGATCTGATGAAGAAGATGGCGAAGATAGGGAAAGCAAAAAATATGGCCATCTAAGAGGTAAGTACCATCCTTATAGAGTTAAATTATCCACCTAATTAATGTAAGTGAAACATTCTCTCTTGCACAAATAATTACGTTTTACATTCAATTTATATACGTTTTGAACTGTTGATATTTAAAAATATATATATTGTGATATCCTCCTCTTCCATTTAGGACATCGATTAACTGGATGAAGGATGCAGGATCAGGTTTACAATATAAACACTTGTTTCACATATTATTTGTTTATTGTCGTAAGCACAGGGCGCGCGCACTGTGACGGGCGTGTCAAACTTCAACTGCCAGCCCCGGCGCGATCTCACATCTCCACGGTACCAACTGCCAATATGACAGTCCTACCAACCGGCCATAGGCCAATCTGTCATAACAATTATTTTGGTGTATGCAAACATTCGATGTAGATGTGCTGTCAAGCAAAATGACAAAAAACAAAGGGACGGCATGAGCTATATCAAGCTGATATCAATTGTTATTCTGTCTAAAATTAAATGTAATATCTTGGAATCCAAATAATATTTTCTTTTAAATAAATTAAATTAATATTATTTCTATAACTGCTTTAATCTCGAATTTCAGAAAACTTTGTTGCTGATGCCAACTTTGGCGGAGGAGTGCTGTCAAGGAATGAAAACAAAGACGGAGCTCTGTCCAGGAAAGATCTCATCGAACAGCTGATAGTTGAGTCTAAGAAGCGAAAAATGGAAAAGCAAAAGCTCAAAGAGGAAACTCTGGACCTCACCGAGAAGTTAGATACCGACTGGAAGGATCTGCAGCCTGTCGTCTCCAAGAACTTTAACAGGGAGATTGAAAAGAACAGTGCTAAAGATGTTAAAGAACCACCATCGATCATTGATAAACTGTTGAATGCCTATGAGAAGAAGAATGAAGATTACGATAGAACAATGCGAGAACTTAAATTTGAACCCAGAGGAACGGTAAAGATTTTATTATTATATCATATTTTCGATTATTAAAACTTGATCTATAGATAAATTGCTTCTAGAGAGCACAGCGCGTAAGTTATGAGCTCTTCTCATAATTAACACTTTACATCCAACAAAACATTGCTTGCATAACAGTCTGATTCTCATAATATTTTTTGAATAAAAGGAATTTGCAAATAAAAAACTCATGTACCATAAATTTACTGTGTTTTTACCTCTGCTTTTATTTAATTATAAGAAATGATTTAGGATGTTAGAGGGATCCAGCATATGACAGTTGGTGTATGTAAAATAAAATATAGAGGGGTGGAATTTAATGTAGGAAATTTAGGTGCAGCAATTGTAAGACAGCTGGTAATATCATCAGTCTGTGTCCGTCCACTGTTAAACGTAGGCCTCCCGCATGAGTCTCTATCCTCTTTGATCCTCCGCCTTCCGCATCCAGGCCACTCCCGCTATTTTTCTTATATTGCCACTTCATCTTGTAGGGGGTCGGCCAATGCTTCGTTTGCCAGCTCTTGGGCGCCATTCCAATAATTTTTTTCCCCACCGACCATCGTCTCATCGACAGATATGTCCTGCCTATTGCCACTTAAGTGTGCCTATTCGTTGGGTAGCATCCACTACTTGAGTTCTTCTGCATGATCATAAAACACTTAAACTGAATTATTTTCAACTACTTGTGACAAATACTCGCGTTTTTTCAGCCATCAGACCGTCTAAAAAGTGAAGATGAAATTGCAAAAATAGAAAAGGACAAATTAGAACAACTAGAGAAAGACAGGCTCGCTAGAATGCACGGAACAGCTGATATGAATCCTTCAAAACCCAAACCAAACCACAGGTGATTATTTTATCCTCAATATTATGCTGTAAATTGAATATTAATCTAATATGATAATTTATAGGTATAGGTGTATTTTTGTTCTTTTATTCAAAAGCAGAAGAGTATTTGTGAAAAAACTAACAGTGTTGCCACAGTTGCGTAAAATTAATTTATTTTATTTCACAGATCTGCTGATGACTTAGAAGATAACTATGAAGTTGATTCAGATCCTGAAATAATGGTGGCTTATGATTCAGAAGGCAAAGCTTTAAAGCCTGAGCAATTCAAAATGGATAAAGATGGTAAAACATGTCTCAATTTTTTTTTCTTGATTCATTATTTTTTAGTGATCTTTTTTATTTGTCCAAACTGTTTCCAGCACAATTTTTGTAATAACATTTATTACATGATAATATTTGTAAATGATTACTTATCTTAATTGGATCATCCTAAACATAATCGTCATGAACCTGTCAACATTGCTGTCAATCCTCTGCCGTCCTCAACCTTAATTAATAACTAAGAGACATTTTTCAGCATGAAAAAACAATATAACATGAAATGCTGTTTCTTTTTTATTTATTTAAACCTTGAAAATATACTTTTATTTTCATGTCCAAGGGTTTTCCATAATTTGAAACCATAAAGATGAATACATTTGTTTTAAATAAGTCTGAATAATTGATGACAATATTTAGGTGGAAGTGATGATGAAGGTGAAGAAGAAGAAGATGGTTCTGATGGTAATAATGAGTCGGACAATGATGAAGATGAGAACAATTCAGAAGGTGATGAAAATGATGATGGTGGTGAAGATTCTGACAGTGGAGATTCTTTAAATGATCTCAGGGAACCTGACACTGAATCTGATGAAGAAAAAAAAGAGGAAGTTGCTTCTCCGACTCGTAAACAAAAACTTAAAGCTGTATTAGAAAAGAAACAAAAGGAACCGCCAGTTGCTGTTGAGGAAAAGAAAACAGCTAAAAAACGAAAGAATTCAGAAAATTATTCCGAAAGACCTGTTTTGATTATTAGTACCGAAAGCAAAATAAAGAAGAAAGATGTTATTATCAGCACTGAAAATAAAGTAAACAACGAGGTTAAGAATGACGATGCAAAAACTGTTGATGATAATTTGGTGAATAGTATAAAGGCAGATCTTTTAGCGAGAAAAGCTATGATGGATAAAGCTGCAGCGGAGTTACCATTTACATATGAAATGCCGGCTGATTATGAAGCATTACAGGTACGGTTAAATCAAACTTGATTAATTTGTTATCGTTGTTAGTCAATCACATCTCCATCTCCGCGAAGCCTGACTTCTACATCTAATGTCCTCTTGATGCTTTCTTGATGTCATAAGTCAATCTGGCTGGAAGTGTACAGACTGTTTACTAGATCTTAATTGTGGAATTTTAATGTCTGCGTTCTTGCACTGAATACAGCTATTTAATTTTTTTTTTAAATAAAACTGTTTTAATTTTAGGAATTATTGGAATCACAACCTCCAGATTACCAGCACATAATAGTGGAAAGAATAATAAAGTGTAATCATCCCAAATTGAGCGAAGGCAACAAAGAAAAACTGGCAACACTGTTTGCATACCTTCTTCAATACCTCAATGACCTCTTTTCAGTAGACACTATTTCAAGCGACAAAGATCTTACCAACTCATTCAAATGCTTTGACAGACTCGCTTGCCACTTCTATGATCTCGCCCAAATGGATCCGGCGAATGCAAAAAGCTGCATTTTAGAAGTGATCAAAGAAAAATTCGACGACTACAAGAAAACTGTAAAAGTATTTCCCGGAATGGAAACATTGATATTTTTCAAACTCGTTTCAATGCTGTTCCCAACATCAGATTTGAAACATCCTGTTGTTACACCGAGTTTGATTTTCATGTCCCACATTTTGACGATGAGTCATATTACAAATGATAGAGATTTAGCAAGAGGTATCTTCGTTACGACACTATGTTTAGAATACTCGGTTCTTTCGAAGCGAATATTACCAGCCGCGATCAACTACGTCAGCGGAATTTTATATTTATCCATTCCAAAATTACCAGAGCACGAATTCAAAGCTTTACATCCGTTTTCAAAATACCCTCCGTGGTGTAATCTCTTAGTTTTGGAGAAAAAAGTTAAGGGCGCTTGGGATTCACAGAAATGTTCACTGCTTTCCAAGTATTTGATCAACGAAAAAGGTGATAGCGAATTCAAAATAAGAACTTTGGCAACGGCTGTGAACATTTGCAGTGAGTTTTTCAAGCAGTCGGATGATTTGGCCGCTCAGGGCGCAATGTTTGATCAGCACATAGAGTTTTTAAATTCGATACCAACTGAAAAGTATCCCGATTTTATTGTGAATCTGATAATATCTACGAAGACAAACATGGAGAATAACCTCAAGAACAAAGTACTGGAGCCGCTGGTGTCAGAAAATAAGAAACCGAAGACTCTGCGACTTTATGAACCTGCTATTGAAAATGTGTAAGTTATCTTAAATTTTAACTAACCACATCTATTAATTGTAATGGTCCATAGGGGCTCGTAAAAAGCCAAAAAAAGCCCTTAAGAAGCTGCAATGTCTTATTTTGTGATTCTTTTAAAAATGGTTACTGAGAAATATAATTCGTAAATCAATAATATATAAATCAAGAATTCATCTACTTAACCTTTAGTTTATTGTTTATGCTTTATGATATTTATTTCATGTTATTTTTTTCTCTTTTAGATTCAATGGCAAGAAGAGAAAAAATATTAGCCGAGAGAGAGCCGAACACGAAAAACTTGTTTACAAACACAAAAAGGAGATGAAGGGAGCTTTGAGAGAAATCAGAAGAGACAAATCGTTCATTGGATCCTTCAAAATCAAAGAGAAGATCAGAGGGTATGATAAAACATTGCTTTTTTTACTTATTGCTATTTTATTTGTTATTGGATTATAACAAATTATGGCAGCACTTTTAAATTATTCTATTGAGAAACAATTCTTCCACTTGACATTTTAAAAATTAATATCCATTAGAAAATTACACATTATTAGTAATATTCTGTGATAAAACATATTATTTAGATGCAAGATATAATTTTTATAGAGTAGTTACAGAGATTTATAAAAAAAATATTAATTAAAAATATGATTTGCGCCTTTTATACGCAAAAAAACTTAATCAATTAGAACCGACCACGTGTACTACTTAATGTTATTCAATATTATATTAATCAATTACTTATTACATGCTGTGAAAGTATATTTTGAGTGTAACTGATCACCCTTAGTATAAATAAATATTTAAATACTATATTTTGTTAATTATATTATAACAATTGCTTCTTCTTATATTTACAGTGATAACATTCGCAAGCAGAAAGTCAGACAAATTTATTCTGAAGCGTCCATGCAACAGGGTGAACTCAATGCACTTGAAAGAAGCAAAAAGAAGAAAAAATAATTCAATAATTGTAAGTGTAATGTTATCGAATAATAAAATCCCAATTATTTTCATGAATAAAATGAACTATTCAAATTGTTGTGTATTTATTAATTATTATTACTATAAATTATCTACCCCAGATCACAAAACAAAAACAAAATATTTATTTAAAACAATAATAGATGATTTTCATTGATAATAATTGTATTAACCATAATGGGTTTTTTTAAATCTAATATAAAAACGCAAAGAGAAATGACAATATATATAAACATATGAATAATAAAAACTATGGTAAGTATACCTATTACAAATCTACTATCGTACGGAAATAATATCTAGAACAAATCCCAGATTTGTATACAGTGTTATTTCATAGTTTCTTTGTTTAGCTAGATTGTTTAGAAAGGCAAACCTAGGTAATTTTTGCATTTCTAGTACTAAACTTAGGTGAAAACATATTTTCAACCTTGGTTCTAGTCCAGCTCACTTATGGCAACTTTTGTCTTCGGTAATAAGTGCATGGTATCTACCTACTACAAAACGTGAAATGGGTAGGTATAAAATAATTACCCAAATTAGGAATTATTATTTTTTTAAATATGTAGCAAAACAATTAAAAATAGAAAGTACTCATATTCAAAAATATTTAATATCTTTTATTTAAATTGTTATGCTTGAAATAATAAGTAGATTATAAATGATGAAAAATTGTATATTTTAAAAATAAACCCAATTTATAAAATATTTTCGTTATCACCTCCTTCAAAATCTAAACAATATTTGGTCAAAATTAAAATTTAATCAAATTGTTGAAAATTTAAGGCATCAAGTAATTGAAAAGTTTTTATGTAATTGACATCGACAGTTTAGGTATTGTAAATGTAACCAAGGTCAACCGTGTATTCTGCTCTATGGTTTTCTATGGACGCCGGGCGTTCGGTTGTTTTGTTTTGTGCCCGCGATAATATTGTGTTCGACTGGTGATTATATTGTGTTGAAGCGACTCTCCAAACAGGTAAATACATTTAATTATTACATAAACCATTCGTTAATCTATTATTTCCATTTATATTGACATAGTGTTACTATTAATGCTGTTACGGGAGGTTGATGATCCCGGCATCTTCACGACCTCGACATTACTTGGTTACATTACCAAGAATGAAACTTTCTCTGTATATTTTGTATGAAATCTATTTACTCGTATATTTTGAGCATTTATTTCCGCTTAAAAATTGTAGCGTAAGGCTGCAAGAAAACTGCCTTGTATTGTTTCTGTCAACTACCATTTCATTCGCTTTGTCATTAACCAACTCCTTATCACAACGTTCCGACGAATAAACTATGTATGTCATTCGAGAATTATTTACATTTTCTAGAAGTATATGCATTCATTAAAATTATAGGTTTGATTCACGTCTTAAGCCTAAATGGTTTATGTCTCGGTAACGTCAGGCTAATCAGCCGATCTCTTTAAAAAGCTGATAAACTCCTAAAATGCCTCGGATTTTGTAGCTGCCTTCTTGTGATGACCATATTCTCCAGCTAGGAAGTACATAATATGGATGAAGAAACAACATCCTCTGTCAGATGCCATGACTAATTACTTTTTTCAAGTCTTCCGCATTTCTGATGTTTCACCATATCAGTATAGTAACTGTGTGCGTGAAGGTTTTGAAGTTTGTAAGTGAGAGGATGCATTTGCTTCTTGAAGAGATTCAGATTTCATGTGAGAGAAATATAATGTTGGGAGAGCATTCCAAAACCCCTCTGTTGTGATTCTTGAAAAAAGAAGCTCGAGAAGGAGTTCATTCTGAGTCTACCTATATCAACCGTGTATGGATGCCTAGAAAAGGATTTACGGGACTAACGTTGATAAATAGGTGCAAGCGGGATCTGAAAGTGCAATGATCATGATTGTAGCGATAAAAAAGGCGTAAAGAACTGTCTGAACGTCTGTGTTACGGAAATTAGAGATCAGACGTTAGGGTGAAAATATTTCACCAAATGGACAGGATCGTCGAATAAATCTCGCTATAAATTACAGGCATATTTAAAATCCCTAAAGCGTTAGACGCTGTCAGTTACGTTAAGCGATGCCCTTCGGATTGTGGTGACCATACGCTCCAATTGGTGTGCGATTGCCACAAAATAGTTTTATATATATATGTATTTAATCCTTATCCTTTATATTTTGTTCATCTCCCGTTCTATAAGACTGTCGACCATACAGAGTTTCCTGTGGGTCTTCAGGATTCTTAGCTGAGTTTGAAAAATACCGATTTTATGTTCCATGTGAATTTGGCTATGATTTATAGAGACCTTATGCTCTGTATGGTGAGAAGAACCCTTAAAAGGTTTTCCGTACAGCAGTTACTGCATAATATAAGTAAAAATTTAATTATTTCTTAGGTTAATATTACTAGTTTTAAAAGCTGAACTGTCATTTTTTGATAAATGAATTATCTTTTTAAGAATACGAAAATAACTAAGAATTATGATTAAACTGATAGTAAGATTCTAAATATTTGTTTATATACTTAACCCTTTAACTGCATTGATCGATTTTCAAAAAATCTTTAATATTAATAAAATAGTCGATATGGCGTTGAAAATTAAGTATTTTGATATATTTATCATAATTTGTCATCTTGATATCTTTGTATAAAACATGTTACATACCTCTTTACATTTAAAAAATTAATAAAAATATTTTTCATTCCTTGCATTTTAATATTTTACAATAAATTACATATATAATTGACATTGTCATGTAGAAGTATATTCAAAATTACATATCAGATTTTTTGTGAATGTTTTCTTTTTCATAAGATTAAGGGTATACATAATTCATGAGCATTTTTATATCCCGTGTTAACTACATATATCAACATGGCACAATTAAAGGGTTAAACAGAGTAAATAATATTTCTTATCAAAAATTTGTTTGATCAATTTTCGTATTGTTAGTTTTAATTGCCTTGCAGATAAAAATGTCTACCTAGTTTAATTCATTCACCGAGGCACATTTCAACATGTAGTATTTATCGATCATTACCATTAAATTGTAACACAGGCTCATCACAAATCACTTCCAATCATGGACTTATAAATTGCGCAGAGTGTACGAAACCGTGATCTCATTTAAATCATATATGCATACATATAACAATCACTCAATCGAACCTTATTAAATGTAGCTATACATATAAGATATGTTTCCATGTGGACCTCCGGGTATACAGGTGTTCTGGGATAAGGCAGAGACAATCCGAGCCACAGAACTGTGAAACAGAAGTTTGCGATGTCCATGTGCTCCAAAATGCGGAGCGGTAATGGTAAAAAGAAAAAACAGCATATAACATACGTACATAATAATACTATCAATTAACCTGTAAGACACTACATTCTTTGCCTCGCCATAAAAATTCTCCGTAAACTTTTCGCAGGATGACAAGAATCATCCAAAGGTTTAAAGCCTTCATGGGCTTTTGAGTTGAGCCTTGTGCGACCATTGTTCCCTTCGACTTTTCAAATGCCGAATATTTGTGTTCATTCGTCACAGTAACATTTATTTTAAAAGTTGTTTAAGGTCATTAGTGATTCAACATTTTTTATTTTCATTATCAAAGCGTAAGCGGTATTCTTACATAAACAATTTCCACGTGTTTTTGTTTTCCCATATATTCTTGCATATTGTGCCAAGTCTAAAAATAATCACAAAAAAACGTGTTGAAAATATACTTTGATTTAAAAATAGCTCAGTGAAACTATAGAGAGGTGATAATTCCCTACAAATATTTGAACTCTTCAATAGTTCACTGACAAAGTCGTAGACAGTACCACCAGACTGTAAACCACGTAGTCTGGTGGCCAACACTATCGTATTACAAATATGAGACAATGAGCCGCTAAAAGATAACAATATTAAATTTCACCTAATCTTATTTTTGTAATTGCCAAAAAAATGCTTGTTCTGTTAAAATGTCTCAAATTTTTATTGCTACTATATCGCAAGAACTGTTTTGAGGCCGACAAGATACTTGATCAGTAAATTTTAATTTTATTACGTTACATCAAAGACGTTGAGGTGTATGGTATCAACATATAAGTAAAGCCTTCCCCTACTGTGCGAGAGGACGCGGATTCGATGGTTCCGCCGCATTTAGTCTCCAGAAAATAAGTTCAACGACTCATCGGTAACGACGTGGGGCGCACTAAGTTATTTCGTTAACGAGACCTATGGATCTCCTGACTCTGTGATCACTGGACAAATCCTTAGGTTAGATTAGCGAGACAGCCAGTGCACCAGATGTCCGAGGACCAAAAGTCCCGTGCACCAGACGTCTAGTGCGCCGCACGTCGTTACCGATGAGTCGTTGAACGAATTGTCTGGGGACGATGATAGGTCGTGACACCGGATTCGATCTCCGACAAAGCATAAAATTAAAAATGACTGATGGCTTATCCGTAAAGTGCTTGTCATATTTCTATTAATTAATATCAACAGGTGAATTAAGTCGCACATTCATAATGAATCTCTTTCAAAATTGACGATCCGTGAATGCTTGGAAGGAGTGTGATGACGTCGGCAGATACATTGCTTAGCCATCCTCAAAAAATGGTTAACGTCTTCAAAAATCCGCTGACGAAATTTCTACATTAATATCTGTCTTTGTTCTCCTCTATCTTTATTTTGAGTTTTATCATTTGAATAATCTTCGAACATGGATCTTCACATGGCACATAATACATTTATTATGTTGTTGAGAGATGCTGTTAAATTCCACGTCTCATCGCCTTATACTAGTGATGAAGAATGTGCATTTGTAAAATACTTTCATTTTCTAAACATCTTCTCTAAAAATGTACTTACAAATGTCGCATAAGAACCGCCAAATTGAGTATCGGCGAACTTCTCACTAAATGGGATGATTACTTTAAAAGATGAGCAGGGAGAAGGCAGATAATCCAGAGAGATAGAGATTCATGTGGGAAGAAGCCTATTTCTAGCTGTAGATAAACACAGACTGATAATTACTCGTATGTACAAGACATACATAATGGAAAGAGATGTTTTAATCTAATTGTATGCTTACGTGTATATTATATGAACAAACAATAGAATTTAAAGATTTCACAGTAACAGTCTATAGCCTGCCAAAATATGAAGAAAGGTAACCATCAATATAGCATTATCTGAAACAAATATCCCGGGATCTATAAAGCTTTGGAAATAGAGATGACAATTAAGATTCTAGAACTCATAGAATTCCTAATCATTATTTTATGCTACTGTCTCAAAACATGTTGCCTAATATTGTAGTTATGCAAAATTATAAAAGTTGGCCGGCCATTTTAATGTTTACCAACGCGTTAGTGTCACGTGTTTTCGTATGAAAATTGGCGGGAACCCGCAGTGTAACTTGACCGATATTATGTAATACGTTTCTCGAAAAAAAAAACTTTGCATAAACAAACTGGAAATAGATGAGAAGAAACTTATTTTGTCAAAGCTGTTGTGTATTGATTTTGTATCTACTTGAGTTGCATTTTCCGTTCCAGCGATCATTCCTAATGCAATTAGAGATGTGTATGTATTCAATGCCCAATGTCATTTCAGAATTAACTGTCTAATGTACCTGTATAATCCATTTCATGCTAACTTTATTTATTCCTTTCGAATACGTATAATTATGAAGTAATGCTTTCAAATTAACAATATATTTGTCACACAATTCCTTTGGGGAAAAACATAATATTTTAGAAACACGACAATGTGAGGTTGAGCTTAATTATTTTTTTACATTTTTTTTACAAACATGTTAACCTCTCCTCCCCGGTGATGTCTATCGACTACACATTGCTTGTAATAACTTAAATATCTCTGTAAATATAATACACACAGGGTTCAGATTTTAGGTATTCCTCCTTAATACATTTACGTATTGAATTTTTTTTTTTTTTTATAATAATAGGCACTCATCGGGACCAGGAAATATTTTTCTAAAATCCGGAATAAATTCACCACTACAATCAAGACGCGTCAACTGTCATGAATCATTCGAAGCGTGTGCGAAAATAAAATTAAAAAATACCCAGATGAGGCGGCATCTATACTCCTCACTCTCGCTGACGTACTAATATGAGTGAGCGAGACGGGAAACCTCAGTTGGTCACCTAGTTCGAAATGATATCGGCACATCGATATATCGACAGGCTGAGTAATGTTAGTATCTCTCGGAAGTTCACGCGAGAAGGTGCGTCTGGCCGTTTGAGGTCTTCGTCTGATGTTTTTCATGTTTTTAGCTATTAAATGTCAATTATT
Organism: Glossosoma conforme; assembly: GCA_022606575.1. Lineage (NCBI taxonomy): Eukaryota > Metazoa > Arthropoda > Insecta > Trichoptera > Glossosomatidae > Glossosoma > Glossosoma conforme. The sequence continues at coordinate 1,257,916 of JAGTXR010000047.1, forward strand.
ACTGCTTATTGACATCAACTATTGTAAAATTAAGCGATATCTTTGAATATTTTAATTTTTTCGAATTTCTACTCATTTTATTCACTTTAAATCAGAATGTGTAATGAGTTGACACCATCGGAACGCGCGGAAGTTTTTAGCATCGTAAAGCGAGGGTTAAACCCTTATTAGATTTGGTACTTTATTTATTTATTCAAATAATGATTAAAGCCTTTGTAAATTTCACTCTATCGCAGGTCGGCTCTGCATCCCGCAGTTACGTAGTACGTATTCATATAACTACGGGATTTTAAGAAATGGCAGCTGTACACAATCCTAAAATATTAATGTAGATTAAGAAATATAATCTAAATTGTAAATTAATTGCTACATTGAATATCGATATTGTGACTTTTGGGTCATATCAACTAAGTCATCAATCCTGAAGATGACCCCTGCAATGGCGGTCGAAATATTGGTAAGAAGAAATTCGCCACACACGGCTAAACCCAAAAGCCACAATATTAAATCTGGTTGTGAGAACCTAAGAAGTTAAGAAGTTATTTACATTGATTATCATTATCGTAAGCATGAAAAGACAAAGAAGAGACGCTTTGTCCTAAATTGTTTATTTATACCAGTGTTTCTTAATCTTTTTGAAGCCACGGAGTACTTTTAATTATAAGGACAGTCCATGAATTACCAAATTCACGATGTGAATTTAAGTGAAAGATCAAACAGATAGTTTCAGATTTTTTTTAGTAGAAATGTTTAAAATAATGTATTTATATATTACACAAAACATTGTTACTGTCTTATCAATTATTGTGTTTTAAAAAAATTCTACATACTATATCACAAACATAGTATTTTACTTGAAATATTTCAAACATTACTTCACGGAGCATCTGGAGTCTCCTTGCGGAGCACCAGCTTACCAGTGATCGATCTGGCCTGTATCCCGTAATATCGTGATCGGAATTCTTATTTTTTTAAGAAGAGTCTAATCTTTTGGAAATCAATATACCTTATAAAATATCAAATAGTTCAGGGATGCTAAAGCTAAAGAGCCTTATATAGTATGTATTAACATCCTCCGTCTTTAAAAGGACGTTATTCAATCGCGTGGTGGCAGGATGAGGAGCAGATTAACAACACAAAGATTTTTTCTGAAGCACATTGACATATATATTTCGTTAACTTTACAAACTTCTGGCCGGACCTCCACACAGAATTCAAGCCGGGCCAACCTCAATCGGACTCGTCACGGTCGAGAGACAACTGACTTACTCGGCACCGCGCCGTGGTCGGTAACACCCAGCGCCGCAAGTGGCGATCTCTAGTTATAACTTACGTCATTCCCGTGACCGGACTTGTCCAAAATGCCAATATGGTGACACATACATGTACGACAAGCGAGCAGAAATAAAAGACGAAAGATTGTATATCGAGGTTTTCGGTACCAGTCAGCAAAGGCTATATCATGCTGATGTCAGTATATGTAAAGAACCGCGTGTGGCTCCGGAGCCGCGTTTTGTTTACCTCTGTTCTAGTGCGATAAACAAATAAAACGAGCAATATTTTCAGAATAAATTAAACTCATAATCACTCATACTATTTCATGTATTCGGGTCATTACTCATTACATCACACATACATAATGTAACTTTTTTCATACGCAACTCCTAATTACTTTTTCGAACATTTACGTTTTTTTCTCAGCCCGATCGCCTCACAGTCTACCGAGCTGGATATTATTATTGTATTATCCAAGTACATCATTTTTCATAGTGGAATTAAAATACCTGTGCCCGTGCTTAATATTACATACGTGACCAACCCACCTTTACACTCTGTAATGAAAACGCACACACGCTTGATGAGATGTATTTCCTGGGTCATTGGAGTGTGTTCATGATCAAGGTCTTGGTTATATAATATTACAATAATATAATGCATAGTTTTGAAGCAGTTGTCATTGATTGATAACTTATAATATTAAATAAATATTATACTTACAAAAAAATAAGAACAACCTTTCTGGTTATGAAGTCAACGAAACGCAACAATATGTCTTCTTCGTAGTATCAATCCGGTGGATTGGTTTGCAGCAACAGAATCTTGCTTCTCGATCTCCATTCCTCTCGGTCCTCCGCAACCCTCTGCAGCTCAGCATGAGAGCTACAACTCATGTTCTCGAACACTTGCTGCAAATACTGACGTCTAGGGCGCCCTCTACAGTTTCTACCCTCAAGCATCCCCTCAACAATGTCGTGAAGAAGACCATCGTGGCGCATGATGTGACCGATCCATCGGGCTCGCCTCTCTGAGATGGTTCTCACTAGGTGCCTATCTTCCTTGATTTACTTTGAAATCCATTATGACAAGTGATAAATACCTTAATTCTCGTTAACCGCTAAAGACCTCATCAAATAAACGAAAGAAAGGACAATTCGCAACATTCGCAAATAGTATAAATATTTGAAATTTACTTCTTAACTAAAACTTCATTCCTGAATATCCATTTAAATGTGACATACACGAATATGTGATTTATTCAGATATGGAACAAAATCATTTGTATATTTATTTCTTTACTAGTACAGTATTAATGAATATATTTAAAAAAAACTCTTCTTTAATAGCGCTAAATTTTAAGTAACGTTTTTACGTTTGTAGGAGTAGTTACCGTTTTGAAGTGTTAACACTGAAAATGATTCGTATTCTTCCTTAAAGAGAAAAAAAGGGTTCAGAAGTAATAGTCGTTCATACTGTTAGTGTTACTATCGCTGTTTGTGTGGTTTTTAAAACACTAATGCGGTTGGTCGCATGCTTCAGTGTTAACTTCCACGCTGCTCTTTTCTTATCACACATGCCTTCTTTGGTAATCAATGCCGCTTTGGCCTGATGTAGGGATGTAAAACTATTAAAAATATATATTTAATTGCTAAATATTTAATTATTTTACCTTTTTTAACATGCATCACATTGAGCGACTGCTAATCACAGAAATAAAGACCGTAGTTTCACACTCACTGAAAATATTCGTCAGTTCTTCTTTTGATAACATCTACATATGTGCTAGCTGTAGTCAGTGGTGTCATCCCAATTTCGAAATAGCTAGTTTTTTTTTGTTGTTCTTTAAATCTTTGTTACCAATTAAAATGTTTCATCATCATGTCTGCTCTATGGTCTCGTCACGAATCGCCGCAACAAAGCTCTATTAGCTGCCATGGTCCTTGACTCATCCCATGTCAGCTCTACCTTCCACAGTCCGTTGACTACATTCTTTGTATAGTTTCGGGACGGCGCGAGTGCAGGAACTTGAAGAAAAAAATAGTTTCTTAGTCTAATCAGAATGTTTCTTCTTCGTAGTATCAATCCGGTGGATTGGTTTGCAGCAACAGAATCTTGCATCTCGATCTCCACTCCTCTCGATCCTTTGCAACCCTCTTTAGCTCAGCATAAGAGCTACAACGCATGTCCTCGAACACTTGCTGCAAACACTTCCGTCTAGGGCGCCCTCTGCAGTTTCTATCGAATATATCTATAGAATGTTTATATCACCTATATTTTATATTGAATCCGAATATAATAAACACATTACTCCATTGTCCTCTGAATAATCAATTGATAGGCACGTGTATGTATGTAAAGCTCAACATTTTCCAGTTCATTGCATTACTAAGACTGCGAGCATTGGATAATTATGCTAATAACTGGGCGTGCCGATACTCATGTTCTAGTATTTGTATTTTCAAATATGGCAAATTGGATATGGCACTACCCACCAAAGCCTGCTGCTAATAAAGATAACATTATTATTTCAGAACTAATTTGGCACATTTTAATTAGGACTAGTTTTTTCATAGATTAAAAAAAATATCCTAAAACGACTCCCTCCCCCACCTTAAAAACTACTCACAAGACTGTTGAATTAAAAAAATATATACTTAAAACTTTTAAAAAGGGCACAATTATACAAATAATAATTTATATAGCTCCATTTCATTTATATGGGTAGCATTATAAAGTTTTGCAGTATCGTTCGTTGTCATGTCAACACAGTGTAAAATGAATGAAATTGAAAATTATAGAGCTTATCATTAAGATTTGTTATTCAAGTTAAAACAGCGGAAATCATTTGAATCGATTTCTGAGCTCTATAATACCCCCGGTTGGTGTGAATTTGATGCCTCACCCGTAAAATGACAGTCATAGCCTATTAATCAAAATTGGTGGTAGACGAAAGTCGTCCCGTGAAGACCACCATTCATAGTAAATTCCTGTAATAATTAAGGATGATGCGTGAATCTCGGGCTGTAGTCTATGACGTTGGCGGATTAACACTCCACATGCAGCGCCTAGCCATATGTAGCATGGTAAGCGTCAAATAATTCCACAGATGAGACTTCAGAATTACTATCACGGTATTCTCCTGTATGCACTTAAATAAAAAATATATTAAATTAAGCAGCAGACTTTCTTTTAGTTGCACAGATTATTATTACGTTAAAAACATTACAAGTTTGTGACCACGTGGTATGACATGCCCGCGCGGCCGCAACGCGACCTTACTTCGCCAAAAGGTGGGAACCAACTGCCGTGGCGGTCGCCGGCGCTACGGATCTCGCTCAGCGCCGCCGGTGGCAAAACCACGTAACTAGCCCCAATGTGGCCACATACATAAAGGTATGGCAAGCGACAAAAATACAAGACGAAAGATTGTTTATCGAGGTTTTCGGTACCAGTTAGCAAGGGGTACATCGTGCTGATATTAAAGTGATGTTAAAGTGTTCTCGGACCGCAACCTGCTCCCGGCTCTACACCTCAACACCCCTGTCCTGCATGCCTCACTCATTCCAACAGCAACGCTAATGCCTCACATTGCCCCGCCACACCAGTCTTTGCCCGTCCTCATTGAATGCATCATCAGCTCCGTGTCGGTGCTCCGTATCCAAAACAGACAATTACTTTAATCTGCCGACGAGTCGAAGAGCAATCAGTCATTTGAGATAAAGACGATTGTCAACTCACGAAACTTTATTTTAACAATTATTCTTTTTTGTGCCGCACTCAGTGAACCAACAATTTGAATCCACGTTTAAAAATTAAAACTCTTCAACTGTGGTGGTGATTTTTTGGGCTCGTGTTTTTTTGACGCTTGACATTTTCGCTTTGCTAAACGCATCATGTGTGAGTAAAGACTATGATATTAATATTTACGTTATTAAATTTAAAATAAAAATGCTTGACCGTCATTTGAATTTTATCATAATAGATTTAAATTAAAAAATAACATTTCATTTTACATATAATCTGAGTAACTTTACCTAAGGAGACACCAAATAACTTCTTAGGTTTTCACGGCCAGATTAGATATTGTGGCTTTTGGGTTTAGCCATGTGACACCAACTTGCAACGAAGTCGTCAACCCTGAAGAAGACCCCTGCAATGGCGGTCGAAATATCGGATAGAAGAAATTCGCCACACACGCCTAACCCAAAAGCCACAATATAAGGAGACGTCGTCAACAGTTTTTTATATGTAATATAAATGCGAGTAAATTGAGAAATATATATATTGAAAAATTTAATTTATTTGATTCCATTACTGTTATATTTTACGTTTAAACAATGTTTTTTTAGGGTCGACGGCTTATTCGTTTACGCTTTTTCTATATTATTTTTATTGTTATGTTTTATTTTTACTTTTTTTAACATGATAGGTGTCAAAGTATTATTTAACTTGTACCTAGTATTATCCCTTTCGCATCGGTTGTCGGCATATGCCGTCATAAGATTCCCCGACCGTTGACATCGGTTGACGTGATATATCGTTTTGCTACTTTCTTAGAATAGATTTTTATGCATCATCTGATAGCTTAAGGATACAAGAACCCATGTGATAAATGAAAATAGACCAGATAAGTAGATTTATGCTTCTAATACTAGTTTCATAATTGACAGTAAAATTTGTATTCAAACCGAGCAGTAATGAAAGGGTTAAAAAATATTAAAAAAAAAATTTTTTAATAATAAAATAGAATACGTCCCAGTCTAAAAACCCATAATAAAATGCGATATTTCAAATTTGTGTTTAAAACGTAGTTAATTTCGAAACATTAGTATTTAGAAATAATCTTCCACTTGTCTTATTTCCAATCCATGCAAAAAACAGTGCAAAAATAAAATTTAATTATTAGTATTGTGCTGTTAACTTGGACAAATTAGCAACATTGCAATCCGTTGTTTTGTGTTGATAATTAAGAAAAGTGTGAAATAACACTTTCTCCATGAAATCCCATCCTTGTGTTAATGAAAATATTACCGCAGTTATTTTTTTTTAAACAAATGTTTTTGCTATTTAGCTGTGTTGATTATTTCCTTGCATAACATTTTTTATGGGATAACGTATCATGTGCTCGTAAAACAAGCATTTATGAATAACTAATTATTCTTCTCCAATACATCCTAATAATTTGTGCTATGAAAACATCGCAAAAAATGCTGTTCAATTTGTAAATAGACTTTGGAGTGAAAATGGGCACATGTGAAATTATTTCATTAGCATACTACGTGATATATCTTGCTTCATATTTATACATGTTAGTTTTGTATCAAAATCGATGTTCGAATCTGAGTAAAAGCTCGATATATTCATACATTATTTACAATATAAACAACTTGCATAGGACCAGCATGCGATATCGGGTTTGGATAAGTTAACTTTGAAATATTCGCAGCGAAGTCTTGCTTTTTAGCAATACCTTTCTGATTTCCTCAGTAGAAAATCTTTAGTTTTCTGTTAATATAGCGTTTAATTATATTTTAAATTGCAATGCATTTATACTTACTAGTTTCCTTGATAGTTGTGCACGTACAGAGAGAGATCTATCGTATTTCATTTATATGATGTCGATTACTAACTAGAACCTCAATTGAAATGGAAACATCTCCATGCTCTCTATCTTAACCTCTCCTCCCCGGTGATGTCTATCGACTACACATTGCTTGTAATAACTTAAATATCTCTGTAAATATAATACATAGAGGGTTGAGATTTTAGGTATTCCTCCTTAATACATTTACGTATTGAAATTTTTTTTTTTATAATAATAGGCACTCATCGGGAGCAGGAAATATTTTTCTAAAATCCGGAATAAATTCACCACTACACTCAAGACGCGTCAACTGTCATGTATTCATTCGACCTGTCGGAAGTCATACAAAAGTGTGTGCAAAAATAAAATTAAAAAATACCCAGATACATAGGCATCTATACTCCTCACTCTCGCTGACGTACTAATATGAGTGAGCGAGACGGGAAACCTCAATTGGTCGGCTAGTTCGAAATGATTTCGATGCGCGTCGGCTCATCGATATGTCGACAGGCTAAGTAGTGTTAGTAGCTCTCGAAAGTTCACGCGCCAAGGTGCGTCTGGCCGTTTGAGGTCTTCGTCTGATTGTTTTTCATGTTTGTAGCTATTAAATGTCAATTATTACTGCTTATTGACATCAACTATTTTAAAATTAAGCGATATCTTTGAATATTTTCATTTTTTCGAATTTCTACTCATTTTATTCACTTTAAATCAGAATGTGTAACGAGTACACACCATCGGAACGCGCGGAAGTTTTTAACATAGTAAGGCGAGGGTTAAAGTTACTACTGTACGTTATTCACAATAACAGAAATGAATTCTATCAGTCATGTTCTACCCGATTGTATAAACTCGTATTGTAATGTAGAGTAGTAAATGTAGGAGAACCGCGAAAGTGAATGGTTATATTTTAATGGATTGTAAGGCTTTCGAACATCATTGCTTGTGAAAGGTTGGGTATGTTGGAAGTGTGAATTGATGTGGTTATTAACACTATCCAGTCCGCGCGTTACGCGATTAAACTTACGCTGGAGGCCGACTGTTTTTTAAGGAATTGCTAAATCTATCGTCATGTGTTCAAATAAAATTAAATATGACCCTCACTGAAAAGGTTTGAGATCTTTGAATTATGGTCGAAAGCAAAAACAACACATATGTTGTGTGATCGGCCACTAACGTTTGAAAAGACAAGCTGTGTATAGTCGGCCACTAAGCGTTGGCGGAACGAACACACACATGTTGTGTGACCCGTCTTTAACGTTCGGCCTGGTGATTACACACATATTGTGTAATCGGCCTGGATAGTGTTAAAGATGTTCGGAGCGTATAAAGGAGGAAGCACGTGGCTGAAAAACAACTGTAAAATTTACTTGGAGTGGGCTTTACAGCCTCTTACCACATGACACACTTGTAAAATGAGGTATCCTCGATGATGCGCTCATTTGGATTACATTAAATTAGCTGATAACTCTATCTTGATCACTGCACAAATCTTAAAGAGAAAGAAACAACCCACGAAAGAGATTAGAATCGTAGTCGCGTGTTAAAAGAATATGGAAAATAGAGATGCTATATATTATCTTTCTTATATAGCTTTCAAATGTTATGTTTTTAATATGTATTTTAAAAGTGTCAGTCGTTAGCTGGGTACACCAGTGATCAGGGCTTATCCATTAAGCCGCGAGTTTAAAATTAACGTCTGAGAAGAAGATAGTTAAATTGGAGAAATCTTTTCTGTGCTTGAGCGATGAAGAAGCAATTTACTGTTGGTTAACGATGCAGCTTGACGTTCCCTTTTGCTTGTTGAACAAAATATGAGCGGCGGACATCGATTTCTAAGAAATAAAACAATCGTGACTAATAATAAATATATTCGTATGGTGTCGGCTTGAGCAGTACTACAGTTTGCACCAAAATACACTCGAGCTATGTGAACAGTTCAACTGTGATTGATGGTCTGAGCACTTGTGTGTTTTATACATTGCCCAACTCGATATGTAGCAGACATTGGCCTTAGTCGAAGGTTCTTCATTTCATACCGCGACGTGTATCATGCACTCTGTACGTAACATGTAATTTTATTCTAGTACATACTCCGCCGGCTTTTATCGTTCACGCGTCAATGCAGTTCCATTCACGCTCCTTTGGTATGCGACTAACGAGAAGGCGCGATCGACGGAGCAAAATGTCTCCCACACTATTTTCCTCTAGTATTTCTTGATAATCCGGATTTCGCGATAACACATTGTGATCCTTTGGATTTCTTCACCCTTTGTTCTCATTCCTTCCTCTTCTGAGATGTACTCCTCCAATGTATGGACTCATCACCGAAATCTGATCAACTGACGCATTACACGTTCATCATCATCATCCTGTGTCCGTCTACTGTTGAACGTAGGTCTTCCGCACGATCCACAATCATCCGCCCTCTGCATTCTGGCTACTCACATTACTCTTCTGATAACCATCTTGCAGTGAGTTGGCCAATTCTCCGTTTGACATTTTTTGGATGCCACTCCAACACTTTTATTCTATATCGACCGTCGTCTCATTGACATATATGTTCTGCTTATTGTCATCTGAGTGTGCCTATTCTTTGGGTAGCCTCCACTACTTGAGTATTTCTTCGGATATCTTCGTTCTGGATCATATGTTTTAGAGACACTCCGAGCATGGATCTCTTCCATGGCACGTTCGTAACCTATATTTAATGTAGATTTATATGTGGTACTAAAACGCTTTCAATCAATTGACTAACATCCAATGGTAACCCTACTTATCTCAAACATTCGTCCGTAATTCAAATTGGCAATTCCTAACATCCATGCTTTTCCTGCTAAACGCATTCTGCCATAACACAAATCACTTTTGAATCATTCATCTTATACATTTTTATATAATTTATTTGTGGCACTCGAATGCAGTGGCCACAATTGTCCTGAGTAGACCTCGGCAAGATTTCAGAAATGAAAAGTAAAAATCATTTAAAACACTAACAATATATGATTATTTGAATAGTTTAGTACGGCATTAGGCTTCTCCATTGTGATTATATCTCGAAGCGTTCACGGTTCACTGTGTCGTGTGCTCGCTTACTAAACATAGGTTTAGTGAACCATAACTGTTGCTATAAAGGATCAAGCGGAGTGTGGAACACGGTCTGTATAGTGCTGCACAAATGATCGTTCTTGTGGATACTATCAAACGAACAAACACAAATGTACTTCCATCGACTGGATTGCATTAAATATTAAAACAATGTACGTTTTACCTTTAGCTAAACACCCTTATATCAAAAGTTATTTCAGAACAAATTTATTGAAAAAAAAATACAATCTAAATAGCAGGCGTTATTCAATTCACTGTGTCGACTTCAATTGGCATACACGTGACACTGACATTGACTGTTGTGTAATTGAATATTACTACACGTCACTCCTCCGGACTGTGAAGCAAAGCAGTGTGGAATTTTAAAAGCAACTGATCTCTTCAGCATATTTTTTGTTTGTTTTCATAACATGCTGAATAGTTCTAGACCCTGCTGAGATGTATTCTCTGTATTTTGATATGTATCGTAAACTTCACCAAGTGATTGTCGTGAGAAGCAATTCAAAAGCTGCCTTTTTTGGCTCTTTTCATCATTGAAGACTATCGGATGCAAAATGTATTCGGCTAAAAAGTTCACTGCGAATTTAGAGCGGATATTTTTTTACTTAATTCACTGTTAATTGTTTTCATATTACACCAGACATGGCATACTATAAATAGTGTTTAAAAAACGAAACCTTTTATTTTTCCCTTCATATTTTATATGCGATCACATTATCGCTCAAGATAATGCAATTACTATTGAGGCACTGTTGAAGCGAAAATTTTAATATTTCGATAATTAATGATTAGATACAAGAAACTCCTTTGTTGAAAAGAGACACAGACCGTATGAGTTTTGTATGAGATATTTCTTGTTATCATTTTGTACACATTTAACCCTTTCGCATCGGTTGTCGGCATCTACCGACATAAGATTTCCGTTTGACATCGTTTGACGTGATATATCGTTTTGCTAGTTTCTTATAATAGTTTTTTATGCATCATCTGATAGCTAAACGATGCAAGAACCAATGTGATATATAAAAATAGACCAGATAAGTACATTTATGCTTCAAATACTAGTTTTATAATTGACAACATAATTTGTATTCAAACCGAGCCGTAATGAAAGGGTTAAAAACAAAATGTAGATAAAAATATTTTGCTAATTGTGTTTAAAATACGAGGTATTACTTTATAATGATGGATGTACAGAGAATGATATTATAATAATATTTGTAAGTCGTTCAGTAGCTTAACGATAATTTAGTCGTTCCAACACTCTAATTCAAATGAAACTGCACCGCTCCCATTAAACATTCGAGGAATGCAGACCTTCACTCGGGACTGATAATGAATACAGGTCCATGGTTCGATAGTCGGTACCTGCCAGACAACCTGTTGAATGTGAATATAAGATATTACAGTGCAAACACCAATAGTTTCTCTTCCGCAGTACGAGATGAGAGAAACTTTAACTACTTCCAGTTTATCGCCGATAACCCAAAGCGGCTAGTACATACATTTCAATGCAGTCTACTTGTATACTTTTGACACCTTTTATAATTAATTTTTACAAACTTGATACTTGATCAATTGTTAATGCGTTTGCCTTCCAAGCCAAAGGTCGTGGGTTCAATCCGCGATGGAGATTGAAAAAATTAAGATTTTTAATCGATTTCTGGGTTTTAAAATACCCCCGGTTGGTGTAAATTTAATCCCTCACCCGTGAAATACCAGTCATAGCCTATTAATTAAAATTTATGGTAGACGAAAGTCGTCCCGTGTAGATCACCCATTCATAGTAAATTCCTGTAATAATAAGAACTATGCGTGAATCTCAGACTGTAGTCTATGACGTTGGCGGATCAACACTCCACGTGCAGCGCTTAGCCATATGCACCATGGTAAGCGTCATAGAATTCCACAAATGAGACTTTAAAATTACTATCACCATCTGTCGGTATTCTCCTGTATGTGTTAAATAAAAATAAATAAAAAAACTTGCCATTATTGTCTTTAACCCTCGCTTTACGATGCTTAAAACTTCCGCGCGTTCCGATGGTGTCAACTCATTACACATTCTGATTTAAAGTGAATAAAATGAGTAGAAATTCGAAAAAATTAAAATATTCAAAGATATCGCTTAATTTTACAATAGTTGATGTCAATAAGCAGTAATAATTGACATTTAATAGCTAAAAACATGAAAAACATCAGGCAAAGACCTCAAACGGCCAGACGCACCTTCGCGCGTGAACTTCCGAGAGATACTAACATTACTCAGCCTGTCGATATATCGATGTGCCGATATCATTTCGAACTAGGTGACCAACTGAGGTTTCCCGTCTCGCTCACTCATATTAGTACGTCAGCGAGAGTGAGGAGTATAGATGCCGCCTCATCTGGGTATTTTTTAATTTTATTTTCGCACACGCTTCGAATGATTCATGACAGTTGACGCGTCTTGATTGTAGTGGTGAATTTATTCCGGATTTTAGAAAAATATTTCCTGCTCCCGATGAGTGCCTATTATCATAAAAAAAATTTTTTTTTTTTCAATACGTAAATGTATTAAGGAGGAATACCTAAAATCTGAACCCTGTGTGTATTATATTTACAGAGATATTTAAGTTATTACAAGCAATGTGTAGTCGATAGACATCACATCACCGGGGAGGAGAGGTTAATACGATTTAGATGGTTTCATGCAATAATATTTTTAAAATTTACGACACCACAGCAAAATAATAAATTTTATCCACAGAAGTGCATTATCAGTTATCGCAGATCTTAATTTGAATGTTTTTATCTTTAGGTTACCCTTTTTTACTAAACAGTAAATTTGACAATAGAAATGGAAATATTACCCATATTTACACAAAGTTAGTTTAAAGTTATTTTGTGCAATTTACTTAAAAATAATTAACGTATTCCGAAAAAACAAAATCCCCCCATTTACTTTTTTAGTGATACATTTTTCCTTTTAATTATTTATGTTATGTGCCTCTCTGTGTGCAATGGTTGTTTATACTATTTGTGGGCTCGGCTTATCAGAATGTGTAATTGAAAACCGTTGATTTAAATTCGTCAATCCATCGACCACTCCTCTGTATAATTATTTGTCTTTCCATTTTTTGTCGTACTACTGCGTTTTTTTTAGCTTCATGATCGTTGACATGTACGTGTGTACCCTTTTTATTTATATTCCCATTTACGTTCCATAACCGTAGAATACATGTGATTTTTTTTAAATACTGACGGGTTTTGTTCATAAGTAAAGTGTTTGCTTACCTTACCGAAGGTGGTGGGTTCGATCCCCGAAGAGGATTACATTTAAAAAATATTTTTGACCAATGTCTAAGGTCGGTAAAAAAAACATTTAGGTGGTGTAAATTTGATCCCTCGTCTGTTAAAAGTCAGTCGTAGATTATTAATCAAAATTGGTGATAGACGAAGGTTGATCAGTGAACCTATTCATGGCGAGTCGTCTTAAAAATAGACACTGCTTGAATGCCAGACTGTAGTCGAATAACGTTGGCGAATCAACACTCACTGAATGTTGGGCTGAAGTATACTTAAAAACGGCAAGCTTCATAGATGTCCCTATTGTCAATGTTAAATGATTCAAGATTCATAAATAAAATGCAATTAGTAGAGTATTCTCATATTGGAAAATGTCTTTGGTACGATTGCGCAGAATGTTATTCTTGCAGATGCACAGAAATGCATTTTAACTTTCATTTTTAGCACTTTGAATATTCACACGACATGTTCTCACAATTGTATTGTTTTTTTTTTTTGTATCATACCTGTACAAATAAAATGAGTTATTTAATTTAAAATCAAAAACTTTAATTTACAATTTTTAATTAATATTCTACTCAACTCTAGCCCATCATCTCCCGTTCCTTGAATACGGCATCCACCTCTGGATTAGAGCCCCTAGATACCTATTGCATCAGATGGCGTTTTTTATCGCTACCATCTAGCTATTACTGCTCTTTCAAACTTAAGTATATAAGAAGGAAACTCATTCTAGAATACCATTCTAAACCATTAACCCTTTCGCATAGGTTGTCGGCATATACCGTCATAAGATTTCCCGACCGTTGACATCGGTTGACGTGATATATCGTTTTTTATGCATCATCTGATAGCCAAAGGATACAAGAACCAATGTGATATATGAAAATAGACCAGATAAGTACATGATTTATGCTTCAAATACTAGTTTTATAATTGACAGTATAATTTGTATTCAAACCGAGTCGTAATGAAAGGGTTAACCATATCATATTTTATCGTTTATTAGGTTTGTTTATCTATCATTCCGCACATTTTATGGTACGTTTGCCGTTTTAGTTACGTAGATTCGATGTGTCTTGACGTCTGTACCAAAAATTACTTTCAATGTTTCATTTTGTCTTGCAGTGTAGCGTTATCAATGAAAGTATTCTAATTTTGTACACACCACTTTGTTGCTCCGCGTATTATTTTCGTCTCAGACAACAGACTTGGAAGGCTTGAAGATAAGCGGCTACCTACCTATTGTCTTTATACGTCTGTTAGGAAGAGGGGACTTCAATTGCCACGTAATGTATTTTCAGTTACTACGAGCACACTAAATTCTAGTCAAGACATAGCTGGCTATATTATCCTTTAAACGCCCAGTTGTTTCCTTACAGGACCGCAGATTTGCTATGTTCAATGCCCTCCGGTCCCATACAGGAGTGCTTATGGTTCATTTCACAATCGGATTACATTAATTTGTAATAATAGTATTAAAGTAAGTTCATGAAAGAATCTATTGTGCGACGAAACATTACAAACATTGGCCTGCTAGGGCATTGCACGCCGCAAATTTGCCGTTCCGTATGGGACCACTGGGCGTTTAAAGGTTATTACTTATTTGGTAGTCAATACATTTAACGTATCAATAAATAATGTATCATCAATTTAAATAATATTTTCAGCTGTAATATTTTTTGTTCAAGTTTTTTTTAGCCACAGTAACGATCGCTTACTGACACACTGGTCTGTTTTTATTGCATTCGGTTATCCCTCGTAAATGTCGCGTATGTTAGGAGCACTTAACACGTACGAAAATGGAAATTGCGGTCCTTAGCCTTTCCCCTGCCAGACCAATTGTGCAAGAAAGACCCCCATAGGCCAGCCGTTTTCAATGTCAGAAAAGTCATTTACAAAAATCAACAAGTGCTTAATATAATGTTATTTAATGTAAGCTTACCAAATTTGGATGTTTTTCCCCTTTTCCATTAGAATAGACACACTTAATTGATAAATAATGTTGTGATAATTTATACGAACAGGGTTGTCACAAATTGTGTAGTTTAATAATGATCTGGCGATTTAACTCGTCCGTGGCCTGGCGGGACCTAACGAGTTTGGCGAGTTAACTCGTCCGTGGCAGGGAAAGGGTTAAATGTTTCGCGTAGAATCGAAACTTGAACTAAATTGAACAATAGAATGGTTTGTTTGTTATAAAAAAAGCAAACATCGACATTCATTGTTTTGGATAAGGTGCCCGTATTATTTTTTTCTCATTCTTTTTTAATCAATAAGTCGGCACACGAATTACCGCCGAATTTTTTTTTGTAAGTTGCCAGGGTTTTTTCAATTTAACGTCGATTCTTTTTTTAATATTAGAGAAAATACTTTTTAACCTCTCCTACCCTGTGATGTGTATCTTCTACACATTGCTTCTAATAACCATCAATATCTCCATAATTAAAAGGTTAAGATTTTAGGTATTCCTCCATAATATATTTACGCATTGATTTAAAAAAAAAAAAAACAGAATTTATCGGGTACATCGGAGGTATTTTGTGAAATTCGGAAACAAATTCGCGCTGTGAGTGCGATGTGCGGGTAGTGCGACACTATATTCGCATCTCACTCTATCATACTTCACTGTGAAGGAAGAGGGAAGAGAGTGGGAGTGGGCCACACCGGCCACTTCAACTAAAAAATAATTAGATTTTTTCAATGTTTTCAGCATTTATTTTGAGATCCATTATAAATATTTATTTACCTTGTTTTTACATGGATCGCGTTAGATATATCCTCTGTCTAAGAGACTGCACTTTAGACTAACTCGTAGCCTTTCTCAATCCATCATTGTCAAGAGACAACGGAGCTGCATAATTATGCTTATCTTCACAATTTCATTGATAAAAAGTGCAGTTTTTTTTTCAAATTCTGGAATTAACGACGATCGTTATGATTATATATCTAAACAAATATTAGGGTATTTATGAACGATATTCATTTGATGATTACTTCATCAAAACTTCCACATTACACACTCTGACGACACAAACTGTGTGCACAAGTGTTGTGTCGTCTGTTGATCATCAGAGGACTGCTGCAGTCATATCGTCATTGGAGGATCTATTTATGGAGAATTGCGAATGCGTAACAGAGCATTATATACGAGTACATCATCGTCTCTGTGCTGAAAATTTGCGCGATTGATCGGAAAAAAACGTGAAAAATTTCGGTAATTTAGATTTTGAGCCTCTATTATTTTGTGTGTAATTTTTGCACACTTTATTTTATGTGTAATGCAATGTTTTATAAAAAAATAACGTAAAATTAATTACCATTGGAATATATTTGCTCTATTTGTAGCATAAGGCCACCATAAATATGCTCCAAAAACCTATTTTATCGGTTATTCGGATTAAATGTGTTAAACTCATTTTTAAAAGGCTCTTAAAGAGCGATTTCTATGGTACAATCGCTTCCGACTTGGATCATATGGCCTTCATAAAGTCCAGTAACGGGTGTAGCTCAATTGACGGGCATATCTCAATAGTCAAAGCATTTGCTTTGCAAGCCAAAGGTCGTGGGTTCTATCCCCGGCGGAGATTAGAAAAAAGATTTTTAATCGATTTCTGAGTTCTAAAATACCCCCGATTGGTGTGAACTTGATCCCTCACTCGTAAAATGCCAGTCATGGCCTATTAATTAAAATTGGGAGTAGACGAAAGTCGTCCCGTGAATACCACCCATTCATAGTAAATCCCTGTAATAATAAAGGATGATGTGTGAATCTCGGTCTGTAATCTATGACGTTGGCGGATCAACACTCCACTTGCAGCGCTTAGCCATATGCACCATGGTAAGCGTCATATAATTCCACAGATGAGATTCAGAATTACTATCACCATCTGTTGGTATTCTCCTATATGTGTTTACATAAAAAAAGTAAGGTACCTCTCTCAGCAGCCGGTTTCATCTTCATGCCACCTTCTAAAACTAAAGAACTAAAGAATCTGTTCTGCAATTGATGGCCTTTCGTGATGATACAAAAACGGTACTTCAACAAAAGGGAGCTGTAATTTATGTACTCCTGTAGCACCTTAGTTGGAACATATTAACTACTAGATATCAGGTAGACTATATCCAAAATAAAGTCATGGTTTTTAAGGGCCCAATGAAGAACAAAGGAGCAAGAATTACATGTCTTTAATACATAATATATATATATATATATACCATTACAGGCGTTCTCAATCTATCTGTATCACCATTCTTAATTTTTTTTTTTTTTTTGTGATCTTTTTAAATATTTTTTTTATTTTCGTTGACTGTAAAGTGGGATGCTTTATCTTTTACAATGAAACCTTTTTAATATGTTTTTTAATTTATAAAACTATTATTTAAATATTTTATTTTTGTATGTATATTTCTAAGAATAAAATTGTTTATTAAAGTTCAGCCTCACAATATTAAGACATTTTATTATCAACAACTGTATTGTAGCCATTTCTTTATCATCAAATTTATTAAATATCCCATAAAACATGTTTTGTTTCTTTATGTATAATTAGTTAGTTTAATTTTTCCTTTTCTTCTTATAGTTAATTTTTTATTTAATTGTATTTTTTACATTTAATTTTTTCGAAGCATAATTAGTGTCAAAATCATAAGCATTACAATATATAGTATTATTTGGATATTCATGTCATTTTAATATGTTTATTAGTTTTTAAGTTTTTTTTTATGTAAACGCATGCAGGAGAGCACAACCGGTCAAGACCAGTGCACTCTATGACGCTCAGCCAGGGAGGCTGGACGCTGCATGCGGGAAACGTGTGTTGTGTTCGTGTTTGTGTGTGGGTTGGGGAGATTGCAAGTGTATATTTATCTGTTTCTTGAAGAGATCCAGATTGTAGGAAGGAGGAAACACAGACGCTGGAAGAGCATTCCATAGCTTACCGGTGGCATTAAGGAAGGAACTTTGGAAGCTGCCAGTTCTTGGTCGACATATATTAACCGTATAAAAAGAGCGACCGTGGTAATAACGGTAGAAAAGACTAAGTAAAAAGATAAAATAAAAATCTGTAAGCTTAATATAAATAAAATATTTATGTCTTATGCAAACTATTTAAGATGAATAAATAAATAAGAATATATAATAATAATTTATCTATACAATATATATATTTTTCTCTGTAATATTGTGGTCTCACATGGCAGTGCACAGGAGACCATTGTAATCGGATACCGCATACAACTAGCATGAGAACTGTAAACCTATATTCCACTCTAGGTCACTTACAGAAATATTACAATCTTATAATATGCAATGCATTTAAAATTACAAACTTTGCTAGCTCTTTCAGACACTTTTGGTGATAGTAATTGATTATGTTAAATTTACAAAACACTTAAAAATTTACATGCATTTTTTTTTTTTTATTAAACACATACAGGATAATATCAACAGATGGTGATAGTGATGCTGAAGTCTCATCTGTTGATTCTATGACGCTTACCATGTCACATATGGTTAAGCACTGCATGTGTATTTTTGATCCGCCAACGTCAGACTACAGTCCGACCTTCAGGCATCACCCTTATTATTACAGAAATTTACTATGAATGGGTGGTCTTCACGGGACAACTTTCGTCTACCACGAATTTTAATTAATAGGCTATGACTGGCATTTTACAGACGAGAGATTAAAAAATTCACATTAACCGAGGGTATTTTAGAGGTCGGAAATCAATTAAAAAATATTATTTTTAATCTCTGTCGGGGATCGAACCCACGACCTTTGGGTTGCACAGCAAACGCTTTGACCATTGAGCTATACCCGTCGGCATGTATATGCACTTAATAATTGTTTTTTTTTGTGTATTTTTCAGATCAAATATGAGCCTGAAGAATGCACCAGTCTGTGTTGTCGCTATAGAACCCATGAGCAAAACATTAGAGGTAATGCATTTAATTTACCATTATTATTATTATGGTTTGTAACTAGTGTTGTCAGATATCCAGTTTTCGACTGAAAAATCCTGTATTTTCTCTGTCCTGTTAGAAAAATCTTAGCCAACCCGATAAATGCAAGACTTGAACAAAGAAAATGATTACACGGCTGTTGCGATGCTCATCGTATTTGTAATTTCTCTCGTTGATGTCCTGCTCACCATTTCATCAGAAGCAATTAAGGGTGTTAATTTTTTCATAAAGGGGTGTTTGTTTTTTGACTATCAAATATTCATCGACTGGGGTTAACCCTTTGGTTATTAAGCGTCAAATATTCGACACTTATCTAAACACTTTTTTAAAGTTTTTATATCAAACACCTATAGTTTTTTTTTTTTTTTGATTTCCATAAAAAAGGTTTGGACTTTTGATATTTAAATAATATTTGTTTGAAACATATCATACATATTCATACTTCTAGCTTTTAAAATGTGTTGTTGGAAAGTCATCATAAATAACTAATGCATCAGTTGGATCCTTTCGTTACTAAGCCTCCAATATTCTCGGCTCAACTAAACACAAGTTTACAGTAATAAATATTTATTATTTACATCATATATGATCTCAAAATCAAAATTTGAGTTTGGATATTTTATTTTTTTAATGTTTATATTTTTTTATTGGCAAATTTAATTATGATTGATTAATTTTTTATTTGTTTAATCTGAAGTATGAACTGTTGGGAATGAACATTATTTTTATTTTTACAATGTAGCGTAAAGAAGATATAAATATGTTAAATTTTTAAAATACTAAAAAATGCTTTAAAATCGCTTCGTTTTTTTCGCAAGTTTGCTAAGAAAATTCTTAGTAACCAAAGGCTTAAATTTAGTTTTATTTAATATATAAAATCATTCTTCACCTAAAATATGGTAACTCTGTTAAGTGTATATAACAACAACATAAAATGTCCAGTATTTTTTTCTGATATATCTATCCAAGGCAATCCTTGTTGTAATTCTGTGATATTTGCATGTAAACTGAGCTACTTTTATCAATTGTGCATCACTTTTCAGTAAATCTAACAATTTCGGAACAATTGTGTTCACAAACCAGTCTTGGACACAGTTCGTAACCGTGATCCTAGGATACACCGTGCAGACAACCACACCATTAGCCCGCTCTGAAGTGTCTCACGATAGTTGAGCATCTTATATAGCAGCCGTATTCCAACCTTGTAAAGGTCAGCTATAGATGTCCTAGTTTAGTTGTTCATCCATTGTTGAACGTACGCTTCCCGCATGAGTTTTCATCCCCCTTCGATCTGATATCATCATTCATTTTATTATTTTGAACATGGAATTAATCATGTGTTATTCAAATATACTTTTATACTGGCATATGTTTAAATAAGACACAGATAAGGTATTTTTTAAGCCTTGATGTAGAATGACTAAAATTATTAACCCTTTTGCATCAGTTGTCGGCATACGCCGTCAAAGATTCCCCGACTGTTGACATTGATTGACGTGATATATCGTTTTGCTACTTTCAGTATTCATTGTGACATCTACGGTTGGAAATTGGAATTGCAGTCATTCCCTTTATCAACCTACATGTATTGTTTACAGGAATCTGTAAAGCATGTAAATAAATAACGTTAGATTTTGTCACAGGAGCGATTTTTCTGTAAACCATATGTGTCGATGCCACCACATGTATGGAGTTACATAATGAATGTTTGTTAATTATAATAGTTTTTTATGCATCATCTGATAGCCAAAGGATAGAATAATCAATGTGATAAATGAAAATAGGTCAGATAAGTACATTTATGCTTCAAATACTAGTTTTAAGCAAAAAAATAATATTTGAAAAAATCACGTCGTTGTAGACGACAGCTTCCATTGACAATATAATTTGTTATTCCGGACAGAAAGGGTTAAAAGTAAAAGTCGGTGTTTCACGACTGCACCTACTAACTGCCCTGGAGATCTGTAATCCTTAACATCGGTTTATGTTTTTATGGCTAAAACCGTATCCTAGGCTGCTCAAGACGCTTTACTAAACAAAGGAACACTTTCTGAATATTTAATATTTATGACATTTTCCCGAGAATAGACGCATCTCACGCTGGCCAACAAAGGCACACTTTTTGGCTTATTTAATATTTATGACATCTTCTCGAGAATAGACGCATTCGGGGCTCACGGACATGAAGGTCTTATGTGGAAAAGTATAATAAACCATCATTTAAATTTAAAAATCTTTTCATGACTGCCTCAAAAACTACTAACCGCCGTATTTGTTCTAAGAAACGTCCTTTATTTGTCATGCCTCCTGTTTCAACAAAGTATTCAGCACCATAGTCTTATAAAACACCAAATCATTTAAATTTATTTGTGATAGTTTATTTATCCTATCTTTTTTAAGTATTTTTTTATTTGTATTTTTTCTTATGATTTGCTTGTTTCTGTTTGATTTTTCCTCTAAATGGTAAATTATATGTGTAATTATTTTTAAGGCTTGTTAATATTTTTTTAAATATATACAAATTAGGATATAAATTCTATAGAACAAATAATTAAAAAAACAGTTTCAAGATGTAATAGTTCATTGGCCAGCTTCACTAAGACAAGTATTATCAAAATATATGTCAAAGTAGAGCATTCGACAAACTTTACATACACTAAATTTATTGACATCAGCTTGATATAGCCCTTGCTGACTGGCACCGAAAACTTCAATATACAATCTTTCGTTTCTTATTTCTGTTTGCTTGTAGTAAATGAATGTGTCCGCCATATTGGCATTTTGGACTTGTTATATAGATTGTCGATGGTGTCGCTGTGTGACAGCCCATCACCTAGCGAGCATATTGTATTGTGGCTCGGCCTGAATGCTGTGACTAGGCCGGGCCATAAGTTTGTAAAGTTTATCGTAAATATATGTCAATGTACTTCTGAAAAAGTCTGTGTGTTATTAATCTGCTCCTAATCCTGCCATCACGCGACTGAATAACACTTTTGAAAGAGAGGAGGATGTTATTATAATTGAAAATCCCACATAACACTCGAAAGATTTTTTTAACTTTGGGAGGAGAAACAAAACGTGAAATGCAGTGCCTTACTAGTTAGAAATGATGTAATGCATCATGCATTGTTTATTTGTGCAGGTCACTTATTTTTATCATTACATTTACATTTCTCTGCCTACAATATTTTTTTTCATTGAGCATTTTTATGGGAAAATCTATCCAAAAGACTTGTCTAAAGCTTTCGGAGTAAACTGCTGATTCAGCGTCAGTCTTCTGGTCCTCTCCTCGTTTCTTCATCAATGTTTGATTGCGATTGTATAAGTTGATGTGGAGATAATGCAGCAGTGTTCAAGTTCTGTGTTGAATCCGAAAGGCTGCAAAACAGTGAAATTTCAGTTGTTAATAGATGGCTATTTTGGTGACCTGTCCTCAAATATATAGTATTACTATTGTTACCAACTATGATTGTTTTATTAATGGCTTAATGTGATTGCAGGAGAAGATGGAGGTTGTCAAGGAAGTTTCCAAGAAGAAGGCTGCTTCTGAAGAGAAGAAGGCAGCATCAGAGAAGGCAACCGTTGAAGACAAGAAGGCGGCATCTGAACCCAAGGAAGCTGCTCCAACAAAGAATGGAAACGCCTCTTCTGAAAAAGTATGTCAAGTGTTTGAGTATATATCCAATTACTGGCAAACATAACATGTATGATAAAAAATAGTTATTAGCTTACATTACTTGAAATGTACCTGTATGTTTAGTTATTTAAATTAAATGCAACATAGAGATATGAATTCTTCTTGGTCGTTTGAAAATATTGGCCGAAATCCGAGGTTCAATTTCCAGGGGGCACCGAGTGGAGGTTCTTTGCAAGCTCGAATCGAAGTCGGTAGAACAAAGGACAATCTCTCGCGGTGGAGAGTGCTTTAGCAGGGAGAGTTACTGCTGTACGACTGTGTAGACCTGCAAACCGTCATACATAAGATCCTGCGGCATGTGCCTGACTAGCTGCACATCAAGACTTAATGCCGGGCAGCACATGGGCCATCCATCTTACCAGATATTTGACTGAAACAATTTGATGTCGCTGATACGAAGAAGACGATAGAGTTATGATAGCTAATGTTTTTTTTTATGTTTCAGGACACAGAACCACCGGCGAAGACTCAAGAAAACGGCGTAAAGGCTCCGGCTCTGAATGGCAACAAGGAGCGTCCCAAGAGACAGAAGGCGACCCCCTCGCCGGCTGTCACCAACGGGGTCTCCGACGTGTCGCTGACCCCGAGCCCCGCCCCCGCGCCCCCGGCTGCTGACCCCCCCGCGGAGGAGGACCCCCTCCCCGCGTGTCCTGAGCCCGACAATGACGAACTGTTCCCAGAGCTGAACTATGACGAGACTTCAGACAATGAATGCAATTTTGATTCATCATCACCTGAGTTTTCGCCCGTCAACAGGAGTGTCACCAGAAGATCACAGGTACTTCATTTATATTTATTTATTAACCCTTTGGTTACTAAGCGTCGAATAATCGACGCTCATCTAAATATTTTTTTTATGGTTGATATATCAACCACCTATGGATTTTTTTTTGGTTTTCCATAAAAAAGGTTTGGACTTTGATATTGTAATAATATTAGTTTGAAACATGTCATACGTATTCATACTTTAAAATGTGTTGTTAGAAAGTCACCATAAATAACTAATACATAAATTGGATCCTTTGGTTACTAAGGCTCTAATATTCGACGGTGGATTCTCGTGCGAAAAAGACTAAATTGTGTTTAGGTGAGTGTCGAATATTCGACGATCATCTAAACGTAAAACTCGACGTAAAAAAGACAAAAATTATGTTAAATTTGTAAAGTACTTAAAAATGCTCTAAAATCGCTTCGTTTTTTTCGCAATTTCACTTAGAAAATTTTTAGGGTTAACATCACAAAGAGCAAAGTTGAGAATAAAAGTATCAAAACTTATAAGATAACTTAATAAAATATGATTCATAAATATATGAAACTAATGATGTCGACAATAGATGAAAAGGTTGTAGAAGTGCTGGAGGCTCATTTACTCCCAACTGAAATAGATGGTCACCATTTATCACTTCACCTTTGGATTATTTCTATAAAAATAACTGAAAATAATTACATTTTTAATAACGTTAAGGTTATCAACTGACAGTACTTGGTGAAACTGCATATTGAAGATGGACTCCAGGGAGTCCGAAATGTGTAATCACTCAAAATTAAAATGTGAAATCATAGCTTAATATAGATAACTTCTTAGGTTTTCACGGCCAGATTGGATATTGTGGCTTTTGGGTTTAGTTTTGACAACAAAGTCATCAACCCTGAAGAAGACCCCTGCAATGGCGGTCGAAATATCGGAAAGAAGAAATTCGCCACACACGACTAAACCCAAAAGCCACAATATCATAGCTTAATATGTTTAGTTTGATAATTTTTTCAATTAATATTTACATAAAATTATAATAATAATTACTTTTTCTTTATTGCTTTTTATTATGTGCTGCGATATATTGATAAAAAAATCATAAAATAATTAATTTGTAATTATTATAATTTTATAAAAACAATCATTAATTATCAATAATCCAGGTCGCCGTTTCTTCTTATCCACTATCAGAAGACAATACGTGCAAGAGACACTGAAAATAATTTGTGTTTTTTTGTTGACATGCATCCATACGAGTTGCATGTAATGCAATCTTGCCTGTACCACTTTTGTGTGGCGAGAATAATGATGTTTATTTTAATTGTAGGCTAAGAAAATCCCCACTCCCGAGACTCCGCAGCTGTCCAACTCCAAGCAGGACACTCTGGGCACCGAGCCAGCGCAGCCGGCCTCGCCCCACACGGCCACGGGGCGCAGCACCCCGCCACGGGCCCAGCAGGTGGAGCAGACTATGCCGGTAAGTGCCTTGGGATGACGTCCTTACTATTAACAGAAGGCGTTATTCTTCTAAGTCTCTTGTCCAGTCATGTCATGCAGAGAAAGGTTAATTCTACTTAATAAATGAGAGTATCTCAAGTCGTGGCGTTAGTCAATTTACCCATTGGTATGAATGTATGATATAGTACCTGACGGCCTTCCAGAACTGCGCGAGCCCAGGCGCTTGAAGAGAAGGCATCTGCAGTTTATGCTCTCCTGCGGCATTCTTAGTACATGTCTCAACCAACCTGTTCTCTCACTGCTTAACTTGGCTTACCACTATCAAAATCAATCTTCAGTTATTGGAACTGACAAAAAGATACTGAAGACAGATATATTTACTCAGATGCCAAATAATTGTAAATAGAAAGGCTTAATAAAGAACCAACACTGATATACCATTCCCTGATTGTGCTTTTCATTTAAACCCCTATTTTTATTTTGCTAGTATAAATTCATTTGCAACCGTCCCACTGCTTGTATAATCAGATAACCCCAACACTTAGACTGAAGTTGCGTAGCAGCTTTCTGAGATCCACACAACCTCTCACATCTGGCCCTGAAAATGAGAGACTCCAGCTCTGGCAACAAGTCGCGACGTCGCTCACACGAAGAAGATTTGAAACTGTACTCTATGGTGCTTTATAAAATTTGACCAAACATTTGTTATTTTCAGCTGAGAGAGAAAGTGCTCAAAATGAAGGATATGTACTGCGTGTCACCAAGGAGAGAGTCTCCAGGACCAGAGGCCGCCTCCTCTGCACAGAAAGACCCCGATACTACACAAGAACCAAGTAAATACATTTTTTTAGTGTTTTCCTCTTTCGCAGTTATGAATAAATTGTCGTTATACTGGAATTATTGAACTGACCAATGTATTTTTTATGTCAATATTTTATTGTTTGTTTGTTTTAGACGATTCAAAAAACGGTCAAGCCCTGCCCACTGAGGGCATCAGCTCCAAGACAGACACCAACTTCTCCAAGACTCGCATCAAGGTTTCCCCGTATCGCCGCAGCACTCGCATCTCTGACAACTACTCCACCATGGCTAACTGCTCAGGTGACCCTAAATGTATTATGTTAGACGTCATCCGGAGCTCTATTAGGTACATACTATATATAGTTACTGATAGTCTCCTGGACAGGAGCTTAAGAGTCTTGAATAGAAGGCAGCCTTAGTGTCAGAGTCATATTCGTCTTATTTGGCATTTTAAAGGAAATCTAATGATAAGCCTGACTACTGAATTTTTAAGATGCAACCAAAATGTATGCGGCATCTTTTAGGCGTATTTATAATTGATTCTTACAATATAAATATCGATGGATATATTACAATAGAATTTACAAAGACATTAAATAAAGAAGATAAAATAATAGGCAATGTAATACAGAATAAAGACAGACATGAAAAAGTAAATATAAGTAAGACAAAATAACAGACAAAACAATATGGAATAAAGACAGACACAGAAAAGTAAATATAATTATGACAAATTAACAGGCAATATAATACGTAATACAGATATATGAGTACATGGAAAATTAATATAAAGACAAAAATAACAGGCGAAATAATTCACAATAAAGACGGACACAAATAAAATTAAATATAAGTAAGACAGAATAACAGACAATAGAAATATTCACAATTATCTTCATTAACTATCTTTAATAGTAACTTAAAAGTTATTAACTGACAATACTTTTTGAAAGTGCATAATTATTATTTCACATTTATTTTTATGTAATTGCACATGTTTAGGACTCCATTTTAATTTATTTTTTAAATTAAAAATTACATAAAATTATAACATGTGTCCAACATTTTTCAGACTCGACACAAAACCTGGACACTCCTGGGGACATCAGCTCCTCCAGCCGCGATCGCTCACCGGCCGGAGACAGTGACGAGGAAACAGGAAGAAGCCCGGGAGACGGCTCTCGCAGCAGCTACTCGGAGAGCTTCAGGTAAACCTTCTACAAGAACATATAGTAGAAAATATCCAGTGAAACACTATTTACAGTAAATTTGCCGTGTTCTATCCTTTTTTGCTTCTCTCCTTTTTGATTCAAAATTGTTCTTTTTCGAATATACTTGGCAAACCTTGCGGTAATCCATCACTAGATGACTTGCGGCAGAAGAGACGGAAATTAAGGCTAGACTTAAAAACTCAATTATTGTGATGAATAGAAGAGTATGCATACTTGTACTCACCTTTGGATTGGAGCCCCAAATACCTTCTAAACTTAATTGACTCAGTTCAAAGATGAGAAATTCGTTTGATAAACAATGTCACTCTTACGTCTTATTCCTCCTGCACGCACCCACAACTGACAAACTCATCTTATACTTGCCGAACATCCATACACAGTTAATGTGTGTCGACCAAGAACTGGCAGTTCCCAAAGTTCCTTCCTTAACACATTGTTTGCGGGGGTTTTTTTTATTAATCCACACTGTAAAGCCGGGCAATTTTGTCAGATTCGCCAAATTACTTCTGAACTATTGATCATATTTAAATAAAAAATTGAGTACTTTACCTTAAATGAAATTTTCTATTATTATGCGGTCACAAATGTTTATATTTTTGGATAAAAATTATAATATTCAAGGTTAAATATAAAACATTGGAAAAAACTGCACTTTTGTCGTATTGTCATTTAGTCATTTTATGCACGGTCAACATAATATATATTTTGTAAAATACAAAACAATAAACACTTATATTGTTTAAAAGTATGATATCGTTGGAAACAGTTCCCTTTATGTAATGGTACAGCACAGAATTTACATATATACCGGGTTTCGCTACGACTTTGTGGACCGTCCTTACGGACTTGTCCCATAAGAATAATAAGTCCCAAAAATTTCTTCATGTCTTGTATTGTAATGTCTTTCCATTTGAGAGATTTCTTGTATATTTTTAATTTGTGCATATTTTGATAATAATATCTGTTTGATTCTTGTACAAGGAATGTAAAAAAATCCTCTCCTATGAATAAATTTGTTGCTTCCGTTACACTATTCGGAGCATTATCGGTATTTATACCTGGGCGACCTAAAAACTCTTCCAGTACTGGTGTATTATCTGCCGATGACCATGAAACAAAATGTTTATCTTACAGCTTTCAAGTAAAACACAGACCCTAGGGTTTAGGTACCTTATTGGTTTAGGTACCTTATATGAGATATTACACGTCTCAAAGGAGCTGGCGCCTAATTTTTAGTTAACAGAGTAACCAAGAATCACACGTTTTCGTAATATGTTGTTACTCTAAGTGTCAACGCGTTTAGGCGTCTCCCGCGCTCTACCAACAGTATACAAATAAGAAAACGGTAAGCTTTGGAATGCTCTTCCACCGTCTGTGTTTCTTCCTTCCTGCAATTTGGATCTCTTCAAGAAACAGATAAATATACGTCTTCCAGTAGATTTATTGTACTTAATAATGCAATGATGGTTTGTTGCAGGAACATCAAGGGCAGAAGGAGTTACCGGCCGCTGCGGGAGATCAGCCTCAGGAACTTGTCTGTGCAGCGACACAAGGCCAAGCTGCAGCAGGAGGAGGTGCAGGTCACACCGGCTGTGTCCATCTGCAGCGTCAACGTCACTGTCGGCTCAGAGCTATGTGAGGACACGCCATTTATAACATTACATCATACACACCACAGATATAAAAAAACTTGTGTATATTGGTTTAGAGATCACAGCCCCACCAATGGTATTTGCGTTTCTTTCACTCTAGCTTCACATTTCAAAATGGGGAAAATGTGCATTTATTTTTCTGGTCAAAATTTTAATACAGTTTTGGTCATAATTTTAAATATATTTTTATAGAATTTATATTGTATTGATCACTATTTATATTAAATGATCAGAATAAATAATTTATGTTTAGAATTTATATTAAATGGTTATAATTTAAATGACATAGGTCATATTTTATATTGTTTGGCGACCTAACTCAACGTAACCTAACCTGAATCTACATACTTGTAGAATGCAGTAACTCAGCGGTTTGTCATATTTATAGAATAAAACAATTCAAAATTTGGATGAAACCACTGAGTTCAGTGGCTCTTGTGTGATGTACATGCAAAAAAGCACAATTGTAGTTATTGTGGCTTTTGGGTTTAGCCTTGTGTGGTGAATTATTTCGTACCAATATTTCAACCGACATTGCAGGGGTCTTCTTCAAGGGTTGACGACTTTACAGAAAACAGGAGCATCTAGTTAAAATCTGTTGAAAAAAGAAGGCACTTGATTACAAATATACCAATGTACAAATACCTTAACCCTTTAGATGCGAGGTGAGGATATATCCGCACCAACTTGCACTGCTCTTAAGTGCGAGGTGCGGATTTATTTAGTATTCCGACATTCCTTCGTCATTTTTTTTTACGATATGTATTGAGTTGTGGGTCATTCTACACTTGTTTCAAATTCGTCTATTTTTTAAAACAATAATGGATTTATTTAATTTAGTTCTGAAGGTGAATATAAATGCAGCACTGACCAATCAAAACACATAAAAAAAATTGTCTTTAAATATTCAACTTTATTTTTCATTGACTAATTGACTTATTTCGTGACTTTTTATGAAATTTTATTTCTCACATAAAGTGTTAAGGCAGCAATGTGCAAATACTGTGCGTTAGCATCAGTTCTTTGAATAAATTAGATATCATTCCAAAGGATTTTATAATTTTTTCATATATTTATGAGAGCATGTTGATGTAATTTCAGGTGACACAGTGACATCAGAGGCGAGCTCCACTGACAACAAGTGGACCCCGGTGGGTCACGTGGTGGGCCGCAAGCGCCGCCAGATGGAGGACGAGTCTCCTGCGCTGGTGCTCAGCGGCCAGGAGGCCCCCGAGCTGCACTCGGCCAAGCGGGCGCGGCTGCTGGGGTACGTGGCGTCGCCCTTCCGCCATCTGCGCGACCGCGTGGCCAGCAGCACACCCATCCTGGGACGCAAGGTCTGTATCTGTTAACATCCTCCTCTCTCTCAAAAGGTTGTTATTCTGTCGCGTGAGGGCATGATGAAGAGCAGATCAGCAAAATAAAGACTTTTTCAGAAGCACATTGACATATATTTATGTTAAAACTTTACAAGCTTCCGGCCAGGCGGAATGACATGCCGCCAGTCGTAATGCGACCTTCTCGGCTGTTAGTGCACAACTGTCCGCGCTCGTCGGCGCTTAAGATGTCGCCCAGCGCTCAAGTGGCGATGTATATAACTAACACACCTGTGAGCGGACTCATAAATGTATGACAAGCGAACAGAAATAAGAGACGAAAGATTTTATATCGAGGTTTTCGGTACCAGTCAGCAAGGGCTACATCATGCTGATGTCAGTGTGTACAAGTTATAGCTGACATAAGATCTTCCAGATCTGTTGGAGATATTGCATTTCACTCTATCGAAACTTCTGAATTTGTAAAATCTTAAAAATGTTTGTTTTCTTTTTTCCAGATGACTGCGAGGACTGCACCTTTCAACACCGAGAAGCGCCCAACCGCTGAAGAGTCGACCTCCCAGGCACACGTCTCAATAGCAGACGAGGCCATGCCCATGGTGGCTGACATTGTGCCGGGCAAGGGAGACGGGCACAAGTGGTGCTCCATCATGTAGTTGGACAAACAAACCACCGATCGATGAATTCAAATAATTTTGTTTGTACAATAATTTTCACAATACGAAATGCAACCACTACAATGTAATACATCACAGTTCATCTTGAAAAACCTGCAAACTTATATTGGTTAGAGTTTTTCTCAATTTGTTATGGTAAAATTACTCGATAATTGGCTTCTGGGTGCAGAACGCCTTCCAGAAATGCAAAGTTTAGAAACTAAGCCTAGACAAAAACTTTAAAAAATCTATCTATGATATAGGCAACTGTATTCTAAATATTTTCTTCACAAGCACATTGTAAATTGTGTTCAAAAATGTGTAACCAAAATTAAGTCTTCAGTATCACTTGAATATTTTGGTGATTTTGATATGCGAGTATGCAGGATAGACTGACGATATGATAAATAGAAAAAGGATTAGAACTTCGCGAATTGCATTTACATATCAAGCGACTTGTTAGACAAAACATTTTTGTGGAAACACTTGCGGGAGAACACTGCTAAATGTTAATGAACACACGTGCGAAGAATTATTTTCTTTTAGTGGCATAATTGTGAATTTATTTGCATAGAAATAATGAATCCATCTAAAGCTCGGCTCGGGATGCTGTGCCGTCCACGAAACGCTAAAAAGAGCTGAATTTTTATTAAAATACTGAAGAAGAATCTTCTAATTGTTTTTGTTTTTTAGTAATTTTTGATCTTTGAATTTTAAATATACCAAAAGTAGACACTAATTTTAATAAACATTGTTTTTATATGAAGACATCGTAATTGTATAAAATATGCAATAAAAGTTATAATAGTCAAAAATATCAGCCACTCTTTTCTAATATTATTAATTTTTTAACTTTCATACAATGTTTTCATAAAAAAAAAAACATGGAATAATATCATATTTTAACATATTTTTTGTTTTATTACTTAAGAGTAAATTACAATAAGAGAACTAATTAATATGTAGTATATTTTTTAATTAAATTCCTTAGATGGCCCATTTTTAAATTATATAATTAATTCCATGTTATTATTATCATAAGATTTCTTTGTTAGTAAATAAAAAATAATTCAATATCATTTAGTGGAGTCCCTAAATGTACGTCATGAATTTTTATAGTTGACTTATGAAATAATTAATGGATTGTGACAAATTCTGCGAGATTTTTTATTATTAAATATTACCGTAATAAATAATAGTTTTTAACAAGACGGAAGATCTTTATAATATATTTAAGTATAATGAAATTTAGATATTTTTTCTTCTTCAAAAAAGTTATAATTATTGTAAGTAGGAATACATATTTCTCGGAACTGTCGAGATGTTAATTCATTAAAAAAATATAATTATATTGTGTATAAACATACTGCCTATGTGTTCTTTGGATCATTTCAAATTTACATTTAAGATGACAACCTATCCCTAGTAGCTTCCTTTAGAATCCTTTATATCTTTCACTCCAATTTGTCTTTTAAAATTACGTTAAATTATGAAATTTTATGCTTCAAATCAAAATATTTCACTGGCCAATTTGAATATTGCTCACCTTCTACCGCAGAACCTTAAAATACCTATTTTCAATCAATTTCAGAATGCTAATCACACGGGAGATACGAATTGTGAAATTGCTCAAGTTTTAAAGTAACACAGAGTTAAACAATCAAAATTATATTATTATTCATATAAATGAAATTGAGCAATAGAAATGATTATATAGCTCATTCATTATAAGTTGTACAAATTGCAATTCTTTCATGTTATGTATGCGTTGATATCAGCTTTATATAGATAGCTCTTTTAGGCTGATGCCGTAAAGCCTCGAAAAATGATCTTTTGTCACTTATTTTTGTTCGCTCGCCTGACATGCACATCTAATAATGTCAGTGCGTTTGCATACGCCATTTTATTTGTTATGACAGTTGCTCCATTTCATGTTGGAGCAACTGTCATCTTTAATATGCTTTTTTGCCGCGACTGTCTTGGCGGCGCTAGATGTCAGAGTGCTCCGTCAGTTGGCAACTCGCCGCCATACCGGTTAGACGAAAAAGCAAGTCTTTATTAAAAAATAAACTCGTATTGAGAACCAAAAACATGTTCTTTTGCTTGGTAATCTGCTCCTGCATCCTTTCCTTCACGCAGCCACGACAAACCCGCTACTTGTCATTCATTTTAAAGACGGGGGATGTCAGCGTGAATAATGTAATTTTATTAACTTACAAATACAATTTTCTGCTGTGTAGGTAAAATTTACAAGCGAAATGAATTGGCTAGTTCTGTACACGTAATATTTCAGTTTTTTAATTCTTTTATGCAGTAAAAAGTTAAGTTTCAAAGCTAATGCTCTAGTAAATTATTTTTTAATTAAAATTTTATTTGGTTATCTTTAACTAGATAGAAATTAAGCTAATTTCCGCTGACTTTTTGCATTACGATAAATGAGTATAGTCGATAATGTTTTCAATTATTCTGACCGTGGAAGTTGTTACGACGTTTCTTACACATTGTGTAAAATATTTATAAGTGTAGAGAGGAATGGGCGATATTAATATAAAATATTTTTAACTCGGAGATTGAAATATTACTTATATATATTACAATAAAACTGGCTACAATAAAACTCAAAAAACCTTCTGTTTAAATTCTTACCTTTATTCCATTATATAGGAGTGCTATCAGATAAGTACACTTAGGCCTCGTATAACACGGTTATATGGTTCCACAAAAATATTGTTTAATACAAATCTGCGTTATGCAAGGTTTGCAGTTCATACAATATTATGGGATTCGTTCCAAAAAAAAAAAATAACGAAGATAATTTATATAAATATATACTTTATTTTTTTAAATAAACAAATATATATTTACATATTCATGAAAAAAAACTTTAATAACATAATATGGCATTCATTCTTCATCTCTATCACTTATAATTATATTTGTTTTACTCTTTTTCAAAATCGATTATGCGTTTTCATCATCGGAGGACTCTGGATTTCTTGTGGTTTTAGCCTTCAAAAATTCAGTAATAAGCGATTGTCTGCTTTTAGCGTATAAATCCTTTCGTATTTCTTTATAAGGTTCCAAAATTTGTTCCAATTCCCTCTTCAATTTCGAACTTCTTTCCATTATAGGATTCTTTTCAATAAAAAAGTTTTCTAATTATATAGCCAATTCCAAACTGTCATTTATAGTTTTTAATGTGAAACATGTAGCTGCTTCGCTGCAAATGCTTTCTGAGTCGTTAATTGTGATGGGTTCATCTAACGTTTGGATTAATTCTTGTTCGTTCAACGTACGATTCTCCAATATTTCTTGGATGTCATGAATATCCATGCCATTAAAACCTTCTCCACCAAACCACGACAAATTTTTATTGTCCTCATCTTCTATTGGTGGTAAAACATTTTCTCCAGACACTACTTCTGGCCGTAGTTTTTTCCAGCAAGAATTTAAAGTGGTTTGTTTTATTTCTTTAGCGGATGCAGAAACAATATTGACACAATTTCAAATAGTTTTTTTTTCCAAGCTTGTGGAAGTGTTAAATTTTCACCTTGATCAATGTCTTCTAATATTTTTTCAAATGTTTGACGAATGTAATAGGGTTTTAATGTTGACATTATACCTTTACCTGAGGGCCGGTTGGTGGTAAAAATAATATTTCCACATTAGGATATTTTAAACCGAGCGGATGTCCTGGTGCATTGTCTAATATCGATAATATTTTTAAATCAAGATTCTTATTTTTCATTTTTTTTTGAAACCGTGTTATATAGAGCGAGTTGTATAAAAATTATGCCACAATTTATACAACCGTGTTATACGAAGCCGTGTTATATAAGTGTACTTAGCCTCACCGCCCAATGGCGCCACTATTAATTTATTATTATCATATGAATTCAGGTAAAAAATACACATCATTATTTAAAATAATTTTAATTTCTTATATAAAATCAGCCAACTTTTTAAAAATAAAGTTTTTCTTGTATTTAACAATTTTATTAAATTATCTACTTCCTAATGCTAATGTTTTATATTGTAAGGGTGGTATACACTTAGAGCTGCCATGTAAAATTAAATTTTACTAATTTGAGATTCACAAAATATTCAGGCACATGGATTATATAAAATATTTAAGTAATTATACGCTCATAATATCAAGATTTTAATTAAAGACATAAAACACTTGATATTTACATGATACTACAGGGCTACTGACACGAGTGATACAAATTGCAAAATTTCTGAACATTTATATAAGGACTGAGTTATAATAATAATTTTATTTATTCAGCCACCGGAGCCATAAAAATTAGAATTTTACATAGACATACAAAAAAGAAAATACAAGTTAATAAAGTTTTACAATTATAAAGTTTTAATTTTCAATTATTTTTTTCCAACTACTGACTCAGTGAGTGGAGCACCGGATCACCGCTGGATTGCTACGTGATGGCGCATCCAGTGCCCCACCAACCAGGAGTTCCACCTATCACAGAGAAGCGCAACGCTTCGTTATTATGGCATGGAAGCCATCCACTCGCGCCTCCGTCAACATGCCTGAGGCACTGCAGTATCGCGGCAGGCCCAACAACATTCGGAAGGCGTTGTTATACTGGACCCGGAGTGCACTGTAGACCTTCTGAGTATAGTCAGCCCACAGGCCGCTGTAGAAAGATTGACAGAAGGCTTTAAAAAGTGTCAGCTGAACGTTTTTAGTACATTGCATGGAACCGACAGCGCCCTCCACTCCCTCTCAATATCAGCACCATCACTAAGATCCTCTGTAACCCAGTGGTCCAGATACTTATGGCGTTCCACAGAGAGTAATCGTTGAAGGCACGGTAGCAGAATGCATTTGTATAACACAAACATCACTTAGCTCTATCTCATTTCAATCTCACCGTTGTCATGACAATGACCATTACTTCAAAACATTGAAATGCTACTTATATAAATGAGATGGACTTATAAAGATGATAATGTTTGTAAAACATAGTCCTTCCTCGCTTGTGTACAAAGAAAGCCTTCTTTAAAAATAATTCCAAATTTAAATTTAAGAATACACACTTTTCATTTTATAACATTTCTGTTGTTGTGCGAATGTTTTTTTTTCAATTCAATTAAATTTATAATTTTTTCCTGTAGTAAGTAATAATAAGTAAATAAAATAAGTTTTTGAGGTTATTCCCTGGTTTTCTTGAAAAATTACATATTTATAATAAACATTTATTTATTCACCTTGTTTTATCATGTAAGATATGGCCGCTGTTTAGTAGACTGCAGTTTTGACAAACTCGAAGCCTTCCTCAATCCATCAAATCGAGGAAGGCTACGAGTTAGTCAAAACTGCAGTCTCCTAGACAGAGGCCATATCTTACGTGATCCATGTAAAACAAGGTAAATAAATAGTTATTTAATACTTATAATGGATCTTAAAGTGAATGCTGAAAACATTGAAAAAACTTATTTTTACATCAATTTGAAATCAACACTTGAAAATGACTTTACGTCAAAATAAGATATAACATTAAGGTTATCAACTGACAAAACTTGGTGAAACTGCATAATTATAATGACAAATTAATTTTAATTAAAAAAATAATAAATCAAATATATTTAGTTTTGATTCACAATTTATTTTAAATGATCGGCCTCCCTGGAGACCATCTTCAATAATTAAGAATAAATTGTGAATAAAAATGAAATATTTTTAATTTATTGAATTTTAATTAAAATCAATTTAAATTATAAAGTAAGATTCCTCAATAAAATAGCGGAAAGTTATTTTTCATATTTTTTATAGTGTTGGTTGGTACTTGTGCCTGGATTAGTCAAGTATAAACATTCATAATATTTATATACATTATAACTATATATATAAAAGCGCTAATCTAATCAGTTCAAATGCTCCTTATTCAACAAGAAACCATAACAGACAATAGAAACTTTGAAATCTTAAAGGGTTATAAAAATTTAATAAAAACACAAAAAACAAATCAATATCCTTTTTTTAAGTCATAGTTTTTCAAATATATCAAATTACTATTTAATTTAATTCAATAATTATTGTGAAGACAAACACACAAAATCTTTTACTTAAAAATAATATTTCTGGTCTAAATTTTAGGAACAATATTATAAGTTGAAATAAATTATTAAAAGATCCATTAACCCTAAGTAATTAATAAAATCAATAATTGGAATGAGAACTCATAGTTACTGTGAATACATTTATAAGGTATTTTATAAGCCCTATTATATTTTACTTATAAAATTACGTGATTGATATTTTAAAATTACTTCTATGGAAAAATGATAAGTGGTTCAGATAAAATTATGAAATTCTTTTGCAATCATTGTACAGTGGCACCTCGACATACGAGCTTAATTTGTTCCGCAACCTTGCTCGTATTTCAAAGCAAAATATACAAAACTCACAAAATGCAAGCACAACTTATGAAAGATGCTTCGACAGCGAGAGCACACGGATAACTGATTCTCTGACCGTGGCCGGGGGATTCACGAGGGAATGCTTGACGCGCGGTTCATGTGCCCAACCCACTAGGCTTTGCTTGTATCTCACATTTTGCTCGTATTTCAAAGCAAATAATCGCTGGCTCGACGACTCGTATCTTAAAAAACTCGTATGTCAAGGTACCACTGTATATTTAAAAAAAAAGGTTTACATTAAATAAAAATGATTGAGCATGAATTCAGGAATCTTATAATAAAACTTATAATTGCTGATGAAATCCAAATTAATAATAAAAATATAATTACAAATGAAAAATATAACTAAATTCGTGGACAATGTCAATTCCACAGATTCGACATGAAAAATCTAAATTTCCTACTTATGTCTACATTTTCTGGTTTGTTAAAACCAAGTTTAGGTATTTATCTATATTTGTGTCAAATAAGTCTGTCGTTGCAAGTTGGAGGACAACCTTGAGCGGTGTTGAATGCTTCGGAAGGGAGAATCACTGTTGTGCGATTGTGAAGATCTACAGACTGTCACACACCTAAGATCTTGCCCCAAGTGCCCAACTAGCTGCACATCAAGGCCTAGTACCGGGCATCACACGGGTCATCCACGTTGCACAAATATTGGACAGAAGCAATTTGACGTCGCTAACACGAAAAAAGAAGAAGATTTTATTTATTAACATCCCTTGACTTTTATGAATTTTCATCAACCTATAACCGTCTACTGAATCACTTGATTTCATTCAGATTATTTATTGTTTGGTAAAATAATAAAATATCCGTAAGATACTAAGTAATATGCATGTAAACAAATTTACTGTATTGCATTTAAAGTGTTTCCCTGCGCCCTGTACCAGATCTGGATATTTTAATCACGTAAAGAATATATATTTATATATATCCAGTGTAAGTACTGTCATGATGGCATATATTTTGTACTGTTTATAACAAATGTTCTGAAATTATACATTCTACATACAGACTCATTCAACGTTATGCACATTACAAAATTTAGCCTGCATTGCATCCAGAGTCTTGCCCTGTATCCTGGCAGCAGATCTGTGCCTCTTGATCTCCACTACGAGCCACGCCACCAGAGTGAGGAGGGCCAGGGTGACGTAGTAGCCGCCCCACACCTTGTACTGGCCCCGGAGCGTCAGGCCGAAGCCGTTCTCGGAGATGAAGGCGAAGGTGAGCAAAGCTTGCAGGGCCAGGCCAAGGAGGGTGTTGATACCGAAGATGAGGCCGAAGCAGCTGTCGTAGACCAGCTTACGGGCTATCTCGGAGCTGTAATTAAAAAAATTGTAATTGTAAAATATGTATATTTAGAAGATTAAAAACAAGTTGAACAGTTAAATATATAACATTAAACTAATGATAAAGCAGCATTGTTGTCAATATATATTGATGCAAGAAATTACGTAACATTGGCATCGAAATTATTATCCACCGGGAACGAATAGCCCTGAAAACAGTCAACGTAGTATTGAAAAAAATGGACGTCCCTTAACAGACTTCGAACCGGAGTATGCAAGACGAGGACCCAAATGAAAGCCTGGCAGTTTTACAGCGGACCGACTGAATGTGACTGCGACGTGGAGCAGACCCTGCCACACCTTCTGGAGTGTGCGCTGTGTCCGCCCAGGAGGACCTGATGATGGCCAGGAGTAACGCCATCGACGTCGTCCACTTCTGGGCAGACAGAATCTGACCCTCTTGTTTCCGACATGATTATATATATTGAAAATAGATTCAAATTTGGAACAAAAATGGAATTTTGTTTTTTGAATACCTTCGTTTTTTTTCATTTGTGTTCAATTGTTTCCCAACGCATTCTTCAGATATTTTTAGTGTAAGGTTTGTGTGGCTGCACCAAATGGATCTTGAGATACGGTGTACTGTGGTTTTTAGCAGATGCAAATTTGATGCTCTTTTTTGCCCATGAACAGCCGGGGATTTTATTTTTCTGTCCTTGACATTCATCTGGGGCCTGGACGTGGCTCGTTAACTATAATTCCTAATCCAACACAAACTTTTATTCAGTGCTTTTTCTTAAATGACCAATATTGTAATGAGAACATAACGTTCAATGTTCCCTCCCGGTTCACTAGAGGCAGTGACCTATTACACGTAAGGACATCCAAAACCATATGTAGACTAGTCAACTCTTCTAGTTACTTGGACTTTTTCGGGCAGGACCTTCTGGCATTTCGCAGATCCTTCTACTGATGTGCGTGATGTCTGTTTTATTTACTCATGTTTATGTTTTGTCCAAATGTATTGTCTTCCGCATCCTGGATGCGGAAGGCGGAGGATCGAAGAGGATGGAGACTCATGCGGGAGGCCTACGTTCAACAGTGGACGGACACAGGCTGATGATGATGATGATTGCCTTAGCTTATATATTTATTCTGTATTACCGTCTTCTTTTATTTGTATTTCTAATTTAAAACCGTATGTATTGGCCTACGCCGTTAATAAAATAAAATAATAAAATAATCTTCAGCAAGCTGTTATTCACTATACAAATCGTTACCTTAAAAATGCGCTTCACTGCAAAAGCGCGCTGCGCTTCAGTCAACTGCAACATTGTGACTGACCAATCCACACAAATGATACGCTAAACTGTAACCTCTCCGGTTCCCCCCATGTTGAAAAAATATTTGACTTATTACAATTCTTAACAAAGCAATAACAGAATCAAGTTCTTGTGCTTTCTTGAGTGTTGCATAAAAATACAGTAAAATGATTGAAATTGGTCAGTACCTGGCTACGGTCAGTATGTAGTGATAGAACACGCTGAGCACTATGTATCCTAGATAGCAGAGCCACAGGCGGATGGTGAGGGCGATGGCGAGGACGGCGGCGGCCTGCACGGCCGTGACACTGGCCGCGATGAGCAGCAGAGCTCGCTGGCGGCCGCTGCCTTCACCGCCGCACCAGCGCAGGCCGCGGCCGGCCACTAGGGCGGCCACCGCGCTGATCACGGTGATGACAGCTTCCAGTAATCCATTGTAAATGTTCTGCAAGCAAAAATGATTCAAATAAAAAACAAGTCATTACAACTCGTCCAAATTCTGTCACATTACTCCGATACAACACCGACTGCATTGGTTGAGAGTTCCGGCTAGAATGCAGTACAAGCTCTGCCTTGCAGCTTATAAGGCACTCCACAGAACTGGACTGAGCTATTTGACATTGCTTAGTAAGCCATCTTGTATAAGTGCGCGCGGAGAGACACTAAGATCAGCCAGAGCAAATAAAGGCATTTTGCAGCTGAAGAAAGATAGTCTAAGCACAGTTTTTTGACACCAATGGTCTGAAACTCACAAATGGAAGCATCCTTTAAAGGCAGAATCATTTTTTTTTGCTTAGAGGGAAAACATCTCTTTTCAAATGACCATTTGATCATAAAAAATCACTACAAAAATCTGATATGATAATAATGATAAGCAAATTCAATTACAAATTTTTTTGCAAGCAATAAAAAATATATATACAATATATATTTTATGTATGTGACGTAAAGCCATTCATAGCCTAAATAACTTCTTAGGTTTTCACGGCCAGATTTGATATTGTGGCTTTTGGGCTTAGCCGTGTGTGGCGAACTTCCTTCAACCACCATTGCAGGGGTCTCCTTCAGGATTTATGAATTCACAACCTTTTTACCACAACTATTTTTGGTGCATTTATCAAACGATTTTTAGACAATTGTTATATATTTTCCAGTAAACAAATATATCAACTAAACATTATGGCGTTTAGCTACTCGACTCGAACAGACTGGAACCACAGGAGACCTTGCAGGGCGTGACCGCCACAGAACTGGTCATTCGGCTGAGAATATTGAGGCTGCGGCTGCTTACGACACTGAGAACAAAGAAACACAAAGCAGACGGCGGGCCACGCAATTAAGCATCACCAGACGGACCCTAGAGCGTATTTTAGTGAAAGACTTATTCATATTCCCGTACAAAAATGCAAGCAGTGCATCAGTTAATGCCAACTGACCGCCTGTCGCATTGATAATTCATTTTTGCACCACTCTGTACATAAACAAATATGTAATTATTTATATTGGAGATTCAAGAGTTCTTCTTGTGGAATTAGCGGATTGGTTTGCGGCAACAGAATGGACATTGCATCTCGAGCCCTCCAACATCCTCTCGGTCCTCCGCAACCCTCTTCAGCTCAGCATAAGGTTACAACTCATGTCCTCGCAGGAACACTCGCTGTCCAAATAGCCTACCCCGATCTAGGGGGTGAGTCAGGTTAGGTTCTCTTTATTGATTAATTACAAACCCCTCTCTCATGGTCGATGTCTTTCCACAGGATCTGGATGTAAGACTGCACCATCAGGTAGCCCGCCGTGGTGGCCGCGTACCACAGTGACCACGCCAGTACCGGCGCTCGGCTGTAGGCGGAGCGGCCGTGTTCCCACAGGAGAGCAAGACCGCGAATCTAATAAAAAAAACAACAATAATTGAATATATTATACGATACCTTTGAAGACATTGGACTGCTCAGTTGAACTTTACTCCACTAAGTTTCAACAATAGTAACATTTACAGAAATGTCACTTCAACTACTTAATTCCATGAGAAAAATTGGCAAACTTTAGTATATGGCTCAGGCCCCTGACAATCAACGATCACCGGTCCGTTGAAGACTGAGCCGAACTGACGGCGCGCTTAGAAACACCACAGCACCCTTCTATCACCTTTGGTATCGGCCTTATCGACAATCAACGATCTTCTGTTCAAAACAACCAAATTGGCGACACACGCCCTTCATCACCTGTCCGACGAGCGAACACATAAATGTCCGAAGCGAACAAAAATGAAAGATTGTAAATGGAGGTTTTCGGCACCAGCCTGCAAGGGCTATATCAAGCTAATATCAAATCAAATATATCTGACATGGAAGTGTGATGACCGCTGCTTTACTTAATCATCATCATCAGCCTGTATCCATCCACTGTTGATCCTCCGCTTTAAGCCTCCCGCATTAGTCGACAGTCCATCCATCCTAATTCCGATCCTCCGGTAAAAGGCGGTCACTCCCGCTATTCTTCTTATGTCGTCAGTCCGTCTTGCAGGGGTCGGCCAATGCTATGGAGAGATCTCCATTCCTATCGGTCCTCCGCAAAGCTAGAATCCGAAACGAAAAATATGCAGAAGAACTCAAGTAGTGGAGACTACACAACGAATAGGCACAACTCAAGTGGCATCGTGGGCAGGACATATCTGTCAAAGAGACGACGGTCGATGTGGAAGAAAAGAATTCTTCTATTGAATGGCGCCCAGATAACCAAGACCTCAAGGCTCCAAAAACGCCTTAAATTAATTATAATGGATGATATTTCTTACAGTTCAGAGGAGAAGATTGTTCTTCTCAGTTTTACCTGGTGAGTCGGTTTATCAGAAGCTGGAGGTCTGGGATCAATGAAGGCCGGCAGCCGGGCCTCGCGATGGAAGTAAATGCTGCGATCAACGCTGGGCAACATCAGCGCCCAAATACAACATAGGATCTGACCTAAAACACAAAGGAGAATGTCATTCAAATCATTACTTTGTTAAAAAGCATCATCGTACCATAACTTCTTAGGTTTTCACGGCCAGATTTGATATTGTGGCTTTTGGGTTTAGCCGTGTGTGGCGAATTTATTTTATTTGGTGTCAGATTATTTTCCAACTCACAACTAAATAAATCATCAATCTTGAAGAAGACCCCTGCAATAGCAGTCGAAATATTGGTTAAAAGAAATTTATAATAAAATAAACCCAAAAGCCACAATATCATCAAACCATATCCGCCCTGGAGTATATGGCATTCACGAACTGTCGCCATAAAGCTCTGTCAGCCGCCATAGTCTTCGCCTCATCATCCCATACCAGCTCCGCCTCCCGCAACTCCACTGAATAAATTCTGTGTATAGTTCTCTTCAGGACGACGCGAGCCTGGGGCTTGAAGAAAATGATGCTTTTCTGCAGCATTCGCAGAACGTGTCCCAACCAGGTCCACCCCCAACTCTGTTAAAAAGCAGTAACTTAAAAAAAAATGTATAATGGAGTAGTGTTGTCTATACAGCGACTGTATCATCCCCATTCATATTTACGGTAGTGAATCTTGGCATCTCTCATAAAAGTACTTTAAAATACTCATAATATCTAATACCATAAATAAGTCAATTACATAAATAATGTATCATAATAAAGTTCAAAAGCGTAAGCAGAACAAATGCATGTAAAAATAGTTAATGAATGGGAAATTTGTAATGTGTAATAAACACATGATATTCCTGTTTTACTGTCTTCAAGCAAACAGATTGTACATTAACCAATGAAATATGCCGGTGGATATAGCTCAATGGTCAAAGCGTTTGCTTTGCAAGCCAAAGGCCGTGGATTCGATCCCCGAAGGAGTTTATTTTTTAATTTATTTTTTAAATTGATTTCTGAGCTCTAAAATACCCCCGGTTGGTGTTAATAAAAAATAATAATTGTTTAAATAAA
Organism: Glossosoma conforme; assembly: GCA_022606575.1. Classification (NCBI taxonomy): domain Eukaryota; kingdom Metazoa; phylum Arthropoda; class Insecta; order Trichoptera; family Glossosomatidae; genus Glossosoma; species Glossosoma conforme. Next base: position 1,301,733 of record JAGTXR010000047.1, read on the forward strand.
AGTTTCGCGAGTTGACGGTCGTCTTTATCTCAAATGACTGATTGTTCTTCGACTCGTCGGCAGATTAAACTAATTGTCTGTTTTGGATACAGAGCACAGACACGGAGTTGATGATGCATTCAATGTAGACGGGCAAAGGCTGGTGTGGCGGGGCAATGTGAGGCATGAGCGTTGCTGTTGGAACGAAAGAGGCATGCAAGACAGGGGTGTTGAGGTGTAGAGCCAGGAGCAGGTTGCGGTCCGAGAACACTTTCACACAAAAAATCTATTAATTAATTTTTTTTAATTTTTATTAGAATATTATTTTATTATTTCAATATTCCAATCCACTTTTATAGATCATTGACTATATTACAATATTATTATTACTTAAATATACATATACTAAACATAAAATTCTTTTTTCGCCATAGTATACTATGGCGACATCTATCGTACGATAATAACAATGATATAAATACTAGTTTCATCGCAAGTTAGTCTGGGCATAGCAATGGCGCGATTCGCCGAGCGGTATGAATACCTGGGCATAGTTGGTTTCCAAGGTCCGCGATTCGCATCCCGCTTCTGCCGTTATTTTTGTGCTTGGATTGACGCGTTGAAAAAAGATGTTTATCTATTATTTATTAATCAAAATGATATCCGTTGTTTTAACTTATATCACAAATATTGATGATACGCTCTATTTCAATTTCATTAAATTTAAACTGTGTTGACTCGACAACGAACTGCAAAACTTTATAATGCTACCCATATAAATAAAATGGAGCTATGGATGCCGGCAGGTATAGCTTAATGGTCAATGCGTTTGCTTTGAAAGCCAAAGGTCGTGGGTTTGATCCCTGACGGAGATTTAAAAACTAAAAATAATCGATTTCTGAGCTCTAAAATTACCCCCGTTTGGTGCGAATTTGATCCTAACCCGTAAAATGGCAGTCATAGCCTATTAATTATAATTGGTGGTAGACGAAAGTTGTCCCGTGAAGACCACCCATTCAAAGTAAATTCCTGTAATAATGAGGATGATACGAGAATCTCGGGGTGTATTGTATGATGTTGGCGGATCAACACTGTACAAGCAGCGTTTAGCCATATGCAGCATGGTAAGCGTCATTGAATTCCACAGATGAGATTTCAGAATTACTATCACAATTTCTTTCGGTATTCTCCTGTATGTGTTTACATAAAAAAAAAAAATATTATTAATAACAGTACATGGAATTGTATTTTAATTAATATTTCACTTAAAATTATAATATCCAAGAAATATTACATAAATGGGAAATTCGTATGATGCAATAAATAACACAATTTATGTATTCATTACTCCCTGATTTTCTAGAAAACCAGTACTGATTATTTTTTAAATATTTATTCATTTACCTTTGAATAAATATAATCTGAAAATTTTTTACGAAGTATGTAATAATTGTTATTAAGAGTGGCATAAAAATGGAATTATTTTCGATTATCAGCATATTTTTCATAACAGCATTTCTCATAGAATGATTTATTGTTTTCAATCAATGGGAATCCCACAATAATGTTTACATTGGATAATATTATGATAAAGGTAATTATGCATTCGATTAATTATAAGAGTGAGATTAAATTATAAATAATTAGGTATTTCTTAGAATTGACTCTTTCTTCGTAGTATCAATCCGGTGGATTGGTTTCAACAATCTCCATTCCTCTCGGTCCTCCGCAACCCTTTTCGAAATACAATTCATGTCCTCGAATACTTGCTGTAAATACTTCCGTCTTGGGCGCCCTCTACAGTTTCTACCTCAACCATCCCCTCCACAATATTGTGAAGGAACCATCGTGGCGCATGATGTGACCAATCCATCGGGCTCGCCTCTCTGAGATGGTTCTTATTAGGTGCCTATCTTCCTTGATTATCCTGAGAACCTCATTGTTCGTGACGTGGTCTCTCCAGGAAATTCCGAGAATTCTTCTGTACGACCACATCTCAAAGGCCTCTAGTCTTTTTTATCACTTTCAGATAAGCACCATGTCTCACAGTCGTACATTAAGATGCTCCAAACAAGTGTTTTGGCAAGTTGCTTGCGGAGCCCTAAAGTAATATTCTTTGACTCAAGAATTTTGGCTTTTTTATTGAAAGCTAGCCTTGCTTGATGTATTCGACTGTTGACTTCTCTTTTTGTTCTGCCATCCCAGGTGATTGTACTTCCAAGGTATACAAATTCTTTTGCATCTTTTAGGGGCACTCCTAGCATTGATATGTTAATTTTCTGCTGCTCATTGCGGCTTACTCTCATAACTTTGGTTTTTGTGCTGTTTATCTTCATATCCTAGTTGGGATTAAATATGTTTTCCATGGATGTCAGCGCTTCAGTGAGTTCATCTTCAGTTTCAGCAATCAGAGCAATGTCGTCAGCAAACCTTATCATATCAATCTTTTGGCCATGTATTTTAACCCCCTCTCTAACTGATCTGACTCTAAGAAGAACAATTCGTTTGATAAACAATGACATTCTTACGTCTGACCTGCAATCAATGGAACACAGGCGTATGATTGTTCTCTTAGTCTTTTCTACCGTTATTACGACGGTCGCTGCTCTTCGAAACTTAAAGACCTAATTCCTCCTGCACCCACCCACAACCGACAAACTCGTCTTACACTTGACGAACATCCATACACGGTTAATGTGTGTCGTCCAAGAACTAGCAGTTTCCAAAGTTCCTTCCTTAATGCCACCAATAAACTTGAAACTAAAAATAAACTGAGCTCAGTTATCTCTTAGCAAGAGAAGGATTGAGAAAGGCTACGAGTTAGTCGAAACTGCAGTCTCCTAATAGAGAACTTTTGTTACGTGACCCATGTGAAAACAAGGTAAATAAATAAATATTTATAAATCTTCTGTAACTTTTCACCGTTTAAAATGTTTAAATTTTAAGCTAACTTACCCACATTAAAATTCCCGTGACATTATACTGTGGTCTTATTTCTTTTCTTTCTCGTTTGGAATGTAAGGAGAATTCCAGTGATCCCTTTCCAACACGCATAACAATTCTTTCACAGCAATCCACTGCTCACAACACTTCAACGACAATCCCACGTTTAAACAAATCTTTAAAAGATTATCAAATAAAATAACAAGATTTCGATATTGTATCCTTTAACCGAAACGGCAAGGATCTCCAAAAACCTCATATATTTAAATAGACAATAAACACTTTTCATTTGTTTTATTGCCCAAAATAGATCAGTGTATATACAGTCGATGCCGCTCAATTGGGAAACATCGGTACTTGGGTATTTTGTCCCAATTAAGCGAATTTCAAATTATTTTAAAATTAATTTATTTGGTTTTGGCAACTAAGGCCATTAACCAGTAATACACACATAAAATTAAACAATGCATATTTTTTTTCGATGTATTTTTTTTATAAACTCTTGGAATCTGTAAATTACATATAGGTAATATATATTTTTGAACTAATCTCTCTGGCTGTTGTGGAACTTGCTAATAAATTTTCATCAATGGATTCTAATATGTAATTACCCAATTTTCCACGATACAAAGTCTTAAATGTTTAATTACTCCCATGTCCATTGGTTGCACTAATGATGTGGTTATTAGGAGGAAGATACATCATATCAAATTCTTTGTACATATTTTTTCTTGAGAATATGTGTAACGTAATATGTGCTGTGATCTTAAATTTACTGTCCCAATTAAGCGGAATGTTGTCCCAATTAAACATATAAATTTACTATTGGTTTCTAGGTTTGGTTTCTGTTCTTTGAGATTTGTCCCAATTAAGCGGAATCGACTGTATTTTATAATAAAATAAAATATATTACTCACATGCGAAGGTAATGTAGTTGAGCTGTCTGATGTCCATGACGTGGAAGGATGTGAGCGCCTGGCCGAGACTGCCGGCCACAAACTTTCCGGCAAGGGCGGCTGCTCGACTCCATCCCGCCACTCTCTCGTATCTGTCCTTATCCACCTGAGAACACAATAAAATAATTCAAATTTAATGATGATTTCATCGAGAGGAACTCAAGTAGTGAAAGTTACCCAACGAATAAGCACATATATAATAATAGATTATTCAGTATGCATCAGCATCTCAAAAGAAATCGACAGGCGTATACAACTGGGATGGGCAGCATTTGGAAAACTAAAGTACAGTTTTAAAGCGAAAATTCCGCACTAAGGCGCTTAACCAGTGCATCCTTCCTGTATTAACTTATGCCGCAGATACTGGAATCTGACAGCAAGTCTTACCAATAGAATAAAGGTCACCCAGCGTGCTATGGAGAGATCCATGGTCGGAGTGTCGTTAAAAGATAGAATCCGAAACGAGGAAATACGAAGAAGAACTCAAGTAGTGGAGGCTACACAACGAATAGGCACACTCAAGTGGCGATGGGCAGGACATATCTGTCAAAGAGACGACGGTCGATGGGAGAAGAAGGTGTTGGAGTGGGGCCCAAGAACTGGCAATCGAAGCGTTGACCGACCCCCTGCAAGATGGACTGACGACGTAACCTGGATGTGGAAGGCAGAGGAACGAAGATAATGAAAACTCAAACTGTAGGCGTGCGTTCAACAGTGAACGGACATAGGCTGATGATGATGATATCATTAACTATAATATCGACAGACATTTACAACTGGAATGGGAAATATCTGAAAAACTTAGTACATTTTTATATCAAAAACTCTGCAATGTCTTAGAAACTAAGGCATTTAACCAACAAAATCTTGCATCTCGATCTCCACTCTTCTCGATCCTCTGCAACCCTCTTTAGCTCAGCATAAGAGCAGCTACAACTCATGTCCTCGAACACTTGCTACAAATACTTCCATCTAGAGCGCCCTCTGGATTAATGAAACTAAGATTTACATTTGAAAAATAGAAAATACATTTTCATTCAATATTAAAAGGCGCGACATATCCATGGAAATACTCACACCTAGTAAGAACCATCTCAGAGAGGCGAGCCCGATGGATTGGTTACATGATGTTACATCATGCGCCACGATGGTCTTATTCACGACATTGTGGAAGGGATGGTTAAGGCATTTAACCAATGCAAAATCCCAGTATTGACTTATTGCGCAGAGACGTGGAATCTAACAGCAGGTCTTACCCATAAAATAAAGGTCACCCAACGTGCCAAGGAGAGATCCATACTCATATATCGTGCCATAGAACGGAGGATCGTAGAGGATGTAGGCCTAATTGGTATGCTTTATATTCACTTTATCGGTATAACATGTTTGTTTATGATTCGAATTCTAGAACAAGAATTGTTATCACAACAATTTTTTACATAATTTTTTTTTTCTAAAAGCACATAACTCCTTCCCCGAATTCAAACAAAAACAAAACATTACCATAGAATATTTCTTCTGCAATGGAACATTTTCGAACATTCAAGAAATGACCAAATTACCCACTTTTTATGTATATATATATAATCGTGTTGGAAAAAACAGGGTCAGATCCTGTCTGCCCAGAAGTGGGCGATGTCGATGGCGTTACTCTCGGCCATCATCAGGTCTTTCTGGGTGCAGCTACTCGGACACAGCGCACACTCCAGGTGTGACCTGTCCTATGATCCTGTCTGCTCCACGCCGCAGTCAAATTCAGTACGTCCGCTGTAAAACTGCCAGGCTTTCATTTGGGAAACAACAAAACACTTTTTATATACCATAGTACTATGCTAAAATATTGTTTCTCATGTAATCTCCGAAGTTAAGGAATATTGGGCACTTTTAGTTCTTGGATGGTCGACCGCTTGGTAGCACCGCGGTGTTGGTTGAACCGCCTCTTAGGAAAAAATGGTGCAAGCCTCAGCAGTGGATGCCTAATACACTAATAACGAACAACCAAAACACCTCAGGTAATACATTTGTTTTCTCTCAAACGAGATAAAGCCTGCTAGTACTCCCCATCTTTAGATGACTTGGCAGCTGAAAAAATTGTGTGGATTACTTTTTAATGTCTATTTGCTCCAGCTAGGGCAGAGATGTAGAAGATTTGAAGAATTTCGGAATGTTCAAATTCAAATTCGGCAAAACATATTTTTAAAATGATTTGTTGCCTGAAATCATTTTTACTAAAGTTATAATAAATCTTTTGATAAGGACATATTTCTAGTAGATTATTAAAACAAATGCAGTAAGCCTGAATTAAATTTTAAGGGTACTGGTTTATAAAATAATGTTAAACTGCAATACATAGTGTGAACAATCTTCATATCTACTAACACAACTTGACACCTTCAAGTGCAATTGATAGATAACCCCAATGATTAAATATAAACAATATTCAATGTAATAAATATATTGTATGTTTAAAATGAATTAGATGAAATTATTTACCTAATAATAATAATAAAATTGATTTATTTAGCCACTAGTGTCTATCAAAATTTTACACACAATAATTCCAAGCAAATACAGAAAATATCAAAATTTGAATTAAACAGAATAGAAAGAAACTATAAATGTAAATATAAATCGGCATGCACACATACACCATATTATTATTATTGTACTATTCAGTGAGTGGAGCACTGGATCCCCTCTGGATGGCCACGTGAAGGCGCATCCAGCGCCCACAGAGAAGCGCATTGCTTCCTTATTATGGTATGGAAGCCATCCACTCGCGCCTCCGTCAACATGCCTGAGGCGCTGCAGTATCGTGGCTGAATGAACTGACGACATCAGAAGAACAGCAGGAGTCGCCTAGATGCAGAGGGCGGAGGATCGAAGAGGATGGAGACTCATGCGAGAGTTCAACAGTAGACGGACACAGGCTGATGATGATTTATTTAATTACTCAATTAAATTATTTTTATCAAATCAAAGAGATGTGACTACCAGTAGAGGTTTGGTACCTTCTTTGGTCAGCTCATTTTACAGGGAATCACTGTGAATGATCAGTGTTTACAGGAAGACTTTCGTTTACTATCAATTTAATTAAGGTGCTTATTAACTAGTATTTTTAGTTGAGCCGCCCCTTATGACCAAATAATCTAAGCCTCAGAAGCGTCGGGCTTATCAACCGATTTCCTTAAAAAAAAAGTGATTTACAAATCACACAAAAATATGCCTCGGATACTACGGCTTCCGGATACTTTCTTCAAGTATTCATATTTCTGCCCTGGAAGTTGTCAGGAACCATGTATGTTCCCAAGTGGACCTTCAGGTGCAGATATGTCCTAGAACGAGAAATGGACAGTAGCAGCTGACAAAACTAAGTGGCGACCATAGCCGGCGGTCATTGCTCAATGGTCGAAGCGTTTGCTTTGCAAGCCAATGATCGTGGGTTCGATCCCCGATAGAGATTAAAAAAAAAAGGATTTGTAATCGATTTCAGTGCTCTAAAATACCCCCGGTTGTTGTGAATTTGATCCATCACCCGTAAAATGTCAGTCAAAACCAATTAATTAAAATTGGTGGTACACGAAAGTCGTCCCGTGAAGACCACCCATTCATAGTAAATTCCTGTAATAATAAAGGATGATGCGTGAATCTCGGGCTGTAGTCTATGACGTTGGCGGATCAACACTCCACATGCATCGTTTAGCCATATACACCATGGTAAACGTCATAGAATTCCACAGATGAGACTTCTGAATTACTATCACCATCTGCCGCTATTCTCCTGTATGTGTTTACATAAAAAAAAATTGTGGTGATCATAAGTTCGGTATATGGAACGGATATGGAAAAAAAAATATATTTTAAATATTCAGGCTGTCGTGTTGATAACAAGGTACGTAATACAGTAAACACTCAATTGACACACGACTAGATCACAATTGATTATTATTGAACCCTTCCCATTCTGTACACTTGACACTCGCGGGAGGTCACGAGCCACGTAGTCTACAACTGTGTTTAGCATAAATATCTTAAACACGATCTATACAAAAAAATATGTAAAAAAAACAAAAACTGATGCATCGTTTAAAAATAATTTACAAACACTTTTTTTTACATGTAATTAAATTTCAATGTAGAAACCCGAGGATAAAATCGCAAAATTTAACAATATTTTAAATGAATATTATTTTTCGCATTACTGCAATAAAATGAGACGTTGTATATTTTTTGCAAGGTGTTAAAAAGTTTTTCTATAGATTGACTGACACCAGTAATAGGAATTTCACGATTACACAACATTTGAAAAGAGACACAGCTTTATAAACATAATAACGTTTATATTAACATACTCCTCTCTAAGTTAGTTATTGAACTGCGTGGTGGCAGGATGAGGAGCAGATTAACAACACAAAGACTTTTTCTGAAGCACATTGATATAAATATTTCGATAACTTCACAAACTTCCGGCCCTAGCGGAATAACATGCCGGGCCGGCCACAATACGACCTCGCCGCCGTCGGCACACAACTGACTGGCTGCGCGCCGTGGTCGGTGACACCCAGCGCCGCAAGTGGCGATCTATGTAACTAGTCCTCCTAACGGCATTACAAAATGACAACACATGCGATGAGCGAACGAAAATAAGAGACGAAAGATTGTATATCGAGGTTTTCGGTACCAGTCAGCAAGGGTGCTGAATCATGCTGATGTCAATATATATAGATAGATCTGTCTCTGAAAGATCTACAAATTGTTTATTGTCATGACAATACTGTGTTTCAACAGAAACAGAGCTATACAGATTATTATTGCTTGTCTTCTTCTTCATGTCAGCGACGTCAAATTATTTCTGCCTAATATCGGGCGACATCGATAGCCCGTGTGTTGCCCAGCATTAAGCCTTGTGACGTGCAGCTTGTTGGGCACATGGAGCAGGAACTTAGGTGTGAGGCGGTCAGCAGGTCTCCACAGTCGCACAACGGTGTCTCTCTCTGCCGAAGCATTCCCCACCGCTCGAGGTTGTCCTTTGTTCTACCAACTCCAGTTCTTAAGCTGTTCAGGGATTTCCAGGTCAGTCAGTCAAGGTACTTGCCAGTTGGGAGTAAGATCCTGCTTCATGTGCCCAACAAGCTGCACACCTCAAGACCTAATGCTGGGCAACACACGGGATATCGATGTTGCCAGATACTGGGCAGAAATAATTTGACGTCGCTGACACGAAGAAGAATAGATCTTAACAATTTGTATGAGAGAATTTTCTCTTCATAGCCAATCATGTTAACTGCTAAACCTCACCAATAAGCCAATATATTAAAGATGTTTGTCTACTGATTACTTGTTACATTACATGAAACTATTTAAGGATGTGCAAACGGGTGCGGTAATAAGATATGTACATATTGCAACAATACTTTATTTTCGATTTGAAAAACGTGCAAAAAACTTTGGTAAATAATACGGAGATAATAATATCAGCACAATAACAAAGATATTCAACACTCGGGGCAAATTTAAGGAAAAACCAAGCATAGTTTTCACACATTGATAATATATAAAATGTTTTAAAAATATGTTAAATATACATAAATATTAAATTTTACTTTTAATCTTCTTCGTAGTGTCAATCCGGTGGATTGGTTTGCAGCAACAAAATCTTGCATCTCGACCTCCACTCTTTTCGATCCTCTGCAACCATCTTTAGCTCAGCATAAGAGCTACAACTCATGTCCTCGAACACTTGCTGCAAATACTCCCGTCTAGGGCGCCCTCTGCAGTTTCTTCCCTCAACCATCCCTTCCACAATATCGTGAAGAAGACCATCGTGGCGCATGATGTGACCGATCCATCGGGCTCGCCTCTCTGAGATGATTCTTATTAGGTGCCTATTTTCCTTGATTATGCTGAGAACCTCATTGTTCGTGACGTGGTCTTTCCAGGAAATTCCGAGAATCGTTCTGTACTTACCCTGGTGATACATAGACCTACACTAATCATTAAACATATTGTAAAAGTCAAGGGATTTCAAGTAACAATAAATGTTGTGATAAAACTGACAGTTACGATGGTTTCGAGCAGCGGATACCGATAAAGATAAGAATAACATTGGTAGAATGGTTTTTAACAAAGTCACGGATAAGTAAAGGTTGATTTTTATATGCTTCTTCAATTGAAATGAAATAAATACATAATCAGGTGGGATCTTAATTATCTGCATGGGTATTATCAACCGTTGTGTTACCTTGGCAAACATGTAGGTGTAGTAAGCGACCTCTGTGGCCATGTAGAGACCGAAGGCGAGCTGCGAGACTTGCAGCCATTCCAGACTCTCTGTCCACAGCAAGATGGCGTAGATCACCACTCCACATAATCCTGAAACAATTGAAAAAATATATACACGACTCGTCATAACAATAAATTTTCATTCACATAACAGAATTGTGACATAAGCCAAGAGATTAGTGGAGAAAAATAGCACAATGAAGAAAACGAAACATTAATTATTTTAAAGCGAATATCGACAAACGGAAATGAAGAAATCTCTTCTGAGGATTCTATGACACTAGCTATTTTTGAGAACGGCTAAGCGCTGCATGTGAATTGTTGATCCACTAACGTCATATACTACAGCTCGGCATTCACGCATTCATTCATTTTAACGGGACTCACTATGTTAGGTGATGGCCTGGGGTGACTAATTTTAATTAATAGGCTTTGACTGTCTTTTTACGGACGAGGGATCAAATTCACACCAACATGGTGTATTTAGAGCTAAGAAATTAATTTACAATATATTTTTTATTTAAATCTCCGCCAGGTGATCGAATCAACAACCTTAGGCATGGTAAAGAAACACTTTTCTACTAAGTCATACCCGCCACCGACTATTGAGCATACCAATATTGTGCATAGTTTCTAGCACAATGAGATTCACATTTGAGTCAAATCCTAACCACACAATCTTCAAAGACAACGAAGACAATATTCCTTGATAAAAAAAATGATTTATAGGAATAAGGTTTCACACCACTTTAAATTTACACGGGTGAACCTAATGTGATATGCACACAATGTTATTATGAACTCATGACCTTTCTACAATGATGCCTTTATTAAAATACATTATCTATATATATTTCTAAAATTAAATCTTAAAGAAACTGCTGATATAACCTTTTCATATTGCCGATTCAGAATCTAGCTCAGGTGGGTTTTTACACGTGTTTGCGTATGCTTACAATGCAATATTCTCGCAAAACCTGTTTAAGGTGACATTCTAAATTCCTTTTGGGTCATAAGTCTTGTTTATGTTTGGCTTGCAGATTTAAGTGAGCAGCTTTGTGAGAAAATGTTAAGGAAAGTGTCAATTTACAGAAGAGAAATATATTTATGGGAAATAAATACAACGGCGTGAGTGTCCAATGTCTGAATAATTCCAATGCAATCAAATTTATCACAGATCAATGAATTATTTATTCGCCTAGTGGAAATTATGCATAAAACTTTAAATTATGTAGCATTATATGTATAAATTTTAGTCTTATATTTTATTCAAGTCATTATATATTATTTGCATATCCTTATTTACTTCTTACCTTATGCTTTCTATATCGTTTTATTTTATTTTGACATAAATATTAGGAGAACAAACGTTAGCAATCAATTGAACATAACTGAAAAAAAAATTGAAAAAAAAAAGAAAATTCAAATTTTGTTCCAAATTTGAATCTTAATATTATGTTGCGTAATTCCACAGGACTTTTCGTTCCCATTGGATAAGAAGTTCGATCTTAACGTCACATGTGTGATATCTGTCATCAGTATTTTGGAATATGTCAAAATTACTATTTAAAGCAGTCTGTCCACTTAATTCAAAAAATGAGTTCAAGAAATCTAAAAAATATATACTTTTTGGTGAAATGTTAAGTTCAAAGACTAATCATCAGCAATTACCATCTTCAGTTAAGCATCTATATTATTTACATAGATGATTTGGATGGGTTATAAAAAATAATAATATAGAATTGTAGGTTATAATAACATTCAATACATTAAGATATGTGATTTAAGTATTATTTCTATTTAGTGTGAATTAAAGTAGTATTGCGTACAATATATGTTGTTAATTTTATGTAAACACAAGCAGAATAATGTCTACAAGAGTTAAAAGTAACCCGTTGAAGTAAAGCAATCATACATACACTTGTCATTTTAAAAGGAAATAATCATACACTATTATATTTGTATATTGATATGTTAATGTAATTAAACTTTAACCCTAAACACAAGTCTATTCGTAAAATATTTCAATACAAGTTGACATTTTATATAAAGACAATAAATTAATAAATGATTGTACAAAAATGCATCTTTCTATAAGCTATAAAATGGTGTAAATAGCATCCTTTCAGCATATGAGATCAGTCCCATACTGATTTTGATTCATAAATATCATTTTAATTGCATAAATCTGTATAATAATGCAATTCTTTCACCTTTTTTCTTGACCGAAAATTTAAGGTTAGTTTTGAGGTTATAATGCACTCGGTGCAATTGACGTACAAGATTACATAATAAAAGCACAAAACTCACCGGAGACGACAATCAGGGGTTTGTATCTAAGGTAGTCAGTCACCAGGAACACTACAACGAGCAGCGACAAGTAGGAGTACGTGCATATTGGGTAGATCTCCTTGTTGAGCGTATCCTTGGTTATGTTCCTCCAAGGACCTAGGATGAACTCGCTCACGTAAGGCTCTGAGGGACGGATTTCTTTCAAGAAGCCGAACGTGCAGAGCAACAGCGAGACCTTGTGCCAGGTCTTCATCATGACGCAGTCGGCGAGACACTGAGGAGCTCGCGAACCATTCGATGTTATTTAAAAATATTTTGTTTTATTTTAAATTGAAGCGCTAGCGAATTTACGTGTTGCCAGTACCGTATCAGAATTTCTCTATAATTTTTTGACATCTGAATTTTAGTACTGCCAACATAAAAAATAAAATCGCCTAAGTACCTGTTTTCCGTAGGTATTTTTAATAAAAAGATATGCATGGACCAAATACGTTCTGAAATTAAAAGCAAAGCAAACATAAGTAGTTTTTATTATATGAAATCGTTTTCTAACTGGAGGGTAAAATTCTCTCTAGTTGTGAATTTGATTCAAAGTTCTAAAAGTAGTTTTATGGGCTTTAATGTAAATGATTTTAGATGAACTATTTTTTTTGTTTATTTTTTAAAATACTAAATTTTGTTTATTTAATTTCAATTTCAATTTATTTATTCTTTGAACTCTACTTAATGGTAAGGTAGCAGCAAACATAACTATACATAATTAGTAATTCTTGAATATGTAAATCTCAAATACTTACTTATAGAAAATTAACTTTGCTGACTAAATATGTGAGCCTCTCATTTAACTGCTTTGTTTTTATAGTTTTTGGATCTTTTTTAAACAGAGAAGGTCAACCTAAAAATCATTTAAAAGTGAATAAGGTATGAATAAAAGGTTTGAAAAGGAAATGGTGTAGGAAAATCAAGAAACATGTTTTTTTTTAATAAAATTTTCTATTTATATTAAACTAAAGGTACATCCCTATAGCTACAAATAATATAAAACATTATCATCTTAAGTAAAAGTAATAATTCGGGTACAACATTCCCATATTTTGCATGAGATTGATACAAAATAGTTTGATATTAAATATCCCAAAATATAATTACGATGAACAATCAGTGACCACTGTTAAATTTTCTTAGTAATAAATAATGATCTTAAATAAACTATATTAATGATCACATTGAATTGAGCTTCAGTTAAATGAAGATATTTAATATCTTCCTTTTGCCTGAAGAAGGCAAATATTTTGGCAAAAACTATTTATATTTATTATGTTATTCTTCATATCCACAGGAATCTGTCAATGTTTAATTAGGTTATAAAATAATCACAATATAAGGTTTTATATATTTATACAATAGCAACAATATATTTATTAAATGTAGATGTTACTATATTGTAATTAAAATATATCATATTGACATATTTTTTATGAAAACATTAAGTTAGTGAAAAAATTATAGGTGTTTTTTTTCTGATTACTGACAGCATTCAAATTTTTTATTCAAATTTCAAAGTTGATAAAATTCGAATTCCATACACAGGAAAACTAACAAACATTTAACAGGTATCTGACGATATTACAATCTAACTTAAATGATATGCTTAAAATTACTCATCCTGAACTCATCAGCATAGTAATGAGATAAGATGCTTTCGCTTACAAAAAGAAAAACAGAAAAAGTAAAAAAAAAAAACAATATTTAATAGTATACTTGCATCATCTTTTATTTTTAATAAATATTCAGAAGTTCAAGCTGTTATGTTTCTTCCAATGGAAAAAAAAACCTTTATATATTTATATCACATAGTCTATTTTTGCAAGCAGTAATATAATAATAATATTTATTAAAACAATGCGGATACTTGGCTATAAGCTGAATATTTATGTTAGGGATAATATTTCATAATATTATTTAACAAAAATTTGATCATTCTAGTTTGCAATTAATTGAACTAATAATTGATTCATTTACATAATCCATACAAAAGGACCAGATTTTTCACAAATAGTAAGATGTTGCCATAGAAAATCATAAAGTAACATTTATTTGGTGGCAAATGTTTTAGCCAAGCCAGCATTTTTTTTTATAAATATTACAATTGTAGTGTTGCCACATTAAATAAAGATTTACCGCCTTCCATGTTTTCGTTGCACAATTGCAAATAAATACATATTTCTTTTGTAATTTGAAATGAAACATTTAACATTATGGGTTAGGTATGAAATTAAAAAGAAAGAGTTCAATGAGGTAATGTTGTGTTCAGAAATATATTGAGTATTTGTCAGTAAGAGAAGTAAGACAATGAGAGGAAAATTAATCATAATCATAGAAATAAATAATCATATAAATGGCTTAGCTCCATATCAGTAATTATAAGAAGAAAAAAACAGTATCGAACTATATTTTTCATTGTATTAGAATATTAGAGTATAGTTTTTTTGTAAAGTCATTAACATAAAAACAAAAACATTTATTGTCCATTTCTTAGGTTGTAGCAATATGGAACTGGGTCATTGATATAAAAACAGCTGAATGCTATAATAACCAATGTGAAATAAAACAAAATATAATGCATTCAAGGGAATTTTAAAAGTTTACATAAAACCCTTAATTGGCTTCAACTGTTCAATCATTTAATAATCATTACATGAAGGCACATGCATAGAACCAAACAACAGTGGCACCTCAACATACGAGTTTAATCCATTCTGCAACCTTGCTCGTATTTCAAATTACTCGTACCTTAAAGCAAATTTACAAGTCACAAAACGCAAGCACAACTTATCAAAGATGCTTGACAGCGAGAGCACACTAATAACTGATACTTTGACCGTAGCCGGGGGATTCACGCGAAAAAGCGTGACGCGAGGTTCGTGTGCAATCGACCGACCCGCTAAATTCTCAAATTTTGCTTGTATTTCAAAGCATAAAAACACTCGCTCGACGGCCCAGATCTCAAAAAACTCGTATCTTGGGGCACTCGTATGTCAAGCTACCACTGTACTTCAGTTCACAATACAATATTTTAAAAATATGTTGAATGTAAAAAAATATATCCTGTAAATGTAAAAAGTATGTTTAAAAAAATTCTATTTGATACTGTTAGATTTAGGAAATATGAAAACACGATAACATTAACATGTCATATTAATGTTTTTATTGAACATGCTAACAATATTTCTTAAAATACAATTGTCATTTTTACTAAATTAAATAAAAATTACTAGTAGTAAATATTTTATTTTTCTATTTTAGTGTATAGTTGCCATTTTTTGACAGTTCTATATATTGATTAATTTTTTAAATGGTACGAATATACATTGGCACCCAAAAAGATTAATTATCAATGATTCTAGTGGGTAATAACTCACTAGAACCATTGTATTTTTTAACTACTGAAGCATGCCCATCTATTTTTTTACAAAAATAAAATAATATAGGATCCCTTTGAATTACACTGTCCTCTTTTCAGAATTCATATAAATATGTCAAACACACATTTAAGAAATTTCATTGTAACATAATAGGCAATCAAATTCGCATGGATAAGCCATTTAAAATTTATTTCAAAATGGACGGTTCATATTGTCAAAGAAATATGATTAATTTATCAATTTTCAGTCAAAGTCTAGTTGTGTTAATTTATCCCTCGATGCTTTTTGATTGATTGGTTGAAATTTATATCAAAATAATTTAATTTGACATAATTCACACCACGTTTTACATTTAGTAAAAAGATGTTTATTTGATTTAAAAAATCATGAATACATAATCACCCAAAATATTAGCACCAGAATATTCATCTTTATAAACATATATTTTATTTTTGCTTGAATTATTCACCATCCAAACAATACTTGAATATATAATTTTTTATACAGTTCATTATATTTTTCACAATTTTGAAACTACACAGTACACATACATCTAATATGTACATTGAATAAATGTCGACACACTCCACCCTGAACTGGACTTTACCCGCCTCACACCCGCATCACACCGGAGGACAGTTAAGTCTCCTTGATGACGCGCTCATTCAGATTATGATCAGTTAGCAACTGATCACACACTCCACCCTATGTTTGGATATTAAAAGATGACCACACATGAAGAAGTTTCCTACAGTCGACAACGGAACTGGTGATACCTGAGGCCACCCTGCGGCTGAATATGTGGAGAAGCGCAACTGAGGGGAATACTTGGATTGCTCCGAAAGAGAACCTAGCCCCTGGACATGACCAGGGGTGAAATATATGGAGGTCCCTTAACAGACTGCGGACCGGAGTATGCAAGACGAGGACATAAATGAAAGCCTGGCAGCTTTACAGCGAGCCGACTGAATGTGACTGGGGCGTGAAGCAGACCCTGTCCCACCTTATAGAGTGTGCGCTGTGTCCGAGTAGCTGCACCCAGGAGGACATGATGATGGCCGGGAGTAATGCCATCGACGTCGCCCACTTCTGGGCAGACAGGATCTGATCCTGATGTTTCCAACACGATTATATATATATTGAATAAATGAAGCTTTGCGAGAAGGTTGGAATAAGTTTTTTAGTAGAATAAATAACATTATGTGTTTTATCATTAATTTTATAAAATCATAATGTAACCTGATCTACTATTTTCATATTTTTGTAGAATGCCTACATCAAGTGTTCAATACATAAAAAAGTCCCTTCAATATAAAATTACAGAAATCATTGATAATAAAAACACTACTTTAAAAACTTGCAGGCACATAATTTATCAATATAATGTTTGTATCAGCAATGCTTTAGGATTTTTTCTTTTAGATATATATATATAAATAAAAATAAAAAATTTGATTGTACAGGGAAGATTTAAGAAATATATTTGTATATAAGAAAAATAAATGTACGGCAGTGCAGTTAATAAGAGTCTGGAGTAGTAAAAGATTTTTATACTTTACTAGCTGACCCGGCAGACTTCGTACTGCCTCAATCGATAAATAAAAGACCTAAGCATTTGTATTAAATAGTCTTAAAACAAACAAAACGAATCCGTATATAATAAAAAAGGATTTTTTGAATGAAGCATGAAGTTTTATTATTATTTTTGACATATCATGTTGCTTACTTACAAAACAGAGTTTTCCTGAAATACTGGCTATTTATAAGGCTTAAACTTGATATTGACAGACACACACTGTTATGATACAGTCTGTTAATCAATTTAAAGCTTTCTTAGAAACTTTATTTTTTGTTTTGTTTTGTGGTGCGTAAATAAACAAAGAAGACGGTATAATTGTCCATGCGCGATACAGGGAAACTCCAAGTTGATTCTGCAAACTTCTAACGACTGTCCTTGCGATTTATTTATGGTCATCGCAAAGGCCATACGTCCTGGAAATTGTAAGCGTTTAAATCGAATGATAAATCCGTTGGAATCATCGGTATCCGCGGGATCAAGACATCCTCGTAGATGCCATTTTGAGTTTTTCGCAAGGAGTTTACAGATGAATCCCCACCATTAATAGCCAAGAAATAAATATTTCAGCCGTTATTATTGAGGAAGATTGAGAACATAATACAGTTTTCGATTAAAATAATTGTTTCTTGAAAATAAACATGTAATTTGTAAAATCATGTCAAAGTTGTCTTTTTTTTAAATTGCTTCCTTTATAATATCTCACCATATGCCATATCTATTCCCAATTTATGGAATATGACAACCATAAGCCATAACTGCCAGATCCGTCACTTAACTAATCCCAACAATCATTCAAAATGTCAAGATTTCAAGAGAGTTAGAAAAGCAACGATACACTGGCGTAATAGAGTAGCAATATGTCAAATACTAATCATTCCTTTCCTGTGATGTGTAACCAGTACACATTACTTTTAATGACTTCAATATCTCGATAAATATAATGGATTCCTCGTTCAGATTTTAGGTATTCCTCCGTGATACAAATGACTCCGATTTTAAATTTATTAATTAAATAAATCCGAGTGCACAACACCAACAGTAAAGAAAGTTTTAACGGCTCCATTGAACACTGGCCGCTTGTTTTTATGTTTCGGTGCGAAATTGACGGTAAATAATTGTTAAATGAAAAGTCTGATCATCGCTTCTCTTGCTCCGGAATCCGGAACTTGTCGACCAGCCCCAGTATGGTGGCCAGTTTGGAGGGACTCTCGTAGGGCTTGGCTATGCTGAGGAGGCGGATGCGCCCCTCCATCTGAAGGTTGATAATGCCCCACAGTCGGAGCAATTTCAAGCAGTTCTTGATCGCATCTGTTGACAGCGCTTCACCTAAAAGAAAATAAATATCAATATCAAGAAGGTAATATGGTTCATCAGTAACACAGGTGAATGACTTGTTGTAATGTCCGCGTAGGACTTACAACAAGTTGTTTCTCATCCATTCAGTCTATAGTTCGGTTCGAGACCCGAGTGGTTCTTACTAAATAAATAGACTGTCGGAAAGTAATAATATAAAAAGCTTGTGAATAAATGTTGACTGATTGAATAATAAAAAATAATAATATACATACTCTGAATATATACTATAGAGACATCTATCGTTATACGATGGTAACAATGGTATAAATACATCATCTTTCGCGTATCCGTTCAGGCAGAGAAATAGTCTAGTGAACTGCGCGGTGTAAAAGAATAGAGCAAAGTTGGTTCCAAGGCAAATGGTTCGAATCCCGCGTCTGCCGATATTTTTTCTGAATGAATCGATGCATATAAAATTATTTATGTATAATTGTATGTGTATATTTAATTACTAAAATAAAAATAACTAAGTGCAAACGAGTGTACCAATGTAGAGTGTAAATGACAGCGACAGATCTTTATATGTGCCCACGATTAATAAAGTGGCGTAATGTTTCATTCGTTCTGAGATATTTAAAGGTTTGTGTTTTGATGTCGGTTGAAAATCGATAAAAGTGACAACTTCATGTTGCATAAAATGCTATATTTGGATTTGTCAATTTTCTTTAGGATAAAGATTATATTAAATCCCAACAAAGTGAATTAAAATAAATGAATAACTCATTTATTTCAATTTTTTGACTTACACCACTTTCATAATTATAGGGCACATGTATTTTTGTACTTAAGAGTCAGTTTTTGTTTGTGACTTGTTATATTTAAGAATTTGGATGGTTATCTCTGTCAAAAAAATACTTAACAATATGTTTTGATATTTCAAATATGAACTTCATGAAATTGATACTACCCAAACAACCACTATCTATGTCAGATCCAGTACTTCTAGAACTTCCTTCATATATATATATATATATTTTTTATGTAAACGCATGCAGGAGAGCACAACCGGTCAAGACCAATGCACTCTATGACGCTCAGCCAGGGAGGCTGGACGCTGCATGAGGGAAACGTGTGTTATGTTCGTGTTTGTGTGTGGGTTGGGGAGATTGCAAGTGTATATTTATCTGTTTCTTGAAGAGATCCAGATTGTAGGAAGGAGGAAACACAGACGCTGGAAGAGCATTCCATAGCTTACCGGTGGCATTAAGGAAGGAACTTTGGAAGCTGCCAGTTCTTGGTCGACATATATTAACCGTGTATGGATGTTCGGCAAGTGTAAGACGAGTTTGTCGGCTGTGAGTGGGTGCAGGAGGAATTAGTTCTTTAAGTTCCGAAGAGCAGCGACCGTGGTAATAACAGTAGAAAAGACTAAGAGAACCAACCTTACGTCTGTGTTTCATTGATTGTAGATTAGACGTAAGGGTGTCATTGTTTATCAAACGAATTGCTCTTCTTTGAACTGAGTCAATTCAGTTTAGAAGGTATTTTGGGGCTCCGATCCAAAGGTGACTGCCGTATTCAAGGATAGGTCGGATTTGTCCTTTATATAGAAGAAGAAGTTGTTTATCGTTGAAATACCGACGTGATCTATATAATACACCTAGTTTTTTGGAAGCGAGACCGGCTTTACACTTAATTGACTCGTAATATTTGACATTATTCGATATTGATAATCCAAGCATGTTGATGGAGCTTGCTTTCGGAAGAGAACAACCGTTGAAAGATACAGGATCCATAGCAGTCTTCTTGGTAGAGAAAGTACATGATTGGGTTTTCGAAATGTTGAAACTGACGAGGTTGAGGTCGCCCCATCGTGAAACCCTTTCAAGAGACATGTTCATCTTCTCTACCAGAGATTCCCTAGCAGCAGATAGTTCCGAATGTTTCAGAGGTTTATGGAAGATTATACTCTCATGGACAGTGCTGTCGTCGGCATAACAGTGAATGTTTGCGCATTCAAGCAAATCATTCACATGCAGAAGGAAAAGAGTGGGCGACAGCACAGAGCCCTGTGGAATCCTGAATTGATTTTATGGCAGGAAGAAGAAAAGCCATCTACGACAGTGATGATGCTTCGATCACTCAAGAAGTTTTCAATCCAGGAGCACAGGGAGGGAGTTAGTCCATAAGACGGTAATTTATTCACCAGACCGCGATGCCAGACTCTATCGAACGCCTTGGAGATATCCAGGGCAACAGCTTGCGTTTCTCCATAGCATTCGACGGATTTCCCCCAAACATGTGTGACATATGCCAAGAGATCGCCGCACGATCGACTACGGCGGAAGCCATATTGCCGATCGCACAGAAGATCATTCTTCTCTAAGTAGTTTAGAAGTTGGCTGTTAATTAAACGTTCCATCACTTTGGAAAGTAGTGATGTGATGGCTATTGGGCGATAGTTTGTGGGCTCACTTCGGTCTCCTTTTTTTGGAACTGGGTGAACAAGTGCTTTTTTCCATCCCTGGGGAACAATACCACATCTAAAAGACAATCTGAAAAGTTTGGTGAGCACAGGACTAAGTTCAGGAGCGCAAGTTTTTAATACCACCGCTGGTATGCCATCTGGGCCACTGGCTTTGTTGGTTGCTAATTGGAGAAGTTCTCGACGTACGGCTTTGAGGCTGAATTTTAAAGCCCCCATCTGCTTGCCACAGTGAGGAATGGATGGGGGGTTGTCCCCACCATCGTCGAGTGTGGAATTGGAAGCAAACAGCGAACCAAGAAGTTCAGCCTTCTCTTTGGAGGCTAGAGCCAGTGAGCCATCGGCATTAGTCAGCGGTGGAAAAGAAGAAGAAGATATAAATATATAGTATGATATAATATAGAATGTTAAACCACCAAAAAGTATATTTCAATGTTAGACTTAGGCTTTATGCTTCCTCAATTTTAACTATCCTGCTCCAATAAACCGTCTAATTGCTTGACTAATAAAAGCAAGAGGCCCTTTATATAGCTGAAAACATTATATATGTTCCATAGATGTTGGTAGAATCGCCATCACCAGAGGTCACTTCAAGTACTATTGCTCGGATCAAGGTGGGAGTCAAGCTGGCTCTATATAAGCAGACGACCATACGGATCAGATATCTTTTTTCTCCACTTCGACGCCTCCATAACCGAGCACTCATCAACCCGCCCGTCAGAGAAATCACTGTGTTACGTGCCGATCTACGAACTTCGCGTCACACCTACCTACTAGTGACATTTCATTATTTCGAAAAATCTTTTATAGAACTTGCCAATAAAATAGAATCTCATTAATCGTTCAAATCAATCTAATGTAAGTATTCTATATCTTCTCACCTTTAAAACTGTTATATAATATTAAGCTTACTTACTGACATCAAATTCCATTTGACATTATACCGTGTTCTTATTTTTTTTTTCTTGTTCGGAATGTTCGGAGTATTTCCAGTGATCCCTTCTCTCAGCAACACTTCCACTACACACTCCCATATTCCAACACATTAATTCCAGAACATTCCATCTATCATTCCATAATATAATGAATCTCTAACTTTGCAGAAATCTTTGCCACTACCAATGAGTACCAGCGCACAGATCAGAACTCCAGCCAACAATATATTATTACCATATAAGCAATCTCCCGACTCCAGCATCATTTTCATCTCAGCCAACACGTCCTGCACAAACTCAGCCTCAGTGACTGTGGGGAACAGTCCGTTATCCGAGTTGAGCAGCTTCGGCAGACACATCACGGTCACCGTGTACACTTCTATCAGGGGCTGCAGAACAGACTTCATTCGGCACCTGGAATCACAGATCAAAACAATTTACTAAATAATCCATCTCTTAAATAACTTCTTAGGTTTTCACGGCCAGATTTGATATTGTTGCTTTTGGGTTTTGGGCCGTGTGTGGCGAACTTCCTTCAACCAATATGTCGACCGCCATTGCAGGGGTCTTTTTCAGGATTAACGATTTATTTAATCCAACTCAAAACTAAATAAATCAT
This sequence comes from Glossosoma conforme, assembly GCA_022606575.1. NCBI lineage: Eukaryota > Metazoa > Arthropoda > Insecta > Trichoptera > Glossosomatidae > Glossosoma > Glossosoma conforme. The sequence goes on from JAGTXR010000047.1 coordinate 1,324,524, forward strand.
CTATCCTGAAGAAGACCCCTGCAATGGCGGTCGAAATATTGGTTGAAGGAAGTTCGCCACACACGGTTAAACCTAAAAGTCACAATATCAAATCTATGTCTTATAAAAATAGTACCTTGGTTTTGTCAAAAAGTCACTACTTTAATAATATCCCCGTTTATCAAAGGCGACTCCATTTAGCCGGGATCGTCATCGGGACGCGTGGTGATGGGATGAAGAGCAATTAACAAACAAAAATAACTTTTCGAAACGCACATTGTGATTTATTTTAAATTTGAACATTGATAAGCATTGGTATTCTGCCCAGGCCACAAACAATGAATGATTTATCTTTGATGGGACCCAGGCAGAAACTGCCTCGCCGTAAAACTTGCAGCGCTCTCAGACCACATGTTGGCTATTTGACGAACTAACTGTCGACGCACAACTGAACTGGCTACCGGCCGCCCGTGGTTGGTGACACCCTCCATCGAAATTAATCCAGTGGCCATTCAGAGAACTAACGGGGCGCCAATGACAGACATCCATTTACATATCTAACGGCGCACCGATGACAGGAACTAAGCAACCAGAATGGCGACACAAACATGTCCGACGAGCGAACAAAAAGAGACGAATTAACGCATATCGAGGTTTTCGGCACCAGCCTGGAAGGGCTATTAAGCTGACATCGACAGGTAATAAAATGAACATACCTTTCTTTTAAGGCTTCCTTATCTTGTGCAATCAGGTAACTGGGACTCTTGTAGCGATGGACCATGTCATCATTATCAAATGTGTGGGCAATTCGCCTCGCGCGGGCCTCATATGCCCCATACACACTCTAAAATATAAAATATTATGTTTTCTTTAGTAAATGGCATATAAAATTGTGTACACAAACGTTTTATTTAAGTAAGATGATAATGTAAGATAGTTGTCTTAAACAGGAGTCCAAACTCAAAAGGCACGAAGGGCTGCATAAGATATTAGTACGCTGATCGTAGGTTATACCTAGATCCTTGATAACTGCTACTCTGTCAAGCAATGTATGTAAATCAGTAGCGTTGTGATTTAACTAGATTCTAACTGCATAATTGTTAATCGTTGGGTTTGATAGACTTTGCGTAACGCTGACCATTAACAATTGTCGTTGATAAGATATGAAGAAGAAATATGAGGTGACCAAGCAATACTAAGCAATATTTAATACAGCATAAATAATTATTATTTGCCTATATAATAAATTATGTATAGAGCTGTCTTATTTTCAGGCGGCTGGGAATTAGCTATCCTAGAAGGCCATTGGGAACTTTACAAATTGCTTTTGTCTTTGAACTTTACTTTTGCCAGCGGGTATAGCTCAATGGTCAAAGCGTTTCCTTTACAAGCCAAAGGTTGTGGGTTCGATCCTTGCCAGAGATCAAAAAAAAAGGATTTTTCATCGATTTCTGAGCTCTGAAATACCCCTGGTTGGTGTGAGTTTGATCCCCAACTCGTAAAATGCCGGTCATAGCCTATCAATTAAAATTGGCGGTAGACGAAATAAGTCCTGTGAAGACCACCCATTTATACTATTCATAGTTAATTCCTGTAATAATAAGAATGATGCGTGAATCTCGGGCTGTTGTCTATGACGTTGGCGGATCAACACTCGACATGCAGCGCTTAACCATAATCCACAGATGAGATTTCAGAATTCTTATCACAGTCTGTCGTTATTCTCCTGTATGTATTTACATAAAAAAGCGCCTATAATTATTCTTATGTAATCAATCAATATACCTAAATAAATTTGATCCATCTCTCATAAATCTTATAACAAAAGATAACAGTAGATCAAGTTGTGTTTACCTCTTTGGATTCTAGAAGTTTCTTTTCGATGAGCGTGTTGACTGTGTCCCTGATGAGGTCATTCATGCTCTGGCACGGCTTGCACAGGATGAACTCCTGAGACATCAGCTCGCACAGCTGCAGAGACACCTCCGAGAGGTCGTCTCTGTCCACGCTGGGCTTCTTTGGAGATATCTGTAACGCCTTTGGCAGCATCGACTCCAAAGCGGTCACTAGAAAATTACGATGAAACATAAACACAATTGAGCATTACAAATATTTGGCAGCAGTCAGCTTCTTTCATTTAACACTGTCCGTGTAACATGCGTCTAACGCATGGTGCCCACTACACGGATCCGTGATCGCACACATCAACATACAAACACTTCAGTCTATTGCGGGCCTGCTCAAGAGAGTTGCTTTTGCACTTGTTTCCTGTAATAGAATATTCATTTTAAACATATTTAGTGGCAGTTTTTAAAAAACATTTTTATTTTTGTGCTATCACTAATCAATTAACCTTTAAACGTCCAGTGGTCCCCTATAAAGGACTGCAAATTTGCGTCGTTCAATGCCCTAGCAGGCCAATGTTTGTAATGTTTCGTCGCACAATAGATTCTTTCATGAACTTACTTTAATACTATTATTACAAATTAATTTTTTTTTTTTTGACAATTATTTATTTATTTATTTTCATCAATAACATTACAAAATATTTTTACATCTTAATTCATTATTGAAGTATTTACATAAAAATGTGGCCCTCTAAATTTATTGACACATTTAGTGTCAATGACCTCACACCCAGAACAAGCGTTAGGAGACTCAATGCAAATAGTTGACTTGTAACAACAAAAACCCTGTTATACGTAAATCATGGATGACCCACAAACAACATGGCATTATTGTCACAACATCAAACTTCCAAAATTTCGCCTTCGTCAACACTAGCACTGAATCTGAAGCAATATAACACTAAATATGTCAATATCTTCACTCAAGTTGGTTTCAACCACTGTTCATTGCGATTCTTTCGTCTTACACGTATCCAGGGTTGAACGATGGTCTTTTCAGGCCACACTTCAGGCTCCATGAGAGACTAGCGAAGTCGCGATGACCCCGACTTTGAAAGAAGTTGACAGCGTCCGTCTGCTGATAATCCTCCTGATGGTCATCCAAGAGGGATTGAATGCAGCGGTCACTGCCAAGAAGCTCTGCAAGTCATCAGCTGTTGTATCCGGGTGAAGGCCCTTGGCGTGAAGATACGCCATCTTCACTCCGGTAACCTTCTTCGAAGGAGCTGCAGAACCGCGGATCACCCGACGTGCTGAACGCCTTTCCCCATCAGAAGAGGCGCGACTCATATTCGAGTGGTAAACTTCCTCGGAAAGACTGCTCGTGGGAGAGAGAGAGCATCCACGGAGAGAGCATTCCGGGCCTCCAGTTCCTCGAACCACGAGCTGGAGGACCTTCTTGGGAGCCCTACTCAGAACAGCAGGGGCTCCTTGCATATTAATGTAATACGATTGTGAAATGAACCATAAGCACTTCCTATATTGGACCATAGGACATTTAACGACGCAAATCTGCGGTTCCGTAAGGAAACCAATGGGCGTTTAAAGGTTAAGTTATATATTTTTAACCATGAATATTGAAGCTGCTCCATCAAAACGAAAGTCTGAACGCAAAAATGAAACAAATACCAAGAAAAAGAGAGAATATCTAGTGTCTTAATGATTTATCCACTGATTTCGATGTGTTGGCTGAGATTTTAGAAATAAATAGCGAAGATGATTTTATTGGATCTGACAGACAAAAATTGTTGTAATAAATTTTATTCAAACTACTTACGTATTTATATTCCATTTAAACCGTGTAGTCGGCATTAACATGCGATATTTTACTGATGGTGCCGGATACATGGATCCATGGTATAGGTATAAATGGGCAAATATACCACAAAAAAAAAATACAAAAAAAATATTTAATTGGTAATAAAGATACTTATTACTACTGGAAACAAGGAAAGAAAAATCTCTATTTAAAAAAAAAACATATTTTTTTTAAGGCAGTGAATGTGTTAATGACCTATATAAAAAATAGTCAAACGGCTGCGAATCCCGGCATATAAGCAAAAGCTAATGCAGTATTAATAAATATTTGGGGTGCATTGACTTAATTGGGGAAGGCAATTTTTTTTTTGGATTAATTTTTTTATCTTAAAAAAATGTAGAAAAAAATATACAAATGCATGTTGCACCCTGCAAGTTACACACAAGGTTAGATTATAGATCTGACAAATAGCTGAAGAACATAGGAGCCTATTCCATGTCAGCCTTGTTAACCGCGTGTGTAGCCCCGACGATTTCCTTTATGAAGTTTAACAGCAAGGGACCTTCAGAACTATGCAGCAGTTCAGGAAAACCCTCCCAAGAAATGATAGAGACTCCCAGGCGACAACACAGAATGCGTCTCCTATTCTCATGGATGACGCACTCCATGAGAGTGTCTCACTGTCTGTTGTATGCCTGGATCACATGGACATGCGTCGCAAGAAGAGAGGCCAATGACAATGTAAGGTTTCTTTCATCCTACAATATCAATGGTGAATACACAAAAGCGGATATGGCCAAGACTCCGAATGCCATTGGATATCACAGGTAGCAGCTGTCATTTCTTCATATCATGACGACAAAACCTTATGGCAGCAGTTTTGGATGATGATATGCTCCAAATAAGAAATTATTTGAAAAAAAATATGAAGAAAATGAATTAACCTTTAACTACAGGAATTGTTTTAAAAAATGTCACACGGTACTTTAATTTACACATTTCCACTTTTTGATGGTTTTAAAAAAGTTGAATTGTTGTTAAACCAATGCATCCCCCCCAGGAGTAATTTATGGCGTAGAGATGTGGAGTCTAATAGCAAGTCTTACGCATACAATAATGGTTATCTAACGTGCCATGGAGAGATCCACACTCGTTATGAGTGTCTCTAAAAAACAGAATCCAAATCGAGGATATCCTAAGAAGAACTCAAGAAGTGGAGAATACCCAACAATACGCATACTCAAGTGACTAAAGGCAGGACATGTCTGTAGAAGAGACAACAGGCAATAGGGAAGAAAAGTGTTGAAGCGACGTACAATAACTGACAAACGTAGCGTTGGCTTGAACTGAGACTCATGCGGGAGGTAAAGTAAAAAAAAAAACAAGTTCAACAGTGGACTGACACAGCCTAATGATGATGAATATAAGCAGAATTTACTTGTAAATTTTATAATAAACATTAACTGGCTAAGATCAACAGAAACAATGTTCTCGCCAATTGTATTTGTTTGCGCGCCCATGTGCCGAGGTATTCATCTGGGCGAGTCTATGTCTAGGCGAGTCCAACTGTATGCATTGTAATACACGTATGTCTCCTTCCGCCATTCGGTGTTTTGGGAAGAAAATTTAATTGTTTGTATAGTAAATATTTTGTATTCGTACCTACGATGCTCTGCATTGAGAAGTAAGGCAGCAGGCAGTTGCCGTAGTAAGACAGCTCTATGATGTTGGGGAGGATTGAGACAGCCTTGACTGTGACGTTGCCGGCGTCGCGCTCCTTGGTGACTAGACCTGGTCCTAATATACTAATCTGTAAAACAACAAAACATATATTACAGTATAACAATTGTTAAAATCATTTTCTCATTCAGATAAGAATAAATACTAAGAGGCTGTAACAATGCCTCAGGTTTTTATTCGTATTCATATGTATTGACAACCCCCATTTTATAAATGGCAACTCAAAATGGTGAATGGATGAGGAGCAAGTCACAAATCAAAGAACTTGTCAAGAAGCACATTGGAGTTGATTTAAATTACATTATTCTGCCCAGGACAAAAACAATGAATGATCTATCTCCGTCGGGACCCGGGCAGAAAGTAACCTGGACCGCGCCGTAACACTCGCAGCGCTCTTCGACTACATGTCGGCCATTTGATGAACTATCTGCTATCACATGACAGGTAGCGGCTTGTCAAAACTAAAAAAATGGCGCTTGCAGGGGCGGAACTCTTAGTCTTTGGGTTAAGAGATGAGCAAATTGTTTTCTTGTATAAAGTTTCTGTATTATGTGGTATGGCCCTCTCCATCTTTTTTTCTACTTTCAAGCATGGCTGGTTGTCATTCTAAATCAATAATTATAGTTGTAATGATTATATACTGACAGCGTGGTTGACAACATCGATGGCTTCTCCGGTGTAGCCGACATCTCTCTGGTTGTTGGAGAGTTCCGTAGTAAGAGCTTGCACAGTGTTAGCCAGTGCCTCCAGGGAGCATCCACTTCTGTGCTCAGTCAGCAAAGCAAAGGCAACAGCATTGGTCGACATGATCGCCGTGGCTTGCGTGCAATCTAAAAGAAAAAAAAATTAAACTTTTGTACCCCACGGTCTTTTTTTTTATATACTGTTTATACTGTGCAGTAGTTTTATACGCACAACAAAAGTTTTAAAAAATGGGTGCTAATGCATTAAACACTATTAACTGTTGGCATATAGATAGATAGATAAAACGGCGACTTGACTTTTAAATATTCTTTGCATACCGATGAGAGCATAAAATTACAACTGCCCTTTTTTCCAGGTCCCTGAACTTTGGCTGCCTTGATAGACTGTCAGAAACTATACATGGAATGTACATGTGAGGTAGAGCTGATATGAGACAAGGCGCAAATCATGGCGGATAATAAAATATTGTGGAGACAATTTATGATCACCATACGTTCAAGCTAGGGAGCGGATATGAAATAATCATCAATGCATAAGAATTTTTAACACTATCCACTCCGATTACATAATATGTGCGTAATTACCAGGCCGAACGTTAAAGGCGGGTCACACAACATGTGTGTGATCGTTCCGCCAACGCTTAGTGGCCGACTATACACAGCTTGTGATGTTTTTTCAAACGTTAGTGGCCAATCACACAACACGTGTTGTTTTTACTTTCGACCATAATTCAAAGATCTCAAACCTTTTCAGTGAGGGTCATATTTAATTTTATTTGAACACATGACGATAGATTTAGCAATTCTTTAAAAAAAAACAGTCGGCCTCCAGCGTAAGTTTAATTGTGTAACGTGCGGACTGGATACTGTTAAAAATCAAATGATTATATTTTACCATAAACAACATGTCTGGCAATGGCCTCCACCAAGCCTCTCTGATCCTCTATCACGACATCAGTCCCATAGAGACTGGAGCAGCTCTGGTTGCTGGCGAGGGTGCGTTCCTTGCTGAGCTTCTGTATGGTGATGGGCTCCGGGTAGTCCGCATCGCTTCTGAGCATCTGGTTGATGGGCTCATCGGAAGGGTTCCTGTATAAGGACGACAAAACAATGTCTCCGGGAGACTTTCGGAAAGACCTCACCAGCTCCTGAAAGCGTAACATACAAATCATGAAAAATGGTGAAACACTAATTTAATTCAATTTAATTTTTTTACTCACAGAAACATTACAAATTTAAAAAAAATTAAATCGTTACTGAAGTACAATCAAGATTAACACATTGTTTTATGCTGATTGCAGCCTGGCGCGGGCGAGTTTTGAAACCGCGCGCGAGTTTTTTTATATTTTTTTAAAAGTCTATAACTTTTGAAATATTTGCGATAATTTAGTGAAATTTTAAATGTTGTTTACCTTATTGTGCAGCAATGATAAAATTAGGGTAAACAAACACAAAGAAAAACGTCCTTTAAAGTAACTCTTCACATAAACACAAATATTTTGTAGAAATATGAACAAAACATTTACCATTCATCCCTTCGTCAGGTAGAAAGAACCCCAATTCTCCGTACAAGTTGAAAACAATTATTGCGCATTGAAGGTCAAAAAAATCAAGCCAACGGAATCTGCGTCAAGGTTTCTTCGAGCACACAAAAAGTTGTATATTTTTAGAGATTTTTTTGTGTGTGTCTATCAGGGAATGATAAGAGAGGGAGACAGATATGGTTGCAAGGATAAAGAAAATAATGATTTAGCTATAATACCTAATCATTATCTTATCATTTATCATTCTCTGATAGACACACCCCCTACCCCCTCTCCTAAATAAATGGGTTGGACCACTTACGAAGTATAATGCAGCTCAGTTGTCTCTTGACAAGGCTATGTGTTAGTCAAAACTGTCTCCTAAAGGTCTTTCGTTTTCTTCGGTCACAAAAACACATTCAAATTATCTTACCCTCATGGAGAACGGCTGGTTGACATCGATTCTGATGCTGCCGTAGTGCGAGTTGAGAATGCTCCATATGGCCTTCATGGCCGCCCCAAAGGTCTCCATTTGCTTGGGCGTACCGAGCTGCTCTCGGACAAAGTTCCCATCCACCAGCTTCTCGTAGTTCATAGAAACAGGCACCAGGAGTGCATCCTCGATGGTACCGTCGAGGTACGCGTCCACTATCACAGACAGAATGCCACCTGAAACCAACAAGTTATATTTTAATCATAATCATCATCATCATCAGCCTGTAGCCGTCCAGTGTTGAACGTAAGCCTCCAGCACGAGTCTCCATCCTCTTCGATCCTCCGCCTTCCGCATCCAGCTCACTCCCGCTATTTTTCTTATGTCGTCAGTCCATCTTGCAGGGGGTCGGCCAATGCTTCGTTTGACAGTTCTTGGGCGCCATTCCAATACTTTTCTTCCCCATCGACCGTCGTCTCTTTGACAGATATGTCCTGCCCGTTGCCACTTGAGTGTGCCTATTCGTTGGGTAGCCTCCACTACTTGAGTTCTTCTGCATATTTCCTCATTTCGGATTCTATCTTTTAGCGACACTCTGAGCATGGATCTCTCCATAGCAAGCTGGGTGACCTTTATTTTATGGGTAAGACTTGCTGTCAGATTCCACGCCTCTGCGCCATAAGTTAATACAGGGAGGATGCATTGGTTAAGCGCCTTAGTTTTTTAAAAATAAGCTGAATATAAAAATCATTGGATTCCAGTTGACATCCCCCGTCTTTAAAAAGACGACCAGTCGCGGGTTCGTCACGTGGCCGCGTGGAGGAAGGATGCAGGAGCAGATTAACAACACAAAGAACTTGTTTTTGAAGCACAATTCGCATTTATTTTTAATAAAGACTTGATTTCCTCGTCTGACCGGTATGGCGTTTAGCCAAATGGACGAAAAGTTAACTGAAAACTGTCGGTGGCGTATGCAAACGCCGTGTAATATTATATAATTAAAACTAACATTATTGACGTGCATGTCAGGCGAGCGCACAAAAATAAGTGACAAAAGATTGTTTTTCGAGGCTTTACGGCATCAGCCAAAAAGAGCTATATCAAGCTGATATAACAGTTTATAATTATACGTATCAACTAATTTATTTGTTTACTGGAAAATATATTACAATCCATAATATAATATAATTTGTCTAAAAATCAATTTAAAAACCATAACAAAAGAGGTGAACCTGGCTGGGACATATACTAAGAATGCTGCAGGAGAGCATAAACTATAGCTACCTTTTCTTCAAGCCTCTAGCCTCGCGACGTCATGGAAGGCCGTCGGGAACTATACATATAATGCTCTGTTTCCCGCACTCGGCCGAGCTGCGGGAAACAGAGCTGATTTCGGAAGAGACGAAGACTATGCTGGCTGACAGAGCTTTGTAGCGGCAGTTTGTGAATGCCAGATGTTTCACTTAGGTGAGCGGACATGGTCTTCTTCGTCATTTCGGCGACGTCAAATTATTTCTGCCCAGTATCTGGCAACATCGATAGCCCGTGTGTTTCCTAGCATTAGGTCTTGAGGTGTGCAGCTTGTTGGGCACATGGAGCAGGATCTTAGGTGTGAGGCAGTCTGCAGGTCTCCGCAGTTGCACAATAGTGCCTCTCCCTGTCGAAGAATTCCCCACCGCTTGAGGTTATCCTTTGTTCTGCCAACTCCGGTTCTTAATCTGTTCAGGAACGTGCGGACATGGTAAGATGATGATGATCAAATTCAAACACTTCTTACTTTTTGGTCTTCGTATTCGTGCAGCATCTCACTGCATCGTGATGGTCTCCGTATTTAGTTTTCATGAATGAGGCAATAGTTCCTGGTCGTCTCACCTTTAGGAAGCTGTGGTTTGCCGGTGCGGCTTCTGCCCCCCTCGATGAAGAACTCGATGTTGTGTCTGGCGCGCAGGCAGTGCATCATGTACGTGTGCAGAGCCGCCCGGTACAGTGTGTCCTTGTCTCCGTTGGTAGTCTCAAGTCGGCGCTTGATATAAAAGGCGCCCAGTCCTCGCAGTAACCACCTGAAATCAGAAAACAAAAAATAAATGCATAATAATAAATTTAATACTATGTGTATAGAGTTTTTGTTATCACTGAATTGAAAAACATTGGGGAATTCTTTGGCAGGGAGAGTCACTGTTGTGCGACTATGGAGACCTGCAGATCGAAGAAGAAGAAGAATATATACTATAGAATTTGGATAAGAATTAAATCTATACGTTTTTTATATGGTACATCAAATTTGTGAAATTAATAATAGATTTTTAATCGATTTCATGGCTCTAAAAAACCCCCAGGTTAGTGTGAATTTGATCCCTCACCCGTAAAATGCCAGTCATAGCTTTTTAGTCAAAATTGGTGGTACACGAAAGTTGTTCCGTGAAGACCACCCATTCATAGTGAATTCCTGTAATAATAAGGACGATGCATAAATGTCGGGCTGTAGTCTATGACGTTAACGGATCAACAATCCACATGCAGTGCTTAGCCATATGTATAATGGTTATCGTCATAGAATCCACAGATGAAACTTCAGAATGACTATCACTATCCATCAGTATTCTACTTTTTTTTTTTTTGGGCCTAAGGCCCCCGTGCCGTTTGCCTTGTACCTGCGCTCCTTGGAAGCACTTACCAAGGCATTGTTTTCAGAGTACTTTCTCGTTATACAAGTAACGGGCTTTGGTGATCAACACCAAACGTGGGTGTAAAAGTAAGTAGTTCAGACGTTAAAATTTGGAATTTTTGACTTCTTCGCCGAAGGTATACAGAAAAGGCATGGTAGTTGGACTCCGTAGCAATGAGGTCGACATGTCTAAGCATATTCTACTCTAATGTATTTACATAAAAAAAGGACAAGCAAAGTAAGAATAACACCTTACCCAAACAGTGGTATTTTGAGGTTGTCCCCTGCTGCCACTAGAGGACTTTTGATGTCATGGTTGAGCAGGATGAACGACACGAGGATGTAGTCCAAGTGACTCCTGTGAAGGGGGATAAAGATGAGCGGCAGACCAGAGTCGCTGGCTCTCTTCAGCATCTCCATCTGTGGTGGGGACGTGGTCACCGAGGACACAAAGTACGGCAGCAGTTTGTACAGCGTCCACGATGTTAACCTAAAAAACGATAAAAATACCATTGAAAAATGTAAAAACATATGGCATGCATCATTGACAAGTTTTGTACTGCACTTCTATCTTTCCTTCTACATACAATCTGCATCTCTTCAAGAAACAGATAAATATACACTTGCTATCTCTTGACGTCCTACACACTCAACCCGAAGGGCACTGAAGATGTTAGAACTTGTTCTGCGTAGTGCCAGGACTTTCTCGAGCACTAACATACTGGCCATACTGTACAATTCATTGGTTCGTAGCATACTTGAGAGCGTATTTAATGTTTGGGCTCCCCGCGAGAAGAAATATGACCTCATGTTGGAGAGAGTTCAGAAGAAATTTTTGAGGTTTGTTTGTCCATGACAATTATTAAAGGATAAGGAGGCACAGATTGTTTGTTCTTCCTTGAGGTAATACTAACCTGCCAGAGACCTCTTGGCAGAGTGATCAGACTGTTCAACCATATAGCCTCGAAGATTGATATATTCCACTTTAGAGAAGCCCAGTTTCGACATGAGATCCACGAATTTATTTATCAAAGTAATTTCGTGTAGTCTTCTGTTTAGCGAGCTTCAATTTGTCATAAAATTAACAGGAGTAAAATGCTAATCGTAGCCTATTAATCAAAATTGGTATGGATGAAAGTCGTCCCGTGAAGACCACTCATTCCTAGTAAATTCCGGTAATAATAAGGATGATGCATGAATGTCAGGCTGTAGTCTATCACGTTAGCGGATCAACACTCCACATGCAGCGCTTAGCCATAAGCACCATGGTAAGCGTCATAGAATTCCACAGATGAGACTTCAGAATCACCATCACCATCTGTCGGTATTCTCCTGTATGTGTTTACTTAAAAAGGAATGTACCTGAGTAGGAAATCAGATATGGTGGATCTCATATTGTAGACTATGGACCTCGCCCGCTTCTCGTTGGTCTTGTAGACTCCAAGGCTGCTGAGCGGCGCATCCTTCTTGCTGGAGGTCCTCCCGTCCCTCTCACTCTCGCTCTTCTGGAGTGACTCGAGCGTGATCTCTTCAAGGGCCTGCTTTAACCGCTCGTCATTCAAAACCTGGAATATAAAAAAAGAACATTAGTTTTTCAAAATACTAGCAACACATATAGATCACAAAATATAAAAAACAACATAAAAAAGTTATTTATAATTCACTTTGTGTTTTCCATTTCAATATTTGTGCCCATAATTATGAAAGTGGCGTAAGTCAAGAAATTGTAAAAAACGAGTTATTCATTTATTTCAGTTCCCGATGTTGTGAATTAATATAATCCTCACCCAACATTATTTTTAAAAATCTAAATACGGCATTTCATGCAACATGAAGTTGTCACTTTCGTTGGTTTTCAACCGACATCAAAACACAAACCTTTAAATATCTCAGAACGAATAAAACATGACACACATTTAATGTATAAAATTGCAGTTAACCCTTTCATTACGGCTCGGTATGAATACAAATTATACTGTCAATTATAAAACAAGTACTTGAAGGATAAATGTACTTATCTGGTCTATTTTCATATATCGCATTGGTTCTTGTATCCTTTAGCTATCAGATGATGCATAAAAAACTATTCTAAGAAAGTAGCTAAACGGTCGGGGAATCTTATGACGGCATATGCCGACAACTGATGCGAAAGGGTTAAAAAAGGTTATTTATCCTTTTTTCAAACGGGTAAAGCTTACTGGTTAAAGCGTTTGTTTATCAAATCAAAGATCGTGGATTCGATCCCCGACGGAGATTAAAAAGAAATTAATCGATTTTTAAGCTCTAAAATACCCGCGCTTGTTGTGAATTTGATCCCTCACCCATAAAATGCACGTCATAGCTTATTAATGAAAATTGATGGTAGACAAAAGTCATTTTATGAACACCACCTGTTCATAGTAAATTCCTGTAATAATAATTGGATGATGCGTGGTTGTCGGTCTATGACGTTTGCGGATTAACACTCCACATGCAGTGCTTATCAATATGTAGAATGTTAAGCGTCATAGAATGCACAAATGAGATTTTTGTATCACTATCACCATCTGTCGGTAAAAATTGAAAAAACAACAGAAGAGCAACAAACTAGTATCCGAGAATTGTATAAGGAAAGGAGAATGACAAAATAAAATATTATTCCTTATGTTGGTGTGTGATGAACATATGCTACAGCTTGAGAGAGGATATTTATTTATTTATTACACAGAACCGAAGTTCCAAGATACAAAATCAGAAACAGAGCATACATAAATATAAAATACAAAAAAAAGATAATAAAATATAAATTAACATAAAAGAAGAAGAAGATGACAAGTGTCAAAGATCATAGAGATCTAGGAGAACAATACCATCAACAAAAGAGGAAAAGGATCTAAGAAAAGGATCGAGGTATGCTGGTAGGCCATTTAGGATCGCCATTGCCGTTGTACGAAATTTAGTGCTTGAAGCTCCACAAGCATCAAATGGGATCAAAAACAATGGATGGCTACGAGCACGGGTGCACTTATCTGGAACAGAAGTTAAAACATCCAAGAATCCCAGGATTGTGAATTGAACCGCGAAGAAGAAGGAATGAAGGTTTGAGAGCAGCAATTTTCTTACGGGACTCTAACGAATGGAAAGAAAGCATCCCTAGAAGAAAAAGAGTTGGGTAATGTTCGGAATTGATTGAATTGAATGGATAGTTACCGTAAATATAAAAATATTAACGTCGGAGATTTTTTTTATGATTTTTTTCGAGCATGACAATGTATTTGAATTTATTGGGATTCCAAACTAAGCTCCCATATTCCAGAACAGATAGAACAAGTGAAGAATAGAGGGTACGAAAAATTAGACGTTTACGAAATAGTTATTTGATATTAAATTGAAAGGATATATAATGATGATGAAATAAATAATAAGGACTAACCGTTTCGGAGACTTGCTGGTATTCGAATTTCTTTCCCCGGCAAGCCTGAATGACATCGCAGAACGCCCTTGATATGACGCCCTGGTTCTCGCTGTGCTGAGTGCCCAGCTGGAGGAGGTTGATGACGTTGGTGTTTCTGGCGGCACGGCTGACCAGAGAATCCTGAAAATAATGATGAAAAAATAAAAATGGTGGATGAGCAATGACTTTGCTAAAAATGTAAGGTTAATGAGATGATCCAGAAGCTAAACGTAATAGGACATCTGTCAATGATGCAGAAAAATATAAAAAGTCGTTTTATACAGGTATAGCCTGATAATCAAAAAAAATATATATTGATATTTTTCATATAAAACATTATCTATTATTTTTTTTTCATATAAAACATTTATTATTTAAAACATATAAAACATTTCATATAAAACATTATGTATTATCTAAAACATTATATATTATTAACATCTAATTATCAAAAGGTCTTAAAAACAATAAAACTAAATAAAAAAAACTTACACACAATATAGTATGTAACATTCAAGACAAATATTTTTTTATGTAATATTCGAATAATTAAAAATTTAAAAATATATATATTTTATTTTAAATAAGCTTTCTTATTAGGTATACACTTTAAATACATATAGGTATTTAAAATTATTTAGGTACCTACCTTATAAATAAACTATTATTAACTTTCTAAAACATTTAATATTATTGTATTATTTACATTGTTATGTTCATAAACAATTATTGATAATATCGCGTGTTAAATTAAATAATTGTATATTGTTGTTAATAATTAATAAGCTGGATTTAAAAAAAAAACACAAAGCGACTGACCGTAATCGAATGCGTCAGTCGAAATAGCCACAAAAGGCCAAAGAAAAACGAAACGAAAATAGTCCAGTTTTCGGGAGTCGTACACGATACATAAAACATGATTTTAAGTAACGAAAACTGATAAATAAGCAGCTTACAGATGTCTACATGCTATTCATTATAAAATTAATGTGGATTTTAGAGCGGATTTTAGAGCAGATTTTTAAATGCGGGCGATGATTCCGTCGGAGATGATCTGACAGATGAAACAAGATGGCCGGCGGCGATTGTAACTTGTAGGGACGGAAATAGGTAGAAAAAAGTTCGAAATTCAAACCTACGTAATGATGGACATCGTTGAATCCCCGCCATTTGTACATTGTTATCGATTATTTATTTACACTTTGATTATTAACGCTAGATCACTTGTTATTTATCCATCTGAATATTTTATGTACATATTACAGGTGCACCATTGAGATATTTTTGTTATTTGTCTTTTTCAGTGGTTTGGCATCTTTTTCGATCGAAGAAAACGTAAAAAAGTTTATATTTATATATTTTTTAATAATTTAATATTAGCTTGTAATAAATATTAAGTTATTTAGTAAATTAATAATATGTTTTAAGCATTTAAAAACACATTGTTACAAATTAGAAAAAAATATCTATGTAATCACAGAATTTTTGTATATGTACGTTGAAGGTCATGTCAATAGAAAGGGATGGGGTATAGACAATCGGCTTTTCTTTAAGGTTTTTTTTTTTCAAAAACTAACAATAGCAAAAAACGTTAATCGTATTAATTCACAATGAATATGAATTTATAAAAAGAGACATCTATTATAAATAAAAAGCAATAAAAAAATCATTTTTAAAAATATCGACTTTTACGCCATCTACACAATTTCAAGTATATATGTACTCGTTTTTATGTGACTACCTTTTAAAACCATCGTAAAATTTGAGTAATTTGTTTTTTTTTATTTAATTTATTTACATATTTAAAAAAAAAAAAGCTTCATGCCACCAGAAAGAGGGGTTTTCCTTGAGTTAACCCGTAAAAAAATTACAGATATTTTTGTCCATTAACACCATAACTTTTTGTTAAAAAAATATGTAAACGTAAAATGACAGTTGAACACCCCAAAAAAATCAATGACTCATTAAAAAAATATATATATATGATGCTTGTGAGTGATTACACAGTTGATAATCTTTTTTATATATATTGACATCAGCATGATGTAGCCCTTGCTAACTGGTACCGAAAACCTCGATAGACAATCTTTCGTCTTGTATTTTTGTCGCTTGCCATACCTTTATGTATGGCCACATTGGGACTAGTTACATAGTTGCGTTGGTGACCGACCACGGACCGCGGAAGTGCCGACGGCCGGCAGTTGGTCCCCATCCTTTGGCGAAGCAAGGTCCGCGTCACGGCCGCGCGGCATATCATACCGCGTGGTCACAAACTTGAAATGTTTTTAACGTAAATATAATATGTGCTTCTAAAAGAAAGTATTTGTCTGCTGACCTGTTCCTGATCCTGCCCTCACGCGACAGAATAACGCCCCTTTTTGAGAGAGGAGGATGTTAATACTTATATTAATAACGATATATATGACTCGGATACTATTAAATCGATTTTTAAGTATGTCATTGAAGTGGATAGACCACTAGTTATGAATCCCTGACCTGTCGCTATGTTCGCACGCATTTGAGCCAAGAAGAAAACTGACCGGGAAAATCGACCGCAAGATCCAAGCGGCTGAAAGATCACATTCGTCTGGAAATAGACTCAGGCGCTGATATTATCGCAAGCTTCACAACTGATAATATTATATTATCTTCTATGCAAGCACGTGTCGGAGAATGCCGCCAGAGGGAGGTGATATCTCTATCTACAAATTCTATAACGCCTATTTCGTAATGTTTTAATTGGTGGCTGATGATAGACACCCCGTTATGTTATACTGAAGAAAATATAGCATGATCCCTGAGTATGTATCTTAATAATTTAAATATATTGGATTTTTCAATATTTCCCTTGTTTGCCCCAAATAAGTTAACATCCTCCTCTCTCTCAAAAGGTTGTTATTCCGTCGCGTGAGGGCATGATGAGGAGCAGGTCAGCAAAACAAAGACTTTTTCAGAAGCACATTGACATATATTTCGCTCTACTATAGGCTCGACCTAGTCACAGAGTATTAGGCCGAGCCACAATATAATATGCTCTCGCCGAAGGGCGGGACACGACTGGCTCCGCACTCGGGATGGGCTCTCACCCGCGCCACAAGCAGCGGTCTATGTAACTATGACCGGACTTGTCCAAAATGCCAATATGGCGGACACATTCATGTCTGACAAGCGAACAGAAATAAGAGACGAAAGATTGTACATCGAGGTTTTCGGTACCAGTCAGCAAGTGATATATCATGCTGATTTTAAAGTAAAACGGTTAACTATTCTATAACGTTTTCTTAATATCGGATTAGCCAGACACTCCCGCGGTCTGAACATTTTAGTCCTAAGAGGCGGTTCAATCCAAAATAACAACATAGAGACGCAAACACTGTAAGAAAAATTTCCGTTATAAATAAAAAAGCGTGCGTTATAGGAGGGTTAGCTGGAGTTTGTACCTACTTACAGTGATACTAAATTTTAAAAAATATGCAAGTCAGGATTCGTAGCATCCAAGAAATATCAAACAGAGCGTTGGTCGACCCTTTGCAATATGGAATGACCAGATGGAAAGTCCAGAATAATATCGGGAGTAGCGTGAATGCGGAGAATCGAGAAGGATGGAGACTCATGCGAGAGGCTTACATTCAACAGTAGACGTACACAGCCTGATGATGGTGATAAGCCTGGATTTTAGTAAATATAATTTATTTAGTGCAATAGTCAGAAATCAAGCTAAATTTTCTTGAGTAGCAATACTCGGTGCCTACATTTGTAAGAATGTTAGATGATTAACACGTATATTTGGTCCTAAGGGACGACTTAACTAAGCCAACGTAATCACAAACGTAAATATGATACTAGTATACTCGGTAATCCAGGCGTTCACCCAGCCAACTAAGATCCTCTTTTAATTACGCTTAACATCGGTGATCGTGCAAGAAACGATGTTTCAATACGATAAGGTCGTTAGTATATAATTTTAGTATAGTATCAACCTAAACTTCTTACTTCATAATAAAAAAACTTACTAATTCATGAGTTCGGCTAGCGATAAAGAAAAAAAATGGAAGGAATTCAAAATCGAATTATCATTTAAATTATTTAAAGTTCTTCGCTAGTAGTTTACAAGCAGGTACATAAAATAATAACTACCTATAAAATGGTAACAGTTAACAAAGTAGGTGAAAATCATATGTTTTTTGTATCGTTCGTTGTTCTCAATAGAAGATGTATGTAAATGTAATCGTTGAAAATCTAGATTAGGCTATAAAAAGCGTCAGAGAAAATATAACGCTGTGACTTTTTATTGCTCTTTTTTACCAACAGAATTGGAATTAATTGCTACCACATATTACTTATGAACACGTGTAATATACATCATCATCATCATCAGACTGTATTCGTCCACTGTTTAACGTAAGCTTCCCGCATGAGTCTCCATCCTCTTCGATCCTCCGCCTTCCGCATCCAGGTCACTCCCGCTATTCTTTTTATGACGTCAGTCCATCTTGCAGGGGGTCGGCCAATGCTTCGTTTGTCAGTTCTTGGGCGCTATTCCAATACTTTTCTTCCCCATCGACCGTCGTCTCTTCAACAGATGTCACATTGCCTCTTGAGTGTGCCTACTCGTTGGGTAGCATCCACTACTTGAGTTCTTCTGCGTATTTCCTCGTTTCGGATTCTATCTTGTAGCGACACTCCGAGCATAGATCTCTCCATAGCACGCTGGGTGACCTTTATTATATGGGTAAAACTTGCTGTCAGATTCCACGTCTCTACGCCATAAGTTAATACAGGGAGGATGCATTGGTTAAGCGCCTTAGTTTTAAGACATTGCGGAATTTTCGCTTTAAAAATGTACTTTAGTTTTCCATAGTTTTAATATGCATAGTTTTTATTAAAATTGCTGCAGAGTAATGCATATGTGTAAAGTAGTAAAATACATCGATTGCTTCCACTGTTTAATAGTGTAAAATCGAGTCGAAAAGGCTATCGGGTTAATATTATCTATGAAACAAAACCAAGGCGAACCTTTCGTAATATATGTAAAGGGTCCGCAAATAACTTTTTTTTATATACACAGCCATATTCGTCCAGCGGAAGGATAAAACTAATTATCTGTCAAATCAGACATGAGCTAAGTGTTACCATTCACGAAATAAGCACTAGTTGAAAAAAAAAGTTAGATGGCGGACAATAGCATGATTTTCAAAGTAATGTCGCAATATTTCCCAGCGTTGTTCAAGCGTATACACAACCATATTCGTTCAGCGGAAGCATAAAACTAATTATCTGTCAAATCAGACATGAGCTAAGTGTTACCATTCACGAAATAAGCACTAGTTGAAAAAAAAACGTTAGATGGCGGACCCTTTATTAGACACAATATTAGTATCGACTATTGTAATTATTAATAATTAGCCATGTGCACCATGGTAAGCGTCATAGAATTACACAGATAAGACTTTAGAATCACTATTACTATCTGTCGGTATTGTCCCGTATGTGTTTACATAAATAAAAAGATAAAACGGTGTACCAAAGAAATGTAAATACCATAATTTTTATAACATACTATATTTTGGAGAGATAAGCATCGTGTAAAGATTTAAAAAAAAACTAAATATGCAATTTTGCTATGAATAATTTGTTAGTCCACTGTCACAAAAAGGTGTAAGACAGATCAGTCGGTCGAGGGCATCTCTTGAGTAGATCCGTTCTGAAGGTATGAAGAATGTGGACCAAAATACATCAGGGAAGATGCTGCATTGTACATGCAGAGACAGAGATCTCAGACATTGGATCCAAATAGCACCTTGACTATATTTATCTCCGTCGCAAGTAGATAACAAAAATATCATCTAAAATATATTTAATTGATCAAATAATGGGTCCGCCGTCTAACGTTTTTTTTTTCAACTAGTGCTTATTTCGTGAATGGTAACACTTAGCTCATGTCTGATTTGACAGATAATTAGTTATTATGATGCACGCTAATCTCACGACGAGGTTGCTAGTGCTACACCTTAAAAAATACATCTTTCCGTATGTACGAAAGAGTTGATTTAACTTTTTTTTCAATGTTTTCAGCATTCACTTTGAGATCCATTATAAATATTTATTTACTTACATTGTTTCTACGTGGATCACGTCAGATAAGTTCTCTATATGGGAGACTGCAGTTTCGACTAACTCGTAGCCTTGCTCAATCCATCACTTGTTAAGAGATAACTGAGCTGCGATAGTACTTTATAAGTGGTCAAAACCATTCTATGCTGGAGGGGGGTAGGGGTGTGTCTATCAGGTGTTGATAAGAGAGGGAGACAGATAGGGTTGCATGGATGAAGAAAAAAAAATGATTTAGGTATTATTTATATTTATTTTTATTTATTTTATTATTATATTAATATTTATTGTAATATTATTTGCATTTGTGTTTTATTAGTTAAAAGTTCAAAGACTGACAGATGTGGATTATTTTGGTCCAGCTTATAGCGCACTTCGCTCTTTAAATGCCCAACGCCTTAAATAAAAATCTGGCAACAGTTTAGGTATACTACTAGGAATTACACATGAATTGTTCATAATTTGGTTTCAAATTTTAGGTGAAAACAATGATATCGCGTTCTTTTTGGCACATAGACGAAACATTTTACAATTAACGAATGACTCACGTAAACAGACTATGGAAATAGATCATGATTTAGATAAGCCATTATCCATTGATTTGTTTATTATCTTTAAATGAACTGACATCAGCATGATAAAGCCCTTGCTGACTGGTACCGAAAAGCTCGATGTACAATTTTTCGTCTGTTATTTATGTTCGCTTGTCGCACATGTATGTGTCGCCATATTGGCATTTTGGTAAGTCCGGTCATGGATGTGACGTTAGTTATATAGAGGCTGTCGCCCAGCGCCACAAGCGGGATCTATATAAATATAAATAATAAAAATAAAAAAATAAGGATGATGCGTGAATCTCGGGCTGTAGTCTATGACATTGGCAGATCAACACTCCACATGCAGCGTTTAGTCATATGCACCATGGTAAGCGTCATAGAATTCCACACATGAGACTTTAGAAACACTATCACCATCTGTCGGTATTCTCTTGTATGTGTTACCTTCCTGAACTTCTTATTTCAGACGGCCCCATACTGTTGAACTACACCAAGAATATCGTCCGCATAACGCGTGCAGTTAACGAGGCCGACAAGGCATATATTTTTATTATTTGCATTTTATATGTAATGATATCAGCTCGATATATCCCTTACAGGCTGGTGCCGATAAGCCTCGATACACTCATTCGTATATTTTTTTCTTCGCTCGTCGGACACGCATGTGTCGCCATATTGTTTGTTTGTCAGGTCTAGCTCTGTAGATCGCCACTGTATTAATCACGGCACTGGGTTATCTCTCACTACGGGCGCTCAGTGGCTAGTCGTGAGTTTTAATCCGTCCAGGGCCTGACAGCAGTAAGCTCCGTCTCGGACTGATTACCGAAAGTTTTTCAATCTTAATCTTAAATATATTTCAATGTGCTTCTTAAAAAGTTATTTGTGTTGCTCATCTGCTCCTCATCCCTTCACCTCGCATTCTGATAACGTTCTCGGCGACGTGAAGTCGTTTTCTTTCAGTATCGGGGATGTTAGTAACAAAATTGATCATGACAAGTAAAAAATAAACATTGAATTAAAATGCTCGTTTGGTCTAAATGCGATGCAGATTATACGAGTACGTAATTAGAGTATTTAACAATAAAAAAAAAAGTTTTGAGGATGAAAAAGTAATGAAGAAACTTTTACATAGATAGTATGGTGTGTACTTACTCTGCTGCTGGGAGTACACTTTGTACAGGAGAGGCCCATGAAAGGTCTCGTCATGGGAGTAACGCTGACTATTGAAGGCAACTCCTTTATTTTGAACAGAGCACTGTCTCGAGTCTGGTAAAAAAAAATTTAAATTATTAATACAACCATGGTGAAATCACATTGAACGAAGAGAATATATAAAAAAAAATATATATTCTGGTAATATAACTGTTTAAACAAATATATTTAAATACCGACAACGTACATTCAACGTTATCGGAAATTGGGGTTGTATGATGATACTCGTATTTAGCTTTAACCCTTTCATTACGGCTCGGTTTGAATACAAATTATACTGTCAATTATATAACTAGTATTTGAAGCATAAATGTACTTATCTGGTCTATTTTCATATATCACATTGGTTCTTGTATCCTTTAGCTATCAGATGCATGAAAAACTATTCTAAGAAAGTAGCAAAACGATATATCACGTCAACCGATGTCAACGGTCAAGGAATCTTATGACAACCGATGCGAAAGGGTTAAAAATAAACTTTAGTTTTCAAAATGCTGCCCATCCCAGTTGTATACATACGTCTGTCGATTTCTCTTGAAGCTATTTCGTCTTTGTTGTATTACTTTTCTCAGATAGGTATAACTATGTACAACCTCTATTTGTGTTCCTCCAATAATTCAAAGTTCTCTTTTCATCCAATATGATGCCTTAGCATTTGATGCTAGGCTTAAACGGAATGGTAATTAGGTCAACTTAAATTATTGGTTTTCGAGACAAAGAGCCTTTCATGAGCACGCTTAAAGATTTTTTTGGCGCGAACCTCAGCTTGTTTCACACCCCCATATTAAAAATGCATTAAGAGCCAGCGAGTCTCGTTCAAGAACGTTTCTGGTGTTCCCTGGATCAGAAGGACAGTCAGCGTCGGCATTTGCTTGAATATGGTGACAGCAGCATGATATAGCCCTTGCTGACTGGTACCGAAAACCTCGATGTACAATCATTCGTCTCTTATTTCTGTTCGCTTGTCGGACAAGAATGTGTCCGCCATATTGGCATTTTTAGACTAATTATATAGACCGCCGCTTGTGGCGCCGGTACGACAGCCCATCACGAGCGCGCCAGTGGTGTGCCGTCTGTCGCTGAGATCGCATTGTAGAGTCGCGATCGATCGTGGCGAAAGTAACGCCATACAACGATCGATCGGGGAAACCAAGTTTTATCGTAAATATATGTCAATGTGCTTCTGAAAAAGTCTTTGTTTGCTAACCTGCTCCTCATCATGCCCTCACGCGACTGAATAACAACCTTTGAGTGAGAGGAGGATGTTAATGGCTATTACCTGAAAGCGACCACTCAGAAGGTCATCAAAGAAAATATTCCACAACAAAGGTCCGATAATTGAGCCTTGCGGACAACCTCTTTTCACGGAACAACTAAACTTTTCAGAATTACTTTTTACAACTACTTTGTACAATTAAAAGTGACATCTTTTGATTAGGTTACTTACCGATCTTTCCACTTCCTTGGTGATGATCTGTCTACGTCTGTGGTGGATTGCCGCCCTTCTCAGAGCCGCCTCAGTGAGCCTCTGCCCGCCCATCTGGTTTCCATTTCCTCGAAGATCGTCGCTCTCGTCCACTGAAGATGACCTTCCCCTCCATCCCACGTAGGCCTCCTGTAGCCTCGTCGATATCACGTCCACCATTTCGACGGCCCTGTTAACAAAAAACAAACATCATAAATATAACGAAACTCTGATTAACCGTTTTTCCCGATGGACCGTTCAGTTTTTTTTCACTAACAGAAACATTACAAATTAAAAAAAATTCAAATCGTTACTGAAGTACAATCAAAATTAAAATAACAATTATAGGTACTTATGATTAAGTACTAAGAACAAAGCAATAAAGACAAGCAACAGAAGGTCCCAATGCTCATCAAACAGACTCCAAAGAAACTCGTGGAGTTCATACCTGAATTGGGTCTCCATTACGTGGAATATATCAACATTATATATTATATTTTCACATATTCGTTCGCTATCTGGAACATATGAATATTACAAATTTGTATAATTTAGTTCTGTCAGCAGGCATTTTCCATGGCTCGTCTTAAGACATATCACCACCTGAGAATATATGTGGTTCCCGACGACCCACAGAGTGAAAGCCAGAGGACTTGAATAGACAGCAGCTCTAGTATCCGAGGCATATTTTGAGGGATTTGTAGATCGTTTTTTTAAAGAGATCGGATGATAAGTTCGCTCTTGAGGCCTGAACCATTCGGTGTTAAGGATTGGTTCAACTTGATCAACGACACGCAGATATCAACAGGTGCAACCAATCCAAGTATATTTTATGTAAGCACATACAGGAGAATACCGACAGATGTGAAAGTAATTCTGAAGTCTCATCTGTGGAATTCTATAACGCTTACCATGGTGCATATGGCTAGGCGCTGCACGTGAAGTGTTGATCCGCCAACGCCGTATACTACAGCCCGAGATTCACGTATCATCCTTATTATTACAGGAATTTACTATGAATGGGTGGTCTTCACGGGACGACTTTCGTCTACCACCAATTTAAATCAATAGGCTTTGACTGACATTTTACGGGTGAGGGATCAAATTCACACCAAGCGGGGGTAATTTAGAGCTCAGAAATCGATTAAAAATCCTTTTTTTAATCACCGTCGGGGATCAAACCCTCGACCCTTGGTTTGCATAGCAAACGCTTTGACCAATAATTCCGCATTAACTGTTGTCCCCAATTTATTGATTAGCTCGATCTGTCGTCTAATTATAATCGTTAAAAATATTATCTTGATTGACCGTTTTTGACGAATATTTCGTTTAAAAAACATATAATGCGGCATTCAATATTTCACTCAAAATCTAATAAATATTTGCAAAGCGGTAATTAGCTTTACGTTCTGATACTAAAATATATTTAGAAGGATATCACGGTAATGGTCGGTAAGTGTAAACGTATATGCTCGTTAATTACAGCTGATTACAATGGATTATCATTACACTATCTATCGATGAGTCAGCTTGTGCAGTCTGGTGAAATTTTACCGCGTAATATATCTGCGAATGATCAATTGCGGTGTGAAGAATAACTACGTCACATGAAGCCAACAAATAATCAGCCAGATAACTAGATACATGTGTGATGACTAGTTTTATGTTAAACTATGATAACTGTCTGATGGACTGTGTAGGTTAAAAGACCAGTCAAATAATTATCAAAAAATGTTTTTTTTATGTAATCGCATGCAGGAGAGCACAGCCGATCAAGACCAGTGCACTCTATGACGCTCAGTCAGGGAGGCTGGACGCTGCATGCGGGAAACGTGTGTTGTGTTCGTGTTTGTGTGTGGGTTGGGGAGATTGCAAGTGTATATTTATCTGTTTCTTGAAGAGATCCAGAAGGAAACACACGCTGGAAGAGCATTCCAAAGCTTACCGGAGGCATTTAGGAAGGAACTTTGGAAACTGTTAGTTCTTGGTCGACACACATTAACCGTGTATGGATGTTTGGTAAGTGTAAGACGAGTTTGTCGGTTGTGGGTGGGTGCAGGAGGAATAAGTTCTGAAGAGCAGCGACCGTGGCAATAACGGTAGAAAAGACTAAGTGAACCAATCTTACGCCTGTGCTCTATTGATTGCAGGTTAGACGTAAGAGTGTTTATCAAACGAATTGCTCTTCTTTGAACTGAGTCAATTAAGTTTAGAAGGTTAGCTGTGGTCTGGCTATATTTTTACCTACCAGAGTGTCGGGAAAATATCTTCTGTTACAGGTCTGCAGATCGCTTCATTGCAGGCAGGCAACACCTGAACTGCTCGTCAACTCGATACCCAAGTGAGGTGACTCGTTTTACGTCGGATTGCGGTCAACCATATACGCCCGGTGCGACCAAGTGACAGAACAAAACTGGTAATCTAACACTACACACTCCAAGCCCACGTTCATGTCAAACAAGATCACCTAAAATGAGAGCCGTCAAGTACTGGAGAAGGGGACGCATAACCATTCAGCGAAACGACTTTGCAAATTATTCGCGAAGAAGTAATTAGTTTGATGTGGCGTTTTTTAAAATGTCGACGCAAACTGATGTCGTTTTGCACTGTGTTTTGTAAACCATACTTATTTATTATTGTCGAACTAAAGGAATGGAAAACATTTGTTTGGAGCATCTTGATGTACGGCTGTGAGACGTGGTGCTTATCTGAAAGTGATGAAAAAGACTAGAGGCCTTTGAGATATGGTCATACAGAAGAATTCTCGGAATTAAATGGAGAGACCACGTCACGAACAATGAGGTTCTCAGGATAATCAAGGAAGATAGG
Source organism: Glossosoma conforme (assembly GCA_022606575.1). Classification (NCBI taxonomy): domain Eukaryota; kingdom Metazoa; phylum Arthropoda; class Insecta; order Trichoptera; family Glossosomatidae; genus Glossosoma; species Glossosoma conforme. The sequence goes on from JAGTXR010000047.1 coordinate 1,350,841, forward strand.
CACCTAGTAAGAACCATCTCCGAGAGGCGAGCCCGATGGATCGGTCACATCATACGCCACGATGGTCTTCTTTACGACATTGTAGGAGGGATGGTTGAGGGTAGAAACTGTAGAGCGCGCCCTAGACGGGAGTATTTGCAGCAAGTGTTCGAGGACATGAGTTGCAGCTCTTATGGTGAGCTGAAGAGGGTTGCGGAGGACCGAGAGGAATGGAGATCGAGATGCAATTATTGCGATTCTGTTGCTGCAAACACATCCACGGGATTGATACTACGAAGAATTAGGAATGGATGGATGGGTGCCATAACAAATGATAAAAAGTAATTAGATGAATCACTTTGGCGTCAATCGAAAAAAAAATAGTTTTCTACGTCTGCTATGTCATAAACAAATTTGGTCTAGTTTTATTTATTTATTTATTTGAACAGAACCGCAGTCCCAAGGTACATAGTATACATAAACATACAATACATACAAAAGAGATAAAAAACATAAAATAAGAAGAAGACACGTGTCAAAATCACAGAGATCTAGGAGAACAATACCATCGACAAAAGAGGAAAAGGATGTAAGAAAAGGATCGAGGTGTGCTGGTAGACCATTTAAGAGCGCCATTGCCGTTGTACTAAATTGAGTGCTCAAGGCTCCACAAGTATCAACCGGGATAAAATAAAATAAATGAAGTATGATAAACGAGCATGGTTGTACTTTTCTGGAACGTAGAATTTAAAATATTTAAGATTACCAGGGTTATGAATTGCACCGCGAAGAAGAATTGAATGGATAATTTCTTAGGTTTTCACGGCCATATTTGATATTGTGGCTTTTGGGTTTAGCCGTGTGTGGCGAATTTCTTCTCTCCGATATTTCGACCGCCATAGCAGGGGTCTTCTTCAGGGTAGATGACTTTGTTGTGAGTTGGTGTCAGGAGATAGTTTAGCCGTCAGCCTAACGTACCTCCCCGAGCGTCATGCAAACATGCACGCCTAGTAAGGGAAGCCATTGAAATCAAAAGACATCTCATCAACATCAACAGGGATGACGGCTTGATTCTTAAAAACAGGACAACCACAGTCCAACATGATGTTCGTGGAGGTACTCTTCTTAGAACATATCCACCGTACACGATTACCCGCCATGACGCTCGGGGAGGTACGTTAGGCTGACGGCTAAGCTACCTCCTGACACCAACTCACAACAAAGTCATCAACCATGAAGAAGACCCCTGCAATGGGGGTCGAAATATCGGAGAGAAGAAATTCGCCACACACGGCTAAACCCAAAAGCCACAATATCAATTGAATGGATAGTTACTGTAAATATAAAAATAGAGACGTCGGTGATTTTTTTTATGATTTTTTTCGAGCACGATAATCTATTTGGATTTAGTTTCCGATTTTATTTTTATTTTTTCTTAAACTTGAAAATGGCCATTCGGCCTGGCAGAAGCATGTCGTCAAAAATATATTGTGGAATAAATTCTAAAAATATTTTATTTATATCTGATATTTGGATTTATAAGGATTCCAAACTAAGCTTCCATATTCCATAACAGATAGGACAAGTGAAGAATAGACGGTACGACAAATTAGAGGGATTTACTTAATCATAAAAAAAATCCCCCGAATTTTGATGGAAGTCCATTTATTACGTTTTTTTACATAAAATAATTTTATTTAAGTATTTCATAATTACACAATAAATTGCTATTTATGTTATTAATGTAATAAACCTGTAAAATATTTCATGACCACAATTCCACTTTGCTGAACCACAGTTCGTTATAACTTCCCATAAATAATTATTACCCTCATTACTACGCACAAATATACTGCACCTCATTTATATGACATCGTGCTACGAGTATGCACTTATATAGGGTCCGCCATCTAACGTTTTTTTTTTCAACTAGTGATTATTTCGTGAATGGTAACATTTAGCTCATGTCTAATTTGACAGATAATTAGTTTTATCCTTCCGCTGAACGAATATGGTCGTGTATACGCTTGAACAACGCTGGGAAATATTGCGACATTACTTTGAAAATCATGGTAATGTTGCAGAATGTGTGCGAAAATTGCGTACGGATTTTGGAAGAGAATCACCGTCAGCTCCGTATGTTCGTTATCTTGTGAAAAAAGTGAAAGAAACTGGCATCCTCATCGATAAACCAAAGCGTGAAAAGCCAAAAACAGTGCGTACACCCGAGAATATTGCTACTGTGGCAGAAAGTGTGCGTGAAGCGCCATCAATGGCGCTTCCATGCGGGGCGGCCATGTTGAACGAATTTTTGTGAACAAAAATTGAAGAGGAGGATATTGGCAACATTTGGTTTCAACAGGACGGCGCTACGTGCCACACAGCCGAAGCTACGCTCGATGTTTTGCGCCCTGTTTTAAAAAATAAAAAGTTATTTGGCGGACCCTTTACTATCTTTCTCTTTTGCTAGTATTAACTTGTTGCGCAGATACGTGGAATCTAATACCAGGTCTTTCCCAAAAAATATAATTCACCTAACATGAAACAGAGATAATCCATAGTGTCTGTGAAACATGGAATCCGAAGCAAGGATATCGAAAGATTCGAATAGTGGACGCCACTGAAAGAATACACAAGTGATATATATATATAATCGTGTCGGAAACAACAGGGTCAGGTCCTGTCTTCTCCAGAAGGGGGCGACGTCGATGACGTTACTCCCGGCCATCATCAGGTCTTCCTGGGTGCATCTACTCTGACACAGTGCACACTCCAGAAGGTGTGACAGGGTCTGCTCCACGCCACAGTACATTCAGTCGGTCCGCTGTAAGACTGCCAGGCTTTCATGTGTTCTCGTCATGTATACTCGGGTCCGAAGTCTGTTAAGGGACCGCCATATAATCCACCCATGGCCGTGTCCAGGGGCTAGGTTCTCTAAACACTCCGTTTATAAGGCGCTACTCCAATACATTTCATACGTTGCTTTTTTATTTTTAATATGCAATATTCGACTCGTAATAATCAGTATTAACACGATCGTGATTCCCAAATACACCTGATGTTGATTAACATCTTTCGTTAGTCCTTGCGGTGTACCTCAAACATTTCACAGAATCTCAGTTTTGCAATTCAACAACTGTCCCACTTTTACTGAAACTAGTTGAAACCTAGAGTCAACTAAATCAAATCAGCAAGCACTCGCGGTAAGTCGTAATATTACTTTTTACACAAATTATTTTTTTAAAGTAAACATGTTTAAGAGAAACCGCCGGCCGAAATTTAATATTTGAATTAATATTTCGAATTTAAATTTCTTTATTTGATATTATAAATAAGATTTTAATGTGGAGTGTTAAACTGCAAAAATAATCTGGCATTTACCCTTTCGATATGGCTCGTTGGAATACAAATTATACTGTCAATACGGCGTGAATTTTTCAAACCATTTTGTTTGCTTAAAACTAGTATTTGAAGCATGAATCCACTTATCTGACCTATTTTCATATATCACATTGGTTCTTCTATCCTTTAGCTATCAGATGATGCGTAAATAACTATTATATTTAATAAACGTTCATTATGTAACTCTATACATGTGTTGGCAATGACAAATGCGGTTTACATAAAAATCGCTCCTGTGACGAAACCTAACGATATTTATTTACATGCTTCACAGATTCCTGTAAAGAATACATGTAGTTTGATAAAGTGAATGACTGCACTTCCAATTTTATACCATAGACACAATGAGTACTGAAAGTAGCAAAACGATATATCACGTCAACCGATGTCAACGGTCGTTAGGTTTCGTCATAGGAGCGATTTTTCTGTAAACCACATGTGTCAATGGCACCTAATGTATGGAGTTACATAATGAACGTTTGTTAAATATAATAGTTTTTTATGCATCATTTGATGGCTAAAGGATAGAAGAACGAATGTGATATATGAAAATAGGCCAGATAACTACATTTATGCTTCAAATACATACTAGTTTTAAGCAAAAAAAAAACGGTTTGGAAAATTCACGCCGTATTGACAGTGTAATTTGTATTCCACCGAGCCGTTACAAAAGGGGGAAGAACCACTGCACCAAGTCCCATCGTTTAGATATTTTTTTTTCACTTGAATGACGAAACGCATAAAATATCATGTGAAAGCTCAGTACCTCCCAACTTTAGTCATACTCGACTGATTAATATTAAAGTAGGTAAATGTTTGCACGGTTATTAAAATTCTTTTGGATCGTAAATCGCCATTTATATGTTCGAATGTGAGCGGCAAAAAAAGTGATGTTCCAGTTCTCGGAATAGACATTTTGTTTTACGTGTGCCAGCGTATGTAAACGGAGTATATAAGTATGATCAGCCCATCCCACAAACGTCACGAAGGGGAGACCACGTGAATGGAACCGTAAACATGCGTACAGAAATAAAACAGAATTTCCCGCTCGCAATAAGAGGAAAAAATAATTGTTTTTAGAAAAATGTATTTTTGTGTGGCTTTCTTTTGGCACCTCTGCGCGAATAAACACGCCATCTCGTATTAGAAAAAATATTTAATGTGTATATTAATTTAAAGTAACGCTATTTTTTTTTATGTAAACACATACAGGAGAATACCGACTGATGGTGATAGGTAGTAAGTCTGAAGTCTCATCTTTAGAATTCTATGACGCTTACCATGCTGCTGCATATGGCTAAGCGCTGCATGTGGAGTATTGATCCACCAACGTCATAGACTACAGCCCGAGATTATTACAGGAATTTACCATGAATAGGTGGTCTTCACGGGACGACTTTCGTCTACCACCAATTTTAATTAATAGGCTATTACTGGCATTTTACGGGGGAGGGAACAAATTCACACTAACCGGGGGTATTTTAGAGCTCAGAGAAATAGACTAGATTTTTTTTTTTGATCTCCGTCGGTGATCGAACCCACGACCTTTGGCTTGCAAATCAAACGCTTTGACCATTGAGCTATACTCGCCGTGGAACTTGTACGATAGATTTGTAACTTCAGATACGCGTGTGAAATTTTGTTATTAAATATGTTACAGCGATTGTATTTTAAAAATCTCGTTTAAGTGTAATTGTTCATATTTCTGTTTCTATATTTATTTTTACCTGATAATCCAGTTTTGGAACTTCTATTCTGATTATAAATTAATCAATAAGGTCGACTATCGGAGCTAGAAACATTTCGTCCGAAAGGGCGGACTCAAGCCAAAGTACAGAGGTGATGTGACATAAAGAAAGATTTTGATGCAATGGAAGATTAAAAAAATTTAAATAATATTTCAACATCAATCATCATCAGCCAGTATCCGTCCACTGTTGAACGTAAGCCTCCCGCATGAGTCACTTTCCTCTACGATCCTCCGCCTTCCGCATTCAGGTCACTCCCGCTATTTTTAATTATGTCGTCAGTCCATCTTGCAGGGGGTCAGCCAATGCTTCGTTTCATTATCAATATTTCAGTATATTTTTTTGCATCGATCACACTGAAATAATGCACACTACATGTCAATTGAAGTGGCACTCGTAATAACAGGTTTGCGGTCCTATTTTTGTCCTGCGAAGGACATGCGCAGGCGGTATAGTAATGTACGCTGATGCAGTTTGCATTGAAATTCAGAAAAATCCATGTCAAGGCGACACTTTGGTTGATGATTTCTGCACTTCCAATAATCAAATTATCAAGCCACATTGTTATTAAAACAATTGTATTTCAACCTTATCTGGATGATTTCGATTAACCCGGTTTTAATTATATCAAATTATATAATAACAAATCGAGGTATAACGTATATGTCATATGATAAGCGGGCATCCAGGATAAGAAGCTCTAAAAAAAGTATTTTTGATACACAGCCTTCCACAGCAATTGCTTCCTAGCTGTATATTAGAATCACACACCATTATGTTTTTTTTACTATACATATTCGCTCCGTGAAGAAACACCTGGGCGAAACGCATTACGGCGATAGAGAAGAGCTGAAAGAAGCGGTTCTCAGGTATCTGCGTGGCTTGGCGGCAGATTTTTTCGACTCAGGAATTCAAAAGCTCATATACCGCATGCAAAAATGTATTGACCTCGGTGGCTTCTATGTAGAAAATATAGATCCAAAGTCTGAACTTTCCAAAAATGTACGCATTCATGAAATTAAACATGTTTTACGCTGTGAAAAATCACTGGGATCCTTATTTTACGGATAACTCTCGTAGATCGCGAAACTGCATTTTTCCAGCAAGTGAAACAGTGCACAGTGTGATTCATGTTAGGACAAGGTATGAAATACTTATCTATTTAATATTGTAATGGAACTTAAAGTACATGTAAAAATATATAAATAACAATACAGTAAAATATTTAAGAATTTAGATTATTAAAATTATTTTTTTAAATTTTTATTAGAATATTATTTTATTATTTCAATATTCTAATCTACTTTTATAGATCATTGACTATATTACAATATTATTATTAATTAAATATACATATACTATACATAAAATTATTTTTTTCAACGCGTCAATCCAAGCACAAAAATAACGGCAGAAGCGGAAGAAGAAAAAGTAATAATATTAAGCTTGTGAATAAATGATGACTGATTGAATAATAAAAAATAAAAATATACATACTTTGAATATATACTATAGCGACATCTATCATACGATGATAACAATGATATAAATACTAGTTTCAACGCGAGTCGGTCTAGGCATAGCAATAGCCCAGTTGGCTGAGCGGTATGAATACCTGGGCATAGTTGGTTTCCAAGGTCCGCGGTTCGCATCCCGCTTCTGCCGTTATGTTTGTGCTTGGATTGACGCGTTGAAAAAAGAATTTTATGTATAGTATATGTAGATTTAAATTAATAATAATTTAGATTACATGATTTTTTCTCGAATATCAACATTAGCGAGACGACTACCAAGGGTTGGGTAACGCGACGTTCAGGGCGAAGCTCTAGTAACTGGTTGGTAATTAAAATATTCATTGAACAATACTTCAACGCTTAACGCATATTGATTTTTTTCGACCTGAGCATTCAAGTAAAAATGTCATTGATATGTACTCAGTCTTCGATCAATGATGTGCGATCTTTCTTACACGAGTAAGCACTACCCACGATTGAAGTTGCATGGCAATTTTATCTTCATACGACATAATAGACAACTCTATTACACGGTGGATACGTTCCAAACAATACATTATTAAAAATGCTGTGTAAAAATAGACAAAAAATAAAATAATGGTACATAGTTATCCTTGTATGAAAACCGATTCAGGTTATAAAATAATTAAATTAATTAGTGTTATGTTGTATTAAATTCTTCTTCTTCGTGTCAGCGACGTCAAATTATTTCTGCCCAGTATCTGGCAACATCGATAGCCCGTGTGTTGCCTAGCATTAGGTCTTGAGGTGTGCAGCTCGTGGACCACATGGAGCAGGATTTTAGGTGTGAGGCGGTCTGCAGATCTTGACTCTACCTGCCGAAGCATTCCCCACCGCTCAAGGTTGTCCTTTGTTCTACCAACTACGGTTCTTAATCTGTTCAGGGATATACATGTCCGCCAGTCAAGGTTCTTGCCAGTTGGGAAGCCTTCCTTTGGAGTAATGAAATCCTCTGATGCGACTTGTTGCCAGAGCTGGAGTCTCTCATTTTCAGGGCCGGATGTGGGAGGTTGTGTGGATCTCAGAAAGCTGCTTCGCGACTTCAGTCTGGGTGTTAAAGGTATCTGATTATACAAGCAGTGAGACGGTTGGTTGATTGCCTTACGCATTTCTTCGGCGCATATGACTTTGCGTCTTATGTTTGGTTGTGCGATACCAGCCAAGGGGTATTGTTTTGAAATGCGTGTTGGTTTGAGGCAGCCTGTGACGACTCTGCACGCATCATTCAGGGCAGTATCCACTTGATTATATTGGACTAATCGACCCCACACTGGTGCCGCATATTCTCCGACTGAGAAACAAAGTGCTAAAGCTGAGGTACGACGAATGGGTGAATTGGGGAGCATGAAAAGAACCTCAACGAGGTGCCCCCTGGAAACGGAATCTCGGACTTCCTCCTCCGGCCAATCTTTTCGACCCAGCGACAACAAAAGAAAATTAAGACTAACATTATTAGATGTGCATATCAGGCGAGCGAAAAATAGCGAGACAAAAGATCGTATATCATGGCTTTTCGGCATCAGACTGAAAAGGCTATAATCGAGTTGATATCAAAGCATCTGTGCTGCTTTGATCAAGAAATATGTTTTCTCTTACAAAATGAGTACATTTCTTTTATAACAGGTTATGTATACGCAGCGGATATTGCACATTCACTGAAAGTAATCGTTTCATCAAGTGAAATGCTATTGACGTTTGAAAAGCTTCGTTACACCCGAAAATAACAGTCATACGAGTATTGTGTATGTAAGTACGAGTATTTTTTTCCGTCGTCGTGGTGAAACATTACACAACAAAAAAAGCTACTTGTATTGATCGTCTAATATGCGTATTACATAACATTTGGTTATACACTTTTGGTACATATGGATTTATTTACATTTGAAGTGCAGCCCGCAAAGAAAATAATTAAGCCGAAGTAATTGCCGTTCGGAATCGGCTTTCGTGGGAATATTCCGTGAAAATTTCGCGATATATTATGCCAAAGATATTAAAATTTATGGAGTGTAACGCAAGGCATTTTTAATGTTAAAGCAATAACCCATAAAAACAAAGTTTTCAGAGTAAATGCTTGTGTATTTGATGTATTTTGTATAATGACATTACAAATACAAAAATACATTAAGTAACTTTCTTCTTCGTAGTATCAATCCGGTGGATTGGTTTGCAGCAACAAAATCTTGCATCTCGATCTCCAATCCCAATTAATAGTCATATTTCACAGACCTTTGATCCTATTTCCATTGGAGGAAAAGAAATAGAGGTTGTAAGCGACTATACCTATCTGGGACAAGTAATACAACTAGGGCGAAATAACTTCTCAAAAGAAATCGACAGGCGCATACAACTGGGATGGGCAGCATTTGGAAAACTAAAGTACATTTTTAAAGCGAAAATTCCGCAATGCCTTAAAACTAAGGCGTTTAACCAATGCGTCCTCCCTGTATTAACTTATGGCGCAGAGACGTGGAATCTGACAGCAAGTCTTACCCATAAAATAAAAGTCACCCAGCGTGCTATGGAGAGATCCATGCTCGGAGTGTCGCTAAAAGATAGAATCCGAAACGAGGAAATACGCAGAAGAACTCAAGTAGTGGATGCTACCCAACGAATAGGCACACTCAAGTGGCAATGGGCAGGACATATCTGTCGAAGAGACGACGGTCGATGGGGAAGAAAAGTATTGGAATGGCGCCCAAGAACTGGCAAACGAAGCATTGGCCGACCCCCTACAAGATGGACTGACGATATAAGAAGAATAGCGGGAGTGACCTGGATGCGAAAGGCGGAGGATCGAAGAGGATGGAGACTCATGCGGGAGGCCTACGTTCAACAGTGGACGGACACAGGCTGATGATGATGATCTCCAATCCTCTCGATCCTCTGCAGTCCTCTTCAGCTCAGCATAAAAGCTACAACTCATGTCCTCGAATACTTGCTGCAAATACTCCCGTCTAGGACGCCCTCTATAGTTTCTACCCTCAACCATCCCTTCTACAATGTCATGAAGAAGACCATCGTGGCGTATGATGTGACCGATCCATCGAGCTCGCTTCTCCGAGATGGTTCTTACTAGGTGCCTATCTTCCTTGATTATGCTGAGAACCTCATTGTTCGTGACGTGGTCTCTCCAGGAAATTCCGAGAATTCTTCTGTATGACCACATCTCAAAGGCCTCTAGTCTTTTTTTATCACTTTCAGATAAGCACCGTGTCTCACAGCCGTACATCAGGATGCTTCAAACAAATAACTGAAGCTGAATTAATTAATTTATTTAGTATAATAGTCCTTTTTCGTAACAACATTATTTACATAATATTGACAATATCCTAGAGCATTGATGGTTCCACCGCATTTCGTTCACAGACAATTAGTTCAGCGACTCGTCGGTAACGACGTGGGGTGCACTGGACGTCTGGTGCATGGGACATTTGGCGCACGGGACAACTGGTGCATTGGTTGTCTCGCTAACCTAACCTTACAGTAGAAAGAAGGGCGCTGCGGTGTTTCGTAGAGTTCCGGGTCAGTTCGGCTCGGCTCTCAACGGAGGTAGATCGTTGATTGTCCGGGGCCTGAGCCGAATACCAAAGTTTGTCAATTGTTAACTTGAATATATCTCAATGAGCTTGTAAAAAAGTCTGTGTGTTCTTTATCTGCTCCTCATACGTCCATCTAGTGTCCTAATAACGATCCCGGCGACGTTAAGACGTTCTTCTTTAAGTAAAGGGGACGTTAAAATATATTTAATTATTAACACAAAAAATATGCACACGTATAATTAATGATACTCTTTGTATTTGTGACAAAGAAAGATGTAAATAAAATCTGGTTTAATAAAACTAATTATGTATGACGAAGAGCATCGGTGGCAAGGTCGACCAATGACATTTTAGCATAGCGAATTTAAATATATTAAAAAAAAAAACTTATACGATAAAAAGTAATGGCATTAACTATAAAAAAATCGTGAATTAAAAATGATAAAATCATTAAATTTTACATTAAAAAACATAGAAAAAATATGTTGCACATGAAGATTTCAATAGACCTTTGCTTTCGATTGTATTATTTGAGGTTCAGCTAGGTCGAATAGACAACACTTGCAGAAAGCATATGCTATGATTAATTATTATTAGTAATTGTTTGAAAGATTGCTCAAGTTTTTTTTTTTCAAAACAATTTGAATGAGTGCAGTAGGAATCAACAGAGAAAGTTCTGTGACCTGTACATGATCTATTCACTTTAAAAATTACTCTTCTGTCTACTCGTATGTATATTTTCGTATTTAAATAATATTTCATAAACATTTCATATTTTTACTAATTCAACTGTTTGGGTTTAGCTACTTCTTAGGAACAAATGGTCTAGGCCTCTGGAGCATCTGGCGAATTATCAGATCTCCTTGAAAAATTGATAAAAACGACTATTTAAATATACCTCGGATAAACAGAAGCCGTCTCTTCAGATTCCTGAACTCTCGTCCTGGAAGCCTTCGAGGTAAACTTATGATGGTTTAAAGGTAAACTTATGATGCAGGGATGCCTTGGGATAAGGCATAGACAATCTCAATTGACAGAACAGTATAGTGAAAAATTGGCGTAACAAGATTCTCCAGATTCAGAATAAGATAAGAGGAAGAGAGGTGAACTGCATTTTGTCTACTCCTAAATTGTTGAATTGTTCATTGCTATCTTGCGATGCAATTTAATATGACTATCGTCAGGTGTGGAATCCGTGCCAAATAACGGCTAAAGACTCGGTCGGCAGTGTTACTAATGACAGTGAAAAGTGAAAGTGCGATTTATATTGGCCAGACTTTCGATCGTTCGTGACTCACTCGATGGAGTGACACGAGGCTTTTGGACTCGCGGTGATAAGCGATAAAGACAAACAGTTGTGTGAGCCATCATCCATCAGCTGGTGGGTACAGTTAACGTGAAATTAACTATCACCAAATTTGAAGAAGATTATTTTTTAATGTAATTATTATGATATATCAAAACTGAATCCGACGTGGAGCATAGAATAAACACAGGATGCCTGAAATGGAGGTCTTTCTCTGGGGTTTTGTGTGACGGCAAGATTCCAGTTAGGACTAAAGGTAAAATCTACAAATCTGCTGTAAGGCCAGCTATGCTATACGGATCCGAGTGTTGGACCCCGCTGAAACGTGACTTGGATAGGATTCATGTGGCAGAGATGAAGATGCTGAGGTGTGCGGGCGGTGTGACTAGAGTGGACAAAGTTCGAAATGAGCATATTTGGGGTACATTTTGAGTGGCCCCCATACCTGAAAAGATAAAGGGAAACCGCCTAAGATGATATGGGCATGTGACACGGAGAGATGAGGACCACATGGTGAAGAGAGCCCTCAATATACCCGCGCTGATAAGAAGACCTGGAAGACCACAGGCAACCTGGACTGCAACTGTAGACAAGGATCTGAAAACTCTAGGCTTGACCTAGAATGCAACGCACGATAGACAGACAAGGCGAACGTACACAAGGAGAGCCGACCCCAGATGATGGGAAATGGCGAGGCTAAAGAAGATTATGATACACGATCTAATGAATATCAGTCCATCTTCATGTACCGCAGGATATAAGCCTCCCCTTAGCTTCTCCTCTTAACCTGGTCACTCGCATGCTACATCCACTTTGTCCCTGGATGACTCTTGATATCATCAACCCATCTAGATGGTGGACAACCTGAAGGTCTACCCGCCCATTACTCTGGTAACATTCAGGCAATGCGACTTGATCAGCATCAGTTTCCTAATACATAATTTCTTTCGGTGGCTTCGGTTGTCTTCTTCTTCGTAGTATCAATCCGGTGGATTGGTTTGCAGCAACAGAATCTTGCATCTCGATCTCCATTCCTCTTGGTCCTCCGCAACCCTTTTCAGCTCAGCATAAGCGATACAGTTCATGTCCTCGAATACTTGCTCCAAATACTCCCGTCTAGGGCGCCCTCTACAGTTTCTACCCTCAACCATCCCCTCCTTCGGTTGCCTTATACTCAACTAAATTAAACATAATTCCTGACCAAGTCAATTAATTATATGTACTTTGATCCAGGCTTATATATACAAGTTGAAAAATACTTAAAATTATGAAAAATAGGTCAAATATAAATATTTATGGAATGATTATCAATTATTTAGGTAAATATTCGGGAATCGACTTTTTTTCTAGAGTATTGTTTGGTTTCGAACACGAAACTTCCATACCATGTTTAAACAAGTAAAGCAACGTTGGACGCAGATAGCAATTAGATCGGTGACCGTCTCGAAACACAGCTTTTAGTTTGTTGCCTCGATCCACCCTTTAACATCAAATGGTCTCAAAAGATCCATGTTAAGCATCTTATCATCCTCCTACATTTTTTTTAACAAACGTCCAAAAATGCCTCGGACACTACGAAGAACGGATGTTTAAGCCGATGCTCTCGAGTCCTCGCTTGGTGAAAACCCTCCCTGTCCCGTCCTGTTTTTTGAGACCCAGATGGGGACCCGTTACTAGACGCAAGGAAAAACATGTTAGAGAGTGGCTGAAGGCCTTCCCGTGATTCTAGGTGCATCAATTAGATGACAAATAGACCTCAGTCTAAGGCTGCGAAATTAGTACACTACAGCGAGTCTCGAATTGCCTTCTTTGGTAACACGTTGCTAACCACGAAATTCGTAGGAATGGATAAGGAAATGGTGAGGTTGGGAAATGGATTCTGCAGATAGCAGACATCAGTTAGGAGTCATTACTTGCGTCTGCACTCTTGTAGACGGACGCGCAGAAGCGCTCAAAAGCAGCGTAATTTCGTTTGTTAGCAACGAAGTCCTGGTATACGACTGGACCTGATGCCGGCCGGACCATTTCAAAGAGCGCAATCCGAGCAGTCTTGTAGAATTTTATTCGAAAATGGGGACTTTCATCGAAGAGGTTCAATATCGAATGCTGCTTAACTTTTGTGATTGAATAAGAACCGCTGTTTAAACGTGTTATGATCGCTTATCTTTTCAAGATGTTGGTATTATTACTTCCAATGCGATAATTATTAAATTATAAAAAACAAGCTTCTGCGCCATATGTGACTAAGAGAAACAAATTTGTTTTGAATCTGAGACCGACTTGCTCACAATACAATAATCTAATGTCAAAAGTCATCGAAGCATATCATTAGCAAAAAAAATGTACGAGATTCGCAATAATATTATGAATATACAGAGATAACGATTTATTTGATTCAAATTAGTAAAACAACGTGAATCGTCCACACAGCGATGGTCTCATACACGAAGATTGTAAACACATACAGATTACTGATAGATCGCTGAAGTTAATCAAGAATCAAGATCACTATGGACTTTGCAGTATACATCATCTGACTAGTTAAAACACTCGACTGTCGAGCAAGCATTTCTGCGGTTCGATTTACGAAAAAGCTTTCTAATCAAACTAGATTTTAACATCCTCCTCTCTCTCAAAAAGGTGTTACTCCGTCGCGTGATGGCAAGATTAGGAACAGATTGATAACACAGACTCTTTTAAGAAGCACATTGACATATATTTACGATAAATCTTTACAAATTTATGGCTCGACCTAGCATTCGAGCCACAATACAATATCTCTCGCCGAAGGGCGGGGACCGACTGCCGCGCTCGTGATGGATCTCGCCCAGCGCTACTACCGGCGGTCTATATAACTAGTCCCGAATGGCGGACACACATGTATGACAAGCGAACAGAAATAAGAGACGAAAGGGCTACATCTAAATTATACAAAAATAAAATAAATTAAAATAAATAGCACAGTTGGTGTAAAAATGTGCACATTTTACGTCACCACTGTTCAATTGCATTGGTAAAACTATTAAATACTCTTTTAGTGATAAAATTCTGCAATGCTTTTAAACACATATAGTATTAACTTATAGCGCAGAGACGAAAAATCGAACAGCAGGGCTTTTCCATACAATAAAGGCTGCTAACTAAAGGGTGCCTCTAAGAGTGCATTTAAACCAAACGAAGATAAAACTAGAGCACAAACAAGAATGTTTATTGATTGTATGCGATTGTGTTTGACCCTTTTTTTCATGTAAGCACATACAGGAGAATACCGACCGAAGTTGATAGTAATTCTGACGTCTCATCTGTGGAATTCAATGACATGGCTAAGCGCTGCACGTGGAGTGTTATATTATACAGCCCGAGATTCACGCATCATCCTTGTTATTACAGGAATTTACAATGAATGGGTGGTCTTCACGGGACAACTTTAATCTACCACCAATTTTGATCAATAGGCTATGAACGGCATTTTACGGGTGAGGGATCAAATTCATACCAACCGAGGTATTTTAGAACCCAGAAATCAATTAAAAATCTTTATTTTTAATCTCCGTCGGAGATCGAACCCACGACCTTTGGCTTGCAAAGCAAACGCTTTGACCATTGAGCTATATCCGCCGGCATAATCTGCAAAATCAGCGGCATTTACACTGAATTAATACAAAAATGCAGGGATAGAACAACGTAAGAATACACTTTACACTAAGAAAAAATGGAAGCTGTAGCGATAGAATGTGCGAATGCTTGTTTGTCTAAATACACCCTTAAAAATATAATCTTCTTCGTAGTATCAATCTGGTGGATTGGTTTACAGCAACAAAATCTTGCATCTAGATCTCCACTCTTCTCGATCCTCTGCAATCCTCTTTAGCTCAGCGTAATAGCTACAACTCATGTCCTCGAACACTTGCTGCAAATACTTCCGTCTGGGGCGCCCTCTTCAGTTTCTACCTTCAACCATCCCTTCCACAATGTCGTGAAGAAGACCATCGTGGCGCATGATGTGACCGATCCATCGGGCTAGCCTCTCTGAGACGGTTCTTACTAGGTGCCTATCTTCCTTGATTATGCTAAGAACCTCATTGTTCGTGACAGATATAATAAAAAATATGATATTCAAAGAAAAAAACTGGAGTAATGAATGCTACCATAAGAATTTGTACTCAATTGTCAGATTCGGACTGTTGTCCAGCGAAAAAATCAAAGATATTCCATTCTTATAATGTTTAAACGTTAGGGAATCCAAATATGACGAGATCCCTTCATTAGGATTGGGCTTCGACATCTTGCATGTGTTTTGATTACATTACAAAGTGTTCGCCGGTAATTCGTTATGGGAATAGAGAATTATTATCTCCCGGTGAACTTTGCTATGTTGGGCAAAAAATCAGACAGCCCTGAGAGCGAAATCTGTGTCAACGAAAATATCATATCAATGTAATCAAATAACACTTTGCGTCATCATGCTGCTTTGGTGACGATGTTTGTTTGTATATATATATGGCAGTGATCTGCATTTTTTTTAACCCTTTCGCATCGGTTATCGGCATATGCCGTCAAAGAATTGACGTCATATATCGTTTTGCTACTTTCAGTACTCATTGTGACATCTACGGTAGGAAATTGTAAGTGCAGTCATTCCCTTTATCAAACTACATGTATTCTTTACAGGAATCTGTAAAGCATGTAAATAAATATCGTAAGGTGTCATCACAGGAGCGATTTTTCTGTAAGCCACATGTGACAATGCGACCACATGTATGGAGTTACATAATGAAAGTTTGTTAAATATAATAGTTTTTTATGCATCATCCGATAGCTAAAGGATAGAAGAACCAATGTGATATATGAAAATAGGTCAGATAAGTAAATTTATGCTTCAAATACTAGTTTTAAGCAAAAAAAGTGGTTTGCAAAATTCACACCGTATTGACATTATAATTTGTATTCCACCGAACCGTAACGAAAGATTTAAGGAACGCCACGAGGAAAGCAACAGGCAGTAAGTTACTTATCCAAATTTTGGCCGGCTTAGATGATCTAATAAAATCTCCGATTCCAATGTTTTATTGTCGTTAGGTTATTCATGAAATACCAAAAAACATTTTAAAGCTTTTTTGGGCATCTAATCCATGCTCTCTGCCAAGATAAGCAAGGTCTTTATCTGTAAAGCTGTATCTGCTAGCAAAAGTATGAAAAACATGTGCGAAAATAAGAATCGCGATTTTTTTATTTCTTCGACCATCTACAAGTCGAGCGACTCCGAACAACGACATCAGCGCATAAGGCACATATCACTGCAGACAAAGAATCTGCGAATCACCAATTGGTTAAGTTGAATATGATTGTATGGAGATGCTTGACGTCTGAAGATCAGGTCCATTCATCGTCGATCCTTTCTCTCGTTGGCCGCTTCTTTGTGAATCGTTTGAAGCAACTGAAGAGTTTAAAAGGCGAGCAAATTGTTGCCAACGGACCCAATAATGTACCTCTTTGCCCATCTGTGCAAAGCGTGAACATTAATATCATCCAGTGAAAAATGTGTGTACCATTAGATCCATTTCCAAGCATATTTCAGCATAACATTTATTTGAAATTTAAATAAAACAATTCATTTCATTGGATAGAGAATATTAAAATTAGTTAGAATCGACTCCTAATTACTATATCATAGTTCATTAAGAAGGACCTCTCGAAAGCAACCCACGACACACTCTATCCTATGTTTGGGTATCAAAAGATAACCACACGGCTCAATTCAAGAAGAAGTTTCCTACAGTCGACAACGGAACTGGTGATACCCGAGGCCACCCTGCGGCTGAGCATGTGAAGAGGCGCAACTGAGGGGAATGCGTGGATTGCCCCGAAAGAAGACCTAGCCCCTGGGCACAACCAGGGGTGGAATAAATCGGAGCAGACCCCGTCCCACCTTCTGGAGTGTGCGCTGTGTCCGAGTAGCTGCACCCAGGAAGACCTGATGATGGCCCGGAGTAACGCCATCGACGTCGCCCACTTCTGGGCAGACAGGATCTGACCAAGTTGTTTCCGACACGATTATATATATTAGATCCATTTCCAGGCTCCCCTCCTTACCATCATAATGCCACCTAATTCATAATATATCTTGCTACCCATCAGTACGTTTATGAATGTGAATAACTGAAAAAGATCCCATTGATAACGAAAACGCGGTCTTTTAGTATGTGAAGAAACAGAGGTCAACATGATTCATATTAAAAGAAGGTAAAATCTTTGTACGAGTGAGGGAACCAAGGTACACTTTTTTGGACGAATTCGTTTTTTATAAATTTATTTAATGATGTTTAAGCATAATTTAGATTTTTGGAACCTATTCATTGAATTATATGAAAATTAAGATTTTTACGCGCCACTTTTTGAAACCAATTATCGCGTAAAAAGGATGAGGTGTATCTTTTGATATGTACCATTTATATAGATGTCTTTTCTTTTTTAATGTGAATTCTCTATACCGTACACTTCCACATACATACGAGGGTTATCCATAAAATTAGGTTCGCGCGAGGTGGGTGCCAAGAATGTTGACCAACGAACTCATCGCAAAATTTAGATGGGGTATTGTCTAACACCCACCCTACAGGCCGGACTTAGCCCCAAGTGACTACCATCTCTTCCCTGACATGAAGAAAAACCTGGGTGAAACGCATTTCGGCGACAGAGAAGAGCTGGAAGAAGCAGTTCTCAGGTATATGCGTGGCTTGGCGGCAGATTTTTTTGACTCGGGCATTCAAAAGCTAGTATACCGCATGCAAAAATGCATTGACCTCAGTGGCGACTATGTAGAAAAATAGGTACAAGTCTGAACTTTCGAAAAATGTACGCATTCATAGAATTAAATATGTTTTACACTGTGAAAAATCACTGAGAACCTTGTTTTACAGATAACCCTCGTGTATAGAATTTTTCTTATACCGTGTGTGACGATTTTTTATATTACGGTCCTTTCTAAAGTGTACATTACATGATCTAAACATATTACATAATAATTGATACATGCACATAATCTAAATTCATGAACGATAAAACAGAAAACAATATAATTCTATGTAATTATGAATTTACGAATTACATACCCTGAAGTACTAGTATATCAATTTAAAGTTTATTTATACTTAAAGTTAACCCTTTCATTACGGCCCGGTTTGAATACAAATTATACTGTCAATTATAAAAATAGTATTTGAAGCATAAATGTACTTATGTGTTCTATTTTATTTTCATATATCACATTGGTTCTTGTATCCTTTAGCTATCAGATGATACTTAAAAAACTATTCTAAGAAAGTAGCAAAACGATATATCACGTCAACCGATGTCAACGGCCGGGGAATCGTATGACAGCATATTTTTGTGTTTTTTAACAATCGTACATTATCAATTTAAACAACAAAGACAGGCGATGATGACGATGATGATGACGATGACGATGATGTAGACGCAAGCAAACAGTTTCAAAAAAATCGGAATCATCCTTGATAACGAGTACTTGAGGATATTCACCAGCGCGGTTGAGCAAACCGGTCAAAGAACTTGAACCTGTGGAGACGATAGTCGCTGAATAAGACCAGCAGAACACTCATTGTAAAGTGCACGGTGCAAGACTGGGTACATAGTATCTGCATGGTATGACTCTCTGTACATGTGCACTCGGGAATGCAAGCTTTGTGTGAATCGGGAATCTCACAATAAAGAAAAAAATAGTTTAAAATTCAATTTAGTAATACTGTATAAACCATTGAAGATTTTTACACCATACAGGAGAATACCGACATATGGTGATAGTAATTCTGAAGTCTCATCTGTGGAATTCTAAGAAAAATAACTTAACATGGATTCATTTTCTTAATTTTTTATTAGAATATTTTTTCAATATTCTAATCTAATTTTATAGATCATTGACTATATTTCAATATCATTAGTAATTAAATATACACATCAAATAATACACCTTTTTTTTAATTATACGTATCAATTCATTATGAAAAATATCGGCAGATATTTTTCATAATGAATTGATATATATGAATTGTGAATGAATTGGTAAATATGAATTGATATATATGAATTGATTGGGATGCGAACCCCAGCCTTGGAACCAACCTTTGCTCAGGTCTTTTTTTTTACACCGCCTAGTCCACTCGACTATTTATCTGCCTAGAACCAACCTTTGCTCAAGCAGAGAAATAGTCAAGGTGTAAAAAAAAGACCTGAGTAAAGGTTGGTTCCAAAGCTCGTGGTTCGAATCCCGCTTCTGCCGATATCTTTCTGAATGAATTGATGCGTATAAAAAATATTTAAAAATGATGTATAATTGTATGTGCATATTTAATTACTAAAAATAACTTTCTTATTCGTTCCTTTGCGTTCGCCACAACTTGCCGCCACGCACTTTTCTTGAATAGCTATTTTCCTTGCCTTTGTACCTAGTCATCTGTAAATTCCTAGTTCTAACGTGTGCTCAACTCCACATTGATATATGTCTAAAAATATGCTCTAACTAGGAAGAGGAATGATGATGACAGTATTTTATTTTTATTTATTAAGATAAATGCTCAGCACGCTTACAATGTAAGCTGAACCATTTATGTACACATAATTTACTAGTAACATTGTCAGCGGGTAAAAGCATCGGGCAATGTCCAACGCGTATGAGTATTAATTTATTGTTTTGGGGGCTTATCGGACATGTTTATTTTCTTAAAAGAACAATTGGTGCACAATAATGAGCATTCATAAATTAATACATTAATTGTAATCGATTAAAGCGGCCTTTGCCCCTCGCAATCACGAGCCTGGCTATCATTTCCCCGTTGATGGAATGCACGCGATAACACCTTGCCCATGTGAAGGTTGAAAGAGTCATGATTTACACGAGATGAAACATTTATACTGACATCAGCATGATTTAGTCTTTGCTTACTGTTACCGAAAACCTCGATAGACAATCTTTTGTCTTGTATTTTTGTCGCTCGCCACACCTTTATGTATGGCCACATTGGGACTAGTTACATAATTTTGTTGTTACCACGGGTTGCGGCGCGGGTTGTCCTGGTAGTCAGTTGGTCCCCAGCCTTAAGCGTGACAAGGTCAGCGTTGCGGCCAGCGGTATGTTTCCGCTTGGCCCAAAGCTTGTAATGTTTTTAAGTAAATAAAATCAGTGTGCTTCAAAAAGAAAGTCTTTGTCTGCTGACCTGCTCCTCATAATGCGCTACGCGACGAAATAACTCCCGTCTTTTTTGAGAGGAGGATGTTAATACATAAAGAGAAAGAAATATAGTAACATCCTCTCTTTCAAATGGTTGTTATTCGGTCGCGTGAGAGCATGATGAGGAACAGATAAATAACACAGACTTTTTCAGAAGCACGTTGACATATATTTAAGATTAACTTTACAAACTTATGGCCCGACCTAGTCACAGCATTCAGACCGGGCCACAATACAATATGCTCTCGCCAACGGGCGGCACACGACTCCTGCGCTACATGGGTATAACTAACGTCCAAAATGCCAATATGGCAACACATCATGTACGACAAGCGAAAAGAAATAAGAGACGAAGGATTGTATATCGAGGTTTTCGGTACCAGCAAGGGCTATATCATGATGTCAATAGATAAAGCGTGAGAGAGAGAGGGAGTCATAGGGAGAAAAAACGAGAGAAAGGAGAGAGAAAAATATGGAGAAAAGGAGAAAACATAACTACAAATGCGAATTCTGAACTCATTAGACACTGGAATAGTATTCCAGAACTTAAACGCGTGGCACTTTATCACAATGAAGGTTTTAGGGGGTGGCGAAGTGGGTCTGTGCCCCAGGGCGTCTAATAAGCTAAAGGCGATGAGAGAAACCAGTCTTTCGTTTATAGTTTTAAATATAAACAATATGGGGCGTCAGAAAAGAAAATGCCCTAGGGCGCCGAAGGGTTTAAAGCTGGTACTGCTTTATCATTACCATATCTACTCCTCTAACTGGAGCATATGGCATTCATGAGCTTCCGCAACAATTTTTTATCAACCGCCATAGTCTTCGCCTGATCCCATGTCACCTCTGCCTCCCGTAGCTTTGCCGAATACTTTAAATGTATAGTTACCGACGCTCTTCCAGGACAGTGCGTGTGGCGTTAAGGAAAGAATTTTAGAAACTGCAAGTTCTTGGCCGACATATATTAACGTGTATGGACGTTCATGAAGAGAAGAGTCTGTTGATTGTGGGTGGGTGAGGTTGGATTTATTTATTTGAGTTCAGAGGATCGGATAAAAATAATAAAGGTAAGAGACTTGACATTTTAAAATCAATAAAAAAAAAAAGATAATAGGAAAATCCTTAAAAATCAATTAGTTGTATTACCGTATTATCCAGTTCTTGTTTGTATGTTTCCTATAAATTCGCTCTCTTTAACTGTTCCGTCAACAGTTGTTTCTAACACTTCTCCTCTCCACACCACTTCTCTTTGTAACCTTGATTAACTGTTCAATATTTAGGTTTAATTTTTAGTAAGCAGCTTCTGAGGAAGGTGCTGTGAGTCTGTGACACCGAAACCGGTAAATTTAATATTAAAACTTAGTGCTTTCATGCAAAGTTTTACAAGTTTTATTCTTTAAATATGACAAACTTCAAAGTTACTGCGTTCTACGAGTATAAAGAAAATAATAAATAATAAGAAACATAGAGTATACATTAACATACAATACATATAAAATAGAAAAAAAAAAACATAAAAGAAGAAGAAGAAGACACGTGTCAGAGATCATAGAGATCTATGAGAACAATACCATCGACAAAAGAGGAAATGGATGTAAGAAAAGGATCGAGGTGTGCTGGTAGGCCATTTAGGAGCGCCATTGCCGTTGTACTAAATGAGTGCTCGAAACTGCACATGTATCAACTGGGATCAAAAACAATGGATGGCTACGAGCAAGGGTGTACTTATCTGGAACGTAGAAGTTAAAACACTCAAGAATCCCAGCGTTGTGAATTGCACCGCGATGAAGGAATGAATATTTGAGAGCAGCAATTTTTCTCCGGGACTCTAACGAATGGAAAGAAAGCATCCCTAGAAGAAAAAGAGTTGGGTAATATTCGGAATTGAATGAATTGAAGGGACAGTTACCGTAAATATAAAAATAAAGACGTCGGAGAATTTTTTTCTGAATTTTTCGAGCATGATAATGATTTTGGATTTATTGGGATTCCAAACTAAGCTCCCAAATTCTAGAACAAGTGAAGAATAGAGGGTACGAAAAGTTAGAGGGTTACGAAATTGACTAGCTTGGCGGGTGATGAACCCGAGAAGTTTGTTGGCGCGGAATGTTAAATTGATTATGTGAGTGTGGAAAGTGAAGGATGAATCGTAGGTTATACCTAGATCCTTGACAACTGCTAATCTGTCGAGCAATGTTCCAGATAAGTAGTATTTGGAAAGAATTGGTTTTTTGGACGGAAGAAAGAGATGACGTTACATTTGTTGATGCTAAAAGTGAGCTTATTGATGGCAACCCAGTTCGATACACTATTAAGATCAGATTGCAGATTGTACGCATCTTGGATGGAGGAAATGGTAGAGAAGATTTAGATTAGATCATCAGCGAATAATAGGCACGAGGAGTGGGTATTATACGGCTGCGTTGTCAAGAAAGCATCCCTAAATTTATAATATGTTCAGGCTGAAATTTGCTATATGCAGCGTGCTTCATAAATTTTGCGCATTATTAGACATTGCTAGTGTTATAATACGAGTATATTATGCTGTTGGTGTTAAGTGAAGGTTGCAAGCTGATTCGATGAACCCGTGACCCTCTGTGATAACAGCTAAGCGAGATGAGCACTTGCAGTCATCATGATTGCACCTCGTACGATCCTCGACACCATTCTGATGATTCGTCATCAATTTATTATTAATTGATATTATTTTTATGTAAGCACATACAGGAGAATACCGACAGATGGTGATAGTAATTCTGAAGTCTCATCTGTGAAATTCTATGACGCTTTACCATAGTGTACATGGCTAAACGCTGCATGTGGAGTGTTGATCCGCCAACGTCATAGACTACAGTCCGAGATTCACGCATCGTCCTTTATTATTACAGGAATTTACTATGAATGCGTGGTCTTCACGGGACGACTTTCGTCTAACACCAATTTTAATTAATAGGCTATGGCTGGCATTTTACGGGTGAGGGATCAAATTCACACCAACCGGGGATATTTAAGAGTTCATAAATCGATTAAATTTTTATTTTTAAATCTTCCTTTGGGGATCGAACCCACGACCTTTGGCTTGCAAATCAAACGCTTTGACAACTGAGCTATGATCGCCGGCAAAATATATCGAAGAGTGTAATTTAATTGGATAGTCTGTGATTAACTTGTAAGCAAAAAAAAGTTAATGGAAAATATATTGATCACGTAGTTGACACGAGGTTAGAACAGATATCGAGCTGTGTATAAACAGTTACGGCCGTGAATCTTGGCATCTCACTTAAAAACAATGCAGCCGTACTATAGATGCCGCAGGAGAGCATTTTTTATTTATTTATGTAATCACATGCAGGAGAGCACAGCCGGTCAAGACCAGTGCACTCTAGGACGCTGCATGCAGGAAACGTGTTTTGTGTTCGTGTGTGGGTTGGGTAGATTGCAAGTGTATATTTATCTGTTTCTTTAAAAGATCTAGATTGTAGGAAAGAGGAAACACACATGTTGGAAGAGCATTCCAAAGCTTACCGGCGGCATTAGGGAGGAATCTTTGAAAACTGCCAGTTCTTGGTCGACACACATTGACCGTGTATGGATGTTCGGCAAGTGTAAGACGAGTTTGTCGGTTGTGGGTGGGTGCAGGAAGAATTTGTTCTTTAAGTTCCAAAGAGCGGCGACCGTGGTAATAACGATGGAAAAGACTAAGTGAACCAATCTTACGCATGTGTTCCATTGATTGCAGGTTAGACGTAAGAGTGTCATTGTTTATCAAACGAATTGCTCATTTTTGAACTGAGTCAATTAAGTTTAGAAGGTATTTTGGGGCTCCAATCCAAAGGTGACTGTCATATACAAAGATAGACCGGATTTGTTCTTTATATAGGAAGATGTTGTTTAATTGTTGAAATAAAGACGTGATCTATTTATAATACACCTAGTTTTTTGGAAGCGAGACCAGCTTTATACTTAATTGACTCGTAATATTTGACATCATTCGAGATAGATAATCCAAGAATGTTGATGGAGCTTGCTTTTGGAAGAGAACAACGGTTGAAAGATACAGGATCCATAGCAGTCTTCTTGGTGGAGAAAGTAGATGATTGGGTTTTAGAAATGTTGAAGCTGACGAGGTTGAGGTCACCCCATCGTGAAACCCTTTCAAGAGACATGTTCATTTTATCCACCAGAGATTCCCTAGCAGCAGATAGTTCCGAATGTTTCGGAGGTTTATGAAAGATTATACTCTCATGGACAGTGCTGGAAGATGCCGCAGGAGAGCATTAATAACTAAAGCTAGCTTTTCTTTAAGTCCTCAGGCTCGCGCCGTCCTGGAAGGCCGTCGGAGATACAAAGATCGAAAAAGTTAATTACGTCATTATACTCAAAAGAGCGCAAAATAAAGTGGTGAAACGAGACTAATATTAACACTATCCAATCCGCGCGTTACGCGATCAAACTTACGCCGGAGGCCGACTGTTTTTTTTAAATAATTGCTAAATCTATCGTCATGTGTTCAAATAAAATTAAATATGACCCTCACAGTTTGAGATCTTTGAATTATAATCGAAAGTAAAAACAACACAAATGTTGTGTGATCGGTCACTAGCTTTGAAAAAACACAATCTGTGTATAATCGGCCACTGAGCGTTGGCGAAACGATCACACACATGTTGTGTGACCGGACTTTAACGTTCGGCCTGGCGATTACACACATATTGTGTAATCGGACTGGATAGTGTTAACTAGTAAGATCATTGAGTTGCATGACGTTAAGTCATGTCCGACACCAAGATGAAGAGTGAAGCGTAATTTACAACAGAGATAAGCTAGTTTACAACGTCTCAATAGGATTGAAATTTTCATAACAAAAATTTATCGTGAAAAATACTGATAAAAAATCAATGATGGATCCTCTGTCGTGGAAGATTATCGATCGAGACGATTAAGACATGTCTGAGCGGTAAAACAAAGTACAAAAAATATATTTTTTTACTAAGATTATCATATTTTGAAAATAAAAGAATTAATTTAATCCACAGTATTTAAAAACCAGACCTTTAAGTACAAACAGATTAAATTATTTAAAAACGCAAAATGTTATTTTTCTATACCAGATCCAGTGATCGTCTGTAAACAACGTGTTAGATAAATTTATAATATTTCTATAATATTTTGAAATTGCCAATAAATATTAATCTTAAATCACAATGGCTAGAGTAAGCCGAAATCAATCAGCGTAGTATCGCAAATTTTCTATATATAGAAGCTAATAAAAATTATGTTTAATCCAGACATAATACCGGTTGTATTGTATTATTCTTCGTGTAGAACCATGTGCTGGAATGATAGCAGATATTGGGAAAACCTTTGGATATTTTGTCACTTAAAAAAATGTTTTTATCATCGTCTCGAGCCGTGTTTTCTTTAATTTATTAAAGTTTTTTAAACACAAGCAGGAGTTTTATTTAAATTTTATGTAAACATATACAGGAGAATACTAACAGATGTTGATAGTAATTCTGAAGTCTCATCTGTGGAATTTTATGAATCTCACCATGGTGCATATGGCTAAGCGCTGCGTGTGTTGATCCGACAAAGTCATAGACTACAGCCCGAGATTCACGCATCATCCTTATTATTATTACAGGAATTTACTATGAACGGGTGGTCTTCACGGGACCATCAATTTTGATTAATATGCTATGACTGGCATTTTACGGGTGACGAGTCAAATTCACACCAACCGGGGGTATTTAAGAGCTCAGAAATAGATTAAAAATATATGTTTTTTTAATCTCCGTCGGGGATCGAACCCACGACCTTTGGCTTGCAAAGCAAACGCTTTGACAATTGAGCTATGACCGCCGGCAAAAGATAAAAACAACATAAAAAGATGATATGATATTTCGAAATAATTAGACTTTTGTATTTTTATTTATTAAATAAATGCACAATTATCGCATATTCCAGCATAACATTTTTTCGAAATTTAAAATAAAACAATTCATTTCATTGGATAGAGAATATTAAAATTAGTTAGAATCGACTCATAATTACCATATCTTAGTTTATTAAGAAGAAGCTCTTCAAAGCAACCCACGACATACTCCACCCTATGTTTGGGTATCGAAAAATAACCACACAGCTAAATCAAGAAGTTTCCTACAGTCGACAACGGAACTGGTAATACCTGAGGCCACCCTGCTGCTGAGCATGTGGAGGCAAAACTGAGGGGAATGCTTGGATTGCCCCGAAAGAGGACCTTACCCCTGGACACGACCAGGGGTGGAATATATGGAGGTCCCTTAACAGACTTCGGACCGGAGTATAAAGACGAGGACACAAATGAAAGCCTAGCTGTTTTACTGCGGACCGACTGAATGTGACTGCGGCGTGGTGCAGACCCTGTCACGCCTTCTGAAGTGTGCGCTGTGTCCGAGCTGCACCCAAAAGACCTGATGATGGCCGGGAGTAACGCCATCGACGTCGCCCACTTCTGGGCAGACATGATCTGACCCTGTTGTTTCCGAAACGATTATATATGTATACATATATATAGTTTACTTAGTTAACAATTTATTGCTATAGATACTTGAATATATTTTTTAAAAGGGTCTACTATAAAAGACAGGTGAGAATTACACACATGTATTCGGCGGAATTTAATTTATAATTAAACTTACTATTATTTATCACTACATTCATTAATTTTGTATTAACTGTTACTTTTATTATTTCATCGAAATATTTGAAATCACGTAATCTTATTTGCAAAGCCGTCGTTGTCAAACCGGTACAAAACGCCTATGTTAATTGTTCTTGGAAAATGCTGATAGACCAGAACGGATTAATGGTAATGACGTCAAGAATCAGTCTTCCACTTGTTGTCCCATCAGTGACGAAAACAAAAAGTAAATAGATAAGTTTTTTCGAATTAACCAATGTGACTATACAATCTTGAAATCTTGAATCTCAACCAATCACCCATATGAAAGCAACATTAGGTGCAGATTATACCCGAATACGTGATTGCTTAGGGTTGAATAGCACAGTAGGCATATATAAATTTATTGTTAGGGTAAAAAAGAGAGATTTTTAATCGCTTAACCTTTTCGCATCGTTGCCGGCATATGCCGTCAAAGATTCCCCGACCGTTGACGTCGGTTGACCTGATACATCGTTTTGCTACTTTCAGTACTCATTGTGACATCTACGGTATGAAATTGGAAGTGCAGTCATTCACTTTATCAACCTACATGTATTCTTTACAGGAATCTGTAAAGCATGTAAATAAATATCGTTAGGTTTCGTCACAGGAGCGATTTTTCTGTAAACCACATGTGTCAATGCCACCACATGTATGGAGTTACATAATTAGCGTTCGTTAAATAGAATAGTTTTTTATGCATCATCTGATAGCTAAAGGATAGAAGAACCAATGTGATATATGAAAATAGGTCAGATAAGTACATTTATGCATCAAATATTTTAAGCAAAAAAAATGGTTTGAAAAATTCACGCCGTATTGACAGTATAATTTGTATTCCACCGAGCCGTAAAGAAAGAGGTAAATAAGACTCGGATGCTGGTACATTCTTTTTAAAGTTTATGGGTTCGCGTCCTAATTATGGATAGTAAAATGAACATTATTATTTGCGGAGCTTCATTTGACTTGGGATGAACCGAAGATTATCGCAGCTAAAAAAACTGTTTGCAAAAATTAGCTATGACATATGACCCAACTCATTTATGTGATGATATAGAAGAAAAAAATAAAACAAGAAGATTAAGGAGTACTTTAAGCGTGAAGCATTTTTTTATATAAGCTTCTAGAAAAACACAAGTTCATACAAAGTATGTATAATAAATAATAGTCTAAGTATGGTAAGGAATGAAGGAGATACAATTTTATATCGACCTACTTATTAAAGAGGTTAAATTTTCTTATATAACAACATACAAGAAAATACCAACAGACTGTTTTTTGGGGGATCATTACGTATGGATGCTGTCCAGGACACGACTTTTGTCTACCACAAATTATGATTAAGGCTGACAGGCATTTACAGAGTATGTAATTAACAAAGAGTGTTTTTATAAACATTTTTGAACAATTAAGCTTAAACTTTTTTAAGTATCAAGCGGTGTCACGACCTATCGTTCCCAGACATTTCGTTCAACAACTCATGGGTAACGAAGTAAGGCGCACTGGACGTCTAGTGCACGGAAAATTTGGTGCACGAGAAAACGGGTGCACTGGATGTCTCGCTAACCCAACGAACCCTAAGGATTTGTCGAGTGATCGTAGAATCCAGATATCCATAGGTCTCGTTAACGAAATAATTTAGATTAGGTTAGCGAGACATCCAGTGCACCAGTTACCCCATGTCTAATGTGCCCCACGTCGTTACCGATGAGCCCTTGATCGAATTGTCTGGGAACGAAATGTGGCGGAACCGTATCAAGGCTACAATGTCTCGCATATCTGTCGATAGCGTTTGATTGCATTGAATAATCTGCAACTATGAAGCAGGTCTGACCCTGTTGCATAATTGCAGAATTACGTTCAAAACTAGAACGCCATAATGATTATTCACTTATTAAGTTATAATTGTGTCGCATAATTTTCTAGAAGATTAAACATCAAATAAACGCATACGCAAACTGACAGTCGAAGAGTAAATTTAAATATTTTACTGCTTATACTCGTATATTTATTTCGTGTATTTATATTTTTATATAGTTTAGTGTCGTGGAGGTCTCTCTCTGGGGTTAGGTAAAATCTACAAAACTGCTGTAAGGCTAGCTATGCTCTACGGATCGGAGTGTTGGACCCCGCTGAAACGTGACTTGGATAGGATTCATGTAGCAGAGATGAAGATGCTGAGGTGGGCGGGCGGTGTGACTAGAGTGGACAGAGTTCGAAATGAGCATATTCAGGGTTCATTCCGGGTGGCCCCCATACCTGAAAAGATAAGGGAAAACATGTATGGGCATGTGACACGGAGAGATGGGGACCACATGGTGAAGAAAGCCCTCAACATAACCACACTGAGAAGAAGACCTGGAAGACCACAGGCACCTAGACTGCAACTGTAGACAAAGGATCTCAAAAATCTGGGGTTGACCTTCGGGTGCAAATACATCTTGGGACAAAATATAGACAGTTGCAAATGACGAAACTGAGATATGTTGTTTAATTTTAACGTTTTATTTTATTAACGCAGGTGTAATTTAAAAAAATCTTTTAATACTGGATTAATAAACACGTATGAGTAATATTTCATTATTCTATTAGGTGCATTTATTATTCAGTGCATTAACTGGTAATAACAAACAGGTGCTCCATCAAGATGTAGAAGATCGGAAACGGATTGTACTGTAAACAGTACAGTGCTAAACAATGGAATCCAATGTCCAAATGTTATCATAATCGAGTGAATAATAATGTCATGTGATAAGGAAAAAAAATGATCTTAATTAAATAATTTAAGTACTAGCATAGTAAATAAAATATTATAAACTTCGTGTAATTACGTGATTACTAATTTCTATTATTCATCAGTCCTCGCATCAATCAATCTATTTTCTTTGTCATTGAACTTAGTGGACATACACATCAAAAGTCCAATTAAAGTCGAGTATCTAGATTTTAGATAAACAATACGATTTAACACATTGTATGCGGGACACGGATTTTGCCGTTTTTGCAGGACTGCTGCTGGAATGCGGGACCCGTAAAAATCTGTGTTTTGTAGTCTGTTTCTAGAAGTCGGCTCACGTGTTTATCCGTGTAATTTAAACTGCATTGTTGTTGTTGTCAGTGGCTAGACGTCATTGCTTTGATATTCAATAAAGACATTTTTTTATTCGTCGTCGCATATATTACAGTTCCACCAAATGTATTATACTAATCTTGATATTGAATTTTAATTAATTTGAATTTTTATACCGTACAAAAATATTTTTAAAAAAATGAAACAAAACTTAAATAAGGAACTATACACGTACCTCTACACAGAGGTACGTGTTTTGAGAGTTATCATACGTTGAAAAACTATTCATAAAAACAAATTGTGACATATTTTAGTTTTATTTAGTGTTTAATTCGATTTTTTATTACATAAACGCAAGTTTCCAGTGAATATAAAACTGTCATCCTCCATGGTTCTTCTTCGTTTGATAGTATTGTTTATGATAAGTCTGTGTTTACAATTTCATAATTTTATATTGTATAGGATAAAAGTTATGGCGAGTTTCCGAGAATGTAAAAATACGCGCGCGGCTGCTAAAAAATGGCCCGCGCCATGCTTGAGACAATGCGCGAAATCACCCGCAAACAATGTGTTAATTATTGTTATGATAACATGAATCCCATGTTTTTTTCTTTAGCTCCTGAGAATACAGACAGATAAGAGTTTTATTTTTGCGAAATAAAATTTCAACATAAAGGTTGTGATTTTTTTTTAGTGACCTTAAAATGTTAGGTTTTTGGGAAGTAATTTCGTATTTTTCCAATAGAGGACATTAATTACATATTTTCACAACCAATATTACAAAGGAAACATATAATTGTTATATAAAACCTAAATAGTGAAACGATATTAACAACTGTTGACAATGTATCCTTGGGGAAATGAATTGCATTACTCAGATTAAACAAATGTAAAATAAAATTGTATGTTTTACATTATTCAATTTAATTAATATGCAAAAATAATTATACTTTTTCAGCTAAAATTATCAGTTAATAATTATCGAGGAATACCTCGACTCCATCGTCACTGGAGACGAGACTTGGGTGCACTACCTCACACCCAAAACCAAAGAACAGTCCAAACTCTAAACAATAGAAGCACCCAGATTCGCCGACAAGAAATGGATCACCGAGCGCAGCTCACACCTGGCGGGCAAAGCGAGGGGGAGATCCGTCACGTACGGCTGCCAAGCCAAGATTAAGCTTCGCAGGCAGCTCGCCGGGGAAGGGATTTGGAGTGGGGCAACCAAGGTACACTACAGAATCGCGGGATCAACCATAACAGCGCTTTTCAGGACTGTAGCGCCATGGAAATCTTATATTACGGATAACCATCGTACTTCCCAATTAGGCGACAATCCATGAGGAATATAATAACCAAAAAACTGCAAAGAGGTGGTTACTTGAACTACATTTACATGATTGATTTGATGAATAAGACGAAGGTGAAGTATGGAGACTCACGAAGGACGTCTATATCTAGCAGTGTACGGATAATGGCATGATGATGGATAGATTTGGAGCTGTCAAGGAAAGGTGCAGAAATTCTACATCTAGCTAGCAGTGTATGGACATTGGGTGATGATGTTTTTAATTCATTTTTTTTAAACATAAAAAAGTGGTTACGCGTGTTAGCCTGTAAGTTACACACAAGGTTTGATCATGGGAAGTGACAAACAATCAAAAGTACATTATATGTCTGCCTTTTAAACCGCGCTTAATTCCAACGATATCTTTGATGTAGTTTAACAGCAAGTGACCGTCACAACTAAGCAGCAGTTCAAGAAGTTCCTCCCAAGAAATGGCAGAGACTCTCAGGTGACAACACGTAACACTCTCCTGTTCTCATGAATGATGCACTGCGGTGATGGTGGCTAGGTTTTTAGGTGTGTTAAGGTAATGGCAAGGTTGTCACGCACCTATCGTTGAAGAACCAGTAGACCAGTCCCAGGAATATGAACAGCTCCATGAGGCCGGTGATGACCATGGCGGCCGTGGGGGACCTGGTGTCTATGGAGATGACCCACCCGTGGACGTACTCCACAGCCTCGAGGAAAGTCATTGCGGATCACAGTGTTTAATAATGTCGGTATAAAAATAAACAAAAACTTATCACAGATTTTTCGTATCACATTGTCTTCACCACTACACTCCTAAGTAAATGCCTGAAAAAGCACGCGAAAAATAAAATAATTTTTACTTAGATCAGCGAGGTTTAGCATAGATAGATCGTTGGTATTCTGCGATATTAGATTCGATATTATATATTGTTTTATTACACGGTAAAAATATAATGCATTCATTGACGTTTTTTAAGCTGTCCTGTTTGATTAACACTATCCAGTCCGATTACACAATATGTGTGTAATCACCGGGCCGAACGTTAAAGGCGGGTCACACAACATGTGTGCGGTGCGATCGTTCCGCCAGTAGCAGCAGTTTAGACTATACACAGCTTGTATTGTTTTTTCAAAACGTCAGTGGCCGATCACACAACGTGTGTGTTGTTTTTAATTTCGATCATAATTCAAAGATCTCAAACCTTTTCAGTGACGGTCGTATTTAATTTTATTTGAACACATGACGATAAAAAATCTTTTAAAAAACAGTCGGCCTCCAGCGTAAGTTTAATCGCGTAACGCGCGGACTGGACAGTGTTAATCTGCAATATATCAAATATTATTTTATATTATGGAATCCCACTAAGAATTATGGATCTACAAAATCTTAAAAAAAAAACTGTGGTATATTTTAATACAAAGTATTGTATTTTTTTTTTAGAAAAAAATGTTTAATTACATTTGTATAATGATTGAATGTAAATTATCGTTTGTCATAATTGTAAGCACTGTTGACAATGTCTCCTTAGGGAGATGAAACACCTTGTGTCATTTAATATATGTCATATAAAATTTATTTTTAATTATTTTATTGTAATTAAAATTTAATTATAACTATATAGTTTCACCAATTATTAGTTTGATATAACTATTTATGTTAAATCTTCTAAAATAACTTAAAACCGATGTTATAAGTTATTTTAGATGAAAACTTAATTTTTAAAATAAACAACGACTTGATAATGGCTACCCGACGTAGCCTTAACAAAGCCTATAATAATAAAAATAATCAAATATTTTCGATGAAATCATTTATTTTTTGGAATTCCACTACAGTACTACGAGTTATCGATCGAAAAAACGAAAAAACACATATTTTTTTTTTTTTTTTTAATATAACTTTATTTTTAATATAATCATTTAAATATTATTCAAGAAATAGTCACTTTTAAATTTTTTTAAATTATTTTTGGAAATCGAAAATATTCTTAGTGAAACTCCATAATTTACGAGTATAATTGACAGCAGGAAACCGCCTTTTTGAAGGGCGTAACACGTAACAATAAAAAAACGTGAAATCATATTTAATTTACATTTTTTATTGCACAATATTATAAAAACGTTTAAATTATAAAACGGATCATTCACGATAGATAGTCTGCATGACTTTAAAAAAAAAAGAAACTAAAAAAAAAAGTTTTATTTCACTTTTTAAATTGAAAATTTAGGCTGTGTGTAGCCTGTAATTTTAATATATATTTTTTTATTATATTAATTATTATTAAGTATAGGATCGCCGCAAGTAGGCAGCAAGCAAATATGTCCTACTTGTGAAGCGATCGGCGATGTACTGTACTATCGTTGCCGCGTCTTCTATAATCCTAAGTAAAAAATCATACAAAGTAATTATGGTTAGAGTATAATCTCGTGATACCGAGCTGACACTTGTTGCGAGATAACAACATATGTTTAAAACAAAAACAAAACGATAAGCACTGCAATTAAACAAATGAATTGACTGCAACCGAGTGAATCAGAGTGGCTGGCTTTGAAATCCTGAAATCCTGAAGTCGAATCCACAATCACCCTTTCCGGTCCTACAGAGTTTGTCCGGAAAGTTTTAAGAGTGATTTTTTTCCGCCGGGACTGTACTTCGGAGTGCGCGAGCACCGACTGGATTCGGTAGAGGGTTCCTAGTTTACCAACGAGCGGCTGGTTAGTTGTCTCCTGTATGTCGAATGCCATTTGACATTTTTCTTATTCTTCAGTTTAGCATCAAAATACAAGCAAACGTTTTTTTTTCTGACTCATATTTAGTGTGCACGGGGACGAGAACACATTCCCATGTTTTTATGAACATTGGAATGTGTAACTTTTTACCTGAGAATAATACAAAAGTGGTCATACAGAATAATTCTCGGAACTTCCTGGAGAGACCACCTTACGAACAATGAGGTTCTCAGGATAATGAAGAAAGATAGGCACCTAGTAAGAACCATCTCAGAGAGGCGAACCCAATGGATCGGTCACATCATGCGCCACGACGGTCTTCTTCACGACATTGTGGAGGGGATGGTTGAGGGTAAAAACTGTAGAGGGCGCCCTAAACGGGAGTATTTGCAGCAAGTGTTCGAGGACATGAGCTGTAGCTCTTATGCTGAGCTGAAGAGGGTTGCGGAGGCCTGAAAAGAGTGGAGATCGAGATGCAAGATTCTGTTGCTGCAAACCAATCCACCGGATTGATACTACGAAGAAGATGAATACAATAGGTTTTTTGGGAGGCTGGCTCGGTGATATTCACTATTTTTGGGGACCAAAAGGGTCATTTCTTATACCACAATCCTCAAGGAAAGCGTAAAGATTGCCTGGTATGCTCCAGCAGAAAAAATCCTGGAGGTAGAAAAGGCCCTTGCATCGGTGAATATCTTCACTGATGTCATACTTTGGATATGTAAGTAATATTTAGAGTTATAATTCTAATATTCTACACTCAAAATAAAAATTTAAAAAATAAACATATATATAGGTTTATTTAAAAAAAAACGATGAATTGTTTTACCCTGTAATTCTATACATTTATTGTGGACCGGAAAGGGTGAAGTGTTATTATTCTAGCTCAGTTAAAGGAGAGAAGCATGCCAAGGTGAAAAAAAAATAAACAGATAAGGCACATATAAAAGCAATATAAAAAAATCACTAACGCATTGCTATGTACAAAAACTGAAGTGGAATTGGGCTGGTCACATTTGGAGATGCAATGTGAAAACAACTATGTGGAAAGTTCCACTAGGAGAAAGAGAGTGGGGAAGACCACTGAAACGATGGTAAGACGAGAAAATCGAGGTGAAAATGCGCGTCTTTGAAGGAAGCTTGCACCCTACCTGAGATTCTTGCGAAAAATGAATGCAAGGAATAGAAAGGCATTTTCATTTTAACTTAACCCTTCGCATCGGTAGCCGATACATGCCGTCTAAGATCAGTAGCCGTGATATATCGTTTTGCTACTTTCTCAGAATAGTTTTTTATGCATCATCTGATAGCTAAAGGATACAAGAACCAATGTGATATTAGAAAATAGACCAGATAAGTCCATTTATGCTTCAAATACTAGTTTTATATCTGACAGTTTAAGTTGTATTCCACCGAGCCGTAATGAAAGGGTTAAGTGTTTCTAACTGCTGCTCCGCGGAAAACTAGTGCACTGCCACGATGATCCAGGTGCTCTGCGAAGCAATACATGATCGAAAAAAAAACGATGATACAAGTATTACGCGTTTAACAATAAGCATTTAAATCGTATGTTTATTAGTTTAATTTATTAATAGTCAACACATACGAAATAGTAATGTCCCGCATACAATGTGTTAAAATGATACCAACCACGACGTGCTAACTCAACGGCGACCGTTGACAAACTGACGTCAAAGTGACGCAAAAAAATGGTATTTTTTTCCGAAATACCTAACATTTTTTAATCCACCAAAACTTATAACCTCAAACTTTATGTAACTTCATAAAACTCCATATAATAGCTCTAAGCATGATAAATACTCGTAATATCTAAAAAAGTTGGGGGAGAGTTGTATTTGCCTTAACCATTAAAATGTCTGACATATCAGTAATGTTGTGATTTAGCGACACTTCGAGCATGGATCTCTCCATAGCACGCTGGGTGACCTTTATTTTATGGGTAAGACTTGCTGTCAGATTTCACGTCTCTGCGCCATAAGTTAATACAGGGAGGATGCATTGGTTAAACGCCTTAGTTTTTAGACATTGCAGAATTTTCGCTTTAAAAATTTACTTTAGTTTTCCAAATTTTAAAAGAAGTTACTTCGTCCCAGTTGTATTACTTGTCCCAGATAGGTAAAGTCGGTTACAACCTCTATTTGTGTTCCTCCAATAGAAATAGGGTCGAAAGGAAATACGCAGAAGAACTCAAGTAGTGGATGCTACACAACGAAGAGGCACACTGAAGTGGCAATGGACAAAACATATCTGTCGAAGAGATGACGGTCGATGAGGGAGAAAAGTATTGGAATGGCGCCCAAGAACTGGCAAACGAAGCATTGGCCGACCCCATGCAAGATGAACTGACGACATAAGAAGAATAGCGGGAGTGACCTGGATGCGGAAGGCGGAGGATCGAAGATGATGGAGACTCATGCGGGAGGCTTACGTTCAACAGTGGACGGATACAGGCTGATGATGATGAATGTTGTGATTTAACAAGATTCAAACTGCATAATGGTTAAACGATGGGGTTGATAGACTTTGCGTAACTTTGACCATTAACACTTGTCGTTGATAAGATACGAAGAAGAAATATGCGGTGACCAAGCAATGCCAAACTATATTTAATACAGCGTAAATAATAATTATTTTCCTTATTTAATAAATTATGTATACAGCTGTCTTCTTCTTCAGGCGGCTGGGAATTAGCTGTCCTAGAAGGCCGTTGGGAACTTTACAAATAATACGATCGGTAAAGATTCGGAAGACAGAGCTGATATAGAATAAGGTGAGAAGAATGGCGGCTGAAAAAGTTTGAGGGCGGTATTTTGAAACGATTCTACCGCCCTGATAACCCTTTCGTTACGGCACGGTGGAATTCAAATTATATTGTCAATACGGCGTGAATTTTTCAAACCATTTTTTTTTATTAAAACTAATATTTTAAGCATAAATGTACTTATCTGGTCTATTTTCATATGTAACATTGGTTCTTTTATCTTTTAGCTATCAGATGATGGAAATAAAACTATTATATTTAACAAACGTTCATTATGTAACTCCAAACATGCGGTGGTGGCATTGACACATGTGGTTTATAGAAAAATCGCTCCTGTGACGAAACCTAACGATATTTATTTACATGCTTTACAGATTCCTGTAAAGAATACATGTAGGTTGATAAATTGAATGACTGCACTTCAAATTTCCTACCGCAGATGTCACAATGAGTACTGAAAGTAGCAAAACAATATATATCGTCAACTGATGTCAACGGTCGGGGAATCTTTGACGGCGTATGCCGACAACCGATGCGAAAGGGTTAAGCGAGTGGATGCGGAAAGATGATGTGCCATATTTGGAGCAAAAGGCTGTCACTAATAGCTGCTTAACAGTTATGTCAACTGTCATTATCGATATCGTTCCTAAACTCATATAAGCACCCGGAGAATTACCAGAGTTCAAAAATGATTTTTGAAAGCTTTCAGGGCGAGATCTCGGGGGCTTGCGCCGACTAATATCAATCGGGAGGAACATAAATTGTGTTACCATTATTAAAAATAAATATCTATCGTTATGGATTAAAAAAAC
The DNA here is from genome assembly GCA_022606575.1 of Glossosoma conforme. NCBI lineage: Eukaryota > Metazoa > Arthropoda > Insecta > Trichoptera > Glossosomatidae > Glossosoma > Glossosoma conforme. The sequence goes on from JAGTXR010000047.1 coordinate 1,389,009, forward strand.
ATGTATATTATAAACTCGCATTAATTAAAGACAACACTTTTTTGGCAGTGTTTAATTAAATTAATGAGCAGTAATAATTTAGCAAACGGTCAGCAGTAAATACCTGAAAAGGTAAGTAAGAAATAATCAATTGGCAGGAAATAATTAATGAATGTTAATTAATAAAAGGTTAGGTTAGGTTTTCATATTATGGGTTATTCATTAATTTTACATAAATTTTTACTAATATTGAATGTATTAATGCCATTTTTTTTATCACTGACCACATTCATACTGACACAGTGGATACCGCAAATGTATTTAGTCTAATGCTGATTACTTTGATTAACTGCCAATTAATTTAACTAACTGCCTTGAATTAGTTACTGAACAAAGAAATACAGGACTTAATTGAATATATTATTGTGTATCTTCATTATTGTAAATATTAAAAAACGTATTTCCAACTTAATTTATACATGAATAAAGTATCCATTATTTATGTTTTGACATTGGAAAACTGATAGACAGTTGTACTGATAGACAACACAAATGTATCGTATTGACAGGTTCATTAGTATCCATTTGATAATTATATACAATTAAACATTGACAATGACACAATGGTGTTATTTTTTTTTACTATAAATTATCATCATTATCATTATTCTTACATGTGTATATCGTGCATAATTGATTGAACTTGAACTGTTGCCTATGGTAATAAAAATACGGCATCATTTCAACGATGATTGACGGGGAGTAAATTCAAAACATCGAATAAAAGTATGTGCAATGTCAACAATTCGTTATTTATTACGTATTATCAAACATGACAGAAAAATATAAATAAGCGAAATGTTATTCTCATGACGTTTGCCTTATTATATCATGAATAAAGTATATAGTCGTACACACCTGTTTCTAGAGCGTTTATATATCGTTTCTAGATCGTTATCAATTGTAATGAGATGCTAATAGTGCAGCTATAAGTGCGCTTTATCTGTAGATACTATGGATGAATGCTATGCAGTTATTAACTAACCAACGCCCAAATATGTCACAGATACTTTAACTGCCTTAATTTGAAGCAACGGAATCTAGCCCTGAAGGGTCGGAAACAACAGAGGAACTCTAGGTAAATATTTGAGTTGGTTTGAGGAAGAATTTGAGAAGAACAGCAAGATTCCAGTTAGGATCAAAGGTAAAATCTACAAAACTGCTGTAAGGCCAGCTATGCTCTACGGATCGGAGTGTTCGACCCCGCTGAAACGTGACTTCGATAGGATTCAATGGGCAGAGATTAAGATGCTGAGGTGGGCGAGCGGTGTGACTAGAGTTCGAAATGAGCATATTCGGGGATCATTTCGGGTGGCCCCCATACCTGAAAGGATAAGGGAAAACCGCCTAAGATGGTATGGGCATGTGACACGGAGAGATGAGGACCACATGGTGAAGAGAGCCCTCAACATACCCACGCTGAGAAGAAGACCTGCAAGACCACAGGCAACCTGGACTGCAACTGTAAACAAGGATCTGAAAACCCTGGGTTTGACCGAGAATGCAACGCAGGACAGACAGACATGGCGAATGTTCAGAAGGAGAACCGACCCCAGATGATGGGAAATGGCTAGGATAAAGAAGAAGGTTTGAGGAAGAATGCTGACAACTGAAAAATCTAATTTGTGACGACGATATGCACCAGCTAGGAATCATATATAGAAGATGAAGCCATTTAATTATGTATATATACATTTATGCACCCTGTATTGATGTATTGTGTACGTAATGTTGCGTTTAGACCAAACGAGCATTCGCACGTACCCTCCCCTCATACGCATTCTAAAATTACTCTAAATACCTTGGCTATAGTTTTTTTACGAATTTGAAGTGCCGTAAACTTGGTCAAGACGATTTATCTTTTATTTTAATGGATCCTAACATTATATTATTTAATTTAAAAATTTTGCTCACCCTATCGTTGGATAGTAAAAAAATGGACTTTCTACACGAGGACACTGGACGTGTCATCGAAATCTTATCAGCAACTGATAAGAGAATACATTTTATATCCGAATCATAGAAAACTCCAACATAAAATAAAATTATAAAAAATATATGAAATTTTATACAATATTGTATGTACATTTACATTCAGCCTGGAGGCATAGTGCAGTGGTTAAAGGGTTTGTTAGTCATTTACACGCTGTCACACTGTCGGTTCAAATTACGACTAAACTTGATTATTTTAAAATGAATTGATATTTTCCAACATGACATTAACCCTTCCGCGTCGGTTGTCTGCAAATGCCGTCAAAGATTCCCCAACCGTTGACATCGTTTGACGTGATATATCGTTTTGCTACTTTCAGTACTTATTGTTACATCTACGATAGTAAATTGAAAGTGCAGTCATTCCCTTTATCAACCTACATGTATTATTTACAGGAATCTGTAAAGCCTATTAATTAAAATTGGTGGTAGACGAAAGTCATCCCGTGAAGGTTCAGTACTCATTGTGACATATACGGTATTTTTTACAGGAATATGTAAAGCATGCAAATAAATATCGTTAGGTTTCGCCACAGGAGCGATTTTTCTGTAAGCCACATGTGTCAATGCCACCACATGTATGGAGTTACATAATGAACGTTTGTAAAATATAATAGTATTTTATGCATCATATGATAGCTAAAGGATAGAAGAACCAATGTGATATATGAAAATAGGTCAGATAAGTACATTTATGCTTCAAAAACTAGTTTTAAGCAAAAAAATGGTTTGAAAAATTCACGCCGTATTGACAGTATAATTTGTATTCCACCGAGCCGTAACGAAAGGGTTAAGTCCAACAACCTTACTCTACAATACGATTTTATTACGGTATTTAAAAGAATAAAGAATTTTCTTTAGAAAGGCCTAGTTATAGGATATTACAATAAAGAAAAAAACAGGTATAATTGAAAAAAAAACAGCTACGTAAATATTATTAAGTGATGCATTTACTCGTTTTAGTTGTTGACTCGGTGTGCATAATTATTTACATTTCATCAGAATAATTTCATGTAAACGGCCGAGCTATCAGCCGGCATTGCGGAACAATACGAAATAATAACAATGGCTTTAATTAATTTCGTTGTTTATATCTGGCCTCTTTACAATATTACAGTGTTTAAATGTTTTTCTACAGTCGAAAACAGAAGCTGGTGATACCTGAGGCTCAATATGTTGAAGAGCGCAACTGAGGGGAATACTTGGATTGCCCCGAAAGAGGACCTAGCCCCTGGCCACGACCAGGGGTGGAATATATTGAGGTCCCTTAACAGACTTCGGACCGGAGTATGCAAGACGAGGACACAAATGAAAGCGTGTCAGTTTTACAGCGGACCGACTGAATGTGACTGCGGCGTGTAGCAGACCCTGTCCCACCTTCTGGAGTGTGCGCTGTGTCCAAGTATCTGCACCCAGGAAGACCTGATGATGGCCTTGAGTAACTCCATCGACGTCGCCCACTTCTAGGCAGACAGGACCTAACCCTGTTGTTTCCGACACGATTATATATACAATGCTACGACGACGTTAATTTTCAATCAGTTTTACATTTCATATATCTACGCTGCATATCCTGTCACAATTTGAAGCATGTGTACAACAGAAACAGGAAACAAACAAATTTTTATCATATAAATCGAACCTCAAAATAATGTATCCTGAAGATCTACCAATGACACGATACGATGAAGATTTTTTTCTTAATCCTTTCGCATCGTTTGTCGGCATATGCCGTTAAAGCACTAGCCAAAAGAAATGCATACTCAAGCACACATATCTTCTATTTCTCAACTCATTGTTTCCTAACATACCCCATATAAAGTTAGATGGGTACAGCCACGGATAATATCCATACATCCTCATGTAAAGAAACCTCAAAATTTTCTGATGACTGTGTTGGCCATATTATGCTATGAAATGTATGTAGAGAATTTAGAAAAATAATTATTATATATGCATTAAATGAAAACTGTTATAAATAAAGATGATTCAAATCTAAAGGTATTTATTTACTGTTTCAAATTTCAATCAACTTAAGTTAGTTTTGTTCACTAAATACAACTGTCAAATCAATTGTAAGCGTCAAACTGTCAGTTAAATACGAAATTCAATAGTTGAATTAATTTCTATTCAACAAATTCCTTTGACCGACAAGACAAATTTCTCAATTCATACGAATAATGTTATCTACATGAATAATAAGGAATATTTAATATACTCTATGTGTGAAGACGTTTGTATATACATATATTTTTAATTAATTATTAAAGTGCATTCGAAGCAACATTAAGGTTATCAAGTGACAATACTAATTTACTAATTAACTAATTAAAAATATTTAGTTTGGATTCACATTTATTTTAAGCGATAACATGTTTGGCCTCATTATTGAAGATGGTCTCCAGGGAGGCCGAAACATGTAATCGTTTATAATAAATGTGATATTAATTCATTAATTAAAATTAATTTATACTGCATTCAAAGTGTCGTGAAATAAAAGAGGTTTCGCAGACTATGTGTACTCGTAGTTGTCAATATAGGTGGATTATGTGACAAGATACCATGAGATTGACTAATCGACAAGACGAATTAATGGTGACAACTTGACATTGACTAACACGACGAGCGACTAAACACTAAGGCGACAAGCGAATAACACTGGAGTAATTACTAATGAACAGTAATATTGCACACGCTGATAACAGAGCCTGCAAATTGTATTTGTTAGTATTGGTGGATTATTCGACAAGATACCATAATATAAACTAATCGACGAGACGAATTAATGGTTATAACTTGGCATTGACCGACACTGAGGTGACAAGCGACCAACACTGGGACGACAAGGGACTAACACTGGGATGATTTCATACTGATCATACAGCTTGTACTCGTAGTTGTCAATATTGGTAGATTATTCTAAAATAAACCGTGAGATTATAACCAATCGTCAAGACGAATTAACCTTTAAACGCCCAGTGGTCCCATACGAGACCGCAAATTTGCGTCGTTCAATGCCCTAGCAGGCCAATGTTTGAAATGTTTCGTCGCACAATAGATTCTTCCGCGAACTTGCTTTAATACTATTATTACGAATTAATGTAATCCGATTGTGAAATGAAACGTAAGCACTCCTGGATGGGACTGTAGGGCATTGAACGACGCAAATATGCAGTCCCGTAAGGAAAGCACTAGGCGTTTAAAGGTTAATGATGATAACCTGGCATTGGATGGCACTGAATTGATGAGCGACTAACAATGGGGCAACAAGTAACGAACACTGGGGCAACAAGTAACTAACACTGGATTGAATTCATGCTGATCTTAGAGCCTGTACTCGCAGTTGTCAATATTGGTTTATTTTTCGACAAGATACCGTAATATAAACTAATCGATAAGACGAATTAATGGTGATGATAACTTCGCATTGGATGGCACTGAATTGATGAGCGACTAACACTGGGGCAACAAGTAACTAACACTGGAGTGATTTCATGCTCATCGTAGAGCTTGTACTCTCAGTTGTCAATATTGGTGGATTATTGGACAGTAAACCGTGCGATTAACCAATCAACAATACGAATTTAATGGTAATAGCTTGGCATTGAATGGCACTAAGGTGACAAGCGACTAACACTGGGTTGACGAGCGACTAACACTGAGGTGACAAGCGACTAACACTGGGGTGACGAGCAGCGTTGTTGGTCAGCGGCGACGAGCCTTGGTGCGCGGAGCTGCTCGCGCGACAGACATGGTCACAGCGCTGGGACACGCATCGACTGACAAGCCGCTGTGAATGCTGGGCGACGCTGGAAAAGCGGAGAGTGGGGCAGCGCGGACAGTCGGTGACCAGATCATAAGCGGCATTGCTGCGTTTAATATGCCAATATAAATAAATACCGCCGAGTATACTATGTCGAAAAAACCGATTTTCGTTTGACCTGAATGATTCCAGGATAACATATTAATATCCTACTTTCTCTCAAAAAGGTTGTTATTCCGTCGCGTGGTGGCAGGATAAGTAGCATAATTATAACACCGACTTTTTCAGAAGCACATTGACAAATATTTACGATAAACTTTACAAACTTGTGGCCCGGACCTAGTCGCAGCATTCGGCCGGGTCAAAATACAATATGCTCTTGCCGACGGACGGCACACGACTGACCCGTGCAGCTCCGTGGTCGGTTACCAGCGCCGTAAGTGGTAATCTATATAACTAACGCCAATATGGCGACACACATGTCTGACAAGCGAACAGAAATAAGAGACGAAAGATTGTAAATCTAGGTTTTCGGTACCAGTCAGCAAGGCTATATCATGCTGATGTCAATATACATATACTCGTACAGTGCCAGCATTACCACCCATCCTTCTATAAGGATGCAATTACTAGCAACTCACCATAAGCCAATGCAGCCGTACATGCACTAAGGGTTTAAGAACAGATACTTTCGTAGTATATACTGTAAGTACTAATGTTTTAATTTTTGATGTTTCAATGACGAGGTGAGGGGCGTTCACGGATACAATAACCAATGTGATATATGAAAATAGATGATAAGTACATTTATGCTTCAAATACTTGTTTTATAATTGACAGTATAATTTGTATACAAACCGAGCCGTAATGAAAGGGTTCATGAATCGTCTTTTCATATTATTGACAGTTTGTAGCCATTGTGGTCGCAAGTGTACATTTGACCTTATCTACAACATTCGAAGCGGACTCGGGTTTCTTCGCCTGCCTCGCCATTTCTGATGCAGATCACGGAGCATCGCTCGCGGGCGGCCTACGCCACAAGCACTTGACGATGATGCGGCGAAGAGAATGAAACAATCAGTCGATTTCGCAAATCGGCGCTTATCAGTTATCGCCGTACGGTTGACCCCACTTAGCGCACCAGTACGAGACTAACCTTTTAACTTGATCTGGACCACGTGGTAGTGCATCTCAGCTGCACATCATACGATAGAGATGGCCAACCAAAGGCATACGAATTTTAATATAATATTTAAATAATTCAACCTACATCCGGGATACTTTTTTTTTTTGTAAACACATACTGAAGAATACCGATGGATGATAATAGTGATGCTGATCCGTGGATTTTATGAAGCTTGCCACAATAATGATGGTCCACCGTGCAGAAAATTATTGACCACTGGACCTGATCTGCGCAAGGAAGACGACTTTGAAAACGCACTTCAAATAACACAGGCAGGCACTATATTATGGACGGATATTATTCAATGGATTTTTTAATTTTTTATTATAATATTTTTCAATACTCTTATCTTATTTTATAGATCATTGACTATATTTCAATATTATTAGTAATTAAATACACACATACAATTATACATCAAGTTTTATACGCATCAATTCATTCAGAAAAAATATCGGCAGACGCGGGATTCGAACCACGAGCCTTGCAACCTTTGCTCTATTCTACACACCGCGCTATCCACACGACCATTTTCCACCTGAGCAGATACGCGAAACCTGATGTATATATATATATATATATATATATATATATATATATATATATATATATATATATATATATATATATATATGTACCATTGTTAACATCATATAACGACAGATGTCTATGTAATATATATTCAGAGCATGTATATTATTATATTTTATGATTCAATCAGTCAACATTTTTTCACAAGCTTTTATATTATTATTAGTTACCGACAGTCTATTTATTTAGTAAGTACCACTCGGGTGAGAATGGTCGTATGGGTAGCGCGGTGTGTAGAATAGAGCAAAGGTTGCAAGGCTTGTGGTTTGAATCCCGCGTCTGCCGATATTTTTTCTGAACAAATTGATGCGTATAAACTTTGATGTATAATTGTATGGGTATATTCAATTACCAATAATATTGAAATATAGTCAATGATCTATAAAATATAATTACAGTATTGAAAAATATTCTAATAAAAATTTAAAAATCCATTGAATAATATCCGTCCATAATATGTTGCTACTACCTGTGTTATTTGAAGTGCGTTTTCAAAGTCATCTTTTCCTTGTGCAGATCAGGTGTGGTGGTCAATAATTTTCTGCACGGTGGACCATCATTATGGTCTAATGGTAGTGTGTGCAGCGTTCATCTCGGTAGGCTGGGGGCTCGGTACACACGACCGCCAATTACTAATAATACGGTACATTCATACATACGGTATCCACACGTCAAACATATATATTATTACAACCAGGGGCATCTTATATAATTCAACTTCAATCAACAAATTTGATCATATTCATTGCTAACCTATGTGTTTTTTTTATGTTAACACATAGTGGAGAATATCGATAGATGGTGGTAGTGATAATGAATTTTTATCTGTGGATTGTATGACGCCAAACCTTCTACATATGGATAAGCGCTGCATGTGGATTGTTGACCACACCAACCGGGGGTAATTTTGAGCTCAAAAATCGATTAGTAATGTTTTTTTTTAATCTTCGTCGGGGATCGAACCCACGACCTTCGGTTTGCCAAGCAAACGTTTTAACCACTGAGCTACACCCGCCGGCCGTGGGTTCGATCACCGACGGAGATTAAAAAAAAAAATTTTTATTCGATTTCTGAGCTCTAAAATACCCCCGTTTGGTGGGAATTTGATCCCTCACTCGTAAAATACCAGTCATAGCCTATCAATTTAAATTGGTGGTAGACGAAAGTCGTCCCGTGAAGACCACCCATTCATAGTAAATTCCTGTAATAATAAGGATGATGCGTGAATCTCGGGCTGTAGTCTATGACGTTGGCGGAGCAACACTCCACGTGCAGCGCTTAGCCATATGCACCATGGTTAGCGTCATAGAATTACACAGATGAGACTTCAGAATTACTATCACCATTTGTCGGTATTCTCTTGTATCTGCTTACATAAAAAAAAACTTGTGATGACTACATGCGCCAGTTAAGGGAGACCAGACATGGTGATGACAATATATGTATAGAACATGTACTAGCTGTACTAGGACTTTATTTAAAAGCAATTGTACAGAGAGGTTCTGCGGACCTCACGAAGACCGCGGGCCGCGGTTGAACTTGCCTGATACAAAGTATTATAGAACACGCGATAATTCTTGCTCACTCCAGATAGTACTCATAAATACAATAAAACCGCATCAAAACGTGTACGGACTTCGCACTGAATATATAGTACTTGGTGAAGCGTTCCAAGAATATTGTTGCTTTGGTCTTATAAAGCTAAACGCATTTCGTTTAAGTCATTTAAGTAATTTTACTCCTCATATATGCAAATACTTAGTAAACATTTATGATATGAACATTTACGTGCAACTACTAAATTATAATCAGAACCCAAATTTAGCTGGTTAGTGCAAATTACTTGTTGAATTCAATCGACTCAATTCAAAGAAGAGCAATCCACAGGAACACAGGCGTTCGGTCGGTTATCTAAGCCTTTTTTATCACTACTATCATGAAAACTGTAATTCTGAACATTCGCAAATGAAAATGGCAACACGTTGATATGTCGTTTTGTTTTAACACCACAGGCAAGCTTTGGAATGCTCTCCCAGCATCTGGGTTTCTTTAACCCATTCAAACATATATACATATATTTTAAATTTTAATATTGAAGGAGCATTTCTTTTTTTTGGTAAAGGTGCAAAAAGAAAGTAAAAACATTTTATTTTAGAGTTTAATAGCAATACACACACATACAAAACTACTCTATTTTGGAATATTATCACAAAAATAATTAAAAAATGAAGAAAATACGAAGTTTTATTAAAATATATATATATATTAGGGAACGAATAAAATTACCACGAGTCAGACTCGTAGTTTTTACTTTTGGACCTGGTTACACACCACGAGTCAGGCTCGTTATTCCGTCTAAATGGGTTAAATAAACATTTTAAATCTCTTCAAGAAAAAGATTAAATTAGATTTTTTGAGCTAGCTCTTCTAGGTATTAAACAGCCGTCGCGAGCCTTCACACGGGATGAATGGTATTATAAATAAACTTGCAATTGTCTTAATACCTACATGCACGCAACCCATTATAGATCATTTCGTACGCACCTTCCAGCCGATCTGAACCTCTTTGAGTCCGCGGAGAAACCAAGCACTTTGCGGGTACTCTTTCATTTATATTAACATATGTTAGAAAACTCACTATTTTTGTGAAAATATTTCATAATTGAATCGACAAGGTTAAGCATCCGGTCTATCACCTTACTTTCGCACACTTTCCGCAAGTCGAATCAATCATTCGTGCGACTGTCAAGGTCAGACAATATTTTGTAATACAACACGCAGGATTGTAATGATGGCGTGAGACTCGTCCACTCACCCGTAAAAATAAAAGTCATCACTTATCAATCTTATATAATTTAGTCTCGTCTAAACAATAAACTGCATGGAAACAACTTCTTAAGTCTATACGGTTTTTAGTATGGGGGCGAGAGGATACAATTGTTTTTACATGGATCACGTAATATATTTTTTCTGTTTAGGAGACTGCAGTCTTGACTAACTCGTAGCCTTCCTCAATTTGAAGGCTTCGAGTACATATATATATATTGTTAAAAATATATAAATGTTAAAAATTAATTTATTAAAGTTTAATTTCACGAGTCAATGAGGCGGAGTAAATGGATGAATGATCATGGTATACGGGTTCGAATCCTATTTATTTTTCTCCGATCAAAATGTGAAATGTCAGATAAAACGGTGTTGGCTATGAATTTCTATGTGTATCAGTTGTCGGATATTTCTTCTGCTTACATATTGTTATCATCATCTTTAGCATGTGTTCGTTCACTGTTAAAAGAAAGCCTCCCACCCGCATGAGACTCCATCCCTCTCGATCTTCCACCTTCCGCAACCAGCCTTCTTCTGTTATCCTTCTGATATCGTCTGTCCATATTGTACGGCAGTCCAATAATTTTCTTCGCCAACTTTATCTTTGACTGACGTCCTACCAATTACCATATGTCTATACTCTAGTCGTAGGGAGCTTTCACTACTCTAGTTCTTCTTCGGATATACAAGTTTCGGATTCTATATTTTAGAAATGAGGATTTCGAGGTGGGCCGCCGGGGTTACTATGCTTAACAAAGTGAAAAACGAGCACGTCAGAGGGAGCCTTAAGATTTGTGGACAAAGCGATAGAAAGCCGCCTGCGCTGGTATGGATATGTGTGTAGGCGGGATAGCAAACGCATTGTAAACGCAGCCCTGCAGCTGGTGGCGGGAAGGCTGGGACCGGATCGGCCTCCTGCAACATGGCTCAAGCCAGTCAAGGACATGGAACGTCTTGGAGTCGACAGCGAGCTTATCTTCAACCGAGCATCAAAAATGTTATTAGGAGAGCCGACCCCAAGGAAATGGGATAGGGCCAGGAAAAAAAAAAGAAGGATTCTATCTTTTAGAGACACTCCGAGCATGAATCTCTCCGTGGCACATTGGGAGACCTTCTTTATAGGCATGACCTGCTGCAAGACCTCACATCTCTGCACAATAATTTAAAATTAGGAAAATGCATTGGTTAAACGCCTTAGTTTTTTGACATTGCAGAATTTTCGCTTTAAAAACATGCCCACACGTGTTTCCATACAACAGAGAACAATGAAAACCTAACACTAAACACGTTCATTGAGACACAGAATATATTGGTTTGGCCACGGTCAAAATAGTGTGGTGAATGCGAAGATGTACGAGGCACAATTCAATGTCATAGCCACGTTTGAAATAATTGCAATGAAAAAGAGCCTTGCGACCCACACAATTGGTGTAATCACTTGTCTTATTGACGGTGGAAATTATAGATTTCAAGCACGTATAGAAGAACCGAGACAATAGTATTGCCAGTATATTACCAACCAGCTAACATACATAATGTTAGTTTTTTCTACTACAACGTTTAACACGTTCCACGCCACGTAGGTCACCGGTGACCTATGCTGTTGTTGAAAAGGGCGCCCTGTAGGTTACCGGTGACCTACGATTATTTTCGAACAAACAGTCCCTGTACGCCAGCGGTTACGTTTCAATGGAATTTTAACATTGAATGTGATCTATATGGCGCCTCTGTGTCGAATGCATTAATAACATTACGTTGGCGTTAAACGTGTTAAAATACGAGTGTGATCCGTAAAATAATTAACCGTTTCCCATGGCGCTACAGTTCTGAAAAGCGCTGTTATGGTGCATCCCGCGATTCTGTAGTGTACCTTGGTTCCTCCACTCCAAATCCCTTCCCTAGCGAGCTGCCTGAGAAGCTCAGTCTTGGCTTGGCAGCCGTACGTTATAGATCTCCCCATCTCTTTGCCCGCCAGGTGTGAGTGATCTTTATCCTGTCTGCCAAAAGTATTGCGCTGATAGAAATCCATTCCCAGCTATGCGAAATCTATGGAGACAAGTGTATGAGCGTACAACGCGTGCGCAAATGGTGCAGAGAGTTCAAGAACAGGCGTCGTGACGTCCATGATGAGGAGCGTTCCGGACGGCCATCTGTTTCTGACGAACCAATCGCAAAAGCTGAGGCAGCGATGCTCTCAGATCGAAGAGTGACGATTCGTAAGCTCTCTGAAATAATCCCTGATGTCAGCAAAACCTCAGTTGATAAGATTTTGACGGAGCATCTAGGGTATGCTAAGGTTTGCGCGAGGTGGGTGCCAAGAATGTTGACCGAAGACCACAAACGTCAATGCGTTGAAGCGGCCCAAGAACTTCTTAAAGACCACGGAACTCATGGCGAGGAATACCTCGACTCCATCGTCACTGGAGACGAGACTTGGGTGCACTTCCTCACACCCGAAACCAAAGAACAGTCTAAACAATGGAAGCACCCAGTCAAATATTACGAGTCAATTAAGTATAAAGCCGGTCTCGCTTCCAAAAACCTAAGTGTATTATATAGATCACAGAGGTATTTCAACGACAAACAACTTCTTCTTCTACACGGTTAATATATGTCCAACAAGAACTGGCAGTTTCCAAAGCTCCTTCCTTAATGAGCGTCTGAGCATCATAGAGTGCACTGGTCTTTCTACGCGTGTTTCCAATAAAATGTCACTTTGAAATTTGAATACTAGGTTAAACACATAAAGAAGAATCAAAGACTTTTTTGACCTAGCTTATAACAAATGTATGCGAAAATATTATTTCCCATATCAATAAAATGTTGTGTCAAAAATTGTTATTTTAATCACATTCTTATTGAAATCAATATAATGTAAAGAATATCGCACTTAAAAAGAATAAATAAACACAATAAGTTTGTTTTAATATTGTAACCAATTACGACTTACTTAAAGATGACGATATGTTGTTGAAAAATATTTTACATCGACTTGTTAAATGATCCCAAGGTCTTAAAACTGAATAAATTACAATTTTCATTGCTTAGAAACTAATAAAGAAAGCCACTGTGTAAGCATATTGACATATTCATTGAATAAAATAAAGTTTTATGGTTAACTGATAATAAAAAAATATTAACTTTACTTTTAAAATACCCAGTAGTGCATTAAGTAATGTAAATTGCATTCGTCCATCTATTAATTTTTTGAATTGTTTCGCAGACCTTCGGTGCACTCTCAGTGCATCGACAGGGTTACCAAAACGTAATATGTACCGCTAAATTATGTCCGAAAAAATATTACTAGTATATATTGAATACATCAGAAAAAATATCACAAATATAGTATTGTTAAAAAATATCATATGGTAAATTACACTTACAAAAAATAATATAAATTATTTTTAGAGATCTAAATTATTGTTCGATTTTTTTGATAATTTATGGAGAAATAAATTGGAAAATTTTATTATATTTTTAGGAATTATATATTCAATTAAATATTCATTGGCACAAGACTGAATTTTTAGACCTAACATTTACACTCTATAATGAGAAGTGATATACTGTTACATTATCCACTTTTACATGTGTTCTAAAAATTGATTTTAACAGTATTCTTGATATTTAATTCTAACTATTTAAAAAAAAAAATTATATGCATAAATATTTATTATTTATATTTACAGCTAACCTCATCAGGTCAAGCTGGTTAGGGCACTCTATTGTCCTGGAGGTAGTAAATGCTCTCCTAAGGCGGATGAACCTTTATGGTCAACGGTATTAGGATGTGGAAATAAAGGGGAAAATACCACATTAAAGGTCTTGAAGACATCCCATGTATCAGCAAAAAAATTATCGCATCTCAAGTAAAATTTAACCGAGAGGAATGGAGATCGAGATGCAAGATTCTGTTGCTGCAAACCAATCCACCGGATTGATACTACGAAGAAGATTCATTTTTATATATTTTCAAAAAATATTTTTTTTTATTTAAAAAAATTAAACGATTATTTACTTATAAAATACTGTTTATCAAAATATAGCGTAAATATCAATAAGTACTCATTGTTTACTGTTACATATTTTGTCAGTTTCAGTTCAGCAATTCTCTGAAAAACTTCACTTTTAAATTAAACTAGTAAAAATGAGGTTCTCAGCATAATAAATGAAGATAGGCACCTATTAAGATTCATCTCAGAGAGGCGAGCATGATGGATAGGTCACATCATGCAGCGCGATGGTCTTCTTCACGACATTGTGGAAGGGATGGTTGAGGGTAGAAACTGCAGAGGGCGCCCTAGACGGCAGTACTTGCAGCAAGTGTTCGAGGACATGAGTTGTAGCTCTTATGCTGAGGTGAAGAGGATTGCAGAGGATCGAGAAGAGTGGAGATCGAGATACAAGACTTTGTTGCTGCAAACCAATCCACCGCATTGATACTACGAAGAAGTGAGTCACACAGAGTAACGGTTGATATGAACATGTGAGTCAGCCCTGACAGTTGACATTGAGAACAAATCGGATGATTCTGCACACAAGGAAATTCGATCCATCAGAATAGAACAGCGGACGCTAGAGCATAGATGTATGCACTTGGTGCTAAACTGATGAAGATATGATTAAAAGGTACATCATTTTATCTTTTTTGCTTCATATGTTAAACAGGGTGTTTTATCCGCTTCAGCACATTCATGATTTGGAATACAATCGCTTCCAAATTATACTATCAAAATATTTAAAAAATGATAATGGAGACACATAGTTGATGTTTAACCTTTCTGTTACGGCTCGGTGGAATACAAATTATACTCTTATTACGGCGTGAATTTTTCAAACCTTTTTTTTTGCTTAAAACTAGTTTTTGAAGCATAAATGTACTTATCTGACCTATCTTCATACATCACATTGGTTATTCTATCCTTTAGCTATCAGATGATGCATAAAAAACTATTATATTTAACAAACGTTCATTATGTAGCTCCATACATGTGGTGGCATTGACACGTGGTTTACAGAAAAATCGCTCCTGTGACGAAACCTAACGATATTTATTTACATGCTTTACAGATTCCTGTATCGGCAGCCGTGATATATCCTTTTGCTACTTTCAGTACAAATTGTGACATCTACGGTAGAAACTTGAAACTGCAGTCATTCTTTTTATCAACCTACATGTATTCTTTATAGAAATCTGTAAAGCATGTAAATAAATATCGTTAGGTTTCGTCACAGGAGCGATTTTTCTGTAAACTACATGTGGCAATGCCACCACATGTATGGAGTTATATAATGAACGTTTGTTAAATATAGTAGTTTTTTATGCATCATCTGATAGCTAGATACAAAAACTAATGTGATATATGAAAATAGGTCAGATAAGTACATTTATGTTTCAAATACTATTTATTTTCAGCAAAAAAAATGGTTTGAAAAATTCACGCCGTATTGACACAGCATAATTTATATTCACCAAACCGTAACGAAAGGGATAAAAGAAGAACTCTGCTATAAATCAAACCTGAAATAAAACCTGAAAACCTTAATAAGTTTACGCTCTTTGTTCACTGGACCATACCGGGCAGGACTTAGACATAACACATAGACATATCAGGGTTTGCTGGCAGTCATCATCGTCACCGTCATCGTCATCATAACCTTCGCTAGACACTGCACGAGCCGAGAATTGATAAGCAGAGAGTGATGATCGAGACGCGGATTTTTTTTTCTACGCGATACATTTAATTTAGGACAAGGCCCCGTGTTGGGAGATGCCACGAAGATAATAATATCAACATGTGTGTTGAAGAAGCTCTACGTGAGGACACTCCTTAATATATATATATATATATAAAGAGCGCATCATCAAGGAGACTTCAACACGAATGGGTGGCGTTTTGAGGTGACGGATGTAAAACATTGATAATTCGAATATTGACAATACATGTAAGTGCAATTCTCGTTGATTTAACGTATTTACGCTACTTAACACATGAAGTTGGTTGGATTGAACTGCCTCTGCAGAGTAAATGGGTTAAATATCGAGAACATCGGGAATGTGTGTCGACCGAGAACTGGCAGTTTCCAAAGTTCCTTTCTTAATGCCACCGGTAGGCTTTGGAATGCTCTTCCAGCGTCTGTGTTTCCTCCTTCCTACAATCTGGATCTCTTCAAGAAACAGATAAATATACACTTGCAATCTCCCCAACCCCGAACACAAACACGAACACGTTTCGTCAAATCGCATGCAGGAGAGCACAGCCGGTCAAGACCAGCACACTCTATGACGCTCAGCCAGGGAGGCTGGACACTGCATGCGGAAAACGTATGTTGTGTTTATGTTTGTGTGTCGGTTGAGAGATTGCAAGTGTATATTTATCTGTTTCTTGAAGAGATCCAGATGGTAAGATATTAGATTTTTTTATGTAAACACATACAGGAGAATACCGACAGATGGTGATAGTAATTCTGAAGTCTCATTTGTGGAATTCTATGACGCTTACCTTGGTGCATATGGCTAAGCGCTGCATGTGGACACTACAGCCCGAGATTCACGCATCATCCTTTATTATTACAGGAATTTACTATGAATGGGTGGTCTTTACGGGACGACATTCGTCTACCACCAATATTTATTAATAGGCTATGACTGGCATTTTACGGGTGAGGGATCAAATTCACACCAACCGGGGGTATTTTAGAGCTCAGAAATCGATTAAAAAAACTTTTTTTTTTTAATCTCCGTCGGGGATTGAACCCACGACCTTTGGCTTGCAAAGCAAACGCTTTGACCACCGAGCTATAGCCGCCGCCGGCATAGGAGTGCCTAAAAATGGCGTTAATGAATGTTAAGGGAAAAATGTACATAAACAAGTTTTCTATCTAATAAAAACACATTTAAAAATTCCTCATTTGAAAAAAATATATTAGCCAGATTTTTGGCTAAGAACTAAGAACATTGTATGTACGTCATATTTTCCCCCTGAGTGTGCGTACATTATATGCATATACATACAATATACGTAAGAAATGTTCCGAAGTCGCTTGACAGGAATAAACCGGTGAAGGAACCTTGACCGTTGGAGCATCACGCCACCGCGGCGGCGCGTAGGTCAGTGATCGCGCAGTCGAAGCGGCGCAGGCCAAGCAAACTGCGATTGGAATGTGAACTAATATGCTATGACGGCTGATCTGAACACAATGCAAGAACTGCTTCACAGCGAATGCATTTTTAACGAGTTAATGTATGCAAAGCGTTTTTGTGTTCAAAGCATATTTAATAGATGTATGTACTTATTTCCAAAAAATAACTTCCCATATCCGTTCAATATTCATTATTATATCAGTATTTGTATCGAATGGTCATTCCAAAAGCGCTTCTTTGCCTCTCTGAGTAAAAAGGTGGGTCTTGAGTCTGCTTCTGAAGGATGCCTCCGATTTGAGTTCTCTTATGCTTTCCGGCAGCGAGTTCCAGGCCATTGGTGCCGCGTAGCTGAAAGCACGATTACCAAAGACCGTGCTAGGACTACCTCCCGTCAGCTGCAGGGTGCTTCTATTTGCTCTGGCTGATTTGAGTGTCTCTCTCTGGATCATATGATCACTACATATTTCCTTCATTGAGTTTTTTCAATTGCTGTGCAGTGTCTCAAGATATAATTACGCCCAAAAGATTCTCCTGGGAACATACATAGTTACCGAAGACCTCCATGGCAGAAGTCCAAGGACTTGAAGGGACAGCAGCTGCAATATCCAAGCCTTTTTTTGGTAGTTTTGCTAATCGGATTTTTTAAGCAGATCGGATGATCAGCATAAAATTCATGAGGCCTTGACTATTTGATCCTAAAGAGCCGCTCAACACTAGGTTAGTGGGTAAATTTATAAATATTGTATTTTAAAAAAAAAATGTAATTCAGTGTTTTGGTTGATAAATAAGATATGTATTTCTTTTGCTTATTGATTTTTCTTCGTAAATATTATTGTTTTTTTACTAGGAATCGATAAATTAATGTCCGAGGACTTTCAATTTCAACATTGCGTATTGAAATAAATTAACTAGTGGCGCGTCTTACATTCGAACAATATGAATTTTAAAAATATATTTTTGTATATTACATGAATAGTTTAATTTTTTTCAGCTGAAATTTATTATAAACATGTCCAAGCCAGTCCACCTTCGCCTCTTGACCTTCTAAATAATTTAAAATACTGCTGTGTCCTATCCATGACCTCGTCATTTTTCACCAAGTCAATGCACCATATCCCCAATATTCTACACACCTGTCATCAAAAATCCATTACACGGCTGTATTGGCTTTTGTTGACTACCAAGATCGGTATAAAATAATGGGTTTACACTGGCGCTGTATTGACGGCACTTTGTTTCGATCGAGTATCAGATATTGTGCAAAGAGATAATTTAGTTTCGAACCCTAGTTGCCCCCGTGGCGCCGCCTTTCAGACCTTAGAGCACATTCTCTGGGAATGTCAGTTCTTTTTGTTAGAAAGAGGAGTCCTTTTCGATGCAGTTCGAGGGAATCGCCTCGGCCCTATCGGGCATGCAGACTTTGTGGCCGCTAAAAAAATTACACGCATTTACCATTTTCGCTCGTATTTTCGGTGAGAGAATCTATCTTCCATCTCCATATCTTTACAACCCGTAAATGTGATTTTAATATTTTACGCGTTCTTTTTTTGATCACTTATGTGCAGTGGCCGCAATTGTTCAGAGGGGACTCCCACTGGACTCATCAGTTGCTAACTGATCATAATCTGAATCAGCGTATCATTAATGAGACTTGAGTGTCCTCCGGTGTGAGGAGGGTAAAGTAGACTCGACTAATCAAAAACATTTGTATGAATATTATATATACTCCATTTTAAGATCAGAAAAAACACTTGGTGCTCATCCAATTTTACGTAACAGCATTTGTACTTTCTCTATTATGCAACTTCAAATGCAGAAACATTAGCACACATGCTGACATCAGCATTATGTAGTCCTTGCTGACTGTTACCGATAACATCGATATACAATCTTTCGTCTCTTATTTCTGGTCGCTTGTCGTACATTTATGTGCGCCATATTGTCATTTTGGACGGTTCCGCTAACGGGTGTATTAGTTGGAAACACCGCCGCTCGTGGCGCGGGCGAGAGCCCATACCGAGCGCGGAGATCAGTTATGTGTTGACGACCGAGAAGGTCGGCGGCATGACAATCCGCCTGACCGGAAGCTTGTAAAGTTTTAACGTAAATATATGTCAATGCGCTGCTGAAAAAGTCTGTGTTATCAATCTGCTCCCAATCCTGCCATTACGCGACGTATTAACACCCTTTTGAGAGAGATTAGGATGTTAATATTTTTTGAAATTCCATTAGTCACGTGTACGTAAAGTTATATTTTCAAAGTTATACGCTAACCAAACAGCGCATCAAAGATGATAAATTATTTGCTGACTTCATTATTATGCATCTCAAACTGCAGGCGAAAAAATTAGCATTCGCATAAATACAAGATCATGCCATGTGGTACATATATTACTAGATTCTTTTCATAAAAGCCAACTCTTCGAGGAGAACTGGAAAGTACTCAGTATATCACTTACGGATTATTTTCGACATAAAACTATATAAATTGATATGTGCGTCACAACGGTGTAAAGTGAAAATAATTAAATATCATTTTATTTTCAGAAATATTTTTTTTATCTATATACGAGAAAACTATTATATTAAACAAAAGTTCATTATGTAACTCCATACATGTGGTGGCATTCACACATGTGGTTTACAGAAAAATCGCTCCTGTGACGAAACTTAACGATATTTATTTACACGTTTTACAGATTCGTGTTAAGCAAACATGTAGGTTGATAAAGGGAACAACTACACTTACAATTTACTACCGTAGATGTCACAACGAGTACTGAAAGTAGCAAAACGATATACCACGGCAACCAATGTCAACGGTCGGGGAATCTTGGCGGCATATGTCGACAACCGATGCGAAGGGTT
This sequence comes from Glossosoma conforme, assembly GCA_022606575.1. Taxonomy (NCBI): domain Eukaryota; kingdom Metazoa; phylum Arthropoda; class Insecta; order Trichoptera; family Glossosomatidae; genus Glossosoma; species Glossosoma conforme. The sequence continues at coordinate 1,409,418 of JAGTXR010000047.1, forward strand.
AAGCAAAATAAGTCACTCTCTTTTTCTTATGCTCTCTCCAAAGATAACCACCCACCACCACCACAGTAACAACATTAAGATTTTTAACTGAAATTTATGTGGTAATAAATTACCTGGCGTTTTAAAATATCAACAATAAGTACGACTTTTAATTTTCTTTACCGCGCAACGTAAATTTACAATAACGCAATAATTTGGAAACCTTATCGTAATAACAAGTCATGAGGTCTTAGTACGTGCTATTATAGTTGGGCAATACGTGAATCAAAAACTTACTAAAAAAAACGTATGAAACATACTTTGGACATAGCCGATAAAGGTTAAAAAGGCCGACTAAGCAAAGCGAATGAACTCATTTTTATTCAATAGTAATTGGTATAAATTGAATTAATAAACATTTCAGATTTTTGTACATTTTTTAAAAATACTATAATATATAATGGTTAATATGAGAAGATATCCTTTAAGATAATCGTTTATACTGTACAAAAAAAAATAGTTTTTTACTTTGTTATATATATATTTCTATGAAACTGAAGAGGGCACTGTAGACGGCCGTATTTGCAGCAAGTACATATTTGAGGACATGAATTGTAGCTCTTATGCTGATCTAAAGAGGGTTGCAGAGAATCGAGAAAAGTGGAGATCGAGATGCAAGATTTTGTTGCTGCAAACCAATCCACCGGATTGATACTACGAAGAAGATTACAGTCATCTTCGAATAACACAAAAGTAAGTCGGGAACGTGTTATTCGAAAGCATGCTATACCGTTGAGAATCTCATACAAAAAATGGGATTCGTTATTTTTGCGGGAAATCCAAAACTTTTAAGACTAAGCTAGCTACTTGTTTACATACTAGTATTAGAAGTCCATAGATGATCCAGCTTGTTTTATCATTACATACATTATTATCTGGGTAATATAGGCTATTGGTAAGTAGACAATATAGTATAATAAAAGTACTAAATTATATTTTGATTGAGATCTAGGTTATCGTAGTTTTATTAAAATTTCATGGTAAATAGCATTACGGAAGAAAATTCCATCGCAACTACAAAAGCATAGATTTTTTTCAAATATAATTGTGGGAAAAAACGATACGATTATTGATAAAGAGGGGCTCAACTCTTAATCTAAAATCCATGCGGGATCATAACCCGCATGCAGCGGTCGACATTTCAAACAATTATGCAATGTTTCATTAAATCCATTGCTGGGAATTGATAAGAAATAAAATTATCCATTTATAAGACTATAAGCTTTCTATATTCACCATCTCTCACAGCCGAACATCTTGATGTACGGCTGTGAGAGATGGTGAATATTTATTAATTTATCTGAAAGTGATAAAAAAAGACTAGAGGCCTTCGAGATGTGGTCATACAGAAGAATTCTCGGAATTTCCTGGAGAGACCTCGTCACGAACAATGAGGTTCTCAGCATAATCAATGGGAAGATAGGCACCTGTAAGAACCATCTCAGAGAGGCGAGCCCGATGGATCGGTCACATCATGCGCCACGATCGTCTTCTTCACGACATTGTGGAAGGGATGTTTGACGCCATAGACGGAGTATTTGCAGTAAGTGTTCGAGGACATGAGTTGTAGCTCTTATGCTGAGCTGAAGAGGATTGCAGAGGATCGAGAGGAGTGGAGATCGAGATGCAAGATTTTGTTGCTGCAAACCAATCCACCGGATTGATACTACTACGAAGAAGACTATAAGTAGAGTAGATCTTTCAGTATGTATCAACATAATTGTCATGCATAAGCATTTATTTTACCAGATATTCTGAACACACTAAAAAAAGATGTGGCATAAGATGACATCTAAAACGATTCGATAAAATATGATGACATTTTTCGGGACTGAATTTTTAAATATTTTTTTTGTTACCATTTTTTTGATTTTTTAAATAAACTCTGGAGCAAACACACTGCGATGTTTTACAATGATAGAAAATACCTAGAAAATAGACGCTCCTACACTCTCAAAATTATATATTCGAAAATACTTGATATTGTGGCTTTTGGGTTTAGCTTAGGTTTTAATTCGACCGCCATTGCAGTGGTTTTCTTCAGGGTTGATGGCTTAGTGATAAGTTGGTGTCTGGAGGTAGTTTAGCCGTCAGCCTAACGTACCTCCACGAGATTCATCTTGGAGAATCGTGTACGGTGGGTATATTCCAAGAAGCGTACCTCCATGAACGTCATAATGATTATGTTCTATGGAGCATACCTCCACGAACGTCATATCGGACTGTGGTTGTCCTTGCTTGTCTGTGCAGGTTTTTGAGAATGTGCTAGAGGTGGAAGGCATGCTGTTTTGAGAATCAAACCGTCATCCCTGTTGATGTTGATGGGATGTCTTTTGATTTCAATAACATCGAAAATACTTTATACAAATTTAATCTAGCAGGTATATTCCACGGGCCGAATTGTTTTCTAACTCTTGTCCAGAACACAAAGAATAGGTCGAGTATTATTTGCTACATATAGTATGCTATTCTTTTTTTTTTATGTAAACGCATGCAGGAGAGCACACCCGCTCAAGACCAGTGCACTCTATGACGCTCAGCCAGGGGAACGGACGCTGCATGCGGGAAACGTGTGTTGTGTTCGTGTTTGTGTGTGGGTTGGGGAGATTGCAAGTGTATATTTATCTGTTTCTTGAAGAGATCCAGATTGTAGGAAGGAGGAAACACAAACGCTGGAAGAGCATTCCATAGCTTACCGGTGGCATTAAGGAAGGAATTTTGGAAGCTGCCAGTTCTTGGTCGACATATATTAACCGTGTGTGGATGTTCGGCAAGTGTAAGACGAGTTTGTCGGCTGTGAGTGGGTGCAGGAGGAATTAGTTCTTTAAGTTCCGAAGAGCAGCGACCGTGGTAATAACGGTAGAAAAGACTAAGAGAACCAATCTTACGTCTGTGTTCCATTGATTGTAGATTAGACGTAAGGGTGTCATTGTTTATCAAACGAATTGCTCTTCTTTGAACTGAGTCAATTAAGTTTAGAAGGTATTTTGGGGCTCCAATCCAAAGGTGACTGCCGTATTCAAGAATAGGTCGGATTTGTCCTTTATATAGAAGAAGAAGTTGTTTATCGTTGAAATACCGACGTGCACATACACCTAGTTTTTTGGAAGCGAGACCGGCTTTACACTTAATTGACTCGTAATATTTGACATTATTCGATATTGATAATCCAAGCATGTTGATGGAGCTTGCTTTCGGAAGAGAACAACCGTTGAAAGATACAGGATCCATAGCAGTCTTCTTGGTGGAGAAAGTACATGATTAGGTTTTTGAAATGTTGAAACTGATTCGGATTGCGCCTATTACAATAGGTTACATTTCAAGGGCTCAACAACGAGTGACCCCTAACAAATCCTTAGTAGAACTTTAATAATTGGCAATACAATTAAATCGCTCTTAACCCTTTCGCATCGGTTGTCGGCATATGCCGTCAAAGATTCCGCGACCGTTGACATCGGTTGACGTGATATATCGCTTTGCTACTTTCAGTACTCATTGTGACATCTACAGTCGTAAATAGGAAGTGCATATCATTCCATTATATTTTCAATGTTTTGAGCATTCACTTTGAGATCCATAATAAATTATAAATATTTATTTATTTATTAATATATCATTCCCTTTATCAACCTACATGTATTCTTTACATGAATCTGTAAAGCATGTAAATAAATATCGTTAGGTTTCGCCACAAAGGCGATTTTTCAGTAAACCACATGTGTGAATTCCACCACATGTATGGAGTTACATAATGAACGTATGTTAAATATAATAATTTTGTATGCATAATCAGATAGCTAAAAGATAGAAGAACCAATGTGATATATGAAAATAGGTCAGATAAGTACATTTATGCTTCAAATACTAGTTTTAAGCAAAAAAATGGTTTGAAAAATTCACGCCGTATTAACAGTATAATTTGTATTCCACCGAGCCGTAACCGAATGGTTAAATATCACTTTTAACATTCTGGCATTATAACACCCAGTCTTTTTAAGCCAAAACAATGGTAAAATTAATCCACCTATTAAAACTGGAGTCCGATTGATACTTAGATTGCCAGTTCTTGGGCGTCATTCAACACCTTAATTACCCATAGAACGTCGTTACATATTTTACATTTTAAAAATATATATTGTAGTTTGCCCTAGATTTACGCAAGTACCTTGTAACGCGGAAGCTGTTTGTCGCGAAACTTTCTTCGTTCTTAATTGATGTTTAATGAATACTGCAGATAGTTTTATTATTTTTGCTATCTCGCCAACGACTGCGAAAATGTGTTATTTTCATTGAAATAAAAACAGCAATAAAATCTTTGGAATTTTTATAATAAAACTGACGTCATCAGTTCTAAAATTAAATTTAAAAAAGCATTGTTTCTGTATTATTCAATAATTGCATGGAAAGAAAAATGTTCATTGCGAATAAAAATGCATTTTTCCAATGCATCTCATATTCAAATATATCTTTATGTTTGCATTATATCCTCTGATCATCCATTTCACATTATTATTATTATATTAGTATTTGTATAGCGCTCTTTTATGACCGAATGATCATTCCAAAAGCGCTTCTTTGCCTCTCTGAGTAAAAAGGTGGGTCTTGAGTCTGCTTCTGAAGGATGCCTCTGCTTTAAGCTCTCTTATGCTTCCCGGTAGTGAGTTCCAGGCCATTGGCGCAGCGTAGCTGAAAGCCCGATTGCCAAAGACCGTGCTAGGACTACCTCCCGTCAGCTGCAGGGTGCTTCTATTTGCTCTAGCCGATCTGAGTGTCTCTCCACGCGTGCTTATTTCTGAAGGCTTAATAAGTTCTGTCAGATAGCCCGGTGCAGTTCCGTTGAGTGCCTTGTAAGCTAAGAGGCATAATTTATACTGGATTCTAGCCGAAACTCTCAACCAATGCAGTCGGTGTAGTATTGGAGTAATGTGACAGAATTTGGGCGCGTTGTAGACTAGTCGTGCCGCTGCGTTTTGTAACGACTGCAATCGATTTAATTGTTTGGCTGGCTGGCCTGCGTGCAGTGCGTTGCAGTAGTCCATTTTGGAGACTATAAACGCATTTACCAAACTCTTTGTAGCGTCTCTGGGTAAGCATCTTTTTACCGACCGTATCTGCCGCAGGTTAAAAAATCCAGATTTCACCGTTTTTGTAATATTACCGCTAAGATTGAGGAACTGATCAATTTCTACTCCCAGCAGCTTGACGCTTGTAGAAGGGATGACATCATTACCACAAATGGCCAAGGGTTGTAAGTCCAATAGATGTTGTCTTCGAGCTGTGGCCATAAAGAGTGTTTCCGTCTTTTCCGGATTAAGAGCGAGCCTATTTGCTGACATCCACTGTCCGATCTCCTCTATACAGCCCCGACCATCCTTTCTTTCATGTTGCCAATTTCCTCGGGTCCACAAGAAGAGTAGAGCTGGCAGTCATCTGCGTAGCAGTGTACTTTTATTTCCCATCTCTCAGCAATCTCCTCAATTTCTTTGGTGTATAGAATAAAGAATAATGGGCCGAGAACTGAGCCTTGTGGGACACCACATGATAGAGTAGATGGTCTCGACATTTTATTCTGTAGACAGATGGTTTGCTTACGGTTTTCTAGGTATGACTGAAACCAGTCTAGGGCCTTTCCAGATATACCGTAATGTATTCTTAGTTTCCTTAGAAGGATAGCATGGTCTACAGTGTCGATACACATGTTTTCATATAAAAGTTTAAGTCGAGCATTTTGAGTATTCATGTGTTCCATACACCTAAAATGGATCTCAAAGTGAATTTTTACAATATTAAATAACAATTAACTAGCTCTATGCTAGGAGTACCCCTAAAAGATGCAAAAGAATTTGTATACCTTGGAAGTACAATCACCTGGGACGGCAGAACAAAAAGAGAAGTCAACAGTCGAATACATCAAGCAAGGCTAGCTTTCAATAAAAAAGCCAAAATTCTTGAGTGAAAGAATATTTCTTTAGGGCTCCGCAAGCAACTTGCCAAAACACTTGTTTGGAGCATCTTAATGTACGGCTGTGAAACATGGTGCTTATCTGAAAGTGATAAAAAAAGACTAGAGGCCTTTGAGATGTGGTCGTACAGAAGAATTCTCGGAATTTCCTGGAGAGACCACGTCACGAACAATGAGGTTCTCAGAATAATCAAGGAAGATAGGCAACTAATAAGAACCATCTCAGAGAGGCGAGCCCGATGGATTGGTCACATCATGCGCCACGATGGTCTCCTTCACGATATTGTGGAGGGGATGGTTGAGGGTAGAAACTGTAGAGGGCGCCCTAGACGGTAGTATTTGCAGCAAGTATTCGAGGACATGAATTGTAGCGCTTATGCTGAGCTGAAAAGGGTTGCGGAGGACCGAGAGGAATGGAGATCGAGATGCAAGATTCTGTTGCTGCAAACCAATCCACCGGATTGATACTACGAAGAAGAACTAGCTCTGTAAATTTCCTCGCGGGTGGTGTAAAATAGATTCCTCGCCAATACACTATCAATCAAAATTGGTGGTAGACAAAATTCGTCCCGAAAGCACGATCTATTCACAGGGACCACTTGCAAAAAATGTCCTATGTCAAATGAACCACAAAAACTGTGCGTCCAGAGTCGACATACTCGTGAGTCAACCGTGTTTTATTCCTTGTGTATAAACTACCTGTCCATCAATCAAAATTGGTGGTATACAAAAGTCATCCCGTTAACATTGACATCAACATGATAGAGCCCCTGCTGACTGTTACCGAAAAATACGATATACAATCTTTCGTCTCTTATTTCTGTTCGCTTGTCGTACATGTATGTGTCGCCATGGAGTGTATCCCAATATCATATATTTAAAACAAAATAAATATCAAATAAATTATAAACATAACTACTGATAAAATACCCGGTTATGCATGCAAAAAATCGTGACATTGAATCATTTTTTCGTTGAACAATATTCTTTACAGGTACGCTGAGAATTTTTGCCTAGGGCACATTGCGAACTTGAAGAAATAATATCGGCCGATTAACACAATAATATGAAAGCGAATAGTTACGGTAGTTGAGAAAGTATCGACGAGCGCACCTGCGGTATCCAATGGAAAAAATACCTGGGTCAATCAGCAAATCGATTGCCAAACGTCAGATGTACTACTAGTAGGAGAATACTTGGACTTCGATTGCCCTTTACCTCTCCTCCCCGGTGATGTCTATCGACTACACATTGCTTGTAATAACTTAAATATCTCTGTAAATATAATACACACAGGGTTCAGATTTTAGGTATTTCTCCTTAATACATTTACGTATTGAAATTTTTTTTTATAATAATAGGCACTCATCGGGAGCAGGAAATATTTTTCTAAAATCCGGAATAAATTCACCACTACAATCAAGACGCGTCAACTGTCATGTATTCATTCGACCTGTCGGAAGCGTGTGCAAAAATAAAATTAAAAAATACCCAGATGCGTCGGCATCTATACTCCTCACTCTCGCTGACGTACCAATATGAGTGAGAGAGACGGGAAACCTCAGTTGGTCGGCTAGTTCGAAATGATATCGATGCGCGTCGGCTCATCCATATGTCGACAGGCTAAGTAAGTTAGTAGCTCTCGGAAGTTCACGCGCCAAGGTGCGTCTGGCCGTTTGAGGTCTTCGTCTGATGTTTTTCATGTTTTTAGCTATAAAATGTTAATTATTACTGCTTATTTACATCAACTATTATAAAATTAAGCGATATCTTTGAATATTTTCATTTTTTCGAATTTCTACTCATTTTATTCACTTTAAATCAGAATGTGTAACGAGTACACACCATCGGAACGCGCGGAAGTTTTTAACATAGTAAGGCGAGGGTTAAAAAGATTATCGATGTGTTATTTTTTTTTAATTATAAACCAAGTAGACGATTATCCCACAGTCGTTAGTTGTTTTATTGTTTCATGTCTTTTTGCATATTTTTGTCAATTTACCCTGTTCGCATCGGTACTCGATATATGCCGTGTAAGATTCCACTACCGTTGACATCGGCAGCAGTGATATATCGTTTTGCTACTTTCATTGAATAGTTTTTTATGGATCATCTGATAGCTAAAGTATACAAGAACCAATGTGATGTATGAAAATATTTCCAATAAGCACATTTATGCTTCAAATACCAGTTTTATAATTGACAATATAATTTGTATTCCATCGAGCCGTAATGAAAGGGTTTAGAAGTTATTGTTTAAAAAACTCTTCAATGTATCCATTGTTTTTTTATTCATTATAAAATGTTTTACTTAGAAATATTGCATTATTTCTGAATATTTACCGAAATAATTAATATTTACATTATTTTTTAATTTTTCACATGTTGGTCTCAAATAGCTTATACCTATTACTTACTGTCAGTGATATGAAGTATTTAAATTTTTTCACAAGCCCGGATATTGTATATATCATTAATTTTCTTAAATAGTCAGCGATCGTGCTATTTTTTAAGAATGATATCTTTATCGTGTGGGAACAAACCGTAAAAGTGAAAATTTAACCTTTTTCTGTAATCTAATCATCATGAAATTTTGCACAAAGACGTGATGTCGATAATAATGATAATGCATTCTAATGTATTTTTTCTGCGATATTAACAATTATTTTTTCTTCAAAATCATGTACACGGGTCATCATTTAAAAAGTCACACAGTTACGTCATTATTGGCTTATATCATTGCCCATTGCGATTCGATTGTTTTCTTTACTGGCGGATTTATTTTTAAAGCATTTAGCTACCTAACGTTAACAAGCAAGTCTAAAAACAAAATTAGTTCAATTTAAAAATGAAATGGAACGATTAATTATTTTGATATATTCGAATATTATTTGTCGTACCACAAGTAAGTAATAAAACGCTTAAACTAGAGCTAAACAAAATAACATTTTCAAAACCCAGGGTTCTTATCTTGAAGAACCTTCAACTGAGATACATAAAATATTTATAATAAGCAACTTCGAGATGCGGAGCCGATTTGGAGCAAGACGAACATAATTCTGTATTCGACGATATGAGAAGAATATCGGGAGGAGGTACGAAAGATCGAAAAAGATGGCGAATTATTTGAGAGGCATACGTACAACAGTGGAAAATACAAAGACTAATGATAATGATCAAAAATAATAATTTACAATTTAAATTAAAGATTTTCGAAATGCTATTGTCTATTGGTGGCCACATTTCACCAACATTGTAGCGGAAATGGAATAAATTTACGTTTAAAATCTGTACTAGGGTCACATAACGTTAATATATAAAATACACATAATCAGCTGACTTTTTTGCTAATCTATGTGTCGAAGAGTGTATTATTAGTTTTGCAAATACATTTGGCACCTACGAAATCATTTCATATTTCTTCGCTGAATATTGTTTTACAGTTTTTTCCAATGACTGCAAAAAGTATTCTAAAAATTCAAATCACATGAGTTCCAAGAAAGCGGTAGGTAATTACAGAACTAACTAACAAGAATTTAATTTAAAAATAAAATCATATATTAAATAATAATAAAAATCTAAACATATTTAAGATAATAATGCCACAAGGCTAAGAATAAAAATTAATTTGATAAAATTACGATTTCCATTTAAAATTGAATATATAAATAGAAAAAATATGAGGTCTTAAATAAGATTTTTATTTTAATAATTATATTCTCACAACATTGCAGTTAGTTAGATATGTTTGGTGCTTTCACTAGACTAAGAGTCTCACACGAGTATAATCAGAAGTTTTCTTACCTATTTGTTGGTAGGTATAGGACAACATTATTATTTGACAAATTATAATGATTCGAATTGTCTCATGTCAAATAAAGGAACAGTACACTTTAGTTTATCAAGGTTTGTAAAAACAATATGTACATGCTTTATGAAATAAAAATGATAAAATACCGAACGAACGAGAATCCTGACGATCGTTGCTAATTGTTAGATTTATCATTGCAATAGTAAAAATGTTGTATTTTATTTTTTCTGGTAATTTTGACGATTATCTTACCTACCGACGCAAAAAAAATAACTGTAAAATGCGATATCTGGTAATGTGAAACGCCACTAGGAACACTACTCCATTTATTTATAAGATATAAATTATTTTATAAAAGCTTGAAACACTAAGTAAAATGTTACAAATGTGACATTGTTATCGATGTATTATATAATAATAAATATTATAAATAAAAACATATACGTATTAAATAAATTTGAATGGATATATTTCGTCGTTGTTACAAAACTTTTACTGAACTGTCAAATTAAACAAATTTCATAGAATCTAAGCATGGCCTTATTGAGGTTAGGTTGTAAGAAATTGCCGATCATTGAACTCACAGATGGTAAAAAAACGTCAAGGACGTAACCGGCCTAAAATAAGAAACCATATATTTATATAGTGAGATTTGCCGTTACTCTCTGCATTAAATCACAATTTCAGTCAAAAAAAATACTTGAAACATATATAAATTACAATGTTATTTTGATAGCATGTTTTCGATATCAATATGCCTCCATTGGAGTCCAAAACATGATATTTTAGATCGTATATTACTTCAATTGATGCTAATTGCAATAATATTGATAGCACGAAAGCAATTTCATTATTATGATCAAATCTACGCTTATGAAATATTTTACAGGAATTATGTCACATATGCAGATATAATTTTGATAAAGTTGTACAGTAAGAAAGTTTTATGTTTAAATACTCTATAGATTACAAATATTTATTGTGAATTTTGTATGAGATTTTTAAGGTTATTTTCAATGAACTATTATCACTATCAACTATATTTATTATATATGAAGTAACAGGTACGTCTTTCATTTACATTGAGACGAAAACCTACTGAATTTAAATTTAAAGACATCATAAACTAATGGTGTTTTTTGTAGTCTTTCGTAATTAACATGAATCACGAAGAAAAATACTTTTTTTTTCATTCAGTCAAAAATGGTTTAAATGTATTCGCTTTGTATAAAATTACATGTGTACATCAAAATGAATTAAAATTGAATATAACCCATCATATTTTATTACATCAGGCTTTAACAGTAGTAAATTTAAGTATTAAACGTGTGGAGTAGTTCAATATATATTGTTGAAATTATGCAGAAACGAAAGAATGAAAACTATTTAATTTCGTGATTATTCAACGTGGGTAAGCTCATTACCACTAAACGACGATCAACCAACTTGCAAAAATAATTATTTTCAATGAAAATTACGTAAAGACACAAATCGATCGTTGTGTTACCATAAACCTGACTATTTTAAGGTTAGAAAGCGTTGAAAAATAATTGAAATATCCTCCAGCATTCTTCAAAATGAAATAATAATGATGGTATTCACTCACCTTGCCTGGTTTCAGAGCAGTTTGGTTTGTTGAATAATAACTCACAAGGTGACAGTTTTGTTTGGAACTTTGACACGCGGTTAGTTAGATTAGTACACTGTGGGTTGATTTTCTTTCACAACGAATTAAATCGCGAGTTAATTGATTATTTGTAATTATAACGTCCGGTGCGACAGTCACTTTGAGTGCTAGCGCAGACAATAAAAATACAAGTGAAGTTGATGCGATTTCACTGTTTTTTTGCGACTAAACTATAATGTTGCAAGGTGTCGCGATTGCAAAAAATATACAAAAAGTACAAACAGATAAATTTATTGTTAAAATCATGGACATATTTTATTACATTTCATATTTTTTTCTGTTTATTTTTTTCTTATTTTTTAACTACTCTATATATTATTAAAATAATAATTGTAGAAGTTTTTATGTATACCTATTAAAAATATTATGATGAAATATATTTGATTTCAATAAAAGATTGTTACGTACCATTCATGGCCGTTAAATTTTCTTCACGTGACGAGAAATCCAACGACCTTAGAAGAACATGCTGTCTTGATGTTAGCACAGTCACTTTTTTGTTAATATATTTTTTCCATTCCACTCTATTTTAAAAACATAAATATTTTAAAAAGCATAAACAAGTAAATAAATTTGTTTGAAGGGTTATGTTAACGTTTCTAAATATTATTTAAATTCATAATAATTTTTTATTGTAAAGTCTCCAGTGAATAATAATATTCTTTATTGTTTTATATCAAATATTCATCAAAATATTTTCTAATTACATATACAAAAAAATGATTTTGTACATATTTTTTAATTTGACATTATTTTAAATATATATATTTTTCAATGTTTTAAATATTTAAAAAAATATATATTTCTTCTTATTGAAACAAATATACAAATGACACATAATAAAAAGGAAACATAAACGTACATACATAACATAAATTAATTAAGTAAATATTTTATTTAGTTATTTGAAGCATTATTATTATTATTACATATTAGACATACCTACGATTCCCGTTACATAATTCCTTTTTATTGTAGAAAAAGAAGAGGTCATATTGTTGAAACCAATATTTGCATATGGCAGCACATCAGTGTACGCTGTCAATTTGTTATTTGGGAGTGTGACCGAATAAAACAAAAATATGGGGCTTTTTGGCAAAACTCCTCAGAGAAATCCCAAAGATTTGGTACAATAACTCATGAATATATCTTTACCTATTATTGGCACGTCATCCCGTGGTTATGATTGTTTTCATTGTACTATTTTCCACCTTCCAGGTGAACGAATGGTGTCACAAATTAAGGAAAGAGGGCAACCAGTTGGATCGACAGATTAGAGGTGACTCATTAATGCCATTGATCGATCACATACTTATTGTTTTATTACGTGGGACATTGATTAACACCTAGCTTTTCAAAATATTATTATTGACTTACAAGATGACACCTCAAAAGCTATGGAATGAAATTTCTAACTGTAAATCAATTTACTTTCGTGGCGAAGGAAAATATTATGTAGCAAATTTTCTGTACAAGGTTATTCAAATAAATTAATTTTAATTTATTTAATCAAATTGTTCATCACCATGATAAGTTCACTTACATTAGAATTGTTATCTTATAATCAAGAAATTTTAATGTGATCATGTTTTTTTTATGTAAACACGTACAGGAGAATACCGACAGATTAGTAATTATGAAGTCTCATATGTGGAGTTCTATGACGCTTACCATCGCGCATATGGATAAGCGCTGCATGAGGAGTGTTGATCTGCCAACATCATAGACTACAGTTTGAGATTTACGCGTTATCCTTATTATTACAAGAATATACTATGAATGGGTGGTCTTCACGGGACAACTTTCGTCTACCACCAATTTTAATTAATAGGTTATGACTGGCGTTTTACGGGTGAGGGATCAAATTCACACCAACCAGGGGTATTTTAGAGCTCAGAAATCTATTAAAATTCACTTTTTTTTAATCTATGTTGGGGATTGAACCCACGACGTTTGGCTATTGAGCTATACCCGCCGGCAAAATAAAAGTAAAAAATAAAATAAAATAAAAAGTCGTTAAATATAAAAATGTGTACATTCAGTTTAAATTATATTTGATTGTGGTGTTCCCAAAAATTTTGGAATTTTTCAAAAAGCAGATGAACCATTTAAAATAAAATAATTTTAATTTATTCCTTTAAAACTAAATAATGCAACTTTCATATGGATTATGCTATAATTTTCCAAGCACACAGTGTTTTAATACAATATGAAAGAAATAAACAAATCACTAGTGTTGCCACAAATTAAAATATGTTTGATTTTTTTTTAGCGATACAGCGGGAGGAGGATAAGATAAAGAAGTCACTGAAGGAGGCGGCCACCAAGAGTGACAAACAAGTGTGCACCATCCTGGCCAAGGAGATCATCCGCTCGCGGAAGGCTATCACCAAGATCTACGTCAGTAAGGCCCACCTCAACTCGGTGCAGCTGCAAATGAAGAACCAGCTTGGTAAGACTTGACTTCAAATCAGCGTATTAGCTGCCTCATATTAACCTTTAAACGCCAGTGTTTTCCTTACGGGACCGCAGATTTGCGTCGTTCGACGCCCCACGGTCCCATACAGGAGTGCTTATGGTTCATTTTACAATCGGATTACATTAATTTGTAATAATAGTATTTAAGTTAGTTCATGGAAGAATCTATTGTGCGACGAAACAATACAAACATTGGCCTCCTAGGGCATTGAATGATGCAAATTTGCGGTCTCGTATGGGACCACTGGGCGCTTAAAGGTTAATATTTTTCCGCTCTGTCCTGCTATTCCATAAAAAACACATGCATGCGTCTCCCACTTTCTACGCACAGTCGACTTGAAGGCATTGATGCATCTCCCGCTCCCCAGGTGTTAGGTGAATCTGGAGTGTTGAATCGCCAATGTCTTTAGACTACAGCCTGGAATGGTTGCATCACCAGTCCTATGAGGAATTATCTAACTGTGTGGTGTTAATGGAATTTTTTTAGTCTACAACAAATATTGATTTATAGGCTATGATGAGCATGTTAACACATTGTTTGCGAGAAATGAGTAAACTAGTCATTTTCCTTTTTATACCAAAGCGCGGGAGATAAGTTTTCTCGTTTTGTTCTGCTAATCAGTGGGGTGTAAGAAACTTGTAAACAAGGGCACCAAAGGAGTGAAGGCCTATGCATTATTGTATGTCAGCAGTACCCTATACATCTACATGCCAATACAATCAATTTAGGACCGAAAAAAAAAGGCAGGAAAATGACCACTTACGATGTGTTGATAGAACAATTTCACACCAAACAGTGTTTTTTTAAAGGTTATAAATCCATTAAAAATCAAGATGGCGCTTTTTTTTCGATTTGCATTTGAAAATCAATACTTAAAATGTAATGCATAGCCAGCGTCATAATGGTAATATGTCATAGAATCTGTAGATGACAAATTTCTGTCACTGTCTGGCATTATTTTCCTAATTTTGTTTGCCGGCGGATATAGTTCAATGGTCAAAGCGTTAGCTTTGCAAGTCAAAGGTCGTGGGTTCAATCCCCGACGGAGATAAAAAAATAAGGCTTTTTCAGTTGGTGTGGATTTGGTCCCTCACCTTTAAAATGCCAGTCATAGCCTATTAATTAAAAATTGGTGGTAGACAAAAGTCGTCTCTTGAATACCACCCATTCATAGTAAATTCCAGTAATAATAAGGATGATGTGTGAATCTCGGGCTGTAGTCTATGACGTTGGCGGATCAACACTCCACATGCAGTGCTTAGCCATATGCATCATGGAAGCGCCATATATTTCCAAGATGAGACTTTAGAATTACTATCACCATCTGTCGGTATTCTCCTGTATGTGTTTACATAATAAAAAAAATATATATATTAAAAAAAAATCTAATACAATTTCATTAAAATAAATTATTCTAATTTATAGCTTACGCTATAAATTTTGATCTTTTTTGTGCTTTATTGGTGTCATTTTCTGATATTGAAATACGAATGACTTAAAAAAATATTTATTATTAAAATATCATGGTCTTGTTATATAAGCAATATAACATTAGTTTATTTTTATTCATACGAAAAATTATTATCTGTGCTCATGATTATGAAAGTGGTGTTAAGTCATGTTTCATTAGTTCAGAGATATTTAAAGGTTTGCGTTTTGATGTTGGTTGAAAATCGATGAAAGTGACAACTTCATGTTGCATAAAATGCTATATTTAGATTTTTTAAATTTATATTCGGTGAAGTTTATGTTAATTCACTACAATGTGAACTGAAGTAAATGAATAACTTTTTTTTTTAATTTCTACACTTACACCACTATCATAAAATGAGTACATATCTCACTAAGTATCTGTGTGAATAACACGATGTATATGTGCCTGAAAATTAATATTTAACCTTTTCACAGCCGCAAATAAATTACGCCGCAGTGCTTATCAGGCCAAATATTTTTTGTCAAAATAAAAATTGTCTAAAATATATTTTTTTTGTTGTGTTTATTAAATTTCAATTTACTTACGAAATATTACAGGTATATCCCGCATCGACTTTTGAAGTTTCATTATTGAAGTTAAACTAATTTTAAATTTTAATTGTCAGACAAAGTAAATACGGCACAAAAATACGCCACCAAAAGTGCTTCAGAGATATCTCGTCTCTGGCAACCATCAGGTTAAGATTTATTTTACCTTCCTTTATATCAATTTTATTTTTCTTTACAGCCACACTGAGAGTAGCAGGTTCATTACAAAAATCAACAGAAGTAAGTTGGAAATATTTTTTATGTATTATTTTAGTTTTTATTGAGATAATCAAGTATTAATAAAATTCATCATCCATAAGTAGAGACTATTATAATCATAATATTTGCTTTTAAATAGCTGTTAGTTCTTAGATATTCTTACGTAAAGTGAAACACATCCAAACATAAAAAATAATTTAAATACAACTATAATAGTAAAATACTCCTCCGAAGGGTTAAAGTTATTTTGGCTATTCAGAAAATGCACATAGGTGTAGATAAGTAAATTATAAGCGTAAAACTTGATTTGTCGTTTATTTATATAGGTTATGCAAGCCATGCAGAGGTTGGTGAAGCTGCCCGAGGTCGCCAACACAATGAGGGAGATGTCTCGGGAGATGATGAAGGCCGGCATCATTGAGGAGATGCTGGACGAGACCATGGAGGGGCTGGAGGACGAGGAAGAGATGGAAGACGAAGCGCAGGCCGAGGTTGACAAGGTGAAAACATTTTTTTTACGTAAACACATACTGGAGAATACCGACAGATGGTAATAGTAATTCTGAAGTCTCATCTGTGGAATTCTATGACGCTGACCATGGTGTATATGGCTAAACACTGCATGTGGAGTGTTGATCCGCCAATGTCATAGACTACAGCCCGAGATTCACGCATCATCTTTTATTATTACAGGAATTTACTATGAATGGGTGGTCTTCACGGGACGACTTTTGTCTACCACCAATTTTAATTAATAGGCTATGACTGATATTTTACAGGTGATGGATCAAATTCACACCAACCGGGGGTATTTTAGAGCCACAAATCGATTAAAAATCCTTTTTTTTTAAATCTCCGTCGGGGATCGAACCCACGACCTTTGGCTTGCAAAGCAAACGCTTTGACCATTGAGCTATGACTGCCGGCAGTTGTCGATTCTCTGACGCTTGCAGTGTCTTCTTCTTCTTCTTTGTGTCAGCGACGTCAAATTGTGTCCGTCATATCTGGCAAAATGGATGGCCCGTGTGTTGCTCAGCATTAGGTCTTGAGATGTGCATCTAGTTGGGCACACGGGGCAGGATCTTAGGTGTGAGGCGGTCTGCAGGTCTCCACAGTCGCATAACAGACTCTGCCAAAGCATTCCCCACCCCTCAGGGATGTCCTTTTTCTACCAACTCTGGATCTTAGTCTGTTGAGGAATAATGCGTCTAAAATGTATCATCTCTACACCCCCTTAGTATTTAACTGAAATTCTAATGAATACAGTTTTTAACCCTTTCGTTACGGTTCGGTAGAATACAAATTATACTGTCAATACGGTGTGAATTTTTCAAACCATTTTTTTTTCATAAAACTAGTGTTTGAAGCATAAATGTACTATTTTCATATATCACATTGGTTCTTGTATCCTTTAGCTATCAGATGCTGCATAAAAAACTATTATATTTAACAAACGTTCATTATATCACATATTTGGTGTTATATTGCTTCGGATTCAGTGCTAGTGTTGACGAAGGCGAAATTTTGGAAGTTTGATGTTGTGACAATAATGCCATGTTATTTGTGGGTCATCCATGATTTACTTATAACAGGGTTTTTGTTGTTACAAGTCAACTATTTGCATTGAGTCTCCTAACGCTTGTTCTGGGTGTGAGGTCATTGACACTAAATGTGTCAATAAATTTACGGGCAACACTTTTATGTAAATACTTCAATAATGACTTAAGATGCTTCTATGATCTTTTTACATATTTTGTAATGTTATTGAAGGAAATAAATAAATAAATAATAAATAAATAAATAATTGTCAATTATGTAACTCCATACATGTGGTGGCATTGACACATGTGATTTACAGAAAAATCGCTCCTGTGTCGAAACCTAACGATATTTATTTACATGCATTACAGATTTCTGTAAATAATACATGTAGGTTGATAAAGGGAATGACTACTTCCGATTTCCTACCGTAGATGTCACAATGAGTACTGAAAGTAGTAAAATGATAAATCACGTCAACCAATGTCTACGGTCGGGGAATCTTTGACGGCATATGCTGACAAACGATGCGAAAGGGATAAAGAAAATATACTTTTATTTGTCAATTTTCTTTGTTCAATAATCCTAATCTTACATTATCTTATTTTGTGCTTCCAGGTCCTCTGGGAGTTGACGCAAGGCAAGCTTGGCGAGGCTCCCGCTCCTCCAGTGGCTAACGTCGAAGGTCCGGAAGCTTCCACCAGCCGAGAAGCAGAAGCTGAAGCCGAACCTGAAGATGGGGATCTTGAAGAGATGCAATCAAGACTTCAAGCGCTGCGATCATAGACAGTCACACTATCTGCACTCAGCTATTGTTAAAACTATATATTTGAGGTAAACTGTAACACATCCATTCTTGAACTAAAATCTAATTGGTATAATATATATATGAAATGTTGGTTAACTTTCCAAAGATCAAGATTCTTGATGGAAAAACTAATTAAATAGCTATAATATTTTTCTAAATATTCTGTATTACTATATTGTATATGTTTCCTGAAACATTTATAGGTTTAATTTTATAGTTTTGTTTTATGATAATATTTATTTGTGCAAACTACTTAATAATATTTATGTTTTGTATACTATTATAGTTAACAGTTTCTCACATTCTTTCCATCCATACACGGTTAATGTGTATCGACCAAGAACTGGCAGTTTCAAAAGTTCTTTCCTAAATGCCACTGGTAAGCTTTTGAATTCTCTTCAAGTGTCTGTGTTTCCTCCTTCCTACAATCTAGATCTCTTCAAAAAACAGCGACACTTGCAATCCCCCCAACCCACACACAAACACAATACATGTTTCCTGCATGCAGCGTCCAGCCACCCTAGCTGAACGTCATAGAGTGCACTGGTCTCAACCGATTGTCCTCTCCTGCATGTGATTACATAAAAAACTTTAAAAAAGTGGGTTAACGGTATTATTGTTACATGGCTTATGAAACATGTATTTCATGTTATTAATGCATTCTATTTAACTGTGAAATGGCAATTTGCGGTGACCATATGCTCCAAATATGGAGCGAATTCAAAAAAGTACTTAACTCATTATGGTCCGCTAAATTTTCTTAAAACATACTGCTATAGTCCGCTGATTTTTAAAATCTATACCTTTTTAACCTTCTAACTATTTTAAGTAAAAATTTCAATGATGGTTTCTGTTGTTATTATACATACAGCATTATAATAGAAGCCAAAAAAAACAGAATCAAAAGTAACGGTCAGGGGTTATCAACCCTTTTAACCATTAAAAGTTTAAAACAAAATTAAAAATGAATTTAAACATTTAAAATATTTGTATAGTTTTATTCCAATATATGTATATGTACATATGTGATAAAAAAATACCGGATATTTAAGCTTTTCGGTAATAATAATAAAAATGGTATCATATATAAAAATGTAAAAATCAATTCAAAAGGGAAACCAATAAAATAAAATTAATCTGTTCGTGTTTAGTTATTGATATTGAGTGAGAATGGATTATTGACTGTTTACCTCTAATATATTGTGTATCTTGTAAAATAATTTGGTACAAACACAAGAGTTTATTTTTATTATGTTAGTAGAGTATTTATTACTTATTAATCAAATGATTTGTGTTAGCTTTGTATGTAACCGTGTAGTACATCAACTAGGGATTCTATTTTTACTGCACAACGAAATATAAAGTATCTTTACATTTTTATATTTTCTCTACAATAACTCAGCCCACGAGTGAGTTAATTCATGTTGTACTTTGAAAGCTCTATTAACCTTCCAGCGTGTGCGCTGACTAGTTTCCCTTGAGATTGTCGTAAATTTTACATCATCAACATTTCTCCATATATATATATATAATCGTGTCGGAAACAACAGGTCAGATCCTGTCTGCCCAGAAGTGGGTGACGTCGATGGCGTTACTTCTGGCCATCATCAGGTCTTCCTGGGTGCAGCTATTCGGGCACAGCGCACACTCCAGAATGTGTGACAGGGTCTGCTCCACGCCGCAGTCACATTCAGTCGGTCCGCTGTAAAACTGCCAGGCTTTCATTTGTGTCCTCGTCTTGCATACTCCGGTCCGAAGTCTGTTAAGGGACCTCCATATATTCCACCCTTGGTCATGTCCAGGGGCTAGGTCCTCTTTCGGGGCAATCCAAGTATTCCCCTCAGTTGCGCTTCTCCACATATAGTGGCCTCAGGTATCACCAGTTCCGTTGTCGACTGTAGGAAACTTCTTCGTGATTTGAGCCGTGTGGTTATCTTTTGATACCCAAACATAGGGTGAAGTGCGTCGTGGGTTGCTTTGGTGAGCTCTTTCTTAGTAGTTCTATTTCTCCATGAAAATGGTGTTTACTTTATATAAATATTAAGGAATTGCTGTCAGGTTTTGAAAAATAATGAAGGACAGTACCTTACAAAACAAAAAATAAGTTTCTTAAACAAAAAATTAAGCAAGACTCTAAATATTTCAAAACATAATATTTCATCAACCCGTTCATCACAATGAATATTCGCCTTTGGTTTCGTTGTACTCCAGTAAAACTTGAGGTTTTCTGGTGTCAGGATCATTTCGTTGTCGTCTTGTTATGTTGATGGAATTGTTATAGATTTACTTTTCCGAGGTACATAAGAAAGCATAATTTTTTTTCCTTTTGAAAAACAAAAAGAGTGGTTCTAACAGTTCTCCTTTTGTCCGGCAAGATTTTTTTTGAGATGGTAGGTTAGAGAGACACTGTGTTTCAAATAGCTCGGAGCTCGATGTTTGCGACTTAGTGATTTTTTTTTTTTTCACTACAGAACATTACAAATTGTTACTGAAGTACAACCAAGATACAAATATAGGTACTTATGATTAAGTACTAAGAACAAAGCAATAAAGACAAGCAACAGAAGGTCGCAATGCTCATCAAACAGACGACGCCAACAAATCATTTCTCCAAAGAAACTCATGGAGTTCATGCCTGAATTGGGCCTCGCTTACGTGAAATATATCAATATCCGAGACAGTCTAATTCCTCTCCCATGAGGCATAGTCTATGTGAGGTTAGTGTTACTCTTTGGGAGAGCGAACAATCTGTGCCTCTTGTGATAATAGTGGGGGAAGCGAAGAGGTGCATTTGTCGTGAATTTTATGACAGTGCGCCCACTGGAAGGTTAATTGCTTCACCACAGATAATGTCTTTGATGACGAAATGTCAGATACTCATTACATTTTTTAATGGCTTATCATTTATCATTAGTTGGTGATTAGTCTTTGTATATGTTATAAGGCTGTCGAACGTAATATAAAAGAAGATATAGAACAAATAGTAAAATGTTTTGTTTTCTACATAAATGATGTTATTTTACATTCACTCATGGATTAAATTATTTGATGAAATTGTTTGTATTTCTTTTTATTCATTTATCTATGCCAAGCATAGACAATTTTTAACACTTATTTGGAATACATTTTTTTTCCAATATTTAAATTTTTGAAAAGAAGAAAATGAAAATGTGAAATTGAATGCCTTAAATTGTATGCTAACATATTTATTTACATTTAAATATTATAATCTACTAATTGGCTTGTATTTATTTGTTCAGGTACAAATGTAAGGTTTTGACAGTAAGTTAAATGAATCGGCAGAAAATAAAATAAAATAGCAGCAGATTAAATAAATTTGGGGTATCCACTATATCAAGTACGAATGCGGTCAGTTATAAAATGAAAATGTCCGTAATATACTCAATACTGCCAGTAATTAATGTAAAATGTAAGTATAATTATCGCATAAAATGTAAACCTAACTTATATTATTAATAATTTCCATGAATTGATTATTGACTGCCAATTTACATTTTTCTACTGCAACTTTTAAATTTTTACTGACCTTTTTTATGTATTTATTACTGACCATTTATTTTATATTTACTGGCCAACTAATCGGATAATTTTGAAGCAATAGCATAATCGATTTTGTATTGAACTAGATCACATCAATTATCCTTTAAATTGAATAAATTAAATGTGTAATTTGCCTTAAATGTATGCTAAACTTTTATGGAAAATCGTATTCTATTTTATTTTATGTAAAAATAATAAGCTTTAAATTTGGCAATCCAGTGTTACCTCGATATACGAGTTTAATTCGTTCCGCAACCTTGCTCGTATTTCAAATTACTCGTATCTAAAAGTGTTATTAACTCTCCAGAGACGAGCGTGACCGTATGGTCACAGTGAACACTATTGTCTATTTATCCCTACTCCGGTCCCTTTTCTTCCTGAACATTGTATCTTTCACTCAGTTTCGGTTAAGAAGTGTCTCCACTACAATTATTCTGTTGTAGCGACCACGGAAACAGTTACCGAGTACCCTTGTGAGATATTTTATTTCGGGTTGAATTTTTTTTCTACAAAATGCATATTTCAAAAGAGTAAATACAATTTTTTAATATTTTTAAAAATGATTTACGTAATTTTTACTAATTCATTTCGTATAACAATATGTTGATCTAAGAAGGTAATATCATAAATATTTTTAAATATTCATTACTAAGCCGATTGCTCGTATCTTAATTTTTTTTTCGTATTTCAAAGCAAAAAATCGCTCGATCGACGGCTCGTATCTCAAAAAACTCGTATGTTGGGGCACTCGTATGTCAAGGTACCACTGTGTATATATTGTTTTCAAAATTTCACCAGTAATAAGTGTTTATTTGAAAGTAACTTATCTAATTATATATAGTGTAAGTATTGCATGTAAGTTTTGCACTAAAATATAATAAATTTACTATTATATAAAGCCTTCAGACTATAATTATTTTTATATAATACATATATATGTAACATAAATTCTAAACATTTATTTTTAAAATTTACGCCTCTTAAATGTTTATAAATTTTCATATTATCATTTTTATAATGAATCCCTTTTACTTATCATTATTATTGTTAAATGTTGTTTTACAATTCAATTAAGTATTCTTTTCTCAGTATATAATATAAAAATAAATTGACATCAGCTTGATATAGCCCTAGCATGTTGGTGCCGAATACCTCGATATACAGTCTTTCTCTTTTATTTTTGTTCGCTCATCGGACGCCATTTCATAGTTATTTGACAGGCCGTTGGCAGGACTAATTCTGTAGATCGCCACTTGCAGCGCTGGGTGTCACCAACACGCCAGTTAGGCAGTTGTGCGCCGATCGCAACCAGTAGCGAGTGTGATCGGTCTGGGGCCTGAAGCAAGCAAGTCCCGTCTCGTACTGAAAGTTTGTCAAATTTTAACTTGAATATATCTCAATGTGCTTCTGAAAACGTCTTTGTGTTGCTCATCTGCTCCTCATCTGTCCACCACGTGTCCTAATAACGATCCCGGTGACGTGAAGTCGTCTCTTTTCTTAAGTAAAGGGGATGTTAAACTTTTATGTATACATAAATTAATATAATAATATTTTGTTAAAATATTAACAAACCATACTTAACTTGTTATATTTAAGGCTTTATCTGTGATTATGTTAAATATTTTATTTTTTTAAAAACCTTTTTTATCAATTCAGAGAAAGTTGTATGTAAAAATATGCTAAACTACTATAAATATAATGTATAATATTTTCTTTATTTTTATTAGTCTTTATAAATCCAGCGGCCAATATATTGGAATGGACTGTAGATTTTTGTCAGCTTCACAAAACCTGGAATATAATTTATTTGAATAATGTATTCTAAATTTAACAAAAAAATATTAATTTTTCAGTTTTATTTTACAATTTATGAAAACACACACAGGAGAAAACTGCCAGACATGGTGATGTAGAAATCTTGTCTTTGGATACTTTGACGTTTACTATTCTGAAGATGTCTAAGCGCTGTACGGTGAGTGTTGGAACTGCCGTCATTAGTGTATTTGTTTGAGTATCATTAATTTTGGCCTGTAATTATTTGTTCAGTAACTAATTCAAGGTTTTGGCAGTTAATGAAATGAATTGGCAGTAAATTTAAAAAAACTGCCAGTAGATTAAATAATTTTTCTGTGCCTAATGTGTCAGTTTTAATATTAAAATGTCAATAATATACTAAATACTGCCAGTAAGTAATTTTATTTTATTTTATTAACGGCCCAGGCCAATACATACGGTTTAAAATAGAAAATACAATAAATTAAATGGTAAAACAGAACAATATAATAGCTAAGACAATACATTTAGACAAAACATGAACATGAGTAAAAAAACAGATCTAGTACATTAGTAGAGGGATCTGCGAAATGCTGGAAAGTCCACCCCGAAAAAGTCCAAGTCACTAGAGGAGTAAACCAGTCTACACATTCTTAACATAGGAGAATAGAATCCGTAGTTGGTTTTGGATGTCCTTACATGTAGCAGGTCACTGCCTCTAGTGAACCGGGAGGGAACATTGAACATAATTTCCTGCAATAATGTCGAGTCATCTATTATGGAGTTAATAATTTTAAAAATAAACAGCAAGTCAGTCACTGTTCTACGTCTCTCCAATGTAGATACATTAAGTCGCCTCTCTATATCTTCATAGGAGTAGTTACCTCTCTCAAGGCCAAGAAGCAATGTTGGACTGATTCTATCCGGTCGATATGAGTTCGATAGTAGGGAGACCATATAACGGTAGCATATTCTAGCTGCGGACGAATCAGAGAACAGTAAAGGACCTTGATGGAGCTCAGGTTTTTAAAATCCTTAGTGATTCTATTGATAAAACCTAGAAGTTTAAGGGACTTGTTCACAATACTATCAATATGGTCGTGATAAGATAATTTACTATTTAGGGTGACGCCAAGGTCCTTTATAGTAGGAACATGAGAAAGGGCAACATTGTTGATGTTATAATTAAACTTAATAGGATTCTTAATTCTGGTGAAAGAAATAATTTTACATTTATCAATGTTACGGTGTAGACAGTTAAAGTAATGTAAAATGAATGAATAATTAGCACATAAAATAGAAAGAAACTAACCTAAACTATTATTAATTCCATTCATTAATTATTTACTGTCAATTTATTATTTTTCTTCTGCCAATTTTGCCGATTTTTACTGAAAATATCTTAAATATCAATCATAAATATTTCCTGGTCATTAGTTGAGTAAAATACTGACAAAATAATTATTTGCCGTTAATTTTTAAGGAGACTTACTCTGAATGGGTGGTGTTAACACGTTTATCGCCACGTAACGTTTTTAATGCATTCGACTCAGAGGCCATATAGGTCACATTCAATGTTAAAATTACATTGAAATGTTACCGCTGGCGCATAGGGACTGTTTGTTAAAAAAAAACAACGTAGGTCACCGGTGACCTACGTGGCGTGAAACGTGTTAATAGGCGGTTATTATTGTCACGCCATCTATTTTGATTAATAGGTTTCTACAGGCCATTTTACTGATATTTAAAAAATGGCCTATCCATCATTCACCTGTAAAGGTTAATTTAGATTGGTTATGGTTATAATTTTTGGTACATAATTACTTTACAACTTTTTAATCAGCTGAGAAAAAATATTGATTACATTAACTTAGTGCATAATGAAATGCATTAATCAATAAAATAAAATAAAAAACTAATTTATTTCTTCAATGTGATGCATATTTTTTGTTTATACTTTTTCTTCAAAAGAATTGAAAAAAACCTGTTCAATTAATCAAAAAGGGTTTTTATAAAGTGTCTCAAATGTCATGCTTATTCCAAATTATAATGTAACAAAACCATATTAAAAACTAATGTAACTTGCAAAATTTAGCTTAATAAAGTTTATTTGTTTAAGAATATTTTTATTATTATACTATGAAATTACCTGTACTAGTTAGGTTACTAATAAAATAAAGGTTACCTTACATGCCATGGAGAGATCTATGCTCAGAGTGCCGCTAAAAGATAGAATCCGAAACGAGGATATCCGCAAAAAAACTCAAGTAGTGGAGACTACCCAACGAATATGCAGACTCAAGTGGCAATGGGCAGTACATATCTGTCAAAGAGACCACGGTCAATGGGGAAGAAAAGTGTTAGAGTGGTACACAAGAACTGGCAAAGGAAGTGTTGGCCGACCCACTGCAAATGGACTGATGACATCAGAGGAAAAGCGGGAATGGCTTGGATGCGTAAGGCAAAGGATCGAAGAGGATGGAGACTCATGCGTGAGGCCAACGTTCAACAGTGGACGGACACAAGCTGATGAAGATGAATTTGTTGACTCCCTAGTATTTTTTTTATGTAATCGCATGCAGGAGAGCACAGTCGGTCAAGACCAGTGCACTTTATGACGCTCAGCCAGGCAGGCTGGACGCTGCATGCAGGAAATGTGTGTTGTGTTCGTGTTTGTGTGTGGGTTGGTGAGATTGCAAGTGTATATTTATCTGTTTCTTGAAGAGATCCAGATTGTAGGAAGGAGGAAACACAGACGCTAGAAGAGCATTCCAAAGGTCACTGGTGGCATTAAGGAAGGAACTTTGGAAACTGTGAGTTCTTGGTCGACACACATTAACCGTGTATGGATGTTCGGCAAGTGTATGATGATTTTGTCGGTTGTGAGGGGTGCAGGAGGAATGACACTGATAAGCAATATAGTCAAAATTAAAAACATTATTCTTGAAAACAATAATTTATTTCAAAATATCAACAGAATGTCACTACAAACAAATAAATCATACAAATAAATAAATACATTTATTTAATCATTTGAATTGCATTTTTTTAGTAAGTATCTATTTAACATTAATATATCATATATTGTTAGTATGTAATATTTAAAGTAGTGAAAATAATTATCATGTAGGTAAGTATCTTTGAAACTATTGTCATTGCGTAAAGCACACGGTACAATAGGTGGTAGATGATAATCATCAAATTAATGAAGATAAAGCTAGTTGTTAATTAAGACCATCTTATTTGTAGATGTTTGTACCTAGTTAGCTATTTTAATGATGCAATGAATTTATCTAGTCACACACATAATGTATCTAATAATATTAATTGAACGTAAGTACATGACAAAACTACATACTATACAAATGCCAAAACACAAGTAATATAAAATTAAATTAAATACAGTGGTAGCTCGACATATGAGTTTAATTCGTTCCGCAACCTTGCTCGTACTTCAAATTACTCGCATCTCAAAGCAAACTGTACAAAAGTCACAAAACGCGAGCACAATTTATCAAAGATACGTTGACACCAAGAGCACACTGATAACTGATTCTCTGACCGTGGCCGGGGATTCACGCGGGTAAGTGTGACGCGCGCTTCGTGTATAACCGGCCAACCCTCTGAGCCGATTGCTCGTATCTCGAATTTTGCTCTTATTTCAGAACAAAAAATCGCTCGCTAGACGGCTCGTATCTCAAAAAACTCGTATGTTAGGGCACTCGTATGTCAAGGTACCACTGTATATAATAAATTTTTCAAATGAATTCTTTCATTTTTAGACATTGAACGAAATATTACTCGCTATACAATATAAAAACATAGTTCAACAATTTGTAATTATTATAGAAGATATTTATAAGACAGCTAAAATACATATTTTGTATTATCTGTGGAACTAAATAAATATTTGTTACTATAGTAAAAAATATATTTATTTGAATACTTTCAGCATTCACTTTGAGATCCATTATACTACCCCCTCTCCATAAATGTGTCCGACCACTTACGAAAGTATCATGCAGCTCAGTTGTCTCTTGACAGTGATGGATTGAGGAAGGCTACGAGTTAGTTGAAAGTGCAGTGTCCTAAACAAAGGCCATTTCCAACGTGATCCATGTAAAACAATGTTAATAAATAAATATTTTTTCAAATATACTTCACTTATATAAAACAATATGTCTATGTAGTGTTTCTTTCTGTTAATGGATATGAAAATATTTCAATATTTACCATTATTTTCAAGTATAATAATAATTACTCCATCTTATTTTGATAAAATAATGAAGTAATTAAGTACCTACATAATCATTTTAGGTGAGTTATATTTAATAATACCTACAAATAAAAATACATTATGTTTTTTATTAAGGATCTAGAATTCTTTGTGAACATGACTATTAAAATACATTACTACTTTTCTATTATAATTTTTAAAAATGTGACAATAATTAGCACTTTATACACACCACGAACATTTTAAAGATTGGACAGAATTTTGCAGTTATAGAGGCAACTATAATGCATCACAAATAATCACTTAATATTGAGTTACATCTTCCTACTTCTAAAGTTGAGTGGAAAATATTTCAATAAAAAACACTGAAATTTAGTGAAAATGACATTCAGAAGGGAAGTTATTAATATTAACCTTTAAACGCCCAGTGGTTTCCTTACGGGACCGCAGATTTGCGTCGTTCAATGCCCTACGGTCCCATACAGAAGTGCTTATGGTTCATTTCACAATCGGATTACATTAATTTGTAATAATAGTATTAAAAGAAGTTCATGGAAGAATCTATTGTGCGACGAAACATTACAAACATTGGCCTGCTAGGGCATTGAACAACGCAAATTTGCGGTCCTGTATGGGACCACTGGGCGTGTAAAGGCTATAGTTACAATTTTTAATGTGACAAAGTAATATAATAGTAGAAGTAAAAAGATGTAAGTCCATTCTAAATCTCTTTATGAGAATGTGATATCTTATACTATAGAAGTGTTCACCATAATGCTAGCATTGAAACAAAGATTTTAAGGTTAGAATCCTGCATTCAAGAGTTTTAATTTCATTGAAGTTATAAAAAATTATTGTGTTTTAAATTTATTTTATTCTTAAACAACAACTTTGAAACAGTTTTACTCTATAACTTATAATACATCTTTTACGATACATATACTATTTTTATGACATCAATATTTAATTTAGAATTCATTAATTAATTTAAAAATATATATATTATTTGCCTGGCACGTAGGACTTAAAAATAGATAACAAAAAATAAGATTTTATGAAAAGTTAAATTTTTACTTACAAATCTTGATCAATCACAAAAATATACATGTATTATTTATACTCACACTGAGACCACAAACATTTTCCCTAATATTTAGATAATTTTATTTTACTAGCAATATTTTTATTCAGCCATTTTTTCGATGAACCTTTCTACAATATCTTTTTCACTGACATAATATAATTTTGTCATATGTCCATTGATAGATAATTAAATTATTAATTAGGTATTATTGTTTATGTTAATACCTACTTTTGTAAGTACCTACTTGTAAAATCTCCTCAAGAAGAAGTAAATATAATTTAAATCTATTTTAAATTAGGAAAAACATGTTTTAAAGTAAATACATAAAGGGGATATAATTCTTAGTAACGTGAGAGTGTTCAAATATATATTTTCTATGACATCTACACCAAAGTATTGCGCTACATCATTAATTATGTAACAATTTCTTATTGTATATTTTAATTCGGTTGCATGATAACAACTTATCTGTTAAGAAAAATATTTTATACACATTTGAAAAGTAAATCAATTAACACAATATATGTACAGTAAAGCCCCGCTTAACGTGGGGTTACGTTCCATCAAAGTAGAGCGTAATGCGAAACAGCGCTAAACGAGTCTATCTTAACATGCAAGTAATGGGGTTAGGTATTAAATTTAAAAGTTATGTTTTTTTTAATAAAAATAAAACCAAACATTTATTTCTTACAAAAATAAAAACAATATAATCGAATATACTTATAAAAACAAATAAAATTCTTAGTCAGTTAGATTATTCAGTCTATTCTGTGTTTCCAATTTTCTGCCTTTTTTTCAAGAAGGCATCTAATGCAGTTTGCGTTTTGTTAGAAGTTGTTGATAAGTGGTTAAAGCATCTACAACACCCCGTCTGGCTTTTGAACTCCTGTCAAAATTTGTATCATTTTCAACAAATAGGTCCATAATTTCAGTTATAGTGGTCAAACTCTTTTTTACAAACGCCATCGAAAGTTCTTTTTGCTCTTCTTCGAAATCACTAATATCAATATTTTTGTTTTTTTCTTGCTCAGTTAATTCCTTGAGCTCATCATTATAGTCCATCCAGTGTATGAAGAACCCTATGATACATTTATTGCCCTGTGCTAAATATCGTCCGATATAACGTTGTAAAAACGTTCGCTACCTATATTAATTTTATCAACATAAACAAAAGCCTCTCTTCTTATATATAATACGTTATCTAGGTATATATATAAAAAAAAAAAAAAACTAAATTTTAAAAAATGTATACATATTGTTACAAAAAACGGCAATTTGTAACTATAATAATACAATATCTGATGCATGTAGAACGCCATCTCACATTACTGCGAAAACCAGTGTTGGGGTATACATAATCGTATTTTCGATTGTTTTTGTAAATACCTACTAAAATGAAATATTAGAATTATTATCAATTATAAGTGAATATTTACAGGTTTTAAGAGACATGTAAAACAAACTATAAATAATAATATTAGAAATATGAAAATTATGAAGAAAAGCGAGTGTAGAGATAAATATTAGCACATAACTAAGCTAAACTTAGCACTTACTAAGAGACGTCGCACTGCCTTGAAATAATCCGACTAAAATTTAGAGAACCTACCAGTTTAAGAAGTGTTGGTATTTCGTTGCGGTCATAGTATGCATACACGTGATTCCGAATTGCCGCCAAATTAAAGCTATCGGGTTTTGTAATTGAGCATTTCCTCTGTCGTTTCTTATTTGGCGTTAATATTTTTTTCTCTTCTAATGAAGATTCACCGTATTTCTCCTCTGTGATCCGAGATACTGTAGATTTACCGATTCCTAGGGCATCCGCGACCCGATCTCGAATGTTTTCTTTAATGAAACAACTTTAACAATACTAACAATAAATGTAATAATTTTAACAACAAAAAACACGAATCGATCGAAGAACAAGGCGCTACTAAAAGTCGGACATTTTTACTGATCCACACGCCGCCATGCGGGAAAAATGATACTAAAATATAATTATTTTCGAAGAAGAAGAGAAGAAAAATCGATCTAATAGAATAAAAAATGTTCCCCCCATCTCTTTTACACAGACCAATAAAAGTGCCATACGTATCAAGCTCAAACTTCCCAAATATTATATTCTCTGCACTTTAAATTCTACTATTTCAAAATAGAGATGTTTATATACGATTCACTTCGAATTCAAATTCGATTTTTTTTTTCGAAGAAGAAGAGAAAAAAATCGACCTAATCGAAATAAATATTTTTGCCCCATCCCTTTTACAAGGGGCAATAAATGTGTCATAGGGTTCTTCATACGCTGGATGGACTATAGAAAGACGAGCTGCTGTTTCTTGAACTATTTCTTCGACGTCTTCCACATTAAGCTCATCTAAGTCGGTTTGTTTTTCGCCAATTCCACTATTTTTTCTACTATTTATGCACAATTTCGGGGAATAACCCCGGGTTGAAATAAAAAAGCGCTAAACCGAAACAGCGCTAAACGAGACAGCGTTACGCGGGGCCTCACTGTATTTATATATTGTAGTATTTTTTCACAGGCAGCGTGGAATTCATAGCTTTTAGGTTAATTATTACGACCGCAATGGCCGAAAACAATCATACACACATACTAATTAAACCACGAACTATGCACCTCAGTTCTGTTCTATCGAATCCCAGCGTCTGCTGTTTCTTTTTCACCACAAATTAATGAGAGAATTTGATGTAGATTTTTATGTGTGTATCAATTTATAAAATATTGGTATTTATCAATTATCTATTCAATTCAATTTTTTTATTTGTTTTCCTTCAATGACATTACAAAATATACAATTTTATTTTGTTACTGAAGTACAAACGTAAATGTGACGATGTAAATGTATTGACATATTTAGTGTCAATGACCTCACACTCAGAACAAGTGTCGCAATACGCAGCGCAAATAGTTAGGATTTGTGACAACAAGAACCATGTCATAAGCATATCATGGTTGATAAACAAATAACACGACATTATTGTCACAAAATCAAACGTCCAACATTTCGTATCCATCCACACCAGCACTGAATCTGAAGCAATATTGCACTAAATATGTCAATATCTTCACTCATGTTGGTTTCAACCACTATTTACTGCGATTCTTTGGTCTTACACGTATCCAGGGTTGAACGATGGCCCTACCTATTAAGGATTTAGAGTATGGAAAAATATTCTAATATAAATTAAAATAATCCGAAAAAAAAACATTTGTGGTGCACGGCTTAACCCAAAAACCATGAATACTTAGCCTTTCTTAATATAATAATAGTTATTCACAACACTCATACTTGTAAGCCTTCATACTATTCGACTATAGAACCAGTTTTTCAAAACTTATCAAATACATTTATTCAAAATAAATCATTTGTATCACTTTTAGACTAGATATAGATTTTTGGTCAATTATGTTGAATAGTTTATTTTGATTTATATAAATTATAATCTCACGTCATTTATTAATCATAAATATAAGAAGCTAATTAATTAAATAACTATAAAAAATATTATTCCTTATTTATTACATAAAACTTATTATAGTATTTATTATTAGGTTTATATACTACCTATAAAAATTTTTTAATTGTTTCCAAAGGGAAAGTTTTTTACAAGCCATGGACTATAGTCGATTTACGCGTCGAAGAGGAATAAAAATTCGGGCGACTATAGTCGCTTTCCGCGTCCAAAGGGTTAAATGTACAGAGGTTCGATTGGTAACCATTCCCATGTGGTTTTGTTCGCTTAGTATTTTTATAGAATAAAATAAATACATGAAAAATTATAAAAAAATTAGACTAGGATGTTCTTATCGCAAAAAATAACTCAATATACTGAAATTATGTATTATTTCTGTGTTGCCAGTGGGTATAGCTCAATGGTCGAAGCGTTTATTTGACAAGTCAAAGGTCGTGAGTTCGATTCCCGAGGTAGATTAAAAAACAAAATATTTTTAATCGATATCTGAGTTCTAAAACACCCCCGGTCAGTGTGAATTTGATCCCTCACCCGTAAAATGCCAGTCATGGCCTATTAATTAAAATTGGTGGTAGACGAAAGACTTTAACATTACTATCGCCATCTTTAAGTAAACTCCTGTATGTGTTTACATAAAAAAAGGAATTATTATTTTATACAATAATGATATTCTTCTATTTTTTTTATCTTTCATTATAGCTTATCTATTTAACGAATTTAATTATATTCTTTAAAATGGTTGCATTCTTTGAAAAATATAAATTTATTTTGCATTTATTTTACTAAGCATTCAGAGTTGACTACACAAAGTCATCAACCCCGAAGAAGACCCCTGCAATATTTGAAAACAGTAATTCGCCACACACGGCTAAACCCAAAAGCCACAATACCAGAGTTGACTAGTTTATAATGACTAAAAATAAGTAAGTATTAAAAATATTTATACCATTATATATATATATATAGAAATAAAGACATCTGTTTATTTCTTTAGGTTAATTTTATAATACTTCAATAATTTTGAATGTTTTCCATAATATTTTTATTCTTAATCTTTATATTAAAATATAGATATTTCATTTTTTATAATCTTATTACTAATTTATTCGTATATTATATAACACTTTTTTACAATATACTTGATTATTTAGTAAACATTTATTTATGTAATACATTTATAGTTTTTTTCTATAGGTACATTTTAGTACCTATCTCTCAAATAAAACTTTGGTTGAATATTAAAACATAAATTAGTGTTAAAATTAATGAGGAGACAAACACATGTTTCTATAATACTTCAAAAGCGATGACAAAACAATCATACAATGAGTAAAAATAAAATATTGAAGTGTTTCATTGTTAGGTTAAAGTTAATTATATCACACTTTTTTCAAAAATGCAGGTACTTATACTAAAAATCATTTGAGATATGATTTTGGTGTAAGTACGACATTTGAGAGACATGGTGCTTATCTGAAAGTGATAAAAAAGACTAGAGACCTTTGAGATGTGGTCATACAGAAGAATTCTCGGAATTTCCTGGAGAGACCACGTCACGAACAATGAGGCTCTCAGCATAATCAAGGAGGATAGGCACCTAGTAAGAACCATCTCAGAGAGGCGATCGGTCACATCATGCGCCACGATGGTCTTCTTCACGACATTGTGGAAGGGTTGGTTGAGGGTAGAAACTGCATAGGGCGCCATAGACGGGTGTATTTGCAGCAAGTGTTCGAGGACATGAGTTGCAGCTCTTATGCTGAGCTAAAGAGGGTTGCAGAGGATCGAGAAGATTAGAGAGCGAGATGCAAGATTTTGTTGCTGCAAACCAATCCACCGAATTGATACTACTACGAAGAAGATATCAAATTCTAGGCACAAAGAATAAAAAACAGTTAGCAATGAATTATCAATTAGGTGAGGAGAAAAGGAGTATTTTTGTTTTAACTTCTCCTGCATAAGCGAGTTAAGTTTACTAGTTTAAGAATTTATTCCATTCATTTCAACTGTCAATGCAGCTAATAAATACTCAAAAAGAATATATTTTTTGCATTAAGCTGATGTCAAAACTGTATTCCTTTTAACAAATTCATACCATTATTTATTCATCATCAGCCTGTGTCCGTCCACTGTTGAACGTAGGCCTCCCGCATGAGTCTTAACATTATTTATTAATAACTACGAATGGTTCCAAAAATATGCCTCTCAAAAAACGCATCTCCGACATACACACTATTTGTATAGTTACTACAACTATACTAGTAATGCATATTACTATAATACGCAGTTTATATTCCTTTCATGCATATATCATGTAAGGTGATCTAGACGAAAGTAGCCGTCTACAAATCACCAAACAATTGTCATCAATTTTTCAAAAAATATACCTTTCAAAAAAAGCATCTCCGACGTGCACACTATTAATATAGTTACTATTCATTAACAATTCTTTTTAATTTTCTTTAAATGACATTATAAAATATATAACATTTTAATTAGTAATTAAAGTACATATTAACATAAGTTACGTAAGTAACATACGTGTGGCCCTGTAAATGTATTGACACATTTAGTGTCAATGACCTCACACTCAGAACAAGCGTTAGGAGACTCAATGCAAATAGTTGACTTGTAACAACAAAAACTCTATCATAAGTAAATCATGGTTGACCCACAAATAACACGGCATTATTGTATAACTATACTAACAATGCATATTACTGTAATACATAGTTTATCTTCCTTTGATGTATGTATTATGTAAGGTGATCTAGACGAGACTAGTCGTCTACAAATCATCAAAAAATTGTCATAAAATTTTCAAAAAATATACCTTTTTCAAGCAGGATTCTTCTTCCTCAAAACATGCTGCAAGAGTTGCTGGCCATCTTGTTTTTGGAGTGGTTGTTGTTTCCGAACCCTCCGCAGCACTGGTTCTCAAAGTCCCTGTTATTGCCGGTCGAGTTCTTGCGACGAGCCGAGAGGTCCTTGGTTCGATTCTTGCACGACCCGCTGGCGGGGCACTTGGCACTTGCTCTAGAGGTTGCGTGGGATACCAGGTTCGATTCCGAGTGAGACGAGGACGGCATCGAGGCTATGGCTAAGGCGCCCATTGGGCACATCGCCATTGCGAAGTCCATTGGAGGATCTGAAATATATATTTTTTTAATTTTATAAAATATGTTTAACTCGTTGACCTCCATCAACGTTTTTTGTAAGTTGACGGAAAATGTTTTCGTGGTTTTAGATATTAGGACCGCGTCGGACATTCTGAATAGCAGTTTGTACGGAGCGCAAAGCGGCGTGATTGTAATGACTCAGCGTCGGCCAACAGTGGCTGACATGGCGGTTAATGTGTTAATAAGATATCACAACAAAGAATTATATCTACATAGTTTTAAGGTAAATTTAAGCTAATTTTTTGTCAAATTTGTTTTTTTTGTCAATTGTAAATTTTTCAATGTTTTCAGCATTCACTATGAGATAAATTATAAATAATAAATATTTATTTATTTCCCTTATTTTCACATGGATCACGTTAAGTATGGCCTCTGTTTAGGTTTCTGCAGTTTCGAATAACTCGTAGCCTTCCTCAATCCATCACTGTCAAGAGACAACTGAGCTGCATAATACTTTCGTAACTGGTCAAACACATTTATGTTGGAGAAGGCATAGGGGGTGTCTAATCAGGGAATGATAAGTTAGGATATCCTTGCAACTCTCTTACATAAATGTGTTCGACCACATACGAAAGTACAGTTGTCTCTTGACAGTGATGGATTGAGGAAGGCAACGAGTTAGTCGAAACTGTAGTCTCCTAAACAGAGGCCATACCCAACGTGATCCATGTAAAAAAATAAGGTGTCTTTGTAATTTGAAGCGATTTTCAAAATTATTTTATTTAGTACATTTATATCATGTTTACTGTTTATTAATTATTATTCAATTACATAGGTCGTTATTTTCTACATATATTAAAAAAAAATGAACAATGACTCCATAAAATTATAACTTGTGAAGTAAATTTCAAGATATACATAAGTTTATATGAAAAAAAGTTGTAGTTTAAAAAAAATATATTGTAATGTTGTTTTACCAATGTCTGTTATTTCCATTGATGGGATTTGTCTGATCTTGAGCCTGTTGTTTGGATCGTTAATTACAGCTGGTGCCGAATAGGAAGGCGATATTGACCTAGCCTAAAAGTATAACAAGAACATTAACATAATTGTTGTAAAGAAAAAAACTATGGCGAGAGGGTAACGTAAATATTGAGAACTCACTATATCCAGCTCATCTTCAGTGTCATGCAGCATGAGAGGTTTTGTGCATCGCGGTTCGGTGGCCAGACGGAATTTGTGCTCTCCTGTAGTGACAGTTACTGGGTGCAGAGGGCTTGACCGTGTGTGCAGATCAGACTGTGGTGTCCATCGAGTGGGAACAGAGTTCTAACAAAGAGATCATAAATGAAGAATACAGTCTCCAGGTTCTAATCCCTATATCATCAATGTCAACCGAAACAAAGATCAAAAATCACAGAACAGCTTCTAGATCCTAACAGATTATAGCCTTTCATTTTAAGTCAAGTACAACTAAAGCTATGGCAGTAAACTTTGTAGTATAATAAAGGGTCCGCCAAATAACTTTTTTTTTTTGAAAATGGGGCGCAAAACATCGAGTGTAGCTTAGGCTGTGTGGCATGTAGCGCCGTCCTGTTGAAACCAAATGTTGCCAATATCCTCTTCTTCAATTTTTGTGAACAAAAATGGCCCGATAACGATCGCCATTGGCTGTAACGGCCACTCCTTGCTCATTTTCGAAGAAAAATAGCATGATTTTCAAAGTAACGTCGCAACATTTCCCAGCATTGTCAAGCGTATATACAACCATATTCGCTTAGCGGAAAGATAAAACTAATTATCTGTCAAATAAGACATGAGCTAAGTGTTACCATTCACGAAATAAGCACTAGTTGAAAAAAAAAGTTTAAGGACTCACAGTTTCAAGGTCTTCATCTAGGTCTATATCACCCAGGGGTCTCGGTCTGGGGCAGGCAGGAGCCGTAGACAGCCGGAACATGTGAGCACCCGTCCCTGATAGCTGCCGCTGAGGAGTGGACTGACTGTGAAGGTCCAGAAACTCGTCCGTCTCGGAGACCAGAGAACCAAAGAGTTCCGCCGGAGAGTAGGCGTACATCGCGCCCATCGAGTTTGATCGGGATTCTGTCAAAATAACATATCAAATTATGTAAAATAATCGAAAACATTAAAAATTATATCAATTAATGGTATGCAAAACATTTGCTTGATGTTGTTAGTCCATTTAGTACAAAGAAGATCTCCCAAATATTGATTGAGTTGGGGAATGTTGGTGAAGATTAATTCGCTAGAGTCACGGAGGAAAATTGCTGCACTCAAACATTCATTCCTTCTCTTCGCGGTTCAATTTACAACCCTGGGATTCTTGAATGTTTTAACTTCTATGTTCCAGATAGGTATACCCGTGCTCGTAGCCATCCATTGTTTTTGATCCCAGTTGATGCTTGTGGAGCTTCAAGGACTCAATTTGGTACAACGGCAATGTCGCTCCTAAATGGCCTACCAGCACACCTCGATCCTTTTCCTCTTTTGTTGATGGTATTGTTCTTCTTGATCTCTGTGATCTTTGACACGTGTCATCTTCTTATTCTTTTGTGTTATTTTTATTTTTATTATTTTCTCTATTTATTGTATATTTATGTTTACTCTGTTTCTAAATATTTGTAAAAATTGGAATTTCGATTCTGTATAAATGAATAAATAAATAAATAAATAAATAAATAAATAAATAAATAAATACCAAATGGTATTTTAAGAGAAACAGCGACACTAAAGAGTTACACTTATTTATTTGAAATAAAAAAGAAAATAAAAATTATTATATCGCCGGCAGGTATAAAACTCAATGGTCAAAGCGTTTGCTTTGAAAGTCAAAGGTCGTGGGTTCAATCCCCGAAGGAGATTTAAAAAAATGATTTTTAATCGATTTCTGAGCTTTAAATAACCCCCGGTTGGTGTTAATATGATCCCTCACCCGTAAAATCCCAGTCATAGCCTATTAATCATAATGGTGGTAGACGAAAGTCGTCCCGTGAAGACCACCCATTCATAGTAAATTCCTGTAATAATGTAAAAGGATGTTGCGTGAATCTCGGGTTGTAGTCTATAACGTTGGCGGATCAATACTCCACATGCAGCGCTTAGCCATGTGTACCATGGTAAGTGTCATAGAGTTCCACAGACGAGACTTCAGAATTACTATTACCTTCTGTCGGTATTCTCCTGTATGTGCTTACATAAAAAAATAAATATATATATATAATTTTGTGACTGATGGAGAGTTAAAGAGATGGGGTGTGAGCTTTTGGTGAGAGATACCAAGTTTCCCAGTCGTAAAGCCGGGTAGCAGTACTAGTTGATATGACCGTGGCTAACCTCTGTTGGGTATGCTCTTCACCGGGGAGCTGACGACGCTCCTCTTGGCGACCTCGTGGAAGGTGACGGGCGAGTAGGCGTGCCTGTCCTCGCCCAGCTCCGAGGCGCTGTCAGCCGTGGGCGGGCACTCCGTCCAGGCTTGTCTCGTGGGCTGCGGCAGGGGGATCCGGGTGGCGCGCCGGGTCAGCCAGTAAGTCTTCATGGGACCTGTCGGGATGACTGACTTCAGCTTAATCACTTGGAGAACAACACAGACACGATAACACAAACATATACACTGCCAAGTGGAAAAAATGTGATCACTGGTCTACCCAGTTAATGACTGGATACTGCGCTTTAACCCTTTAGATGCGAGGTGCGGATATATCCGCACCAACTTGCACTGCTCTTAAGTGCGAGGTGCGGATTTATCCAAGTGGATTTTTTAATTGAAATTTTTCAATTTTATTTATTTTTCCAGTTTTATCAACTCGATTCATTTCTGAAGTACAATAATAATAAAATAAAAATACAATATATACAAACATAAGTACTTATGATTAAGTGCTAAGAACAATGCAATAAAGACAAGCAACAGAAGGTCCCAATGCTCATCAAACAGACGATGCCAACCAATTATTCCTCCAAAGAAACTCTTGGAGTTCATGTCTGAATTGGGCCTCCCTTACGTTAAATATATCAACATCCGAGGCGATTCGGTTAAGCAGTCTGATCACTGGTCAACCCAGTTAATAACTGGATACTGCGCTTTAAACAACAATTTCACTCATTTAATTTTCTTTTAGCATAATCAATTGTGTAGTATATGGTAACACCATCGGTTGGTGCTCCTGCGAGAGTAACGCGAAAAGCGTGTGAACTGTCATTCAGGAACGCGGGAACCACGGATGTAGAGAAGCGTTTAACCACAAATTGGATAAAATCACAGATACGATAGCACAAACGTCACAAAACGTGGAAGAAATCACGAATATGTTAAATTAATAGCGCTTAAATAAAGCCTTTTCAGACCTGGTTTCAGAGATTATTTTCAGGTTAACAATGTTTTCATGTTAAAAACATCCTATAAATTAATATTTTTGTCTTTAAATGACACGTAAAACAATACAAGTCCGATACTAGTTGTGCAAACATTTGAGAAAAAAATAAATGAAAATTGCAATTCAATATATATTTAATTTTAAAGTTAGTCGAAACTGCAGTCTCCTAAATAGATGCCAAATCAAACTTGATCCATGTAAAAACAAGGTAAATAAATAAAAATATTTATAATGGATCTCAAAGTGAATGCTGAAAAACAGTGAAAAAAAAACATAATATACATTTTTTAAGAAACATGAAAAAAAAATCTTCTCAAGAACCTTAATAAAAATATTAACATTACCTTTATAGTAATTTTATGAAGTTAAAAAGTTAAAGGAGTTGGAAGATTGTTCAACTTTTAAAAAGAGACATTACAATGTATGACACTGGAAAA
Organism: Glossosoma conforme; assembly: GCA_022606575.1. Classification (NCBI taxonomy): domain Eukaryota; kingdom Metazoa; phylum Arthropoda; class Insecta; order Trichoptera; family Glossosomatidae; genus Glossosoma; species Glossosoma conforme. Next base: position 1,450,084 of record JAGTXR010000047.1, read on the forward strand.
TTTTACAATTATACTCACAGTAATAACAGCTAAACATATGACCATGTTTATATTATCATTCTTTGAAAATTGACCAATTTGATGTACGCTCTTTTGATTTTTCACTTTAATTTCCAAAATATGGTAAAATAATATTAAAAATAATAGTTTTTAATATAATTTAATATAAATTAAAAATTAATGTTGTGTTTATAATAGTTGCGTTGCTCACCTTTTCCTTTAACAAGGATTTCTCCCCTTTCTTCCACTTCGTAAGAACTGGAAAGAAGTTCTTTCGTAGACTGTGAGATGTGAATTTTCATTGCTTGTGATGTTGATTCCATTCTAGACGCTGTGTTCACAGAATCACCGAAAAGGCAATACCTACAGAAAAATAACATCAGAAACAAACATTCTTCAACATTGCAAACATTTTAAATTCAAATAAAAAGTTCTTCCTTTTTTAATGTTTTTTTTTAAATATCCACACGTTTAGGCATACATATATTACAGACATATTTTGAATTCAGATAATTATTATTTTCGTAATTTTTACCCCATCAAAATCTAATTACCGTTTTATCGTTAATTGTAGTAAAAAAATATTTAACAAAAATTATATTATTAACCCTTTCATTACGGCGCGGTGGAATACAAATTATACTGTCAATTATAAAACTTGTATTTGAAGCATAAATGTACTTATCTGGTATATTTTCATATATCTTTGTTTCTTGTATCCTTTAGCTATCAGATGATGCATAAAAAACTATTATATTTAACAAAAGTTCATTATGTAACTCCATACATGTGGTGGCAAAGACACATGTGGTTTACAAAAAGATCGCTCCTGTGACGAAACCTAACGATATTTATTTACATGCTTTACAGATTCCTGTAAATAGTACATGTAGGTTGATAAAGGGAACAACTGCACTTCCAATTTCCTACCGTAGATGTCACAATGATTACTGAAAGTAGCTAAACGAATATAACGGCTACCAATGGCAACGGTAGAGGAATCTTACACGGTATATATCGGGCACCGATGCCAATAGGTTAAGGAAAAAAATTAAATCAATGTTTCATAGCTTTGAAATGATTGTTTCATTCAATACCTTGGCATCTTCAACCCAACTATTCCAGCCACGACTGCTCCAGAATGGACTCCCACTCTTATTTGAAGATGGGATCCTGGAAAGTAACAAAACAATCAATATCTCAGATTTCATGTCAAGCTCAGCAATTTTGTACAACAGTATTTGACTCTATTTAAATACCTGTTGACGGATCCTTCAGGTCTGTGATCGCCTCCACCATGTCAATAGCCATGTCGCAGACCTTCTCAGCGTGGTTGATCTCCTTCTCTGGAGCACCGCTCACAACCATATAAGCATCACCTATCGTTTCAACCTTAAAGTTTCAACAGTAAATCAAAGTTTTAAAATAAATTAAAATTTATTTCAATATTACAACTAAACCAAAATTCGAAAAACATCCAAAATAGTAATTAAATATTTTAATAAAAGAGTACAGTTTGCTGGCGGGTATAGCTTGATGGTCATGGGTTCGATCCCCAGCAAATATTAAAAAAATAAAAATTAATCGATTTCTGAGCTCTAAGATACCCCCGGTTGGTGTGAATTTGATCCCTCACCCGTAAAATGCCTGTCATTGCCTATTAATCAAAATTTGTGGTAAACGAAAGTCATCCCGTGAAGACCACCCATTTATAGTGAATTCCTGTAATAATAAGGATTATGCGTGAATGTCGGTCTGTAGTTTATGACGTTGGCAGATCAACACTTCACGTGCAGCGCTTAGCCATATTTAAGATGGTGAACGTCATATAATTCCACAGATGAGACTTCAGAATCAATATCACCATCTGTCGGTATTCTCATGTACGTGCTTACATAAAAATAATTAAAAAATAACAGACAATGGACAATGGAAGTATAAATATGGAAGAAAAAATAAATATTCCATACTTTTATTTTGATGCACCTTGTTTTGGCTTTCGTAGAGAAGCCATTTTCAAATCTACTTTTCATAATTTTGACATAATGGAAACATTTCTCATTAAAAAGAAAATCGAAGAATAACATTTGCACATTAAAAAAGTGTACTTCTAGGTATTTAGTGTATTCTTTGCAGTAAATCATGTTTTAAAAAATTTACATAATAGCAAATACTCGTATCAACGAAGTTTAGTGAAGCAGAAGAATTGTCTTACCTTATATACCCTGTTTCTTTCAGTCAGTGTATCGAATATTGAGTACATGGCGTTCAGCATAGAAACCACTTCCATCGGAGTGATCCTGCTGCAGATCTCTGTGAAGGTGACCACGTCAGAGAACAGTATCGAAACACTGTCAAACATCTGTAACAATAACATTGTGTTTTTAACCTCTCCTCCCCGGTGATGTCTATCGACTACACATTGCTTGTAATAACTTAAATATCTCTGTAAATATAATACACACAGGGTTCAGATTTTAGGTATTCCTCCTTAATACATTTACGTAATGAAAAAATAAATATTTATAATAATAGGCAATCATCGGGAGCAGGAAATATTTTTCTAAAATCCGGAATAAATTCACCACTACAATCAAGACGCGTCAACTGTCATAAATCATTGCACCTGCCGGAAGTGTGTGCGAAAATAAAATTAAAAAATACACTGACGCGGCGGCATCTATACTCCTCACTCTCGCTGACGTACTAATATGAGTGAGCGAAACGGGAAACCTCAGTTGGTCGCATAGTTCGAAATGATATCGGCTCATCCATATGTCGACAGGCCAATTAATGTTAGTAGCTCTCGGAAGTTAACGCGAGAAGGTGCGTCTGGCCGTTTGAGGTCTTCGTCTGATGTTTTTCATGTTTTTAGCTATTAAATGTCAATTATTACTGCTTATTGACATCAACTATTGTAAAATTAAGCGATTTCTTTGAATATTTTAATTTTTTCGAATTTCTACTCATTTTATTCACTTTAAATCAGAATGTGTAATGAGTTGACACCATCGAAACGCGCGGAAGTTTTTAGCATCGTAAGGCGAGGGTTAATAAAGTCAGATTCAAGAGGTAACATCCATTAGTTGATGAGGTTGTTGTCGGATTACGATATTATATATAATCATAAGAAATGTATGAAAAATTGCTAAAGTAATTTTTTGGGGCCATAACAAATACTATTATTTTTAACCATTTCGCATCGGCTGTCGGCATATGCCGTCAATGATTCCCCGACCGTTGACATTGGTTGCCGTGATATATCGTTTTGCTACTTTCAGTACTCATTGTGACATCTACGGCAGGAATTTGGAAGTGCAGTACTTTAATTATTGTCTTCCATATTCTTAACCCTTTCGTTACGGCTCGGTGGAATACAAATTATACTGTCAATACGGCGTGAATTTTTCAAACCATTTTTTTTCCTTAAAACTAGTATTTGAAGCATAAATGTACTTATCTGACCTATTTTCATGTATCATATTGGTTCTTCTATCCTTTAGCTATCAGATGATGCATAAAAAACGATTATATTTAACAAACGTTCATTATATAACTCCATACATGTGGTTTACAGAAAAATCGCTCCTGTGACGAAATCTAACGATATTTATTTACATGCTTTACAGATTCCTGTAAATAATACATGTAGGTTGATAAAGGGAATGAATTCAGTTCCAAGTTCCTACCGTAGATGTCACAATGAGTACTGAAATTAGTAAAACGATATATCACGTCAACCGATGTCAACGGTCGGGGAATCTTTGACGGCATATGCTGAAAACCAATGCTAAAGCGTTAAGAATCAAGTTAAGCCTGGTATTTTTCTTAATTTTAGTGATGTCTAACAAAAGCATATTTATGTTTGTGGCAAAACCATATGGACATGCGACCATGCAAATGAATGAGCGTCAACACAGGCTATAACAAGCCAGTCATTCTCCAGAACCCGGCACATCACGATACGCCACTGTCCTCAACACCAAAAGGCCCAATGAACCGCTGACGAATCTCGACGGTACATCTCCTCCAACTACGATTCTAACATGTTCTTACAAAATTTTGACTTACCTCACAAGTGTCAATGGGGTTCTCTCCCGTCCGCAGCCTGTCAGCAACTTGCTTGGGTATCATCTGATACAGCAGCTCGTCAGTTCTCCTCATCTCTTCGTCCAGCTTCCTCATGGACTCCTCAAGCTTCTTGCTCTTCTGCTGCTCTTGGTCCAATGCCAACTTTAATTCTACCGATTGCTGAGTACCAGCTAACATCAGATCCCTAAAATATTCAAGAAAAAACTTTGAAATAAAACATCGTACTTTTCATACAATTCTACTAAAAACATAAATATTATTGTTAATATAAAAAATCTGTGTGACTTTCTTTTTTTTCGCTAGTAATGTATTTAAATTATATTTTTGCATTGATTTTATGAACTAAACTGAATGTATTTGTTACCAATTTTATTATTTTAGGATCACATTTTTTTTTCAACTAGTGCTTATTTCGTGAATGGTAACACTTAGCTCATGTCTGATATGACAGATAATTAGTTTTGTCCTTCCGCTGAACGAATATGGTTGTGTATACGCTTGAACAATGCTGGGAAATATTGCGACATTACTTTGAAAATCAGGCCATTTTTCTTCGAAAATGAGCAAGGAGTGGCCGTTACAGTCAATGGCGATCGTTATCAGGCCATTTTTGTTCACAAAAATTGAAAAGGAGGATATTGGCAACATTTGGTTTCAACAGCACGGCGCTACGTGCCACACAGCCGAAGCTACACTCGATGTTTTGCGCCCCATTTTCAAAAAAAAAAAGTTATTTGGCGGACCCTTTATAAACAAATGTCAGATATCTTATTAGAAATAACAAGGCTAATTTCAAGACAAAGGTATACTGTTTGCGTTTCGGACCCTCATGTCCACTGTTTCTTTCGCTCTGATTAAGCGATGAAAGAAATTGATATCAGCTTGATATAGCTCCTTTAGGCTGATGCCGTAAGGCCTCGAAAAACGATCTTTTGTCTCTTATGTTTGTTCACTCGCCTGACACGCACATCTAATGTTAGTTTTAATTGTATTATGTTGCACGGTGTTTGCATGCGCCGTCTTGTTTGTTATGACAGTTGGTCCATTTCATGTTGGCCACTGTCATATTTACTTTGCTTGTCTGCCGCGACGATTGACGGCGCCAGATGTCAGAGCGGGCAGTCAGTTGGACAAACGCTCGCGACCGTTATGGGCACGCCTATATGGCGTGGGCCACAATGGTTTGTCAAATAAACGTGTATAGTGAAACAAAAACAACTTCTTTAAATTGTTAACCCGATCCTGCACCCTGTCAGCCAGATATCTAACTTTGAGAGGAGGATATCAAAATATATTTATTTTTCTTCCCATATTCATTCTTTATCTGAAATATATGTACACCATAAATTTACAACACTCAGTTCTGTTAGTTGCCATTCAGATTTTCATAGGAGGTCGGATTCTTCTTCGTAGTATCAATCCGGTGGATTGGTTTGCAGCAACAGAATCTTGCATCTCGATCTCCATTCCTCTCGGTCCTCCGCAACCCTTTTCAGCTCAGCATAAGCGCTACAATTCATGTCCTCGAATACTTGCTGTAAATACTCCCGTCTAGGGCGCCCTCTACAGTTTCTACCCTCAACCATCCCCTCCACAATATCGTGAAGAAGACCATCGTGGCGCATGATGTGACCAATCCATCGGGCTCGCCTCTCTGAGATGGTTCTTATTAGGTGCCTATCTTCCTTGATTATCCTGAGAACCTCATTGTTCGTGACGTGGTCTCTCCAGGAAATTCCGAGAATTCTTCTGTATGACCACATCTCAAAGGCCTCTAGTCTTTTTTTATCATTTTCAGATAAGCACCATGTCTCACAGCCGTACATTAAGATGCTCCAAACAAGTGTTTTGGCAAGTTGCTTGCGGAGCCCTAAAGTAATATTCTTTGACTCAAGAATTTTGGCTTTTTATTGAAAGCTAGCCTTGCTTGATGTATTCGACTGTTGACTTCTCTTTTTGTTCTGGCATCCCAGGTAATCGTACTTCCAAGGTATACAAATTCTTTTGCATCTTTTAGGGGTACTCCTAGCATTGATATGTTAATTTTCTGCTGCTCATTGCGGCTTACTCTCATGACTTTGGTTTTTGTGCTGTTTATCTTCATATTGTAGTTGGAATTAAATATGTTTTCCATGGATGTCAGCGCTTCAGTGAGTTCATCTTCAGTTTCAGCAATCAGAGCAATGTCGTCAGCAAACCTTATCATATCAATCTTTTGGCCATGTATTTTAACCCCTCTCTATGGCCCATTTTTTCCCTGATGTTATTGATTGCATTTTGTATGTATACGTTGAAGAGTACAGGCGACAGAGAGCATCCTTGTCTCACCCCTTGACGTATTTTTGCTTCCTTTTGGACATTTCCAAGTGATATTATGGCAGCTTCTTCTTTGTAAAGTGAAAATATGAGTCTTCGTTCTTTGTATTTGACTCCAATTTCTTTCATAATATTGAAGAGCTTCTCCCAATCTACTTTATCAAATGCTTTTTCAATGTCCACGAAGGCAATATATGTATCTTGGTCTACTTTTATCCTCTTTCCAAGATCATACGCAGGGATAAGATTGCTTCTCTGGTTCCCATTCTTTTTCTGAATCCAAATTGATCGCTAGTGAGACTATTTTCTATTTTTGGTTCAATTCTATGTAGGATTATGTTGGTCAGTATTTTGGATGCATGGGATAGAATACTGAGTGTTCGGTGTTGTTCACATTTTGTTGTTCCGGGCTTCTTTGGCAGAGTTACAATTAGACACTTTTTGAAGTCTTCTGGCGCTATTCCTGTATTATAAATCATCTGAGTCATTGTGAACAGAGCATCTAGAGTTCCGGTTCCTGCCGACTTTATTAGTTCAGCTGGTAGGTCATCAATCCCTGGTGTTTTTCCATCTTTGAGCTTTTTTAATGCGAAGTCAAATTCCTCTCGGATAATTGGGTCTCCCAAATCATCGGCGTCCACATCAGTTTCGTTTTCTATCACACTCTCAAAGCTGGTATCATTACTTCCGTTGTATAGTGTTTCCAGGTACTGTTTCCATCTCTCCCCTATTTGTGTAAACTCAAACAGTATTTTCCCGTTCTCTGCTTCTATCGCTTTGCCTTTTCCAATTTTCATGCCAAAGAAATCCTTTACTGACGCATATGCAGTTTCAATATTTCCTTTTTTCATGTTGTCATTGATTTCTTTGCATTTTCTCTGTAAGAATGCTTCCTTAGCGATTCGTGACTCTCTGTTTATTCTGTTTCTCAGTGCTCTATATTCACTCTGGGCCTTGTCATTGGGGTTATTTTTGAGTAGTCTCCTTTTTTCTATCATGTTAACGATTTCCTCTGTTATCCATTCTTTCCTTGCCTTAGGCTTATCTTTGCCAATGACTTCTTCTGCTACATCTTTAATTTTTTTTTTATTTCCTCCCATATTTCATTAACATTTGTCAAATTTTTGTGGCGCAATCTTGTGTTTTTTTCGTGTATTCTTCTTTGACATCTTTGTTTTTAAAGCTTTAGTGTTCCATTTATAGTTACTTTTATATTTTATTTTTTTAGTTTCAGAGAACTTTTAGCAATAACTATATTATGGTCACTGTCGATATCTGGGCTGGAGTAGCTTCTGCAATCTTTAATTTGATTCTTAAATCGCTCTCTTACAATTATATAGTCGATCTGAAGTCTGAGTCGGTCTCCTGGAGCCTTCCATGTGTATCTTTGCCTTGGATGGTGTTCAAAGCAGGTGTTTGCGACTATAAGCTTATGTTTGGCACAGAATTCTGTCAGTCGGTCGCCTCTCATATTTCTTGTACCTAGCCCGAAAGGTCCAACACATGTTCCCTCCCGTCCTTCTCCCAATACAGCGTTCCAATCTCCTAATATAATCAGGTTTTCTCCAGCCTTAACATCTATCAGTAGTTTGTCTAGTATCGTGTACACGTCTTCCACTTCCTGGTCATCGTGGCTTGAGGTGGGCATGTATACTTGGAGTAGCACAGTATCAACAGGTTTTGTTTCAAGTTTGACTAAAATAATTCTTCCATTATATTGCACATATCCCTTCACACGCTTTCCCCATTCCTTGTACAGTGCAATACCTACTCCGCCTTGGCCAGGTTTGTTTTCAATACATCCTGTGTGTATTATCCTATATTCTCCACTCCAAAAGTCTCCGCAATTTGGCCATCTCATTTCTGCTATCCCTAGAATGTTCAGTTTCATTTTCTGCATTTCTAATTTTAGGTTATCTAGTTTGCTGTTCTGCAGCAATGTTCGAACATTCCAGGTGGCATATCTTGTTGGCTGAAGGTTTTCCTTTTGCCCCCTAAAAGTACTGGAGGACTCTGTGAAATGCCTTAAGGTCACAGGTCCGATGAAAGGAAAATCCTGATCTATTTCCTTCTCGTGGTGGGGGGTGAGCGACATCAGTCGGCCAATATAGACAGGGACCGAATGTTGGCCGGAATAAGCTAACACCCAGCTAACCTCATCAGGTCAAGCTGGTTAGGGCACTCTATTGTCCTGGAGGTAGTAAATGCCCTCCTAAGGCGGATGAACCTTTATGGTCAACGGCATTAGGATGTGGAAATAAAGGGAAAATACCACATTAAAGGTCTTAAAGACATCCCATGTACCAGCAAAAAAAAAAATGATTGCATCTCAAGTAAAATTTTCCGGAGATAAAATAGTCCCCCAATCGGATCTCCGGGTGGGGACTGCTCGAGACAAAACAACCAAGACAAAAAAGGAAAACCTTCAGCCAACAGGTCGGATTATTACCCCGATACTCACAAGTGCTACAAAATTTAGTCTAGAGAAGCGGATTAACTCGCGGTTAGAAACAGTCGGCGATCCAAAAGTCGCTTTTCACCTGCTGAAGTCGTGCATGGACAGATCGTTGATGTAGAGTCCTGTTGTTATGAGAGACGTCAAATCAGGCATCACTGGCGTGCCGAGGTACATCATCATGCGCCAGTTGTCCATGTAGATCATTTGTCCTGTAAACACCACAAGCAAATCGTTAGAGAGGAAGGATGATCGAGATCACACAACCAATCAATCGAGCTGAGTGTTTTATTTTAGCCTGAAACTCATCAAATGTAAGCTTTATACATATAATTCCAAATACGGGTTTTTGTAATTTAAATTTGGCAATCAAATTCCGCAAAACTATCTTTAATACATTGTAATTTCTATACATTTTAGGTCCATCACGTATGATTGAATGAAGGGTGTAAGTTATTTAAACAGTACCAGCTTTAGACCCTGCGGAGCCCTAGGGCATTTTTTATGAAGCGCTTCATATTGTTAATATTAAAAAAAAATGAAATATTGGTTGATCTCTGCGCCCTTAGCTTTTTGACGCCCTGGGACACCGACCCACTTCGCCACCCCCTAAAACTAGCACTGAATTTAAAGCTACTGTTTTATAGATTATTTTTCATTTTTAAGGCTTTTCTGGAAAATTTATCTAATAAGCCATATAATTTTTAAACAATCAATCACGTTGTTGTTTGAAAAATTATTTGGGAAGCTTTGTAAAAAAATGTAAGCAAATAAACAGTAGTGCAGATTGAGAAATATTTTTTAAATAAATATTACCTACCCAGAAAAAAGGGCATAACAATACATAAAGCGTAATTTAAGTATACCTAAACTAAAAAAATATACAAAACATACCTATTCTTATTAAGTTACATTACAAAATATATTTAAAAAATGGAATATTGTTGTATATACAAACATTTTTTTGTCGTGTTGGTGGCATGGGCTGTATTTGTGCTTTACTGAATGGAACAATGTTTTGAAGTGCAAAAAATGTGCATAATTAAAGAACAACTCATAAATACGTAAAGTTATAATATTGTAACTGCCACACTAAACATATAAGTAAAAAATATTTTATATGTACATGTGATAATATTATTAAAAACTGAAACTGTACAAAAACCGGAATACCATTTGACAGAGAATATGCGGCACCAGTATGGGGTCGATCAGCCCATTGTAATCAAGTGGATACTGCCCTGAATGATGCATGCAGAGTAATCACAGGCTGCCTCATACCAACACCCATTTCAAAACTATATCCCTTGGTTGGTATCGCACCACCAAACACGCAAAGTCATGTGCGCCGAAGAAATGCGTTAGGCAATTTACCAACCGTACCATTGCTTGTATAATCGGATACTCCCAACACCCAGACTGAAGTCGCGAAGCAGCTTTTTGAGATCCACACAACCTCTTACATCCGGCCCTGAAAATGAGAGACTCCAGCTCGAAGAACAAGTTGCATCAGGGAATTTCATTACTCCAAAGGAAGGAACCTTGACTGGCGGACCTGAAAATCCCTGAACAGATTAAGAACCGGATTTGGTAGAACAAAGGACAACCTCGAGCGGCCGGGAATGCTTTGGCAGGGAGAATCGCTATTGTGTGACTGTGGAGACCTGCAAACCATCTCACACCTAAGTCCTGCTCCGTATGCTCAACAAGCTGCACATCTCATGACCTAATGCTGGGCAACACACGGGCTTGATAGATACTGGGCAAAAATAATTTGACGTCGCTAACACGAAGAAGAAGAACATTTGGCAGAGTTGTAATTTATAATCTTCTGTGAATGCTTAAAAATCAATAATGTTTTAAATTATATTCCAATCTCTTTCTTTTCATCTATTTGTAACATTTCTGGTGGAATCAAATTCTCCGCGGACCACAAAATACTTACCCACAAAACATAATAAAATTTAAAGCAGGTAGCACATGAATAATTCTATAATTTGAAATAAAAACGTCACAATGGGGAAATATCTTACAATGGTTCACACAAAACAAGTAATTTGCCTTTTGTGAGATTCGCGAAATCGCGATATTGCGTGCTTTTTTTGCAGTGTTTTTTTGTGCCTCGTACAAATTACCTTTGAGTCTTATCTGAACATCTCCCGGGACCTTCCTCCCGTCCTTGCGAACCTTTTTTTCGGGTCCTGTAAAGCATTAAATGTTCACAATCGATCCTGAAACACTGCCCGTTTAAAATTTTACGCATTAAAATAATTTAAGTTCGTTAAATTAAAAAGAATACTTGTAAAAACACAACATTTTGTTAAAAAAAATGTGTTACGTTTCATTTGTTATATGATATAGTATGACAAAAGTATAAAAAAATAAACATGGAAATAGCTTCACTCAGTTGTTGTTGTAGTTTTTATAGAATTAAAAAAAAATCACATTCGTTTACGTCTTTGGGAAAATGTGTATTTATTTTTGTGTTATCAATATAAGCTACACGGGAAGTATCTGAACTAATGATATAATACTTCAATAAACATAATGTTTTAATCAAACAATGTTACAAACAATTAAAACAAATATACGGTAAAAAATAATACATCAAGAATGTTTAAGTTGGTATCAGCTTTCACAGCAGAATGATCAAATCAGACTGTTAAGTTAAGGAACGTGTGTATTCTAATAAATAAATATGTATGTTTAAATATGTTTAATAATTAAAATATGATATCCGAAAACAACCAAATTCATTGTTCCAAATAAATAATTCAGTTAGGCCTATATTTCTTTGTTTAGTAACTAATTCAAGAATTCGGCAGTCTTCTTCGTAGTATCAATCCGGTGGATTGGTTTGCAGCAACAGAATCTTGCATCTCGATCTCCATTCCTCTCGGTCCTCCGCAACCCTTTTCAGCTCAGCATAAGCGCTACAATTCATTTCCTCGAATACTTGCTGCAAATACTCCCATCTAGGGCGCCCTCTACAGTTTATACCCTCAACCATCCCCTCCACAATATCGTGAAGAAGTAAGTTAAATCAATTGGCATTAAATAAAATTAATCAACAGTAGACTAAATAAATTGGTACTATCCACTATGTCGGTATGAATGTGGACATTTATAAAATTAAAATGCCAGTAATATATTCAATATTGGTAAACATTAGTGTAAGATGATTGAATAATTAACCCATTAAATAGAAATCTAACCTAACCTAACACAAAATGAATTACCATTCATTAATTATTTCATGCTAATTTATTGTTTTTCTACTGCCGATTGATATTTTTTACTTACTTTTTTAGGTATTTATTACCGACCGTTTGCTAAATAATAACTGCCCATTAATTGAATTAAAAACTGAATAAAAATATTTTCCTTTCTGCGTTTAGCCGTTCGTAAAGTAAAAACAAATAATATTAATTATGTAGTCATAAATTATTTGGTTATAGTACACCACAAACATGTGTCATGCTTTTTAATACAGTCGATTCCGCTTGATTGGGACACCGCGTAATTGGGACAGCCGCTTATTTGGGACGAATCTCAAAGAACAGAAACCAAACCAAGAAACCAATAGTAAATTTATATGTTTAATTGGGACAACATTCCGCTTAATTGGAACAGGAAATTTAAAGCAATGAAGAAAATTAGGACATGTTGCTATTATTAACTATGAAGTATTTTCAAGAATAGATAAAAATTTACCATGTTACGAATATAAACGATGATAATGAAGACTGTGAGGATTCAATTGTAGTGTTATTTTATGCAGGAAGCAAATAAAGGGAGCACTACATCCGCACCGAATATCTGTGCTGATTTTGTAGAAGTGAAATATTACAAAAACAAAAGACAGACTACACTTGATTCATTTTTATATCACATAACCATTTATTATTTTAATTCGATTTTTTTTTCTTAAATATTTATGTTACATATTTGTAATTTATACGATAATTTATATTACCTATAAATTATTTACAGTTTCCAAGAGCTTATAAAATGAAATTATTGAAAAAAAATGCATTGCTTAATTTTTTGTGTGTATTACTGGTTAATGGCCTTAGTTGCCAAAACCAAATAAATGCATTAAAAAAAATGTGAAATTCGCTTAATTGGGACAGCCGCTTAATTAGGACAAAATTTCCAAGTCCCGATGTGTCCCAATTAAGCGGAATCGACTGTATTAATAATTTTACTATTAATATTAAAAATAAATTTACCAACAATATCACTTCAATATGTCTATTAATTATTGATAGTAGATATACTACAAGAATTACCTTTTAATCTCAAGTTCTTCTCTTCGTGTGATATGTCCATTTCGTCGCTAAGCAAAACTTTATTTTTCCGATCCTGTGGTCCTTCCGCAAGTACAGCCTCCACCGTCACCAGCTCGAATATATTATTGGTCCTGTTGAGAATCTAAGAAGAAAATAATCCATAAGTAATCCACAAATCACATGTACATTGATTTCAGCTTGATATAGCTCTTTTAGGCTGATGCCGAAAAGCTTCGAAAAACGATCTTTTGTCTCTTTTTTTTGTTCGCTCGCCTGACATGCATATCTAATCATGTTAGTTTTAATTATATAATATTACACGGTGTTTGCATACGCCATTTTATTTTTATGACAGTTGATCCATTTCTTGTTGGTGCAACTGTCATCTTTAATTTTCTTTTTTGCCGTGATTGTTTTGACGGCGCTGGATGTCACAGTGTTACGGCAGTTGTCAGTTAACTTTCGTCCGGCCGGCGAACGCCATACCGGTCGGACGAAGAAATCAAGTCTTTGATAAAAATAAATGTGAATTGTGCTTCAAAAACAAGTTCTTTATGTTGTTAATCTACTTCTACATCCTTCGACGAACCCGTGACGTGTCGTCTTTTTAAAGACGGGGGATGTCAATATCATTGTAATTTACTAAGCTCAATGACAATACTTGTGATGACTTAAAAATCGATTACAATAAATATATGAGTATAAGAAAATGAACACAAATTTTCGCCGACAATTTTTGTATATACAAATATTTATAAACGTTCATTTAAATATTATTAATAGTTGTATAATTTCAGCAAAGTAATGCTGTTCAATGAGTGTACAAACATTTCTGCTTTCAAATAGTTTGTTTATTGAACTTGTGCAAGTGAATAAAACAAAGGGAAACCAAATACGTTGTGGGCAACATCCAACTAATATCAACAAATCGGAGCAAATCAATACATTCCCGTAAAGCAAGAAGTGCATTAGTTGATTCTCAATTCCAAGCATTATTATATGATTTTATTTGTTTTTACTTTATTTTAAGAAGTCAATAAGAGTAATTTAAAACCTCAGTGAAAATCACTGATAAAATTAGATAATCGTCAGTCATTATAATACACTCAGTTCATGATAGGGTTGCCTTGTTTACATCCTTACATCAGTAAATAAGTGTAAAAATTTATTCTTCAAAAAAAGAATTATATTTAATTAAAAAAAAATTAAACTAGCATGATATTTTTTTTGGAAATATAATTTATTAAATGAGTATTCAGTTCTCAATTAAAAGATTAGCGTTTGAATTTTCATAAGTGACAATACCGTGGCGTGATCGATCTTTCAAGTCGTGTTAAAAAATTGAGTAATACGTGGATTATTTCTCAATTTTTGCCTAGTTTTGGCAATTATAATTGCAATGATAAATAGTAATACCTGCAGAAAAACAAAGTAAATAATTTGCAACTAAAATATGTACTTACAGTTTGAAATTTAAAAGCGATTAATGGTCGCACAAGATCGAACCAATTGGTTATCTTCTTTCCAAGCAGATCTGGAAGGATGACCATCAGAGAATTCCCTATACTCCTCACAATCATGTCGGATCTGAAAATTGATTAATGCATTTTTTTTTTAAATTATTATATTGGTATATTAAAAGAGATTGTTTACTACAAAATTTTGGTTTTAAAGGTTGGTAATACCTCAATAAAAATGAAATACAGACAAAACGAAAGTGCAGTTCGCCAAGTGAATAATGCTGATTTTTTTCTTCTAGTCTTCAAAAATTCCGACGTAAGGTTGGTTCTCATAGTCGCTGTTCATCTGAATTCAAGTAATGAACCCCTACACAGTACCGGTTTTAGACCCTGTGGCGCCCTGGGGCATTTTTTTTCAAGCGCCCCATATTGTTGTTATCTTAAAAAATCTAAGAAAGATTGGTTGCCCTCGGCGCCCTTTGCTTATTTGACGCCCTGGGGCACCGACCCACTTCGCCACCCCCGTAAAACCAGCACTGCTCCTACAGAAGAAATCAACCAACAACGGATAGACTCTTAAACAACCATATAGGTTCAAATATATTGAGCAAGAACAGACATTTTTGAATATTCCTGCTTTAACTCTACCGGAAAGTTTTGAAATATTCTTCTTGAATCTTTGTTTCCTTTTTCATGCGATCTGGATCTATTTAAGACACATAAATATATTTATGAAATCACCTCACTTTTTTACAATAAAATTAATATAACAGTTCGTGTGAAAGTTCTAGAACGTATAATTACAGTACCGGCTTTAGACCCCGCGGTGCCCTAGGACAATTTTTTTCTAGCGCCCCAAGTTGTTTATTTTAAAAATTTATAAGAAATATTAGTTGCCTTCGGAGCTCCTTGCTTATTCGACGCCTTGGGGCACCGACCCACTGCGCCACTCCCTAAAACCGGCACTGTATAATTAGTATTGAGTTCATTTTCGAAGTAACAGCTTTTTAAATCCCAATTTATTTCCAACACAATATAATTAATTAAATAATCAGCAAAATATTAAAAGGCAGTGAAATATAATCAAATAAGTAAAAGATTTTTTTGACGCTCATATAAAAAATGATTGGTGATTGTTTTTATTTTAATTTTTTGGTCTATATAAATCCTAGAGGCTCTCGGGAACCATCTATGTTCCCATGTGGACCTCCGGGTATGTAGGTGTTCTGGGACAAGATATAGATAATCTAAGCTTACAGATCTGTGAAACGGCAATTTTCGGTGTTCATATACTCCAAATATGGAAGTGGATATGGTAAAAAAATCCATACATAATACTAAATAATACTAAATTTAAATAAAAGCATTAACTAAGAGATTCAATCTTTTTTGTTATTGTGTAAAAAATTCAAAATTCGATACTATATTTGTAGAAAAATATTGTGTTCCAAGAAGAATAAATTTGAAAAAAAAATCAAATAAAAAGCTATTATTTCTTGAGGCCGGATTTTACTGTGTTATCTTATCTCTGGGAATTGTTTTGAGCGACTAAAGAGAAATGTTAAATTGCTAGGAAATAGAGACAGAAAAATATGACTTGATCTACGAATAAGGAAATCTTACCATAAATCTAGTTTCGTATGTTACCAGGTACGTTAGGTTTGCTTTATTGCTTAAGGTAAAATCTTTTTTATATTATTCCACAGAAAATTCGATTGCTTAGACGTATATTATAGTGTTTTTCAACCTTTTAGCATCCATGGACGTTAAAAGATATTTTTTCTAAGTTTTTTTGTAATTTAAAAATAATATTAAAATCAATGTTTCTTAACCTTTTTGAAGCCACGGAGCATTTTGATTTATGAAACTTCTTAGATCACTGAAATTAACTTAATACATATTTAAGCAATTAAATATACATATACTATACATAAAAATCCTTAAACGAGTCAATTCATACAGAAAAAATATCGGCGGGAGCGGGATGCGAGCCGCGGACCTTTGGAACCAACCATTTTTGCCCAGGTAATTATACCGCTCGGCCACCGGCCAATTTCTTCCACCTGAGATGACTCGTCTCTGATCTTCTATATAAGTTATCATCGTATGATAGATGTCACTATAGTATATATTCAAAGTATATATATTTTTATATTTTATTATTCAATCAGAATGCATTTATTCACAAGCTTAATATTATTATTTCCGGCAGTCTATTTATTTTAGTAAGTACCACTTGGGTCTCGAACCGAAACTATAAATCAAATGGATGAGAATAACTTCTTGTAAGTACGACGCGCACGTTGCAATTAGTTATTTACCTGTGTTACTGATGAATAATTTACCTTCTTGTAATACATATTTATTTATTTACATGGATCACGTTAGATATTGCCTATATTTAGGAGAGTGCAATTTTTTACCAACTCGTAGCCTTCCTCAATCCATTATCCGTCAAAAGACAACTGATCTGCATAATATTTTGTAAGTGGTCGAAAACATTTATGTAGGAGAGGGGTAGGGGGTGTGTCTATCAGGGAATGATAAGAGAGGGCGACAGATAGGGTTGCAAATTAACTTGTTTCAATGCAACTTTAATAGAGGTAAGTACAAAGGTATTGTGGCTTTTGGGTTAAGCAGTGTGTGGCAACTTTCTGTGTACCAATATTTCGACAGATTTTTTTTCAAGATAACATTTTTTTTTTGTAGAATACATCTTCCCACTAGATTTTTATATATTTACAATACTTAATAACAGTAATAACAATAATTACATTCAAGTTATGCAATTACGATATATATTTCTTTGGTAAGAGCCAAAGAAATATACAAAAGATTAAATAGGTTATGGAGGATCTTTATGATTTTTTTATCCTTTTTTACAACTCAATTTACGGTAATAATGAAAAAGCTATTATTTCAATATAAAATGCTAACTTCAAACAATTCAATATTTCTAGGAAATCGTTTATCGTTTTATAAGAAAATTGCCGGTCAATAAAGTTTGCAGAACACAAATTGAAAGCCGTTTCCCAATAACGAGTACATTACTAAAGTCGCTCTAAGGATTCAAAAACCACATATTATCTTCACAAATACATCGTTCAGTATTCAGTTGAATTTTTGACTGATAGTAGAATATATTTATATCAGCTTGATAGCCCTTTTAGGCTGATACCGCAAAGCCTCGAAAAAGTCTTTTATTTTTGTTCGCTCGCCTGACATGCACATCTAATAATGTTAGTTTTAATTATATAATATAACACGGCGTTTGCATACGCCATTTTATTTGTTATGACAGTTGCTCCATTTCATGTAGGTGCAACTGTCATCTTTAATTTGCTTTTTTGCCGCGATCATGTGCGGCGCGGCATTCACTCGCGCCCAGCCGGCGAAATGCCATACCGGTCGGGCGTAGAAATCAAGTCTTTATTTAAAATAAATGCGAATTGTGCTTCAAAAACAAGTTCTTTGTGTTGTTAATCTGCTCCTGCGTTGTGCCACCCAGTAATTCGATGCCCAATTTAGAGACGAGGATATAAATATATATGGATTAAATTTAAAATATTTATGATTTTACGACGATTAAAACCTTTAAAATACTTGATTGTAAATTATGAGCAAAATATCAAATTTATCGCATTACAATTTTTCATAAAATATTTGAGGAAATATTACGGTTTGTATACAGGTTAGTGGTTGGAGGTAAACATGCGTAAACGTGCGTAAACGTGTAATCAATTTGTTTTTACATCATACATTAAAGCGCGTTTTGTTTATTTAGACCCTGGTTGTATTTATGGTATTTGTGGTATTTATGATATTTACGGAACAAAGGGTTAGCAGATTGCAAGAGTTTTGGTTTCAAGTAAGCCACTTTTGTGCGAAATTAATTGAAAAATTTCCCGAATCTTCTGTATCAGTTCACAAACCGCATGGACAGCGAGAGATAAGGGTTAACCAGAAGAAAACCTACGGTGTAACCCTCATTAAAATAAACACACATGAATAAACAATACGTGGTTGAATTTTCAATTCGGATGCTGTCTAAGAATCAATTATTTTATAAAATTAGCGAAACAATGTTCATTCAACAACTTGATATTAGCTTGATATAGCTCTTCTAAAAGCTTTTCGGCATTAGTCTAAAGTAATGCCGAAAAGCCTCGAAAAACGAGCTTTTGTCTCTTATTTCTGTACGCTCGCCTGACATGCACACATAATAATGTTAATTTAATTTTATATAAAAATACACCGCGTTTGCATGCGCCATTTTATTTGTTTTGACAGTTGCTCCATTTAATGTTGCTTCAACTGGACTGGACAGGACTTTACCCGCCTCAGACCCGCATCACACCGGAGGACAGTCAAGTCACCTTGATGACGCGCTCATTCAGGTTAGCAGATTGCACAAAGTTTTGTCTTCAAGAAAGTAATGTTGGTTCAACTGTCAATTTTAATTTGTGACTTAACCACGATTATCTTTGTGGCGCTACATGCCACAGTGCCCCGTCTGTCGTCAACTCGAGTCGCGCGGCAGTCCCATCCGACCGAGGCCGACCAAACATCATGTTACGGTCGGGCGGGGAACAAATGAAATTACGCTGCTTTTGAGCGCTTCTGAGCGTCTGTCTGCAAGAGTGCAGACGCAAATAATGACTCCTTACTGACGTCTGCTATCTGCAGAATCCATTTCCCAACCTCACCATTTCCTTATCCATTCCCAAGTATTTCGTGGATAGCAATGTGTTACCAAAGAAGGCAATTCGAGACTCGCTGTAGTATACTCTCTTCGCAGCCTTAGACTGAGGTCTATTTAAATCTAACTGATGCACCTAGAATCACGGGAAGGCCTTCAGCCACTCTCTAACAAGTAGCTTTTTGCGTGCGTCTAGTAACGGGTACCCATCTGGGTCTCTAAAAACAGGAAGGGACAGGGAGGGTTTTCACCAAGCGGTCGGGTGAAATCGAAGTCTTAATTCGAATTACGCTTCTGAAAATTTTCTTTGCTTTGCGACCTGCTCCTGCATCCTTCTTCCACGCGGCCAAACGACGAACCCGCGAGAAGGTTTTATTAACTTTTTTCTAGACTTACCCGAAGACTATGCAGAACGGGAAGATCTCGAAGAGCACGGAAGCGCTGATTGGCAGATGCTTCTTCTCGCGGGTCATGGCCAGCGAGGCCAGGGTGAAGCCGCGGTTGTCGAAGGTCAGCTGGAAGGTCACGTGCACGGTGTCAAACAGCAGCTCCTCGCGCACCAGCTCGATGTGCATCTCTTTGTGGTAGAAGTGACGGGCGACCTGCAAAAATTACGGCGTTTCATTCGTGGACGTGAGTATCAGGTACAAAGAGTCAACTTTAGGTCTTCCACCATTTCATTTCATTTCAAAAAAATCTACAGATATTATTTATTTATTTGACAGAACTTTCCAAGATACAAAAGAATTACCCTAAAAATAAGATACCAGAGAGAAAACGGAAAAGGCGTTGATTGGCCAGATGTTTACTAAATTGAGTGCTAGAAGCTCCACAAGTATCAACTGGGATCAAAACAATGGATGGCTACGGGGTGCACTTATCTGGAACGATTAAAAATCCCAGGGTTGTGAGAATGCTTGCAGCAAGGTCACGTGAGCACGGTAAATCTAAAACATCTGGACATATGACAAACAGTTGCATTAAAGGAAAATCCTGCACCTATTTAATCTGCCCTGTGAAGTAACACACACACATGGACAAAGCTCATTTTCTCGCCATGTGCCATAAGACATTGTTGGAACTTGAACTTGCATTAGTGAACTTAGGAGTAGTTTAAGCTGCACATGACAAAGTGTACGAAAACCTTTGATTTCCCTCATGGTGAAGTAAACGAAGCCTTGCCTCTACCTGAACAGTGTTTGTCCTTTCCTTGCTTGGAGATAAAGAACCCTCATGGTCATAGCTTATTACACTTTTCGATGGTATTGCAGTTACATAATTAAACTTCATGAAGTGTTCTAGATAAACAAACTCCTGGACATAAGAAAAGTGTCAGTCTTTGCTGGAATGAGTCCTTCGTAATGAAATTGGGAATCCTCTTTGGCAGGTACAAGAGCTTCAGCTACACTTGATAACTGTATTACATGAAAAACCTCTCTGATATTCTCCATTATGTATTTTATCAACCGTTGTCACCTACTGTACAGCATCAGCTCTTGCCAGAACTTGTTCTTGTAGATAGAGTTAGGAAAATTTCTTGGCCTGGCAGAGATTTTTTAGATACTAATATTAGTTGCAACACAACTACATGACAAGCCTCCCTGATCTACTTAATGGTGTAGAACACAAAGTCCTATGTTTTGATGTGCAGTTCTAGTTTTTGCTGGAATTAGTTCTTCCAAATAACATTGGGAATCCTCTTTGGCAGATAAAAGATCTTAATCTACACATGACAATTGTATTACATGATAAACTTTTCTGATCTTCCCATGATGTATTTTGAACTCTTGTCACATTATTGTATTTACAGCTTTTTATGATAAATTCCTCTTTGATCTTTCCCCATAAAAAGGTGGGTCTTGAGTCTGCTTCCGAAGATGCCTCCGCTTTAAGCTCTCTTATGTTTTCCAGAAGCGAGTTCCAGGTCATTGGTGCCGCGTAGCTGAAGGCACAATTACCAAAGACCGTGCTAGGACTACCTCCCATCAGCTGCAGGGTATTTGCTCTGGCAGCATTAGCTCTCTTGACAGTTCAGTTTTGTCGAATAGCCCGGTGCAGTTCCGTTGGGAACTTTCTTAGGAACTCAGAAGCAATAGTATCAGTAATGTGACAGAATTTGGGCATGTAAACTAGTCATACCACTGCGTTTTGTAATGACTGCAATCGCTTTAATTGTTTGGCAGGCTGGCCTGCGTGCAGTGTATTCAGTAGTCTATCTCCTACTGTACAGCATCAGTCCTTGTTGGAACCCTTGGTCTCTTGGGAACTTTTTTGGGCTGGCAAAAAAGCTGGAGATACAAATGATACTTGTTCCGGAATCGAGATCGCGGTCTCGAAATTACAACGTCAGCTAACTGGTGATGCTGGAATACCAAGGTTACGGCACTGAGGATAAGTCCAAACACCGGAGTTGAGTTGGTACTGATTTATTTGATAAAATATCCCCTTTTATAGTTTCATTATACCAACCTCTCTGATCTGCCCCATGGTGTAGTACACGAAGCCCCGTCTCTTGCTGCGGTAGTGCAGCGTCAGCCCCTGGCGGGACTCGTTCTCGCAGATGAAGCTGGGCGCCCTCATGCGCGGGTAGGAGAACTTGAGGTACTCGTGCAGGTTGTCCAGCCCGTTGAGGAAGTCGCGCATGTGGCGGCCCAGGACGCTGAGCACGCGGTCGTAGCCGTACTGGCTGACAAAGCCCACGAAGTGCACGCCCATCTGGTCCATGAACTCGCGCTCGGTGAGACCCAATACCTATTTAATGAAGGAATTAACATTATGTGTTATTTCTTTGTAATTTGTTGATGGTGTAAGCAACTTTTAATAAATAGCGTCTTGAAATTATAAATTCTGAAATTGAAACGTTGAATTTGATTAAGTTCGCACAAAAATTAGGAATAACTTAACACGTGACACGCCACGTAGGTCACCGGTGACCTACGTTGTTGTTGAAAAGGGCGCCCTATAGGTTACCGGTGACCTCCGTTTTTTTTTTCAAACAAACAGTCCCTGTACGCCAGCGGTTAAATTTCAATGAATTTTTAACATTGATTGTGACCTATATGGCACCTCTGAGTCGAATGCATTAAAATCATTACGTTGGCGTTAAACGTGTTAAAAATAAAACGTCATAATTGGTGCCACGATGCTCAATTATGATTGACCTTAAATTGCAAAAAAAAAATACAAATTCAAATGAAATGTTTGTTTCAAAATGAGAAGGCAACGATGTATTTAAAATAACGTAAAATTTAGATTAGAATATAATTGTATTGTGATGTAATTTTTTTCAAAAATCTAAATTCTAAAATGTCCATCGCCAAAACAGACAATTAGTTTATATGGCTGTCTCTAAAAGTGTTTTTAAAAATATTCTAAAAGAAAATTTCTATTACATAATTGATATTATGCAATTTAACCAAGAATAATTGATTGGCAAAATCGATCAGATTTACATACTGACATCAGCATGATGTAGCCCTTGCTAGCTGGTTCCGAAAGCCTCGATATACAATCTTTCGTCTCTTATTTCTGGTCGCTTGACGTACATGAATGTGTGCGCCATATTGTCATTTGGGGCTAGTTATATACACCGCCGATCGTGGAGCGGGCGAGAGCCCATACCGAGCGCGGAGATCAGTCGCCCCCCGCCCGTTGGCGAGATCATATTGTATTGTGGCTGAACCTACTGCTGCGCCTAGCCCTAAATTTGTAGTTTTATCGTAAATATAAGTCACTGTGCCTCTGAAAAAGTCTTTGTTTTGCTGACCTGCTCCTCATCATGTCCTCACGCGTCGTAATAACACCTTTTTGAAAGAGAGGAGGATATTAACACAAATATATATATATTTAAAAAATCTATCACAGTTTATGATAAATATTTTTTATCTAACTAAATAAAACATGTGAAACATGAAATCACTAAAGTCTTAGAAATTCTTAATTTTTATGACTTTTCCTAATTGCTTCGACCAATTAACAAAAGAGTCTGTTAGTAATAGAGGCTGTATTTTATGAGGTTAATATGGATTTAAAAACTTCTTGGTCATATATAAGCTGCTTATTCAGCTTTTTGAATAATCAATTTTTCATTGAGTCTAAAAAACGAAAGTAATTATCATTTAGCTGGACGATGTCCAACGTTCTAACTGAAGTATACTTCAGATGGTTCTTTGCTTTCGGTACCTGTTGAGCTTTTTTAGCCAGCCTTGGGATGAGGTTTTCCGGGAACACCTGGTGCACCGAGAAGGAGGGCTGCTCCACCCCTGCCTGGCGCCGGATGTCCTCCCAACGCTCCTCGCCATACACTTGGCGGATGAACTCCGCCATGTTCTCGAGGATCAGCCCATACATCCTGGCAGCCTGCAAAGAAAAATATATTTTAATACATTATTGATTGAAAACACTGTGGAATGTATTTATACTATACGCATTGAGGAAGCAGCGTTACCAAAAGACCGCAGACATGCTTCATACCTCGAGACACAAAGACCTCCACGAAACGCTCATGAACCACGACGCTACTCATCTCATTCATGAAAAATAAAGTGGTAAAACTAACAACATTAATAGTAGAGTGTTGAAATACCGACATACGATTCCCATCATAATACGAGTACAGAACTTGATCGACCAATTGCACTTTTTTATTACCTATATGAAATTTAATAGTTTTTCTACGGTTTATATCGTATTTTTCTTACTAGACCAAATAAATTTATCAATTAACACGTCTGACCTCTTAAATAGATCATTATCAAGCATGAAAAATAATATAGTTCTGTTTATAAAATTATCTGTTTTTTCGCCTTTCTCTTCTTCTTGAACGAATGAAATATACAATTTTTTCAAAATAAAAGCTCCGTGTTTGTTAAAGTGTTTAAGATGGTGTAAGACGTTTTGTTTGCTATAAGATTCTGAATTTAAACGAAAATGTAGGCCATTGGTTATCACAAAAACCAACGATATTGTAAGCCAAAAAAAATAATTAATAAAATTTGGTATGTTGTTGTTTGCCATTCTAAGCCATTATTGTGATCTATGAAAAATATTTTATCGTCTTTCGAGAGAATAACTCTTTTTTCTAGAATTTTCGATTATAAGTACGAAATTATTCCACAATTCAAAGATTAGTAGTCCACGTTATTATCAAAAATATTTATTGTAAAAAAAATATAAGCGAAAATTCCAAGAAGCATAAAAACACAGATTTATTTTTATTTTAATGTAAACACATACAGAAGAATATATGTTGAAAGTAATTCTGAAGTCTCATCTGTGGAATTCTATGACGCTTACCATGGTGCATATGGCTAAGCGCTGCATGTGGAGTGTTGATCCGCAAACGTCATAGACTACAGGAAGAGATTCACGCATCATCCTTATTTTATAAAGGAATTTACTATGAATGGGTGGTCCTTCACGGTACGACTATCATCTACCACCAATTTTAATTAATAGGCTATGAATGGCATTTTAAAGGAGAGGGATCAAATTCACACCAACCGTAATTTAGTGCTCAGAAATCGATTAAAAATCCATTTTTATTTTTATTTCCGTCGGGGATAGAACCCACGACCTTTGGCTTGCAAAGCAAACGCTTTGACCATTGAGCTATACCCGCCGGAAAATTTACCAACGGATGTTTTTGCCAATGCGTCTTTTCAAATTATGGCGTACACAAATCGAATATAACAAAGGTATTTTCCATAAAATTAAGGTCGCCCAACGTGTCATAGAAACATGAGAGATATCCGGAATGAGGATATCTAAAGAAAAAATAGAGTATTGGACGCTATTGAAGAATAGGCACTTATCATCATCACCTTGTTCATTCCCCTGACTGGAGCATATGGTCAGCACGAGCATCCTTAAATCTCTGCCAGCCACTATAGTCCTCGTTTTATATCATGTCAGCTCTATATCTCGTAGCTCCGCCGAGTATGTTATAGGTATAGTTCCAGACGGCCTTCCAGGAAGGCTTGAATAAAAGGCAACTATATACACACTCAAGTGATAATAAGAGGGACACATCTTCCAAACGATGATGAAGTTTTACCGGCCATTCACGATGGACTAACGACATCAGTAGGATAGTGAGAAAAGCATGGAAGATCGAGAACGACTGTTGCGGGAAGCATACGTTCAAAAGTGAATAGATGGATGATGATAATGATGATGATTTATTATAGCATGTAACACTTTTTTTTTCGAAGCCTTTTAAAATATAGATAATTAATTTTTGAAGACAAAAGTTAAGAACCTACGAAGCTTAATTACTGCTTTACGGTTTGCGATTATATAGAGACATAAATTACATTTAATATATATATATATGAATTAAGCACAAAATTATTACAACCGTATCCATAAACCATAAACGACATAAGGGTAAAATAGATTGGATGTAAAAGATAATCGTAGCATGTATTACATAATGGCAACACTTCATTAATTTGAATAATTCCGCGGGATAATTTTCAAAATTCTCGCGGAACAAACGATGCTTCAGAAAACATTATTAATGGCCGCTTCGGGTAGATTGTTTGTTCGGCGAAGGGGATTGTAAATAATTGATATTTGGCGTTATTTAGCCCAGCGGTATTTATTAGAGGTAATTAATAAACCCTTTCTGCCCCTTGAGGAGAAATTGTGTCGCATCTGTGCCACCCATAACACCTCCCTCATCAGAGGAGATGCCCTTGGCTTTAGTTTCCGCATCTATGTACAATGTACACAAAGGGTAACCTCATTACATTGTTATGTTTTATAATTTTAAAAAGAATTAGTAATGTTTACATAAAATGTATTTTAAACTCTTTTTCTGCTAGGGATGCTTTCTTTCCATTCGTAAGAGTCCCGGAGGAAAATTGCTGCTCTCAAACATTCATTCCTTCTTCTTCGCGGTACAATTCACAGCCCTGGGATTTTTGAATGTTTTAACTTCTACGTTCCAGATAAGTACACCCATGCTCGTAGCCATCCATTGTTTTTGATCCCAGTTGATGCTTGTGAAGCTTCGAGCGCTCAATTAAGTACAACGGCAACGACGCTTCTGAATGGCCTACCAGCACACCTCGATCCTTTTCTTACATCCTTTTCCTCTTTTGTCAATGGTATTGTTCTCCTAAAACTCTGTGATCTTTCACAGGGTCATCTTCTTCTTCTTTTATGTTTTTTGTATGTATTGTATGTTTATGTATACAGTGTGTTTCTTATTCTTTTTTAATATATGTACCTTGGGACTGCGGTTCTGTTAAATAAATAAATAAAAATGAGCTGGCGAATAACTGGTGAAATCGTTGAGAGTTCAAAACGTAATTATTTTCTGAACAACCTAATGTTATTGATAAAAATATATCTTCAAGACACTTTAAGAAACATCGTAGGTTGAATGAACTGCCTCGTACATAAAATTTCTATGTAAGTTCTTAAGCTTTAAGTAGTGAAACACTTAATAATAATAATATTCAAATTGAACCTTGCTTCAGTGTATTGTTTCAGAAGTCTATTGGTTTAAGTTTTTTGTTTGAATGTTTTTAGTTGCTTAGTTGATGTCATTAGAGATGGTAACCTTTGAAATACATTTCATCCCACGATTTTAGGGATTTAAAAAAAATCCCTAAAATCGACACTTTAATTCTCATTTGACAATTATGTGGGGAAGCTGCCAATTTGGTTGCAAAATATTTTTATCTTTGGATTACTGTTATTTATTTTGATATATTTTGATATTATATTTTGTGAAAGACATGGAAGGTTGAACTGTATTAATAATCTTAACATTTTAAAATGAATAATTATTGTATTTTCATTGTTTCATTATTTTACTATAAGGCATATTAATAAATAACTGCAAGAATCATATCATGTTACTTATGGAATTATTTGAAATGAAGGCAATTGTTTTATTGTATTGTAAAGTCAAGTGACATAGAAATATTAGAATTAATGGATAAAATAGTAATAATATAATAAATTTAAAGCATATTAAAAATATAAGGAGTTGTCGTTGATCGAAAATTCACGATTACCCTTTTTCAAAAATAGTTAAAAAATGATAAAATTTATTTGTTAAATTTGGATAACTTAAATGAAATGATCAATGAAAATTTATACATTTAATGATATATAAAAGTAAGTAAGGTTCATCATCGTGTTGGTAAAAGTTGTAATATCCAAGTTAGACTAGCAAACAAATGTTCCCTCAAGGTTGTTATTTGTTGAGACCCAAGGGATACAGCAAATAAGGAGATATACGTGATTTTGCTTAGAAAAAATAAATATGCATATATTTTATAACAAGTGCCATCTATGATAATACACAAGAGCAAGTATCTGTTAATTTTACGACCGCGTTGAGTTGGAAAATTCGAAAATATGCTTTGCGGTTCGAATCCTCAAGTCCACCTCTTCACTTTCTCTGATTCATTGATGACAGAAATGTCATAAACTATGTACGAGAGTGATTTTTGAAATCGAAGGTGATGGTTTCCCATGGCGCTAGCTCAATCCTGAAAAGCGCTGTTATGCTGGATCCCACGATTATTTAGTGTATTTTGGTTCTCCCACTCCAAATCCCTTCCCTAACGAGCTGCCTGCGGAGCTCAGTCTTGGCTTGGCAGTCGTACGTGATGGATCTCCCCCTCACTTCTCCCGCCAGGTGTGAGTGATCTTATTCCTGGACGTAACAGCGCTTTTCAGGACTGTAGCGCCATGGGAAACTTATTTTACGGATCACCCTCGTATTTGCTGTTTCAATCGTCAAAATGACTCGGTTTTAGAATTTGAATCATTCTTATTCTATGCTTTTAAATAGTTGTTTGCATCATTGGCAGCCCTGCAGTAGTTGTGTAGCTGACTAGGCCGCGATGCTGTGGCTTCATCAATCATACTTCAGACCGCCCACTTCATCCGCCCACTTCCCAACTACCGCCCACCTCCTCCGCCCATCAACACCTCTCATCACAGACCTTCAACAAATGTAAGCACACACGTTGATTTTTTTACAAGTGCAGCTTTTATTGCAATGATCAACACAGACATCGAGATTGAATCAATAGTAAATTAACAACATAGAGTGATCTAGTTTGAAGTATGCGATTCAAGACAGACACCTGCACAAAAGCCTTTCAGTCCGTAATCGAACTTTATGATCAATAACATAGTAATTAAAATTAGTCAATTGATTATAACGTTCACATAAAAAAGTCTAGAACGACAGATCGAGAATTTCATGAGAAACCTTTTTTTTTTTTCATTTAAAAAGTTACGGGTTACCTTACAAATTACAGACAAAGTTAGATGATACGAAGAGAGAAAAATAAATATTTAAATACATCTGTTCCGCCTCGGCTTTTTTGCTACTGTACGCGTTTGATGTAATTCAACAACAAAGAACTAAACAGTTCAAGGAGATGCTCAGAAGAAAAAAATGTTGCGGTAAAAATCTAAAAAAAAAAAATTATCACTTGTTATTAATGTTTGTATTCTAAGAACCAAAGACTTAGAACAATTACAGTAGACGTTTGTCTTGTATAAAGAGGAGAACAACATTTGATCAGCTCTTTTTTGCGATCAATTAACAGCACTCTCCGACCTTTTGGTTGCCAACTGTGCCCGATCGCTGCCCGATCATCGCTGACAGAACTACCGACGTCACTTCGCGACCCGCCGTCAAATCCATTCCAGAGCTTTCAAAGTTTATTTGAATTAAATTTGCCGTGACAATATTCAGTGTCATTTAATTTCTTTCAAGTTTGGAAGCCGGTGAAGAAGATTCACATCCTCAATGTTCATATCTTCCCTTCCCGATCACACGACACACACCCACACCGACACTGTGTCCAGTGATGTTTTGATTGTTGTCCAGTGCGGCGCCCTGGGGCAAAAAAAAAATCTAGCGCCTCTTGGTTTTTTTGGATGGGAGGGAAATCTTCAGAAAACACCCCCTGTTGGAAATAAGGCCGCCCTTAGCGCCCTTAGTTGATTTGGCGCCCTGGGCAGACGACCCACTGCGCCACCCCCTAAAAGCGGCACTGACTGTGTCACAACCGTGATAATCCACATTCCGACAGAAAATTATAGACGAAATAACATAACACTTTAACAGTTAATATTTTAAAGTCTACTATGTGATCGAATGAGCAGAGTTTATCAGAAGACAAGCCGAACCTTTTGAGAAATTTTAAAAATATTCCATTTGCAGTAAGCGCATGCGTAAGATGAAAATCTAAGAAGTAATCTTCTTGTATAGTCATATCCTCCTCTATAAGTTGGGTTTCGGATAAATTACTGAATGACAAGATGCAGGACCAGGTTAACAATACAAAGTACTTGTTTTCGAAGGACGATTCTTGTTTATTTTATTACAGACTTGCTTTCTTGTCCGACTGGTATGACATTCGCCATACCGGTTGAAAAGTCAACTGACAACTGGCGGAGCACTCTAGTGCCCCAAGACAGTCGCGTCGAAAAAAGGAGAATTAAAGATGACAGTTGCACCAACATGAAATGGAGCAACTGTCATAACAAATAGAATAGCGCATGAAAACGCCGTGCAACATTATACAATTAAAACTAACATCATTAGATTTGCATGTTAGGCGAGCGAACAAAAATAAAAGACAATAGATCGTTTTTCGAGGCTTTACGGCATCAGCCCAAAAGAGCTATATGAAGCTGATATCAATAGTAATTAATATTCTTTTATACAGTTATGTTAAAAAAAAACATGTTTTGTATCGATGTGAACACCCTGATAAATAGTAAAACTTTTATTGCTCTGATTCGGTAGTGAATGCTCATGTCAATAATTGAATTTGGGAGCTGAATTAGGAAGAAGGATGTTTGGCCATCACTGGTTTACAGGGGTGTACGCACATGAATCTGAGGCAAAATTAAAAAGTTTTTCAATTACTTATCTCGTCCAAATTCCAGGATAGATTCAATCAAAACTTTGCGCTCCATTATATTGCAAGCTCTTAACGCATCATCTCTTTTCGCTCAAAATACCATTAAATAAACCATCAGCGAGAGACCCTCAACTTTAAAACCATTACTTTAGAAACGTAAAATTTAATTATAAATTTAATAAATATAAAAACAAAACTTTTAAACCTTTGTTATTGATTTTAGAAACATCGTAAAACATCAAAATCAAGAAAAAAAAAAGAATTTTGATTATAAAACTTTTTCTTCAATTTTTTAGGCAATCAACCAAATGTCTCACTGCTTGTATAATCAGATACCCCCAACACCCAGACTGAAGTCGCAAAGCAGCTTTCTAAAATCCACACAACCTCTCACATCCAGGCCTAAAAATGAGAGACTCCAGCTCTGATATCAAGTCGCATCAGAGGATTTCATTACTCCAAAGGAAGGCCTCCCAATTGGCAAGAACCTTGACTGGCGGACCTGGAAATTTCTGAACAAATTCGAGGGATGGGGAATGCTTCAGCAGGGAGAGTCACTATTGTGTGACTGTGGAGAACTGCAGACCGCCTCACACCTAAGATCCTGCTACATGTTCAAAACAAGCTGCACATATCAGGACCTAATGCTGGGCAACACACGGGCTATCGATGTTGCCAGATACTGGGCAATAGTAATCTGAAGTCGCTGACACGAAGAAGAAGATTGTAATTTCAGACTATTGAACTTTAATTTTAAAATATTTTATTTAACGAAATACACACACCCACAAAACACTCTACTTTTTATTGCTTTTGGAACCGCTGCATTATTATTTAAAGTTACCTTAAAGGAAGATATTAATCCCTCGAGTCTAATCGAAGTAAAACCAATTTCAAATCCTTAATACTTTGGTCAGTCAAGTAAGCCCAAGATTCAGAAACTTCAATTATATAATCCTCAGAAAGTCTTGGATCTTTATCCTTATTGTTTTTTTGATTATTTGATTTTATTCTTTATTTGAATTTTAAAGTGAGGTTAAAATGTCTTGAAAATATTTTTCTTTGAAATAAAGTAAGAAATATAATATTCAATTAATTCTACATCAAAACATTGAATGTCTGCTATGTTTTTTTCTGCCAACGTACGAGTATTAGATTTGGATTTAAAAAAAAAATATTACAATATTTTTCAATACGCTTATCTTATTTAATAGATCATTTACTATATTTAAATATTATTAGTAACTTAATACACACATACAATTATATAATAAATAATAATATAAAAAACTTGTGAATAAATGCTGACTGATTGAATAATAAAAGTAATAATAATTTACATACTCTTAATATATACTACAGAGACATCTATCGTTATACGATGTTAACAATGGTATAAATACATCAGGTTTCACGTTTCTGCCCAGGCAGAGAATGGTCGTGTGGACTGCGCGGTGTGTAGAATAGAGCAAAGTGCAAGGCTACAGGTTCGAATCCCGCGTCTGTCGATATTTTTTCTGAATGAATTGATGCGTAAAAAATTTGATGTAGAATTGTATGTGTGAATTTAATTACAAGTATATATTAGATTTGCTTGCAGTGTTAGTAAAAGATTGTTAAGCTTACGTTTCTTAAATTTTATCTTTGTAAATTATTTTTATTTTTCCAATTAAGTTATCTTCAGTTTTCCAGCCCAATAGGCTGCGTTGCGGCGTGGAACAAAATCCTTAGTAATATAACGTTACTTAAAAAGTTATTACAAAGCCCTAATACTTAGTTAGATTTTTCAATTTTTCCGGTGACCATTGTTGTATCAGGTAAGGTATTTATTTTCGCTGAAACAATAAAACAATATTAAGGAAAGCTTTTCAGGCAGTTTCAAAGAAAGCTCTCTTGTCCCATAGACAATGAGTTTTCTTCAAAGAAGTACAAATTTAGGTACTGTAAAAATTACCTCTCGTCCGAAAGCTTTCATATTATTTTTCAATTTTGAATGGTATGCCGGAGTTCATAGACATTTTTCAAAACGAAAATTCTTGAAATTTCCAAGCGACAATGTTGAATTTTTCATTCCCCTTAAGCATTTTTAGATGAATAAAATATTTTTCACAAAAAAATTGTAGAGAGAATATTGTAAAGCAAATTTGGCTTAAATTTCAATTTCGTTTACTAAACAATTTATTATACTTTAATACTGTTCTCTCAAAACTATTTCCTAGACTTGCTACATAAGACAGTTCGCTTAAAAACAACCGCAATTCTTGGAACACATACGTAAGGTTGGTTCAATTAATCTAATATGCGACGTATGCTGCGATAAGTATTTGTAATTGAAGGTACTTGATGTTTTATATTCCATATTTAAGCAACAATTATATACATACTAAACATCGAATTCTTTATACGCATCAATTCATTCAGAGAAAGTATCGGCAGAAGCGGTATGCGAATATTCCCAGACCGTTGACATCGGTTGACGTAATATATCGTTTTGCTTCTTTCTTAGAATAGTTTTTTATGCGTCATCTGATAGCTATATACAAGAACCAATGCGATATATGAAAATAGACCAGATAAGTCCATTTATTGTTTTAAATAAAGTCTTCCCTACCGTTATTACCACGGTCGCTGCTCTTCGGAACTTAAAGAACTAATTCCTCCTGCACCCACTCACAGCCGAGAAACTCGTCTTGCACTTACCGAACATCCATACACGGTTAATGTATGTCGACCAAGAACTGGCAGCTACCAAAGTTCCTTTCCTTAATGCCACCGGTAAGCTACGGAATTCTCTTCCAGCGTCTGTGTTTCCTCCTTCCTACAATCTGGATCTTTTCAAGAAACAGATAAATATACACTTGCAATCTCACCGACCCACACACAAACACGAACACAACACACGTTTCCCGCATGCGGCGTCCAGCCTCCCTGACTGAGCGTCACAGAGTGCACTGGTCTTGACCGGGTGTGCTCTCCTGCATGCGCTTACATAAAAAAATACTAGTTTTATAACTGACAGTATTATTTGTATTCAAACCAAGTCGTAATCAAAGGGTTAAATGAATGGTTATAATATAGTAACGTCAGTACTCTCCACTCCATCTAACCAATTTTAAAAGTTTAGATAAGAAGTTAACACCAAGTGAAAACTATTCAAATAAATAAAAGTTCGTATTATAAAGTTAAAACTTAATCCAAACTGCATTTATACAAAACCTATTAGAAAGACTCCAAAACCACTGCGGCTTTCTAAGTTTGTAGTACGTGGAAGCTTTTAAAGTTGCAAAGCAATGAAATCCAAGTATTCGACAAATTCGAGGAAAATCCAGCTTACATACATACATTTCCATGTATAACGAATTCTGGTGTTTCTTAATCTAGACGTTATTATTGGAAAGTTTGGTCCGCCAAACGTTTGGTTGCCCCTGGCGACGAGTCGAAGCTTATGTATTGTGATTATTCCACCCCTGGATTTGAAAGCTGGGCGAGAAGGTTCCTCGAATAGCACGCTCCCTAATTCCTAATTGACCCATAGCTTTCCAGGAACAAACCTAATGGACGAGGTTACCGTGTAAATGGAATCTGTTCAGTGTTGATGTCATCGTGCAATGTCTCTGGGCATATTGGCATCGTATTGTATTCAAAACGGATTGAATCTCATAATGGCTTTTCTATATTTCAAATAATTATTCAATTATTCAGGTACTTATGATTGAGTACTGGACTGGACTTTACCCGCCTCACACCCGCATCACACCGGAGGACAGTTAGGTCTCCTTGATGACGCGCTCATTCAGATTTGATCAGTTAGCAACTGATAAGTCCAGTGGGAGTCCCCTCTGAACAATTGTGGCCACTGCACAGAAGTGCTAAAAGAAAGAACCCGTGAAAGATATTAGAATCGCATTCATGGGTTGTAAATAGATAGAGATGGAAGTTAGTACTTAATTATGATTAAGAACTAAGAACAAAGCAAAAGAAGTTCCCAATGCTCATCAAACAGATGATGCCAATAAATCATTCCTCCAAAGAAACTCGTGGAGTTCATACCTGAATTGGGCCTCCCTTACTTGAAATATATCAACGTCCGAGGTGATTTGGTTGAACAGTCTGATCTCTCTCTCAAGAAGCATAATAATGATTACCAAACATGGGAGTAAAACCAATAGACTTGGACGTTTAAATATTATCTTTTTGATTTCTTTGGCATGGAAGTAAACTCCGTAGAAATGAGGTGTACGTATCCAAGCAGTTAAGGCCTATATTGAATTATGCTCTACTTGACTCTAATATTGGGTAGAATATGTTCAGAGACCTGCAAGGGCCTACAACATGTGCTGTATTGGAATATAAACGAGGCTTTACTTGAAGTGCTTAAGCTTAAAGTTGCCTTGACCAGTTTTAAATAGGCTAGTCCACTGATTTGAAATTAGTCACAACATCTCCATTCTTTTGAGAATGGAAGGAATGAAGGAACAAGAATGGCTACCTTTGCTATACTGCAAGCGTCATATGGAAAACAAATGATAAGCTTGGATGAAAAGCTGTCATATCTGCTCCCTTACCTCATCATTCCCAACAAATTCAATTCAAGGTATCCCTACTATTCTACGGATTAAAAAAAATAAAATTAACTAAATTATAAATTGCAGTCTCCTAAGCAGAGACCATATCTTACGTGATCCATGCAAAAACAAGGTAAATAAATAATTATTTATTATTTATAATAGATCTCAAAGTGAATGCTTACAACATTGAAAAAATTCATATATTTATACGGCTGCTTTGGCTATTGGCGAAGAAGACATAAAGAAGGATCGGAGTAAAAACAGGCGCTGTAAAGGCGGCATCTTTACATTGCTGGCGGGTATAGCTCAATGGTCAAAGCGTTTGCTTTGTAAGCCAAAGGTCGTGGGTTCGATCCCCAACGGAGATTTAAAAAAATATTTTTAAATCGATTTCTGAGCTCTAAAACACCCCCGGTTGGTGTGAATTTGATCCCTCACCCGTAAAAAGCCAGTCATAGCCCATTAATTAAAATTGGTGATAGACGAAAGTCGTCCCGTGAAGACCACCCATTCATAGTAAATTCCTGTAATAATAAGGATTATGCGTGAATCTTGGACTGTAGTCTATGAAGCTGGCGGATCAACACTTCACATGCAGCGCTTAGCTATATGCAACATTAAAATAACTATCACCATCTGGCGGTATTCTCATGTATGTGTTTACATAAAAAAAACTTGTTTTAATCTAGTATGGTTGCTAGCCCCTTCAGAGTTTCCAATGCAGTAAGTTTGTTCATTTTGTTCATTTTATCTGCTCTCAGTAACTTATACGTAAAAACAACTCTCGGTTAATTTATTAGTCCTCTTCCCGTTGATGATTCCCTGATACTCAAGTCAATAAGCGCTATTTCATAGCAACTGGGTCTTTTTTTTGCATTAACCGGTTCTATGCCACAAGCAATCGAAGAGGATGGAGACTCATGCGGGAGGCCTACGTTCAACAGTGGACGGACACAGGCTGATGATGATGATGATGATGATGCCACAAGCGTCTATAGACGCTCTACAATCCCGTGGACGGGAAGTCGGCCATACAAAAATGGCGTCTAAAGGTGCTCCACTTTAACACTTAATATCTAACCAATTTTGACTCTTTTTAATAATTCAATATTTTGAGCGTACAGTGACATCTCTTGGTGCCATGTTGAAATAATTAGCTACTACATATTGTCAAGAATTATCGATAATACATCGATTTTAAAAATAGCTTGTGCCGAAGAAATGCGTAAGGCAATCAACCAACCGTCCCACTGCTTGTATAATCAGATACCCCCAACACCAAGATTGAAGTCTCGAAGCAGCTTTCTGAAATCTACACAACCTCTCACATCCAGCCCTGAAAATGAGAGACTCCAACTCTGGCAACAAATCGCACCAGAGGATTTCATTACTCCAAAGAAAGGCCTCCCAACTGGCAAGAGCCTTTACTGGCGGACCTGGAAATCCCTCAAGAGATTAAGAACCGGAGTTGGTAGAACAAAAGACAACCTCGAGCGGTGGGGAATGCTTCGGCAGGGTGAGACACTATTGTGTGACTGTGGAGACCTGCAGACCGCCTCACACCTAAGATGCTGCTCCATGTGCCCAACAAGTTGCACATCTCACGACCTAATGCTGGGCAACACACGAGCCATCGATGTTGCCAGATATTGCGAAAAAATAATTTGACGTCGCTGACACGAAGAAGAAAAATAGCTTTTGATTTTTCAAAAAAATTAAGACCCTCGGGGTCTCCCCATACGAAAAACACTCGGCATAGAAAAGGTTAATTCTCATGCCATGTCTGTACAGTGATTTTAAATCCTCTGGCTTGTTAATCCAGCCCCGTCATGAGGGCAATTTGCCACCGGAGCCTACCCCAAGCCGGGCGTCATTATATGAGATTATTTTTATGGCCCGGATCGCCACATCCACACTTTGAATTTGTAGAGTCATTTATTTTTATTACAACTGCCCGCTGGAGAGCTTGCAATAAAAAGAAAGAGGCGCCCACTGCCGGGCCGCTATAGTATGCCGGGCACGATGGTTCTAATTTACAAGGATTCGCATTATGAATATACGACCGTTGTTCAGGCGACGAGTGTTGTAGCCTGATACTAGATAACTAGATAACATTGTTGCAAGTGATACTCTGGAAAATCAAGATACGAAAAATTGTTTAAACTATATTTAAACTAATAATACATGATCATCATAATGATATCTCAAGAGAAGATGAACAATGCGTGTTTTTTTAACGATGACTTTATTATATTTTTTCACAGCTAAATTCAGGTAAACTTTTAGCTTAGTTATTTAATATAAGAATTAGTAATTAAATACACACATACTTTATAAGCATCAATTCATTCAGAAAAAATATCGCCAGACGCGGGATGCGAACCTCAAGCCTTGCACCTTTGCTCTATTCTACATACCGCGCAGTCCACACGACCATTCTCTGCCTGGGCAGATACGTGAAACTTGATGTATATATATATACCATTGTTAACATCGCATAACGACAGATGTCTCTGTAGTATATATATCCACGTGGTTCGAATCCCGCGTCTGCCGATATTTTTTCTGAATGAATTGATGCGTGTAAAATTTGATGTACAATTGTATGTGTGTATTCAATTACTAATGATATTGAAATATAGTCAATAATCTATAAAATAAGATTAGAGGATTGAAAAATATTCTAGTATAAAAAAAACAATTAAAAATGTAATAATGGTTGTTGGCAATAAATATTGTTTTTCCCAACACGTAGCTGATTTTTTTCACATCTTACTCTACAATTAAGTGATATAATTATTATACTTTATACCAGGCATGGGCAACCTTTCCTAGGTCTGGGGCCACATTATCATTCTGTCTCCGTGTCAAGGGCCGGACCAAATTATTAACTATATTAAGGTAATATTAAATTAAATATAACACATTGCTACTTCTTGCATATTTTATTTATTTATATAATGAACGACATTAATTGCTTATAAAATTTAATGTGACGATTGACTTTGTACTTGAATTACGAGA
Source organism: Glossosoma conforme (assembly GCA_022606575.1). Classification (NCBI taxonomy): domain Eukaryota; kingdom Metazoa; phylum Arthropoda; class Insecta; order Trichoptera; family Glossosomatidae; genus Glossosoma; species Glossosoma conforme. Next base: position 1,487,900 of record JAGTXR010000047.1, read on the forward strand.
CTATCAATATTGGCGTTGATATTGCTTAATGATAATCTCATCGAATTTTCGAGATTTTCATCTGTTATCCTCGTTCGAATTTTCGATTTGGTGTACTTCATCCTCGAAAAAATTGTTCGCATGTATACGTGCTGCCAAAAGACAAATGATGTTTCTTGCAAATCTACGTAAGTTTGTATAATTTTCTTCCACCAAATATAATTTATAAAAATCCGTCAAAGTAACTTTGTCAAATTGTGATTTTAGCGCTAAATCCCCCTGAAGCTCAATAAGTTCCATCTGTAAATTTGCTGGCACATTATTTACATCAGCATCCATCGGACGAGCAAATATAGCGAATGTTGAGTCTTTGTTTTGGAAGTCGGCAAACCTCGTATCAAATTGCTCTATTAGTGCCTTAGTTCATCTCCATAAGAATTATATGTGATGTTTGTATGCCTTGATAGATTAGGAAAATGGTAACAATTTTTACCTCTTATCTGATTTTTCAAAAATCTAAGCTTATTACAAAAAACTTTGACATGGCTATGCAGTTCATGAACCAATTGTCCCTGTTTTTGTAGTTTTAAATTAAGATCATTTAGGTATCCTGTGACATCTACAAGGAATGCTAAATCACACACCCATTGATTATCTTTTATTTGGTTGATTGTGTTTCCTTTTATGTCCATAAAATCTGCAATGTCTTGTCTCAAATCATAGAATCGTTTCAACATGTTTCCTTTACTCAACCACCTTACTTCACAGTAATAAGACACATCTTCATAGTCTGAAAATAGGTCTTCCAAAAACACCTTAAACTGGTGGTGATTAAGTGCACGTGACTTAATAAAATTAATGCTTGCTACTACTACATCCATAACATTCTTGAATTTCATCGATTTTGCGCACAAATTTTGCTGGTGGATAATACAATGAAAATTTGTTAAATTTTCCGGCTGGATCTGTAATTCTATTGCTCTTTCATTAACAACTCCAATAAATCCTTTCCGTAAGCCAACCATTGCAGGGGCACCATCATTACATATGCCAGATAGTGCACTCCATTTAATCCCAAAGCTTTCGAAGACTATGTTGACTGCTTCAAATATATCTTCACCGGTAGTCGTTCCTTTTAACGGCTGAAGAGCTAATAATTCTTCTGTGATTTTGAAGTCCACGTCAACTCCTCTGATAAATATTGCTAATTGTGCTGTATCAGAGGCATCTGTGCTCTCATCCAAAGCAATTGAAAATGCTTCGAATCCAGTAATCACCTCTTTCAAACTTTTTTTGATATCATCAGCCATCATTTCTGTACGTCGGACAACAGTACGTCTCGACAAAGATATTCTCTCAAAGTCTTTTTTCTTTTCAGGACAGATTATACTTGAAACGTCGAGCAGACACTCTCTAATAAATTCTCCTTCACCAAATGACTTAGAATGCTTTGCAATTTTTTCGCTTACAACAAAGCTGGCTTTAACAACGCTATCGTGCTGCGTTATTTGCTTTTTGAACATTTGTTGCTGGGTATCCAAGTTCTTCTTCAACTTCTGTATCATATCTTTTCGAATTTGTTCATTTATTTGTTGGTGATCCGCATGCCTCGAAGTAAAATGTCTCTTTAAGTTGAATTCTTTGTTGACGGATACGGACTCCTTACACAGCAAACATACGGGCATTCCTTTATTCAGGATAAAGAAATAATCCTCCGTCCACTTGTCTTGAAATTTTCGACACTCTGCATCAACTTTTCTTTTTTCGACATAACCCCTGACATTGTCACAAATTTATAAACAATATTCAGAACTGACAAACAAAACTGTCTTCTACGCCAGAACGCACCAGTAAACAGAACAAACCAGACCATTAGTGTGCTGCACTTGGGATATTTCGTGCCTACGAACTTTGCCGAAACACAAACCATCGGATGCATTGCGATAATAATATATATTATTATATTATGTAGCGCGGAGGGGGTGGGCCCCGCTCGTAATCCTTCGGTGCGTATACGAGCTTCCCCGAATCACTGCAAGCGCCCGTGTCATCTGCATTATTTTAACTAATGTATTTCTCAATTACTTCGCCGAGATGAATCAGGGCCGGACAAAATAGCTCCGCGGGCCGGATCCGGCCCGCGGGCCGGCGGTTGCCCATCTATGGTTTAAGTTTTTTGTTTGAATGTTAGTCACTAAGCTTTTTAAAGTCTTATTATTTAAAGTTCCCGCGCTGGAAGTTAAGATCGTCTTTATACTTGATGGAAAGTATAAGTTTTATTTCTTTAATCCCTAATGGATTCGAAAAATTTGTACAATTATTTTTTGCACTATGTACGTATTAAAAGTTTTCAACAATAGACAATATATAAATACCCAAAACATTATTTAGAAGTCTATCGAGTATACAAAACACTATTGAAAGTTTAATACAAGTAGAAGAGAAGACTAAGTGAACCAAACTCAGGGCTGTGTTCCAAGGATTGAAAGTAAGACGTAAGTAAGTGTGCTATTATTTATAATACGAACCGTATTTTTGAACAAGTCGATTGAGTCAAGCAAAAACGGCAGCACCTAAAGGTGACTGCCGTATTCGAGGACATGACGGATTCATCCTTTATATAGAATAAGAAGTTGTTAGTCGGTTAATAGTCAGTATTCTATAGAGCAGAGATCCGAAATCTTTCTCATCTACGGCACACCAAAGTACTTCTTTGGATTCTACAGCACACCAAAGTTCTCACCTTGAATACCGCGGCACACCAAAAGCCAAAAATAGATATTAATTTGAACAATTTCACTTTTGTTTAATTTAATTTAGAACTTAATAAAGCAAGTACCTCGTTGTATGTCTTCATATAGTCGATAGGCGCTGGGAGCTTGAGGACCGTTGTAAAATTATTTATTTTTAATATTGCCTTATTTGATCGCGACACACCTGTATCGGCTTACGGCACACCAGTGTGCCGCGGCACACCGGTTGCGGTGCACTGCTCTATAGAGCACACCTAGCTTTTGGGATGTGAGACATTCTTTAAACATGATTTACTGCAAATATTGTCGTAATAGAATGTACAAAAAAATTACTTAATCATCGTCTGTAGCTATTTTTATATGTACTCGTATACTTCACAAAAAAATGTCAGTCACTGTTTTTATTATTACGTTACAAGCAACATGTAATTTATAAAGTAGATTGCGAGATATCGAAGAGTTCGTAAGCTCTCCGAAATGATCCCTGATGTCAGCAAAACCTCTATTGACAAGATTTTAACGGAGCATCTAATGTTTGCGTGACGTGGGTGCCAAGAATGGTGACCGAAGACCACAAACGGAAAAATTTGGATGGGTTATTGTCAAACATCCAACCTACAGCCCGGCCTTAGCCCCAAGTGACTACCAACTCTTCCCTGACATGAAGAAACACCTGGGTGAAACGCATTTCGGCGATAGAGTAGAGCTGGAAGAAGCGGTTCTCAGGTATCTGCGTGGCTAAGCGGCATTTTTTTGACTCAGGTATTAAAAAGCTCGTATACCGCATGCAAAAATGCATTGATCTCAGTGGCGACTATGTAGAAAAATAGGTGAAAGTCTGAACATTACAAAAATGTACGAATTCATGGAATTAAACACGTTTTACAATGGGAAATTTATTTTGCGGGTAACCCTCGTATATATTACTTCTGAAAAACATCAAAGAAGACATTGTTGAAATATTGCGTGTTCCGGCTTTGAGAGAAAAATAGACAATCGATCATCGTTAAACTGTCAAACGCACAACGACACAAAATGTCGGCTGAAAATAGTGGATTATAAGAAAGATGTTACAGTTAATACGAGGGTTATCCGTAAAAGATGTTTCCCAGTGATTTTTCACAATATAAAACATGTTTAATTCCATGAATGCGTACATTTTTGGAAAGTTCAGACTTTTACCTACTTTTCTACATAATCGCCACTGCGATCCATACATTTTTGCATGCGGTATACGAGCTTTTGAGTGTCCGAGTCAAAAAAATCTGCCGCCAAGCCACGCAGATATCTGAATACCGCTTCTTCCAGCTTTTCTCTATCGCCGAAATGCGTTCCACCTAGGTGATTCTTCATGTCAGGGAAGAGATTTTAGTCACTTGGGGCTAAATCCGGGCTGTAGGGTGGCTGTTTGACAATATCCCATCTTCCCGTCTTCTGTCAACATTCTTGGCACCCACCTCGCCGAAACCTTAGCATACTCTAAATGCTCCGACAAAATCTTGTTAATAGAGGTTTTGCTGGATATGGAGGGGGGGAACCAAGGTACACTATAGAATAGCGGGATAAACCATAACAGCGGTTTTCAGGACTGTAGCGCAATGGGAACTTTATTTTACGGATAACCCTCGTACTCTAGTATTATGTCATTGAGATTAATTATTTTAGGCTTCTTAGCCACCGAGATCCCAGGACTTGAGGCTCTATTAACTAAGACCAGGCCTAAGTCTCACTGTGATGTCGTTATTAATTTCTTGAATAATTAATAAGTCTAGAATTCTCTAGAATTGTGCTACCTCGGCGTAATTTTTGGAAATTGTTTTTAATTAATTTTCGTTTAAGTCAATTGCGTACGAAATGTGATTTTAGTATGAGTTGTGTGAAGTATTAACCTGTTATTTTATTAATTAAATTTAAACATGAATAATTGAACGTACTATACTATACAATGCTTCCCGGAGTTTCGCGGAGTAAATTATATTTATAATTCGAGAAGACCTTTCAAGACGGCAAAAGCACAGCGACCTGAAGAAAAAGCAGCTGTAGTTAATGCTCTCCTGCAGCATCCGAAAAAACATGTTCCAGTCAAGACCACCTTTGTCTTTTGATGGACCGTAGTATGGAAGACTGCCTTGTTCGCTCTCTCACTTCATTATTCCTCACAATTTCAAGCCATCGTACTAGTCATCTGCTCTCGAAGCACATTATACGGCTGCATTGTCTCTTGGTGAGTTTTTTTATGTAATCGCATGCAGGAGAGCACAGCCGGTCAAGACCAGTGCACTCTGTGACGCTCAGCCAAGATGGCTGGACGCTGCATACGGAAAACGTATGTTGCGTTAGTGTTTGTGTTTGGGTTGGGGATATCCCAAGTGTATATTTATCTGTTTTTCGATGAGACCCAGATTGTAAGAAGGAGAAAACACAGACGCTGGAAAATCATTTCAAAGCTTATTGGTAGTATTAAAGAAGAAAATTTGTAAGCTTCCAGTTCTTTGCCGACACACATTAACCATGTATGGATGATCGGCAAGTGTAAGACGAGAGTATCAGTTGTGTATAAAGTACAACTCCTTTCGCCAAGCTTTTGGGCTTTCACGGTCTTAGAAGGCCGTCGGAAACTATACATAATCTGTGTTCGTTGAGAGTTTCGGGAGGCAGAGCTAACATACGATGAGACTAGGGTCATGGAAGCTGTTAAAACTTTGAAACGACTTTCTACAGCAAGAATGATAACGACGATATAACCTGATATATCAGGATGTTTGGACAACAGAATATCAAAATTTTGATATTTTTGAACAAGACTTATAAATCATTCTCACGTTTCTCCATTTAATGAGTGGTTCTTAAGTAAAACCGTCTAAAAGGGTTGTTTCCCGTTCCTCTCCTCTCTGTGTGAGCAGTCACGTGATCCGCCCACCTCCTCAACTGATGTTTATCCGGGCGAAGGCGTCACTACCGCCACCGGAAACGCTTCCGCAAATAAAAAAATATAGCCTTTTAGTTACTTTCCATATTACTTGTACGGTACTGAGAGATACATACAGTATCAACTAGATTGCTCTCATATTACGAGGGCTATCCATAAAATAAGGTTCCCAGTGATTTTTCACAGTGTAAGACATGTTTAATTCCATGAATGCGCACATTTTTGAAAAGTTCAGACTTTTACCTATTTTTCTACATAGTTATATAATAATAATAAATACATAGCCACTGAGTTAAATGCATTTTTGCGTGCGGTATACGAGCTTTTGAATGCCCGATTAAAATAATCTGCCGCCAAGCCACGCAGATACCTGAGATCCGCTTCTTCCAGCTCTTCTCTATCAACCGAAAAGCGTTCCACCCAGGTGTTTCTTCATGTCAGGGAAGAGATGGTAGTCATTTGGGGCTAAGTCCGGACTGTAGGGTGGGTGTTTGACAATACCCCATCCAAACTTTTATCATTTTAAACCATTAAATTGATTGTGGTCTCAACATTCATGGCACCCCCTCGCGCAAACCTTAGCATACCATAGTTTTTTTTCTAAAGGTGGCTAAAATTTAAGAAAAAATAACCTAGAGTAAAATAACCTAATATTGCTTACATACCACCAAATTGATAAGAACCATGATAAGAAAAAATATCATGATTCCTGACTATTCACCTAATAAAAAACTAAATACTTACAACAAGCAAAGCTTATATAAAAGATAAAACATTTGAATTTAATGAAAATAAACACAAGTTATTATCAGTAATTAAATACACACATACAATTCTACATCAAAATTCAACGCATCAATTCATTCAGAAAAAATATCGGCAGACGCGGGATTCGAACCTCGAATGTTGCAACTTTGCTCTGTCCTATAGACTACATTGTCCACACGACCATTCTCCGCCTGCACAGATACTCGAAACTTAATGTATTTTTACCATTATTAACATCAAATAACGATAGATGTCTCTGTATTATATATTCAGAGTATGTATATTATTATTTTATTAATATTCAATCAGTCAACATTTATTCACAAGCTTTTATTATTAGTAAGTTACCGACAGTCTATTTATTTAGTTATTTGGGACAACAATGTTCAACATTGCAAATTGCAATAAATATCAATTATTTATTAAAGTAACATCATGATTTATTTTCTTGAATAAAACAAAAATTATTCAATTTTGTAGGAACGTAAAAATTCGTCATCCAAGTGTGTATTTCTTTTACACATTTTGCGTTTTTCTCGCATTTTTTTTCGATTTTCCGGCGGTTTGTATGAAGGAAATAACAAACGATGACTGTGCAAAATCTTGTTTGCACTGTACGCCATGTATCCCCAGCGATCGTGAGCGGAATGGCAGCCTCTTTAAACCAAACATCATCTCGGGGCCACTATTTGTGTTGTGGGCCGAGATAAAATAAATTGTATCATAATACGGATCATTCGTCGCCGGGCGATCGCCGTATTGTTAACTTGGATGACGTACGCGAAAGCTCGCGATTGTCGTGCTTTTTCCGGCTCAGAATCGCGGCCTTGGGACGAGGAATGTGACGGATTAGATGGAAAGCGCCTCATCAATCCGGAAGGATGCGTAAAACAAGATGGTTGCTGTGATGCTTAATAAGGCTGACTATTCGTCGATGAAACGATGGGGCTTTCTTCAAGTAAGTACTGTTTAACATATAATGAGTAATTAAATATACACATACTATACATCAAATTATTTATACGCATCAATTCATTCAGAAAAATATCGGATGCGAACCGCGGGCCTTGGAAGCAACCCTTTGCCCAGGTCTTTATATACCGCTTAGCCACCTCGGATATTTCTTTGCCTGAGCTGACACGCATTAGAACTTGTATTTATACCATTGTTATCATCGTATGACGATAGATGTCTCTATAGTATATATTCAGAGTATGTGTATTATTATTTTTTATTATTCAATCAGTCAACATTTGTGTGTGTGTATATTTAATAATATTGTAATATAGTCAATGATCTATGAAAAAAGATTACAATATTAAAAAAAAAAAAAAAATATTATAATAAATTATTAATCCGTATAACATAGAATGCGTTATTAAAATGGAAAAGCATTTTGATTTTAACCATATTGTACAATGTTCAGTGATTTTTTTCGCCGCATGGCAAAAACGTTGGTCATCTTCCATCAAAGGTAGAACTTCCTTTCTGCTGATTTTAGATATTTACCTTAGACTAAATGATGAATAGAGTGATCAGACTGTTCAATCATATTGCCTCGAATATTGATATATTCCACTTGATAGAAGCCCAGTTTCGACATGAGCTCCACGAATTTATTTATCAAACTAATTTCCTGGAGTATTCTGTTTAGCGAGCGTCGAGTCTTTTAAGAAATGTCGTTAATAATCATAACTACCTATATTCATAATTTGTTTCTCTTGTATAATATCTTATTTCAGGATTTTTTGTAATGTTTCTGCAAAAATTAAAATAAATAAAATTTAAATTACAATAACCTAAAATTTTCCGCTTATGACTGACCCATATGACGTATCGTTCGGCAATATTCCCTGTAGATTTTGGGATGAGGTTATCTTAGGGATTAAATGTATTACCGGAACATAGTGTCCCATCAAACGTAAGTAAGCGTAAAGCATACAAGGTCGATGCTTTGAAAACAGTTCAAAGATTTAAACCTTTCGTAAGTGCGATAAAGCGGATTTGTATAGATTGTATAAATCAAACCATCACAACGATAACTGCAAAACTTTATTACTTACTTTTTAGTTGTGACTAAATAAAAACAAAAATTTCAATAACCGTAGTTGTTCCTCAATTTGATCATATGTTGTATTTATTACAATTCGGATGGTCTTTATTTCTAAAATTTTTCATAAACTTATAACATGCAGCTTAAGTTTTTCAAAGTCTTCTTCAAACATTTTTTTCATGTAAGCACATACAGGAGAATACCAGCAGATGGTGATAATAATTCTGAAGTCTCATCAACCAACAGAAAAATACCAACATTTTAGCAAGCAAGTACATATAATGTAATCATTTTTATTGCTTTTATTTCGCGAAAAAATAAGATTTTCATGATATCCTTTGACATGATACGATTTGCATCCTTCTTGGAGTAGGATATATTAACCGGAACAGGGTTCATGAGTGATTGTACGCCATTTTTATGCTTGTTTCTTTGCGTGTAAAGGGAAACAGATAAGGCAGTTTATTGCGAATTGTATTGAAAGTTACGCGAAGAATAAAATCAAAATAAGTGATGTCTCCATAAATTATACGGAGATAAAATGTTACGCGGCCGTAACATAAAAAGAAAATCAGAGACACAAAAAGTACTTTATTACCCTCTTATAGAGAATAATGAATGTAATACTTTTGCGAGTGATGAACCTTCATACGAATAATATGCTCAGGTCTGAAAATTATTTCTTTCAGGTAAAATATAATATAAAAATAAATATGATGGAGAAGGTGATTTTTTGCTTATTTAACTTACGAGTACATACTTATCTGTATCATTGCCTGTAAACGTTTTTCAACGAATTTACGAAGATTATCCGTAAAATGAGGTTTTCCTGTGATTTTTCACAGTCTAAAACATGTTTGATTCCATAAATGCGTACATTTTTAGAAATTTCAGACTTTTATCAATTTTTCTATATAGTCACACCTAAGTTCAATTCATTTTTGCATGCGGTATACGAGGTTTTGAATGCCCGAGTAAGAAAATCTGCCGCCAAGCCACGCAGATACCTGAGAATCGCTTCTTCCAGCTCTTCTCTGTCGCCGAAATGCGTTCCACCTAGGTGTGTTTCTTCATGTCAGGTAAGAGATGGTAATTACTTGTAAATCTGACAGTACATCATATTCACATAACATTAAAAATTCGCATGATTCACTTTTCTCGTTTACCTGAATTCGTTAAAATAAAAATAAGTTTTGAGAACCTTCTTGAAAACGCGGAAAATAACAACGGAAAGGAAAGATATAGGAAAAACAAAGGTTGAGAGAAAAACAAGATAATTGCTGGGCCGGATATTGGCTTAGTGTCTTTGGGCTTATCGCGGAATTATTTTTTTCAGATCTCAGTTAGTTTCTCAATACAAAACGATTGCTACGAATCGAATGAATGTGCGAGTACATTCAAATATTGTTCGGATCAAATTCGTAAATAAAAATTTATAGCATTTTTTCAACTTTACTTATTGATTGTTTCCTGGCTATTAGGGATTAAGTGAAAAACAAGAAGATTACTTGGAAATAGTTCGAGCGAAAATTTGTGAAAATATATTTAGTTGGAAGGCTAAGTAATGGCTGGGTCATATAGGAGTAACAGAATGTTGATTTTTATATAAAACACATTCAGAATAATGTATTTTATAAAACTTTTCATCAGATTGATACAAGATGGCTAAACTATGTAAAATAACTGGTACGCTGCATGAGGTAGTCTATGCAGTTATGGTGATGGAGAAATTCAAATTGTATGCAAATATGATCAAAATATCTCCAAATATCCGCTCTTTAATTGGAGCATATGATTGTCACAAATTGTCTTAATAAAATACAATCACCGTGTTATTCGCGTCATCCAATATCAATTATATGTCCTAAAGCTTCGCCGACTACATTCTATGTACTCGTATAGAGGCACTTGTAGAAAAGGTAGCTGTTTGCTCTCCTGTAGCATTCAAGAAGATGTCCTAGCCAGATAAACCTTTGTTTGTTGTCTAATTTAAGGCCGTAAAGCTGTCGTTTAGTTTCTATCTAATCAAAAATGTTAAATTCAAAATTTAAATATATGTTGTATGATACAAAACATAAAATATTTTCAAATCTGAATCCTTGTGACGTCACAGTAACTATTGTGCAATTATTTTGTTACGTCTGTTGACGATTACGTCTATAATTACATTTCATAAAGCGATTAGTGATGCAGTCATATCATTAAATATAGACTGTGTGATTAGACCAAGTGATTAGTGAACGAGCGAGTAGTTAGTCGCCAGACTAGGAGATTCGTGCATTGCCATTACACAAATAATTATATTACATTTTAATAATTAATTATTTAAAAACCTTTTATGATTTTATAAAGAAATGTATTTAAGAGAAAAAACGGCATCAGAGATGAATATCTAAAAGTCAGTTAATACACGAAGCAATTATGTAAAATAATTATAATATTCACTAGGTGTGTGTGATATTACTTCTACCCAGATTTTTTTTTTTTAATGGCGTATTTCGCGTATATTTGGTTCACAAATTAATACTTTTAAGTCTATGAACTTAAGGAAACTCATTTCCTTTACGATGTATTAATTTCAAACACGAATTATACTTTAACCATTAGTACAGGGTCCGCCAAATAACTTTTTTTTTTTGAAAATGGGGCGCAAAACATCGAGTGTAGCTTTGGCTGCGTGGCACGTAGCGCCGTCCTGTTGAAAGCAAATGTTGCCAATATCCTCTTCTTTAATTTTTGTGAACAAAAATGGTCCGATAACGATCGCCATTGACTGTAACGGCCACTCCTTGCTCATTTTTAAAGAAAAATGGCCTGATTTTCAAAGTAATGTTGCAATATTTTCCAGCATTGTTCAAGCGTAAACACAACCATATTCGTTTAGCGGAAAGATAAAACTAATTATCTGTCAAATCAGACATGAGCTAAGTGTTACCATTCACGAAATAAACACTAGTCGAAAAAAAACAACGTTAGATGGCAGTATATTAACTCCGCAGCCTTAAGCTGAGGTCTATTTGACATCTAATTGATGCACCTAGAATCACGGGAAAACCTTTATCCACACTCTTAAGAGTAGATTCTTGCTTGCTTCCAGTAACGGGTCCCAATCCGGGTCTCTAAAAACAGGACGGGACAGGAAGGGTATTCACCGAGTCATAGTCCATACCTTTTAAAACAAATTCTACTCATAACTGGAAATATTTAAATTCAAAGCAAGTGATATACGGAATACATCGTGAGCTGAAGAAAACAAAGAAGGCAAAGAAGATATTTGAAAATGTAAAAAGGATGACATAAGATAAGCGTTTACAGGAAAATCCGAACCGATTTCCCTAGACCCTCCGAAAGAATGCGAGATAGCTGAAAATGTATACGTCCTAAAAAATGGTAGCACAAACATATCCAAGGATCTAAAATAAAAAAGTTAGTTTTTTGTAAATATTTGATGTCTTTAAAATCGATGGATTGTTTTTGTGAGCAATGACGAGCTGATAGAGCGGACAAGGAAACCTTCCATACTACAGTCGATCATGACGCGAAGGTGGACTTGGTTGGGACATGCTTAGAGAATTCTGCAAGAAATCATAAACTATAGCTGCCTTTTTTTAAGGGGCAGTTTAGTTTCCCCAGGCTCGCGCCGACCTTGAAAACCGCCGGGAAATATACACAGAATGTACTCGGTGGAATAACGGGAGGCGGAAATGATATGAGATGAGGCGAAGACTATGGCGGCTGACAGCTTTGTGGATATAGTTCGTGAATGCCATATGCTCCAGTTGGGGATCGGAAATGGTATGATGATGATGATGATGCAATTTTATTAGTATTAGTTTGCGTTTATGATTCTATCTTTAGCTAACTAATTGTGATAGTTTGTTTCCGGTTCTTTCTTTTTAGTGCTTCTGTGAAGAGGCCGCAATTTTTCAGAGGGGACTCTGAACAATTGGACTTATCAGTTGCCAACTGATCACAATCTGAATGAGGGCATCATCAAGGAGACTTAACTGTCCTCCGATGTGATGCGGGTGTGAGGCGGGTAAAGTCCAGTCCAGTGTGCTTATTGTTATAATAGTCATATTGTATTATGATTATGACTGACCAATACTCACTGGGGAGCCCAACTACCCCTTCTTCGTACCTCAGCTTTAGCACTTTGTTTCTCAGCCGGAGAATATGCGGCACCAGTATGGGGTCGATCAGCTCATTGTAATCAAGTGAATACTGCCCTGAATGATGCATGCAGAGTCGTCACAGACTGCCTCAAGCCAACACCCATTTCAGAAGTATATCCCTTGGCTGGTATCGCACCACCAAACATATGACGCAAAGTCATATGCGCCGAAGAAATGCCGAAAAAATAAGGCCTCCCAACTGGCAAGAACCTTGACTGGCGGACATGGAAATCCCTGCACAAATTAAGAACCGAAGTTGGTAGAACAAAGGACAACCTCGAGCGATGGGGAATGATTCGGCAGGGAGAGTCACTACTGTGAGACTGTGGAGACCTGCAGACCACCTCACACCTAAGATCCTGCTCCATATGCCCAACAAGCTCCACATCTCAGGACCTAATGCTGGGCAACACACGGACTATCGATGTTGCCAGATACTGAGCAAAAATAATTTGACGTCGCTGACACGAAGAAGAAGATTGTGATTATATAAGTATTTTAAAGTTTACTATGATTGGTCATTGCACTGTATTTTGATGACTTGTTATGTAAAATCTAATAACATGTAACTATTCCAATTACTGTCATCACTAATTGGTCTTAGAACAAACTTTAGATAGCAGAGTGTGTGGGTGCTTTAGATTATAATGCAACAATAGCTAGTTTCTTCGAGCAACAGAAACAATCAGATCAGCAAAACATATCCAGTCCCACATACGTTCAGTTTGAGCGAGCTTCTGAGAAACATGATCTTCCCACGAGAGCCTTTGAGATGAGCTTTTAAGGCTACATTCATACAGGCAGTGATATAAATATCTGTTCAGCATAATAATAATAATTATGATAGTAAAAACACGTAGACTATCACTGGCATTTTACGGGTGAGGGATCAAATTCACGCCGACCAAGGATATTTTTAGAGCTCAGAAATCGTTTTTTTTTATTTATTTTTATCTCCGTCGGGTATCGAACCCACGGCCTTTGGATTGGAAAGCAAACGCTTTGACCATTGAGCTATACCCGCCGGCAAATACAAAATATTGTCAAGAGACACGAAATAAGCTAGATACAGATCACTATCAGATACTACAGCAGTTTTACTAGCTACTCTGAAAATCGTCGCGAATAATAGATCATACGTCAGGTAAAATATGGATAAAGCATTAAAATGGCTGCTGACAGAAATTTGAAGTTTAAATTTGTGGTGTAACCATATGTTAACATAAACGTTTACAAATATCTTACCCTTGTTAATATTATTCTTCTTCGTAGTATCAATCCGGTGGATTGGTTTGCAGCAACAGAATCTTGCATCTCGATCTCCATTCCTCTCCGTCCTCCGCAAGCCTTTTCAGCTCAGCATAAGCGCTACAATTCATGTCCTCGAATACTTGCTGCAAATACTCCCGTCCAGGGCGCCCTCTACAGTTTCTGCCCTCAACCATCCCTTCCACAATATCGTGAAGAAGACCATCGTGGCGCATGATGTGACCAATCCATCGGGCTCGTCTCTCTGAGATTATTATATAACTAAATAAAATAAAAAAAATTATTATAATATAATATTTATAACCACTTGGTTTTTAGTTTATTGTATATACAACAGTTGTAGTGTTGCCCTAAAGATGGTTGGGTGCTACCAACACTAGTTGACGATAATCTTAAAACTAAGTATTGTTGTAGTTATTATTCTAGTTATCTATATTTATATCATGTCTGGCCACAAAGTTATCGCTTTTTATAAAAATATATTAAATTACTGTTCAATTATAAAAGAAGTGGGTGTTGAATATACAGCTTATTTTCTATATTATCCTTCAAGATTAAGCGAGGCTGTAAGGAGAATATATCATACAAAAAGGTTCGCCTCGTATATAATGTTGTAAACACGCGTTACTTATATTTTTCTTTTTGAATTGTAAAATATTTTTTCAAAAAATTTGAATTTGTATTATAAAATAATAAAGAGTTGACACAGATGAAAAGGCTCGCATTTTTTTAAATTCAATTTCATATTATAAGAAGCCTTATTAATGGCACTCCATTATTCCAGCTTTAATTTAGAATTCCGACCCATTTTCAAAAATTGGGTCAAAATTCATGGTTTGTATTTTGGAGGCGTGTAATGTGATAATGGACAAAGCTGATAACTTGCTAATGATGATGAATGATGGAAATTCTCTACAAAGCTTGAAAATAAAATGGAGCGATACAACGTAATGCACAACTGACACTTTCATAATAATATCTGTCTGATCTCAAAGTGTTAACAAAGTTAGCACCTAGTAAGAACCGTCTCAGAGAGGCGATCGGTCACATCATGCGTCTTCACGACATTGTGGAAGGGATGGTTGAGGGGAAAAACTTCAGAAGGCGCCCTAGACTTGGGAATTTGCAGCAAGCGTTCGAGGACATGAGTTGCAGCTCTTGTGCTGAGCTAAAGAGGATTGCAGAAGATCGAGAAAAGTGGAGATCGAGATGCAAGATTTTGTTGCTGCAAACCAATCCACCGGATTGATACCAACGTTGAAGAATAAGTTAACGTAGTTAAAAATAAATCAACACATTTTTATTTATAGTTGAATCTTTTTGAACATGTCTAATTTTCAGAAAATATTGCATTAAAATAAATAAATTATATACAAGTATTTCAGGCATGTAACCACACCACAGTGCTATGATTAAATCCCCCAAGAAGGGACCCACTAACGTTATCAGCTATCTCTGTTTCCCCTACAATGTTATCATAACATCAAAGGTAATTCTGGTATCTGTCTCTGGAATTGAAGTGTGATTAGAGTGGCACAGTCCGGTTCACTGCCCGAGTAATCGCGGCCTTTCAGAGCTTTCGCGCGAGCTTAAAGCAATGCATTGTGTCTCAAAGTGTAGTCTGAAAGCTGCCTGAATTGTATGAAAATTAATATTTTGATAATATTTCAAAAATATTAAAATTTTGACTAAACATATTGACATATCATAGATGGGGAAAGGGAATTGTCCTAAGAGCAAAATTTCCCCTTAAGCTCTCATCACCCAAGACGATATAATATTTTCAACAGAATTCAAGACCTTATTTGGGATAGAACACTTTAACTGGCAGCAGATAAAAAAAATGTTTGCATTTTTAGTCGCCTTATATTCCGAATATAAAATAAATCATAGAATATTATTAATAATTGAATATACATATACTATACATAAAATTCTTTTTTCAACGCGTCAATCCAAGCACAAAAATAACGGCAGAAGCGGGATGCGAACCGCGGACCTTGGAAACATGCCCAGGTATTCATACCGCTCAGCCAACTGGGCTATTGCTATGCCTAGACCGACTCGCGTTGAAACTAGTATTTATATCATTGTTATCATCGTATGATAGATGTCGCTATAGTATATATTCAAAGAATGTATATTTTAATTTTTTTTATTATTCAATCAGTCTTCATTTATTCACAAGCTTAATATTATTACTTTCCGACAGTCTATTTATTTTAGTAAGTACCACTCGGGTCTCGAACTGTGAATAAATGATGACTGATTAAATATTAAATAATAAAAATATACATACTTTGAATATATACTATAGCGACATCTATCATACGATGATAACAATGACATAAATACTAGTTTCAACGTGAGTCGGTCCAGGCATAGTAATAGCCGAGTCGGCTGAGCGGTATGAATACCTGGGCATGTTTCCAAGGTCCGCGGTTCGCATCCCGCTTCTGCCGTTATTTTTGTGTTTGGATTGACGCGTTGAAAAAATAATTTTATGTATAGTATATGTATATTTAATTATTAATAATATTGTAATATAGTAAAATGATCTGTAAAAGTAGATTAGAATATTGAAATAATAAAATAATATTCTAATAAAAATTTAAAAAATCCACATAGAATATTCTGAAAGCTTTGAAAATAGTTGCTCAAGCTTTTCAAAGTGTACATTCAATTACACAATTTACACTACTAAAAACGTCAACCTTCGTCATCGATGATAATGAAAAAAGCTGAAATATTGAGAATCTTTGCCAGAAAGGTTTTCAAGTAGCAGCAGTTTCAGGCACTTGCTAAATCAAATACAAGATTTGAAGAACTTCCCCCTCCTCAGAGGGAGCCGCGCGTCTTCAGTGAATGTAACACAATGCCTCCGTAATCACGGGGGCGAGTACTACAGGCGTGCTATACGACACCTGGACCAAGTATTAATTACTGTAACAGGTGGGCGGCACGTTGTAAACAACAACATTATATATACTCAGTGGCGAATTTTATCCCACAAACTGGGAAAAAACTAATTGAATTAGTCTAAAGCCGATTTCCCAGCCAAAAAATTATTAAATTCTCTTTAAAAAACAGTTCGTCTAATTAAAAGTGGCACAATTATGTCTTACCTCCAATCTTTAGTAAGCAAACAGGCTTCTTCTTTCAAAATCAATTATACGGCGGCATTGGCTTTTGGTGAGATGTCGAGATACAAACCCGTAAAAGGTTAGTTGGTACAATGCATGTGCTGCATCGAGTAAATCATTGAATTCCAAATGATGCGCATGGATTTATAAGACGTAATAATATTAATAGTTTAGATAATACATTAACTCGTATATACATATTAAGCTAATTAAATTCCACAATCGTGAAAAGTCTACAGTGCAAAGTATTAGAACTCAGTGGATATTGGATATAAAGTGTGGAACGTGTCGCAGCACGGTGGGTCCATTAAAATCAATCGTCTGAGCTCTTCCCTCTGTTTCCTCCGTGGCCCACTCCCCGGGAGGGTCAGTGCCGGGTTTTCATTTTGCGCAGAGTGTCGCAGATGTAAAATGTCGGCTACAGTACTGATCAGCATCTAGCCAAATACAAGTAAACCCTTGTACATTAAAATCGTACTCATTTTCATTTGCCGCTCATTCAAGAAGAAGAAATATTTAAGTATATATACCATAAGTATAAGGGAAGTTTTTTTTTCTCATTTCCAATTAATCATTAAATAATTAATAAAACACTTCATATACGTATACATATGAAAAAAAAAAGTTTTGCAATGCAATTTGCATTTACTTATAATTAGTGCCATCTATGATAATACATATTAAGCTTATAACGAGCGCTATTAGTCTCTATGAGCTGGGAAAATGGGCTTAGTAGTCAATGTTGAGTGCAACGAATCATCATCATCATCATCAACTTACGATATCCGTTTCCCTAACTGGGCGTCACGAGCTTCCGATCACATAGTTTTGTCAACCGTCGTGGTCTTTGCCTCATTTCATGTCAGCTCTGCTCCCGTAGATCCACAAAAAGGTGTTTGTAGGAAACGTAACTAAAGTTTTTCTTCTACAGCATCCGAAGTGTATCTCAATCAGATACACTTTCGTCTCTTGATCAATTATATTATGAAAATATTGTGGTTTTAGGTTTTTAGCCATGTGTGGCGACTTACTAATTTCCAATATTTCGACTGCCATTGCAGGGGTCTTCTTCAGGGTTGATGACTTAGTGATGAGTTGGTGTCTGGAGGTAGCTTAGCCGTCAGCCTAACGTACCTCCACGAGCGTCATGTCGGAGAATCGTGTACGGCGAGTATGTTCCAAGCATTGCACCTCCACGAGCGTCATAATTAGTATGTTCTAAGGAGCATACCTCCACGTACGTCATGTCGGACTGTGGTTGTCCTTGCTTGTCTGTACAGGTTTTAGAGTATGTGCTAGAGGTGGAAGCCACGCTGTTTTGAGAATCAAACCGTCATCCCTGTTGATGTTGATGGTATGTTTTTTTTATTTCGAATGAAAACTTATGTCCCGTGTCAGCCAGATGCTCTGCCAGTGCTGACGCCATTGGGTGGCCTAGTCTGCACGTTCTCTCATGTTCGCTTACTCTTTTGGCAATAGTTTGCAATGTTTGTCCGATATAAACCGAAGACGTTATGTAAGAAGTTATTGTAGTATGAAAGGCTGCCTTGTTCGCTCCCTCACTTCGTCATTACTCACAAAGTCAAACTATTATAATTATATAAAATAATTATTAGGTTAATTGCTTTTTTGGACCATCATACTATGGAAGCAGGTTTATATAAATTTAATAATAAAATTGTAAATGCGAAATCAACCCGGTGTTTTCTCTTAGAGTATTCGTTGCAGGGGTGCTTCGTTCCGGCTCGCGGGCCATAACGCTGACAAACGACAGCGGACGTGTACCACTGCAGCCGGATTTAACCCTTCCGCATCGGTTGTCGATATATGCCGTCTAAGATTTTTCTACCGTTGACATCGGGAGCCGTGATATATCGTTTTGCTACTTTCAGTACTCATTGCGACATCTACGGTAGGAACTTAAAACTGCAGTCATTCTCTTTATTAACCTACATATATTCTTTACAGGAATTTGTAAAACATGTAAATAAAAATCGTTAGGTTTCGTCAAAGCAGCGATTTTTCTGTAAGCCACATGTGTCAATGCCACCACATGTATGGAGTTACAAAATGAACGTTTGTTAAATATAATCGTTTTTTATGCATCATCTGATAGCTAAAGGATACAAGAACCAATGTGATATATGAAAAGAGACCAGATAAGTACATTTATGCTTCAAATACTAGTTTTAAGCAAGAAAATGGTTTGAAAAATTCACGCCGTATTGACAGTTTAATTTGTATTCCACCGAGCCGTTACGAAAGGGTTAAGAAGCTCAGGCTTACGAGCGCCCTGTTCAGAACTGACTGGACAAAATGGTCACTGCAACGAGAGTTATCGCTGGGAACTTTAGCCATATCGCATCGGGGAACTTATTAAGTGCCCGTGGTGATGAAGTGCCCATACACTGTATGATCCAGCGCGCACTTTGCGCGCGTTACTACGCGTAATATATTAAAAGTTGAGCAATAAAGGTCATCCAAAGTCCAGCGAGAATGGCGCATCGTTAGTGAAATTGGACGCGAACCACAATTTAGATAAAAGCGTATTGCTAGTTGGATTGAGCAGCACCTTAGAACTAAATGGTCCAGGCTTCGGGAGTCTCGGGCTAATCATCTAAACTTAAAAAAAAATATGTAATGACAAGTCACCTAAAATTTGCTCTGGATGTAGTCTCCAGACTTCTGTTTTGGGGGTTATTGGGAACCGTATATGTTCCTAGGTGGACTTTCAGGTGCAGAGATGTCTGAATATGAGGCATGGACAGTGGCAACTGATATAACTGAGTAGTGAGATCTTGTGGTGATCATATGTTCCAGATATGAAACGGGTATTAGAAGAAAAAACATAAATTGTGAAGAGTAACTCATCGATATACCCTATCTGCTGTTTTCATACGAATATGTATGGAGAAATATGCAACAAATACGGTCAATCGGAATAATTTTTGTGCCTTGATCATAATAAAAAAGGGATCGGTTAATGCGGGATTATTTAAGAGTTTGTTATCTTTGCCGAGACCATGCAAAATGAACGCTCCAAACGGGAAAAATTAAATGAAAATGGTTGTATGGGGGTTTTTCTGTACCATATATTTAAGTGGCATTTATTTTCGAAAACAATATAAACAAAATTCAGGAAATTTGAATTGAGCAGAATAAAGGGAGTTGATTTTATTATATCACCTGTTACATTTTTATTATATTTATCGGTTGGTATAGCTCAATGGTCAAAGCTTTTGCTTTGCAAACCAAGGGTCTAGTTTTCAATATCCGATGCAGATTAAAAAAAAATATTGTAAATCGATTTCTGAGCTCTAAATTACCCCCGGTTGGTGTGAGTTTGATCCCTCAACCGTAAAGACCAGTCATAGCCTTATTAAATAAATTAAAATTGCTGATAGACGAAAGTGGTCCCGTGAAGACCACCCATTCATAGTAAATTCTTGTAATAATAAGGATGATGAGTGAATCTCGGCCAGTAGTCTATGACGTTGGCGGATCAACACTCTACATGCAGTGCTTAGCCATATGCACCACGGTAAGCGTCATAGAATTCCACAGATGAGACTTTAGAATTACTATCACACCTGTCTGTATTCTCCTGTATGTGTTTAGATAAAAAAAAACTGTTTTGCATTCATTTACTCGTTATGAGTAGTAAATATACAAAGCTTCATGATTCGAAGTTGCGATAGAAAATTTGATATTCTATTTTTTTTTTGATAGATGCTAAAGATGAGTTCACTGAAAATTTCAGGATGAATAATTACCTTAAGGTTGAAGAATTTAAAGGAATGCGCTTAACTCAGAGTAAAAGGAGCATTTTTCAATGTTTGATCAACCACTATTAAAGTTAAGGTAGCCAATCTTTACCGCATAGAGGAATTCATAGAAAAAGTTTCTTGCTGTATAAATTACTGTGGTAACGATCCCTGTATAGAATTCAGCTGTAATGGGTTAATTTAATAGTTATGTATAAATCCTTTAACCCTTTCACATCGGTTGTCGGCATATGCCGTCAAAGATTCCCCGAACGTTTAGTTGACGTGAAATATCATTTTGCTACTTTCAGTTCTCATTGTGACATCTACGGTAGGAAATTTGAAGTGCAGTCATTCTCTTTATCAGCCTACATGTATTATTTACAGGAATCTGTAAAGCATGTAAATAAATATCGATATGTTTCGTCAGAGAACCACATGTGTCAATGCTACCACATGTATGGAGTTACATAATGAACGTTTGTTGAATGTAATAGTATTTTATGCATCATCAGATATTTAGAGGATAAAAAAATCAGTGTGATATATGAAAATAGGTCAGATAAGTACATTTATGCTTCAAATACTAGTTTTAAGCAAAAAAATGGTTTGAAAAATTCACGCCGTATTGATAGTATAATTTGTATTCCACCGAGCCGTAACGAAGGGGTTATTAAAATATGATGTTATAAGTTTTACCTTGAACTACAAGCACAATTAATAAAGTCAAGAAGATTGTTTACAAAATATGCTTTGTTGAGTCTTATAATCAATTTATCGAAGAATAAATTTTATATTAGAAAAAAACCAATACACAAAGTTACTAATAGTTTAATTAGCTTTTAATTATTTAGGTACTAATTTTATTTTAATACAAAAAAGTATTCAGAACCAAATGTTGCCAACGTGTTATAATTTATATTGTCTTTCTTACGTGACTGCCAGCCTTACAGTGCAAATTGTATGCGACCCGGCAACACCCAACAACTTCTGGAATGTTCTAGAATTTCCCGTAGAGTTTTTTTATTTCTCTTTGTGAAAATATATGAGCAACGAAATGAAATCCTGCAATAATTATTTATCTATTGATATCAGCTTGAAACAGCTCTTTTAGGCTGATGCCGAAAAGCCTCGAAAAACGATATTTTGTTTCTTATTTTTGTTCGCTCGCCTGACATGCACATCTAATAATGTTAGTTTTAATGATATATAAAATTACAAGGCGTTTGCATACGTCGTGTTATTTGTTTTGACAGTTGCTACATTTCATGTTGGTTCAACTGTCAACTTTAATTTGTGTTTTTAGTCGCGGTTATCTTAGCGGCGCTACATGTGACAGTATTCCGGCAGTTGTCAGTTAAGTTCCTGTTTGACCAGCGAAACATCATGTAAAGGTCGGGCGGGGAAATCAAGTATTTAATAAAAATAAATTCGAATTGTGCTTCAGAAACAAGTTCTTTACTTTGTGATCTACCCCTGCATCCTTCCTCCACGCGGCCACGTGACGGACCCGCGACTTGTCGCCTTTTTAAAGACGGGGGATCTCATTATATTATCAATGTTAAGATGGATATGAAAAGCGCACTACACTCATACAGCGCCGGCGGCTATAGATCAATAGTTAAAGCATTTGCTTGGCAAGCCGAAGGTCGAGGGTTAAATTCCCGACAGAGATTAAAAAAAAAACATAATCGATTTCTGAGAGCACGTACTTCGTGGTTAGCAACGTGTTACCAAAGAAGGCAATTCGATTCTCGCTGTGGTATACTAACGTCGAAGCCTTAGACTGAGTTCGAACTACGGGAGGCGGAACTTACATGGGATGAGGCAAAAATTGATATTTTATTTAATGCGGCTGTTCGAGATGACAATTTGATCCAGTTGCATGGAAATAATACTAAGAAATATATAATCTTTATTTTAATGTAGCAAAAAAATTACCCTGTGCTTATATTTTTTTACATATGTATAAAGCTTGATATATAGCCTCAAACGTAGTAGATCTTTATTCGAGTACAAAAGAGTATTTCCAAGTATATGGGAAGCAGCGTAAATTGTTAAATCCATGTACTTAGTACATACTATCGTGTATGTACACTGTTCATTGTACTCACATGTTTCGCAATGCACAAGGATTTCATTGTGAACATTTATTTGCATCCAGAAATTCGCAAAATACAAAATGCAAGAGATTTCAAATGCCACAGGAGGGATTTTCGTTCTTTATCTGCCCTTGCATACTATTCACTCTCTCGTTGTCATTGTTTTGTATCTACTACGTTTTATTATCTGAAAACACATGTAAAGAAATTCAAAATATGTAGAAATTGTCTGCTTTATTCTCTCGTAGTTGAACAACATTTGAAAAAAAAACTTCGTCTCTTATTTTTGTTCGCTTGTCTGACATGCATGTGTCGCCATTTTGTATATTTGAGGTCCTATCATTGGTGGGACTAGTTCCGTAAATCTCCACAGCATTAATATCGGCGCTGGGCTGTCACTGCGTGTGCGAAATCAGTCTGAGTCTGCTCGGCCTGTAAACTATATCGTTGTTTTGGCCCCGGGCAGCAGACGTTTGTTAATCATTTGTCGTAAGTCTCTTTATTGAAACGTAATTGGGTAAAAAAATACTTTTGCACACCTTATATGTAAATAAATTGTGTTTATAAGTTAACGTGATCCATATAAAAACAAATATTTTATATACGGAACGATGTCTCCTATTTTTAAAGCCAGATACAAGTATTTTTGGAGAGTTGTCTAATACAATTAACGTATTTTGCAGAAAATTGGGAAACGTAGAAACGTAGTTTACTTGGGACTAGGCAAAAATCTTACGCGTTGTTATGGGATCAAAGTATTGCCTAAGTGAAATTATCAAGTGCGAGTATGATATGGGTTGAAATTATGTCTCAATTGATAAGGGTACCTCCTAACTGTACAATTAGTGTGTAAAGGATATGAATAATTGATTTTATAAGTTTGAACCAAGTATGAGCCTCGTAAGTACTAAGTAGCTAACTACTTTACTCTAGTAAGTACAATAGGATAGCCTTTGAATTTGATTATACTCAACGAAATATATAATATGATCCCTGAGCATACGTATTTAATTAAATAAATTGTAATTACTACAATCTGGGGTTTTATAATATATAAGTAACAAATATTAGAGTGGGTATTAGTTGTTTAGGGCAAACTCGTGAAGCAATAAACATTATAATTAATAACAATTATTTTGGTAAATATTCAGGAATCACGCAATATTTTCTTTAGTAAGTGAGCACTACGATTTATAACACTGTGAGCAAAAATACCGGTTAAGCGATTAAAATGACTATTTTTATATTTGCACTACTGTCACTAACAAATGTGCTAAATTATACGTAAAAATATTCATTTGTGTTTGAGATACCCGTCCGTTTGTAAAAAAGCAAACAGTTTTTTTTTTCGTATTTTATAATGTATGTAACTATTTAACAACGCAGTTACATTACATTTTGTATGCAGAATGATATTTCTGTCGCCAAAACGTTGAAATAGTTGCAAAAGGCTTTCAGTTTCATATTCGATAAATGAAAGGTTAACAACCAATCAGCTGTCAAAGTATATAATTATTCCGTGGAGTAGGTGAAGTCGGCTCTGAAAAAGTCTGAGGAAAACTCTTTTTATAAAGGGAACGACATTATTTTCTGAAAAACCGTAAACATATACTTGTATATAGTATAGAGAAGAACCATCTCAGAGAGGCGAGCCCGATGGATCGGTCACATCATGCGCCACGATGGTCTTCTTCACGACATTGTGGAAGAGATGGTTAAGGGTAGAAACTGCAGAGGGCGCCCTAGATGGCAGTATTTGCAGCAAATGTTTGAGGACATAAGTTCGTTGCTCTTATGCTGAGCTAAAGACGGTTGCAGAGGATAGAGAAGAGTGGAGATCGTGATGCAAGAATGTATTTCTGCAAACCAATCCACCGGATTGATACTACGAATAAGTAGCATATTAATGGTTGAAAAACGTATGTAATTTTTTTGCTTTATTTTATATTATTATAACAGTATTTTTTTATGTAATAAAATCTTATTATTTACTCATATAAATACATTTTTTATGTTCTTAGTATTCTTTTTCGGAACCATATTGATCATAAAAAAATTATAACGTTAATGATATTTTTTTAAAGAAAAGTAAGATATGGAATATAAATTAAGATCAATAAATTTGTCTTGAGAAGAGAAACGATTATTATGAAAAATAAACATTTTTATGAGTTCGGCGATTTTCAATTAACTTAAAGCTACACCAAAGACAATTAACTCTAATAAGTTTTTGAAGATCTCTTGAAGACACCACAGAGTAGAAAATTCCTGAAGTTGACCCGGATGTACTTGGTGTTGCCAGATTAAAAGAATTTTATTGTACCTATGCTTGAATACAAATGAAATCCACAACATCGTTAAGAAAGGGCGTTTAATTCAATTATTTTTATCTTTGTTTTCTATTGTTTCATTACTCCTTATGAATACATAAATTCAAACATTCTTGGCGTTCCTATAGTTTACGTTATTGGTGGTATATAATTATACTGAAGAATTATGCATGGAATTAGAATTTGGGCGTGAAGGAATTTTTATGTTTAGCAATTTTACTGATCGGGTTGAGACACTTCTTAAGACTAAATGCTCGGGAGTGTCAGGATAATCATCTGATCCGATTAAGAAATCATTCAAAATTATGTCTCGGAAGCTACAAATGCTAACATTTCAAATTCCTGAGCTTAATGACTTAAAGATCGTCAAGAAATGTTCCAAGGTGCAGATTTGTCTGGGGATAAGGCAATGGCAATGGAGATGACTGGCGGCAATTTGTAGTAAACCATATGTAAACAGGTATGAAAACGGATACGAAAAGAAAAAATACTACTAGGTTGAATCGATCCTTAATCCCACTGTACTAAATATTGTAGTCCGGGGACTCCTAGAGACGGCAGCTATAGTATCCGAGGCATATCTTATGAGATTTGTTATTCTGATTTTTTATGTAAGTTGGATGATTAGATCGACGCTCCCAAGGCCTGCACCATTTGGTTCTAAAGAGTGGCATAAACGGATCAACGGTGGCCCATCCAAGTTATTGTCCGCATCCAATGTTTTTTTTGATGGTTTAATGAGAACTTCGCTTACGATGTGCTTTTACCATTATTAGTAATTATAATCGCCGAATTTAAAGGTTATGTGATTGACAATTAACAATTTTTCTACACATCATTATAATTATTATGATCGTTCGCGAATTTAGTAATTTTTGTTCTTCATTTTGTTTGTTATTCGTAATATTTCTTGCATCATACAGATGAGAGGTTTCCTCGAAACTGAGACGAAATAATATTCGAGTACATAATAAATCTCGACAGACACGTGAGTTTGGATAATTGAATGTGTCAAGAAAGTGGAATGGCAGTGAGCCAGACACATCACAAAAGTAAGTTGAGTCCCGCCATCTGTGGCAAATCACTGAATGAGCAAAAAACATTCCCAGAGAATAAGCTGGTTGGTTAAAGAGATAAGAAATGGTGCATGAAAATACTCTTACTCGGGAGTCGAGAGCTATTTTTTTTACTGTAACGTAAGAAAATACATAGACGAAGATTATCGTAGAACGAATACGGTTTACTAAGATTTTAATATGCATTTTAACCCTTTCGCATCGGCTTTCGATATATGCCGTCTAAGATTCCCATACCGTTGACATCGGCAGCCGTGATGTCTCGTTTTGCTACTTTCAGTACTCATTGTAACATCTACGGTAGGAACTTGGAACTGCTGTCATTCCCTTTATCAACCTACGTGTATTCTTTACAGATTTCTGTAAAGCATGTAAATAAATATCGTTATGTTTCGTCACAGGAGCGATTTTTCTGTAAACCACATGTGTCAATGCCACCACATATATGGAGTAACATAAGGAACGATTGTTGAATATAAGAGTTTTTTATGCTTCATCTGATAGCTTAAGGATAGAAGAACCAAAGTGATGTAAGAAAATAGGCCATGTATGTACATTTATGCTTCAAATACTAGTTTTAAGCTAAAAAAAAATGGTTAGAAAAATTTACGCCGTATTGACAGTATAATTTGTATTCCACCGAGCCGTAACAAAAGGGTTAGTAAGAATATAAATAAAAAAAGATTATATTCTATGTTGGACGAAAAATATGTGTTATATTTGCTACAATGTGAATGTGTGTGTGTTGTGATCGGATTCGTGAAAAGGAAATTGTTGTGCGTGTTAGGGTATGGTCAGACAGGACACGAACATTCGGAACATAAAAAAATAAATACGATGTGTTGTATAATGTTACATAGAATTTAATTACAGATAAGCAAGTATAATTTATATTATTACAATATTGAATTTAGAGCGCAGCTCACACTTGGCGGGTGAAGGAAAGGGGGCATCCATCAGGTACGGCTGAGCTTCGCAGGCAGCTCGCTAGGGAAGGGATTTGGAGTGAGGGAACCAAGGTACACTACAAAATCGCGGGATCTACCATAACAGCGCTTTTCAGGACTGTAGCGTCATTGGAAACTTATTTTACGGATAACCCTCGTATATATTGATATCCTCCTCGGTTATTTTGAATATCTTTTGCTGGATGATGGATGCAGGATTAGGTTCACAATATAAACAACTTGTTTATGTTTCACTGTACACGTTTATTTGTCAAAATTCAAGCTTACAAAGACCTTTGCGGCGCGCCATATAGGCGCGACCATAACGGTCGCGAGCGTTTGTCTAACTGGCAGCTCACGGCCTGCTCTGACATGTCGGCGGTGCCAACCGCCAAGATGACAGTCGTACCAACTGACAATGGGCCAACTGTCATAACAATTATTTTCGCGTATGCTAACACCGTTTAACATTATATAATTAAACTAAAATTCGATGTAGATGTCAGGCAAGCGAACAAAAATAAGAGACAAAATATCGTTTTTCGAGGCTTTACGGCATCGGCCTTAAGGAGCTATATCAAGCTGATTTTTTTAGTATAAAATGAAAATGTTAAGCTCTTCAAAAGAAAACATTTCACATATTAATATCATATATACCACACATACAATACCAGACCAATTGTTTTATTAAAAATAAAAATCTATCGAATTAAATTCAATATATGGAAAAAGAATACGGGGATACAAATAACTGTGTTACGCCATTCTCATGGGATAGAGATTGCTACGGTTGTTTTCTATTTACCCACAAATTTGATTTATTCCGAATGTTCTTATTTTACCCACGCGTCCGAAAAGTAAACCAATATAACTTATTCAAGTAAAACGAATCGTTCATTTCCACACTTGTTACATTACAATCATTTGTTAATAACGAGTTGATTTACTATGTACCTGTAATTTGTAACAGTAATTAAAATGGTCAAACAAAAGCAATAAGCATTCGCAATGGACTTTATTGCGGTGTTACCTTATAACAGTTAATCGACACAAATATAACGTTTAACGGATTATTTCATAAATATTAATGAATTATTGCAAATATTTCGCATTTTTTTAACAATGAAAGTCACAAATAAATTAGACGTAACAAAAAATTAAAAAGAAGTTTCTTACAGTCGACAACGGAACTGGTGATACCTGAGGCCACCCTGCGGCTGAATATGTGTAGAAGCGCAACTGAGGGAATACTTGGATTGCCCCGAAAGAGGATCTAGGCCCTGGACACAACCAGGAGTGGAATATATGGAGGTCCCTTAACAGACTTCGGACCGGAGTATGCAAGACGAGGACACAAATGAAAGCCTGGCAGTTTTACAGCGGACCGACTGAATGTGACTGTGGCGTGGAGCAGACCCAGTCACACCTTCTGGAGTGTGCGCTGTGTCCGAGTAGCTGCATCCATGAAGACCTGATGAGGACCGGGAGTAACGCCATCGACGTTGCCCATTTCTGGGAAAACAGGATCTGACCCTGTTATTTCCGACACGATTATATATACATAAATATAAAGGCCCCCCAAAAAAAACATTGAATGAAAGCATGAGAAGTAACAGCTGACAAAGCTATGCAGATGAAATTCGTGATGACCTTATGCTGCGAATATGTGCAAAGAAGATAAAAATTCTCCAAGGTGACTAGTGACCATGAGAAATGACTTGAAAATAAGGCTGCAATAGTTTATGGCGTTTCTGCTATACTGTAGTAACACTATGGGGACAAACATACTGTTCCGGAACCGAGATGGCGGTTCCGAAATTACAGCGTCAGCTAAATGGTGACGCCGGAATACCAAGGTTCCGGCACTGTAGAGTCCAAAGACCGGAGTTGAATTGATACTGAATTATTTGATAACATATCATTTTTTATATCTTAGTGTACAGCACGAGTGAGCATTCCTTATTTTATAAAATTAATATTAATAATTGATTTTCATACATCGCAAATTCCTCGATACCTGTCGTTTTTGGACCTTGATCTCTTCAATTTACATAGAGTGGCAGAATTTTGTGAAGTTTAATGCCCTGTGTCTTACCCGACTGTATGAACCGAGAAATTCAAGCTTAGATAGAGAATTTGATTATAATTTGACAATTAATACTTTAAAGACTTTTGGATGTTTTATACAAAATAATTATATTCAAATAACGTTTTGAACACATACTCATTACAACTTGTAGAAAAAATCATAGTAATATGCATAAGTTCTAAAAAACAAGTTTCTTGGTACATATATCATATTACTTTATACATAGTTACTACTATACCACATGTTTTGATTCCATCAGGATCCACAAAATTCCTTCTCCATTACTTAACATCAACACTTGGGATAATTTATGCATTTATTCCTCTGGAATAATGATCCTATCGTTGGCTATTTCGGGTCCGTCTTAATCCGCAGTGTCCAGAATAATATTACTTGAGGCATTAGAGAAACGACCGTCGTGTATTAGATGAAAACCAACCAAACTATCGCGTTAACATCACAACAAGACTAATGGACCAGACGATGCGGAGATTATAGATGTACAGCAAGCATGTGAACGACAACAGATATTTAATATAATAAAAGGTGTACTCTGTACTCTTCATAATGACACTCTTTAAGCCTAACTTCTCTCTTTACCCTCGCTATTTCCCATCATCTGGGGTCGGCTCTCCTTGTCCACAATCACCATGTCTGTTTGTCCTCCGTTGCATTCTCGGTCAAGCCCAGAGTTGTCGGATCCTTGTTTACAGTTGCAGTCCAAGTTGCCTGTGGTCTTCCAGGTCTTCTTCTCAGCGTGGGTATGTTGAGGGCTCTCTTCACCATGTGGTCTTCATCTCTCCGTGTCACATACCCATACATGTTTTCCGTTATCTTTTCAGGTTTGGGGGCCACCCGAAATGAATCCCAAATATGCTCATTTAAAACTTTGTCCACTCAAGTCACACCGCCCGTTCTGTAAGTCTAACCTGCAATTAATAAAACACAGACGAAAGATTGTTTCATTTAGCCTTTTCTACCGTTTTATAACCATGGTCTCTTCTCTTCGGAACTTGAATAACTAATTCCTCCTGCGCCCAACCACACCTGATAAGCTCGCTAAAAACTTGATATACAGGATTTTTATACAATCGTTATGTATGTAATACGAGGGTGATCCGTAAAATAAGTTTCCCATGGCGCTACAGTCCTGAAAAGCGCTGTTATTATTATTATTATATTAGTATTTGTATAGCGCTCTTTTATGACCGAATGATCATCCCAAAAGCGCTTCTTTGCCTCTCTGAGTAAAAATGTGGGTCTTGAGTCTGCTTCTGAAGGATGCCTCCGCTTTAAGCTCTCTTATGCTTTCCGGTAGTGAGTTCCAGGCTATTGGTGCAGCGTAGCTGAAAGCCTGATTGCCAAAGACCGTGTTATGGTGGATCCTGCGATTCTGTAGTGTATCTTGGTTCCCCCACTCCAAATCCCTTCCCTAGCAAGCTGCCTGCGGAGCTCATTCTTGGATTGGCAGCCGTACGTGATGGACCTTCTTTTTTTCGGATATCTACCGGCGTAATGTTTTTTGCAGACAGGAAACGGATTGCTCACACCTGGCGGGCAAAGCGAGGGGAAGATCCATCACATACGGCTGCCAAGCCAAGACTGAGCTCCACAGGCAGTTCGCTAGGGAAGATACATTATACACGGTTAATTTGTCTATAAAAAATTGACAGTTTCCACAGTTCCTTTCAAAATGCCCCTAGAAACGATTTGTGGTGACCATTTGCTACAGATATGGAACTTATATGGGAAAAAGAATGTGTAAATAACCAGATACACTCCTATTTAAAATGGTAAGCGCCATAGAACTCATAAAATCATATTATCATGGCAATGTTCTCATGTTGCTTTATTAATATTAAGCAAAAAGGGATATTTGATATTTAAGTAAAAAGCGTAAGGTCGTGTTCCAAAAGTATACATTTTTAAGTTTAAAATTTCGGTGATCTTATTTTAACGTCACAGTCTTGAAATTTCTAACTAATTAACAACCGCTAAAACTCTAAAAAACGCGAAAAGAAAATAAGAAAAGAGTTCATCATCCAATAAATCAACGTGTCTGAAAAACTTGTGTTCACATATAAAAACCCTGAGATATTTGCAAAACAATATCATTACTTATAGGATAAAAAATTCAGCTCGCTAGGGAAGGGATTTGGAGTGGGGAAACCAAGGTACACTAGAGAATCACGGGATCCACCATAACAGCGCTTTTCAGGACTGTAGTGCCATGGCAACCTTAGTTTACGGATAACCCTCGTATATGATTAAAAACAACATCAATTTATAGTACCGTGGATTATATTTTACAACCGTTTAACTAGATTAGTGAGGGATTATTTGAAATTAATCTTATCACGGTGTAAAACGTTCCAATCATTCAAATGTAAATAATCTCGTGGAAAGTAAAATGAATTTCAATTATAAATTGGTTCTACAAAGGGACTAATATGCTCTGCATCATACATGCTCCTAAATTCCAGGTAATCGGTCTCTGAGGGATCAACTGTTGAGTAAATTTTATTATAATTGGTTTAAAAGTTTTAGAAACCTTCAAATAACGTCGAAAATATAATTTATAAAGTCTCAATGTAATTTTAAGCAAATAATAAATTTGTATGAATTGAGGTAATATGAAATTTGAATGTGTAATTTATATATATACTAACATCCTCCTGTCTTTCAAAAAGGTGTGTTTTTCCGTCGTGTGATGGCAGGATAAGGAACAGATTAATAACACAGACTTTTTCTGAAGCATATAGACATATATTTACTATAAAATTTACAAATTTATTGCCCGACCTAGTCACAGCATTCGGCCGGGCCAAAATAAAATATGCTCTCGCCGACGATCGACACACGACTCCCGCGCTCGTGATGGGCTCTCGCCCTGCACCACAAGCGGCGGTCTATATAACTAGTACAAAATTCCAATCGACAAGTGAACATAAATAAGAGACGAAAGATTGTATATCGAGGTTTTCGGTACCAGTCAGCAAGGGCTACATCATGCTGATGTCAGTTTGTATCTACGATATTCGAATAATTTCCTAATGTATCTCACACGATAAAAGTCAAACAGGCGCCAAGGAAAAAATATCAAGATTTATTAAAGCCATCAAACCAACAGCCAAGTACATAGAAGCAGTAATAAAGTAATGGCTTTGATTACGATATGTGCTGAATACAATAAATAAAAATTATACTTGGGTCTCTTATAAGCTTAAATTGAAAAATTGCAGACGAAAACATTCATTATGGTAATAAATACAATTAGTACAAGGACCAGGGACGAGAACTCTAATTGGCTGGATTTTTAAATTTACATTATTTTTCAATGTTCAATTCAAAACGTTATTTAAACATAATTATTTTCTTTTTCGTAGTATCAATCCGGTGGATTGGTTTGCAGCAACAGAATCTTGCATCTCGAGCTCCACTCCTCTCTGTCCTCCGCAACTGTCTTCAGCTCAGCATAAGAGCTACAACTCATGTTCTCGAACACTTGCTGCAAATACTCCCGTCTAGGGTGCCCTCTACAGTTTCTACCCTCAACCATTCCCTCCACAATGTCATGAAGAAGACCATCGTGGCGCATGATGTGACCGATCCATAGGGCTCGCCTCTCTGAGGTGCTTCTTATTAGGTGCCTATCTTCCTTGATTATCCTGAGAACCTCATTGTTCGTGGCGTGGTCTCTCACTAATAAATATATAATAAATATTTTTTGACTAAAGAATATTTTCTTTTTTATTGAAAGCTAGCCTTGCTTGATGTATGCGACTGTTGACTTCTCTTTTTGTTCTGCTATCCCAGGTGATCGTACTTCCAAGGTATACATACTCTTTTGCATCTTTTAGGGGTACTCCTAGCATTGATATGTTTGTTTTCTGCTGCTCATTGCGGCTTACTCTCATGACTTTGGTTTTTGTGCTGTTTGTCTTCATAGTGTAGTTGGAATTCGTTACGTGTTCGTGACGGAAATTCTGAGAATCCTAATCATTTTACATCTCAGTTAATCACTTATTTTTTAATTAACACATAAAAATCTGAAAACAATGATTTAACAAGTTTGTCTTTAGAAATGCAAGTAATACACCATAATGATAGTTTTATTAGTATTGCTTAGTATTATTAAATACAAAATAATTAAGGTAATTTTTGTGCAATGATATAATATTGTAATTTTAATAAAACAGGTGTAAATAATTATCCAGTTATTACATGGAAAAAGTGTACTTTATAAAACAGCATTTTACTCTCATGAATTTGTGTACAAAGAATTTAAGCAATATCGATAACATACGAAAAATATTTAGTGTTTGTGAAAATGCTTATTGAAGCGTTTTCATGTTGGTTCGTCAACAAGTATCGATACACCTACATTCGGGAAAGGTGCAAGCCTGAAAAGGTGGAATTCAATTAAATTTTTACTCAATATTTATCCTTTATTATTATTTTTGAAACTACTTCTCAAAAGAAATCGACAGGCTCATACAACTGGGATTGGCAGCATTTGGAAAACTAAAGTACATTTTTAAAGCGAAAATTCCGCAATGTCTTTAAACTAAGGCGCTTAACCAATGCATCCTGCCTGTATTAACTTATGGCGCAGAGACGTGGAATCTGACAGCAAGTCTTACCTATAAAATAAAGGTCACCCAACGTGCTATGGAGAGATCCATGCTCGGAGTGTCGCTAAAAGATAGAATCCGAAACGAGGAAATACGCAGAAGAACTCAAGTAGTGGATGCTACCTAACGAATAGGCACACTCAAGTGGCAATGGGCAGGACATATCTGTCGAAGATACGACGGTCGATGGGGAAGAAAAGTATTGAGATGGCGCCCAAGAACTGGCAAACGAAGCATTGGCCGACCCCCTGCAAGATGGACTAACGACATAAGAAGAATAGCGGGAGTGACCTGGATGCGGAAGGCGGAGGATCGAAGAGGATGGAGACTCATGCGGGAGGCTTACGTTCAACAGTGGACGGATACAGGCTGATGATGGTGATGATTATCTTGTATATCTGTATGTTAGATTTATTTATATTTTGATATCTTAAGTATAAAAACATCAATTATTTATTTAAAGGGACTCAAATTTATATTTTCACAAATAAACTTTGATATATAAATGGAATTGAATGGATCGTATCTGTCTATTTCCTAATGTTATGCAATATTGAGCTTAGCA
The DNA here is from genome assembly GCA_022606575.1 of Glossosoma conforme. Classification (NCBI taxonomy): domain Eukaryota; kingdom Metazoa; phylum Arthropoda; class Insecta; order Trichoptera; family Glossosomatidae; genus Glossosoma; species Glossosoma conforme. The sequence goes on from JAGTXR010000047.1 coordinate 1,522,476, forward strand.
TGAAGCATTTTTGGGTGGGTGACCGCCTATGATTACACCTTGTGGCGTTGATTGGATTGAGTTGCCCCCTAGAACCACACGGAACTGGTCGAAAAGTTAACTGATAACTGTCGGAACACCGTCACATGTAGCGCCACCAATGATCGAGGCAAAAAATCAAATAAAAGATGACAGTTGCACCAACATGAAATGGAGCAACTGTTATCACAAATGAAATGGCATATGCAAACGGCGTGTAATATTTTATTATATATAGTCAAAAGATCGTTTTAGAGGCTTTACGGCATCAGCCTAAATGAGCAATATCAAGCTGATGTCAATGCAATATGAAGAAAGGCATGCTTAAGACATTGTGCTTTCTCTCATTCTACGTATAGTAATGTTAATATTGTTGGCTAATGTTATCACAAATATGATCCAGCAATTGGCTGTAAAAGTCACATTTCGTGTTAACACATTGTCGACCTCTGTCGCTGTGATAATCGTCCAGCGGGAATCCTCCGTCTACTCCACTATCAACTCCATGCAGCCAGTGGTGCTAACATTTTTTTATTTCGATAATTCTCGGTGAAATCCATATTTTCAATGTTGTAAACAGTAAGTATTGGAATGGCGCCCAAGAACTGGCAAACGAAGAATTGGCCGATCCCCTGCATGGGATACAGGCTGATGATGATGATGGTGAAAAAAATTTAAATCAAAAAAGATTTTTCAGTAGAAATTCAACAAATTAAATTTTATTATTACTCTTGATAATGGTTTCTCGTCAAGGCCGGCAATTGTTAAAAAATTATTTTAGTTGGTATTTTAATATAAATTTAATTTATATATTCTTAATATTATTTTTACCAATGTCTGTTTCTAATCTCAAATTCACCGTTTCACTATCCCTGATAATAAAAGTTGAAATCATAGATGAAATAAATTTTGTGAAATAGAGAAATTAAAATTGAAGCCTTAAATCTGATTATAATTTTATATTAATATTGATTACATAAAAATTGTAAAAATATTTAGTTTTGGTTTCACATTTACTTTTAAGTGATAACACGTTTCGGACTCCCTGGAGTCCATCTTAAATAATCTCCAGGTAGTCCGACACATTTAATCACTTAACAATAAATGTGAAATCAAAACTGAATACATCATTTTATTTTATTCATTTTATGATTAAAATGAATAATAAATTTGAATTATACAGTTTCATCAAGTATTGTCAGTTGATAACCTTAACGTTATCTTTAATCTGAAAATGTCGTCAAAAATAACATTCTGGAATTGAAACAAAAAATCCTCTTTCAATTACAACATTGAAAGAATACTGAATTAACTTTTTTTGTGAAACTTAGTTCAAAAATGTTGATATGTTAGAATCATGTCATCTGGCAAAATTTCATGACAGATATTTCGGGCGACCGTTGTCTGAACCACTTGTTTTTTTTTCACCCTTGACACCATCTCTTGAATATCTCCCAAAATATCGAAAAATTTTGGTTTGTTAATTTTTTAAGACATTCATAGATGTCGATGTGAGAAAATCGGAATTAATTTTGAAATATATCTTTCGAATATTGCAAAGCGCGCACAGCTGCGCTTATGGCGATCGTCTACGTAGAGCGCACATGTGGGCTTACGGTAATCGTCGGGTTAATTTGAAGTCCATGAAGTGTAAAAGGTTGGTGACTACTGCTTGCTTCTGTGTAAATTGAAAAAATAGGGAGGGGGGGATAATTGCCTCCTCCTCCTTTTTTCATAACTCTCCGAGCATCCACCCCTGGTTGACTGTTGCTACGTCACGTAGTCCGTTCACGTAAACATTATAGACATTTAACAAAAAAAGCTCGGCCAGCACGCGATTATATTTTAATGCATTTTCACGTAGATATTAAATTTTAACAGACATGTAATATAAAAGACATGGTTTTATTATACCAAAGAAAATCCTAAAGTATCTTGATAGTTACACCATATCCTACATATAAAACATAATACGGACAACATAGCTTTTTAATAATTTTTAAATGTTTTCATCATTCACTTTGAGATCCATTATAAATAATGCATATTTATTTATTTACCTTGTTGTAATATGGATCACGTAAGATAAATTCTCTGTTTAGGAGACTGCAGTGTCGATAAACTCGGAGTTTTTGTCAATCCATCACTATCAAGAGACAACTGAGCTGCATAATAGTTCGTAAGTGGTCGAACCCATTTATGTAGGAGACGGGGTAGGTGGGGTGTCCATCAGGGAATGATTTTTGGTAGTGATAGATTGAGGAAGGCTACGATTTAGTCGAAACTGCAGTCTAGAAAAAGAGGCAATGTCTTACGTGATCCATGTCAAAACAAGGTAAATAAATAAATGTATATTATAACTTTAAGAACATAAGCGAAAATGGGGCATAAAAACAGTTTTTGTTACAATTAAAAGATAAGCACTTTGTATTTTTTTGCACAACACAAATTGAATCTCATCCTAGATGACAATCGACTTCATATGTACATATAATTGATTTCATTTACAAATGTAAATCTACATTAGGCTGAGTACAGAAAGAAGCAAGTAATTTTTAAATATTCCTTTCTATGAGCTTATGAAAGCTATACGCACCAAATTGTGAAAATATTTTCAAGAAAAAACTATATTTATTTCATTAACATTTTCTACAAAATACTGTAGTTCTTTTTAATTTCGTACATAATAATTTTCCGGTTCTCCTGCTTAACAAAAATAGTAAATAAATATTTTCATCAATAGATACACTTACAAATTCATACAAAATACCATATAATTATACAATTCTCCACCAATAAAACAAACAAAAAGAAACGGTGCTCATGACAAATCAAATTGTAGACAGTATACCCATGTTCATTAATAAATCATAATTATTTTACGCAAATCTTGCGTATGCTCATGAGCTTTTAACGTTCTACGTGATTCGCTAAAGTTCTTTACCCTAGTGACATTGCAGGTCCCTTATTGCTAGACTTCCTTTCATACAACGGCCATTATTCCTTGAAGTTTACCTTCCATAGTAAGCTTTAACAAGGAGTTCCACTAGTCTATTATCATAATTAAATATTCAGGGCGTCATATCAGCACTCAGCTTACTTTATATGACTCAACAGTATGGACAATAAACGATCTCTATAACCCTTAACGAAACCTCTTTATTATACAAGTTATACACTAAAGATCTAAGAAATTTAAAACATCTTAAATTTAATTAAATTTTACAATTAACTTGATCAATTAAGGCCTGTATTTATTTGTTTAGTAACTTATTCAAGGTATTGGCAGTGATTTAATCCATTGGCAGAAAATAAAATCAATCGGTAGTAGACTAAATAAATTGGCAGTCACAATGAATGTAGTCAGTTATAAAATTAAAATGGCAGTAATATAGGGTCCGCCATCTAACTTTTTTTTTTCAACTAGTGCTTATTTCGTGAATGGTAACACTTAGCTCATGTCTGATTTGACAGATGATTAGTTTTATCCTTCCGCTAAACGAATATGGTTGTGTATACGCTTGAACAACGTTGGGAAATATTGCAACATTACTTTGAAAATCAGGCCATTTTTCTTCGAAAATGAGCAAGGAGTGGCCGTTACAGTCAATGGCGATCGTTATCGGGCCATTTCTGTTCACAAAAATTGAAGAGGAGGATATTGGCAACATTTGGTTTCAACAGGACGGCGCTACGTGCCACATATCCGAAGCTACACTCGATGTTTTGCGCCCCATTTTCAAAAAAAAAAAAAGTTATTTGGCGGACCCGTTATATTCAATATTGCTTAATTTATGTAAAATGAATGAATAATTAGCACATAAAATGGAAAACTAACCTAACCAAACATAAACTATTATTAATTACCATTTATTGTATATTTACTGCCGATTTGTATTTTTCTTTTTTTAAAATGATTATTTTTTAATTATTTTTTATTTTTTATTAGAATATTATTTTTATTATTTCAATATTCTAATCTACTTTTATAGATCATTGACTATATTACAATATTATTATTACTTAAAATATACATATACTAAACATGAAATTCTTTTTTCAACGCGTCAATAGTGTGACCCACACCCGAGTGGTACTTACTAAAATAAATAGACTGCCGGAAAGAATATTAAGCTTGTGAATAAATGAATACTGATAGAATAATAATAAAAATATACATACTTTGAATATATACTATGGCGACATCTGTCGTACGATAATAACAATGATATAAATACTAGTTTCATCGCAGGTCAGTCATAGAAATGGCGTGATTCGCCGAGCGGTATGAATACCTGGGCATAGTTGGTTTCCAAGGTCCGCGGTTCGCATCCCGCTTCTGCCGTTATTTTTGTGCTTGGATTGACGCGTTGAAAAAAGAATTTTATGTTTAGTATATGATTATTTTTTATTTACCGATTTTAGTTATTTATTACTAACCAATTGCTGAATAATAACTGCACATTACTTGACAAAATAATTAGTTGCCAATAATTTATACTCGCAATTAGCTACCTTTTTTGCTTTCATTGCTTTATGACTTCTTGTAAGATAATTATTCACCCCATACAAATTTTGCAAACACATATATTTAATGAATAAATAAAAAAAAGATAGGAGTATCTGTTGCAATTCCAAATAAAAACCTCTTTTTCATATTAACTCCGTTGAACATTAAATTTTGCGTCTAAGAATTACTTTTCTACTAGTTAGGAACCTCTGGACTAGATTAATATATTTTTATGGAAAACGTTTAGTCTTATTTACTTAAGTAACTACATTTTTTTGTATCCTTAAGTTAACTTAATTTGATTAAGTTATGCATTACTATAATGAAATATCTCTAACGTTTCCTTCTCTTTTTATACAGAAAAACAAATCATATAAAATAAATAAATTGTTACATTAACTATGTTCTATAAAGAATCCTTTGGTCGTGGATTCTAATAAATATTTGATATACAATATTTGAAATGACAAAATAAAAATATGGATAAACTTTATTTCATGGTAAATATTATTTATATAAATATTAATAAATATCATGGTAATATTTATTTATATTTCGTACTTAAACTGTATTTTCATAATGCTGGCGGATAAAGCTCAATAGTCAAAGCGTTTGCTTGACAAGCCAAAGGTTCGATCCTCATGCTCCATGAGTTTGATCCCCGACGGAGATTAAAAACAAAAAGGTTTTTAATATATTTCTAAGCTCTAAAATACCATTGGTGTGAATTTGATCCCTCACCCGTAAAATGCCAGTCATAGCCTATTAGTTTAAATTGGTGGTAGACGAAAATCGTCCCGTGAAGACCACCCATTCGTAGTAAATTCCTGTAATAATAAGAATGATGCGTGAATTTGTAATGTTTCTAAAGGTTACAAATAAAGAATGAGTTCGAAATAAATATTTATGTAACCAAGTAGATTTTTGAAAGTAAAGGTGTCTTAAAAAACTTGAATCTATGTGGCAGCGTTTTATAATAATCTTTGGCTCTATATACAATATGGATATAGAAAAAAAACTTGATACTTTGCTAATTTGTTGCTTAGGAGCAAGTAACTCTCATTTTGTAGCATACGTTTACTGAGCATTAAAGTGACATTTTCATCTTTAAGTTATTTTCACAATTACCTTTCAGCACTCCCACGCTGAAAGTCGCCTGTGACGCTTCAGGCGAGCTTCGAGATCAATCATTTCAGCAGCCGGTGCTGGAAACGTTGCGTTTGTGGGAAACACGGCGGCGCAATAAAGCTATTAGCGCGAGCTTTGTAGGCAGCTTTTATATAAAGCTCAAGGATTACGCTTACGTGCGCATGGCATCTCAAACTTAGTGACTCTAAAGACATGTTTAAACAATTGATAGCTCAAAAAACTCCAAACCTGCCGTCGGTGAAGCCGTTACTTCAAGTGAGGCTTCCGAAGAAGAGGAATCCTCGGAGTGTTCTATGCAAGGAGCCCCTGCTGTTCTGAGTAGGGCTTCCAAGAAGATCCAGCTCGTGGTTCGAGGAACTGGAAGCCCTGAATGCTCTCTTTGTGGATGCTCTCTCTCTCCCACGAGCAGTCTTTCCGGGGAAGTTTACCACTCGAATATGAGTCGCGCCTCTTCTGATGGGAAAAGGCGTTCAGCACGTCGAGTGATCCGCGGTTCTGCAGCTCCTTCGAAGAAGATTTCCGGAGTGAAGATGGCGTATCTTCACGCTAAGGGTCTTCACCCAGATACATCGGCTAATGACTTGCAGAGATTTTTGGCAGAGACCGCTGCATTCAATCCCTCTTGGATGACCATCAGGAGGATTGTCAGCAGACGGACGCCGTCAACATCTTTCAAAGTCGGGGTCATCGCGACTTCGCTGAAGTCTCTTTTTATATTTGATTAAATAAAAAATATATATTTAGTGTAATATTGCTTCAGATTCAGAACTGGTGTGGACGGGATTAGAAATGTTGGACTTTTGATTTTTTGTCAATAATGCCGTGTTATTTGTGTGTCAACCATGATATACTTATGACATGGTTATTGTTGTCACAAATCCTAACTATTTGCATATGTATTCCGACACTTGTTCTAAGTGTGAGGTCAATGACACTAAATTGGTGAATACATTTACATCGCCACACTTACGTTAGTACTTTAATAACGAATTAAAATTGTAATATATTTTGTAATGTCATTGAAGGAAAAAAATGTGTATGTTGTGACAGCTGGTAAACTGTGTTGAAGTAACAGAATCCGAGTAATAATAAGTCACACTTTTAGAGAGAAAGCTGAAGAAGTAGATTTATGCAAAATATATAATTTTGATTGTTCGATTTGTAGAAACCTCTTATTCATGGAAATGTTGTATTTTTTAGTTTGAGAACCCGTGATTCGTTGTGGATTTAAAGCCAGGATAGATGATGGCTCAACGCGTCCCGTTCTGAGCTCAATCAAAATATTGACTCGTGGGGCTTACCGCCGCGATGTGTGACATTACCGCCGGCGAGTCAATACCAGGCACGTCTAAATTATTGGCCGGCAAAAAAGTTCAGGCAAAAGCTTAAGTGCGCAGTAGTCTGCCCACTTAAGCATTAGATACAAATGAGATAAATAGAAATACGCATCACGTGTAATCATTTAGAGTGACTTTGTTCTTAAAAGGAGCTGTATAAGATGAAAATAATAACAAAGTAAAATAACGACAACATATTATGAGTATATTTTTAAATCTAAGAAAAAAAAAATATATTTTTTTTGGTAAAAACGTTTTCATTGCAAGCCAAAGGTTGTGGGTTCGATCACCGACGGAGATTAAAAATAACAGATTTTTATTCGATTTCTGAGCTCTAAAATACCCCCGGTTGGTGTGAATTTGATTCCTCACCCTTAAATGCCAGTAATAGCCTATTAATTAAATTTGGTGGTAGGCGACAGTCGTTCCTCAAAAGACCACCCATTCATAGTAAATTACAGAAATAATAAAGGTTTATGCGTGAATCTACATTAAATAAAAAAATGTGATTTAGTAAAAAAAAAACGTTTTGCGACATTCGAACTATAAATAGTAAATAATAATATAATAAAAAGAAAAGATTTTTATTCAATTTCTAAGCTCTCAAATACCGGTTAGTGTGAATTTGATTCCTCACACGTAAAATGCCAGTCATATCCTATTAATAATAAATATATTAATATAAAACTGTAATTGGTGATAGACGACAGTCGTCCCTCGAAGACCACCCATTCATAGTAAATTACAGAAGTAATAATAAGGATGATGCGCGAATCTCGTGCTGTAGTCTATGACGTTGGCGGATCAACAACTTCACATGCAGCGCTAAGCCATATGCATAGTGGTAAACGTCATAGAATTCCACACAAGACTTCAGAATTACTATAACCATCTGTCGATATTGTCCTGTATGTGTTAACATAAAAATAAACATATGGTTTCTAACTTTAGGCTATCAACTGACAATGCTTAGTGAAACTGCATAATTATAATTTTAAAATCATCTTCAGTAATGGTTAGAGTTGAAGAAAGACTTCAGGGAGTCCGAAACATGTAATCACTTGAAAATAAATTTGAAACCAAAACGAAATATTTTTAATATGTTAATTTTTTAATTTTAAATTAAAATTAAATTATTTAGATACCATAAATAGTAGCTACAATGTCGTCTTATTAAACGGTCGCAGATCAGCTTTCCATCTTGAAATTTTGCCAAATGTCTATAATATATCGTTTATATAAGCATTCCAAAATAACGAAATATCCGGGATTGAATTGAAGGTAGCTGATAGACGAATAGCATGATAAATACTTCATTTAAATACGTCGTGAAATATGAAAAGCCTTAAATAGTTTTGCGTATTCTATTTTGGCCATGAAAAAATAAATGGTTAACTAACAATAATATAGAAAGCTTGTGAATAAATGTTGACTGATTGAATCATAAAAATAATAATATACACAATCTGAATATATACTACAGAGACATATGTCGTTATATAATGTTAACAATGGTACATATATACATCGGGTTTCGTGTATCTGCTCAGGCAGAGAATAGTCGTGTGGATAGCGCGGTGTGTAGAACGGAGCAAAGGTTGCAAGGCTCGTGGTTCGAATCCCGCGTCTGCCGATATTTTATCGGAATGAATTGATGCGTATAAAATTTGATGTGGAATTGTATGTGAATATTTAATTACTAAAAATAAATGAACCTGATATCCTTGTCCAGTTGATTTAATGAAAAAACATAACTTTTTTATGTAAACACAAACAGGAGAATACCGACAGATGGTGATAGTAATTCTGAAGTCTCATCTGTGAAATTCTATGACGCTTATCCTGCTGGATATGGCTAAGCGCTGCATGTAGAGTTTTGATCCGCCAACGTCTGTGACTACAGCCCTACGAAGACTTTAACGTATACTTGCAATTTTAATTAGTAGGCTATGACTGGCATTTTACGGATGAAGGGTCAAATTCACACCAACCGGGGGTATTTTAGAGCTCAGAAATCAATTTAAAATCCTTTTTTTTAATCTCCTTCGGGGATCGAACCCACGACCTTTGATTTGCAAAGCAAATGCTTTGACCATTGAGCTATACTCGCCGGCAAATATATGGAGATAAATTGTTACATTTCATTTATGAAGAATTGTAATAGTAAAATAATATACCTGTAGAAGAATAAAATAAAATATTCCCAGAGATCTGTTTATACATAAAATATGGTTTCTTAGTGGACATAATATAGGGTCCGCCATCTAACGTTTTTTTTTTAACTAGTGCGTAGTTTGTAAATGGTAACACTTAGCTCATGTTTGATTTGACAGATAATTAGTTTTATTCTTCCGCTGAACGAATATGGTTGTGTATACGCTTGAACAACGCTGAAAAATAATGCGACAGTACTTTGAAAATCATGGTAATGTTGCAGAATGTGTGCGAAAATTGCGTACGGATTTTGGAAGAAGAGAATCACCGTCAGCTCCGTATGTTCGTTGTCTTGTGAAAAAAGTGAAAGAAACTGGCATCCTCATCGATAAACCAAAGCGTGAAAAGCCAAAAACAGTGCGTACACCCGAGAATATTGCTGCTGTGGCACAAAGTGTGCGTGAAGCGCCATCAATGGCGCTTCCATGCGGCGCGGCCATGTTGAACGAATTTTTGTTCACAAAAATTGAAGAGGAGGATATTGGCAACATTTGGTTTCAACAGGACGGCGCTACATGCCACACAGCCGAAGCTATACTCGATGTTTTGCGCCGTTTTAAGAAAAAAAAGTTATTTGGCGGACCCTTTATAATCCGGATTATCTCCATTTAATATTATATTATGTAATAATTTGATATAAATAAATAATCAATAGATCATATATTCAGCTATCTTTATCTCTAAAATAGCACTATAGATTTAAGAAATGACTCCTATAATGCATAATAAAATGTATGCCCTGTCACATACAAACCAGAAAAATATCTTATTTTAAATACAGGAATATGTACTTCTGTTGATTAGAATCATCACCAATGATTTTAATAAAATTTAACATATTTCCTAATGAACTTACATTTCAGTTAAAATTAAATTAAATTTTAAATGCTGATTTGTCCTGAATAAATTCCTGAAAAACCTTAATTTATTTGAGCTTGGATAAATTGAATGTGTATCTTTAACCTCAAACGGTTCTCTTTGAAGCGTAGGTTTTGCGAATAATTCGCCTTTCGGTGTTTCATGATTTCAGCGGCTGTGTAAACACAACCGCTCTGAAATATTCTACGTAATCTGATTATTCAGCGACGTTTTGAAGATAAAAGATCTCAGTAGTGATTTGTAAGAGATAATTTAGAACATAAACACGAAGATTGTAATAAAGACTAGATATGTATTGTGAAATGACATCGTCATAATCCCACTACGTGTCTTACTACTCTACAATCACATCATATGATCACAGTATACGCCTCTAGCATGAGTCAGCATCAAAGTTACTTCAAGTGTAAGACGAGTTTGTCGGTTGTGTGTGGATGCAAGAGGAATTAGTTATTTAAGTTCCGAAGAGCAGCGACCGTGGTAATAACTGTAGAATAGACTAAGTGAACCAATCTTACGCCTGTGTTCCATTGATTGCAGGTTAGATGTAAGAGTGTCATCATTTATTAAACGAATTTCTCTTCTTTGAACTAAGTCAATCATGTTAAGAAGGTATTTTGGGGTTCCAACCCAAAGGTGACTGCCGTATTCAAGGATAGGTCGGATTTTTCCGGAAAAAGAAGTTGTTTATGAAATGTTTTTTATAAAATGTATATTATATCAAAATAAAATATTATTTTAAAAACAATTGCATAGTATTTTATTAGACCACATGTTTCGCCTATTATCGAGTCAATTAGGCAAATAAGTGTGTAAGTAGGTGGGTGTAGGTTGTGTGAAAGGTGTAAGGAAAGAAATTAAAAATAATTGAAAAGATATATTTTAACAGAAGACATTTAAAAGCAATAAACAGTAACATTAATAGGTTAGTTAATCGTACTGAAGTGTAATTTCAAGAGAATATAATGGATAATCCCAAATTAAATGGGAAAGTTATATAATTCTTCGTTATTATGTTAATAGTTTTATAATATAAAAGTAAAAATATTTATATAGATAATCTTAAAGTTAATGGGGAAGTTATATAATTCTTAGTAATTACATCAAAAAGTAATGGTACTTCATACACTAGTTGGGGCGTCCCCAGATAAGACCCACCGACTAACTCAAATTTCGCCTTGTATAAACGCGCTTTCTTGCCTAATTGACTCAACATTGGTTACCCGACGTAGCAAACAATCCCATTTTTACTAATTTTGAATGTGATATTATGCAATTCCACAAAGATTTACCGAATGAAGAAATAAAATGTTTATTACTCATACAATTCGCTGATGATATTTCTATATAACCGTATAGCTGTATTCTTCTTTAAGTATATACATAAAATAAACATGGTATATAGGCGCATAAAATAGTATATGTCTAAAGCATTAAGCCGCGAATAATTTGATTTTCAGTATTTTGTGGTTTCAGGAACTGAGTGTTTATACAACCAGCCTGAAACATTCAAATCCGATTACGCGCTAACGTTTCACAGCGACGTTTTTTTAGTGGATCTGCGGTGACCCGCTTTGAAAATTCAGCGCTGCTGAGAGTGACGCAAGTAAATCATGAAAATTTACTGGGTGATTTATTTCAAATAGAATATGTCGTCATTTATTCAAATATATCTCACATTCAAGCTTTATTAATGATGAACTATGACCTAATACGCTTCATTTATACTAAATCCGACCACTTATATGGATAAAGAAAGTTGATTATAAGACTTTTATAATATTAAAAGAATGGATATTAGCTTGACATAGCCCTCGCAGGCTGATATCCGATCTTTGTCACTTATTTTTGTTCGCTCGTCTGACACGCTTATAAAAAAGTTAGTCTTTGTTCTAGATTTAAGTAACTATGAGACGCGACGTTACCTGCGCCATTTCATTTTTTTCGACAAGTCTTTTCATGTGGAGCGTCATAGTTCACCTAGTGGCCACTATGCGTGCTTGGAGCAGTGACTTCCTACCACGGCCCTGTCGTTGCCTGGAGGTCGTAGAATAAGCAAAGTGTTGTGTCCCGGGCAGCAGATACCGAAATTTGTCAGTCTTCTTTTACCTAAAATAAACGCCAACGTACTCGACAAGTTTTTTGCTTTGTGACCTGCTTCTCATCCATTTAATGGTGTCCCGGTGACAATCCCGGTGACATGAAGTCATCTTTTATTAAAAGCGGGATGTCAGAATTATTATCGTCCGATCATAATATTCACATACTTTCGTTAGTTTAGTTAAGCTGTTTCTTAAGACCAAATGATTCTACCCTTAAAAACAAACGGATATTACTCCTGTATTTTTTAAGCCCCAAGGCGTAAGCTGTAGAGATCGCCAGAAACTTTGCATGCATGTACACTTAAGCAATAAACTAGATTTTAACGGGCATATTTGGAACCGCCATTGTATGGGTCATCCTCAGGGTTGAAGATTTTGTAATGCCGATCAAAATATCGAATAGAAGAAACTGACACACACGGCCTTACCCAAAAGCTACTATAACATAAACACTGTTCACGCCAAAGCTCTGAGTGCAGAAATGACTTATTACGAGATAATAATATTGACAACAGAAAGAAATGTGTGGCAACATTTTATGGTGGTCATATGCTCAAGTTTGGATATTAAAGAATATGTGTTGTTTTAATTCTGTAGCTTTCTTTCAGTTATCTTGCTCACATCAAACATGAAGTAATAATATGTCTCGTAAACTTTTTCAAATTTTTTCAAAGTTACATCAGACGAAGAATACATTTCTTCGGCCGATGACAATGAAATATCTACGACTCTTATAAATAAAGTTTTTCAGTGTTATCACGCCCGAAGATGCTTTGAAATATCTGGATAACTTGCAGGATGCTACGTACAAAGACCGGATCCAGCGGCCGGACCAACTAGGAGCTTTTCCTAAAGCAACAAAAGCTATTCCAGCTGTACTTTGGGCAAGTTCCAGCACTTAGCTCTAATAAGCTGTTTGTGGCGTTTAATCAGAGATACGCTCCGTAGCCTTTTTCAGCATTATTAATTATTAATTATATCTGCGTGTGTAGCTCAATGGTCAAAGCGTTTGCTTTGCAAGTCAAAAGTCATGTGTTCGATCCACGACGGAGTTAAAAAAATATTTTTTATTTTTAATCGATTTCTGAGCTCTACAGTACCCCGGTTGTTGTGAATATGATCCCTCACCCGTAAAATTTCAGTCATAGCCTATTAAATAAAATTGGTGGTAGGTACAAAAGTCATCCCGTGAAGACCACCCATTCGAAGTAAATCCTGTAATAATAAGGATGATGCGTGAATGTCGGGCTGTAGTCTATGACGTTGGCGGATCAACACTCCACATGCAGCGCTTAGCCATATGCACTATGGTAAGCGTCATAGAATTCCACAGATGAGACTTCAGAATTACTATCACCATCTGTCGGTATTCTCCTGTATGTGTTAACATAAAAAATAATATTCCCGCTCGTAAAGTTTGGCTTTCTTTTAATTTTATTATATATAATGGCATGCAGAGAGAAACTTTCGAGTGTTTTTTCTTTCGTCTCGCGTCTGTTTTGAAGACTCTTTTGCGACTCACTTCAGTATAAGTTATTCTTTTGTATAAAAAAGAATTTATTTGTTTGAATGAAACAAATTTCAAATAGATTGTATGCAAGATATAACAATAAAAGGAAAAATAACAAACGAAGACTCGGCGAAAAAATCATAAATACCTATTGCATAATTTGTTCAGCATTTGAATATTGGAATATTTAATAATGATGCCTTCAGGTTTTCGTTAAATGAAAAAAAAAGAGCTATTTTTTCTTCAAAATAAAAGTACTCATATATGTAATTCTTATTCCTCTTGGCTATTGAATAATGAGAACACAGAGTGTTCAAAACGTTATTTGAATTTAATTATTTTATATACCCTCGTTCATCCAAAAGTCTTGATATCAGCTTGATATAGTTCTTTTAGGCTGATGCCATAAATCCTCGAAAAACGATCTTGTAAACCTTCATTTTGTTCGCTCGCCTGACATGCACATCTAATAATGTAAGTTTTAATTATAGAATATTACGCAGGCGCTTGCATACACCATTTTATTTATTATGACAGTTGCTCCATTTCATGTTGGTGCAACTGTCATAATTAATTTGTTTTTTTGCCGCGATCATTGGCAGCGCGGCATATCACAGTCTTCGGCAGTTGTCAATTAAATGGCGCCCGACCGGCGAAATGCCATACCGGTCGGGCGTAGAAATCAAGTCTTCATTTTAAATAAACGCGAATTGTGCTTCGAAAACAACTTTCTTCGATACGCAACTTAGAGAGGAGGATATCAATACATCCAAAGGTCCTTAAAATATTAAAAGTCAATTTAGAATCCAATTCTATAATAATTTCAGATCATGAGGAATTCACATTCCCCTATCAATTTTTAAAGTTTGCTACGACACTAGACGCTGATAATCTTTGTATATTTAAAGTATCCACTCGACTCGGGTCTTTGGACGTTATCCTTAGTGCTAGAACTCTTGGTACTCCTACGTCACCAGTTAGCTGACGCCGTCATTTCGGGACTGAGATATTGGTTTCGGAACATATAGAATACTCTGCGGAGCTTCAAAATGTAGAGATAATTTGAACTTATTGACAATTCTGGTAGTTTACAGTATATTACGGCATAAACTTAAGATGCCCAAATGCTCTAGTTTACGTCTTATAAATTATTTTATTAATTATTTAAATAAAGAATATCGTAATTTTCAATTCAAATTATTATGTAATTTCTTTATAAACAATAATAATATCATATAAATAATATAACAGAAGTATAACATCAGCTTTGTGGTAAGTCATTTATAAAATTCTCCACTGTTTTGCTGTTGCCATTTGTGCTGTTCAAAAATAAGCTTTTCCAAGCAAACACATCATGTAAAAACTAAACATGCAAAATTCTACATGCTTGATAAACAAATATTTACTAATCCCGTATAAATTGCAAGCATCTGACAATGAATGAAATGATAAATTCCACCCTGTCAGCGATCTGGGTCACAATATTTTCACATTTATTTCAATTCAAAGAAAAAAAAATCCTGAAAACTTGAGAATTAAAAAAGCTCAGATAAGAGTTTTTTGTTACTTAACCGTAACATTTTTTGTCTATTCCTCAAGAAATCTGATCGTTATTGCGAATTCTATATTTGTCACTAAATAGCGTGTAACTTTATCCTTTAATTTTGTGATAATCAGTTTTTCATTACAAGTTTTGATGTACTATCCAATTTAAAACAAAGAGTATTTTATATTGGATAAAAATTGGATTACACCATCGTTTATATTTCTATTACGAGCCGATCCAAGCAATATATTGTATTACTAAATACAGTAAAAATTGAATAAGGAAACCAAGTCCCTTACATTATATATAACTATGATGAGGAATTGAAGAAAATCGTATTATCGTGCGTTATTTTTGGAACGATTGCTATATAAATGTCAATATTTTCCACTAGCTTCTTAAGAACTATTAATTTATTTTCTAAAAGTAATATTAACCTTTGATTTAGTAAAAAATGAATTTTAATTTGGCAAAGTTGCCATGTCTTAATTATCTCTGCACTTTGTATTTTACAGAGTGTATACTATGTAAATAATTAAAATATATATTGTAAAATAATGTATTTTCTTGCAACGTTTATATCAAACTTATGAAAACATACTCCTTTAGTCATAATCATGAAGAAAACAGAAGATTATTTTCATATCCTACGGAAATAATCCATAGGGATGGTGTAAAATAAAATTACAATTCATGCATACTGTACACTTCATAAGTCTCACGAAATCCAATAAAAGTAATCCATTTTAAATGATCGTCAAAAAGAAAAAAAAATCTACTCGTATTTAATACTTATGTGGAAATTGTATAATTGCCACAGGAAGCCGAATAAAATTCCCATAAGCAAGCAACTATTATATATATAATATTTAATTTCATTTTTTTTTTTAAATTTACATAAAT
Source organism: Glossosoma conforme (assembly GCA_022606575.1). Classification (NCBI taxonomy): domain Eukaryota; kingdom Metazoa; phylum Arthropoda; class Insecta; order Trichoptera; family Glossosomatidae; genus Glossosoma; species Glossosoma conforme. The sequence goes on from JAGTXR010000047.1 coordinate 1,538,644, forward strand.
AGTAGCATAAAAATTGTATTCATTCTATCCTTCACATTAAAGCGGTGTTAAAAATTTAAAAAAATATTTACAAAACATCACACGCCATTATCTAAGAATTGATTTTTCTACTTATTTCGATCAACCCATGACGTAACTACATACTTAACAATTTGACATCAGCATGATATACCCCTTGCTGACTGGTACCGAAAGCCTCGATATACATTCTTTCGTCTCTTTTTTCTGTTCACTTGTCATACATTTATGTGTCGCCATATTGGCATCTTGGACAAGTCCGCTCACTTGTGTGTTAGTTATGTACATCGCCACTTACGGCGCTAGTGACCGACAACGGGCCGCACGGTTTAGTGGTGTGCTGATGGCCGAGAAAGTCGCAGTACGGCCGGCCAGCATGTCATTCCGCCTAGGTCGGAAGCTTGTAAAGTTTATCATGAATTTATTACAATGCGCTTCTTAAAAAGTCTGTGTTATCAATCTGCTCGTAATCCTGCCATCACGCGACGGAATAACAACCTTTTGAGAGAGAGGAGGATGTTAACACTTATTTTATATATATTATTTACTTAATAACACTTTTCAAATATTGAAAACACCTTTCAAAAACGTTACTAACACTTAAACTACTACACTAAAAAATAAATACTACGTTGATCTTAACCGAATTCAACCTCTTTACATGGACATACACGTATTATATCCAATCTGTTATTAAACTTATACGTCGAATTGTTTTCTTTTAACAGTTATTCCATCTCAATAGTCGAAAGATTGAGATAGTTGAAACAATTTAATTAGATAAACAACTTATTTTGTGAGCACATCCGGACCTCGGCATGGATGTGGGAGAACATTGCGTATAAGATGACCTTCTTGTAGCGAAAATAGCAATGTCGTTGCAATCGTTAGCAATTGCACATTTTCCGTTTGAAATACATTGGTTATCTTAAGCTCTGAAGTATCCGCTCCAGATATAGAGCAGTGTGACCTTTAAATCCTTCAAAATAGATAACTGACATTATAAAATATTACTACTGTTACTTTTTTCAGCTCAATGTTGTACTGCCCCTGTTCAAAACATTATTTTGAACATTATTATTTTGTATCAAACATCCAAAAGTACTTAAAGTTATTATTATAATCAAACGCTCTATCTTAGATGGAATCTGTCGATTCATACAGCCGGGTACGACACAGGGCATTGACCATCACAAAATTTTGTGACTCTATGTCAATTTCTGCAACATTCAGACATGCCAGCTCTTCTATATGGCTCTGTATTATCCCAGGACCCACATTTTTTCAGTTTTCTTTTAACTATTTGACCAATGACATGTCAGTGTTTTCAGTTATTTGACTAACTTTTGCTTCAAACACGATTATTATTATCTACTTGTACAAGTAATGACAATAAACAAAAATAAGAATCTCTCTATTCATTTTCTGTTCAAATACACATATACCATTAATATGATCTGTATTTGAAGTAATACTATCACAGCAAAAAATGTGCACTTTATCTTCAATATTTCAGCCAATAATAACGTTTCAAAGTGCCTGTGCTTGCTGATTTTCGAGAGAATTGTCCAATTTTGGCACAGCGATTAGTTTTTTTTTTATAACTATACTAAATAAATATAAATAGACATTATTCATTAAATTTGCGTGTAAGTATATAAAGCCGTGAACAGTTTTCTCTTCCAATAGACAGCTACAGTATCGGGTAGCTCGTTTTAAAAATTTACTTTAATAGTTTCTGCGAGGACTTTTCCGTACAAATCCTTCAAATGGAGGATCCGCTAATTGAATTTTGCGCAGTGTTATGTCCAAGTGCACAAATAGTTTCTTTGATAATAAACACAGAATTGCGGATACTTAAGTGACACTTATCGGCGACACTAATTTGGAGTAATATAAATTTTCTTCATTGAAGTTTTATTGTTCGTAATATCGGTCTGTGTGATATCAGTTAAGAAGGGCAAGTTTTTTTTATAAATCGGAAGTAGATTACTACGTTTCAAGAAGTGGTGGAATATAAGATGATGTAAAAATAGTTCACCATGAAAAATATTTTGTATGCCGGTTTTGATCTTATTTTTTTCTAAGGTGCGTATTTTCCTCTTTATTGGTATTTTTTTTGGCCACTTCAGGTATAATATTCCGTCAAAAAACTTATTTCAGATATAAGATATGTGGTTATCTAATATTTTTTTGTAAAAATATAGTCAGTAGACGTGTTTTTCTCCTAAGAAATAATGCAAACACGAATATTAAGATTTGCTCTAATATTGTACTTCTAGAGCCATTCTATTAGAAGGATGATTTGGACCGGTAATTTAATGTTTTACGTTCCCTATTAAAATATTTCGCTTTTATAACTGCGTCACTAGTACAAACAAATGTTGACTGATTGAAAACAATACGTATCTTGATAAAACAAACCAGTATTAAAGAGCCCATCTTAAGTTAGCTTTCGCGCGCCTTAGAATTCTAGTATTGACATGTTCCGATGCAAGTCGCTATCTTTTTTCCGTGGTCTTAATGACGTGAAACTTTTTTTACAATTATTTGGACATCATTCACATAAAATGAGGAAGTGAGTCATAAAAAAAAACGAAAAAAATCTTAGGGACACCATTATATATATACATTATATATATATACATATATATATTATACATAAACATATATTGCATTAATACACATAACAGTTAACAGCAAAAATCATCCTATGTGACTTTCATCAATAAATCGGAAAAAAATAAACGGCAGACGCTGGGATTCGAACTACGAACCCTTACAACCATATCCGTTTCATTATCCGATGGTCGCTGCTTGGCCATTCAAAATCGAGACCAAAAATTAACAGTATTTTTATTGATACGTATTTTTAATATGTAGATGGCGCTTGTTCTTCACTTTATGTACATTTATTATAATTCAATTATTTCAACTTATTGAGGAGAATTTATTTTACCGTCAAATTATTAATTAAGTGTACCCTTTGTGTCCCGTTTAAGCTATTAACTATATAAAAAAAATCCTACATGCACATAAGATACAAATTGTGTATTATATGGAAATTCACTGTGAATTATCGATGAAAAAAAAGTAATTTTATCTATCTTTAAATTCTAAAATATTAACCCTTTCGTTACGGCTCGGTGGAGTACAAATTATACTGTCAATACGGCGTGACTTTTTCATGCCATTTTTTTTGCTTAAAACTAGTATTTGAAGCATAAATGTACTTATCTGACCTATTTCCATATACCACATTGGTTTTTGTATCCTTTAGCTATCAGATGATGCATAAAAACCATTACATTTAACATACGTTCATTATGTGACTCCATACATGTGGTGGCATTGACACACGTGGTTTACAGAAAAATCGCTCCTGTGACGAAACCTAACGACATTTATTTGATTTCTGTAAAGAATACATGTAGGTTGACTGCAGTTTCAAGTTCCTACCGTAGATGTCACAATGAGTACTGAAAGTAGCAAAACGATATATCACGGCTGCCGATGTCAACGGTAGGGGAATCTTATACGGCATATATTGACAACCGATGCGAAAAAATTAACGAGTAGAATTTATTTCAAAAATATTTTATTTTAATGGCAACTCTGTTTTTTCGTTTTCAGCGTAAGAATATTTAGACAGCGTGACTTTTTCAATTCTCATTTCATCAAATTAGCAGAAAAAATAAAAACATTCCCATAAAACCTGTATCCAAAAAATAGCGAAAGATGAGAAAACTTGAGAAAAATAAGTAAACGCGTTTTTAACTGCCGAATTATTATATTGTTCTGTCTGTTTTTACAAAGTGGCTGAAAAAAGCTCCAAGTTTTTCACGGAAACTTTTCCCAGATGCTAATCATTATCGCGGGATTTTTTTTTCATTACGACTCTGTTTTCACGTTTATAAATGGCAAAAAATTTAAGCGAGAGTAAAAAATCTAATAAATTATATTGCTGGGTAGTAAAAGGTTATATTTTTTGTTTGTCTAGCAATGATAAGCAGATAAATAAAATATTTTACAGCATAAAAATAAATTTAATGTACGAGTAAAACATATTTTTAGTTGATGTTTAAAGTAATGATTTTGTCATTAACAAATATGCGAGTAATCTAATTTTCATAACAGTTCATATTCCACTATCTTCTTCATAGTATCAATCCGGTGGATTGGTTTGCAGCAACAAAATCTCGCATCTCAATATCCACTCTTATCGATCTACTACAACCCTCTTTAGCTCAGCATAAGAGCTGCAACCCATGTCCTCGAACACTTGCTGCAAATACTTCCGTCTAGGGTACTCTTTGCAGTTTCTACCCTCAACCAACCCTTCCACAATGTCGCGAAGAAGACCATCGTGGCACATTATGTGACCGATCCATCGGACTCACCTCTCTGAGATAGTTCTTACTAGGTACCTATTTTCCTTGATTATGCTGAGAACTTCATTGGTCGTGACGTGGTCTCTCCAGGAAATTTAGAAAATTCTTCTATAAGACCACATCTCAAAGGTCGCTTGTCTTTTATTATCACTTTCAGATAAGCACTAAAAGCAAATATTTTTGATTATTCATTAAACTTTGTAGATGGCACTGGTATGGTTTTGTTGAATTCGTAGTATGACCAATTTTAGTTATATGAATTTTTTTAATTTTTATTAGAATATTATTTTATTATTTCAATATTCCAATCTACTTTTATAGTTATTTTTGTGCTTGGATTGACGCGTTGAATAAAGAATTTTATGTATAGTATATGTATATTTAAGTAATAATTTTAGTTATCTTAAAAGTACTTAATGGTATAGACATGATAATTTTCCCAGTTGTTGTATGCATTCGATTGTTATTTGGAAATTTAATTTTGACATATCATTATAATTAATTACAGGAAATTGAACGTTGTCCAGTCAGCAAGTTACATTACATCCGTCGTATATCTTTGTTTATAGTTATTGAAATTGTAAGTATGTCAAAATCGAAACTCTTTAATCCGTAATCGCTTTAAAAATAGAACAATAGTTTTCCCGCTCTTTAAGAGCACTTAGTAACATTGATAGAAAAATAACGTAAAAGGTGACAACGGATTCATTTAACGATATTTTCATCGGGGACATCAGCACCGTCGGAACCTTGCGAGGAGATAAAATCTAACAGGTTTTCAGGAAGCTTCAGGAGGCGGGCGCGCCCGGACACTGAAAATTGACGCCGTAAAACTTTATTCAGCAATTTTAACCAAATAAAGTAATGGTTCACATCGAGCTCGAGTCTCATCTTAAAATGTTTCAAAGTAATAAAGATAACAATCGCATTTTCCATTTTCGTGAAAAGTTTGATTACAAACATTAAGCTCGAGATATTCAGATCATTCTTCCACGGGTACTTGCCCTTACTACTAATGAGCGTGATCTTTATTATTCTCTGGTATTCTTTGGGGTTACGTTTACATTTGGTAAATTTTTAAATTTCATTTATTTATTATTTTTGAAGCATGACATTTTTTTTCAACAAAATCCTGAAATAATACAATGCAAATTGAAAATATATATAAATATACGTACTTATGATTGAGTACAAAAAAAATATGTAATCAAGACAAGCAATGGAAAGGACTAATGCTCATTAAACAGACGACTCCAACAAATTATTCTTATAAACAAATTTGTGGAGTTCGTGCCTGAACTGGGCCTCCCTTGCGTGAAACATATCAACATCCGAGGTAATTTGGTTAAACAGTTTGATCCTTGTTGGTGGCCTGAGCCGTGGCTTGAGCCGAATACCAAAGTTTGTCAATTTTTAACTTAACTAAAAAAATTATGTGCTGTGCATCTGCTCCTCATACGTCCAACAAGTGTCTTAATAACGATTACGGCGACTGAAATCATTGCCCAGTCGTAGTAGAGGGGATGTAAATTTGTTTTATTGTTGAAACACTTAATAATATCAAAAATGTATGAAATTGTATCTAAATAATATGAAACACCAAGTATTAGTTATTGTTTTCTTGAGTTTAATATATTTGAAGGAATTTATAATAACTTAAGCATAGTGTAGTCGTCCATATAAAAAAAAGTTAAATTTGAAACTAACTAATTAAGTCATATCTATTCATAGAGCGCCATCTGTTTTTACCTTTTAGTTTTAAACATAAAAACTGAATCACAAACTTTTCTATTTTCCCTAACTCGCGTTTGTCCCCCGTCCACTACATTATATATTATAATTGAAACAGTTTTTTATGTGAAAAATATTCCAAACACAGACGTTGTGTGCTTAGAAATGTAATATTTAAATTTCGTCGGAATAAAACTTAATACTGTTCCATTTGTCTACGTATTCGATTAAAATTGAAAAAAAATCAATATTTGTGCTCCTCATTAGAATGTATACGAATTTTCATATTCAATCTTTTTACTACAAATATTTTTTAAAACTTCACTGCTAACAATAGACCTTTTCTCAGACCTATCATGCTCGTATATTATTCTAACCTCACTTTAACTCTACAAGAAAGAAAAGTAAAAGCCAACAAGATCTACGCTTAAAATAGGCTTCATTAATTATTCATACATTATATAATAGTTATACAATACATAATAAATACCTTACTTGTAGCTGATTCAGCTTCTTTTTGGTGGAACGTTTGCTTACCTGAAAATGAATTAAAAAAAAAATTAATACATATTCTTCTTTGTCGAAGAGTTGTGTTTATTTGCAATGTGACCAGTCTTTTCCGTAATTCATTATTTAGTATTCATTTTTTAAGTAAAATGTCACAGCGCAAAAGAAGACTTCTTTAATATATTAATACTAGTGCATTTATGGACCTAGCCCTTGGACACGACCAGGGGTGGAATATATGGAGGTCTCATAACAGACTTCGGACCGGAGTATGCAAGATGAGGACACAAATGAAAGCCTTACAAAGTTTTACAGCGGACCGACTGAATGTGACTGTGGCGTGAAGCAGACCCTGTTACACCTTCTGGAGTGTGCGCTGTGACCTCTTTCTTGAACACATCCCTTAAATGGAACCTGTAATTACTATAATATCTAATCTTGAAAGAAAAAAAAAGTTGTTGCAAGAGGAATTAATTCTTTGAGCTCAGAGGAGTAGTGGCCATGGAAATAACAATAGAAAAGACTAAGTGAACCAACGTAACGTCTGTATTCATAAGATAGGAAGTTAGGTTAGGTTAGTTTAGGTTAGGTTAGGTTAGGAGGTTAGACATTGTTTTTAATTGATAGAATAATTGTGATTGATCGACAAGCCTCGGTGCTCTCTTTGTAGTTTGATCGTTCTCTACTGAGACTGTAATATTTTAATTAAGTTCGGGTCTTGCTGCGGTTTTGTTCTGCCTCTTTGTAATTAAATCATTGATCAAGGTCTTTCTCAGAGAGTAATTTAATTACGGCGAACAACGTAGCAGTCGCGAAAACTGCTGCCAAAACTCAAATAATATTTACTTGTATGAATAATATTTATAAGTGAAAGTAGTAAATTTAAAACGTTAATCTCGATAGATTAACTGAAGTTATGCAATATTGGATGCAGAATAAAACATGTAATATTGGCATCTTACCAAAACCTATACCGGCGGGTATAGCTCAATGGCCAAAGCGTTTTCTTTGCAAGCCAAAGGTCCGTGGGTTTGATCCCCGACGAAGATTTAAAAAAAAAGATTTATAATCGATTTCTGAGCTCTTAAATATCCCCAGTTGGTGTGAATTTGATCCCTCAACCGTAAAATGCCAGTCATAGCCTATTAATTAAAATTGGTGGTAGACGAAAGTCATCCCGTGAAGACCACCCCCCATTCATAATAAATTCCTGTTATAATAAGGAATGAAGTTGCAGAAATTCATAATGATCATATGTTCTAGAATCTAGATATTGAACGGATATGACAAGAAAAAAATGATATGTAAAATCGGGCATTCTTAATTATGTATAGTATAATAATAAACTAGACGGGAGTATTTGCAGCAAGTATTCGAGGACATGAATTGTAGCGCTTATGCTGAGCTGGAAAGGGTTGCGGAGGACCGAGAGGAATGGAGATCGAGATGCAAGACTCTGTTGCTGCAAACCAATCCACGGGATTGATACTACGAAGAAGAATAATAAGCGATCCAGTTCAGTTTTTGATGCCTATTGTTTTGGTCAATTGGAAGTAAAGTTGTAAATGCACGAATACTTACAAGTTGAATATTTGCTGGCATTAAATATACCAAAATAGCAGTTAATAAGAGCGCTTTAGCTCTCGTTCACACTGGAGGTTGCGGGTACGTTTGCGGAGGGATTGTTCAAACCACCTGCACACTACTTAGCTAGTTTGTACGCATAGAATACTTTAGTCTTATTAAACTTAGCAATCGCAATTACCAGTGTGAACTAGGCCTTATGTGATATGAGGCTGTTGAACGCATATGACTTACTGTCGAATTTATATAGGAAATATATCAAGGGATATGGATTTTTCTTTAACTTTGCTCGATACTAGATAGTTATTCGTAAAGAACTTCATAGCTGTTGACATCAGCACGATGTAGCCCTTGTTAACTGGTACCGAAAACCTCGATAAACAATCTTTCGTCTCTTATTTACGTCGCTTGCCATACATTTATTTGTCCACTAGTTATATAGTTTTGCCACCGACGGCGCTGGTGACTGACCACGGGCCGCAGGAGTCTAAGCGCCGACGAGCGCATCAGTTATGTGTTGACGATCGAAAAGGTAGCATGACGGCCAGCGGCATGTTCTCCCGCTTCGCCGGAAGCTTGTTAAGTTTATCATAAATATAATCAATTTGCTTCTAAAAGAAAATCTTTGTTTGCTGACCTGCTCCTTATCCTGCCCTCACGCGAAGTATTAACCCCTTTTTGAAAGAGAGGAGGATGTTACTATATATGAGCATACTTTTAAGACATTTTTTGACAAGTAATATAAAAAAAATGCCACTGATTCATTAGATCAAATTGATGACATATTTCAACAGTTTCTGCCTAAATTGAGTTTTATATGAATATTTTATAAACTACTTAAAAAATATTGATTTTTCAACTTAAATGTATTGTTTTAAGCAGGTTTGTTTTAGATTTAGTTCAATAAACATTTTTTCTTACCTAACCTTATGATAATTATCCTATCAATTATGTTTTCGGCACAGTATGTTTACTAAATTTTCTCGTTGGGTTTCTACATTCCTGAAATTCATTACGCTCATCACTTAAATATTTCAGTTAATGTTTGTTTGGGAATCTCTGCTTTAAAGCAAATTATTATCATAGCTATTATCTCTCCTTGCCAATTTGTTGAGGATATTCAGTTAATTAGAATTACGCGAAGCAGATATCGATTGTTCTGACTGTAAATACAAAGGTTTCAAGTGTTATGGTTGTTAATTGAAAGATACCCCTTGAGAATACGCGTAGTGTATTTTAAGAAGGTGAAGAGCTAGACACACAGCCTCCTTAACAATCAAGTTGATTTTATTCTCACCTAAACAGCCTTGAATAAAGTGAAAATGTTCAAAAAACTTAGCATATTTTCCTACTCTTTATTATCTATAATCTTCACATGCCTATAATCGATTTAATTTTTTTTTATGCTTATACATTACAAGCCTAGTAAAAATTAAGAAAAATGATGAACTGATGTTCCTTTTTCAAATATTAAATAAAAATGACATGCAATGTCTAATAAGGCGACTCCGCTTTGCCGGGATTGTTATCGGGACACGTGTTGGATAGATGACGAGCAGGTTGCCAATGTTACACAAACTTAACGAGAAGCACATTGAAATTTATTTTAAATAAAGAAACTAACAAAATTCGGTTGTCCGTCTGGGACAGATAACCTAATAAATAGTGTACCTCACAGGTCCCGGACGGACACCAACGGACAGTCACTGCCCGAAATTAACCTAGCGCCCATTTATGGAACTCATTGCGTTTACGTAACAGGTAGCGACTTGTGAAAATAAACAAAATATTGTATGCGCGTCGCGTTTTTAACATTATGTCCACTTAAATCTAAAACTTGGACTATCATTAGACATCAACAACTATGCGTGTTAGACGAGCGAATAATAATAAGAGATAAAATATCGCATATCGACGTTCTTCAGCACCAGCCTTAAAAGGTAATATCGAGTTGGCATCAACTACTTGATTGCTAAATCCAAACGTACCTCATCCATTCCCATACACCATCCATATTTTTCCGATTAATTGAGAATGTATTATAAATAACTTTAAAATGTTTTTTTTAGATTTCTCTGTGCTGCAATCGGGGCTACTAATTTAATTTTAACAATAATTCCGTTAATAAATAAAGTTTTCTCAATAAGTTTATTTCTCATCAAAGATCTCACAAAAAATATACAATTCACATCCCACGCGTTTGATAGAACTGTGGGATGTGAATCTGCTTAGAGATAAAGCTTGCAATCTGATGTAACATTTATCTTCGATCTATACAGAATAAAGCTCAGTTTTCCAGGTAAAGTATGTGTGGTTCAGACATTCATTGCGATCGCTCTCAATCCTAGGAACAAATCAGCTCGATTCGCTTTCCAAGCAAACGGATGCTTCACGTGAGGACTATTATTCACGTGGTGGAAAATACGTACATGCGAGAAAGAGTATCCCTTTGCCAATATCATAGTGGTAAAAAACCTTTTTTATATTATACACACAGCTTTAGCATGTGCCATAATCCAAGCACCATCATAATCGTATCATATCCGTTTATTAGCTGATGTATATGGTCATCTCGACATGAGAATAGGAGACGTGTTGTGATGTCGCCACTGCCATTTCTTAGGATGATCTTCCTGAACTGCTGCTTAGTTCTGACGGTTCCTTGCAATAAAACTACAATACATCAAGAATATCGTTGGAATTATGCGCACATTTAACGAGGCTGACATGGAATGGACTCTTATGTTCTTTAACCATATAGATGCCTCGACCCTGGATAAACGTGCAACGCTTCGTGGATTATCGAAGATTTGTACCCCTAAATGGTGTCCAATTTGGACCATTTTTTTGGCAGACGATAGATGTTGCTATAGACCCAAACTATAACATTGACCGAAAATATACAGTTTTATTAAACACCGGTGTGCTCACGGCACTGGCGGGCTTCCCGCAGCGGACCCATATTTGGGCTCATTGCATCCATACGGTTAATTGTTTGTCACTTCGTATAATATAATTATTTTCTTGAGTATACTGTATTAATAACATTATAAACTATCATTATAGCAGTTATATTGTCATAAATATAATTAAAATGCAGTAATATTTTATGCATTTCATACTTTTATAAAACATCAATTTGTAGTGTAGTTTTTCAATAATATCGTTCCACGAACATTGGTTGAAAACCACTGATATATCGTAAGAAATCGCTATGCCCTGGGTACAAGCGCTGCATTTCTTTGTAAACCTGTTTGAATATTCTTCATGGTAAGAATGGAGATTTTAAGCTCGATCGAGCACAATGCGACAAATAAGAAGCTTTGGGTCTACTTATCGAGTATTTTTATGTTTCTATGACAACATATGATATCATTGTAGTTACCAATTGAATGGAAACATTGTAATACTATTTTCTAAACACAAAACTACAACATATTTTCTTAGTAATATTTCTCATGAATGAGTTATGTATGATATTAAGGTATCAATGATATTCTTTAAGTTTTTGATTCAGAAGCAAGACTAGAGGGCGTAAGCGGGGGGGGGAGTATTTTATTTGTATTCTGTAACATCCTTCTCTTTCAAAGGTCGTTATTCAGTCGCGTGGTGGCATGATGAAGAGTAGATTAATAACAGACTTTTTCAGAAGCACGTTGGACATATATTTACGATAAACTTGGTTTCCACGATCGGTTGTAACACGGCGTTACTTTCGCCTCGATCGATCGGAACTTAACAATGCGATCCCGCCGACGGTCGGCACACAACTGGGGCGCCCATGATGGGCTGTCGCACAGCGCTACAAGTCACGATCTTCGTAACTAGTCCAAAATGCCAATATGGTGACACATGCATGTCGACAAGCGAACAGAAATAAGAGACGAAAGATTCTATATCGAGGTTTTCGGTACCAGTCGGCAAGGGCTATATCATGATGATGTCAACAAGTATTATTGTTTATTTCTTACCAAAAATAAAAAATAAATAAAATGCTTACACGAGTATATATTTTAATAATACACGAATGGAATTGTTTCTCTTAGCCTTTCTTTTGCAAAAAAATACAATATGTAAGATTTTATTATCAGGAAAAGCAATTAGTACAGTACAGAGGAAACGTAAAGGTTGAATTGGTTCTAACGATTATGAGAATGAAATTAGGGTGCTTTGAGTGTATCATGCTTGATTTCATACAGGTAATAATCTCGATAATTACTTAGGTAATGGAAAATATAGCAATATCCTTGTATCTGACATGAAATGGAATCATTATAATGGAACGTTTCAAAAACTAGTAAAAACAGTCTTTTATTTCATACCTTAAGGCAGAGCTCTTTAATTATAATGTGTTTTTTTAACATGTATATTCTAAATCTAGAACATACGGTCGCCATAAATTGTTTAATTCACAAATGTTCTGATATCAGCTTGATACAGGTCTTATAGGCTGATGCCGTAAAGCCTCGAAAAACGAAAAAGTATCTAAGAAAATAAACGTGAGTTGTGAATTGACAACAAGTTCTTTGTATTGTTAACCTGATCCTGCATTCTGTCACACAGTAATTCATTATCAAACTTTGAGAGGAAGATATCATTTCTATCAGTTGATACCGTGCCACGCCATGTCCCTAGGCATCTCTGCAACCCGAAAGTCCACCTCGGAATATAAATGGTTCTTCACTATCTCCAAGTTACGAACTTGGGGACTGAAAAAGAAAGCCGTGAGGTATACGAAACATATTTTTTGATTATTTATTAATTGGTTGTTTAACCCTTTCATTACGGCTCGGTGGAATACAATTTATACTGTCAATACGGCGTGAATTTTTCAAACCAATTTTTTTTGCTTAAAACTAATATTTGAAGCATAAATGTACTTATCTGACCTATTTTTATATATCACATTGGTTCTTCTATTATTTAGCTATCATATGATGCATAAAAAACTATTATATTTAACAAACGTTCATTATATAACTCCATACATGTGGTGGCATTCACACATTTGGTTTACAGAAAAATCGCTCCTGTGACGAAACCTAACGATATTGATTTACATGCTTTACAGATTCTAGTAAAGAATACATGTAGAATGATAAAGAGAATGACTGCAGTTCCATGTTCCTACCGTAGATGTCACAATGAGTACTGAAAGTAGCAAAAATATATATCACCTCAACCGATGTCAACGGTCGGGAAATCTTTGGCGGCAAATGCCGACAACCAATGCGAAACGGTTAAGAGTATAAAATAACAGTCAATTACATATTTCAATAAATAATATGAAAATAAGTAACTCAACAAATATAAATACGATGAATACAAAATATTACGAATTATCCTTTTGTTTTTCTATTTTTTTAAATTAAACTGTAGTTCCATATAAATGGATTACTGTCAAACAAGGGATTAAACCAGAAAAACATTTTTTTAAAAATGACATATTTTTTCCGCGAAATATTTGTACAAAGATGGTATGTAAAGGATGAAAGAAATAACTCCAAAGGGATTTTAGGGAAAAGAAAAGGTTTATTGGGGCTTAGACGCAGAGCTCTCAAGGGGATATAAAAAATAACATCAATCATTTTACTTCATACAAGTGAACCATTTTTCGCAAAGTGACGTATCAATATGTCTATTTTACTCTGGTGTAGAATTTTAAATAACATTCCAATTTGATATTTACTCTTTTCTACGAGTAATTCTGGGTATTCGAATATCATATCTTATTTCATGGATTTAAAATTTTTTAGAATGTTTTTTCAATACTCTGATCTTCTTTTATAGATCATTGACTATATTTCAACATTATTAGTAATTAAATACACACATACAATTCTACATCAAATTTTAAACGCATCAATTCATTGGTGTAATGTCCGCGTAGGACTTACAAGAAGTTGTTTCTCATCCATTCAGTCTATAGTTCGGTTTCGAGACCCGAGTGGTACTAACTAAATAAATAGACTGTCGGAAACTAATATATAAAAAGCTTGTGAATAAATGTTGACTGATTGAATAATAAAAATAATAATATACATACTCTGAATATATACTAAAATGACATCTATCGTTATACGATGGTAACAGTGGTATAAATACATCAACTTTCGCGTATCTACTCAGATGGGGAATAGTCGTGTGGACACACGCGGTGTAAAAGAATAGAGCAAAGGTTGCAAGTCTCGTGGTTCGAATCCCGCGTCTGCCGATATTTTTTCTGAGTTGATGCGTATAAAATTTGATGTATAATTGTATGTGTGTATTTAATTACTCATAACTTATTTATTTTCGTCAATACAAAGAAACTGCTTTATATACATGAGTGTACGAGTTTATAGTATATCTTACATATAGTAAATGTTTGAATTGCCTAATTTCAAGATATTTTATACCTAGTGAAATGAAAGTAAACATCAATTTCACTTTTTCGTATAATTAAAACAGAATCACCTTAAGTGAATCTGGGTCCCTAAATTTTCGGTCCAAAAATTAAATTTTTGTGAACAAAATCATCTTTAAGAAGGTCTTAAAAATATTTCATCCCTGAAAATTTAGCGAACAAAAACAATTAATTCTTTTGGGCCTTCTGAATTTTCCACTCATTTTTCTTCACTGACAATTGACTCTATGATGGTTCAATATGTATATAGCGTAACTTAAGAGAAGATAGATAGTTTGTTTTTCTGCTGTTTGATCTGTTTCATGTATGATAGGAGACATACAGATGTTTAAATTTTCAGAAATTCGTTAATTTTTGTAATACTTTCAATTTCAGGCTAATATTTATTATGTAAATACACTAACATCCTCCTCTCTTTCAAAGGTCGTAACTCCGTCGCGCAGGGGGCATGATGAGGAGCAGAATAATAACACAGCCTTTTTCTAAAGCACATTGACATATATTTACGATAAACTTTACGAATTTGTGGCCAGACCTAGTCACAGCATTCATCTGAGCCACAATAAAATATGCTCTCGCCGACGGACGGTACACGACTGGTCGCACTCGTTGGCGCTGAGGCTTTCACCCAGTGCCCCAAGTAGCGATCTATGTAACTAGTCTAAAATGCCATGCCAATATGGCGAACACATTCATGTTTGACAAGCGAACAGAAATAAGTGCCGAAAGATTTTATATCGAGGTTTTCGGTACCAGTCAGCAAGGGCTATATCATGCTGATGTCAATACACATTGATTCTGGAAGAATACACAAATGTCTGCTGGCGTGGCGATATAAAAAAAGCAAATACAATTTACTTAAAGAATTATTTAAGCATATTTCATTTGAAGTAATTTATTATGTTACAATAAAAAAGACTGAAAAAAATATTTTATACATATAATAAAAACTGAAAAATCTTAATTGAATTACTCTGCGGTTGTTTATGTTTCAATTAGTTGGTATTGTATTAATATAACAGTATAACAGCACTTCAATTCTTGAGTGGCAATAAATGTTCGTTACACAAAATGCTGGTACGCAGAGGTACACGCTCATCAGTTACAGATTAAACTCTCGAAGGCATACCTGTACCTAACTGTATTAAACTAGAATAGTTGGCTTTAATCGCGAGAGTAGAAAACATAAACCATCCACGCTCGACCTGCTGCTCGTTAGAGGGAAAGGTTCTCGAGATGAGTGTTTTATTGACGGAATACGTAGCAAAGCCACTCCACTGTAATACGTAAAGCTTCAGGAATCTTTCAGGCATTATCTTATTTTGATTCATTTTTACGTTTTTATGAAAGATTTGCTCAATTTACTATGATGTCCATTGACATCTTATAAATTTTTCGTATCACTGTTTTATTAATGAGGTTTTATTTTTTTTACTAAAGACAAAAATCTACCCATTTATCCCTACTTCTACACATCACTTTTTCACCCTCTAGTGAAACATTTTCCTTTAACAGTAAATATTTATTTAGTTGTCAGTACATTTGTGCACATTGGAACTGATGAATCTTTCATTGATCGCGAAACTGCAGTCTTCCATCAAGTGAAACAATGTTAAATGCAAAACAAATTTAAAGGAGGTATTAAATTCTTATATATTTAATATATAAATGGATCTTAATAATGAATGCTAAAATTATATAAAAAAATAGTTTTAATAGTTTTTTAAAGTTTTTTCTTTTATTTATTAAATTTTATTAGATTAAAACTACTTTATTCTTATTTATTTGATGTTTTATGTATTAAATATAATGATAGTTGTGTCACTAAATATTATAAAACTTATTAGCTCTGTAGTGGATTAATTTATATTTATTTTACAAATACTGTAAGCATACTACTAATAATACAATATTTATTTGGAAGATACTTGTATATTAAATCCATTATTTAAATAGAACATAAAAAATTAGGCTCTTTTTTTATAATTTTTACTCGTGTACTGTATAATGTGAAAAAATAAATATTTCTTCGCGAGTCGTCAAAAATAGAACTATAATTAGAATTATAATTAAAATATTTTCATAATATTCAAATAATGAAATTCCATCAAGAATTATCGATCAAAAAGACGAAATTATGATATTATATTTACGTAAATAAAGCCAGACTAGATTTGTATATTACGACCACGCTTTAATTCATTTCATCCCTCTGTAGATGGATTAAACTTCAAGCAATATGACGTGGCCCGACAAAGGGGAAAGAATAAAAAAAATATTAGTCACTCGCATTAGAATGGAGAAGCGTTTAATCCACCCCTAAATTACTTCTGCCGCTGTAATACCTACACAAGATTATAAAAAAAAACTTTAATCGTTTTTTTATAATCATAACCGGGACACTTTTACACAAATAATTTTATCAGAAAAAACACAGAATCACTCGTACTTAATAAACCAGTATTAAGTACCAGTAGTTAGTCGGTATTTCAACGATAAACAACTTCTTCTTCTATATAAAGGACAAATCCGAACTTTCCTTGAATACGGTAGACACCTTTGGATTGGAGACACAAAATACCTTCTTAACTTAATTGTCTCAGTTCAAAGAAGAGCAATTCGTTTGATAAATAATGAAACTCTTACGTCTAACCTGAAATCAATGGAACATAGGCGCAATATTGGTTCACTTAGTCCTTTCTACCGTTATTACCACGGTTGCGGCTCTTCAGAACTTAAAGAAATAATTCCTTCTGCACCCACCCACAACCGAAAAACTCGTCTTACACTTGCCGAACATCCATACACGGTTAATATGTGTCGACCAAGAACTGTCAGTTTCCAAAGTTCCTTCTTTAATGCCACCTGTAAGCTTTCGAATACTCTTCCAGCGTCTGTTTCCTTCTTCCTACAAAGTGAATCTCTTCAAAAAACAGATAAACATACACTTTCAATCTCCCCAACCCACACACAAACACAAACACAACATAGGTTTCCCGCATGCAGCATCCATCCTCCCTGGTTGAGCGTCATAAAGTGCACTGGTCTTTACCGGCTGTGCTCTCCTGCATGCGATTACATAAAAAAATGAGGATTTGCAATTGATACACACGATAAAAATAAATGATTGATGTGACAACCACGGTGACAAATGAAAAAAAAAACATTGCGTCAAGCATTAATTATTCTTCGATTAATTGATGGGAGTAATGTTTTGCAAGATTATATTTATTATAGATTTGTTTATATATAAATTGTTAGATAATAATCCTTATTGTTTTTTCTTTCAAACAAAATCAAAGTGTCTAATAACCTGTATAATATTCAAAATTATAAATTTGAAAATTTGGCGCCCTAAAAGATTAAAGTGACAAGAGCCGCGAATATAATTCACGCCATTAAAATATTATGATAATGTGTACAAAGCGCGGGAAATTTATTATTCAACGATAACTTTGCCAATATCGCTCGCACGAATGCACCTTGGAGAATTTACGGTAAAGAGGCGTAACACCTTTCTTTTCGGGGGTCGGACGATACGTGACTCGACGCTAAAAATATTTTCAGGTTGCTAAGAGAAAATCTTGTCGAATGCCGAATTACAAAAAATCACCATCATCATCAGCCCGTGTCCGTTCACTGCCTAATGTAGGCCTCCCGCATGAGAGTTCATCCTTCTTGGTCCTCCACCCTTCGTAGCCAGTCTACCCCGCTATTCCTATTTACGCAAAATTTATGCTTTCGTTTATCGACAGGCGTGTACAACTGGGATGGGCAGCATTTGGAAAACTAAAGTACATTTTTAAAGCTAAAATTCCGCAATGTCTTAAAACTAAAGCGTTTAACCAATGCATTCTCCCTGTATTGACTTATGGCGCAGAGACGTGGAATCTGACAGCAAGTCTTATCCATAAAATAAAGGTCACCCAGCGTGCCATGGAGAGATCCATGCTCGGAGTGTCGCTAAAATATCCGAAACGAGGAAATACGCAGAAGAACATGAGTAGTGGATGCTACGCAACGAATAGGCACACTCAAGTGGCAATGGGCAGGACATATCTGTATGGAGACTCATGCGGGAGGCTTACGTTCAACAGTGGACGGATACAGGCTGATTATGATGCTTTCGTTCAATTTATAAAATTAAAATAAGTTTAGATCTCTCGGTATTTAAATATCGACTTTAATGATAAAGGTAAAGAAAAAAATTAAGGAATGCCATGATCGCTCTTTAACTTCGTAATTCACAAACTCATATTATCGTTTCTTTAATACTAAACACCTGTTTTAGATCTGAAAATTCTTTATATATTTTGATATCAACTCAATATAAATCTTTCTGGCTGATGCCGAAAAGCTTAGATAAACGATCTTCTGTGTCTTATTTTTGTTCGCTCGTCTGACATGCACATCTAATAAAGTTATTTTAAATTATATAATATTACACGGTGTTTGCATACACAATTTTATTTGTTTTGACTGTTGCTCCATATCATGTTGGTTCAAATATAAACATTAGTTTCTTATTTAGCCGCGATAATCTTTGGGGCTCTGACTGTTACTATGCCAGTCAGTCAGCCCTTGTTCGCGGAGTCTACGTGCGACCGCTGCCCACGATACAACATGTTACGGTCGGGTGGGGAAACTGAAGTTTTATATTGGAAATAAACGTGAATTGTGCTTTTAAACAAGTTCTTTGCTTTGCGACCCGCTCCTGCATTATTCCTCCACGCGTCCCGATGACGACCCCGCGACCTGTTGTCACCTTTTTAAAGATGGGGGATGTCAATTTGCATTAGTTGTTAAATGTACGACGAGTATGTCAGATTTAGGAGTAAAAAACATCTGGATTCGAGGATTAAAAATTACATATAAATGTATTTTTTAATTAATATTTTTATTTACCTTGTTTTTACATGGATCACTTACGATAAGTTCTCTGTTTAGGAGACTGCAGTTTCGACTAACTCGTAGCCTTTCTCAATACAAAGAATACAATAGCTATCCCTTAACAAGCGATGTATTGAGAAAGGCTACGAGTTAGTCGAAACTGCAGTCTCCTAAACAGAGAACTTATCTTACGTGATCCATGTAAAAACAAGGTAAATAAATAAATATTTATTATTGATAATGGATCTCAAAGTGAATGCTGTAAGCATTGAAAAAAAAAAAGGATTTTTTAAAAACTAAAGATGATGTATTACGATATTTGAATGTTGGATAACTCACGCTTCACGGGCGTTCATTATCGTAAAATCATACAAAGAAAACAGACGTTTTTTATATGACACCAAAACATTGCCTCATTTTTTTGTAAGCACATACTCGTATGTACCCATCTACGTTACATGTTGTGAGTGTTAGTAAATACGTTTTTCGTTAAATGTCATAGAATTTTTCACGCGTTACTCGTTTTATCATTTTCGCAATATTGTGTTCGGAAAATATTCTCGCACAATCAAACCCGTGCAATCTTTTTAAAAGGAAAATATTCTGAAAATTTCTACGGGGTTTTGTCAAATATTCTTGCAAAACTTGTCAAAAACGAGATATGCGTCAGATTTTAACGTTACAAAAAAATTTAAACGAATTGCAGACCAGGCTTCATATTTTATTTACGTTCTCGTACATCTTACCATTGTCACCAAATATAATTCAATAAAAGCAAGCTGATACTGTGCGCAATATAAATGCAGCGCTTTTCGTAATTTAACCAATATACTATATATTGAGTAAAAATTAAATACGTTTCGGCGTAATTCAATGCTATAGACTATAAAGAATCAATGCAATGTCATTTTTTAATTTCTTCTTCTTCTACTTCTTTGTGTCAGCTACGTCAAATTACTTTTGTTCAGTATTTGGCAAAATCGATAGCCCGTGTGCTGCCCAGCATTAGGTCCTGAGGTGTGCAGCTCGATGGGCACATGGAGCAGGATCTTAGGAGTGACGCTGTCTGCAGGTCTCCGCAGTCGCACAATAGTGGCTCTCACTGCCGAAGATTTCCCCACCGCTTGAGGTTGTCCTTTGTTCTACCAACTCCGGTTCTTAATCTTTTCAGGGATTTCCAGGTCCGCCAGTCAAGGTTCTCGCCAGTCGGGAGGCCTTCCTTTAGAGTAATGAAATCATCTGATGCGACTTGTCGCCAGAGCTGAAGTCTCTCATTTTCAGGGCCGGATGTGAATTTTAAATTTAAAAAAATGTGTAATAACTGGTGAAATAATTAATGAAAAATCAAGAGTGAAAAATAATGGAATATCTGAAATGGTACAAACTTATTGATGCCATGATGCTTAACACGAGGAAATGCTTGTTAATTAAAATGAATGCTTTACCCATATTAATGAACTATTTTATTAATAAGACTGAGCTCTCTGGTTGTCATCGCGACTATGATGGATCTATGTGGTGGGCAGGACCTCATAACTGAGATGGCGGCGGATGAACCGAATTGGCGGTCAACGGCAGCTCTCTAAATTTCCAAGCAAGCTACTGCCTTCTTGCGTCAGGTGGCAACCGGCAATAAAAAAAAACGTCAAAAAAATACATGATGCACGATAATAAGGTCTGAAAGACTACAGGCAACCTGGACAGCAACTCTAGACAAGGATCTGAAAACTCTTGGCTTGACCGAGAATGCAACGCAGGACAGACAGGCATGGCAAAAGTGCAAAAGGAAAGCCGACCCCAGAAGATGGGAAATGGCGAGGCTGGAGAAGAAGAGCTCTCTGGTTGTCATCATTAATGGTGAATATTAAATAAAATAATATTTTATTACTTTTTTAATAATAAAATCAAATATAATAAAATTTTGGTTATAAGTCAGAATGCAAAGCTGACTTGAGGCTGGATTAGCAGGCAATAAAAGCGTATGATCCCATTTTGTTACTGTTATATGCTCCAACGTAATTGAATGCCCCTGCATGTGTTTGCATAAATTCATAACTGAATTAACGTTCGTAGTATAATTTATCATAAATAATTTAATATTGTGTGTACAGTGACATGCGTAAATTATATTCATAGACTTCCATTACCTTAGTAATATTACGTATTTTCACATGAAACATGTTATAATGCATCATCATATAAAACTATCTACTTAAGTCTTAACAATGGACGTAATAATTGTATACATTATACAACAATCGAAGGGCACAGTAGTTACGAGGGTCAATAGAAACAACGCGGATATTTTTCACACAAAATTTTTCTTTAATCATCAGTGTTCAAAACGTTATTATAAACATAATTATTTTGTATTAAACATCCAAAAGTCTTTAAAGTAATTATTTATATCAAACTCTCTATCTTAGATAGAATCTGTGGATTCATACAGTCGGGTACGACACAGGGTATTGACCATCACAATATTTTGCCACTCTATGTAAATTGAAGGGATCATGGTCCAAAACAACAGGTACCTAGGAATTTGCGGTGTATGAAATTCAATGTATTAATATTAATTTTATAAATGCTTACTCGTTAGAGTAAGCATTAATAAAATTAGACTTAAATATAAAAAGGGGTATATTATCAAATAAATTAGTAGCAATTCAACTCCGGTTTTTGGACTTATCCTCAGTGCCGGAACTTTGGTATTCCGGCGTCACCATTTAGCTAACGCTGAAATTTCGGGACCGCGATCTCGGCTTCGGAAATATCAGCTTTTATTTCTGAAGTATTCCTTATTAGATTATTACTTCTGACTTAAGACAGTCCAAATTTTCTTTCAAAACTTGTATTTTTTTTACTATTGAATTTAGCTTAAATATTGAAGACATTTTTTTTCTTTAAGCCCTGGAAATAATAATTGCGAGTTCAGTTGTACAATATCATTTCCAAGTATAAACATATATGATTATTATAATAACTGTTTTGTTAGAATTTATGTTCTTGTATGTTTCCTATTATTTTTCTTACCGTTATTTATTATACTAATGATAACTATCTTCCTTTTCCGGAATATAACAATATAAATGACGTATTATAAAAAGATAATTATATTTTTTATAGGAAAACAAACATTTGCTGGAATATTGTTTTAAAACTGAAAAAACTTTATCATAAATTATAATTTATTTATTTATTTAAATAATGTAAACTTTTGTCATAAGATCAGTACACTTAAATGGTTAAGGTATCATCGGGTTGATCACGTGATATCTTTAAAAATAATGATTAACAAACACACCATACTTCCTAAAATACAGTTGTCTTCTTTTCTAACCCTCAATCTTTCGCCATTGAGGGAGACTCGTCAATAACCATGCATATTATATATTGTGGTGTTTACTTAGTATGGTGCAAAGAAAACTAGGTAAGGATAATGGTAGCCGACTATACGGTGCTACTTTATGACGACTATTTGACTATACAGCTTTTTAAAGAATTTTAAATATGTAATTTCATAAATTATTTTATCAGGAACCTTTTTACAATGGACCCAATGTATGTAAAACCAACATTCTACAATGGGTGAGTTTTTACTAGATGTTGCTTAAATAAAACTTATTAATAAATGGCAAAGCAATAAATTAATATTTTTAATTTTTTTGAAAGGCCTACATACTGACCAAAGGCTTTTAAAACTCTTTTCAGTAAAATATAAGCTTAAATAAATTCGTAAATATTTTTCAGTAACGCATTTCACAGCAACGAGTCGATAGCTTCAGGAATATAAAAGGAACCAAAATTGTTTTAAACGTTGCAAAAACTTTTTGTTTGTAACGTATCGTTTTAAAAGGGCTTCTTTGAGTTATGGAGGGCGATCCATCAATGTGAATGGCTCGTTATTCGCTTCCTCCATACATTGCTGTATTGTGTTGGACGAAGGCGAGAGTGTGTGTCGTCAATAACTAGCCTGGGACACGACATTTGCGGCTAGTATATCTTATGAATTTTCGCTTTAAAAATGTACTTTAGTTTTCCAAATGCTGCCCATCCCAGTTGTATGCGCCTGTCGATTTCTTTTGAGAAGTTATTTCGCCCTAGTTGTATTACTTGTCCCAGATAGGTATAGTCGTTTACAACCTCTATTTCTGTTCCTCCAATGGAAATAGGATCAAAGGTCTGTGAAATATGACTATTAATCATGGCTTTTGTTTTATCCATGTTCATTTTCAGACCAATTTTGTTCGACGCTTCATTGAGGTCGTAGAGCATGTCTTGGAGCTTGTTAGGTGATTCGGCTATTAGCACTATGTCATCTGCAAATCGGAGGTGAGAAATGTACTCTCCGTTAATATTTATTCCACACAATTCCGCAATGCCTTAAAACTAAGGCGTTTAACCAATGCGTCCTCCCTGTATTAACTTATGGCGCAGAGACATGGAATCTGACAGCAAGTCTTACCCATAAAATAAAAGTCACCCAGCGTGCTATGGAGAGATCCATGCTCGGAGTGTCGCTAAAAGATAGAATCCGAAACGAGGAAATACGCAGAAGAACTCAAGTAGTGGATGCTACCCAACGAATAGGCACACTCAAGTGGCAATGGGCAGGTCATATCTGTCGAAGAGACGATGGTCGATGGGGAAGAAAAGTATTGGAATGGCGCCCAAGAACTGGCAAACGAAGCATTGGCCGACCCCCTACAAGATGGACTGACGATATAAGAAGAATAGCGGGAGTGACCTGGATGCGGAAGGCGGAGGATCGAAGAGGATGGAGACTCATGCGGGAGGCCTACGTTCAACAGTGGACGGACACAGGCTGATGATGATGATGATGATGATATCTTATGAAATAGTATGATATGAAACACAATGTATCGAATAATTCAATTAATAGATTGACATGATAAATTTATCATTTTTAAAAGATCCGTTTGTTTTCCATCAGCTATGGTCTGACAGTGTTGATGGGTCAACACTCAACAATTCATACATTTTTTTAAAGTACTTACAGTATTTAGTTATGTTAAAAGCATTAAAGAATCGCAGTATAAAAGTAATGAACGTCTAAAAACTGTCATCTGAAGATTTTTAGAAATAAACGTAATTTCATTGAGCATTTTTATTTTCAGACAGATATATTTTTGTTCTGAAAGAAAACAAAATTGCATTTCAGGAATTTTTCAGTTTTTTTTTTTTTTAGAAATTTATCTTCTTTTAAAATCTTGTAATGAACGTAATATGGGACGGGGAGAAAAACGATTCTACAAAAGTAAGGAAATGTCGGCACGAAATTCGGAAGGATTTTCTAACATCACTTAACCTTAAATCATTATGATGTACCTTTTGTTTCAATCTGAATTCTGTGAGGTCCAGTAAAAAAAATCGAGTGAAAAACAGTTATGCAATAAAAGTTATTCCTATGTATTTAATTATTTGTTTCCTGAACCTTTCAGCAGTCAATAGGTTATATTCTTATGTTGGAAAAATCTTATCACCGATTCACTCTGAACGTGCGTTATTATAACGTTTATGATATTGAAATACATAAGTCTTTCAAACTAAACATAAAATTGCCCTATACATTTTGCAGTAAAAAAATTGCGTAGGGAATAAATAATTTGTCGATCTAAATTTATATCATCGGCAAAAATTCATTGAATATAAAAGTTTGAAATGAGAATTTTTATGTTTGCCTATCGCAAATAGTCTCTTCAAGTATTATACTCCGTGAGGTTATTAATAACTAGAGCAAAGTTGTAAGCCGGACGGCAAGGAGTTAAAGATGAAGAATTTTCAAGCAGCAGAATTGTAAAATAATATATTAAGGCCAATATAAGCATCAATTGAGTCCTAATCAGGTTAGTAATTTAAAAATTAATGAATATTAATCGTCCTGATGCCTGAAATACTACAAATTTTCTTCAACACCCGAGATTCTCGTAAAATTTAAGTCGTTAGTATGTACTCTTTTTTTGTGTAATCGCATGCAGGAGAGCACAGCCGGTCAAGACTAGTGCACTCTATGGCGCTCAGCTAAGGAGGTTGGACGCTGCATGCGGGAAACGTGTGTTGTGTTAGTGTTTGTGCGAGGGTCGGGCAGATTGCAAGTGTATATTTATGTGTTTATTGAAGAGATTGTAAGAAGGAGGAAACATAGATGCTTTAAGAGCATTCCAAAGCTTATCGGTGGCATTAAGGAAGGGTCTTTGGAAACTGCCAGTTCTTGGTCGACACAAATTAGCCGTGTATGGATGTTCGGCAAGAGTAAGACGAGTTTGTCGGTTGTGGGTAGATGCAGGAGGAAATGCAGAAAAAACTCTGTGGGAATTCGAGTGTTTAGATAATTTAGGATAAAGGCAACTTAAGGTAATTATTGAATAGGTTTTATCCTAATCGAAATAATTAATGCGCAAAGATTTTTTAAAATAAATGTATAAAAAAAATTCTTTCAAAAATAATGTTTAGTCAACATTTTTTTTTCTTTTTTTTACTATATCCGCTCCATATTTGGAGCATATGACATCGCAAATCGCCATTTCACAGTTCTGTAAGCTCAGATTGTCTTATGTCTTATCCCAGGACACCTGTATACTGAGAGGTCCACGTGGGAATATATATGGTTCCCAGGAGCCTCCAGGGCAAAAGCCGTAGTACTAGAGAAATATTTGGGTGTTTAATTATCAGCGTTTCTAATGAGATCGGATGATCAGCCCGACGCTTCCGAGGCCTGGACATTTTTTTTTGTTCTTAAGGGGTGGCTCAACCCTACCGGGATCATGTATTACACATGCATTGCACATGTATGTATTGCTTTTTCCTATATTATTGATTGTTGTAGAAAATATAATCTACTATTGATACTGCATGAGTAGGCGAAACGCGTACGGTCTTTTAAATAAAAAGTTAAATTAAAGAGAAATAAAACTATTAATTAAAATTATATTACAAACTTAACCTTTAACGTATTCTTCTTTGTTTCTTTGGTGTAATATAAATCCAAAACTTAAAGAAAAACCCGTTATTTTACTGCCTAATAGAGTGAACAGCGGTTAATTTATGCTGGCCAGGTATACAATGTGGTAATTATAAAAGATTACTACTTTTTGTGACAGAATTTGCGAAACATTAAGGATAACCGAAGATTTGTGGAGTCACCTTGACAGTCGTAATCCGAGTATTTAGCTTTCAAAGGATTTAAAAAAAGGAATTTCAAGGGAGTGTTGACTCAAATGTATATATTTTTAATATAACATTGAATTGACAATCGTATATTAAAATAAAAAATAAATAAAAAATTAAACTCTTATCTATTCAGGTGATGGGGAAATCGCAACTGTGGATTCGATGATGCTCGACATTTTTAAATGAAGCTAAGCGCTGCATGTAGGTGTTAATCTGCCAACTTTATTACACTATAGTTCGGCATTAACGCAATATCAATTTTACGAAGACTTATCAATTGAATTTATGTTTTTTTCATCTCCCGTCAGTTTGAGTAAGACTGGTATTTTACGGTTGAGAGATCAAATCTCTTAATGAAGCTTTGAAATAGTTTATTTTTAATGACATGATTTTTAGTTAGCAAACAAATGATTTATCTTTAAGCCGTATTTGCTGAATTTAAGGTTTTAAATTCTGACGTATTGATGTGCACCGGTATGTACAAAATATGTTTAAGCTGGGTTAAGGTAACTATTTGAAACTGCAACTATAGTCATACAAGATATAAAGTAATTACTTAACCATAGATTCTTAAGGTCCTATTTAAGTAGTTATATATGCTACAATCTGCCCAAAAAGAGGAGGTTTTTTTTTTTTTTTATGTAAACGCATGCAGGAGAGCACAACCGGTCAAGACCAGTGCACTCTATGACGCTCAGCCAGGGAGGCTGGACGCTGCATGCGGGAAACGTGTGTTGTGTTCGTGTTTGTGTGTGGGTTGGGGAGATTGCAAGTATATGTTTATCTGTTTCTTGAAGAGATCCAGATTGTAGGAAGGAGGAAACACAGACGCTGGAAGAGCATTCCATAGCTTACCGGTGGCATTAAGGAAGGAACTTTGGAAGCTGCCAGTTCTTGGTCGACATATATTAACCGTGTATGGATGTTCGGCAAGTGTAAGACGAGTTTGTTGGCTGTGAGTGGGTGCAGGAGGAATTAGTTCTTTAAGTTCCGAAGAGCAGCGACCGTGGTAATAACGGTAGAAAAGACTAAGAGAACCAACCTTACGTCTGTGTTCCATTGATTGTAGATTAGACGTAAGGGTGTCATTGTTTATCAAACGAATTGCTCTTCTTTGAACTTAGTCAATAAGTTTAGAAGGTATTTTGGGGCTCCAATCCAAAGGTGACTGCCGTATTCAAGGATAGGTCGGATTTGTCCTTTATATAGAAGAAGAAGTTGTTTATCGTTGAAATACCGACGTGATCTATATAATACACCTAGTTTTTTGGAAGCGAGACCGGCTTTAAACTTAATTGACTCGTAATATTTGACATTATTCGATATTGATAATCCAAGCATGTTTATGGAGCTTTCTTTCGGAAGAGAACAACCGTTGAAAGATACAGGATCCATAGCAGTCTTCTTGGTGGAGAAAGTACATGATTGGGTTTTTGAAATGTTGAAACTGACGAGGTTGAGGTCGCCCCATCGTGAAACCCTTTCAAGAGACATGTTCATCTTCTCCACCAGAGATTCCCTAGCAGCAGATAGTTCCGAATGTTTCGGAACTATCTATAATACCTACAATGCTATGATTATTCATTAAAATATGATCTTATCAAATCACCTCCTTATATTAAGGTTTGGCGACCATTTATAAGTTAATGTACCTCAATAATTAACTCCTAGAAACATGTTGCTGCACGATAACTTAACACTCAGTTCATTGTATTATGTAGTAGTTATATGCACTGTTTAAAAAAACAGGCTCGGTATAGTAATAAGTAATAACCCATGGTTACTTTCATTAGAATATTTGATCTTAGTCCCTTTGTCTTTGTTGTTATCCTTCTATTTTACTACAGCAGACCTTACTTGTACGTACAACTTTTGACCTTTTTCACTCCAGTATAATAGATTGAAAGAATGTGTTTCGCAATTCTAAGGGTCTGGGAAGGCGACATATACGTACACTTTTTACAATGTTTCTAATAAAAAATACTGTGTAGGAGCATTACGCATGGTTTTGAAATTATATTTCATGGATATTATTCTGCAAAAATAATTTTATGTCACTTTAACAAGTATTATATACGAGATTGACAGCAACAATAATACGAAAACGCGAATCCTTAAGATAACTTGAATTAACAAGATGAAAAATTCAATACAAAGCAAGTGATTATGAAATTGTTTGCGTAGCAGAATTGCGATTAAGAAGTTTAAGAAGGAGGTAGAAAATAGGAAGAAAAATCATTTTGAAGAACGTTTTACGAGGAGTACATAAGAGATTATATGACAGTTGGACAACAGCGGCAGAAAAACAATATCCATGTAAAAAACGGATGCGGTCTTAGAGGAAATAAAAAAGGGCAGAAAAGCAATTAAAAGTGCACGTTCCACGTATCTGATGGTGATGTATAGTATACATATTTAGACACGACCAACAAAAAGTGAGGGATGTAAAGGAATACGCTTCCTCGCAGTGAACCCTGATTAACGCTTTATGTATTACACCGCAATTTAGGTAACTCTCGGTACCACTACTTGAATAGGGAGTTTGATTTAGTTTGGCATCTCTACCATGGAAGCTCCTGCCGTGGCGGTGACCGGTGTAGATTATATTTAGCTAAGCGGAAAATCATCAACCTCTGAGTTGTGGTGATGGCTTTGCAAATTTCCGGTAGTTTCGAAAAAAAGTACAGTTTTCATGTAGCAACAGAAAAAATGTAGCGAACCTACTGAACATTTGTGTTGGAAATTAAGCGTTGAGCTAAATTGAAAACCGAACAATAATCAGTCTTGACCGGCACAAATCATGAGCAGGTCGCAAAAGCAAAGAACTCGTCGTTAAGCAAATTTGACATTTATATTACATTTACTAAAAAAACAGACGAAATTCTGTCTTCCCTTTGGGACACAAAAAAAATATGTTTACTTGACAGCGCCCGGACGGTGACCGCCGGCCAGCGGCAGTAACAGTCACTGCTCCCGAAAACTACATACCAGCTGTATGGAAAACTATCCGCTCCCAGATGACATAGCTCGGACTTTCAAGAACAAATAAACAAAATGGTGCAAGCAAGCACCGCGTCTTATAACTACTTACATTTAAAACATAAGCTTAGATTTTTTATGTGCGTGTAAGACGAGTAAACGAAAATAAGAGACGGAAGATCGCATATCGAGGCATTTCGGCACCAGCCTGAAAGAGCTATTTCGAATTGGATATCATAACTAATATTTTTTTTAATCAAACTACAAAATCATCTTAATAAAAGTTTGTTAAACAAATACTCTCGTATAGGTAAATATACGTTGAGTTATTGATTTACCAAATTATACAACTAGTATGGTTTCAAATGATTTTTTTTTGTAATTTAATTTCATTTTGTCAGCTTATTATTACCATTCAATGGAGGGCGCTCCTTTATTTCGTCCTCGCCGAGTGATTAGTTGTACTCGAGTTTCGTTTGACAAAATATTTGATTGTTATCCTGTTCCTGAAACTTTGGAGGACGTCTTGAAATTTCAGGAAACACGAGAAGGGATGTCTTTCATACGGTCGATGCGTGACATTTTTTGGAAGTACTTTCATCGTAAGAGTAACTTGTTTGTAATTCCCGAACAACTATTTGAGTGTAAAAATAAAAACAAAAAAATCTTCTTACTATACAGCAAGATCTTACCATAACCCTATCATTACGGTTTGATTTAAAAACAAATAATAATGTCAATTATAAAACTAGTATTTAAAGCATAAATTTACTTATCTGGTCTATTTTCATATAACACATTGGGTCTTTTATCCTTAAGCTATCAGATGATGCATAAAAAACGATTCTAATAAAGTAGCAAAACAATATATCACGTCAACCGATGTCAACGGTCTGGGAATCTTATGGCGGCATATGCCGACAACCGATGCGAAGGGTTAAATTACTTGTAAGGAATGACGCCTCATCGGAGGTTTATCAGATACGTTCATCTATGAGCAAACTGTAAGTAAATTTATATATTTTATTTAATGTAATATATTTTAGTAGAATAATTACTACCTGTCATTATCTTACTTTTATTTGAGGTGACCTTAAAATAAGATATTAATCTTATGAAAATTTTAAACAAATTTACAGATTTAAAAACCGTTCATCTTCCCCGTGCCATCATTGCCACATATATATTTAGCCTAATATAATAGCAATAACTTGTCTGTTGCCCAACACATAATTCTGAAAGCATGTTTCTCTGAAAAATGCTATAAAAATAATTTCCTTGGTAAAAAATATTAAAAATTAAAATACGAGGAGACGCGAGTGGTAACCCTACTGTTTAGTCCCTGGGGGAAGATTAAGTTTCAAGACACACTTCACTCCTTTTCTGATTGGGTAGGTCGGGTAAGCAGGGTTGCCATGACATTGTTAACGTTATTATTATTATTTATATTTGACGAGTATCTTTGTACATAAGGTACCAAAAATACTAGGAAAAATAGTACAAAATAATATGTATAGGAGGATAACGATAAATTATTATTAATCTCATTAAGTTTCTGTATACAAAAAATACTACTCTGTGTCTCAACTCAATACTTTTATTATTCTCATAAAGTTCACATTATTATATCGAAAACCAATGTATTTAATTTTGATATAAATATGCACAAATTCATATCATTTCAAAATATTATTAGTGTTAATAGATTATTGAATTTTGGACATACAGTGTAAAAACCTCCACTATCTCAAAAAAGTCGCGTGAAGGATGATGAGGAGCAGGTTAGCAAACAAAGACTTTCTTTTAAAAGCACATTGATTATATTTACGTTAAAAACTTTACAAGCTTCCGGCCAGGCGGAATGACATGCCGCTGTCCGTAATGCGACCTTCTCGGTCGTCAACACATAACTGACTCGTGATCGGGCTCTCGCCCGCGCCCCTGGCGGTGTCTATAATTAACACACCCGTGAGCGGGCAAGCGAACAGAAAATAAAAGACGAAAGATTGTAAGTCGAGGTTTTCGGTACCAGTCGGCAATGGATATATCGTGCTGATGTCGAGTTGTACACAGATTAATGTCTTAAACTAGCAATAACCAAAAATATATAAAACAAACGTGATTCCATTAATAAGGAACGAAAATGATTATATAAAAAAAACATCTATCAATACAAGAATATGATATTCTTTATAATAATCTTATCTTATATCTGTGTACAAAATGATTAAGTTGATATTTACCGCAGTTTTGCCAGCAACTATCAGATAATCCAAATACGATTCTTATTATTTGCTTGAATAAGTTTAGATAAGCCTATAAGTTTATATAATAATAACCATGTATTATAGAAGCGGCATAAGCAGACGAATGGTCATTACGTTATATATTATACAAAGAAATAACTGCACAAGATTTACAGTCTATGTTTCAAATCCCCACATCCACCGTTTATTTTTCTCCGATAGAAAAGACATTTACGATGCTGTTACAATTTGCCATGAGTTTAATATGTTTTATCGTCACATTAAATTATTTTATCAAAATTGTAATGCGGATTTTTTTAATGTACTCGTATTACGATTGAAGACATAAAATCTGTTTACAAAAGCGTGCCGTTATTGGATTTCAAACCAGCATTAATGTTTCTTGAAGCGAGTGGATCATTTTGAAAATATTCGCATTATCTGTCGGAATAATAACATGTAAATGTCACTTTTTCTTCCCACGTCGTAATACCAATATCTCTTCAAAAAATCTCAGCTTATACTGTTCACTTTGAATAAAAGAAAATTATTTCATTTAACAAAACTGATGTTTTGGATACTTTATCATATTTTCGATGAGCTAGGATTGGTGAAAGAAAATTCAGATGTCGTCAAACTTTGGCCACATCTGTTTTCTTTCACTTTGACGATCGGTTCATATGAAAATCGTCTGAAATATTATAGTATGTATCAAAGAAGGCATTAAATTATTACGATGAAGCCTCTCTAATACGCCTTTCTTTTCCCAGAAGCCTTCGCAGGCAATCTATCAAATATATGTCTCGGAGGTAATGTAACTTCACTATCAGTGCTAGAAAGTGTAATCAGTCCTCAAATCAACAATAACGAAGTATATTACAAAAACAATATTTTTTATAATCACCATTTAACTAGGTTCGAAAAGATAATGAAATATATGTTCTCAATTTGAAGTAGTATTTATTTGCACTTAGTTTTTGTAATTTATATTGATATCAGCTTGATATAGCTCCTTAAGGCCGAAGCCGTAAAGCCTCGACAAACGATCTTTTGTCTATTATTTTTGTTCAGTTACCAGACATCTACATCGAATTTTAGTTGAATTATATAATGTTAAACGGTGTTTGCATACGCCAAAATTATTGTTATGACAGTTGGCCCATTGAAAGTTGGTACAACTGTCATCTTGGCGGTTGGTACCGCCGAAATGTCTGAGCGGGCAGTCAGTCGAAACGCGCGTGCTACCATGATAGGAACGCCGAAAGGCGTCCCTATAACGAGCGACGTTATTGACAAATAAACGAGTAATATGTGAAACAGAAACAAGTGTTTGTATTGTGAACCTGATCCTGCATCCTTCATCCAGTTGACCGATGTCCTAAATACCCGAGGAGGATATCAATATTTTTGCATTCACTCTGATACAAATATTTTTGAGGCGTTTCTGCCCGTGCCCATAGTAAGAATACTTATTCTTATGTTTTATATATAAATACGTTTTACATTTATAAAATATGCAAAAAACTTAGCACTGTCTATTCACATAATGAAAGACTAGTTTCACCTTCAATGAGCTTCGTCTGTTTTCCACGTTTCGTTTTTAAAGAGCTTTATCAGTTCTCCACATTAATAAACGTACTTATTTACTAAATTGTCTGCTTAGTAAAAAAATTCTAAATGAACTATCCAATGCACCAGACTCTACTCATTATAAAGCTAAATAAATATATAATATTAGAATACTCTCGAACAAACAACAACCTATCCCACTATGTAACAAATCACAATTCCATAACACAATATCTAACACACCTAGTCACACCATTGCGATTTCGGGTTTTCACCCTGAACGTCGAAAATCATTTTATGTACCCAAGAATGACTTGGATAATTTTTTTCCCCTCACACATACATTACGAATTTGAACAACTCAATTCGTTTCTGAAGTACAATTAAGATTAATCATAAAATAAAAATATAAAATATATACAAATATAGGTAGTTATGATTAAGTACTAAGAACAAAGCAATAAAGACAACAATATTTTCAATGTTTTGAGCATTCACTTTGAGATCCATAATAAATTATAAATATTTATTTATTTATTTACCTTGTTTTCACATGGATCACGTAACAAAAGTTCTCTATTAGGAGACTGCAGTTTCGACTAACTCGTAGTCTTTCTCAATCCTTCTCTAGTTAAGAGATAACTCTTAACTAGAGAAGTTAAGTTATCTCTTAACTAGAGAAGGATTGAGAAAGACTACGAGTTAGTCGAAACTGCAGTCTCCTAATAGAGAACTTTTGTTACGTGATCCATGTGAAAACAAGGTAAATAAATAAATAAATATTTATAAAGACAACAATGCTCATCAAATAGACGACTACAACAAATTATTCCTCCAAAGAAACTTGTGGAGTTCATGTCTGAATTGGGCCTCCCTTACGTGAAATATATCAACATCCGAGATGATTTGGTTAAACATATTGATCCTTCTTCCAAGAGGCATAGTGTTTAATGACATGCATAATGGCAGCTGACAGAACTGTTAGGCATTATATATACTGTACGAGTTAATCTTTAAAAAATATATATAATAATTTTACTCACCGCTCCTATTAAAAATAATAATAATTTGCTAACCTTTTGATAGAAAAATAATGATTTTACAAATTATTCTGCATGGTGAAACAAAAAACTCTTTTTAAAGTATACGAAAAATATTTTAAGTTGTTTTTTTTTTAACAATCTTTCCAGACTAAGAATTTTATTGAAATGTCAATGGCGTTTAGTAAAAATCATTTACAAAGTAAATCTTCTCGATTGAGAGTAATAAAAAATATAATTCTAGCAAATTAAAATAAGATTTTATATTTTTAAATGTCAAGTTTCACGATGTTATAATAAATTACTAAATAAACTGACAACGCATGAAAATATTTTATGCGTGAAATCCAGAATGTTCTATATTCTTTTATGGCAAAGTTAGTCTATATTTTTAATGGAAAAATTTATGTATTATTTATTATTTTTATTTTTGATTATTTTTAGTTTTTTTATTTATTATTTTTATATGCATTACATCGTATTGTCAATATTTGAAGTGTATTTAAAAAAATCATATTATTTTCATGAAGAAATTTTATGCAAATGTCAAAAATCGCCATTACTAGAAAATTTGGCAGATTACCTAGATTTTTTTTATGTAAGCACATACAGGAGAATGATAGATGGTGATAGTAGTTCTGAATTCTCACCTGTGGAATTCTATGAGCGTGCGTATGGCTAAGCGCTGCATGTGGAGTTTTGATCCGCCAAAGTCATCGACTACAGCCTGAGATTCACGCATCATCCTTTATTATTACAGAAATTTACTATGAATGGGTGGTCTTCTTTTAATTAAATATATCTAGAATTGCTTATGAGAAAGTCTTTATGTTGCTCATTCCTCCACCATGCGTTCCGATAACTATCCTG
Source organism: Glossosoma conforme (assembly GCA_022606575.1). Taxonomy (NCBI): domain Eukaryota; kingdom Metazoa; phylum Arthropoda; class Insecta; order Trichoptera; family Glossosomatidae; genus Glossosoma; species Glossosoma conforme. The sequence continues at coordinate 1,574,066 of JAGTXR010000047.1, forward strand.
GCGACGTGAAGTCGTTTTCTAAAAGTTAAGGGAACGTTAATTGAAAATATTATTTCCACCAAGAATTATCGTGGAAAATATTAAGGTATATATATGAAATTTTATACTGAAGAAAATATAGAGGACTGTATAAAATATAATACAAAGTAGATAATTAAAAAATGTATCTGAAAAAATATGTTCAGAATAAGAAAAAATATATACAATTTTCTATTATGCGGTAAATGTGATTGAAATGTGGATTATATGAAAATGTCGCATTTCTTTCCTCAAATATTTTTCGATGTCAATTTGTGAGAGAAAATTCAATTTCCCATCTCCTTATAGATGATAGTGGGAAGAGTTTTAAAATAAGTAATCTTGCTTGAACGTAAATGACACGAAATCTAAATTTATATTTTAAATGCGATAATCTTTCGATATCTTTGAATAACATTTATTATAAATACTTCATACAAAATTTGCTATCTATAACTTGGATTACTTAAAAAACCAATCAAGATTTATAAAAAATATACTCCTTATATATATATATATATAACGAGTATTCTTCTTCGTAGTATCAATCTGGTGGATTGGTTTGCAGCAACAAAATCTTGCATCTCGATCTCCACTCTTTCCCATCCCCTGCAACCCTCTTTAGCTCAGCATAAGAGCTACAACTCATGTCCTCGAACACTTATGCCAGTTTTTCAGCAGCTATGCTCACCACTCATATAGAACAATTTCATAAGTAATCTATAAACGGCTTCATGATCTTCCCTATCACACAGTGCAAGCCTTCCACTCTACTATTTCTCCACCCGAACGGATGCGCGAAAGATGCTGTATTTATACCATTGTTACCATCGTATAACGATAGATTTCTCTTAATAAAAAATAATAATAAACTCTGAATATATACTATTATATATTCAGAGTTTGTAAATATATATATTTTTTTTATTCAATCAGTCAACATTTATTCACAAGCTTTTTATATTATTACTTTCCGACAGTCTATTAAATTAGTAAGTACCACTCGGGTCTCGAACCGAACTATAGACTGAATGTGTATATTTAATTACTAATAATATTGAAATATAATCAACGATCTATTAAAGAAGATTAGAGTATTAAAAAAAAATGCTAATAAAAATTTAAATCCATGTAAAAACCTTACTACTAAGAAATACCCGCCGGAGAAAATACACGTAATTCATAAACAATGTTCTTTCTTATATATATATCATCATTATTCTATTAAGCTTGATAAATAATCATGAAAATATTTTAATAACGTGACTATAAAATCCAGCTTTTTCTTAACTAAACAATAATGTGTATCAACTAGAAAAAAATATTCAAAATATCATTACATAAAGTAAGCTTTAACCAGTTTCATTAAACGAAATATGGTGAAATTTAATTACATTCTTTGGAAAATTCCTTTTACCAACTTAATAAGCCATCTTGGAACAAACTCCTTTGAGATTGGGCTCCAAAAAAACATCCCAAAAAATGTAAACAAGCATTACTTTTCGAGTCACGTTCCGCCTTATTTGGAACTATAAAAACCTTCAGACCAGACAAATTACTAAAGTACTCTTTAATATATACTTTATGAAGTAAAAATGTTATTATAATTTGATAACGTGAAGTTCTAATGATATTTTATTAATATTCACCGTACACAACTCGTAATATTTTTTTCTATTTTGAACATTACACAATTTAATTTTATAGGAGGAATAGTCGTGTAAGGTAAAGAATACCTACTGCTAAGCATTAGGTATTCTGAGAATATTTCTAAGTTAACTTGTATTTTTTTTTTTTTGAGAAACTGCACCGGGCTATCTGACAGAACTTATCAAGCCTTCAGAAATAAGCACGCGTGGAGAGACACTCAGATCGGCTAGAGAAAATAGAAGCACCCTGCAGCTGACGGGAGGTAGTCCTAGCACGGTCTTTGGCAATCGGGCTTTCAGCTACGCTGCACCAATGGCCTGGAACTCACTACCGGAAAGCATAAGAGAGCTTAAAGGAGAGGCATCCTTCAGAAGCAGACTCAAGACCCACCTTTGTACTCAGAGAGGCAAAGAAGCGCTTTTGGAATGATCATTCGGTCATAAAAGAGCGCTATACAAATACTAATATAATAATAATAATAATAAGAATTGGTTGATCTTCATAATGTAAATTTTGTAACTGAAGTATATAAAAAATATTTTGACGACATTTTTTTCGGTCGAAAATGTCTTTTTGACGTACGCATAACATGAAGCATCTTTATTACAATTAACAGCCTCCTCTCTTTCAAAAGGTTATTATTCAATCGCGTGATGGCAGGATTAGGAGCATATTAGTAACACAGACATTTTCGAGAGCACATTGACATATATTTACGATAAACTTTACAAACTTCCGGCCCAGGTGAAATGACATTCCGGCCGGCCGTACTGCAACCTTCTCAGCCGTCAGCACACAACTGCCTTGCTCGTGATGGGCTCTCGCCCAGCTCCTCAAGCGTCGGTCTATATAACTAGTCCCAAATTACAATATGGCGACACATGCATGTCGACAAGCAAACAGAAATAAGAGACGAATGATTGGATATCGACGTTTTCGGTACCAGCCAGCAAGGGCTCTATCATGCTGATGTTATAATATTGAAAAAATGTCTCTTAACAGAAAATGCTTGTTTTTGAAAACTCTTGATGAACTTGCCTGAACAATCTTAAAGAAATATATATCATTTTAATGACAAGGTATTTTGGTTGTAAAAATATAGTTTATTTGGTGGTAAAGACATAGCGGTTGGTAGAAGAATACAGATCTGTTCAGGAAATAAATATAAAGAGTTAGGAAGTTATATCACTTCAATGAACAATATATTGCTTTATAAAGACGATAAACATAATATTATTATTTAATAAGTTATCAGCTGTATGTTGAGAACCTTTGCCGTAACTAACAATGTCTAAGCAATCGGCTCAGTAAAAGGATCACGTTGTCAAATTAATTATTCAGCACAGCAATTACCGATACAAATCCTCAGTGGACTTAAACTGCTAAGAGTGTGACTTAATTCAATTAATAATTAATTAATTACATTATTTCAGCGACGAATATTGCGATAATTAATTGCGATAACCTTTGAATTTTCGTTTCAAGAAAGAACTAATAAAAAAATAATAAATAAGACTCACAATTGCGACCGCTTCTTTGTTTTTTTAAGACCCAAGACTTTCATTTTTCTAGAAGGATGTCAAAAAATAAACGTGGAAAATATTTGGCGAAGGTATGGTTGTGGTGATAGCTTGAGATGAGCAGGACAGAAACTAAAAACTGATGGTTATTTATGGTTTCAATTTGTGGCCACTATATGTTTTGGTTATGGTACAGATATAAAATATAATATATTTATAGGGAATAGACAACTCAAACACTTATCTTCATAATTTTTAATGTCATTTTAACTTCAACGGGTTTTAAATTAATAATATTATATTAAATATATTCAATTTATATACTCGTACTACTACAAAAATCAACAGGCGTATACAACTGCTATGGGCAACATTTGTAAAACTAAAGTACATTTTTAAAGCGAAAATTCTAAAATGTCTTAAAATTAAGGCGTTGAACCAATGCATTCTCCCTGTATCAACTTATGGCGCAGAGACGTGGAATCTAACAGCAAATTTTACCCTTAAAATAAAAGTCACCCAGCGTGCTATGGAGAGATCCATGCTCGGAGTGTCGCTAAAAGATAGAATCCGAAACGAGGAAATACGCAGAAGAACACAAATTGTGGATGCTACCCAAGGAATATGCACACTCAAAATGCAATGGGCAGGACATATCTGTCGAAGAGACGACGGTCGATGGGGAAGAAAATTATTGGAATGGCGCCCAAAAACTGGTAAACGAAGCATTGGCCGACCCCCTGCAAGATGGACTGACGACATAAGAAGAATAGCGGGAGTGACCTCGATGCGGAAGGCTTATGTTCAACAGTGGACGGATACAGGCTGATAATAAATACAAAAATAGAGGAAATAAGAAGCCACGGCATTCAAGTAATTCTTATTTATTGAGAAAAATAAAGCTAATTCACTTTAAACTGTGAAATACATTAGTAAAACTGCCCTTAATGTTATATTACGATCCGGAAGATCACTTTCGAGAGAGTTCGGCGTCACACACTGATCTAACGTTGGAAAACAATTGAACGCGACTGAAAAAAAAACTAAGATACTAGAATTCAAATATTGTTCCAAATTTGAATCTTCTTTCAATACATTATAATAATGTACTTAGAATCTACCTTTTACATAATCAATTCAGTAGGTATCCGCCTATAGATGGCAATATTTTTTTAGTACTACGATAATATTATTTATTAAATATTACGTTGAATGTTTTCCAGGGCTTTTTGTTTCCGTAGGATCAAAGTTTCGATGCCTATGTCAAAGACATGATGTTTGGTATCAATACAAAATATTTTAAATATTAATATTAGGCACAATATTTTTTTTATGTAAGCACATACAGGAGAATACCGACATATGGGTATGGTAATTCTGAAGTCTCATCTGTGGAATTCTATGACGCTCACTAGGCTGCATATGGCTAAGCGCTGCATGTGGAGTGATGATCCGCCAACATCATAGAAGCCCAAGATTCACGCATCATCCTTATTATTACAAAAATTTACTCTGAATGGGTTGTCTTCGCGGGACGACTTTCGTCGACCACCAATTTTGATTAGCATTTTTCGTATAAGGGATCAAATTCACAACAGGCGGTATTTTGGAGCTCAGAAATCGATAACAAACCCTTTTTTTATAATCTCCTTCGGGGATCGAACCCACGACTTTCGGCTTGTAAAGAAAACGCTTTGACAATTAAGGTATCAAATAATTTTCTAATTACCATACAATACCATGACTTTTTAAGGGCAAGAGTTCGGTCTTAGTAAAAGCTTTTGTTTTAATTTAGAGATTTATAAACTCAAGATTGTTTGTTTGAAATCCTGAAACTCTCCCACATTACCACATCCTACAAGTTGCTTTTAAATATTTAATTACTAATGTTTCAGCATCGAGAAATAACGTGAAAATAATACTTGAAAACCTTTCGGAACTTTATATTTCTTTTGTCTCCATTAAATATATCTCTACTTATACTAATTGCCACATTTCTAAATAAACAATGAGTTTTTTCTTGTTTTACCTCATCTTCACAATAAGTATAAAACAAACAACAACACAATACGGTTACCTGATAATTAATGCATACGTAATTAGTTTTTCAATATATTTCTGGCAGAAAGATTCGTGAAGTAACTAATAAAGTATTTGCCAATTGTATTATTGTTCGGGAGTAAAGCTTCCAAGAAAATTCGACAAATTTCATGACTACTAACTTTTAACCTATTCGCATCGTAGCCGATAAGCCTTGTAAGATTCCCATACCGTTGACATGAGTAGCCGTCTTATATTGTTTTGCTACTTTCTTAGAATAGTTTTTTATGGATCATCTGATAGCTAAAGGATACAAGAATCAATGTGAAATATATTTTTTTTTATGTAAGCACATACAGGAGAATACCGAGAGATGGTGATAGTAATTCTGATGTCTCTTCTGTGAAATTTTATGACGATGACCATGATATATATGGTTAAACTCTGCATGTGGAGTGTTTATCCGCCAACGTCATAGACTACAGCCCGAGATTCACGCATCATCCTTTATTATTAGAGAAATTTACTATGAATATTCGTCTACCACCAATTTTAATTAATAGGCTATGACTGGCATTTTACGGGTGTCCGATCAAATTCACACCAACCGGGGGTATTTTAGAGCTCAGAAATCGATTAAAAATCTTGTTTTTTTTTTAATCTCCGTCGGGGATCGAACCCACGACCTTTGACTTGCAAAAAAACGCTTGGACCATTGAGCTATGACCGCCAACAAAATAGACCAAATAAGTGCATTTATGCTTAAAATACTAGTTTTATAATTGAGAGTATAATTTGTATTTCACCGAACCGTAATGAAAGGGTTAAACATCAACACCAAATATTATTTTTAAGCAGATTATCGTATTATTAAATAGTTAATAGAAGATTCATATTTTACGATATAGAATACGATCGCTTTTATGCTTAATCTTATATACGGATTGAAACTTGTATTTATTACTGAAGTTTATAAAAGTATGGATCAACTTGATAACACTAACGACAGAGCACTTGGGTCGTAGTGAGCACTGAGGAGATGACAGAATGCCAAGATAAGTAGTAGGTGGAATTTCTCCATTGGGAGCAGTGAAATGGAATCGATGAAAATCGAGGAAAATTGACCGTGCTCTTGGTACGCAGTAACTCAGACCTCGTTTCAGATATCGAGCCTTCTGCGCGAACACAACCTTCCAGACATAAAGATTGGTTATTATTTGCAAGGCGAGCTTAAAAAATAGGTGGCCTGGTGCTGAAAAAAAATTAGACGTTTTAAAGATGATTTGATGGGAGCTTAGTGATAAAATATTATACACTTTTTATGTCATTTATATTGTTTTACCTTTTTGTATTTTTTTATAAATGTCTGGCCAAGATTTTTTTTTAAGCTCCCTAAATATACCAGTATGGTTTATATTAGTTTGGCTTAAACTATAACTATAACGATAACAAAAATAAAAATTGTCATCAAAAAATAATGTCACTTTACATTTTTTTTATTTAAAAATCATTCAATATATATTCCTTAGCTTGAGCATATGAATTCTTAATATTGGCCAGCGGGTATAGCTCAATGGTCAAAGCGTTTCCTTTGCAAGCCAAAGGTCGTAGGTTCAATCCCCGATGGAGATTAAAAAAAAAAATCGATTTCTGAGCTCTAAAATACCCCCGGTTGGTGTGAATTTGATCCATCACCCGTAAAATGCCAGTCATAGCCTATTAATTAAAATTGGTGGTAGACGAAAGTAGTCCCGTGAAGACAACCCATTCAAAGTAAATTCCTATAATAATAAAGATGATGCGTGAATCTCGGGTTGTAGTCTATGACATTGGGGGATCAACACTCCACGCGCAGCGTTTATCCATATGCACCATGGTAAGCGTCATAGAATTCCACGGATGAGACTTTAGAATTACTATCACCATCTGTCGGTATTCTCCTGTATGTGCTTACGTAAAAAAAATGAAGGTAACCACTTGAAAAAGTTTTTTTTTTATTTATTGAACTTGAGTTCGAAAATTAAGCATTGATTATTATTTTGAATATATACTATGGCGACATCTGTCGTACGATAATAACAATGATATAAATACTAGTTTCATCGCAGGTCGGTCTAGGCATAGTAATGGCGCGATTCGCCGAGCGGTATGAATACCTGGGCATTTTGGTTTCCAAAGTCCGCGGTTCGCATCCCGCTTCTGCCGTTATTTTTGTGCTTGGATTGACGCGTTGAAAAAAGAATTTTATATTTAGTATATGTATATTTAAGTAATAATAATATTGTAATATAGTCAATGATCTATAAAAGTAGATTAGAATATTGAAATAATAAAATAATATTCTAATAAAAAATTAAAAAATTAATTGATTATTAATTTTAATTATTGTTAAGCACAAAATTACCACCTCAATGGTGTAAATAAAATGAGTTTTTTAATATTATTTTTTATTATAAAAAATCCATCGTATTTTACACGACATGTTTCAACTTCGTCGTGAAGTCATTCTCAAGTGTAATAATATTTTTATATCAATAACCTTATTTAATAAATTAATCAAGAAGAAGTAGTATATACAGGTATGTGCTGAGAAAGCTATACAAATTTAAAATGTGCTCTATGTAATAATGAGAAAACTATTATCAAAGGAAAATAATTTATGATTCTGATAATACTCGTATAATAGTTAATATAATCAAGAAAATAACAGTAAAATCAAGCAAATGTTAGGTATAAACTATAAAACTATGTGTAATTTATACTAAGTTTTTTTTTTCATTTAATTAATGGAATTAAATGAACATTTTAGATCCAAAATCACTCGCAAACTCATATTTATGTAATACCTTCTAAAACACACAATTTAAAAAAAAAATAGGAACTTCTCTCAATTAGCCTCATAATTAAATGTAAATGTTTAATGTCAAGGAGTTTCGTAAAATTATGATTTTTTTTCCCTTTACATGCGGGTGCGGATATATCCGCACCAACTTGCACTGCTCTTAAGTGCGAGGTGCGGATTTATCCCACGCCCTGAAAAAAACACGTCGCTTCATTGCGAGATGCGGATTTATCCAAATACTATATTGAATATAATTTTGTTTCGTATTCCGACATTCCTTCGTCAAAAATATTTTTACGATATTTATTGTGAGTTGTGGGTCATTCTACACACGTTTCGAATTTCCTTTTTTTTTTTTAAATAATAATGGATTTATTTTATTTAGTTCTGAAGGTGAATATAAATGCGACACTGACCAATCAAAACATATGAAACAACGTCCTTAAGTATGCAACTTTATTTTTCATTGACTAATTGACTTATTTTGTGAATCTTTGTGAAATCTTATTTCGCACGTAAAGGTAGAGATTTATGGACCAAAAAAGTGCAAAAATATAACTTTATAAACATTGCGAATGAGTTAATATTTTGAATGTGTTATGTTTATAAATAAAAAAATGCCTTTGAGTGCATGGAATAATATAAAATGTAGAAATATGAGACTAGCAGAGTATCTCCGTCTGGGTGTTTCAGGATTAATGTTAATATAGTCGGCGCTGGTTGCTGAAGGTCGACCGTGATAACGAGCTGGTAGGAGAGTGGGGGAGGCTCGCTAGTGACGGATGAAGCAGCCATTGAATTGATGCAGAGCATAACTTACGCCCAACAGAGTGTTTTCTGAAAAGTTTTTCAGTGTCAGCGAGGAAAGCACAATAAAAGAAAATCTCTCTTGTGATTTCTTTATTAGAGAGAAATATCATAAAAGATGAAGTTTAAAAGGCTACGAGTTAGTCGAAAATGCAAACGTAAAAAAATAAATATTCATCATTTATAATGGATCTCAAAGTGAATACTGAAAAAACATATATATTTAAATGTGGCCAAAATAATTTCATGAGAAATTCAGAAAAATTTGTGGAAAATCTGAATTACTCGAAACTGAATATGATGTCTTATCTGATCAAAATGAAGTCCAAGATGAAATCGAAAGTGAATTATTTATTCATTACCCTTTACGCGGACGATGCAAAAGTCGCAGAGAACACTTTCACTGTCATTCAAAGAGATTTAATTATGTTGCACTTATATAAACGTCGAGAACTTTAACTTAAGTCGTGAAAATTCCAGCTAAACTTTAAGTTCTCTGAAAGGATTCTTAATTAAGCGACTTCAGATCAAGAGTCCTTTGTGTTGCCAAGCAAAATAAACCAATAAGAGTTTCAAATTAAAAAGAAAGAAGTGCATTAAGCTCTTTAATACGTGAACCTATTATTTCTATACGCCCTAGACGGAAGTATTTGCAGCAAGTGTTCGAGGACATGAGTTGTAGCTCTTATGCTGAGCTGAAGAGGGTTGCGGAGGACCGAGACTATTGGAGATCGAGATGCAAGATTCTGCTGCTGCAAACCAATCCACCTGATTGATACTACGAAGAAGATTATTTCTCTGTGATAAAATATCATAGGATGTTGAAGTAGTTTTTGAGCATCGGAATACCTGCCTTCCTCAAGAAATGGATAATGTTTCAATATGCCAACTTTTTTTTTATTAACACGCATATGCATGCATCCCACACACAAACACGAACACAACAGACATTTCTCGCATGCAGCGTCCAGCCTCCCTGGCTGAGCGTCATACAATCCATAAAAAATATGTATTAATCAATGTACACTTAACCCTTTCAATACAATTAGTACTGTCAATACGACGTGAATTTTACAAACCATTTTTTTTGCTTAAAACTAGTATTTGAAGCATAAATGTACTTATCTGGTTTATTTTCGTATATCACATTGGTTCTTCTATCCTTTAGCTATCAGATGATGCATAAAAAACTATTATATTTAACGAACGTTCATTAAATAACTCACTAAATGTGGTGGCATAGACACATGTGGTTTACAGAAAAATCGCTCATGTGACGAAACCCAACGATATTCATTTACATGCTTTGTAGATTCCTGTACAGAATACATATAGGTTGATAAAGGGAATGAGTGCATTTCCAATTTTCTACCGTAGATGACACAATGAGAACTGAACGTAGCAAAACGATATATCACATTAACCGATGTCAACGGTCGGGGAATCTTTGAAGGTATATGCCGACAACCGATGCGAAATGATTAAGAGATGAATAATGTTTCAATATAGCAACCTTTTATAAACACACAAACACGAATACATCACACATTTCCCGCATGCAGCATCCAGCATCCCTGGCTAAGCGTCATAAAGCGAACTAGTCCATTGAAAAAAAAACATTAATCAATGTACACTTAAAAATATGTCAAAGTAAGAAGATGTTAATACGCATATAAATAATCATCAATCAATAAAAGTATAATAACCTTATGCCCCTTCATAAAGCAAGATTAGAATATTATACCATAATAAATGGACCATTTTATCAAGGCACTAAAAAATCTGGACCTAGTACAACATCCCTCATATAAATCAATAGCTCGAAACACTCGAGGCTGGAATTTTCAGGAAGTGCGATAGCAAACTGACGTCGATGATTAATTTTTTCAGCTCCGTAGATGTCACCGCCATAGAGGGAGCGGAAATCCCGTAATTTTTCAGGCTCGCGGGAGCATAATTCGATTTCTAAAGCAGAGATATGGCGAACACTTTGCCGGATACGGAAGGTTTCTGGGAATGCTTAAATTTTTCAGCAGTACATCGAATTACAGATGTTTTATATTGTGTATAAAGACATATAATGATGCTTTCTAATGTCATGTTAATTCCTAATAATGCTTTTTAAATGCGAATATGGTGAATGCAAAGTAATTTATTACTTTGAATATAAGTGTCAAAAAATAATGCAAATATACTGAAGAAAATTGTATCAGATAAAAATAAAAGAACTTTTAGAATTTATCCCACAATATATTTGTAGACGACATGTTTCAGCCACGTCGAATGGCCATTTTCAAGTCACTTAGTAAAGTGAGTGTTGGCTCTGTATAAAGCAAAAAGTGAGTGAAAAGATGGATATGAATTGTGTGATGGGGTATATGTGTTTTGGAAATCATTAATGTATAAGGGAATTCATTGATGTCACAAAAGGATAATATGTATAATTACAAATGCCATTAAAAAACAATAAACACTTACATCAAAATACACTTAAGTAAGAATTCTAGATAATTTGAACAAAAAACATGTATGAAAGATTTATAAAGTTGCATTTATAGAGTTCTGTCATTCAAATTATTAAATTTAATTGTTCTTAATAAAATTTAAATAGTTTCAGCTATAGATGATCAAAACAAAACGCTGACATTGTTGCACCTATATCATCTCCATTCTTTGTTACAATTGTCAATACTGGCATCATACTAAAAGCCAATGCAGCGGTTTTATTGGTTTTGAGAGAAAGTACCGGCGTTATCGTTGGAATAAATCTTCATTCTCTATGCGATTGTAATCTCTTTTACGGGTACTTTATATTAGGTACTTATGTGCAGTAGCCACAAATGTTCAGATGAGAATCGCACTTAATATATTATTACTATACTATAGTAATTTATATACGAGTGTTCAAAACGTTATTTTGAACATTATTATTTTGTATTAAACATCCAAAAGTCTTTAAAGTAATTATTATAATCAAACTCTCTATCTTAGATGGAATCTGTTGAGTCATGCAGTCGGGTACGACACAGGACATTTTGCCACTTTATGTAAATTGAGGGGATCAAGGTCCAAAACAACAGGTATCGAAGAATTCATGGTGAATTAAATTCAATGTATTAAATATTAATTTTATAAAAAAAAGAATGCTTACGCATCGATACAGAGCATTGACCATCCCAATAATCTGCCACTCTATCTGAATTGAAGGGATCTAGGTCCAAAGCGGTATCGAGGAATGTGCGGTGTATGATATTCAATGTTTTGATATTAATTTTATAAATGCTTCCTTAAATGCTCAAATAAATCAGTATCAACTCAACTTCCTAATTTTTTTATTGATTTATCCTCAGTGCTGGAACCTCGGTTCCGAGTTAAGGAGACTTCATTGTCCCTTTGTGTATGACGGGAAAACTTCATCGGGTGTATACTATTATAGGCAGGATGGTTTAATTTCATAAGAAATAACAATGTAAAGAAGTGGATATACACTTTTATAGTAGTTCAAGACAAAAAAGAATACCTAGTTTGGAAATATAATTCCAATAGCAAAGAAAAACATACGCTACAGCTGCCTGGCCTTCAGATATTATATGTTTATTTTTTCATAAGATGAATACTGAACTGTATTTCTTGATGATTATTTGCTTTAACTACGAACCAAATATATGAGTATATATAGAAACATAATTATTAATGGCTTAAGCGTTTATGTGAGCTGCTAAAATACTCATAAACCTTTCATTCAATTTAATGTTTAATATTCAAACAGTATGTCAGGTAGCTAATGGTGTGGTGTCGCCAGTTATAAGTTTAATATGTAATCTGTTATAAAGCGCCAGCAGAGGTTACCAACTTGTTCAAAGTAGTGACTCGCAAGGATATTCAGGAATAAGTTTCTAACTTAAGATTCAACTGGGTCGAAGTCAGAGAGTGACTATTCTCCACGATAATAAAACACATAATTCACTCAGTAGTTAGCAATGGATGCTTTATTACACTAACACATTCGCATCGAATTGTCAGCATATGCCGTCAAAGATTCTCCGACCTTTGACATCGGTTGACGTGATATATCGTTTTGCTACTTTCAGTACTCACTGTGACATCTACGGTAGGAAACTAGAAGTGCAGTCATTCCCTTTATCAACCTACATGTATTCTTTACAGGAATCTGTAAAGCATGTAAGTGAATATCGTTAGGTTTCGTCACAGAAGCGATTTTTCTGTAAGCCACATGTGTCAATGCCACCACATGTATGGAGTTAAATAATGAACGTTTGCTAAATATAATAGTTTTTTATGCATCTGCTGATAGCTAAAACATAGAAGAACCAATGTGATATATGAAAATATGTCAGATAAGTTCATTTATGCTTCAAATACTAGTTTTAAGGAAAAAAAAATATTTGAAAAATTCACGTATATATATATTCAGTATAATTTGTATTCCACCGAGCCGTAAAGAAAAGGTTAGACAAGTAGTAAAAACACTCCATCGATCCCATGGCGAAAGGCTTGAACTAGCAAATCTATTAAAAAAATATTTAAGGAAGGAAAAGTACTCGCATTTATTTGATTATACAAGTATATAAACATTGATGTCTGTACTGGATCAATTACTCAGAAATTTATTAATCCATTTTCTTAAGAGAAGAAGAAAAAATGCTTTTTGATCCAAGGCTAATAATTAATTTATCCTCATTTTCTTCATATTTCATGAAAGCTTCAGATCGTCAGAGCTGACTCTGCCTCAAGGAGAGCTTCGCTTTCAGCCCGACCTGAAGTGTCGTCGTTTCAGGACAGCGGAACAATTATTTTAATAAGGAGTGGACATTTGTAATCGACGTAAGTAAAACGATAAGTTTTTTTCCCTTTATAAATTAAGTGAAAATAATTATATGTTCAAAGTTTGTTTTTAATGGTGGTATAAGAAGTATTTTTTATAATAAATAGAGAATACTGCCAGAGAAAAAATCAGTCTTAATGTAATACTATGTTTTTTAACTAAAGCTTAGTAGTAATTTCAATATAGTTTTCGTAAGAGTAATTATTTAACTAACCTTTTATTTATTTCGTTTTTTTATTTTGTTGTTGACTAAGCAAAATTCATTCGAACTTTGTATGTGCTTCTATTTGCTCTGGCTGATCTGAGTGTCTTTAATAATCTCTGAAACTAATGTTACGGGACATATGACCATCACAATGCACAACCATCAGCTGCCGATCTTACATATTATCCAAGCCTAAATAGTTCTCCAGAGTATATTTGACTGTTGTTCATGTCGACGAAAGATCGGAACTTTAAGAAAAAAAATGTTTTGATTTTTGGCCTTTCTCTAACTCTGCTCTCTAGTTCGAGCATACAATCATGACATATCATAAAAAAATACTTTTATCAGATCATTGGTGTCAGACGCTGCTACAGTGGAGATATAATCAATACATTGTTAAGCTGACTGCGTGATTAACACGACGCATTACATTTCTATTAGAAATATAATTAATTTTATTATCCTTTTATACAGAAACTTGTCAAATACACGTTCCCCTTAAATTTCATTGTATATGCTACGAGTACGTTACAAATATAAAAACTGAGTTTATATATTTTTTATCATCAAAGGTAGTTAATTAAGCTAGTCACGTGTCTTGTATATTCCCACGATGATATTGACTTATCAACACGATAATTCGTGATAACGCACGCACCTTTCATTACCTGGACACCTTCTGTTGGTTTACCTGCTTTAATTACTCCATCACATGTCTTGGCGATGTAAAAGATATGTTTGTTCAGGTGAAAAATAACAAAATTGCTAACACTGAAGAAAAATTAAAAGAGAGAAATCTATATCATCTCTTTTGATATTATGTACATTTTATGTCCTTAATATTGAACTCTGCTCCTCTGAACAAAAAATTATTCCCTCCTGTACCCACCTATAACCTATATTTAACGCTTTCGCATCGGATGTCGGCATATTCCGTCAAAGATTCCTCGAACGAGCAAAGAGAAATATCAAATTGGAATGTTATTTAAAATTCTGCACCAGAGTAAAATAGACATATTGATATGTCACTTTGCGAAAAATGGTTCGCTTGTACGAAGTAAAATGATTGATGTTATTTTTTATATCCCTTGAGAGCTCTGCGACTAAGCCCCAATAAACCTTTTATTTTCCTTAAAATCCCTTCAAGTTATTTCTTTCATCCTTTACATACCTTCTACGTACAAATATTTCGCGGAAAAAATATAATAGTGGTATAATCCCATGTTTGACAGTAATCCATTTTTATGGAACTACAATTCATTTTAAAAAATAGAAAGAACAAAAGGATAATTCGTAATATTTCGTATTCATAGTATTTTTGTTTATTGAGTATCTTATTTTCATATTATTTATTGAAATATGACTGTTATTTTAAATTCTTAACCCTTTCGCATCGGTTGTCAGCATATGCCGTCAAAGATTCCCCGAGCGTTGATATCGGTTGACGAGATATATCGTTTTGCTACTTTCAGTACTCATTGTGACATTTACAATAAGAAATTGGAAGTGCAGTCATTCCCTTTATCAACATACATATATTATTTACAGGAATCTGTAAAGCATGTAAATAAATATCGTTAGGTTTCGTCACAGAAGCGAGTTTTCTGTAAACCACATATGTCAATGCCACCACATGTATGGAGTTACATAATGAACGTCTGTTGAATACAATAGTATTTTATGCATCATCTGATGCATAAAAAACTTAAGAATAGAAGAACCAATGTGATATATGAAAATAGGTCAGATAAGTACATTCATGCTTCAAATACTAGTTTTAAGAAAAAAATATGGTTTGAAAAATTCACGCCGTATTGACAGTATAATTTGTATTCCACCGAGCCGTAACGAAAAGGTTAATCCATACACAATAAATGGAAGCCGGCAAAAAGTGAACAATTTTCAAAATTCATTTCTGAATGCAACTGGTAAATTCTGAAATGCTAAAAACTATGTCTAAACTCTAAACCCTAATCCTTGGAACACAGATGTACAGTTGGTTTACAGTCTTTTCTGCCGTTTACCATTCTTGAAGATGGTCCAGGGAGTCCGAAACATGTAATCATTAAAAATAAATAAGAATAACAATTAAATATTTTTTATTTGTTGTTTTTAAAATTTAATGTTATAATTATGCAGTTTCACCAAGTATTGTCAGTTGATAACCTTAATGTTATAAAAAGCATTGATATCAATAACGTAATCCTTAAAAAATTACATGTTTTTAAATATTTTTGTACCACGGGGGATGTCCTGAAGAGCTAATACAATATTTAGTCCCCTAGTTCTTCTTCGTAGTATCGATCCGGTGGATTGGTTTGCAGCAACAGAATCTTGCATCTCGATCTCCATTCCTCTCGGTCCTCCGCAACCCTTTTCAGCTCAGTATAAGCGCTACAGTTCATGTCCTTGAATACTTGCTGCAAATACTCCCGTCTAGGGCGCCGTTCTGCAGTAATGTTCGAACATTCCAGGTGGCATATCTTGTTGGCTGAAGGTTTTTCTTATTTGTCTTGGTTGTTTTGTCTCGAGCAGTCCCCACCCGGAGATCCGATTGGGGGACTATTTTATCTCCGGAAAATTTTACTTGAGATGCAATCATTTTTTGCTGATACGTGGGATGTCTTTAAGACCTTTAATGTGGTATTTTCCCCTTTATTTCCACATCCTAATGCCGTTGACCATAAAGGTTCATCCGCCTTAGGAGGGCATTTACTACCTCCAGGACAATAGAGTGCCCTAACCAGCTTGACCTGATGAGGTTAGCTGGGTGTTAGCTTATTCCGGCCAACATTCGGTCCAAAAAATCTGATCTTTCAAATTATCATCAACCACAACGCAAATTGTTTTTCTGCGTAAAATTTCGTACAAGAAAAATGATTCATATGAGTTGCCTTGTTACTTTTGCAATATTAATTGCTCCATCACATGTTTTTGTACTATGCAAGTCATTCCAGACACCTGATCCTATATTTGGGTCAAGGGTCGGTTTTTCTCAATTAAATTCCGCACAAGTTAATGGGAACCTAGCCGGGAGGAAGATGCGATGTCGAAATTAGATTATTGTCAAATTTTACGTAACGAGATGTAAATTTTTCCGAAAACGTTTTTTTTTAACGGCTGTGTTGATTGGCAGCTTAATGTATTTATGTACCACCTGAGCACTGCACAGTGTTACGTGGAAAATGCGTAAATTCGGTCATTTTTCTTTAAAAATAAACACATACACTAGAATAACAAAGTAATCTCATATGTTTTATATATATATACAATGGTTGCCATTGTGAGAATGGTTAAACACTAAATGTGTAGTATTATCACTTTTACGTATTTATTTTACTGACGGGTATGTCTTAGATGTGATGCACTTGCTTAACATGCCTGAAGCAGCGGGTTTATTCCCCTAAGGTATTTTTTTTTGTAAATAGATCCTTCAACCCTAAAACTTCAAGTCATTATCTATTGATATCAGCTTTATAAAGCTCCTTTAGGCTGATGCCGTAAAGCCTCGAAAATCTATATTTTGTCTCTTATTTTTGTTCGCTCGCCTGACATGCACATCTAGTGTTAGTTTTAATTGTATAATGTTAAACGGTGTTTGCAACGCCAAAATATTCGTTATGACGGTTGGCCCATTTCACATTGGTACCACTGTCATCTTGAATTCGCTTTTTTCTGCAGTGACAGTTGGCAGCGCCGAGATGTCAGAGCGCGCCGGAGTTGACAGTTGGAGTTGGAGCTCGCGACCGTTAGGGCGCTCGCCTAAGGGCGTTCGCTATAACGGACGACGTTTAAGACAAATAAACCGTGATAATATGTGAAACGAAAACTAGTTCTTTATATTCTGAACCTGATTCTGCATCCTTCATCCAGTAAATCGATATCGAATAAGAGAAGAAGATATCACTATTAATTAAAACTAATGGTTGATGAAAATCATTCCGTGAAAATAATCCTTCACAGGGAGAACAATATCGTCAGCGAATCTATACTGAATCACGAGAGCGGGAGTCGTGTGCCAACCATCAGCGAGAGCATATTGTATTTTGGCTCGGTCTGAATGCTGTGACTAGGGGCCGTAAGTTTGTAAAGTTAATCGTAAATATATGTCAATGTTCTTCAGAAAAACTATATGTGTTATTAATCTGCTCCCCATCCTGCCACCACCTTTGAAAGAAAGGAGGATGTTAGTATATTAAAATAGTCACAATGAATGTTTATTTTTTACAAGACGATTATCGACTTCCATAGATTTAGTTCAATAAGTAATGCCAGGCAAAAAAGAGCTTGTAAGAAACTTTTTAAAATATAATATTACAAAAATAACCTTCCCGTTTTCATGACGACCTATTAAAAATATCGCCCAGTATCCGAGTGATATTTTTTATCACTGTACGTAATGTAATTTTTTCAAATAAAATTAAAAGTAATGAAGGTCCTTCCTGAAAAAGTTATCGTGCTTCCACATTTTCAAATTACTCGAAAAAAAAAACCTCACGAGATGGCGTTCATAATTTACGTTTAATTTTTCCCTCGTGTGGCGCTTCGCAGTATTTTACTATGAATTGCGCTTTTTATGAATATTTAAATAGAGAGACGCATTGACTTAGCAGTGAAGAGTCTCTTCGTAAGGGTATTTCAGGAGATTATTTGTCTTTTACAACATCTGACCACAAGAAGAAGCAAACAGCATATTTGTGGCAGACTTGTTTGCCTTGTGTGTCCCATATATGTCGGTAGAATCGCCGTCACCAGAGGTCCTTTCAAATACTGTTGCAACTATCAAAGTGGGAGATGAGCAGGATCTATATAAGCAGACGACCGTACGGACCAGACTTCTTATCTCTTCACTTTTGACGCCTCCGCAACGTGATCAATAACCGCCGCCCGCCGGAGAAATCACTGTGTTATGTGGCCGCTCGACGACCAACCAAGTTATACTACCTTTCGTTATTCTAACAATCACTTCGAGAACTTGCTCATAAATAGAATCTCGTAAATCATTCAACTCAAATCTGATGTAAATATTCTGTTAACTTTTCAACCTTTAAAAACTGTTTAAAATGTTAAGCTTACTTACTGACAGTAAATTCTTCGTGACATTATACCGTGTTCTTTTTTATTTTCTTTCTTGTTCGGAATGTCGGTGTATTTACAGTGATCCATTCCTGAGACGCATAACAATACCTGTGTAGAATGTTGCGATGATTTAATATTGAGAATAATGACAAGCATAAACAAAGAACAAGGTAGTCTTTGATACTTGAGTTGGTCCAGTACCGACTTTAGACCTTGAGGCGCCCTGGGCAAAAAATAATCTGGCGCCCCCTGTTTTTTTTTGGGTTGGAGAGGAAGTCATCAGAAAACACCTCCTGTAGGAGCTAAGGCCGCCTAGAGCGCCCTTATTTCATTCGGCGCCCTGGGCAGCCGACCCACTGCGCCACCCCCTATAAACGGTACTGAGTTGGTCATGGTTTTCGGATGCTGTAGGAGAGAACCATCAGCCGGCGGGTATAGCTCAATGGTCAAAGCGTTTGCTTTGCTTTGTCGTGGATTCAATCCCCGACGGAGATTTTTAATCGATTTCTGAGCTCCAAAATACCCCTGGTTGGTGTGAATTTGATCCCTCACCCGTAAAATGCCAGTCATAGCATATTAATCAAAATTGGTGGTACACGAAAGTTGTCTCGTGAAGACCGTCATTGTAAATTCTTGTTATAATAAAGGATGATGCGTGAATCTTGGGCTGTAGTCTATGGCGTTGGCGGATCCTCACTCCACATACAGCGCTAAGCATATGTAACATGGTAAGCATCATAGAATTCTACAGATGAGACTTCAGAATCACCATCTGTCGATATTCTCCTGTATGTGTTAACATATAAATAAAAATAAACATATTCGTAGAATGTACTCGTCGAACCTCCAAAATTCAGCTGACATGGGAAAGAAAATATTTTTAATATTGGAATTAATTCAGAATAACTGCACCATTGTGCAATTCACAACCCTGGGATTCTTGAATGTTTTAACTTCCATGTTTCAGATAGGTACACCCGTGCTCGCAGCCATCCATTGTTTTCGATCCCAGTTGATGCTTGTGGAGCTTCGAGCGCTCAATTTAGTACAACGGCAAAGGCGCTCCTAAATGGCCTACCACCACACCTCGATCCTTTTCTTACATCCTTTTCCTGTTTTGTCGATGGTATTGTTATCCTAGATCTATGTGATCTCTGACACGTGTCATATTTTTCTTCTTTTATGTTATTTTTATTTTTTATAATCTTTTGTTTGTATTGTATATTTATGTTTATTCCGTTTTTTATTATTTTGTACCTTGGAACTTCGGTTCTGTGAAAATAAAATAAATAAATAAATAATTCTTTGAGACCAGTGGTTATTTGTTTGTCTTCTTCGTAGTATCAATCCGGTGGATTGGTTTGCAGCAACAGAATCTTGCATCTCGATCTCCATTCCTCTCGACCCTTTTCAGCTCAGCATAAGCGCTACAGTTCATGTCCTCGAATACTTGCCGCAAATACTCCCGTCTAGGGCGCCCTCTACAGTTTCTACCCTCAACCATCTCCTCCACAATATCGTGAAAAAGACCATCGTGGCGCATGATGTGACCAATCCATCGGACTCGCCTCTCTGAGATGGTTCTTATTAGTTCCCTATCCTCATTTTTACTTGTTTAATTTAAAAGTGAAGTTTTTCAGAGACCTGTTGAACTGAAACTGAAAAAATAAATAACAGTAAACAATGACTACTTATTGATATTTACGCTATATTTTGATAAACAGTATTTTATAAGTAAATAATCGTTGAATTTTTTTATCTTCTTTGATTATTCTGAGAACCTCATTGTACGTGACGTGGTCTCTCCAGGAAATTCCGAAATTTGTTTGTAAGTGCTCCATATTAGAAGTGATTATGAGTGACACACAAAAGCTTCGTGAATACTGCTTGGAATGTAATAAAACATTGTTTTATGTGAAAAACACTTGGGCATGCCATATTCCGATTAGGGATCGGCTTCGGGACAAGGGGCGTTTGTTAACGACCTTCCATATAATAGTCTGAGGTCTCGCGACACATAAAACTTCATGTCAAATAATATCATCCACTAATGACATCTTTGTCGTCGACGTATTGAAATAACTATTCATTTGTCGCGTAGCTGGTCATACAAAGTATGACACGAAACGCTGGTAAATATTTATCAATTATTATTGATATAGTTTTAATGTTAACATATACAAGACAATACAGTTAAATGCTGGTGAAGAGATATCATGGATTTTATGACTCTTCATACTTTAAGAATGCCTTTTTGCTATATATGTAATAATGTTAAATATTACGAGTCAATTAAGTAAAAAGCCGGTCTCGCTTCCAATAAACTAGGTGTTTTTTTATAGATCCTGTCGGTATTTCAACGATAAACAACGTCTTCTTCTATATAAAGGACAAATCTGACCTATCCTTGAATGCGGCAGTCACCTTTGGATTGGAGCCCCAAAATACTTTCTAAACTTAATTGACTCAGTTCAAAGAAGAGCATTTCGTTTGATAAACAATGACACTCACTTACGTCTAACCTGCAATCAAAGGAACACAGGCGTAAGATTGGCTCACTTAGTCTTTTCTACCGTTATTACCATAGTCGCTGTTCTTCTGAACTTAAATAACTAATTACTCCTGCACCCACCGACAACCGAAAAACTCGTCTAACACTTGCTGAACATCCATACACAGTTAATGTGTTTTGACCAAGAACTGGCAGTTTCAAAAGTTCCTTCTTTAATGCCAAAAGTAACCTTTGGAATGCTCTTTCTACGTCTGTGTTTCCTCCTTCCTACAATCTGGATCTCTTCAAGAAAAAGATAAATATACACCTGCAATCTCCCCAACCCACACACAAACACGAACACAGCACACGTTTCCCGCATGTAACGTCCAGCCTCTGCTCTGACCAGTGCACTGGTCTTGATCGGCTGTGCTCTCCTACATGCGATTACATAAAAAAATGTATTGCTACCATAATAAATCAACATTTTATTCGTTCATCGTTCAGCCAACCCGTTTGAACGTCATAGAGTCCGCGGAGGAACAAAACCGTTTCGTACTTTCTTGAGATTTTCAATTTCTTTGGTTAGTTTAATGCGTTTATAAATAATGAATACAAATTCAACCACAAAAAAGTATTGAAGTGCAAGAAATTAGAAGAAACAATACATAAAATATAAGTACTTACGATTAAGTACTAAAGTTATAGAAAGGAAGAAAGACGAGCAACAGAAAATCCCAATGATCATTAAACAGATGACTTCAACAAATAACTCCTCCAAAAAAAATCATAGAGATACAATAGGGAATATTTAATTAATAAGTTTTCCGCGAGCGAAGAACGTATTCTTTGGGGGACTATTTCGTCTCTTCACACGCGTTTATGCTTAGCCAGGTACGTAAGGGGAGCAAAGCTTCATATGAATTATTTATGAACAATTGCTGGAGCCAGATTCGGACAAAGAAGAAAGACCAATAAAATTTAAGCCCATTTAAAGTCACTTGATTCTTAGGTTTAGTTGTTAACTAAGCAAAAGATAATTTCGTAGTATTTCGTAAGTTTCAAACAATAAATTAGTATTCGATTGGTGACGATATTTTGCAAATAAAAAACTTTACGATACGACAAGACAAACTTCGACTCATATAACTTCGAAGGTTTTCACAGCTAAATTTGATATCGTGGCTTTTGGGCTTAGCTGTGTGCGGTAAATTTTCTAGCACCAATATTTCGACTGCCATTCCATGGGTCAATAAAAAAATCGTCAAACCTGAAGAAGACCCTTGCAATGACAGTCAAAATATTGAAGCTAAAAATTCACAACTCACGGATAAACTCAAAAGCCACAATACCAAACGTGAACTGTTCTTTTTCAATGTGAATGTTACTGTACGAGTATTTAATTGTGTGTGTAATAATTATTTCTTTACTATTTACCTTTAATTTATAGTATTATATTATATTTATATGTAGAATCGCCTTCATCAGAGGTCGCTTCAAATACCAATGCACCTATCAAGGTGCGAGTTGAGCCGGCTCTATATAAGCAGACAACCATATGGACCAGATCTCTCTACTCTCTCGATAGCCTTCATAACCTGATCAATCACTCAGCCGCCCGCCGGAGACGCCACTGTGTTACGTGCCCGCTCTACGACAGACCAAGTTACAACTACCTACTTGTAACCTTTCATTATTCTAAAAATCATTTCTAGAACTTGCTAATAAAAAGAATCTCTCATTAATCAATTCAACTCAAATCTAATGTAAATATTATGTTACCATTGCAACCTTCATAAGTGTTTAAATATTAAGCTATTTTACATACTCACATTAAATTCCCCGTGACATTATACCGTGTTCGTATTTCTTTTTTTCTGTGTTCGGAATATCCGTGTATTTCCATTGATGACTTCCAAGCATGCCTAACAATTCCCTCTCAACAATCCACATATCAAAACACTTCCACACATACCTAACATTCCGACAAATAAATAAATAAATACATGTTCTGTTAAAAAAAAATATAATTTACTTAGTATAATTTTAGAATTAATTTTAATTAAAAAATAATAAATTAAAAATATTTAGTTTTTTATATTGTCTTTTTTCAATTGTTTTACCCGCACACATATACAACTTGTAAATATGTGTGTAGGAACTAATTAACTGTCCATACCCTATATAAGCCAATGCCTGTTTTTATTTTTTCATTATTGAAGACGGTCTTCAGGAAGGCCGAAACATGTAATCGTTAAAATAAATTATGAATCAAAACCAAATATTTTTAATTTATTATTTTTTAATTAAAATTAATTCTAAAATTATAATTATGCAGTTTCACCAAGTATTGTCAGTTGATAACCTTAATGTTATTAATTTACTTTTATTGAATATTTCTGCATAAAATATGTCATAAACTAAATTTGTTAGGTTTTTAGTTCAAAGCAATGTTGAATAAAAATATCAAAATTATAAAAAATATGATAATAAATAAAAATAAATAAAAAATAATGTTAAGGTAATTATAGTTGAATTAGTATTACTGATTAATTATTGACCTCTTTAAAGGGACAAAAAATTACAAAATATCTACTTTAAAGAGATAAAAATTATTATTTTTTATACCCAATTAATGTTAAAATATATATTTCTCTAAATAAAATGTGAATTTTATATATTTACGTGGTTGGCACGTGGCACTTTAAATATAATAAATATAAAATGCAACGTGACAAGTACGTTCTGAATAATTTCGTTTCAGGACGTTTGGCATCTTATGTTTTTGCTGGGTTTTACTGTCCTGGGAAAAAATAAACACGTGTGTGGGGTGAAGATAGGCTCCCTGAAGGAGAGTTTACAGGAATTCAAGAGGCTGTAAATAATGGATGGCTTGGAAGTCACCGTTTTGCTACTTTGAGAACCTTTTTCGTACAGAGACTCGGTGGTGGATATTCAGACGGGTAGACGAAGCTTTGCTTATCGAACCTTTTCATGAAAATGTTGATGATTCCAATCCACTCCTTAAAAAAACCCCTCTTTGAAGCTTTCTCGCTGTTTTTTTATTTATTTTAAAACAGATTGTGTAAGCGAAATTCTATTGTATCGGCGAGATTTCCGTAAATATAAAAATATCTTTTATTTTATACGTGATATTTTTTATTAAACATATTTATGAAATTAATACACAAGTATTAAATATGCGATATGTGAACAAGTGATGCATTGAGAAAGGCTACAAATTAGTCAAAACTGCAGTCTCCTAATAGAGAACATATTTTACGTGATCCATGGAAAAACTAGGTAAATAAATTAATATTTATAATTTATAATGGATCTCAAAGTGAATGCTGAAAACATTGAAAATAAAACGTACTTAATTAGTGTAAACAACAATCAAAAGTATTAACGAGTATATAAATGTCAAATATACCTTAGGTGCATATAAATTTTAATTGAAGGTAATGTGCTTTTATAATATTAATTAAAAATAATATTAGATAGTAATTTAATAATTATGATATTCGATTTCAAACGCTATAGGATAATTTTGCTTTTGCAATCTCTCGTATGAGCATACATTTTTCTTTAACCCTTTCGCATCGGTTGTCGGCATATGCCGTCAAAGATTCCCCGAACGTTGACATCGGTTGATATATCGTTAGGTTTCGTGTCAGGAGCGGTTTTTCTGTTAGCCACATGCGTCAATGTCACCACATGTATGGAATAACATAATGAACGTTTGTTAAATATAACAGTTTTTATGCATCATATGATAGCTAAGGATAGAAGAACCAATGTGATATATGAAAAAAGGTCAGATAAGTACATTTATGCTTCAAATATTAGTTTTAAGCAAAAAAAATGGTTTGAAAAATTCATGCCGTATTGACAGTATAATTTGTATTCCACCGAGCCGCAAAAAAAAGGGTTAAAAATGGGATCATAGTATATTTGGTTTCTAAAAATCAATAAACGTTATTAAAACAATGAAATGTAATATTACAGTTTCAATGACAAGTATAGAAAAAACTAGTAACGATTATGGCTTAGATTGTACGAAACGTAAGCCTTATATTGCGAATAATCTTACCTTTCTACCGTAGTGATAAGATGATATCCCGATCCGCGTCGGTCGTTCATTATTTATTTTCTATCAGGCGTGAAATCAATGTCATCGTCCTTGGCATTGAAGCAACCTTCCTGAAAAACCCGCCGAGGAGGCAGTAACTCGACACTGGCAGAGAAGGAGCGCCACCCCATCCAGCCTGAATATAACTAAAACCTCGTGAAAAACTGAAAGCACAACTATGTATACTGTGGATTTTTCATCCATTTATAAATTAATTCCTTCTGAGATTTTTCACACAATACAAAAGTTACGTTTTTTCATTCATTTTAACATCCTCCTCTCTCTCAAATGGGGTGTACATCGCGTGAAGGCAGGACGAGGATTAGGTCAGCAAACAAATACTGTATTTTAGAAGCACATTGATTATATTTATGTTAAAACTCTACAAGCTTCCGCCCATGCGAAAGTACATGCCGCTGGCCGTAATGCGAACTTCTCGATTGTCAATACATAAATGGCACGCTCGTGATCGAGCTCTCGCCCGCGCCCCTGGCGGTGTCTATCATTAACACACCGGTAAGCGGGCAGGCGAACAGAAAATAAGAGACGAAAGATTGTATATCAAGGTTTTCGGTACCAGTCAGCAAGTGCATCGTGCTGATGTCAATTTTTATAGACTTTTAGTATATCCATTCAAAAAGAGTCTATAGGGAAATATGATCACGAAACATCATTTATTTTAACTGTACGGCTTTTTAATTCAGCAGACTTGTAAGTATATGAATCATATAAGCAGACATTGCGTCAAAAGCAAAAATATATCTAAATACAGTGAAACCTCTCATAACGAGTAATTCGCATAACGAGCAAAAAAAATGAAAAAATTGCTCCCTTAACGAGCGACCTTTCGCATAACGAGTGACGCAGAAAGGGGAAGTAACGTAACGTATGACGCACTTGTGAGCCGGGATTTCCGCGTCATTGCGTCAGTCTGTGTTTAGCACTCGTACCGTTAGCACGATAGTATCGCATGTGATCATACATTTTTCTAAGATTATGTTCACACATTATTTGTATTTTTTTGTGCAAAGTTTATTAACCCTTGCAAAAATGTACCCGAAGAAAAAGCTACAAGAAGACAGCCATAAGAGAATAAAAGTAACTGTAGAAATAAAACTTAAAATCATTGAAAAGCGGGAAGATGGTGTAAACGTAGCTGATCTAGTGCGCTCATACAATCAATATAGATCAACGATTTGCACTATCCTCAAGAACAAGAACTAAATTAAGGAGATAAATATTTCAAAGGCAGTGTCAAGAATGCCTTCAAAACGTTTACGTATTCTTGATGATGTTGAAAAGTTGCTTCTCATATGGATAAACGAAAATGGATTGCAATAATCGCATGGAACGCATTATCGTGTATTACATTAATTTATATGGGAAGATTAGTTTCGCTTAACGAGTGTTTCACATAACAAACAAGATTCTGGAACAAATTATGCTCGTTATAAAGGTTCCACTATATTTTAGTACATTAAATATTACGTAACTTTATTTTCTGTGCAGCCAAACGTTCAATAAAAGCAGAGTACACATTATTAAAACACCCTAAAGGACGATGCTGAATTTTTAATAATAAATCTTTATGGGGACCGCCTTTCTGTATTATTTGTTCGACAGCCCGCCGAAGAAAAAAATACATTTTATCATGTGATAAAGAGAAACCCTGCCCGTAGTAAGGGGCCTGTAAAACGTATGGCACCTCGCCTGAAAACGTAGGGTATGGTCGAGAAATTTATTTTTTTACGACGCCAACTGAGTAATCTTTTCTAAACACATACGTTGGAATAACTACACAGCCTCCTACAATAAAAATAAAATGTTTCCCCACCACAACAGCCTCAAACACCATGTACCTGTGTACATTTCCTCTAAATTTTGACTCATCATCATCATCAACTCTTTTTCGCCTAGAGATGCTTTCTTTCCATTCGTTAGAGTCCCGGAGGAAAATTGCTGCTCTCAAACATTCATTCCTTCTTCTTCGCGGTACAATTCACAACCCTGGGATTCTTGAATGTTTTAGCTTCTATGATCCAGATGAGTACACTCGTGCTCGTAGTCATCCTTTGTTTTTGATCCCAGTTGTTGCTTGTGGAGCTTCAAGCACTCAATTTGGTACAACGGCAATGGCGCTCCTAAATGGCCTACCAGCACACCTCGATCATTTTCTTACATCCTTTTCTTTACATCCAAAGAAGTAAGGCTGGCGGCGCTCGCAGCATGGCAGAGCAGATGTTCGACCTCGCTCAAGGGTAGACACACATATTCCTTCTTTCCTTCCGTCCTCGATAGAATGGAGATGCCGTGGCTTATTCCAAGCCGTTGGACTAGTCAATTCATAACTGGTCACGGCAATTTTAAGGCTAAACTCTTCAAGTTTAGCCTCGTTGATAGTCCAGACTGCCCATGTGGTAGCCCTTTGCAGGACGCTGAACACGTTCTGTGGCATTGCCCAATATTAGACTTAAGTAGGCAAAGGCTCTTTATCCAACAGAAGCCTGGACCGGTTGGATATATCGACTTTATATCTACGGAGCCCAACTACCATGCATTTTCTGTATACGCGGCGACCTTCGGCGAAGAAGTCAAAAAGTCCAAATTTTAGCGTCTGAACTACTAATTTTTACACCCACGTTTGGTGTTGCTCACCAAAGTCCATTACTTGTACAACGAGAAAAAAAAAAAAAAAAAAACATCCTTTTCCTCTTTTGTCGATGGTATTGTTCTCCTAGATCTCTATGATCTTTGACACGTGTCATCTTCTTCTTCTGTTATGTTATTTTATTATCTTTTGTATGTATTGTATATTTATGTATGCTCTGTTTCTCATTTCGTATCTTGTAACTTCGGTTCTGTGTAATAAATAAATAAATAAAATCAGCATGTGTACGTTCACTGTTGAATGTAGTCTTACTGCATGATACTGCATTCTTCTCAATTCTTCATTCTCTCCATCCACACTACTCCCGCTTTTCTTATAACGTCATCGTCTATCTTGCAAGGTGTTCTCCGTTTGCTAGTTCTTAGACGCTACTTTTTTTTTACACTTTCCTCCTCATTCTATCCATCGCCCGTCGTCTCTTCGACAGATATGTCCTGCCCTTTGCCACTTGACTGTGTGAATATTTGTTGAGAAGCTTCCAATACTTGAGTTCTTCTTTAGATAGTCTCGATTCGGATTATATTTTATAAATATGGTGGGCATGGATCACCCCATCGCACGTTAAGTGACCTTTATTTTATGCGTAAGAGCTGCTGTTAGATTCCACGCCTCTGTACCAAAATTAATACTACGAAGAAGCATTTGTTAAACATCCTAGCTTAAGGATATTGCAGAATTTTCGCTTTTAAAATGGATTTATGTTTTCTAAATGCTGCCCATCCCAGTTACATATGCTTGTTGATTTTTTTCAAGAAATTATTTCGTCCTAGAACGATTTTGACATTAATTTATATATTGTAGTTAAGAAATAGATTTGATATAAGAAATAATGTGAATTCTAGTCTTTCTGTGGTTGTGTTTGCGTTATTTTTGTATATACTCGTATGTTTACATAAAAAAGTCTGAAAAACGAAAATCAGCTGGCCTGAACATTTGTTTCAGGATGGCAACTGTTTCATTGTGTTGGGAAAAAAAATGTCAAGCAGATGTCGCTGGCAACACCGGATATCAATGTCAAAAATCTTCACGAAATTCAAGAGAGATTTGTTAATATTGATAATAGAATATGGTCCAATTTCGGTGGCGTTTTGTATCACAAGTTTATATGGAAGTAGACACTTTCTTGGAATATATTGTATTACTTGAGAAATTATTCTCGAGAGAACAGTTGGATGTTTATTTTATTCTACGTTTTTTTTTCGTGTACAGCAAAATGTAATAAAATTTTCACGTTTGGCTTATTAAGTTTTTTTATTTGTAATATTCCCATCTGATATTTGTCACATTTTCCACGTTATTTTGATATATCCTGAATAAATTGAAAAAAATGTGAAATTATTTTTATATAACTAAAATATTACATCTTGGGTTAATACTACTAGTAGTTTAATCATCTATATATCGTAATAGAACTAGAAAAATTTAAAATACATCAGGATGATATAGCCCTTACTGGTACCGAAAACCTCGATATACAATCTTTCGTCTCTTATTTCTGTTCGCTTGTCGTACATGTATGTGTCGCCATATTGGCATTTTGGGACCAGTTACGCAGATTTCCACATGGGGCGCGGTGCGATTGCATATTGAGTATATACCGTACTGCGAGAGTATATTGTAGCTCGGCCGGAATTCTGTGACTAGGTCGAGCCATAAATTTGTAAAGTTTATCGTAAACATATGTCAATGTGCTTCTGCAAAAGTCTTTGTTTTGCTGACCTGCTCCTCTTCATGCCCTCACACGACGGAATAACAACCTTTTGAAAGAGATGAGGATGTTAGTACATAGTGATATCAGTTTGATATAGCTCTTTTAAACCGATGCCGAAATACCACGAAAAACGATATTCTTTCTCTTATTTTTGTTCGCTCGCCTCACGTCAGTACTTGATATAAAAAATGTATTTAAAATATACATTCAACTAAGATTTTTTGACTGCAATGTTTCAAATTAATATGATTTAATATGACATTGCGTGTTTGTGTTTATCATCATCATCACATCAGCCTGTGTCCGTCCACTGTTGAACGTAGGCCTCCCGCATGAGTCTCCATCCTCTTCGATCCTCCGCCTTCCGCATACAGGTCACTCCCGCTATTCTTCTTATATCGTCAGTCCATCTTGTAGGCGGTCGGCCAATGCTTCGTTTGCCAGTTCTTGGGTGCCATTCCAATACTTTTCTTCCCCATCGACCGTCGTCTCTTCGACAGATATGTCCTGCCCATTGCCACTTGAGTGTGCCTATTCGTTGGGTAGCATCCACTACTTGAGTTCTTCTGCGTATTTCCTCGTTTCGGATTCTATCTTTTAGCGACACTTATTTTTTGTGTTTATAAAACATTGTCATCACAAATAATAAACACGTCGATTAAATGCTCATCTTGTTTGTTGAAACATTACAAAGAACGTCACATATACAAGAAATACATCATTTTCTCTCTAGTCTTGAAGGTTGTTAGAGCTTTCCACGAGTGTCTATTGTAGCAAAATAATCGTAAAAAATAATATTGACCATAAGAATAATTATCTTATCATCTTGGAGATGGCAGCATAAAAAGTATACAGGCTGATTATAATCTAATTTTATTGGAATGTAATGAAGCCATAAAAAAGTTTTCACTACTCAAGATTTATGTGTTTGTGAAATTGGGTATTTTTTAATAATCGTTCCAACGACAAGTTTCTGAGAAAAATGTATGGGCAGACCAATAAAAAAAACCCGATAAGATCATGTTATAGTTTTATACACTGTAAGCATGTATCTTGTCACATTATTTTTAGCGAAAATTTTATATTATAGAGTCCTAAAATATTAATTTAAGCAACTTGCTCCGCAAACAACTTGCCAAAACATTTGTTTGGAGCATCTTGATGTACGGCTGTGAGACATGGTGCTTATCTGAAAGTGATAATAAAGACTAGAAGCCTTTGAGATGTGGTCATGCAGAAGAATTCTCGGAATTTCCTGGAGAGACCACGTCACGAACAATGAGGTTCTCAGCTTAATCAAGGAAGATGGGCACCTTTAGTAAGAACCATCTCAGAGAAGCGAGCCCGCTTGGTGAAAATCTGTTTTTGGAGACCCAGATGGGAACCCGTTACTGGACGCACGCAAAAAGCTACTTGTTAGAGAGTGGCTGAAGGCCTTCCTGTGGTTCTAAGTGCATCAGTTAGATGTCAAATAGACCTCAGTCTAAGGCTGCGAAGTTAGTATACTACAGCGAGTCTCGAATTGCCTTCTTTGGTAACACGTTGCTAACCACGAATTACGTGGGAATGGATAAGGAAATGGTAAGATTCGGAAACGGATTCTACAAAAAGCAGACATCAGTTAGGAATCATTGCTATCATCATCAAGCTATGACCGCCGTTATACAATATATGTACTATGGTTTTGAAATCTCGTCGAATTTCGTTCCATATACATTTGAATGCAAGTAGTTCTGGCGGCCGCCGCTACGCGCGCCACCTGAGCGTTATCGATAAGGACATAACGACCGCCGGGATATAAATAATAAGTCAATGGGAGACTAACAAAGGGGCTCCATTAATTAGGCAACATATTAAACATTGTTGGCGCTTGCGTCACGGTGCCGGGCGTTAAGGAGTCGCATCGGCCGGGTCCTTGCGAGCTAATTGTCGTCCTTACCCGAGACGAAACAATGAGCCATCATGGCGGACGATTAATTAAATCTAATGACACGGTGCAGCGGTCACTGATTGCCATTTTGACAGAAAGACGAGCGACTCAATAAAAAAACTAAGCTCTTATCAAAATAAAAATATCCCACACCTTTCTATGCCATTCAGTATTTATGTTTACTTGACAATTTATAGTACGATTCCAGTGACAGTTCAAAATTACTTTTTATTAATTTGACTAATTTCATCAATTTTATTCTATTTATTATATTCTTTTTCGTAGTATCAATCCGGTGGATTGGTTTGCAGCAACAAAATCTTGCATCTTGATCTCCATTCCTCTCGGTCCTCCGCAACCCTTTTCGCTATATTATTATATTAATAAATCTATTCTTCCCATACCCGTTCCATATCTGGAGCATATGATCACCATAAACTTTTTTTTTATGAAAACACATACAGGACAATACCGACAGATGGTGATAGTAGTAGTCTCATTTGTGGAAATCTATGACGCTTACAATAGTGCATATGGCTAAGCGCTGCATGTGGAGTGTTGATCCGCCAACGTCATAGACTACAGCCCGAGATTCACGCATCATTCTTATTATTACAAGAATTTACTATGAATGGGTGGTCTTCCCGGGGACGACTTTCGTCTACCACCAATTTTAATTGATAGGCTATGACTGGCATTTTACGGGTGAGGGATCAAATTCAGATCCAAAACAGAAATCGGTATTTTTTTAATCTCCATCTCCATTGAACCCACAACCTTTGGCTTGCAAAGCAAACGCTTTGATCGGCTATAAAAATATTTTAAACGTATTTAAAGCGTTTTAAATTCGTAATTCAAAATGTTACATACATCTTAAGGCAGCCATATTCGTACATAATAGTAATGCTTAAATAATATGTGATTAACTTTGACATCCTCATATCTAAGTTAGTTATTTAATTGCTTGGTGGCAGGATGAGGAGCAGATTAACAACACAAAGACTTTTCTGTAGCACATTGACACATATATTTCAACAACTTTACAAACTTCTGGCCCGGACCTAGTCACAGCATTCAGGCCGGGCCAACAACAACACGACCTTTTCGCGGTCGGCACACAACTAACTGAGCACCGGGTGCCGCGGTCAGTGATACTCAGCGATCTATATAACTAGTCCTCTTAACGGCATTACAAAATGATAACATACCTGTATGCGTGTCCAATGTGAGAATGAAATTAATAGACGAAAGATTGCATATCGAGGTTTTCGGTACCAGTCAGCAAAGGCTATATCATGCTGATATCAGCTTTTAAATGGTTCTTAGAAGACGAAAATATCCCATAAGACTTTGTGAAGCAATACACTTTAGCTAGTAAGACGTATAAAAAAGAAATATAAAAAAAAAAACTTTAGAAAAGATTCTAACCGGATGTTCTACCACTTCAGTTTTCATGAGATGTGAAAATGTCAGATAAATTGAATTGAGTTCGTTTGTATTGTTGTTCGATTGGCTCTTTTGCGGCCAAGACATATTTCGCACGTGACCGGGATTCAGGAAACCTAAAAAACTTGAATGAAATATCTGAGCCTGAAAAAACATCTTAAACTTAAACATTTACTAATAATAAATATTTATTTATTTACCTTGTTTTTGATTACATAAATAACGTAAGATAAGTTCTCTATTAGGAGAATGCAGCTTCGACTAACTCGTAGCCTTTCTCAATCCTTCTCTTGTTAAGAGAAGGATTGAGAAGAGATAACTGAGCTGACTTAAATAACATCTTAGGTTTTCACGGCAAGATTTATATTTCAGCACATACTCTAAAACCTGTACAGACAAGCAAGGACGACCACAGTCCGACATAACTTTCGTGGAAGTACAATTCTTAGAGCATACCTACCGTACACGATTCTTCGGACCAATGAAATTTGAATATGTAGTTTTTTTTATTTATTTTTATTTAATCAAATATAAAAAGATACATTTTTTACACAGTAATTTACATTCCATCTTTTTTTTTAATTTTTTTTTTTATTTATTTTTTTAAATTCGCTTACCACACCACTTAAAGATAAGATCTTGTGTGTGGCGTGGGATTCATCTATGTTATTTTACAGTTATATATTTATACAGAATTTTACATATACACATTTATACATTGTCATAATTTTGATATGATAGTAACATTATAAAATTAAAATTTTAAGTCACTATATATAGAATTAAATCTAAAGCATATATAAATTAATAATACATCTTTAGTACATTTCATTATTTCAATTTCTTATGCAGTGACGTCATTTTATCATTAATATTGTTGCAAATATTTCTCGTGATATTATTTATACACTGTAGGTAGTTTAATTCAGCTAATATGTGGTAAGTTGTAAGTGAGAATTCATTATTATGTACCAACTGGTTGAGGTTTTCTATCGAGTCATGTATAAGTTCTTTTATTTGAATTTTGTCATTAATATTGTTGCATGTGAAGTCATTCATTTTTATTTAGTTTTTGATTTAATTCAGTAGTTTGTAAGTATTTATATTGAAATGATATAAAATGTACATTTTTTATTAGCTGAAGAATATATATATTCAGCCAAATTCAATTCGTTCAAGTTGCCATGGAAATACCAATAACGCTCGTAATAAAATATAAAATAAAAAAAGATAATCTGACACCAACTCACAACTAAATCATCAATCCTGAAAAATACCCCTGCAATGGCGGTCGAAATTTTGATCAAAATAATTAAATTAATTTATAAATAAATTTGCTACACACGGCACAACCTAAAAGCCACAATATTATAACTGAGCTGCTTTGCAAGTGGTCTAACCCATTTTTGTAGGAGAGGGGATAGGGGTGTGTCTTTCAGGGAATGATAAGAGAGGGAGACAGATAGGGTTGCAAGTATGAAGAAAAAAATATCTATAATGATTTAAGTTTTTTTTTGAGAAAAGCGAGTTAGTCGAAACTGCAGTCTCGTAATAGAGAACTTATATAACGTGATCCATGTAAAAACAAGGTAAATAAATAAATATTTAAAAATTATAATGGATCTCAAAGTGAATGCTGAAGACATACTAAAAATATTTACATATTATTTCGTGCTGATTCGAATGAGTACATGCTCAATTTTTGTATATAGGTTGATCAATATTTACTTGTCAATGTTTGATCTAGTTAACTGGTAACAGCAAGGGGTGTATTGTGTCACTTTTATGTTTTAATACGTCCATCTCCACTTGGCTCAATTCCCAAACAAACGCCTTGATTAGCTCTTGTATTATATTCCAAGAATTTTCCTTCCCCAAGCAACTGGGGGAAAAAATCTTCACAGCATTATCGATTTTTAATTGCCTTCAATTACAACATCTCACGCACTTTAATATAGGAGTAGGTATCTTTGGAATTTTATATAGGGATGGATTAATGTATTTTTGTCTTTGATCTCGATTCGGTAGGGAAGATAACGAGCACCGCCTTTGATATATATCATGTTTTTTGTGGATTCATTACAGTTCAAACGTTATTTTAAACATAATTATTTTGTATGATTGCAGGATTTTTAGCAAATTTACCAGATTCTTAACAAATTAAGATATATAGGGCAAATGTACTTCCATCATCATCTTCATCACCGTGTCCGCCTTCCTAACATAAGCCGGCGGGTATAGATAGCTCAATTCAGAAAATTGCTGCACTCAAACATTCATTCCTTCTTCTTCGCGGTTCAATTCACAACCCTGGGATTCTTGAATGTTTTAACTTATATGTTCCAGATAGGTACACCCGTGCTCGTAGCCATCCATTGTTTTTGATCCCAGTGATGCTTGTGGAGCTTCAAGCACTCAATTTGGTACAACGGCAATGTCGCTCCTAAATGGCCTACCAGCACACCTCGATCCTTTTCTTACATCCTTTTCCTCTTTTGTCGATGGTATTGTTACCCTAGATCTATGTGATCTCTGACACGTGTCATCTTCTTATTCTTTTGTGTTATTTTTATTTTTTATTATTTTCTCTATTTATTGTATATTTATGTATACTCTATGTTTCTAAATATTTGTAAAAAAAAATTGAATTTCGATTCTGTATATAAATAAATAAATAAAATGCCAGTCATAGTCTAATTTATCGTATTAATTATAATATAAAATGAGTCTTAATTGAATTTGGTGGTAGACGAAAGTCCCGTGAAGACCACCCATTCATAGTTTATTCCTGTAATAATATGGATGATGCGTGAATCTCGGGCTGTATTCCATGACGTTGGCAGATCAACACTCCACATGCAGCACTATTCTATTTTAGAGCTCAGAAATGGATAATTTTTTTAAATCTCCGTCGGGGATTAAATCCACGACCTTTGGCTTGCCAAGCAAACGCTTTAAGCATTGAGCTATACCCGCCGGAAATTTTTCAAATTTCACTCATTTTGTGGTGACCATATGTTCTCACTAGAGAAGGGATCATGATAGAAGTAATTTTCTCTCTTTGTCTGACTTTTTTTGTCTTTCTCTGGCTTTCTCTGTCTTTCACTGTCTTTTTGTATGTGTCACAAAATACATAGTTGTAAACAATGATCGTTCTACCTTTATGTAACTATGTGACCTTTGCCCAGCTGTGAAAATAATGTAAAATTTGATGATGTTAATGAAAACATACCTCCATTTATTTTATTTTGAAATTGAATATCAAATAAACGAAATTTTCGCTCGAAGTTTTTCGAGCCGATCGTAGGAGGAATATTTCAATTTTAAATAAGTCTTTATAGAGCCTTAATAATATTAAAGAAATTTAATTTTCCAGCAATATTGGAACCAATTTCCACGAAATTATCGTAAAATAATAATTTTATTAAATTATTAAAATATTCAAGGAAAATAAATATTGAATAAACAAAATTATTCAACGACAGCAGACGATCGGCAATGTCGAAATATGAATTGTTGTTACGAAAATTAAATACAAATGTTATAAATATTAATTAAAATAATAATTTTAATCAAAAGTAATGGCATTCATATTTTGTAATTAATTTTAAAACGAAACCATTAGACTATAAAAGCATTAGACGTACAAGCGTTTGTTTTTCATTCAGACGCTATCGGTTCAAATCCGAACCAAACTTGATTTTTTTTAAAGTAATTTAATCAAATTTAAGTTCTTTACTTGCCCCCTGTAGTTTTAAGCTACCCCTTAAGCCTTAAGGCTTAAGGACAAAGCAAATATTATCCAGGCCTCGGGATCGTTAAAAACTCAGATCATTAAACAACCAAATATTTCTCTGTACTACAGCCGCAGTCTATGCAAGTTTGTGGACTCTAACCCTGAAGATCCTCGGGAACCATCTACATGAGGGGTCGTCAACCTTTTTATGCCTAGCGCCCACTTTTGCCTATTTTTCATGGTAAAATTTCTTTACCGCCCACCAACCTAGCTATATTTTAATTCATTGTATGGGTGGAAAAAAATCTAGACGAAATGTAGGAGATTTGAAAATCTGCAAAAATCGGAATCCCGAATCGCCCACTAGTGGGCGGTACGGACCAGGTTGACGACCCTTGATCTACATTCTTGTGTGTACCTCTGTGTATATAAGTTTCTGAGACGATAAATTGATAATCTGAGGTTACAGAACTCTGAAACAGATATTCGCGGTGTTCATATGCTCCAAATATGGAACGGATACAGTAAAAAATAATATTTTTAAAGCGAATCATTGACATTTATTATCATTAAATATTAGACCTTATATGGCTTCCATAATTCACTATACAAAGGACAACCTCGAGTGGTGGGGAATGCTTCGGCAGGGAGAGTCATTATTGTGTGACTGTAGAGATATTTTTTTTCGAAAACAGTTATCAATTATATAGCATATATATCTTAAATATTTACAACAAACGTGATGCGTGGGAGATGCATACGATGTAGAGAGACAGTTATGTAATATGTCTTGGAAATATACCTGAAGGGCGGTTCAAGGTTAATCAAGGAAGATAGGCACCTAATAAGAACCATCTCAGAGAAGCGAGCCCGATGGATCGGTCATATCATGCGCTACGATGGTCTTCTTCACGACATTGTGGAGGGGATGGTTGAGGGTAGAAACTGTAGAGGGCGCCCTAGACGGGAGTATTTGCAGCAAGTGTTCGAGGACACGAGTTAAAGCTATTAACTTCATAGGTTTTCACGGCCAATTTTTATATTGAGGCTTTTGGGTGTAGCCGTGTGTGGCGAATTTCTTCTATCCAATATTTCGACCGCATTGCAGGGGTCTTCTTCAGGGTTGATGACTTTGTAGGGTGATGAGTTATAGCTCTTATGCTGAGCTGAAGAGGGTTGCGGAGGACCGAGAGGAATGGAGATCGAGATGCAAGATTCTATTGCTGCAAACTAATCCACCGGATTGATACTACGAATAAGGGCGGTTAAATTATCGAGTATTTGATCTATAATCTATTTTATGGCAGCCCTAGTAAAAAAAAATTTTTTTTCGTGAAAATTTTAGTTCAATTAAAATAATTTAGTCTTTAGTAAAAGTATTGTTTTTATTTGTCTACAAACATGTGGCGATGAAGTAGTTAAGACAAAATTTGCGCCGTCTCGAAATAAACTACTTCACTCAACCTCAACTACGTGCGAACTGAAAAATGAAAAACTACTACATGAATTTTCAATTTCCATTATAATCCGCATTGCTCGCTTCGTCCAATCTCACATCCACAGATTGTCGCGTCCGTCACCTTCATTTTAAAGATCACTCTCAATGGAGATGAAGAAAAACTAAGGGAACAACAACGTAATCAAATAAGGGGGAATTGGACTCAAAACGAGAGACAACTTGAGAAGCGGAAGGGATGTTTTGATACAGCACAAGTTTGTTGCGACTTTATTGAATCACTGGGAATATTCGCGGACCATTTTAAAGGTCAAATAATACGAAGAGAAGTGTTTTGTACAATTTTATTTTAAGTAATCCACTAAAAAAAAAAACATTATTTTAGGGATAAATATTAGGTAATACCATTTTTTGTGTCACTCTGACGTCAGTTTGTAAAGCTCTATTAGTACTCTTTCTATTATATAAAGAGTTAAGTGACAATAGTAATGATTCAATGATTTACGTTTTACGTAATCAAATGGAGGTCATGATAAATATTTTAGTGCTTAAATATTGTTGCCGAGCTGATTTATTTTTAAGTATAATTTTTATATGAAGTACGAAATTGTGGCAATTATGTTGAACATATGCAGAAATTGGGAGCAGATACAAAAAATGTAGAATAGAAAGAGTTGATGTATTCTGGGCAAGGGAGGCCCTGTTCAGACACGAGCTCCACGAATTTGTTTGGAGGAGTAATTTGTTGGAATCGTCTGCTTAGTGAGCATTAAGACTTTCATTTGCTTGTCTTTCTTCTTTTCTGTTACTTAAGTATTGATTCATAAGCACCTATATTTTATGCAATGTTTCTTCTACTTTCTTGTATTTCAGTATTTTTTTGGAAATGGTGTTTGTATTTACGTGCATTAATTATTTCGTCGTAAATAAACGCATTAAGCTACGGTTTGTATTTTTTATAAAGTTAAAATAAAAAAATCAAATTAAACATGCCTAATGTGTAATAAAACGTGTATGAACAATTCATCTCGCATTTTTTTCTATTGTCTACTAATATATAAGAAAAATATTATAGTTAAATAGTTGCGATATATTTTTTCCATTTCTATTTTGTCATACATAGCTATCGAGCAGTTTTCCGTCCCCGGGGAAACTTTTCAAATCGTTTTCTCTAAATTTTCTCATTAAAACTAAAATGTATCGCAAGATATTGGGTCCGGTCGGTCGACAAAAATACTAGTACGTCAGTGTCCGGTTTTATTAGACTTATAGAAATTAAATTGAAAACAAAGCTACCGTTATAAATACAAAATAACTAATAATTAATACGAACACTCATCAAGAAAATACAGTAAGATCACTGAGTATTTACCAGAACAGTTGATAATTATTAGATCTTTTAACGTTTCACATCTTTGTCAAGGTTCCGCCGTTCGTTTCCCCATTTCGTTCACAGACAATTCGTTCGGCTACTCATTGGTAACGACGTGGGGTGCAATGGACGTCTGTTGCATGGGAAATTTGGCGAACAGGACAACTGGTGAACTGGATGTGAAGCAAAAACCTGGCAATCGATTTAACACAGTTATTACATTGTGACATCAGCATGATATAGCCCTTGCTGACTGGTACCGAAAACCTCGATATAAAATTTTTCGTCTCTTATTTCTGTTCGCTTGTCATCCATTTATGTGTCGGCCATATTGGTACTAGTTATATAGACTTCCCTTCTGGCGCTGGTGCGACAGCCCATCGCACCAGTTGTGTCTAGTTCGAGTGTGTGCTGTGACTAGTTCGAGCCCTAAATTTGTAAAGTTGTATCGTAAATATATGTCGATGTGCTTCTGGAATAGTCTGTGTTATCAATCTGCTCCTAATTCTGCCATCACGCGACTGAATAACAACCTTTTTGAGAGAGAGTAGGATGTTTATTGAACGTACAAGTATTTAGCGTAGCTATTACGAACAAGAAAAATACTATTATTTACATCCTGCGATCTATTTTTACATTTTTGACCGAGAATTTGTGTGTAAAAGTGGTAAATGAGTGGGTGTTTATTTGGTCGCTTCTATTGTTTGAATTCAGGACGTGGAAGAAAACCAATAAGCGCTCACTGAAATTGACATGGTGAATAAATACCTGTCAGGAAAATGCCGCATCGCAAACTTCACAAGGGTAAAGAGACTCCTTTCTGGGAACACAACAAAAGGTTTTGCGACATTCAGATCTAATCTCTCGCGTCCAAACCTCACGAATTTCAGGAGTTTCAGAATTCTTTCAGGAATCTTTCCGCAAACAAAAACTCCAAAACTATTTCTTTCAAAAGTCTTCTGACTTACTTTCAAACAATTTGTGTATTTTTTTTCTTTTACGTATCCGTAACATATTTCAGTTTTCTCAGTTGCCACTATCCATGTCTCATCCCCAAATATCTCTGCACTGAACATATGGTTCACGATGACTGCTTCTTCTTCTTCGTAATATCAATCCGGTGGATTGGTTTGCAGAAACAAAATCTTGCATCTCGATCTCCACTCCTCTCAATTCCCTGCAGCCGTCTTCAGCTCAGCATAAGAGCTACAACTCATGTCCTCGAACACTTGCTGCAAATACTCCCGTGTAGGGCGCTCTATACAGTTTCTACGCTCAACCATCCCTTCCACAGTATCGTGAAGAACATAATCGTAGCTTATGATGTGACCGATCGCCTTGAACTTAAAAAGACGGCAGGTCTAGTATTCGAGGCAAATTTGGGTGATTTGTTGATAGGATTCTTTTAAACAGCAGTTTTTCTT
This sequence comes from Glossosoma conforme, assembly GCA_022606575.1. Classification (NCBI taxonomy): domain Eukaryota; kingdom Metazoa; phylum Arthropoda; class Insecta; order Trichoptera; family Glossosomatidae; genus Glossosoma; species Glossosoma conforme. The sequence continues at coordinate 1,615,439 of JAGTXR010000047.1, forward strand.
GAGTGTGGAGATTGCTGTGAATCTTGACGTCTCACCTAGAGCCAATGCAGGCGTATAATGGGATTTAAGAGTAGATGCCATAGAATACTAGGGGTACGAAGGCTTGACTTTGTTAGAGGTTTGACTTTTAATGAGGGAGAGAGCAGACAAGGCAGCCTTTCATATTACAGTTAATCAAGAAACAAAGATGGACCTTTCTTTGACATATTCTGAGAATGCCGCAAGAGAGAACTCGAGAACTATATACAAAATGTACTCGGCGGGGCTGAACATTCACAGCCGTAAAGAACAATAGAGACAATACAGGCGCTGTATAGCAAGTACTTTGCTTAGATCGAGACGAACTGTGAGAGTCCCAGATTCTATTTATGTACAAGAATTAAAATTTGGGTTAGAATTATTCGATTACCAACGATACGAAGGAAACGGTAAGACGCATTTTTTTGGTTCAAGTGTCATTGAGTAAAAAAATTATCATAATGATCATTAAATGTCAATTAACACGTGACTATAATTATCGATGGTCATCTATGGATGTGTGACCTCGTCATGTACATCAAAACTAATGATCATTCGCAATGATTTCAACAGCAACATGTCCATTATATATTATTACAATAATATTAATAAAACTAAATATTAAATTAAATATACTTCTATGTGAAGTTGCCAGTATGTCGAAATTGATTAAACACAAAAATAATATCATTTTTCCCCATAACAACGTAACATATGATCGCCACAAATTGTGCCACTCTTTTTTTTATTTTTTATGTAAACACGTACAGGAGAATATCAACAAATAGTAATTCTGATCGTCAGCCTATTTCAACCTACGTTTCTGTGTCAGGTTCTTATTCAACCTTGCTCGCGCTTTGGAGATCGTGAATAACCATACACGAGTATATTACGATATATTTTAGGTGCAGAGACGTCTTTTTTATGTAAGCACATACAATAGATGTCCAACAGATAGTAATATTATTTGTGAATACGCCTTAGCGCTGCATGAGGAGTGTAGATCCGCCAACGCCATAGACTACACCCCAACATTCACGTATCATCCTTATTATTACAGGAATTTACTATGAATGGGTGGTCTTCACGGGACGACTTTCGTCTACCACCAATTTTAATTAATAGGCTATAACTGTGCACTTTTCTGATAAGGAATCAAATTCACACGAACCGGGGGTATTTCGGAGCTCAGAAATCGATAAAAAAACATTTTTTTTAATCTCCGTCGGGGATTAAACTTTTGGCTTGCAAAGAAAACGCTTTGACCATTGAGCTATACCCACCGGCTCAGTTCTTTAAGCAGCATTCATTCTTCATACCAAGATATATCTACACCTGAAGGTGTCACCTTGGAACATAAATGGTACCAGACAAACTCTAAGGCAGAAATTCGGAGATTTGCAGACGCGGTAGCTGCAGTATTCAAGCCATATTTTTAAGTGATTTGCAAATCTTTTTTTAAGCATATCGGATAATTATCCCAACGCTTCCGAAGCCTGAACTATTTGGTCCTAAGGTCCGGCTTAACCCAATTATTCATAGCAAAATATAAGCAAATATCACCATAAAAGAAACAACAACAAAAATTGAAAACAAAGAACAATATGTATATAGAATTAATCTTACCTTTTATTAGTCTCCGATACAATCCAGGTCCACTTCGAAAGAATCTTCAATTCTTCATGTCGTCACAGATTTTATATAATGTTTTAGAAACACTGCTCAAAATCACAATATATTAACCTAAAATATTATTTTTAAATTAGTTTAATTTATTTTTTAATTCATTTATTTTTAAGTTTACAATATGATTAAAAACTCCTGCGTTATATCCTTTACTTTATTTGATAAAATCATTTAAAATTACGATTTAATTTATTATAATTCCAACACTTTATTGTGGCTGGCTATTCATTCTGAAAAGGGTTGCGGAGGACCGAGAGGAATGGAGATCGAGATGCAAGATTCTGTTGCTGCAAACCAATCCACCGGATTGATACTACGAAGAAGATTCATTTTTATACATTTTCAAAAAATATCCTTTTTTTATTTAAAAAAATTCAACGATTATTTACTTATAAAATACTGTTTATCAAAAAATAGCGTAAATATCAATAAGTAGTCATTGTTTACTGTTATTTATTTTTTCAGTTTCAGTTCAACAGGTCTCTGAAAAACTTCACTTTTAAATTAAACAAGTAAAAATGAGGATAGGCACCTAGTAAGATTCATCTCAGAGAGGCGTGCCCGATAGATCGGTCACATCATGCGCCACGATGGTCTTCATCACGACATTGTGAAAGGGATAGTTGAAGGTATAAAATTCAGAGGGTGCCCTAGACGGGAGTATTTGCAGCAAGTGTTCGAGGACATGAGTTGAAGCTCTTATGCTGAACTAAAGAGGGTTGCAGAGGATCGAGAATAGTGAAGATCGAGATGCAAGATTTTGTTGCTGCAAGCCGATCCACCGGATTGATACTCCGAAGAAGTAAAATTACAATACAAAGAAAAATAACTTGTGTAGGTAAGTAATTTAAATTCAAATTATTTCGTAATATTGTTCTGAAAATGATAAGAAATCAATTCAATTACGTGTATATTGTTTTGATTTTTTTTTCAATTTAAAAAATCAAGCAACCGAGGAAAATTAGTATGATTTACGTTTTTCCCAAATAAATGATATTTAAAATACTTAAAATCGCTGGGGGTATGTAATAATAGCATTAAGGTACTTGAGGCAAACATGTGAAACACAAAAATTCTAAATAAATACGAATTATAATTTTAAATTAATTTTAATTACAAAAATATTTTAAATGATTACATGTTCGGCCTCCCTACAGACCATTTCCAATAAATTCTTCTAAAATTCAAGAAATAAATAATTTATTATTGAAGATGGTCTCCAGGGAGGTCAAAACATGTAATTATTCAAAATAAATGTGAATCAAAACTAAATATTTTTAATTCATTATTTTTTTAATTAAAATTAATTTAAAATTATAATTATACAGTTTCACCATTTTAATATTAAATATCTTCGTAATTATTGTATAATTAAAATAATAAGATTTCATTAAAAAAAAAACTTATTCACACGTCAACGGGTCATTTTCAAATATTGTTCCAAAACAAAATATTCAAACGACAATATATTACAGGTTAAGCTGTTTATTTGTATGAAATAAATTACACAATTTGTTTAGAGTCGTACAACAAGTGTCACCTTTCAACCGAGCATCATTGTTGATACGAGTACAATAAAAACAGTTAATTCACAATGATTTAATCTGGAACTATTGGCAAAAAATATTTTTATTTCACAATTTTTGAAGTACCATTCGTTTTACGTTTCAGAAGGGCATTTTCAAGCGTTCGCTGAAATTCGAAGACTTTTAATTTTGTCCTGCGGAGCACTTTAGCTAACATACGTCCTCCGTTCCTGGAGAGCTGTCAGCTACTGGCGAATACTTCACAATTAGGTCCATACATTCTCTCGCTCTAACCGCCGTTTTGCCTCCCTCTTTCACTCTTTTCAACAACGAGGGTAGAAACGATCCTCACAAACTATTTTATTTTCAACGAAAACGTACTATATTTATTCATATATATATTAAGGTATTATATAAATACGAGTATGCGAGTGATTTCGGATCATAAATTGTTCATTTAATTCATAATTTGAATGAAAAAATATTTTCTTACTATAAATTATACATTGTTTTAAAGTTTATACCAAACATTACTTGATTTTACTGTTATTTATTGATTATATTAAATATTTTACGAGAATTATCAGAGTTCTTAATTATTTCCAGCTTATAATTGTTTTCACATTATTACACACAGCACAATTGAAATCAGTTTTTTTTATGTAAACACATACAGGAGATTACTGACAGATGGTGATTCTTATGTCTCAAATGTGGAATTATATGACGCTTAAAATTAAAAGCATATGTCTAAGCGCTGCATGTGGAGTGTTGATCTGCCAACGTCATAGATTCACGCATTATTTTTACAAGAATTCACTATGAATGGGTGGTCTTCACGGGAAGACTTTCGTCTACCACTAAGTTTGATTGCGACAATGAGCTATTACAGGAGTTTTACGGGTGAGGGATCAAATTTACACCAACCGGAGAAAACATTTAAAATCTTTTATTCTTTATCTCCATCGGGCATCAAACTCACAACTTTTGGCTTGGCAAGCAAATGCTTTAACTACTGAGCTATACACGTCAACCTAATATTGAAACCAAAATGGTAACTTAAAGATAACCACTGCACTAGAGATTACTCTTATTTGTTTGAAAAAATATATAATAATAACATACATTAAAACTACAAGATGCGCTAGTGAAATGCCGTTGTCTATTCCACAGACAAGAAAAATTCAAAATTAAAAAAATCTTTACTGTTAACGTCATAAACATTACAAAATAATATTTAAAATCGTTTATTACTTAAAAAAATTGATAGAAGAAGAACAGTCTAAGAATATCACTCACGATACAGATCATTGTCAATGTCGACGTCACACTGAAAATTACCCGAGGAAAAAACGTTGGGAAACAATTGAACAGAACTGAAAAAATTATAAAATTCAAATTTTGTTCTAAATTTGAATCTTCTTTCAATACATTTTGTTAATGTATTTTTTAGCTTTTTCGTAATCAATTGAGTAGATGTCTATCAAGAGTAATTTAATATTATGAATTCTTATTTTTTTAAATGCTATTACACATTTTATTTACTTGTACGTAGTAATTTCATAGGGCTTTTCTTTTGCGTTAGAAAAAATGCCAATAGTTTCGTAATTAGGTACTACGTAAATTTTAGCGCTGGGCTATCATTACCGGTCGAGTCAGTCGGAAGTCTGCCCGGGACCTAAAAGGAACGCAGAATATTTCTTCCTGGGCAGATGACCGATTGTCATCATTGTCTTAAATATATTACAATATCTTTCTTGTCTCGTGACCTGCTCCCCATCCATTCACCATACGTTCCAATGACGATCCCGGTGACATATATAATCGCTCTGATTAACGGGGATGTCAAAACAAAAAAAATGTACTTTTTCTTTGTAGTAAAAATGCAGTTTAATCGTAATTTTTTTCACGTAAAATAAATTATAAAGTTACTTCACGTAAGTGTCTGCATTTCGCTTACGTCTCAAATGAAGCAAAGAGCGCCGTTCCAATTTATTGCTTTTCATTTTAAAAGGATTTTCTTGTACAAAATTAATGTTATTCAGATGGAAGTAGGCTATTAAGATATTACTCCCCCTAATTGATTCTAATTTATGAAGAAAATAATATTTTCAGCCCCTTCAGCTTACTTATATTAAATATGCTAGAGATTTACTCTAATAGGCAATGCGCTTACTTCTAGACGGAGCTAGAATAAATTAAAGCATGATTTTTAGTATTAAGCAATGTTTAATAGAAAACAGATCGTAAAAGATTATTATTTTGTTACTTGTTTGAACATGGATCACACGAGTAACTTTAAATCACAGAATTGAAACCACAGTTTCCTGATTAAATTAACATATATAATTTGTTTGCAAACTAGACCACACTCACTACTCCCACTTATTAACTCCTTACCTTATGTTTAGAAAAAAACTCTTTCCTTTAGTCATTTATTTACATAGATCCCACCTATTTATATATACTTCTACACACTACTAAACTTACCGCGGGTGAAACTTTTTCTTTAACAGTAAATATTCATTTACGTGTCAGTATGTTTGTGCACATTGTAACTGAAGAAGCTTTGAAGAAGAAGTGCAGTTTTCCATCAAGTGACACAGTGCTCAATGTGATCTGTATAAAAACATAAAAACATGAAACCGTAGTAAAACTCTTATCTATGTAACTATTACTGCGTTTGCAAGTGAAGGACGGATGAAGCGTTCAGAGCAAAACTGTAGTCGCTCCTAACCTCACCTTACCTAACCTATCGTGACCTAACCCAATAGAACTTAATATTTGAAAAATATTTTTTTCAATACGCATATGTGCCTTTACGAGTCTTCTTCTTCATAGTTTCAATCCGGCGGATTGGTTTGCAGCCAACAAAATCTTGCATCTCGATATCCACTCCTCTCGATCCTCTGCAATCCTCTTCACCTCAGCATAAGAGCTACAACTCATCTCATCGAACACTTGCCGCAAATACTCCCGGCTAGGGGCGCCCTCTACAGTTTCTACCCTCAACCATCCCTTCCACAATGTCGTGAAGAAGACCATCGTGGCGCATGATGTGACCGATCCATCAGGCTCGCCTCTCTGAGATGGTTCTTTACGAGTATGTATACAATAAATAAACATTCATTTGATAGGATTTCAAATTAGGGTAATTTTACCTCGTTATGTCTAAAAAACACATTAATGTAATTTATTTACTCTTGAATTATTGAGAGCCTCATTAACATTCTAAGAGTGTCAATCTTAGAAAAGTTTATATCCTACAAAGCTTAGATCAAATCCTGGGTAAAAAGACTTGCATCTTGAATACGGAATATCTTGTTTAAAGAACGTTACTTTTTTACCGACTAACTAAACTCTAAATACAATATTCAACGAAATTCATGAATCGAACAAAAAGACCACATAAAAGATTCTTCTTTTTATGTATGTTTTTCTTCTGTGTTTACGCCATAGCTATAGGATATAACTACTACACACAGTTCTACCATCTCCTTTTTGTCTAAAATTAAATCTGCAATACGGGTACTGCCAATTACATGCTGTATTATAGATTCAGATGGTCTAATCATTAGATTTATCCATTAGACTATAATAAACAAACCATTATTATTGGTCTCACAACTGGTAATGGCACTCATTTAATTTTGTTTCAAATATGTGTAGTTATTTTTAAAAAATCATGCCTGTAAAAATTAATTTAATTTTGGTAAAAATTAATAAAGTCTGTCTTCTTTTCTATTTTGTTTTAACTTGTTCATACTATTTAAATCAATTTACGGATTCTTTCCATCTAGCTCTAAGGTTTCTTTCAGAATAATTTTATCTCATCTACAGAATTTAAATTGTTCTAAAAGAACTCTACGAGAATATACTAATCAGTTCTTATATGAGAATACCCTGACGCATTATCAAGGACAATTCATTGTCCTCCACTTTGACGTGAGAAAAGTCCAGTACAGTTTATAATTTGATACACTAATTCTGCTATTGTCATAGCTAAGTAATGTAAAGAACATTGCATTAACAGTTTTATTCAGGCGTCGTGCTACATTTCAATTATGTAAATGTTTTTTATTATTATACATTACATTTTTTCTTTTATAAGATTTGACATTAGACATTTGGGCTTCGTCGAGAAGCCATTCCTTAGTCTGACAAGAATTATATATCTTTAAGATTATATATAGTGATAATAGTCAACACATGTGTGACGTTGGAATCAAACCTCTTATCCAACTGGAACGAAAAGCCCTGTGAAAATACTCAATGTAATAATAAGATTCAAATTTGAATTTTGTTTTTCGAATATATTTTTTTTCAGTTCGAATATTTTATACTGGCGATACTCGTAGTTTTAAGTTTTTTTTTTGTATTCTCTTTTACTTGAAATAAATATGTGTAACGTCTACTCAGTCTAGTGCCATGGATTCTTTAAATTACCATTTGATATCAATACTTACTTTTTGACTATGTGGAGGCCTTAAACCTGCAACCGGTGCTCTCTTTTATGTTTATATATACTTTATATAAAAATAATTATTCGCTGTTATTATACACTTCAAGGAACTGGTCAGTGGATATGGAAGAATAAAAATAAACTATTGATAAATCTACAAACAATCGCTGTATATTTGGCCATCAAATATTTATAAACAAAAAGCTATAAAAGAGGGGAGAGAAATCGATCGAATTAATTCAAATAGATGTAAAATAATAGACTGTTTGATTAACTTATGGTAGCTCAAAAGCTTGCTGAAAGGTTTGATTCAGTGAAAGGACCTGGATTGTCATGCGAGCCTCCCAGGGTCTGACCCCCGGTTGTTGAAGATATATATATATCTATTTTATATGCTCTTGACATAAAAAATCTCCCGAAACGATCTTCTAAGAATGTTCTGAAATTGAATTAACTTAATCAATGTGTCAAGTTAACCAAAACCTCGCTCCTAATATATATCATGATAATTATATAAATACAGCATATACTTATGATTGTGCTGTACATATTGACATCAGCATGATATAGCACTTGCTGACTGGTACCGAAAATCTGGATATACAATCTTTCGTCTCTTATTTCTGTTCGCTTGTCGTACGTGTATGTGTCGCCATATTGGCATTTTGGACAAATCCGGTCACGGGTGTAACGTTAGTTATATATATCATCACTTGTGACGCTGGGCGACAGCCCATCACTAGGGCGCTCAGTTGTGTGCCGACCGTCAGAAGGTCGCATTATGGCCGGCCCGACATGTTATTCCGCCTAAGTCGGAAGTTTGTAAAGTTTATCGTGAATATATATATACTTCAGAAAAAGTCTTTGTGTTGTTAATCTGCTCCTAATCCTGCCACGACGCGACTGAATAACAACCATTTAAAGAGAAGGGGATGTTTATATATATATATATATATATATATATTATAATGTCTTAACTATTATGTCTGTATAACGGGAACGTAGGGCTAGTCTTCTGACCATTTTAAAAAATCCTTATTAAAACATTACTCAAAACAGGTTTTGGATACTAGAGCTGCCGTCTCTTCAAGTCCCGGCATACTGACTTGGTAGTCGTCGGAAACTATATATATTCCCAGGTGGACCTTCAAGTTATCTGGGGATGAGACATGGACAATAACAAATGAGTGGTAAATTGTGATGAGCATGTGTTACAAATATGGAATGGATATGGAAAAAAATACACAGTACAGTAGTAAGAGGAATTAGAAAATAAAAAACATCGATATAATCAAATAAAATAATTTGGTGCTATCCTATTGATACATAAGAATGCGAGTGTCATAGAGACCGTGCTTTATTTTTTAATTTTATATTTTTTCATATTCTTGGATATATAGGTATTTACATCCTCCTCTCTCTCAGAAAAGGGGTGTTATTCCGTCGCGTGAGGGCAGAATGAGGAGCAGGTCACAACTTTACAAGTTCCGGCCATGTGGGACGACATACCGCTGGCCGTAGTGCTTCCTTCTCGATCGTCAACACATAACTGACGCGCTCGTCGGCGCTTAGACTTCTGCGGCCCGTGGTCGGTCACCAGCGCCGTCGGTGGCAAAATTATATAACTAGTCCCAATATGGCGGACACATAAATGTATGGCAAGCGACAAAAATAAGAGACGAAAGATTGTTTATCGAGGTTTTCGGTACCAGTTAGCAAGGGCTACATCGTGCTGATGTCAGTATATAAGCTCAGTAAGACAATGATAATAAGCTTATTAAAACTACGGGCAACATTTCGTTAAAAAAATTTGGTGGTAGACTCTTGTATGAGTTGCATAAATTACAGAAATAAAAGAGGTTTTTTCTGGGATAATATGCCGCATAGCATTTGACCTACTTTTATTTTCTTCTTCCCATTGTCTTCCATTCTCTTCCATGATGTATTTCCTAACGCTATGACCTTGCGGCCGACAGTTAAGACGGACTTAGCATCATTTGGATCGTCTTCTGACCTTTCAGCGAGCTGATCCTTTGAAATCACTTTATCTTTGACATTCTTTATCACAAAATCGCGGCAATCTCCTTAGCTCGAAAGAGAAAAGCGATCTTTCATAATAGATAATTCCTGCCGATTAAGGTACACTTATAAAGTATGTTTTCGTGGGTAAATAAACACAGAGCACCCACACAATATATTCTCAAAGAGTTTATTTAAACCAAATAAACATAGAGCTTTACCACGAACAATAATGTTCGTTTCATGTAAATTATTAACGTGTTAAACCTGCAGCATTAACACCAAATTTATAGCGAATGAGATATAATACCGTTTACATCAAGCAAATTCAAAGGATTGGGTATAGAATGTGGGAATGCTCGTTTTATCTAATCGAATCATCATCATCATCAGCCTGTATCCGTCCACTGTTGAACGTAAGCCTCCCGCATGAGTCTCAATCCACTTCGATTCTGCGCCTTCCGCATGCAGGTCACTCCCGCTATTCTTCTTATGTCATCAGTCCAAAGTGGCAGGTACGAAGTGGGGAGCCCAACCAAACCTGATCCGCACAAGTGCTCTAGCTCTCTGTTTCTCTGCTGGCGAGTATGCTGCGCCAGTATGGGCGAGGTCTGCCCATACCAAGAAAGTGGATATTGCTCTGAATGAAACGTGCCGGGTGGTTACGGGGTGCCTAAAACCTACCCCAATACCAAAGCTATATCAACTCTCGGGCATTGCCCCACCAAACATACGGCGAGAAGTCACTACCAAGAAGGAACTCACCAAAGCAACCCACGACGCACTCCACCCTATGTTTGGGTACCAAAAGATAACTACACGGCTCAAATCAAGAAGATGTTTCCTACAGTCGACAACGGAACTGGAGACACCTGAGGCTACCCTGCGGCTGAACATGTGGAGAAGCGCAACTGAGGGGAATACTTGGATTGCCCCGAAAGAGGACCTAGCCCCTGGACATGACCAAGGGTGGAATATATGGAGGTCCCTTAACAGACTTCGGACCGGAGTATGCAAGACGAGGACACAAATGAGGGCCTGGCAGTTTTACAGCGGACCGACTGAATGTGACTGCGGCGTGGAGCAGACCCTGTCACACCTTCTGGAGTGTGCGCTGTGCCCGAATAGCTGCACCCAGGAAGACCTGATGATGGCCAGAAGTAACGCCATCGACGTCGCCCACTTCTGGGCAGACAGGATCTGACCCTGTTGTTTCCGACACGATTATATATATCAGTCAATCTTGCAGGGAGTCGGCCTATGCTTCGTTTACCAGTCCTTGGGCGCCATTCCAATACTTTTCTTCCCCATCGACCGTCGTCTCTTCGATAGAGATGTCCTGCACATTGCCACTTGAGTGTGCCTATTCGTTGGGTAGCATCCACTACTTGAGTTCTTCTACCTGTTTCCTCGTTTCGGATTCTATCTTTTAGCGACACTCCGAGCATGGATCTCTCCATAGCACGCTTGGTGACCTTTATTTTATGGGTAAGACTTGCTGTTAGATTCCACGTATCTGTGCCATAGGTTAATACAGGGAGGATGCATTGGCTAATTGAATACGTAGAACGAATTAACAGTAATAAAAAAATAGAACAATTTGAATAAATTAGGTAAAATTCTAAATTTAACGTTATGAAACACAAATACAAAAACCGCATTGTAAATTATATTTAATTAAAAAATACAATACAATATTATATTAATAAATTAAATTATCTAGGAGCTTAGCTAATGGTCGATATATTCCCTAATAATAATTGAAATGACCTAACCTCATTCAAAGTGTTTTGTGTTTCCCGGATTCCAAGTTATTTGTTTGAGTTGGATTACAATGAAGTTGGTTGCGAATTCTTGGAAGCACTCGGAGAATTTCAAATACGAAGTTTTCCAAATGTTATTTGATTAATTCGAAGCACACCAGTGTAGCTAACTAACTATATGTTTTATAAGTATTAAAACTCCTCCACTTTAATTTTAATTCACAATTGGTTACCTACTATAAGATATTGAATTTTGAGTGAATAGCCCTGTGGTTTTTTTTTTAATTAAAAGTTTACAATAAAAAAATCAAACCGATCAAAAAAACACATAAGAGCAAAAAAAATGTTTAACCCTTACGTTGACGTGATATATAGTTTTGCTTCTTTCAGTACTCATTGTGACATCTGCGGTACGAAATTGGAAGTGCAGTCATTCCCTTTATCAACTTACATGTATTATTTACAAGAATCTGTAACGCATGTTAATAAATATCGTTACGTTTCGTCACAGTAGCGATTTTTCTGTAAACCACATGTGTCAATGCGACCACATGTATGGAGTTACGTAATGAATGTTTGTTAAATAGAATACATTTTTATGCATCATCTGATAGCTAAAGGATACAAGAACCAATGTGATATATGAAAATAGGTCAGATAAGTACATTTATGCTTCAAATACTAGTTTTAAGCAAAAAAAATATTTGAAAAATTCACGCCGTATTGACAGTATAATATGTATTCTACTCAGCCGTAACGAAAGGGTCAATAACTATATACAATTAAAAATATAATAATAATAAAAAAACAAATTAATAATAAGTAACAATAAGTAATAAAATATTTAATAATAAAATATAAGTGTTATATTGATAATTTAAGCTCTAATAAACAAAAATTAAAAGCTTATATTACATCTAAAAAATATTTATCAGCTGAATTGTGAACATTCAATGTTACATACCTAATATTTTTTTAAGTTTTGTATTTTTAGTTTATTTTTTTCAACACCTTAGTTAAAAGCTGTTAAAATGGATATTTTTGCAGACAGGCTACTTACTGGTGTTGCACTCCCAAGGGAAATGCATCGTAATGGAGGTAATGTTTTTCAGTTCGATATAGGCCATTAATTTCCAACGCCACGTTTCTAATTACGTGCAGGAATTGCTAAATGCACTTTTAAAGGTCAAAACGAATCCACTTTGCAGATATATTTTCACTGAAAACCTTGGCGTCTATTATACAGACACATTATGAATATTGTTATTCAGGATAAACTAAATATACAATTATTATACATTCATTATTATACAACTAAATAAACAATATATATTGGGTTGATGAAAAAGTTATGATCGCTTTTTACAATTACAATTAAACATTTTTTTTTAGATTTGTATTATTTATCAGTTTTTATAACCTTCTCCGATCTTTCTATGAACTTATTAATACCATTAGTGTAAAATTCCGTGGATTTTGAGGCGAAAAATGTAGAAAGGGATGTTCTTACCTACTTTATTGTATCAAATTTTTTATTCATTTTTTGCAGCGATCGGAATAAATGAAATTTGGAAGGAGCAAGATCTGAAGAATACGGTGGATGCTTGATAACATCCCAATTCAACTCAATTAGCTTGTGTTGTGTGATTATAAATGTAAAATATACATATATGATCAGGGGTCGTATTTTCAATCCATGTAGTCTTATATCAAAATGTATATTTAAACTAGAAGCTTAATAATTAAAACTCATCAAAAATGTTATTAGTACATCAGAGTGAAACGTATCCAGTCGAAATAAATATATCAAAGGAAACTATAATCATTAAAATATATAATTTTATGTAACTATTAACTTAATCCTTTCGCATCGGTTGTCGGCATATGCCGTCAAAGATTCCCCGACCGTTGACATCAGTTGACGTGACATATCGTTTTGCTACTTACAGTACTCATTGTGACATCTATGGTAGGAAATCGAAAGTGCAGTCATTCCTTTTATCAATCTACATGTATTCTTTACAGGAATCTGTAAAATATGTAAATAAATATCGCTAGGTTTCGTCACAGAAGCGATTTTTCTGTAAACCACACGTGTCAATGCCACCACATGTATGGAGTTACATAATGACCGTTTGTTAAATATATTAGTTTTTTATGCATCATCTGATAGCTAAAGGATAGAAGAACCAATATGATAAATTAAAATAGGTCAGATACATACATTTATGCTTCAAATACTAGTTTTAAGTAAAAAATAAGGTTTGAAAAATTCACGCCGTATTGACAGTATAATTTGTATGCCACCGAGCCGTAACGAAAGGGTTAGGGACATTTTTACAGCATATTTTTGTTCCAGATCTACAAATTTCTACCTCCTTATTCTGTCAGAGCACGAGGACTTGCTGCAGCTGTTGTATCCGAGGCACATTTTTTGTGATTTGTTTATGAGTTTTTCTTTAAAGCTTAGTTACGTTTGAAAGTAAAATAACAATTTATTTTTTCGCTTTTGTAAAAGACATTAACAATCTCTCTATGTCATGATTGTTCTTTGATTTTTTGGAGCAAATAACCAGAAGCTAAAGATTTTTTTAATTTCTTCACTCCTAATGTTCAATATATTAGAATATATGTAAATGGTTTTTAAAAGTAAATTGCAGAAGATACAGAATACTTACAATTGTATGGTTAAGCAGAACTTCAACTCGCATATCTCTAAAGTTCTTTTTATTTCATTAACGCTGCTAGAATATCAATTACGTTTTTTACTTAATTTGGTTGAGCTCTTTATTGAGATGGTCAATTACTTTAAAAAATGGTCAATGGGTACAAACATGTAGGTAATAAATTAGCCAATTAGGTCTATTCATTATTTTTTAATATTTTATTTCCTCACAAAGTCGCACATATTTTGAAAATAATTATAAAGAAATAATTAAAGGTACATTATTTTTCGATTCATTTTTTTTTTTAATTTAATTTTTGAAACATTAATGTTTTACTAATTTCGTTTTTAAAACGATGAAAAAATCAACAAAAATATAAAAAATTAATACAAAAATATTAATATTTAAAAAAAATAAGAAACAAATTATAGTAATGTTTTATAAAGTTCCAAAGCTCGCTAAACAGACGACTATCGTAATTATTTCTTAAAATAAATTTGTGGAGCTTGAAAATAAACAATTTACTTTATCTTCCGAAAATTTTGATTGGTTTTTGGTTATTATTAATAAAATAAAAAACAGTTTACAATTATAAGCCTCAAAAATCATCATTTTTTTTTATTTAACTATAAAGTGCAGTAAAGCAATTTGTATAAAAATTTTAGTCAAATTTTAAATAACTATTTTTCAGAAAACACATTCAATTAAATAATAAAATAACAATTTAAGGAAGATATTTTTAAGAATTTTAGAAAAATTAAGGGATTAAGTATTTATTTTTAATTTTTGATTAATATATAACAGCATTAAAACACTATATATAACTAAATGGAAAATAAAACTTTATACCTAATATATTACCTACTTATCAAAAGTATGGAATATATTTTTAATCACTTCTCGCGTCGTATTGCTAGCAACACTCAATGTAATGTGAAATGTGTCTTGGGGCCTGTTAACACGTGCAGTAAACGCGTTTTGTAACTTTCATGGAACAAACAACATAATTAACCCAAAATGGTCAGTAACACAACATATTAAAATATCAAAAATTAATTCCATAAAAATATGCATATTCACATATATCAATAATTAGTAATTTTCTTCTGGCGTTTACTTGCTACAAAACAATTAGGTTATGTTGCCTTGGATTTTAAATTTATTTCGCTATTTTCGTGAGAATCACTTTCTAATTTAGTTATAAATCGCGTTTTGGTGCTCGTCGTGATGTTGTGAAACAATTTTCGGTAATATGACGTATTTTTAAAAAATGTCGAAATCTGAAAACGCATGTGTTAAGTTTCCATACATTTGGATAGGCGTCAATGCTTTGAAAGCTGATAACATTTTTTTTTATTATTTCGTCAAGTATTTGGGTTACAATATAACTTATCTATAGACATGGTAAAATTAATTCATACTAACAATGTAATAAAGCAAACCAAACAATATTTACCAACAATGATTTATGTAATGGTTCTATACATAGTATTCCATAACACTTCGCCTTGTTTTTTAAACCAAGTCTTGTAAAATTAATACTTCGTTTTAAATGATGGATATTGTTCCTTATCAGATTAACCACATTAAAGGTTGATTGAACATTTTTTACAATGTGAATTTAAATATGTACAAAAAAAAACTGCTTGTTACCTATATAGCGCCTGTATTACCCTGATTCTTTTATATGACTGAAGATTCAGGCATTTTTCCAAATAAATCTTATCTAATGTAATACTCCAGAAACATCTGCCTAACCACTGTATAGACATCCCATAAATATTATATGAAATAGGAGCTAACTAATTACAAAGGGTTAATAGTATGTTTTTATATAAAATAAATGGAGTTTTTTGCTTGCTTGTATTTGTTTGTGTGAAATGCTGGTAAGTATCATAGGAAGTGAAATATTTTTGATAGCATTCTAATTTAACTAAAGTATATATTCAATTTGAATAAATAAACAAAATGATTGTATTATTTTTGTAGCAATGGAATTAAGAGTGATATTATTTTAGATTTATATGTTTTATGGATATGATGTTTGTTATATTTTCAACCATTGAAATGTAATTTGAACAAATTTAGGTACCTACCAAGTACATTATGAAATTGGAATTTTTTAAATTCAATTCAAATTTCCGATGATCATTTATTTGTTTTCAGTACTCAATTGTATGAGTAACTAAAATAATTAAATTTTAAGCTTGGTAGCAATACTAGTACATAAAATAACTGAAAAACTTCTTTAATTTACACATTGTAATACTGATGGTTTTTCACCAAGTTATCTGTAGTTTTACAACATTTTAGCCCTTGTTTTTTTTTTAAATAGTGTTTGGACTAAGATTTGAAAAGTGAACGAAATGGAGGTTAGCCATTGTGTGTTGTGAGTAAATTGAAAGGCCAGTGTTGTTAAATTGTACTAAGTAGAGTAGTTAGAGATTTATTTGAGTGGTTTTATTATTTTTAGGCCAAGCAGTTTGTGCTGTACGAGCACGCGGCTGGCTATGCGCTCTTCAAGGTGCAAGAGTTCGAGGAAGTCGGCACTCTGCTGCCTCAGCTGGAGGCCTCGGTGCTTAATCTGGACAGGTTCAACAGTCTGGTGAAGCTAGCGGCCTTCCAGCCATTCAAGACGGCCGTCTCTGCCCTGGAGAACATAAATAATGTATCTGAAGGTAACTATAGAACATCAAAAATGTGTTATATCTGTAGGAACATTGAGTTTCTTTGGAGGAATAATTTGTTGGCGTCGTCTGATTGATGAGCATCGGGATCTTCTGTTGCTTGTCTTTATTACTTTGGTACAAATATACGTACTTAATCATAAGTACCTATATTTGTACGTATTGTATTTTGTTATTTTAGGATTAATTCTTATCGTACTTCAGAAATTAATTGAGTTGTTCAAATTTGTAATGTTTCTTTAAGGGAAAAAAAATTGAAGTTTAAAAAAAAAACAGTATATCTGAAAGTAGCTACGGAGCATCAACAGTGTATATGAAGGTAAGTACAGAACATCAAGAGTGTATCTGAAGGTAACTATCGAATATCAACAATGTAGTTAAATGTAACTAGGGAAAATCAAGTGTATTTGAAGGTAATCCAGGAAAGTCAATATAAATGTAACTAAAGAACATCAACAGTGTAACTAGGGTACATCAACAATTTGTATAAGGAAGTAATAGTTTGATGACACTTAGAACAAATAGTAAAACAATAATTAACAATAATATGAATACGTTATATTACTCAAGTCATTAGGCAGAAGAATTAGTCATGGTCGATTTCGCTATGCATAGAACAGAACTGGTGCATAGTTCGTAATATGGTTCGAATCCCAGCATCTGCTATTTCTTTTTCTCTGAAATTGACGAGAGAAATGTCATAAAAATATGATATTTGATGTAGATTTGTATGTGTGTATTAATGTGTTAAAAATTGTTGTATTCCCCAGGTGTGGTATCAGAAGACTTGCAGCTGTTCCTCGATGGAGCGCTACCCAAGGTCAGCAAGCGCGGCAAGGCGAGCCTGGGCGTGCTGGACCCCAAACTGGGCGCTGCCATCAGCGAGGTGCTCGGCATCCCATGCTCCCACATCGGGGCTGTTCCCGAGATAGTCAGAGGTAAACACATTGAACTGGAAATTCTTATTAGATGTATAGATGGTTCCCGTGAGCCTCTTTTATAATGAAACCAATCTCCACAATTGCTGTCTTTTAAGCCTTACATATCATACTTGAGTTGACTTTAGCGTAATCCAACAGAAGCCTGCACCGATTGGATATGTCAACCTCCTCGCTACGGAGTCCAATTACCATGCCTTTTCTGTATATGCGGCGACCTGCGGCAAAGAAGTCAAAAAGTCCAAATTTTAACAACTGAACTACTAACTTTTACACCCACGCTTGGTGTTGCTCACCAAAACCCATTACTTGTACGGCGAGAAAGTACTCTAAAAACAATGCCTTGGTAAGTGCTCCCAAGGAGCGCAGGTACAAGGCGACCGGCTCGGGGGCCTTAGGCCTCAAAAAAAGTTGACTTTTCTGGCTTCGTGTTAATAAATACTTAACGTCAGTGTGAGAATTCACGGGAAATTAATTTGCATAATTTGAATTGCAGGTATCCGCTTCCACTTCCCGAAGCTGGTGAAGGGCTTCACGCAAAAGACTGCGGCCGTGGCCCAGCTGGGGCTCGGCCACTCTTACTCGCGCTGCAAGGTCAAGTTCAACGTGCACCGCGCCGACAACATGATCATCCAGTCCATCGCACTGCTCGACCAGCTGGACAAGGACATCAATACATTTTCTATGCGGATAAGGTGATTTTTCAATACAGTCTTATAACCTCACATTCTTGGAATTTTACGAAGAGAACAACAACTTCTGAATATTAACCTTTAAACGACCAGTAGTTTCCTTACGGGATCACAGATTTGCGTCGTTCAATGCCCTACGGTCCCATCCAGGAGTGCTTATGGTTCATTTCACAATCGGATTACATTAATTTGTAATAATAGTATTAAAGTAAGTTCATGGAAGAATCTATTGTGTTACGAAACATTACAAACATTGGCCCGCAAGGGCATTGAACGATGCAAATCTGCGGTCCCTTACGGAACCACTGGGTGGATAAAGGTTACCATACTTGCCTATCGTGCAATCTAGCTGAAATTTTGTACATTGGCTTGATGGCAATGCCTACATTTTTTTCTTTCTGATATATATCCACTTCCATTGCAGAGGTCGTTATGAGACATGTCATCCATTCAGCTGAAATTTTGTGCATCAATTTGATATCGTTGTCATTTTTATGTCAATGTTATCATAAACATTATTTAATATTTTGTTTCTCAAATTGTAGAAAAAAAAACTTGTTTATTTTCTAATAATGATGGGGTTATTCTTTTTTAAACTTTTTTTTACATTATTTATTTATGGCAACTAATTTTTTTTGCACTATTTAATTGAATTAATGTTCAACAATTATTTAGCAAACTTAAAAATAAAATCACTAGGCAGTATAAAAATATAAATTGTCAGTGGAAAATAATGAATGAATGGTAATTAATAATAGGTTAGGATAGGTTTGCAATATTTTGTTCTAATCATTCATTTTACATTAATTACTGGCCGTATTGAGTAAATTCATGACATTTTAATTTTATAACTGAACACTTTCGTACTGACATAGTGGATAATCAGATATTAACTACCAATTGATTTAACTTACAGCCAAAACCTAGGATTAGTTAAGGCCTTTATTTGTTAACCTTTCCGGGAGTATGGCCGTATATGCGCGACCGCGCGATTTTTCTCTGAAGGAGTATGGACGCATGTATGCGTCCAGTGCATTTGTACGGGTGACTGGTGTGCTTCAATTATGAATTATAATACGATCTGTGGACAATATAGAGTATTATTTTACCATTTCAAAACAGATTCCATATTTAAAAACCGCGAAAATCCACTTTATCAAATGTCACGTGATAATAATATGATGTCACACAAGCAAGTTTCGACAAGTCATATATTGGCAACTAAATATTTCCATGCGCGCGCTTTTCAATATTTTTTTTGCGGTATTTTGAAGTTGTACCGTTTTTTAGAGTTTTAGTGTGATTTTGTTGTTTATATTGTGTGTTTCTACAAAATTCTCGCAAGGTTCGGAGATTTATTAGTGTTTTACGTAGTTAAATGTGAGTTACAGTTTTTTACAGTGTTTTATCATACTTTTCTTGCAATTTATATAAGTTTTACAGTGTCATACTGTATTTCAATGTGATTTGAAGTTTTTTATTGTATCGCTTTCTGTACTTATTACTTTTGAATTTTTACTGCCGTGATTTTTTTTTCGATCTATATTGCTAAAATGGAAAGAGACTTAGGAATTGAGGACATATTAATGAATAGTGACAATGAGGAAGAAAACGTCGAAGATATTGATGATATATCAATGGAGTTCAATGATTCTTTTTCTGATGATGAGGAACCAGATATTCAACCTAGTGCAAAACGTAATCGAGAAGAATCAAGAATGTGGAACAACTCCAAATTTATGTTTTTATACCTGTTTTTTATTTATTTTTTACAACTGCTATAATAGTGAAGAGTGGAGTGTTTTTAATGTGTATCGATGGTTTGCGATCCCTTAAATCCGCAATCGATTTTTTAATGATAAAACTTTAAAAACGTGAGTAATATTTTTTTTATTATTTTTATCTTCTTTCATATTCTTGTATCATGATTTGATAAAAAAAATGTTTGTATTTTCCATGTGAAAAAAACTCACTCCCCATAGCTTTGACCATATAAATTATTCCACTCCCGGAAAGGTTAAAGGAATTTAAACCCAAATAATACGTACAAGAGGTCATTGGACAATAGAATATTAAGATATTACATAAAGAAGACAATAATAGATAATATAGTATGGAATAAAGACATGGAATAGTAAGTATAAGTATTTTATAATAACAGACTATGTGATACAGAAATACGAATAGTATGAAAAATAATATGAAAAAAACAGTAAAAGTAAATAAAAGATGGATATAGTATAATAAGTAGTACAATAAAAAGATAAATGCGTCATAATACTAACTTAGTGCAGACAGTTGTTAACAGTATTTGAAAAAAAGGTTTTAAAGAAATGTTAAAAAAAAACGTCATTTTAAGCTTTTGATGAACGTTTGTAGAAAATAATATTCGGTGACTGATTGTTGTTCCACTATTGTTTTCAGAGAGTGGTACTCTTACCACTTCCCGGAGCTGGTCAAGATTGTTCCCGACAACTATTTGTACTCTAAAGTCGCCGAGTTCATCAAGAACCGCAAGGACCTAAGTGCCGAGTCTCTGGAGCCACTGACCGAGATCCTCATGGACGGGGACAAGGCGCAGGCCGTCATCGACGCCTCCAAGATGTCCATGGGCATGGACATCTCACCTGTGGACCTCATCAACATTGAGATGTTCGCGGGGCGTCTTGTCAAACTCAGCGAATACAGGTAATCTCTCAACCTAACGTTTCTTCATATCATTGACGTCAAATAGATCTGGTATGTATGTTGCCCAGTGTCATGTCTTAGAAATAACAGCTTGCCATGCACATGGAACAGGATCTTAGATGTGATGTTTCATATAGCCTGTATCTGACTAGTTTTAATACCGCTAAAGGCAAGTAATATCACAGGAAGTAAAAAATACAACTTATAGTGAGTCAATGACCAAAATAAAATAATACACCTATCTCCCGATCTACACGGTAGATACGTTCCTGAGAAAAACGTGTAGATCGAAAATTAAAAATTTTCAAGTCAAAACCGTGTAAATCGAAAAGCTTGCAGAAAATTCATAATTTTGCTATTTAACAGTTGTGATTTTTTTCAATATTTTTAGGTGTACACAGAAATAAAAATAAAATGCATTGACAGGTTAAAATATGTAATATATTACGGAAACACTGTTTTTTTATTTAATTACAATACATACATTAAACAGAAGAACAAAAAATAAAACCAAAGGCGTTTTATTATCCTTCATCACTATCAGAAATTACTCTCATTCTTTTTTTCGGAATCGAAGGTTGGAATTCACTTTCATCACTCGAAGTTATTTGTGCCGATTTGGTGTTTGAAGCAGAAATATTTACATTCTGAGAGGTGGTAATAAAATCGGTTATTAACAATTGCTTCGAATTTTTTGTAAGATCTTTGTAAACTTCTTCATATTGAGCCAAGCAGCGATTTATGTCACGTTGGAATCGTAAAGCCCTTTCAACGTTTGTCATTTTGTATAAAATGATTACCCAGCTTTCTTCCCAATGCGAGTCCTTCGCGGATGACTTTAGCAGTGAATGTTACTGGTACTAATTCCTCTTCATCAGATTTGTCAGACTCACTTTCGCAAACTAAGTTAACTAAATCATCCTCACTTCTATCTTCTATCCAAAGTATTAACGCTTTCTCCATTTTTTCCATTGCGATATTTCTGGTGTATGATGTTGTGCCCATACTCGTGGTATTGCCAGCTGCAACACTCTTTCTAATTGTGTTTTCATTTGTTCTAATAGTTATTATTGTAGCTTCGTTCATGCTATATGATTTTGCAACATCTACTACTCTATCTCCCTTTCGTAAGCGATCCAAAATTTCGATTTTAGTTTCTAAATAAATAACTTTTCTTTTAACTTCTTTCGACATTATAAGCCTATAATTTTTTTTAATTTATGCTAATTTATAATAATCTAAATCATGCACTCACTTGTAATTTACGAATATGGAAAATTAAATCTTTCTGAAACTGTGGACCTTTCACTCAAATACAATTTTCCGTAGATAAAACTTTAATTTTATGCGAAGAAATACAGACACAGTGTGCGTGTGCAGCAAGTCAGCACAACTAGCTCGGGATTCCCCGTGAGATGTGTACACAGCGCACATGTTCAAACACAGTAGCATTTAGTAGAGTACGATAAAAACAAAAAAAAAACTTATTTGGAAAACCGTGTAAAAGCGAAAACGTGTAAAACAAGTACCGTGTAAATCGGGGGATAGGTGTACTTAACTCTTGAAGCACAAAATTTTTGGTGGAAAACTATACTCAAGTCGCACAGATTTTTTTTATTCAAAAATATTTATAAAAATTGCTACACCAGTTACTGGATCTAAAATAACAAAAAATATATATATTACATAATAATTTCTCGGCGTATAAGCTAATTAATTTGGAATGGTGGGCTAAATTTTAAACTACTGTGTTTGTAAAGCTTCATTTTTATCATTTAATAGCTCAATGCCCCAAAGAGTTGAAATAATTCTAAAATTTAAATTTTATGCCACATGTTTTGTCTTCTGCCAGAAGACATTTTCGAGTAATTTAAATGAAAATTGACAAGTTTATTTAATGCAAGGTGTAAGTAAGTAGGTGTATAATGTGTGTATAATTTGCTTTAATTTAATATTTATCTCAATACATATATAAATTAAAAATACACCCATACCTCGCTATACGGCCGCTCCTTATACGTCATTATTCTATAACGGCCCTCTTCAATTAAGGCACGTTTTCGATTTTCGGCCTAAAATTATGGAATAAGTGGAAGCGCTTTTGGAATGATCATTCGGTCATAAAAGAGCGCTATACAAATACTAATATAATAATAATAATAAAAACTATTGATTATATGGATTGAGGACAATAACAATAACAAACGGAGAATGCCAATGAGTCAAATGACTATCCACGAAAAAAAATTATGAATTTTTTCTTTTGGCTTTTCGCTTTACGGCCAAGTTTCATGGAACGTATCTAGGCCGTAAGGCGAGATATGGGTGTAGATAGTGCAGCCATTAGAATAGATAAATTCACACATGGATGGCATAGCATTTTATCTGTAAATAATTAATTTTTGTGTTCAACAGAAAGCAGATTGCAGAATACCTCCACAAGAAGATGACAGGCGTGGCCCCCAACCTCGCCTGCCTCATCGGGGACCAGGTGGGGGCTCGTCTCATCTCCAAGGCCGGCAGTCTCACCAACTTGGCAAAGTTCCCTGCCTCTACTGTGCAGATTTTAGGTATTCTGACTCTTTCATACTTCACTGTGAAGGAAGAGGGAAGATAGTGGGAGTGGGCCACTCCAGCAACTATCACGACTAGCGGTAGTAGCTCTCAAGCTTGAAACCAGATTGGACCTATGCCCGTTCCATGAGCATTGCCAGATGTTTTTTTTTATGTTTTCA
Organism: Glossosoma conforme; assembly: GCA_022606575.1. NCBI lineage: Eukaryota > Metazoa > Arthropoda > Insecta > Trichoptera > Glossosomatidae > Glossosoma > Glossosoma conforme. The sequence goes on from JAGTXR010000047.1 coordinate 1,639,319, forward strand.
GCTAATAAATCTCATTATTATAATTTTTGACTTAAATTATAATGAATTATATAAAATATTAATTAATGGGATAAGCTAGAATGTTCTTATTTTTGCAATTTAAAATCACAGATTTTTTATTGTGTACTGACTACCCAACACCGTGCGCGTTTTTATTTTAGCACCGTAAAGAAAAGGTATAATGCTTCTTCTTGAAACCAATTATCGCATAAAAAGTATGGGATGTAGTTTGTATTTGTGACCGAGAAGGTACAATAAATAATATTATTGTTTCCAATAATTATATTTACGACTAATATAATTTATTTTACCATATTAATTGATTTGCATATGACCTGTATTAATTTTTTGACTGTTAGATGATGAAATACCATTAGTGGTCACGCCAGACTTGCGTATAATGAATAAAATGAAGGTTTACTATCTGCTGTTCGAATATGACGTCCGACATTTATTTTTCTCTGATCAATTTGTAAAATAAATCTTGTACAAGATAGTATTTGCTGTAAATTGAATCCAAAGTACATTCATTCATCATAATATTATGGAAATTGCGTGTTGTCAGTTGAGAAGAAAAAGCAAATTTCCCAAAACTATGCAAACAAAGTTATAATACCAAATTGCATGGTAAATAGAAGATGTTTTTTCTTTCTCATTTTTCAAGATGTTAATTTGATTTGTCTACAGGTGCGGAGAAGGCGCTGTTCCGAGCCCTGAAGACGCGCGGCAACACCCCCAAGTACGGGCTGCTGTATCACTCCTCCTTCATCGGCCGCGCCCGGCTCAAGAACAAGGGCCGCGTGTCTCGCTACCTCGCTAACAAGTGCTCCATCGCCTCCAGGATCGACTGCTTGGCCGGTGAGTGCCAGTACCGACAGATAGTGATAGTTATTCTGAAGTCACATCTGTGGAAGTCTGACGCTTACCATGGTGCATATGGCTAAACGCTGCATGTGAAGTGTTGATCTGCCAACGTCATAGACTACAGCCCGAAATTCACGCATCATCCTTTATTATTACAGGAATTTTCTATGAATGGGCGGTCTTCACGGGACAACTTTCGTCTACCACCAATTTTGATTAATAGGCTATGAGTGACATTTTACAGAGCTATTTTAGAGCTCAGAAATCGATTAAAAACCTTTTTTTTTTAATCTCCATCGGGGATCGAACCTGCGACCTTTGGCTTGCAAAGCAAATGCTTTGACTGTTGAGCTATGACCGCCGGCGATTCGCATAAAACTTACAAATATAAATTAAATTCTAAAAAAAAACTACTGTTCAATCATAAATGGGAATAGTCGTAAGTCGAGAACTACCTATGTAACAATTTTATCAACTCACCTTACATATGTTAACCGCTTCTGTGGTCAACCTCTTGGAAAAAAGTGAGTCAAAAATTAACTTATAATTAATATAACTATACCATATTAATATTATATTATTATATATAATATAATATATATATAGGCATAACTCGAACTGGATTCGGGCAAACCACTATAAAAAGTTTCGTGTACGATGTGCCCCAATCCAGTTCGGGCAAATCACTGTCAGCAAAATACCTACCCGAATTGTATTCGGGCAAATCACACAAGGGGTTAATCTTATAACCTCTTAATTAGTCCAAATACTTCTTTCTAGTGGGTGTGTAAAAGTAACAACTGCAAAAGTTTAAAAAATCATGTGATCCTCCAACACCACTCGCTTACTTTCAGAACTTGTACATTTTTTTTTCAAATTGAATTTCAAATATTTGTATCTTGTTTATTTCAGAGGTCCAATCGTCTGTCTTTGGCGAGAAGCTCAAGCAGCAAGTGGAGGACCGCCTCAAGTTCTACGAGTGCGGCGACATTCCCAAGAAGAACATCGACGTCATGAAGGAAGCCATGGAGGAGGCGGCGCTGGCCGCTCCCATGCTCCAGGGAGAGGACTCGTCGCCCAAGAAAAAGAAGAAGAAGGTGACAAATCAAAACATTAACCACTTAAGCGTTTTACAAACGATAGGCGTAAAATTAAGTGCATCTTTATATCCAATAATATAGGAAAATTTGTTTCTAGAAAATATCACTTCTCAGATTTGCACTGTCAGTATTTGTTTTGTGGTATAACCCCTAAAGATAGTGTTCTTATACGGTGGTTCCTCGACAGATGAGTTTAATTCGTTCCGCAACCTTGCTCGTATCTCACATATAAATGTACAAAAGTCACAAAACGCGAGCACAACTTATCAAAGATGCTTTAAAAGCGAGAGCACACTGATAACATATTCTCTGACCGTGGCCGGGGGATTCACGCTGAAAAACCGGCCGACCAGCTGAGCCGATTGCTCATATCGCTTTGACGGATCGTATCTCAAAAAACTTGATGTTGGGGCACTCGTATGTTAAGGTACCACTGTATTTTTAAAAGATATGCAAAAATGTGCAAGGTTTAGTAATATATATAGGGTCCGCCATCTAACGTTTTTTTTTTTTCAACTAGTGCTTATTTCGTGAATGGTAACACTTAGCTCATGTCTAATTTGACAAATAATTAGTTTTATCTTTCCGCTGAACGAATATGGTTGTGTATACGCTTGAACAACGCTGGGAAATATTGCGACATTACTTTGAAAATCATGCTATTGTCCGCCATCTAACGTTTTTTTTTCAACTAGTGCTTATTTCGTGAATGATAACACTTAGCTCATGTCTGATTTGACAGATAATTAGTTTTATTTTTCCGCTAAACGAATATGGTTGTGTATACGCTTGAACAACGCTGGGAAATATTGCGACATTACTTTGAAAATCAGGCCATTTTTCTTCGAAAATGAGCAAGGAGTGGCCGTTACAGTCAATGGCGATTGTTATCGGGCAAATTGAACAATGCAAAGATTTAAGAGGAGGTTATTGGCAACATTTGGTTTCAACAGGACAGCGCTACGTGCCACACAACCGAAGCTACACTCGATGTTTTGCACCCCATTTTCAAAAAAGAAAGTTATTTGGCGGACCTTTTATAATGGATTGTCACTGAAAACGTGACATTTTATTTAAAGTATATACATTTTTACCAATTTATAAATGTTGACTACAGAGCTTTAATTCATCCTGTTCTGGAATATGGTGGCTAAATTCAGATTTGAGCTTAATAATTAAATAGCTAATTAAATCAATTCGACCAATGTTGCCATATACTTGATGGAATCAATAATAGTATCGATATTCAAATTGATGTGAAATAGAATTGCTGATGTAAATCCCCACCACAGCTAAACTCTATGCAGTTTGAGAAGTCGGGTTTTAAAAAAAATGTATAAAAACCATACAAAAATGCTTGATTAAATTTGAAATAAAACTTATTTGTTACAGGATAAAAAGAGGAAACACACCGAGAACGGTGACGATGCTGAAATCGTTCTGAATGGAACCCAAAATGGAGACAACCTCGACGACACCAGCGGGGAACCCAAGAAGAAGAAAAAGAAGAAGAGCAAGAGTGCAGACGAATGAAGACATTCTAGTTGATGTAACATCATTTTAGGATTATGTTCAGGTGTTAGTCAGAGAAGTACATACTTGTACCGTGACGCTTACCTTTTGAATTATTAAACCTATAAACCCAAAAAATTGTATCGACATTTTAATATCTGTATTCGATTGTCGGTACACACCCTGTTGTTGCTTTTATCTTTTAATTTTTTTTAAATATGTACATCATAAGCATTACTGCTAATCAATTTTTTTAATTTTTATTAGAATATTATTTCATTATTTCAATATTCTAATCTACTTTTATAGATCATTGACTATATTACAATATTATCATTACTTAAATATACACACACTATACATAAAATTCTTTTTTCAACGCGTCAATCCAAGCACAAAAACAACGGCAGAAGCGGGATGCGAACCGCGGACCTTGGAAACCAACTATGCCCAGGCATTCATACCGCTCGGCGAATCGCGCCATTGCTATGCCCAGACTGACTGCGGTGAAACTAGTATTTATAGCATTGTTAGCATCGTTCGACAGATGTCCCCATAGTATATATTCAAAGTATGTATAAATACTAGTTTCACCGCAGTCAGTCTGGGCATAGCAATGGCGCGATTCGCCGAGCGGTATGAATGCCTGGGCATAGTTGGTTTCCAAGGTCCGCGGTTCGCATCCCGCTTCTGCCGTTGTTTTTGTGCTTGGATTGACGTGTTGAAAAAAGAATTTTATGTATAGTGTGTGTATATTTAAGTAATTACTGCTAATGTCACATACACTAAGAGAGTTTTTTATTCGGCTTGATACTGAATCCTTATCCATATTAAATTGTAGAAGGATTACATCTATAATTACATACTGTAAATTATAGATTATTCTATAGGCTAAATTTTATTGACAAAGTGAACTATCTAGCCATCTATAAGTGGTAAACCTCCATAGACTAAAAAAAATAAACAAGAATGGGTTACTGGTTAGAATGTATGGCTTTATAAACTCAGAAGGTATGTTCGTGTTATATCCACGACAGTGTAGTGCAACTGGATAATACTTGAAAATGTTTTTTTTTTAAATGCTTGTTTTTATTACCTTTAATATGATTTTGACTTGATTTTAAAATAACGCGTGTGCAAGGCTGCTTGAAAGGAACGAATCTTTACTTTAGTTTGTTAATATTTTTATCACAAAATTAATCTTTTAACATTAAAAGTTTACTTAAATTCATATAAAATTTATATATTGAGTTATTAAAATTTTATTATACATATTAAAAGATTATCTCGTATAATTGAATATATATATATATTATTTAACATATTATATAACATCTTATGTTTTCACGGCCACATTTGGTATTGTGGCTTTTGGGTTTAGTCGAGTGTGGCGAATTGCTTAGATGCATTTTTTTTTGTCAAAGTCGTCAACCCTGTAGAACACCCCTGCAATGGCGGTCGAAATATTGGATCTAAACAATTCGCCACACACACGGCATAACCCAAAAGCCACAATACCATTACATATTATATTCAGTCAAATAAAAAATATTTTATATTCAACCCATTCCTCGTATACCTTGTATAATTTAAAAAAAAAACACTTGTTTTATAATGTTGGTATTATTTTAATTCAGGCCATCTTCAAATATATAGATCTATAAATATATCTATAGATTAGGTTATAGAATACTTCAGAACATTGTCATGTTTTACATATTTGAACTCCTCCCTTTCTTTAACTGTTTACAATTTGTTGATAACATCCTGGCCCGCAATGTTCCATTTGGTCAATAATGTTTCTGCTATCAAAGGTCCAGTTGCACTCGCAAAATAATCAACCTCTCCTCTACTGATTCCATAGTAAAAATGGGTTTTAATTATACTTGTGAGGACCATTTATTATTATTATTTCATCTTTCAAATTTTGACATTTTATTATCATTATCAGACAAAAGAAATTGTGAAAAATCGGGCTTTTTTTTTAATTTAACTAATATAACTTTTATTGAAAAAATTTCAACTTTGACTACATTTTGTATTATGTTTTAATGTTATTTCCAAATTAAACATATATAGTTTTTTTTATATGTTATACTAGTTTTTGGGATAAAGAAATTGCTTCAGATTGTGGTATGTTGTATTTTTTTATTGCTATAAAACTGTATTGGAAATGTCTGCTCAATGCATAAATTTAAATTACCTACATAGCAATACATGAATGTATTGCAAAAATAAATCACTTTTTACTTTATTTTCTTATATAAGAATGTGTATTAGGAGAAATCTTTTAATGTTTCATTTGTTATTACTGTGTATACATTAAATATTTCGAAATAAAACTATTTTATAAAATATATTTTGACTTTTAAAAATAGTAATTTAGGCTCCTATTACCCATCCTCATCAAAAAAAGATTATCTTGCCAACAATGCCTTACTGTCAGTGGTACAGTCTGGCCAGATCGGCGATTTAGTGCCTAAATTAAGGCAGTTTTAAAACAGAAGATTTTTTTTACCAAATTGTACGTGCCATTTTTTAGTAGGAGAAATACAAATTTAATAAGTATTACATAAATAATATATATTTACGTACATGTATGTATGTAAAGGACGAATCCTCTATCCTTGAATACGGCAGTCACTTTTGGGTAAAAGCTTCAAAAAACCTACATTTAATTGACTTCAAAGAACAATTTGTCTGATAAACAATGATACTCTTATATCTAACTGCGCGTTAGATGTAAGAGTCAATGAAAAACAGGTGTAAGATTGGTTCACTTGGTCTTTTCTACCGTTATTACCACGGTTGTTACTGTTCGCAATTTAAAAAACTAATTCCTCCTGTGCCAACCCACAGCCGACAAACTCGTCTTAAGACTTGCAGAACTTCCATAAACGGTCGACCAATGACTGGCAGTTTACAAAGTTCCTTCCTAAATGCCACTGGTAAGCTCTGAAATCCTCTTTCATTGTCTGTGTTTCCATCTTCATACGATCTGGATCTCTTCAAGAAAAAAAAAAGAATTACTTGCAATCTCTTGAACCCACACACAAACAGAATACAGGATTCCGGCATGCAGCGTCCAGCCACGAGTGTACTGGTATTAAACGATTGTGCTCTCCTGCGTCCGATTACAAAAGGAGCATAAAAATTCGACAGTTATGATAAGTAACAAAATTAAATAGTGAAGAAATCAATGACTATTAATATAAATATATAATATACCATAGAACTGTTTGAGACTTGCTCTTTGGATTCCAACACTTCATGTAGAAACAGTTTCTGCTAGAGAGCACAAACTACAGCCGCCTTTTCTTCAAGCCTGGATTTGTCAATCTAACGTCTAACTTTAACGCATTCAGTGTAATAACTGACTCTGCGCCAGAATTTGGATATCACGACTTGTTGTAATTAGATTTCTAAAAATAGAGTGAATACAGCATAAATATCAGTAAAATAACATTTGGCTGAAATAATATATGGCATAAAGAAGAGGAGAAAGCGTTAGCTTAGGATAGTAGTGGGGAATCATAGAATAAGTAACGTAAACATAGTTTGGATATTACAACTGCCCTCTCAAACGTTTTTTATTCATTTAAATGAGAAAACTTTTTGTGATTTTGGAAAAATTTCGAAGATCAAACTTAAAAATAGGACCGTTTGTTTGGCTCCCAAAATATTTCGAGAATCGATATTTATTCTTCTTCTCCGTTGACTGTTTTAAATGTTCAACGCGACCTGTCAATTGAAAATTATTATAAGATTTAGAACAAACCAAATGCCGTGCTGATTTAATTAAATCTAACTTAACCTAAGCTCATTTTAGATTAGAAAAATGTTTTTAAGAAACAATTTAGAAAAACATAAAATGTCATTTAGAATTGTGATGAATTGAAAATGTCATTAGGATAATGAAAAATCTAGAAGTTAGTGACTCTATAAATAAAAATATTTTACCGCTATGTTGGTTATGACAATCCATATCGTAAGATCATTTAGTTTTTTCAAATAATACCTACAGCAAATCGAGTACATATCAACAAATTTTGGCCAACCTCGAAATTTTTTGAAAAATAACTTCAAAATACTAATAATAATAATGAAAAACCCACAATCTTCAAATTATAGTAATAATTATAGGTTTTAAAAATAATGAACTTTCAAAAATATATCTTACCGATCATATTGAAATACATATTTTATGTACATACCTATTTAATCAAAAATAATAATATGATAAGTATTGCAATATGTACCAAAAAACTTTTATTAAATAAGAACTGTTGCTCAAAATTATTAATATTTTTTGTATCGTGGCTAGTCTTAAATAATAATAATTTATAAAACAAATAGCTGACTCTACAAATATTTTTGTCTCTGTGTTTAAAAATAAGTGTTTATTTAAGAATAACTCAAAACCATTTAATTGTTTATTTAAAAAAATGTTTTGAATACTAATGGAACATGTTTTCTGTGTAAAGAGTTAAATTATATATCCCAATAATTTACAAAGATTTTTATTTTATGTTAAAAACACAATCTCAAATTAATTGGGCTGTGTTTTTTTTTATTTCTCGCAATTGATTGATAGGTTTTTTAAATTTTGTTTTTGAAGGTATTTTTTTTAAAACATATTTTGTTTCGTCATAATATTTGATCATCACCTAACCGGTTTTCCTGTGAATTTTTCCGTTAATTCATTTAAGAAGAAAAATTGAATTTATATATTTTTGTGGAAAAGGAATGATGAATTTGGGGAAGTGAAGAACTATCATCTGGGAACACTTTGAATAACTAATATCCGGGATTCTTAGCACACCGAACGCAGCCGTTGGTCGCGCTTCTTGCAGTGAAATACGCTCTGAGCATAATTTGTGAATTTGCCTAAAAATATATAAAAGCCGTTTGCGACGTTCGTAAACTACAATCTAATAATCAATCCATTCATTGTTTTATTAAATTAATCGGTTATTTTGATTGCAAGATGATTCAATTGAGTTCAAGAAAATCAGGGCCTTTGTGGAATCCAAGAAGAATATCGAAGCCAAGAGGAAAAAGAAGCTGACAAACGTCGGAAAGGTTAGTTTGATTAATTATATATTCGTCAAATGACTCTATTTTATAATTTTCTTGATTTTTATGCACTTTTAAGCTGGTGAAATAGTAATGCAACACGTGGGTAGCTTGTTTTTAGTACTGCCCTTGAGAATCAAATAAATCAAATAAAAAGTTCACGAGAACAGAAATACTTTTCTTTCTCTTGTATTGTTTTCATGTGTTAAGAAAGTAATTAAAAAAAAACACGTAGTATTAATTACCCGGTTTTACATTGCTTTTTAATTATACACGACTCTTATTTAAGTGCGTGTTTGTTCTTGTTACATCACATTCGCCATTTTTATTTTATATCTCCTAATGTTCTTACATAAAATAGTATTGTTACATTACTTGTTACATTACTACATTAAATTAGCATTAAGTAAATAGATGCATGTAAAATAAAGAATAGACAGCATGATCCGTGAGTGTGGAACGAAATACATATATTTTTTTAGATTTTTAATGTTTCGCATGTTTTCCCCCTATCACTAATCGCTTGTTAGCCTTTAGTGATTTGAAACATATAACCTTTTATACAAGCTCCGATTCTATAAATATATTTTATTAATTAAATAGTCATGGATCATTCTAAGACTTCTTGTATAATATAAAATTGCTTCAACATATATAAAAATGCTGTCATAACCTAAAAATAGCCTCGTAATTTTTCTCGAGCATGCAATGGCGAATTATTTCGCTTTTAGTTTTAAAATATGATTATTTAGGAATGTTTCAATTTAGTCATCGTCAACATTATTACCCTGTGTTCGTCCACTGTTAAACGTAAGCCATCCGCATGAGTCACCATCCTTCTCGACCCTCCGCCTTCAACATTAAGGCTCCTCCCGCTATTCTTCTGATATCATTCCACCATGTAGGGGTCTTTACTTTCGGTAGAAGCCTACTACTCGAGTTTTTCTTCGGACATCTTGAATAATTTAGTACTATTACACAAGCATTACTCGAAATCTCTTTTTAATCTCGATATAATGAATTATGTTTTAAATTGTAACAATGAGTATAATTTGTATTTACGCAGTTATGTAACATAATTGCAAATTTATTTTTATTTTATTTATTGTTACACATAGTTAAGTAAATGTACAAAAAAAAAACACAAATAAGTGTAAAAACACAAATAGTAGAATACCGACAGATGGTGGTGGAGAATTTTTATCTGTAGAGTCTATGATGCTAAACATTTTACAGACTTAATGCTGAAAGTAGAATACTGAACCGCCAACGCCATAGACTATTGCCCGGTATTTACACATCATCCGTTTTCACACAGATTCACTATGAATAAGTGCCTTGTCTCAGGACACCTGTATCCTGGAGGTTCACGTGGTAACATAGACGGTTTCCGGGAGCCTCCAGAGCAAGAGTCTGCTAACTTGCATATACTGCAGTTGTCGCAGAGAAATATTTTGGGTGCATAATATATTTTTTAAGGAGATCGGTGATTAGCCCGATGGTCCCAAGACCTGGACATTTTTTGTCATGACTTAAGGCGTGGCTCAACCCTACCAGGGGCATATATAGAGCTTAGATGTGATTAACACCTTTAACGCCACTAATGTTTTAATGCATTCTGCCATATAGGTCACATTTAATGTTAAAATTCCATTGAAATGTAACCACTGGCATACAGGGACTGTGTTCGAAAAAAAGTAGGTCACCGGTGACCTACATGGTGCCATTTTCAACTACAGCATTAGTCACCGGTGACTAGGAGGCATTAAATGTGTTCAAAATCAATTTAAAAAAAATCAATCTTGGATGGGTTTTGAACCGATAGCGTCTGAATGACAAACCTTTTTTACCACTGGACTCTGCCGCTCGGCAAATATATATAATACATTTGTAAAACTTTATGGCTAACAATATTATTTTCTTTCAGCTTCAACGTAACATATACAATATAACCCGCAAAAACATATTTTGCTCATTGCAAGATACCAATAACCAAGAACAGAAGTAATGCCCGGTAAGAATATTAAAAATATTAATACTGACTATAATTTACATAATTAAACTAATCAAATTAATATAATAACTAGGCTGAATATTTAGTGATAAGTTACACAACATTTTTTTCTGGTGAAATAGCTTACAGGTAAAGTATTTGCTTTTCAGACCAAGGATTGTGAGTTGTATCCCTGATTAAGATTAAAATCAAATATATTTTTTTAATCAATTTCTAAACTTTATTAACACATTGTTTGCGGGGGGTTTTTTTTATTAATCCACCCCGTAAAGCGGGCAATTTTGTCAGATTCGCGCGCCAAATTACGTTTCACGTAAAACAGCTATAACTTCTGAACTATTGATCACATTTAAATAAAAATTTGAGTACTTTACCCTAAATGAAATTTTCTATTATTATGCGGTCACAAATGTTTATATTTTTGGATAAAAAATTATAATATTCAAGGTTAAATATAAAACATTGGAAAAAACTGCACTTTTGTCGTATTGTCGATTTAGTCATTTTATGCACGGTCAACATAATATATATTTTGTAAAATACAAAACAATTAACACTAATATTGTTTCAAAGTATGATATCGTTGGAAACAGTTCCCTTTATGTAATGGTACAGCACAGAATTTACACATATACCGGGTTTCGCTACGCACTTTGTGGACCGTCCTTACGGACTTGTCCCATAAGAATAATAAGTCCTAAAAATTTCTTCATGTCTTGTATTGTAATGTCTTTCCATTTGAGAGATTTCTTGTATATTTTAAATTTGTGCATATTTTGATAATAATATCTGTTTGATTCTTGTACATGGAATGTAAAAAAATCCTCTCCTATGAATAAATTTGTTGCTTCCGTTACACTATTCGGAGCATTATCGGTATTTATACCTGGGCGACCTAAAGACTCTTCCAGTACTGGTGTATTATCTGCCGATGACCATTCTTCTTCATATTCATCTGACTCTGAATCCGAACTGCTTTCAATTGTTCGACGGAAAAAAGTCTGGGGACGCGCTGTAACTTCATCATCACTAAATTCAAATTCATCATCTGTATGTTTCTCAACGTCACTATCACAAGAATAATGTGATAAATTATCAGCACATAATTCTCCGTCACTTTCATCACTAACGTAGTCCATTGTTATTAGGTATTTTTTTATAAAAAAAAATATGTAACAAATAACTTTAAACACAACAGCGATCGATTACATCATACAATGATAGGTATTTTATACGAAATTCTTAAAGCGGAATGTAGACAGAAACGAAAATGGAGAACGTCCTGAACGAACAGTATCGCTATAACACTGAAGAAATGTAAAGACAAAAACAAAATGTTTATCTTACAGCTTTCAAGTGAATGTTTTATGACCACAGTCAGCCACCCGACCCTAATTCCACGAATTGCCGGGTTTAGGTACCTTATTGGTTTAGGTACCTTATATGAGATATTACACGTCTCAAAGGAGCTGGCACCTAATTTTTAGTTCACAGAGTAACCAAGAATCACACGTTTCTCGTAATATGTTGTTACTCTAAGTGTCAACGCGTTTAGGCGTCTCCCGCGCTCTACCAACAGTATACAAATACAAAAAACGCTTTTAAGCGTCTCCCGCTCTCTACCAACAGTATGGAAAAGACGCCTTTAAGCGTCTCCCGCAAACAATGTGTTAATACGTTTGTGAATTGGATCCCTCTCACTTGTAAAATTGTACTCGTGGCGTAGTATTTGAAATTGGTGTTGACAAAAGTCATCCCGTTAACGCCACCCATTTATAGTGAGACCTTTTGAAATGGATGACGTCTGAATGCAGAGCTATTATCTAATGACTTTGGAGGATCTACATCATTAGGCCATCTTTTAAATGGCGAACTTCATTGAATCCACAGATGAGATCTCTTAGCCACCGTCTGTCAGTATTCTTCTGTATGTGTTTACATAATAAAGTAATAATTGTCACTTTTCCAGGAGACTTTTGAAAAGTTTGGGGCAAAGCTACTTAGCAGCCTTCACTGCTGCAATGTTCTAAGTGGAGTGCTCCACAAACCAGTGTACTTCAACTTCCCCTGAAGAGGAAATGGACTCTCGAGTCCACCAAAGGTTAATACGTTTATATATTTTTTCCATATCCGTTTCTTATCTAAATATTAGCTTACTATAGATGGTCGAAAAAAATCATAAAAAAATTTCGACGTCTCTATTTTTATATTTACGGTAACTATCCATTCAATTCATTCAATTCCGAACATTACCCAACTCTTTTTCTTCTGGGGATGCTTTCTTTCCATTTGTTCGAGTCCCGGAGGAAAATTGCTGCACTCAAACATTCATTCCTTCTTCTTCGCGGTTCAATTCACAACCCTGGAATTCTTGAATGTTTTAACTTCTATGTTCCAGATAAGTACGCCCGTGCTCGTAGCCATGCATTGTTTTTGATCCCAGTTGATGCTTGTGGAGCTTCAAGCACTCAATTTGTTACAATGGCAATGTTGCTCCTAAATGGCCTACCAGCACACCTCGATCCTTTTCTTACATCCTTTTCCTCTTTTGTCGATGGTATTGTTCTCCTAGATCTTTAGATCTTTGACACGTGTCATGTTTTTCTTCTTTTATGTTATTTGTATCTTTTATTATCTTTTGTATTTATTTGTTTATTATATGCTCTGTTTCTTATTATTTTGTAAAAAATTTCTTGGAACTTCTGTTCCGTAATAATTAAATAAATTGCCATATCTTAGTTCCGTCACTTGCCACTGTCGATGTCTTGTCCCAAGATATCGACCCAGGGGTCCACCTGGGAACATATGTAGTTTCCGACAACCTCTGAGGCAGAATCCCCGAGGGTTTGAAGAAACGCCAGTTGTCTTAACCGAGGCATATTTTAGGGTGATTTTTCAATGGAATTTTTCAAAGAAAATCAGATGATTTCCATGATGCTTCCTTTAGCCTTATGGGATGACAACAAAAAGCGGGAACCCGTACAACGGCAATATTTGAGGTGTCCATAGATGACAAAGATGCTTTAGTGGTTTTTTTATGCATTAAAAAATTAATATATGATATTTTATTTATACTATTTTTTTTTGGCGATTTTTTCTTCTATATTGTTATTTTGGATTTATACACCTCAAAGGACTAAATGCTCCATGCCTCGGAAGCGTCAGGCTAATCATCTAATCTTATGAAAACGTTTTAGCATGGTTGACTGCAGTGGTGTAGTCTTAAATAAAAAAGTAGCGTAGCGCGCCGCTCCGGTCTGACTACACCACTGGCTGACTGAACTCGAATTATTATAATGTTAAGAAAAAACTTGTCATTCTTAAATATTGTTAATAATTAATTTGTTTTTAATCTTTTGTCAACAGTGCTTAGGTTTCCTTTGTCGTATACCAATGCTGTTACCGAGATCATATACATGGAAGAAACTGGAGAAGATGGCGCCCACCTGTTGCAGTTGTAATCGACATGAAGACTCCAACCAAGTAAACCATCAAGGTTTTCGTCTATCATCTAAGGACCAGGTTTATGTCGTATAGTACAAAAATGGTCGCAAAGAATTGGTTGCAGGCTGTTATTCCACCTGCAAACCCTCACAAACAGCTGACGCTTGAAGAATCTGTAGCTTACACAATACCTTGGTTACCAAAATGAATGTGTTCATTAGTGAATAAAATAGATACATGAAATTAATTGATACTTAAAAAGTATGCTTAAGCATCGTTGACATATTTAGTGTCAATGACCTCACATTCGCTAGTGGTGTCGCAATACGCAGCGCCAACAGTCAGGAATTGTGACAGCGAAAACCACGTCATCTTTGATCTACAAGTAACACTTGGTATTTTTGTCACGAAATCAAACATCTAACATTACGTATCCGTCCACACCGGCACTGAACCCGAAGCAATGTTACACCAGAATATATGGAAATTTTCTTCTCGGGTGATAACTGCACTGTTCACACTGCAAATCTTTCATCTTACAGAGGGTTGAATGATGGCCACACTTAAGGCTGCATGAGAGACTCCAGTGAAGTTGCGATAATTTAGTTGTTACCTGCGATACGGGGATCACGTGTGTAGCTGAAATTGTGATCTTTATGTGGTTCTACATTTACATTGCCGTGATGGTTTTTTAAAATTCTTAAATATAAGGCACCTTTGATATCTAGGGATATCAGAAGAGCGACCCTTATGCCCTCCACAGCTCCTCTGAGAGTCCCAACGATCTCATTGAGAGCTTCCTCCGCCCATCTCTGCCGAGTTAAGCCAAACTGGCCATCGCTTGTCACATCTGGGCTTCGAGACGCATTGTTCCAACATTTCCAATGGCTTTCATTGTTAAGGAATCAATATGGCGCTAGATATCTTCCAAGTTGTCGGGAAGTGTCCCGTTTTAAGGCAGACGGGGTGTGTCCCTGCCGCACGCTGACAGATGTCGGATTCTTAGGCGGACATTGTTAATAGGCGTTTCGAGTCTTGATTGACAATATCACATCGTATTTGTGTTGAGAAAATCAACATCCATAGATTTTTCTTCTTTTTAAGTACCCATCCTTTTTTACGTGACACATTGGATCCAGAAAGTGGTGTAAAATGCGCCTATACAATACTGATGTAATAATTTGTGTTGAATGAATCACTTGAAGCAAGATCGCTTAAACAAGTAAAAGTAAATCATGCCACCCAAGAAGAGGAAATACAAAATCATGTTCAAATAAATGGCCTAAAAACAGGACTGGGTTATTATTAATACTTGGCAGAAAATTATATGATTCATTCTTTATTTGATTTATTCTAACATTTTTATTTAAATTGTATGAAAAATATCTCCCCAATTTGAGGCGAGATATTTTTCAATATTCTTACTATGCAAATAAAACCCCCCCATCACAAAAGTGTTGATTCTGATGTTTGCTTTTAAATTGTTGTTCAGGTTAACATGAACTTTGTGTTTGAATCTCTCCAACTGATACGTCTCCTCCGAACACAGCATCTTGATACGGCGGCTCATCTTTAGGTTGAGAAACCGCCTTGTTTCCTTGCAAATTGGATGGGTCCAGATGTTTTGGTCGGGGGCTTGCGGCCGCCTGACTTTAACCTTTTAGGATCGAAGTTCGATGGTTCTACTATAAAACAATCAATTTTGTGTCAATTACTATATTTTAAATTTATCTGTACGACATGCAACACAGCATATTTGACAGACTTTCAAGTAACTTTTAAATGCCATTCCATACTTTTTATCACATTAGAATTTTGCGAAAGTGTCCCTGGCTGCTCATCGAGAACACTTCCACAGCCCGGAATCTTCATCTATACTTACAACATAATGATCATTGCGTTTTTAATAAATAAAAATACCCTACGACGCTGGTGCGGACAGCCGGACAGCCATGGTGGTCACCTTGGAGGACAGCATATACTGCAATAGAGAAAATAAAACAACATTACACTTTATTACATTTTCTTGTTACTCGGTGGTTAGTAAATTAACTCAGATTTATATAAATACGTGATTTAAAGTATTTAGTTTGTAGTAGTTTAGTGACAACCATGAGGCATCAGGTAGAAATGCCAACACACACTTGGAATTAAAAGCGCCTTTAACTAGCAAAAGACACTTTTTACAGCATCTTCAGTCGCCCTCTTGATTTCTTACCCATTAGAGGAATTTGCTAGATTTTTTTTCCTTGTTTTAATATAACTCATTTTTTTTACAACTGTTAATTAAATTTAACACGGTTTGGCATTCTAACATCATCACTTTATAACATCAAAGCTAACAGTTAAAAATTGAAGATATTGCAGAATTAACATTCGATGTGTATCAGTCAACAAACAAATCTTTGACATGGTTCCCGTTTGCACAGTAATAATCTGTAGAACATGTCTACCGCATCAAATCTGTAGCTCTTAACACCCGTCTGTTTAAAGAACTGTGCAAGGAAATGGATTCTGATCACTAAAAGAAGACATTTATTTTCTAAAAACAAACATCCATAAAATGTTAAATTTTAAATGCCATTATCAAAATGACTATAAAACTATAAATTTAATTATTGATCATTATTTTTACAAATAGCGTCAGGTGCGAGGAAAAATAGTAATTTACCAATTTGCAACTGCTATCGCAGAAAGCGAAGGTCCCTCAGGTGCAGAACGTTCCATTACTCTCTCTCACATTTGAACCCAGAGCTGTGGTTGTTCCACCAAACGTGTTGGGCTCCTGCAGAAGGGCGATGTCGCACAGTGGCTGCAAATCTGCTCAGAAATCATTATTTATGTTAAATAGTGCATGGTTATTTAATTAAATTAGAAAAATATTTAATTTTTAGTCAGTATAAATTATAATTAAAATATACCAGGGCATTATTTTGTCGTGAATGGTGGGGATTGTTATCCTGCTAGGAGCAGAGGGTGTTATTGCAGGTTGTATTGTATATATTGCGTT
The DNA here is from genome assembly GCA_022606575.1 of Glossosoma conforme. Lineage (NCBI taxonomy): Eukaryota > Metazoa > Arthropoda > Insecta > Trichoptera > Glossosomatidae > Glossosoma > Glossosoma conforme. Next base: position 1,656,339 of record JAGTXR010000047.1, read on the forward strand.
GGAGCTGAAAAATTAAGAATTTAATCCATAAACTTATAAGGATTTATTTTTGATAATGGCGAGTATAATCTTGATGAATAATTTGTTTGCATTTTTAAATTTATATTTTGATTTGCATTGACATTTCCCATGTCTTGAAAGGCGACAAGAGATCGCGAGTTCGTCATCGGGACGTGTGAAGGAAGGATGCAGGAGCAGGTCGCAAAGCAAAGAACTCGTTTAGAAGCACAATTCACATTTAATTCACAGTTAAGACTTCGGTTTCCCGGTTGACCTCCGGGTGTTCTGGGACAAGGTATAGACATGTATTTAATGTAAATTCAATGTTTTTTATTGAGCAATATTCATATTATTAATATTTATTTGTAGTGAAATACCTACTTCAACGATATTATTGGTTCGTAGTTTTCATTACAACCAATGATGAATCAATAAAAGAAACAGGAGGTTTTTGTTTTGTCTTAAAAGATTTGTGTTTTATTTTGACCAACAAGGTGTATGTAATAGTGTATAAACAATTAGGAAGCCGAGACCTTGCATATAAATTATTTCTAATTAATATTTGGTTCAAATCAAAGTGGAAAAAAACGTAAGCGTTAATTTGCATAAATATTAGTTCACAATTTCGCTTTCTTGACGTTATGTATGTACTCTTGGGCGATAGACCGCATCAAAGGGAATCCCGATAAACCCGATCCTGACATTGTACAGCACCTGCAGCGCGAGTGCGTTAAAACGTTTTAGTCAATAATTAAGTATATATCTATACAATGTATTAATTTATACACATACTATTAAGGATGCAATGGCTTAAGAAAAAAAATACGCAACTTTCGTTCACAATGTGATACACATCCACTTTCGACCGGATTCAACAACACACTGGCATAGGTGTATGTACGATTACTGTTAAAAAAAACATGTCCTATTCAATTCTACAGATTTTTCTGTTTTCAATTGACATGTATTTTTCGGCAGTCAAATAGTTAATGTAGAAATTGTGTAAGTTTTTGAAAGTGTTGTTGAATAGTGGGAATATTACGTCGGGTATGTAGACGTTTGAGGTTAGTGTGAAATGGAGTATTGTAAATGATTTTTATGGCTTTGTTCTGAATGACCTACAGAAAAGTTTATTCTCTTGGCTTTCTGTCTTCTGATGTTGCAGTAATAGACAGAGGACCCGTATGTGGGTGTGTGTGATTCCTTACGTGTGGAATTCTTCTGTTCTGACTTCCTTATTTACATTGATGAACCAAGTGTATTTCTCTAGTATTTCGTATAAACACCATTTTTTTAAATATCTCCAAGTTGATGAGTTAAGAGTGCCTTTGATATAATGCTGCTATGCAAGTGAGTTCCAACAACGATGGAAGGATAAAAGTCTTCTTCTCCTATCTTTACATTTCCGACAGCGTTAATAATGTTACTATCGCTTAAGCATCTTATTCTGTTGTTCAGGGTCTAGTCCGGGGACTGTATATTCGACGGTACTTCTTACCGAGTTTTGTAGCTTGCATACAATTTAGTATCAAGCTGAGCCATGACCAGGCGAAAGAAAGCTCTTCTATTAAAAAGCGCGGCAGGTGGTTCACATCCAGCATAGCTTCCATACTGGAAAGTTCATCTTGAACGTTTAGTCCCACTCCATGTGTAGAAATAGTATTTTCTTTGAAAATGTTTGCTAGAATAAACAAATCCTGGATACCGATTTATGTTAAGCTCTTCTATTCCATCTATGGTAGACGCATTGTTCACAGTATGCCTCCGCCCTCTTGGTGTCTAGCGATGGGCGGGTCTTAGCCTGTGGCTCTACCCGAAATGAATCCTCAGGTTCCTCGGGACGTTGGCCTCTTGACCTGCTGTGCGGTTGAGACCGCTGTGCGATCCTCGTCATCTATTTGAGTCCTCATTGTCAGTAAAGTTAGTCTTGACGCAGTGTTATATGCAGTGTAATAATCTGAATGAGCGCGTCATCATATTGTATTTCTTATTTTAATTTTTTATTGTACTTCAGAAATGAATTGAGTTAATATAATTTGTAATGTTTCTGAAAGGAAAAAATAAACAAAATTGAAATTGAATCAAGGATTGGCCTGTACAAGCATCACTGTATGCTATTACATGATTTTGAGTTGTTATATTTTCACAATGCTTTAAAATACATGAAGCAACTCCCTGTGAACCTCTGGATGCTGTAGTTTCATCCCAAAGTTATGGCAACCTTAGTTGTATACATACATATTTCGCTTATAATAAGCTATCAAAACAGAAAGTTTTAGATACGGAAGCGCTTTCTGTAAATCAAATGAAAACCCTTAATATTGGTCAGGAGTGTCTTAAGTTTTTGTTCTTGTCATCCGTCAGAATGTTTCTGGCTTGTTCGGCACTTTTCAAGTGTGAATCGTGTATTCCTTGAAGATCTAACTTCTCATTTTCATCACTGGAACCATCACGTTTTAGTTTCAGCAAATCACAGTTTTGGCATGTATCTTTACGGGGAAAATGAAAGCTTAAATTGAACCTCGGTATTAAATACTTTTCTGTAAATCCACTCCATACGATAAATTATTTTTCTCACATTTTTCCAGATAAAGGCTATACATTTTTTGGTGGGTGGTAGAGGTAGTAGATCGTGGGTGGTAGAGGTAGTAGATCGTGGGTGGTAGAGGTAGTAGATCGTGGGTGGTAGAGGTAGTAGATCGTGGGTGGTAGAGGTAGTAGATCGTGGGTGGTAGAGGTAGTAGATCGTGGGTGGTAGAGGTAGTAGATCGTGGGTGGTAGAGGTAGTAGATCGTGGGTGGTAGAGGTAGTAGATCGTGGGTGGTAGAGTTGGTAGATCGTGGGTGGTAGAGATAATAGATCGTGGGTGGTAGAGGTAGTAGATTGTCGGTGGTAAAGGTATTATACGTTATCCCCCATGGCTGAGGTCGCAGCTAAGAATGGCAAACAATTATATATGTTATGTTAAAATATATTTTTTGTTTATTTATGATACACTAGCTGATCCGGTGAACTTTGTTTCACCCGAAAGGCAATAAATGAGCAGATTTTGGATTTTATTAAGTTGAATTAATTAGGGGTGAATAATTATAAAGGAGTGAAGATAAATGATATTGAATCGTTTGCCGGTTATTTGTCCAATTTTCTCTACACAAACATCTTAATCTTTAAGTCTGTTATTTTCCTGGTAATAAGCAGTGTAATTGGTCATTTATTGGAAACCTAAAGCAAAACCAAGCACTGAAAAATGTATGTCATGACGGAATCAAAACTATGATATTGATTATATATATATATTGATTACTCACCATTCAATGGATTTTTCATTTTGATATTGCAATAATATCCATCTTCTCCTTGCCAAAACATCAGTGGGTATTGCAACGTGTCATATGAACGACGTGTTTCAGATATCTGTTGTAGTTGCCCAGTATCACGACGTGTGTACCAGATGGTCGTTTATCCGCTCTGATCACGACTTTGTAGACGTCGATCAAGTTCTTCCTCCATATTGTCATTGAAGTATATTTGAACAAATTTATGCTTTGCATCTTCGAGAGGTTGGAATGATCCGATTCGATGGTGAATCTGTCCTTGTATCTACAGAATCAAAAGCAAAGACAATATTACTGATTTATAAACACTTTTTTAGAATTAGCATACATAATTCAAAGTAATAAGTGTAGTATGTTATTCTGTTAATTATATTGTGTGTAAGTACAAAAATAAATAAAAAAATACTTGAATGTCGGATTAAATCCTCGTTCTTCGATACGTCCAGGAGCAATTGTTCTTCTTCAGTCCTTTAATTTGCAATACTTTGAATCCTAGTATTTTAATGATTCTTTATTGGCCATGTATTTTTGTGCATGGGTTGCACTCTTCATTCAGTGAGGCACCTTGTGATAGACGACATTTTTTGTTTTATTATCAGGCGCAAGAGCAAATAACGCAGATTGTCTTCCAACCCGTGAACATGCCACATATAATTGACCATGGGAAAAACGTGGATTTTCAAGATTCAGACCACAAACTTTAAAGGTTTGGCCTTGTGATTTGTTAATGGTCATGGCGAATGCAAGACGGACCGGAAATTGAAGTCGCTTAAACTCAAACGGCATATCGGTTAAGATCATCGGGATCCTCGGAATGAGGACTTCTTCACCTTCGAATTTTCCTTTGAGTATCGTCGCGTAAATCACATTGTTCATCAATTTGCTTATCACCAAACGCGTCCCATTGCACAGTTTTGGTTGGTTTATGTTTCGAAGCATGATTACTACGGAGCCAACTTTAAGTCGTAAATTGTGCGGTGGTAAGCCAGGCACATCCAATGAGTTTAAAAATTCAATTGGATAGTTAGTGGCTTCGTCTTCATTCGTTACACAGTCAATAGATTTGTATGAATGCAGTGTACCAATGATATCATTCTGAATTATGTAGTTAAGATAGAAATGAGTAATTTTATTATTTTTATGTAATTTACTAGTGGCCATAGTCACTACATACTAAAAATCTGGATCTCATTCAGTGAATGCTCAGAATATGGGTAAAATTGTTACTAATTTACCCATTTATCTACTCGTTTTATTGGAGGCTCTTTGTGACTATTTATAATAGTCATATTCAAGCTGCATTTTTTGAGGGCCCCTTTGCACTCTCGAAACTGAAATGATAAAGAAGATGATGTGAATGCTGTGCATGGTTATTAAATGAATTCAATTAGAAAATGTTTAACTTCTAGTCAGTATAAATCACTTACAGGGCATTACTTCTGTCCTGAATCGTGGGAATTGTTATCCTGCTACGAGCAGAGGATGTTATTGCAGGTTGTATTGTATATATTACGTTGAAGCTAAACAAAAATTGAATTTAAAGTATAAACTTAAACGGATTTATTACTTATAATTTTGAGTATAATCTCTTCTTGATTGTCGCGGGCTGGCTGACACAGTAACAGTCAGCACCCCAAAGATTATCGCGGCTAAGTAGGAAACTAAAATTGACAGTTGAACCAACATGATATGGAGCAACTGTCAAAATATATAAAATGGCGTATGTGTATTATAATATATAAAATGAAGACTAACATTATTAGTTGTGGATTAAAAATGTATTTATTGTTATTGAAGAGTATTCTAAGAATCAATTTGTTATGAGTCATCAATCTCGGAACTATTAGTAGGCTTTGGGGTCAATGGGAGGTTTGGTCGTCGCTTTTGGGATGACCTTGAGAAGCTCCACCTTCCAGCATCGCAGAAACACCCCCTGCTGTATGCATAGAGAAAAGGTCCTTGTAATGTCCTGCAGTGCTACAGACCAGGCCGCTTTGATAATGGCGCTGCTAATTCAGTCGGATCCTGGAGACTTTCGGGGCTTTAGCGCCTTTATGAGTCCCTCAATTTCTCCGACGTTAGACGCCGTGACGTTGGTGAGTCTGGCGGGCGTGTAGTGATGGTACGGGTTGCGCTGGCTTCTTCAGTGTCCTCCGTTGTGATGAGCGCGTTGAGGAAGGCCGTATCCGTCAGTGTACGGGTGACGCCTGCCTCCCCGGAGTGCTTGATCCCACAGAGGATCACGCCCAGCTGGGGAACCTTGAGTATGGAGAACCGTATATCTAAAAATAAATATCGTAAAAGATTAATTAAGATAATACAATTTAAAATTTGTTTTACTAATTAAAAATGTATTTATCTGTGGAGGGTATTTGTATTAACACGGGAATATTACTCGAGGATGGAGCTGAAGCTGTTGCATCTTGATGACCTCTTTTTTTTTCACTTTCGACAATTCACATGGAATTTCAGTGATCTCAATTTTCTGAACATTTGTAAAACTGCTTGAAGCAATATAATATAGGAGAATGAACACTTTTTATTATACTTACAGTATTGTTTTTAGCACTAGGACGGACATAAGTCAACAAAAATATGAGTGAATACATAGGAAGTTGTGACACTTCTTCACTTCTTCTTAGTGTCTTGTAGTCAGTATAAATGATTTTTTATAGTCTTGCTGAGCGTTTATTTTTGGTGGAGCTTTTTAAATCCCAATGCTAGTCAGTTATTTTTTCGTCCAATATGATGCTTTAGCATTTTGAACTATTTTTAATCAGAATTGTTGAAAAATTGGGAGAAAAAAAACAAAGTTATGTACATTCATACTAATTGTTTTCTTCTTCTAGTTAAGGTATTCAACATACAAGACCTATATTTGGGATAAGTTTATTATTCTTTGAAATACCTCATTTTATTTGCTTACTCGGAATCCTTTATCAATGTCACTGATTATAAGGAAATCATGACTTTCGGGTTCAGTGTTGCGCTACAAAAGTGATGTTTGTAACATGGTGTGATGTGTTTGAAGAGAAAATCTTTTTAGGTAACTGTTAAGATGACTATTTCTTTATTTCTACCAGAGTTTTACTTGGGCTTTGAAACATCTGGCTATTGCCACTTTGATAACTTAAAAAATGGCAAATGACTTCAGTTCCAACAAGTTTCAAGTCTCCTTATGCATTCCTTGTAAGAGCTTGCATTGGTCAAGAAACCCAGATTCTAATTTCTGTTAAGTTCATGAAGTTTGGGATCTATTGCTCTATAGCACATCTACAGAGACAGCTATAAGTACAGATGCTTTTACTTACTGTCGACTATAGTCCATCCAATATAGGAAGAACCCTATGACACATTTATTGCCCTGTGCTAAATATCGTCCGATATAACGTTGTAAAAACGTTCGCTACCTATAATAATTTTATCAACATAAACAAAAACCTCTCTTCTCATATATAATAAGTTATTTAGGTAAATATATCACAATAAAAACAAAATAATAAAAAATATATGCATATTGTTACAAATTAGAAAAAATACGGCAATTTGTAACTATAATACTATAATATCTGACGCACGTAGAAGGCCATGTCACATTACTGCGAAAACCAGTGTTGGGGTATAAATAATCGTATTTTCGATTGTTTTTGTAAATACCTACTAAAATTAAATATTAGAATTATTATCAATTATAAGTGAATATTAACAGGTTTTAAGAGACATGTAAAACAAACTATAAATAATAATATTAGTAATATGAAAATTATGAAGAAAAGCAAGTGTAGAGATAAATATTAGCACATAACCTTAAAAACACATTTTAGTCGGAATCCGATAAAGCAGTACATTCTAAATTGTCTTCGTCACTATCGGAATCAGAACTACAACTTTCACACACATTTATAATCAGGTTCTGTTCACTTAAATTGTCAAAGCGTACATCGCGATCCCAATCTGCATAATATTCTCTTTTTGTTTCGTTCACCACTTTTTTCCAATCTTCTGCCGTGACATTGTCACATGCCTCGTTCAATAGAGTCAACATCTTGTTCGCTGTGAATGGTGGAGACGTGTTATTTCTAGCCGCATAACCTAAATGTAAAAAAGGATATTCATTGCATAAATAATGATTAAAATGGCGTGAGGTAGAAGTGATAAATTATATTAATATATCTTTTATTTGAGCCCATATCATTTCAATAGCATTGTATTGGCAATGGTATGGCGGTAATCTGATTACCGTGTGGCCTTTTGTTTTGGCCAGTTCGTCCAATACATATGTTGGTGTTGGAGGTTTATACAAATTAACCAATCGGAGCAGCTCATTTTTTAACATTGCCTCATTACTTGGCACTCCTTTGTCACGAAGCCAACTTATAATTTCATTTTTATTGTTTGCCGTAGTAGGAGCTTTGTTGATTTGGACAGAATGTCAATTCTTATTTGGTGTTAATAGTTTTTCTCTTCTAATGAAGATTCACCGTATTTCTCCTCTGTGATCCGAGACACTGTAGATTTACTGATCCTAGGGAATCCGCGACCCGATCTCGAATGTTTTCAACAGACAGCAATGGTCCACCATTTTGTTTTTCTTGATGAAAATAATCACGCAAGCCTACGACAAATTCACGTGATTCACTGCTGAGAATAGTTCTTTTCTGTCTCTTCGGCATTGTAAAAACACAAAAATATGATTCAATGAAACAACTTTAACAATACTAACAATAAATATAATAATTACAACAATAAAAAACACGAATCGATCGAAGAACAACACGCTACTGAAAGTCAAACATTTGTACTGATCCGCCATGAAGCCGCCATGCGGAAATAAAGATGTTTATATACGATTCACTTCGAATTCAAATTCGATTTTTTTTCGAAGAAGAGAAAAAAATCGACCTAATCGAAATAAATATTTTGCCCCATCCCTTTTACAAGGGGCAATAAATGTGTCATAGGGTTCTTCGTATATTGGATGGACTATAGTGTTCATTTGTTGGTATAGTCCATCCAAAATAGGAAGAACCCTATGACACATTTATTGCCCCTTGTAAAAGGGATGGGGCAAAAATATTTATTTCGATTAGGTCGATTTTTTCTCTTCTTCGAAAAAAAATCGAATTTGAATTCGAAGTGAATCGTATATAAACATCTTTATTTCCGCATGGCGGCTTCATGGCGGATCAGTACAAATGTTTGACTTTCAGTAGCGTGTTGTTCTTCGACCGATTCGTGTTTTTGTTGTTGTAATTATTATATTTATTGTTAGTATTGTTAAAGTTGTTTAATTGAATCATATTTTTGTGCTTTTACAATGCCGAAGAGACAGAAAAGAACTGTTCTCAGGAGTGAATCAAGTGAATTTGTCGTACGCTTGCGAGATTATTTTCATCAAGAAAACAAAATGGTGGACCATTGCTGTCTGTTGAAAACATTCGAGATCGGGTCATGGATTGCCTAGGAATCAGTAAATCTACAGTGTCTCGGATCACAGAGGAGAAATACGGTGAATCTTCATTAGAAGAGAAAAATTATTAACACCAAATAAGAAACGACAGAAGAAATGCTCAATAACAAAACCCGATAGCTTTGATTTGGCAGCAATTAGGAATCACGTGTATGCATACTATGACCGCAACGAAATACCAACACTTCTTAAACTGGTAGGTTCTCTAAAGTCAGTCGGATTATATCAAGGCAGTGCGACGTCTCTTAGTAAGGTATTGAAAAACATTGGCTTCAAATATAAAAAATGTGAAAAAAGAAAGTTTATAATGGAGCGCACGGATATTTCCCTGAAAAGATGCGATTTTTTGAGGCAAATGAAGAGCATTAGGAATTGGGAGAAAGTCGTTTTTCTCGACGAAACTTGGCTCAATGCTAATCATACTGTTGGTAAAATATGGACCGACGACACGGCTAAATCCAGGACGAAAGACTCCTGAAGGAAAAGGCCAGCGCCTCATTATTTGTCATGCCGGAACGTCAAAAGGTTTTGTGCCCAATTGTCTTCTGGCGTTTAAGTCAGTTAAAACGACAGAATATCACGAAGAGATGAATTTTGATAATTTCAGACAATGGTTTATGACCTTATTGTCAAATTTACATGAGCCTCACGCCATAGTAATGGACAACGCTTCGTACCATTCTGTCCAAATCAACAAAGCTCCTACTACGGCAAACAATAAAAATGAAATTATAAGTTGGCTTCGTGACAAAGGAGTGCCAAGTAATGAGGCAATGTTAAAAAATGAGCTGCTCCGATTGGTTAATTTGTATAAACCTCCAACACCAACATATGTATTGGACGAACTGGCCAAAACAAAAGGCCACACGGTAATCAGATTACCGCCATACCATTGCCAATATAATGCTATTGAAATGATATGGGCTCAAATAAAAGGTATATTAATATAATTTATCACTTCTACCTCACGCCATTTTAATCATTATTTATGTAATGAATATCCTTTTTACATTTAGGTTATGCGGCTAGAAATAACACGTCTCCACCATTCACAGCGAACAAGATGTTGACTCTATTGAACGAGGCATGTGACAATGTCACGGCAGAAGATTGGAAAAAAGTGGTGGACAAAACAAAAAGAGAATATTATGCAGATTGGGATCGCGATGTACGCTTTGACAATTTAAGTGAACAGAACCTGATTATAAATGTGTGTGAAAGTTGTAGTTCTGATTCCGATAGTGACGAAGACAATTTAGAATGTACTGCTTTATCGGATTCCGACTAAAATGTGTTTTTAAGGTTATGTGCTAATATTTATCTCTACACTTGCTTTTCTTCATAATTTTCATATTACTAATATTATTATTTATAGTTTGTTTTACATGTCTCTTAAAACCTGTTAATATTCACTTATAATTGATAATAATTCTAATATTTGATTTTAGTAGGTATTTACAAAAACAATCGAAAATACGATTATTTATACCCCAACACTGGTTTTCGCAGTAATGTGACATGGCCTTCTACGTGCGTCAGATATTATAGTATTATAGTTACAAATTGCCGTATTTTTTCTAATTTGTAACAATATGCATATATTTTTTATTATTTTGTTTTTATTGTGATATATTTACCTAAATAACTTATTATATATGAGAAGAGAGGTTTTTGTTTATGTTGATAAAATTAGTATAGGTAGCGAACGTTTTTACAACGTTATATCGGACGATATTTAGCACAGGGCAATAAATGTGTCAGGGTTCTTCCTATTTTGGATGGACTATATAAGTTGTATTGAAAGATGAATGAAATTTTCACTGATGTCCAAGGCCTCTGCGGGGGATACTCCCAAAGTAGTTGCCCCCCTTTATTATTGCATAATTATATCAACTCGTTCGGTGGTGGCCATTATCATCACATACATTAAATATGTTTAACAAAGTCTTAAATATGCCCAAATTTGTATCTCTATACAACTGTACAGTCAACCATGCATTATTACAGAAGGGACTGTAGTAATGAATCATTGACTTCTTATGATTGTGCAGACTTTAGCACATTACCTCCTTCACCAAAGACTCTGCATACTGTTTTGATGCCTTTGAAATCTGTGGGTAATGTGATGAATCCAGTCGAGATGTCCACTGTAACTTTATTATTTCCAATGTCTAACAATTGCTTCGCAAACACATTTGCAGTTTCATCTTGTTGCAAAAATACTCGCATGTTAGTTGTTAATTGGAGTGTCTTTACATACTGCCAAAAATTCGATGATTTTAGGCATGCAATTTAGCTCATCAGCAACAGTTGATCGGGGAATAACTGGAAGAGTCTGACGAAAATCATCTGACAACAGAATCATGGCCCCACCAAAAATATTTTGGTTTTCACGAAGATCTTTCAACGTTCTGTCCAGTGGCTCCAGTGACCTCTTATGGGCCATTGTGCATTCATCCCAAACAATCAATTTGCATACCTGTAGGATCTTGGCCATTGCACTATTTTTGGCGATGTTGCAAATTGGTGTTTCGGTGATTTGCATGTTTAATGGTAATTTCAAGGCAGAATGTGCAGTTCGCCCGTCTTCTAGCAGAGTCGAAGCTATTCCAGATGAAGCCAACGCTAGAGCAACATCATTTCGCGATCTAATCCTCGCCAAAAGCAATGAAATTAAGAACGTTTTTCCGGTTCCTCCGGGAGCATCAACGAAATAAATTCCATCAGATCCACTGTTCACAGCTTCTATCAAAGTGTTGTACGCAATTCTTTGTTGTTGATTTAATTGTGAAACATTTGTATGAACTGTTTCGGCCAATGCTTCAATGTCGTACTGTTGTTCTCTTTGCAACTTGTGGTTTAATGCATCGTGCATATGACGATAAGGTGCTGTCATTCCCAAACACGACAATACTTTATTTGCCATCAATAAACACATATCTTCTATCATGATCAATGTCTGTAAATTTCTGCAGTCATTTGTAGTGTAGGATTCAAAGTTTGACGGCGCACACAATGCAAAACATCCTCAGACATGTCATCTCTATACTTAACCCACAAATCTTTTGGATTCAAGGGGAAACATGTCGATATGATTATCGCAAACAATGTACGAATTTGATGCGGCGATGAAGATATTACGGAATCTTTGAGCGTATCATCCCAGTGCAAATCGTTCTAAAGTAAATGTAATAGTTGACATGCCTCACGGTAAGTCGCACACAGCTGTCCATTAACTGTTCTCAGTTGCTTAAACGATGTCGGACCACGAACATTCACCAACAACAACCGCAAATAATAACATTCATCGTTATTTGGATGTACTGTGTAGATGCGACCCAGAGCGTCTGAACTCGGGAGTTTTGTTGTTTTCATTTTTTCATGGGCGGGAGACGCTCCATGGTTTAATGTTCGCAGGTCGCAACTGTCAGTGCAGTTGTGAAACTGCTCGCGGGCGCTATAATATAATCTTTGCGTTCTTCCAAGGAGAATAAGATACAATAATCTTACTGTTATCATAAAGCAGCGCCCACGCATCGCCATATTGCCGCTTCAACAATGTTGGAGGAGGAACTGCCTGGTCCCGGAACCTTCAGGTAAATTCTATCGTCCAGAAATAATGTCTGGGCAAGATTTTCTGCTGATTGTATTGCATCAAGGAATCATAACATTGCTGACTAAAAGTTTATTCTCTTGTATTATTTCTGTGTTCTGTTGTATGTGTTGACATCAAACTAGACAGAAGTGTCTCATTTCATATTCAAGCCGCATTTTTTGAGGGCCCCCTTTGCCTTCTAGAAACTTAAATGATATAGGAGATACTGTGAATGCTGTGCATGGTTATTTAATTATTTCAATTGAAAATAAAAATAAATAAAAAGAGATCTCTTCATCAACCACAGAATTAAAAGGGCAAATTTTAAGCATGTGTAGAATGACCCACAACTCAAAACAAATCGAAAAAGAAAATTGACAAGGGAATGTCGTGAGACAAAACAAAATTATATTCAAAATTCTATTCGTATAAATCCGCATCTCGTACTGAACTTAACTTAAAAATAAGACACTTTTTTGGAAAAAAAAATATCAGCATTGTCTAGACCTATGAGAATTTCAGGCCTCACTTTCGCACTGGTAACACAATTGTCGTTAAAACTGTCCTTTAATAGCGTCTGCGTGGACAAGTTCAACGGTTTCACAGTGTACGCCATCGTTGTAAACGCGCCGGCCTCGACCTGTATTGACAGAGTCACTTGCCGCGAAGCGGCATCACTCACGCTTGCTCCACCCGGACAGGTCATTCGGACATCGGCTCGTGGGCCGCGTGCTCCGATCGTGACCGCTACGTTCTGTTCTATCAGCGTAGTAGTCGAGCCCTCATCCAAGAGGGCGTAGGTATTTACTGACCCTTTCGGTCCACTGATTGTCACCGGTAATACTTTAAGGGCAACAGTGCTCTCCTTTTGTATTAAGTGACACACTTTCGCCTCATCCGTCACCTTGGATTTTCGCGGCACATGCAGCAAACGATGATGGTTGCGGCCACACTAGTCCATATTACACACTGGCGCGCGGCACGTGATCGAACTACAGCATTCATTTAGGCATGAATAGTAGAGTTGGTTATTACGCACAAAGTCCCACTTGCCTTTCGGCGACCATTAAAAAGGGCGCATCTGTCAATGCGGTGCGCTCCGGAGCACGCCGCGCACGTAAGGTTCTTGCGTATCAATTCACCGGGCTCATCGCGAACTCGGTCCCTGTTATAAACATGATCGTGTTTTGAGGTCTTCCTGTCCACGGTCGGCTTTTCGTTGGCGTCGGGCGCTGGCGGCTTTAGTCGAAGGCCCAATCCCGTGCGCGCCACTTTACTTGTCAGGTTTTTTAAAAACAAAGAGAAGTCCAAAGGTGTCGCATCTTCGTCACTGTCCCATGATTCAATCCATCTCCACTGGAGGTAGCCGGGAAGTTTCGACGCCATCTCCGTGAGCAGTGCTGTCGAGACGAGATGCTGGGCGCCGTAACTCTTGAGTGTCGACACGGTATTTCGGATGAGAGTTGTGTAGTCCATAACTGCGGTCACGGCTCCATCCGGGAGCCGTGGGACCCTTCTCAACCGATCAGTCAGCCTGTGGATGACGACCACGGGATTCCCAAACTCGTTGTCCAGGATTTCCATCGCTTCCGGAACGTTTTCCGGATCCGTCAGCATCTCGTTCACCATGTCCATAGGTCGTCCGCTTAAAGCCTTTTGAAGTCGGATTCCATTTTCGACATTCAAGAGTTGGCACAATTCCGTCGATTGGGTAAATTGAACTTTGAAATTGCGTCACTCCAACGGTTCCCCCGAGAAGGGCGGAAGGTCTTGCACCCCAGTCCGCCTCGCCATTAGCGCCTCAATGTCGGCGTCATTCAGCGCCCTGGGTTTCCGTGTCTCTCTCACCCATACGTGACAAGAAGGCTCGGGCTCAGCGTCCGCCCTCCATGGCGCTGGGTGTTCTTGAGCCGCGGTGACCGTATGCCCTGCGCGCTTTTCGCGTTCAACAGCATTCAAGCCCGCCACTGCGGGTCGCTGTCGAGAGAGGTCAGCTCCAGGTAAGTTTTCCGTGGCCTGCGGCATAGCAGTGCGTACGGCGTCGAGTTGAGCTGATCTCTTTGAAGTCGTTGCACAACTCGCAGCGCATGGCTTCCAATGACCTGGCAGGAGACTCCTAAATATAGGCCTCATAAAATTGGAGTTTGACGCGTCTTATCCATTTTGGTAATTAAATACTGGCTTGATTTGAGGTTTACTTGCTGAATTCTTGGCAGTAAGCTTTGACAAAAGTGAAGGAAAAAAAAATAATTACATCCGAAGTTGTGACACTTCTTTACGTCTCTAGTGTCTTATAGTCAGCATCAATTAATTTTGATATTCTTGCCGGGCATTCATTTTTGCTTTTGGCCTAGAAATCTTGTTAGAGGCAGATGATATTTTTTTATATTGTGGAACTCTTTCAATCCCAATGGAAGTCATTTATTTTGTAAAAACATAAATGAAGGATTGTTTTTCAATAAAGAACTTGCCCCCTTTGTCCTGTATAAACTGAAACGACGAAGAAGATAAATGAATGTCATGCAATATTGCAATTTGACAATATTGTAATTTTAGGAATTTTTGAAATAGTGCAAAGCAAAGACTGCTTCAATTAAGCTCATAGACTATGCATTTCCATATAAACTAGACACGCAACAAAATAGTGTCAGAATATTAATCACAGTTGCATGGCTTAAACCACCTTTATCGTTAAATGGCTTCCGATCTTCTATTTTCCGCCGCGTTTTTTGAGGGCCCCTTTGCCCTCTAGAAACTGAAATAATAAAGAAGATGATGTGACTACTGTGCATGCTTATTTAATTAATTAAATTAGTAAAATGTTTAACTTCTAGTCAGTATAAATCACTTACAGGGCATTACTTCTGTCCTGAATCGTGGGAATTGTTATCCTGCTAGGAGCAGAGGATGTTATTGCAGGTTGTATTGTATATATTCAGTTGAAGCTAAACAAAAATTGAATTTAAAGTATAAACTTATACGGATTTATTACTTTAAAATTTTGAGTATAATCTATTCTTGATTGTCGCAGGCACGGGCTGGCTGACACAGTAACAGTCAGCGCCCCAAAGATTATCGCGGCTAAGTAGGAAACTAAAATTGACAGTTGAACCAACATGATATGGAGCAACTGTCAAAATATATAAAATGGCGTATGTGTATTATAATATATAAAATGAAGACTAAAATTATTAGTTGTGGATTAAAAATGTATTTATTGTCAATGAAGAGTATTCTGAGAATCAATTAGTTTTGCATTTTCATCAATTTCGGAACTATTCTAAACGAAAATATAAATAAATTCATATGAAGTTGTGAACTTTCTTTTACAGAAATGTAATTTAAATAATGTGTACCTCGTCATTGAGTCCCTTGGCAATGAACTTAGGGTTCCGATCAGTTATGAAGTTGGCTGGTAACTTTGACATCCATATTACTATTTCAAGAATTATCATTGCTCGAATCTCAGGAACACTATCTCTATAAAAGACAAACAATCAATATATTTGTACAATTTATATTTGTAATGTTTCTGGAAGAAAATAAATTGAAATTGAGACAAAATACATTATTGTTATCCCGAAGGCTAACATTCATGCATCATCTATAAATGACAATGATTCCTTCATTAAGGAACTTGCTTTGATTGAGCCGTAAAGAAGATTAGGAAAAATGCCTCTAGGCATTTGATAGGTGACCGATCGTAGACAAAAGATATAAATATATAGTATCGTGTAGTCGAAGGTTATAAATCTCTGGAGATCTAACCTGTGTTTTACTATTTTTTAAATTATGAAAAAAAAATGTTGAAATTTGGATGCACATTCGGTATCGATGAAATATCAGCCGATGTGAAATTAAAATTTGAAATACCATAGTTTGGCGAGCAGCTTAAACATGAAGTACAGCAGCCACGGGGAGAACTGGACAGAGCTGTGACTGGCGTAGCTGAGGCACCCGACCAGCGCCGAGTAGGGGAACCTGCCCATCTGGGGGCTGTGCAGCGCGGGCAACGCAAACCGATACACGCCATCGCTCATCTCCGGGCACAGCCAGCTCGCCGCAAACTCCACCAGTACCGTATTGTTGAAAACCAGTGATTTATTATTGCAATTGACATTCGTATTCTCGACTATCAGGGTACCCTATGAATGGAAAAGGTCTTTTTAGAAGATGATAGATGCCACAAACGGAGTGGGCGGGAAAGGTTCGTTAAGTGGGGTTTTGTCAAAAACCAAACGAATTTCCTTAAAATATCCTGAAACAACAAAATAATTGTGATAACATGAAAATTGTATTGTTAACCACATCATCGCAGATGATGCTTACAGTGTGTCTGAACATTGCATGAAGTTTTGAGTCTGCTGTTAAATGTTGTAATGTTTAAATAAGCTAAATGTATATTCTGTTGAATTTGAGTCTAAAACTATAGGTACGACTGGCATATTTGGTTAAATGAAAATATAGTCAAGTCTTTATTTCTAGTCTAAATATTGATAAACATATCCATTAAAAAAGGCATAGTAAGGGAAATATTATTGTAGCCCCCGCATGAAAACATTTCAAGGGCCATCACTGGGAAACTGATAATGTTAGATTCTTACCTCTCTTAAGGAGGTAAAGGAGCGTTTGGGAAGTGACGACCTTTGCCACGTCGGTGTCCATGACTTTCTTCGCAGAGGCGAAACAAGTGAAGACTTTAAGTATCTCAAGAGGCACCTTCAGCGAGTCACGGCCCTGATAATGAATGATGCAAATAAGGCATTCATAAATTTACATATATTAAATTATCCAATGGACATATTTTTTATTGCATTAAGTGATAATTAAGATCAAATAAAAATTCCATTTTCTTAATTAAGTAGGACCAAAAACAGGATTGCGAGGTGGATGGGACAGTTATTTGAGTGGTGATCAAGAAACAGACAAAGAAATGTAGGTCGACAATCTGGGAACATGATATAGCCAATACTGTCAGAAAAGATTATATAGACTGTAAATATAGGAATAGTCATTGTTTTTCTTTTATTGAGCAGAGGATGTTTTTGCAGGTTGTATTGTATATATTACGTTGAAGCTGAAAAATTAAGAATTTAATCCATAAACTTATACGGATTATTGTTGATTTTGAGTATAATCTCTTCTTGATGAATAATTAGTTTGCATTTTTAAATTTATATTTTGATTTGCATTGACATCTCCCATCTTTTAAAAGGCGACAACAGATTGTGGGTACGTCATCGGGACGCGTGGAGAAAGGATGAGCAGGTCGCAAAGCACTCGTTTAGAAGCACAATTCATGTTTATTTCATAGTTGAGATTTCGGTTTCCCCACCCGACCGTAACATGTTGTATCGTGGGCAGTGGTCGGGCGGAGACTGTCGCGGGCTGGCTGACACAATAACCGGAAACTAAAGTTGACAGTTGAACCAACATGATATGGAGCAACTATTAAAATAAATGAAATGGCAAACGCCATGTATTATATTGTAAATAAAATGAAGACTAACATTATTAGATGTGGATTAAAAATGTATTTATTGTCAATGAAGAATATTCTGAGGATCAATTTGTTTTGCCTCTATAGAGGATAATAACTAAAAAAACAGATTATATTTTAGTATTAAATCATCCCTTTACAACACACAAAGTTGCTTAAAGGAATGATAATGAGTATTGCGTTTTTACTACCGCTGCTCTTCGAGAACACTTCCACAGCCCGGAATCTTCATCTATACTTACAACATAATGATCATTGCGTTTTTAACAAATAAAAATACCCTACGACGCTGGTGCGGACAGCCGGACAGCCGGACAGCCCTGGTGGTCACGTTGGAGGACAGCATATACTGCAATAGAGAAAATAAAACAACATTACACTTTATTACATTTTCTTGTTACTCGGTGGTTAGTAAATTAACTCAGATTTATATCAAATACGTGATTTAAAGTATTTAGTTTGTAGTAGTTTAGGGACAACCATGAGGCATCAGGTAGAAATGCCAACACATACTTGGAATTAAAAGCGCCTTTAACTAGCAAAAGACACTTTTTACAGCATCTTCAGTCGGCATCAAAGCTAAGAGTTAACAATTGAAGATATTGCAGAATCAACATTCGATGATGTGTATCAGTCGACAAACAAATCTTTGACACGGTTCCCGTTTGCACAGTAATAATCTGTAGAACATGTCTACCGCGCTCAAAGATAATTTGGTGCTCGCCATTCAAATGTAGATCCGCATTTAAATTTAGATCGCAAACTACAGTATGTTATTACGCATCGATTATGATATAATTAACTGTATTTGGTCATCGATATTACCAGATCCACCAAATGCTTCTTGTTTATATTGTGGATATTAATTTGATTTCCACTCGCTGATTTTTCCGTTTTTGCTGGCCCACGGAGAAGTGACCAATATCAGTCGTACGGTCCTGTTCGTGAAACACTCGAACCTCGCCACTTTCCTGTGCCGTGATTATTTTATTATACGGCAGACCGTATATGCTGCGGAGCTCCCCAGGGCCTGAGAGCTTCAGCACCGATGTCACAGCACCCGATGCGTGACTGTAAAAATCAGAACTCGGAAAGTTAGCTCCATCAACATTTTGGAGTGTCAAACTCAGATAGTAATTTTTTAAACCGTATCTGCCCCCCACATATGGAGCACATACTGTAAAATTCTATAAGCTCTTATAGCAGCATAGACTGCTGGTGTAGTTCCAGAAAAATATTTGGGTGTTCAATCATCAATTTTTTGGAGGGGATAGGATTATGAGCTTGACGCTCCCGAGGTCGTGGGACAATGCCAGCCCAGGCTCCCGACTTCGCCCTTGCTCGGCTCAGTCTTGTTTATATCTACCATAAATTCCGTCCAAATATTTTGGTCCTCGGCCTGACTAGGATAGTGCAAACCTACAATCAACACACATACATATGTCAAAGCAAAACAAAACACTGTTTTATCTCTATCTTACATATATTATGTATATATTATGTAAATATTATTATAGAGAGAGCAATAACTATTTAACATGGGACGAGGTGAGTACCGAGGCGGCTGACGGACGCTCCAGTTGAAGAATCTGACATGGACAAATTAATTAATGAAAATGGGTATTTGTTTTTATGATAATAATACCTCGTGTATCAAATTGAATGATACTTGTGAAGTAGTGTTTACCATTACAACCCTTGACTCGGTATTACATCTCCACTTGTGCAGAAAGTGAGCAACCGTACTTGATACTTAGCTACCAGGACATCACTGGCAGCCACCGCCATGCCTCGGATGTTCCGGTCCCCCATTTTAAATTTGTATCCAATTTTAATAAACGAATATTATTAAAGTACCGTTTGCCATATTTATAAAGACAACAAATTAAGAATCGTAAAGAATTATTTTTATAGCAATGATTTTTTTTAATGTGAATGCTACTGTTCTTCTTCGTAGTATCAATCCGGAGGATTGGTTTGCAGCAACAGAATCTTGCATCTCCATTCCTCTCGGTCCTCCGCAACCCTTTTCAGCTCAGCATAAGCGCTACAGTTCATGTCCTCGAATACTCGCTGCAAATACTCCCGTCTAGGGCGCCGTTCTGCAGTAATGTTCGAACATTCCAGGTGGCATATCTTGTTGGCTGAAGGTTTTTCTTTTTTGTCTTGGTTGTTTTGTCTCGAGCAGTCCCCACCCGGAGATCCGATTGGGGGATTATTTTATCTCCAGAAAATTTTACTTGAGATGCAATCATTTTTTTGCTGATACGTGGGATGTCTTTAAGACCTTCCACATCCTAATGCCGTTGACCATAAAGGTTCATCCGCCTTAGGAGGGCATTTACTACCTCCAGGACAATAGAGTGCCCTAACCAGCTTGACCTGATGAGGTTAGCTGGGTGTTAGCTTATTCCGGCCAACATTCGGTCCAAAAAATCTGATCTTTCAAATTATCATCAACCACAACGCAAATTGTTTTTCTGCGTAAAATTTCGTACAAGAAAAATGATTCATATGAGTTGCCATGGAGATATAAATAAAATAAAAAATGGCCGACATCGGCACGTCACGAGATCTTCCGCCAAAGATGTTGCGCGTCGATGCTGTTTAACGAGCGATCGCTAAAGATGCATATAAACCATAATGCACGTTTTGTAGAGAATTTGATGACGATTCTGATGGTGTTAGAGAATGTTTATAAGTTTTATTTTTAAGTGCGATTTATTGTTTAAAACAAGAGCGACGGTATAGACGTCTTCACTGCACGGCGTCTATACCGTCTCTAATGCTACTGTATGAGTAATTAATTGTGTGTGTAATAATTATTTTTTAACCTTCAAATACTATTGCACATATCAAGATGGGAGTTGAGCAGGCGCTATATAAACAGACAACCATATTGACCAGATCTCTCTACTCTCTCGACCGCCTTTCGAAACCTAATCAATCACTCAGCCGCCCGTCGAAGACGCCACTGTGTTACGTGCCCGCTCTACGTCCGACCAAGTTACTTAACTAACTTAATTAACTACCTACTAGTAACCTTTCATTATTCTTAAAATAATTTCTAGAACTTTCTAATAAAAAAAAACTCTCGTTAATCAATTCAACTCAAATCTAATGTAAATATTCTGTTAATTCAACCTTCAGTGCCGTTTAAATATTAAGCTAACTTATTTCTTTTCTTTCTACGCTCGGAATATCCGTGTATTTGATAAAAATTTGACTTGATAAAAACTATAATTATATTTATTACTATCAAAATTATATTCATTTACTAAAATATACTATAACAAACTTTTACACTGATGTATAAAAATATTTTATGGAAATATTATAAAAATGAACAGGAAAAACTGAAAAATATAACATGGATTATATGTCATATTATAGTCAGGAAATAATGCTTATATGGGGGGTGTCGATTGATTTGATTTCTGTGTGAATTTTGAGTGTCAACACATGTGTCAAAAATATAATAAAAAATAATATTACCATCTATATATATGTATGTATGTATATATATATTTATATATATGAGTCGCCCACAGAGATATCCAAGTGTTTTGTGTTCAAAGATAATTGTAAAGAAAACATTCAATTTTTCGTCAGATATTAACCCTCGCCTTACTATGTTAAAAACTTCCGCGCGTTCCGATGGTGTGTACTCGTTACACATTCTGATTTAAAGTGAATAAAATGAGTAGAAATTCGAAAAAATGAAAATATTCAAAGATATCGCTTAATTTTATAATAGTTGATGTCAATAAGCAGTAATAATTGACATTTAATAGCTAAAAACATGAAAAACATCAGACGAAGACCTCAAACGGCCAGACGCACCTTGGCGCGTGAACTTCCGAGAGCTACTAACATTACTTACTTAGCCTGTCGACATATCGATGAGCCGACGCGCATCGATATCATTTCGAACTAGCCGACCAACTGAGGTTTCCCGTCTCGCTCACTCATATTATAGGAGTATAGATGCCGACGCATCTGGGTATTTTTTAATTTTATTTTTGCACACGCTTCCGACAGGTCGAATGAATTCATGACAGTTGACGCGTCTTGATTGTAGTGGTGAATTTATTCCGGATTTTAGAAAAATATTTCCTGCTCCCGATGAGTGCCTATTATTATAAAAAAATATTTTTTTCAATACGTAAATGTATTAAGGAGGAATACCTAAAATCTGAACCCTGTGTGTATTATATTTACAGAGATATTTAAGTTATTACAAGCAATGTGTAGTCGATAGACATCACCGGGGAGGAGGGGTTAAAATGTTCTTTTTAGTTTTTTCTTAGAAAATGTATTAAGTTGTGTTGATGCATATCTTGGGAAATTTTGTTGAAAAAAATATGCATACAGTTATGTAATTCAATCATAAAAGTCCTCTCGTTATGTATAAAGATATGTCTATATATTTTTGAATCTACTTAGAAAATTGTAGGATAGAATCTTATTTGGTGGGAATCGTTGGTAATTCTTCATAGTATCAGTCCCGTGGATTGGTTTGCAGCAACAAAATCTTGCATCTCGATCTCCACTGTTGATGTTATCTAGAAATAATTTGAATGGTCTTATATTGATTCCTACTTCCATCATCCATTTTTCTCAGTTTTCATATTAAGTGGACTTAATTGCATTAGATATTTGACAAATTTTTGTAATACCGGGAGCGGCAAAAAAACTGACGGTTGTCGTCGTTATTTTGATTTTAAGCCGTCGGCTTATTTTGCCTCTCCCTGTAACATGACTACCTTGCAAACAGAACTGTGAAAAATAGTTTAAGGTGCCCACATTAAAATGGTGGATAGATTCCAATCATTGGAAAAACTTTTCAAATTGTTTTATTTAATAAAATATATTTAACATTATATATTTTAAACATACTAATCATTTAGTCATTCAGTTACACTACTAATTAATGTTTCCGCCGCACTAGATGTCTGATACATGGGACATTTGGTGTATGGGACAACTGGTGCACTGGATGTCTCGCTCGAAGAATGCAAAACCGTTTTTAATTGAAAAAGAAACAATTGTTTTTAAGACCATGTATAATATTTACGAAATCAAGCAAAAAAATCCATGCCTGATGAAAAATTTGTTTTTGTGTATATTTTTGTAATAAAATAAATTTAAAAAAATAAAAAAATATTTTTTATTACTTTCCCCTTATGTTTTCCTGTCCCTAGAACATGCCACCATAAACTATGAATAGCAGATTTATATTAATATATTGGGAATTATTGTAAGAATATTCTTCTTCCTAGTATCAATCCGGTGGATTGTTTTGCAGCAACAATATCTTGCATCTCGTTCTCCACTCTTCTGGATTTTCTGCAACCCTCTTTAGCTCAGCGTAAAAGCTGCAACTCATGTCCTCCAACACTTGCTGCAAATACTCCCGTCAACCATCCCTTTCACAATGTCGTGAAGAAGACCATCGCGGCACATGATGTGACCAATCACCTCTGTGAGATAGTTCTTACTAGGTGCTTGTCTTTCTTGATTATGCTGAGAACCTCATTGTTTATGACATGGTCTCCAAACATCTCAAAGGCGTCTAGCCTTTTTTTATCACTTTCAGATAAGCACCATGTCTCACAGCCGTACATCAAGATGCTCCAAAAAAATGTTTTGGCAAGTTGCTTGCGGAGCTTTAAATTATTATTTTTTGATTTAGGAATTTTTGTTTTTTTATTGAACGCTAGCCTTGCTAGGCAGTCGGCATAAGGAGTACGCATTGAAAATGGGCGTTTTGTATTGAGACTCATAATTTGGCAGGTATATATCCGATCGGGCTGAAATAAATTTAACCTGAAAGCCAAAACCCAAAACATACGGCGACAATGTTCTTTCAGAACAAACATGCAGAAGATGGTTTTGACAATTCAAGGGTGGTGATTTTGACCTCGAAAATGAAGAACATCCTGGTGCTGAGAATAAGTTTGAAGATACCGAATTGGAGGCATTACTTGATGAAGATCCATGCCAGACACAGAGAGAGCTTGCGGAAACATTGGGAGTAGATCATTAAACAGTTTCTAGGTGCTTGAAATAACTAGGAATGATTCAAAAGCAAAAAATTGGTAAAAAATATGCGAGTGTCGGCTTCTCTTTTTGTTCTGCCATCCCAGGTGATCATACTTCCAAGGTATACAAATTATTTTGCATCTTTAGGGGTTACTTTAGGTTTGAATATAAAAGACTGAAATTAATTATTTTTCTTTATTTATTTTCACTTCTATAAAACAACAACGATTTAGAATAGCAATACTATTGTCCTTAACATACAGTGTTTTGAATATCATAACAGCTTCACAGATTCCTTTAACTCTAATATATATAAAAATAGTAACTCAAAAATGTATTATATGATTTTTTTTTTTTTAAGTACAATTACTTAAACGTATAGGAATATTTACATTATTTCAAATTATTTTTTCTATTGCTCATAATATAATTATCTACTTATTTATGTTGAAAATAATATTGATTTATTCTAAGGGAGTTAAGAAAACATTAAATAAAATGAATTTATGTTTAACCCTTTTGATGCGGGTGTACCTATAAATCGGCATAACACTTTATGTCGCTAGAGTGCGGCGTGCCAATATATAAGCAAGAACATAGAGTTTTATTAAAAATATATAAAGTTTGTTTTAATTGATGGTTAGAAATTAAAAAGAAATGTAAAAATATAATTATTTTATATTTCCATGGATTATCGATACTTCTTATCGAACAATGATAAAAGCATTAGCCGCACCTAAAGGGTTAAGAATTTTAATATTATGCTGCATCATATAATTTTAATTGTTTATTTTTATTTTTAATGTAAACACATACAGGAGAATACCGACAGGTGGTGATAGTAATTCTGAAGTCTCATCTGTGGAATTCTATGACGCTTACCATAGTAAATATGGCTAAGCGCTGCATGTGGAGTATTGATCCGCCATCATCATAGACTACAGCACGGGATTCACGCATCATCCTTATTATAATTTACTATGAATGGGTGGTCTTCACGGGACGACTTTCGTCTACCACCAATTTTAATTATTAGGCTATGATATTTTATGGGTGAGGGATCAAATTCACACCGAATTCACAGCAACAAAAGAGCTCAGAAATCGAATTATATCCTTTTTTTTAATCTCCGTCGGGGATCGGGCCCACGTCCTTTGGCTTGCAAAGCAAACGCTTTGACCATTGAGCTATACCAGCCGGCAATGTTTAAATCACAGAAATTATGCTTAAAAATCATTGATTGTCTGCTCTCTAGATGGATCATATGGCCATCATATATCCAACAATATGAACTTGTTAACGTGCTCTTAAATGATCTAAAAAAATATACATTTGAAAAAAATAATCACATCCAAATTTTAAAATATAATAATTTTCTTAAAAATTTATATTCAAATTCAAATATATTCACATATTTTTGAGTTAAATGGAGAGCTTTTTGTCATGGCTAAAGCAAAACCCCATAAAAGTACAACGTCACACCATAGATGTCAAAAGAGTCCCATAATTAAGACAAGAAAGTGTAAGACATAAAAAATATATTTTAATACATTGAAAGATTCCATGGTTCCGCCAAATTTCGTCTCCAGACAATTCGTTCAACGACTCATCGGTAATGAAATGGGGCACACTTGGACGTCTGGTACATGGGAAATTTGGTGCATGGGACAACTGGTGAACTGAATGTCTCGCTAACCTAACCTAAGTTATTTCGAAAACGAGACCTATGGATCTCTGGACTCTACGATCACTGGAAAAATCGTTAGGTTAAACGCAACATCCAGTGCACCAGTAGTCCCGTGCACCAGACGTCCAGTGCGCCCTACGTCGTTACCGATGAGTCGTTGAATAAATTGTCTGGGGGCGATAGGTCGTGAAACCATTTCACATCATGTTAAATAGAATAGACATATAGTAATTAGTAACTTATATTAAATCATCTCTAACTTAAATTTATATAAATAATAAGGAATCAGGATTAAAGTAATACTAAATTGCAATAAAATCACTTAAAATACACTTTAGTCCAAGAAAACTGATTCAATTCTTACTTTTGCATGATCTATATTGCCATGTGGAGACCTGCAGGCCGCCTCACACCTAAGATCCTGCTCCATGTGCCTAACAAGCTGCACATTTTAAGACGTAATACTGGGCAACACACGGGCTATCGATGTTGCCAGATACTGGGCAAAAATAATTTGACGTCGCTGACACGAAGAAAATGACATGATCTTGTAAGTTAGCCATTTATGTACAGTAATAATGTTTTACGCTTAGAAACACTCGCACACCTTATACTTTAGATTTTTCCCAAATCCCGGCTGGCGGTCATAGCTCAATGGCCAAAGCGTTTGCTTTGCAAGTCTGGGTTCAATCCCCGACGGAGGTTAAAAAAAAAGATTTTTAATCGATTTCTGAGCTCTAAAATACCCCGGTTGGTGTGTTAATTAAAATTGGTGGTAGACTAGTTCATAGTAAATTCCTGAAATAATAAAGGATGATGCGTGAATCTCGGTGGATCAACACTCCACATGCAGCGCTTAGCCATATGCACTATGGTAAGCGTCATAGAATTCCACAGATGAGACTTCAGAATTACTATCACCATCTGTCGGTATTTTCCTGTATGTACTTACATAAAAAAAAAAAAAAGTTCTATATTTGGAACATATAATCTCCACAAAATGAATTTCTGTCATATGCCACTATCAATGCCTCATGTAATGACTCCTAATTGATGTCTGCCATTCTGCAGAATCCATTTCCCAACCTTAACATTTCCTTAAAAGTTTTTCATGTGTGGATCATATGACGCTTACATATAAGCGCTGCGTGTGGAGTTTTGATCCGCCAACGTTATAGTCTACAGCCAGACATTCACACATCATCCATATTATTACATTAATTTACTATCAGGGTACGACTTCGTCTACCAACAGTTTTGATTAATAGGCTATGACTGGCATTTTACGGGTTAGGGATTAAATTCACACTAAACTTATTTTTGAGCTCAGTAATCGATCAATTTCTTTTTTAATCTCTGCTAGGGATCGAACCCACGACTTTCGGCTTGCCAAGCAAATGCTTTAACCACTGAGCGATACCGCCCGGCAAAGATAGTTTGCAGAGATAGTTTATAAATATACTAAAAGCAATATTGTTAAATTTCTAACTGAAATATTTCTTCATACAAAGTAGCATTATTGTATGGATATTTTTAATTATTTATTAGAATATTATTTTATTATTTCAATATTCTAATCTACTTTTATAGATCATTGACCATATTACAATATTATAAGCTTTTGTAAGTAAGACGCGCACGTTGCAATTAGTTATTTACCTGTGTTACTGATGAATAATTTACCTTCTACCGCGGTTCGCATCCCGCTCCCGCCGATATTTTTTCTGAATGAATTTACTCGTTTAAGGATTTTTATGTATGGTATATGTATATTTAATTGCTCAGCATTATTGTATTGAATCGGTTAACAAAAAGTTTTCAAAATCAAATATAAGTTTTTAATCCTTGACTTAAATACATTTTAATTTTACAATTGTCTAACCAACATCTTAAAATATATATACAGAAAATCGGTTTTAACACTATCCAGTCCGATTACACAATATGTGTGTAATCACCAGGCCGAACGTTAAAGGCGGGTCACACAACTTGTGTGCGATCGTTCCGCCAACGCTAAGCGGCCGACTGTACACAGCTTGTGATGTTTTTTCAAACGTTAGTGGCCGATCACACAACACATGTGTTGTCTTTACTTTCGACCATAATTCAAAGATCTCAAACCTTTTCAGTGTGGGTCATATTTAATTTTATTTGAACACATGACGATAGATTTAGCAATTCTGTAAAAAAAACAGTGTAAGTTTGATCGCGTAAAGCGCGAACTGGATAGTGTTAAAATTGTCACTTTCCGACGACAAAATCTAGTTTTCTTGTAAGTCCACTTGGTCATTTATTACAATGTTTACTCCTTTCCAAGTAAACAGTCAAATTGCATCCATTTCAGGTCTGTACTTTACATAACAAGTAAAAATCACTTTAAAATAGACATCACAAAATTCTTTGCGTCGAAATTCTTTCCAACATCAAAATTTAGTTACAAGTCTTCTATCATCGCTATCGCTTAAATTTCTGAATGTTTCATTTGTAAAATTGTCACTGCTTTTACTACACCTACTTGTTTTCTTTAAACTATGTTCTTGAGCTTCTATACAGACATCATTGGTTATTGCACCATTGCCTTTAGAAGTCTTTTCTTCTAAATTGTTTCCGAATTCAATTTCAACAATGTGTTTATCTGTATTATCTTGTAATTCGAATCCTAGATTGTCGATTTCTTTAATGGGTTTCGTGTTTCCATTGGATGTGGACGATTCTGGTAGACTTTTGTTGGTTGGGTTCCTGTTTGTGTGAAGGAATCTTCTGGGTTTTCCTGGACACATTTTGCTCAGTTTCAGTATGAACGGATGGAGGAGGTTCTCATCGTAGATGTCGCTCTCTTCAGTCTTGAACATGAGGCTCACTACTATGCCCACCACCATGGTGATGGCAGTACCCATCAGCGCGTAGTACATGTAAGTCATCATGTAAAGCGGTTTGAAGGGATTACTGAAATAAATAAATAATTCTTAATTATTTGAAAGTAAGCACATACATCATACTAATGCCACCCAACCTTCGACTTAAGGTAATGCCCTAAAAAAACTACCATATCATGTAAAAAATAATGAAACAGGTGTTCAGACGTGAGACTGAAATATAGTATTCTGCATGCTTCGTCGCAAAATATATCTGTTACAACTGTGAACATAAATGCATTCTGAAGACCTTGAAGATATGTTTAGTGCTAGGTACTTTAATACTAATACTAGGTTCAAATTACAGTGGAACCTCTCATAACGAGTCATTCACATAACGAGCAAAAAAAAAGAGAAAAAAATGCTCCCTTAACGAGCGACATTTTGCATAACGAGTGTCGTAGAAAGGGGAAGTCACATAACGTATTACGCACTTGTGGGCCGGGACTACCGCATCATTGCGTCAGTCTGTGTTTAGCACTCGTACCGTTAACACGTTAGTGCCGCATGTTATCAGACATTATTTGTATAATTTTTTTTGGAGAGTTTCGGGGAAGAGTAGTAGAGCAACAATCTTCTGACGTAATAAGAGAAATGCTGAAAGAATGGGAAACTCTTTCATCGTACATTGAGAAGCATCATCCTAATAAGGAGGTGGGTATGCGTGCCACAAACTTATCAGCCTAAAGGAGCTATATCAAGCTGATATCAACATATAAATGATAATGAAGACACTTCCCGAGATACAATTTAAATTGGATTGATACTTGTATAATAGGTAAAACAAAGGTATAATCAAATTCACTCACTTGTCCTGCACAGGTGGTAAAGCTGTGGTATCGAGATGATTGAAGTGTTCGAGATAGTGAGTCGTGTTGAGGTTGACTTCAAGAGGAGGGATAGGCAGCAACCACTGCTGACCTGGCTTCATGATGTGAGCGGAAAAGGACTCGTTCGTGCAACCCTGGAAATGATTTACATCATCATCAATTATGAAGTGATTGACTTTTTATTTTGTAAAGAATAGGAAACACTGATTCCGTGGTTTCTGCGGTATCCTATCAAGTTGTTTCAACTAACACTCTCACCCTGAGGCGGGCCAAGCACTACTGACAGTCATTTACCGCAGGCTAAACGTCACTCAGTTCATATCAAGAAAGGCTGCCGACAGACGGTATTGCCACTACAGCTTCATAAATAGATTATTAGGATTAAAATTAATTAAATATACTTACGGATGTTGACAATGGGAGCATTTCCACCTTCTGGCTGCCCATGAGAAGATGTCCAATAGTGATCCACAAGGTGATGGCGTGGGAGGCGATCATACCTGCTGCTGCACCCTGGAATTCAAAGAAACATTTGTACATTAATAAATTTGTTAAACAATGAACATATCCTGGCTAAAATAATAGAGTTATAATGTAGTGGGCAACACCATCGGTTGGTAGCCCTTCACTGAGATGACGTGAAATAATGATATGGATTAGAGACATAATGGTGATGGATTGGTCAGCATGAAAGCGTCAGTTGCGCTTGGCCCGTCTCACGGAAAGAACGCGTGGTGGCCATTGCTGGCATGTGTATGGACTCTTTAAACCACATGTTGAATTGATCCACAATTACCGAATTTTCAAGAAGCACATAGCAAGCAAGAACACTTTGAAAAGTTTTCCAGAGGTTACACTCATTATGAATATGCTTCTTTTGATTTTACTAGAGAATATGACACATAACATGATACGTTCTTATATATGACATTACTGACCTTTCTAGTAGCGCATGGAACAAGCATGGCTAGCAAGAAGACGCCGAGAAGAGGTCCAGAGGTCGCGCTAGTCATGAGCATGCTGCTCTCGATGACCCCAGACAGAAGTCCGACCCCGAAGCTGACCCCCATGATGATGACCCCGTAGACGGCCCCGAGGATCTTGATGATGGCCAGCTGCTGGCCGTCCTTCATGTTCTTGAAAGCCGGAGCTTGGGAAAGGAAATCCTCCCAGGTTACAGTTGACAGAGAGTTGATGTTTGATACTGCAATACTGGAACAGAAAACATTTATTATTTAGGATACTTAAAGATGAACTCAAGTAGCGGAATCTGCCCAACCAATGGTCACATTGAAGTAACGATGTGCAAGACATATATGTGGAAGAGATGATGGTCGCTGGGGAAGAAAACAGTGGTGTCTAAGAACTGGCAAACGAAACATTGCCGACCCCCTGCAAGATGGTCTGATGATATCAGAAAAAAAGCAGGAGTAGCCTGGATGTGGAGGGCTGATGATTGAAAAAGATAGACATACATGCGGCAGGCCTACATTCAATTGTGGACGGACACAGGCTGATGTTGAAATACTTTTACGATGTGTTTCATACCTAGGTGATGTGGCTTTCTTCTTTGGTATAAATATAAATGTAGTTTGTATATTCTAACCTTAGAGCCCCATTGAAAAGGCTGCCCATGAAGAGTCCCATAATGCCTGGAAGATAGGCGAACTTGTCCTCTACGAAGAAGGGTACAATCTCATCCATCTTCTTGGTGTATCCAGCTGTTAGTGGGTCGCAGTCTGCGTACGTGGCGAAGATGCCCATCCCAGCCACCCAGGATAAACTGAACAGCACGACTATGACGGGCACGTTGGACATCAGAGTTCTGGAATATGACAAGTTATTGCTGTAGAACAAAATAACGAAAAAATTATGGCAACACCACGCTGAGCATGCCAACGCGGTAGTCGCGCTCCAGACCTCGAGACGCAAAGTCCCCCACGAACCGATTGTTAGTAGCCTTACTGAAAGGCCATGGAAACGAACGTCAGTGACGTGTGAGGTACTAGAGAGTCAGGGTGTGTGTCGGTTGTTGAGACCTGTGTATAGACTGTTGGATAAAACTACAGATGTGGTCTAGCTAGGCTTTAAAAGATGTGACAAAAGGCAGTTAGGGTTAGGAAGAAAAAGTCTTACTGTCTCACTTTCTTCTCCGACTCCATGCTGCAGTAGCGCTGCACGAAGTTCTGCTGGCAGCCGAACAGGGTCATGGACATGAACAGCTGTCCCACAAGAGCGGACATGGTATCCACACGTACGGATGAGTCCCATTTGAAACTGGAAATATGGGCAATGATCAATATAAATGAGAGTATCATTGTTAAACAGTGTTAAGACAATACATTTGGACAAAACATAAACATGAGTAAATAAAACAGACATCACGCACATCAGTAGAGGGATCTGCGAAATGCCGGAAGGTCCTGCCCGAAAAAGTCCAAATCACTAGATGAGTTGACTAGTCGACTCCTTAAGACTAACATTATTAGGTGTGCATGTCAGGCGAGCGATCGAAAATAAGAGACAAAATATCATTTATCGAGGCTTTTCGGCATCAGCCTAAAAGAGTTATATCAAGCTGATATCAAGACATGCACAACTGTTCCATCATGGTAGACTGCGAATCCACGCGCATGGATTCGAAACTGGAAATATGGGCAATGATCAATAACGAATCATGGAGAATTTATTAAGAATATTAATGAAATAAACTACTATTATACCAGAGCCTACGTGGCCGCAAAATGGCTCGTCCCGAACCACTACACGAGCTAGCTGGTAACCGGATTCTTCCGGAGCTACCTCGACAGGTTCCGAAAGTTGGAACCCA
The DNA here is from genome assembly GCA_022606575.1 of Glossosoma conforme. Taxonomy (NCBI): domain Eukaryota; kingdom Metazoa; phylum Arthropoda; class Insecta; order Trichoptera; family Glossosomatidae; genus Glossosoma; species Glossosoma conforme. The sequence goes on from JAGTXR010000047.1 coordinate 1,688,546, forward strand.
CATCCCAGGCAGAGAGGCCATGTGACGGCAGCTCTCCGCAGTACGCACCTCACGTTCTGTGGAACTGTCCGCTGCACCACTCTGTGAGGATTGCGCTCTTTGAAGTGGTCCGGCCGGCATCAGCTGCAGAAGATACCAGGATTACGTTGCTAACAAACGAAATTACGCTGCTTTTGAGCGCTTCTGCGCGTCCGTCTGCAAGAGTACAGACGCAAGTAATGACTCCTAACTGATGTCTGCTTTTTGTAGAATCCATTTCTGAACCTTACCATTTCCTTATCCATTCCCACGTATTTCGTGGTTAGCAACGTGTTACCAAAGAAGGCAATTCGAGACTCGCTGTAGTACACTAATTTCGCAGCCTGATGCACCTAGAATCACGGAAAGGCCTTCAGCCACTCTCTAACAAGTAGCTTTTTGCGTGCGTCCAGTAACGGGACGGGACAGGGAGGGTTTTCATGCATGTGTCCATGTGCATGCATACATTTTATTTTTGATTCTAGGAACATAGTTAATGATCAATAATGATACTATACTTATAAAAGTAGAATCATAAAAATAGACAATGTCATATCAATTACTTATCTCCCAGCAGGTATAGCTCAATGATCAAAGTGTTTGCTTGAAAGCCAAAGGTCGTGGGTTCGATCCGCGACGGAGATTTAAAAAAAAGGATTTTTTATCGATGTCTCAGCTCTAAAATTACCCCCGGTCGGTGTGAATTTGATGCCTCGCCCGTAAAATGCCAGTCATAGACTATTAATCAAAGTTGGTGATAGACGAAAGTCGTCCCGTGAAGACTACCCATTCATATAGTGAATTATTGTAATAATTAAGGATGATGCGTGAATATCGGGCTGAAGTCGTTCGACACTCCACGTGCAACGCTTAGTCGTATGCACCATGGTAAGCGTCATAGAATTTCACAGATGAGACTCCAGAATTACTGTTAACATCTGTCAGTATTCTCCTGTATGTGTTTACATAAAAAAAACACTCCTTTGGAGTTGGACGATCATTACTCGAAGCTTGAAAGGAAGACGCGTAATGTGCATAGCTCCAAGAAACAATTAAAAAGACTACACATTATATTAATATATGTTTTAAGAAAATAAGTAACAAGTGATCGGTTCTAAAATTTCAGTCATGAATAAAGCAATTTATTATTCATAGGAAAATTTTGTATTTCTAAATGACATTATCACGAGTTTTAACCCTTTCGCATCGGTTGTCGGCATATGCCGTCATAAGATTCCCCGACCGTTGACATCAGTTGACGTGATATATCGTTTAGCTACTTTCTTAGAATAGTTTTTTATGCATCATCTGATAGTTAAAGAATACAAGAACCAATGTCATATATGAAAATAGGTCAGACAAGTACATTTATGCTTCAAATACTAGTTTTATAATTGACTTGGTGAATGTAATTTTTATTTTATGACGAGTTTTAACCCTCTCGCATTGTTGTCGGCATATGCCGTCATAAGATTCCTCGTATTCAAACCGAGCCGTTATGAAAGGGTTATTGTAATATTTGACTCACTCGAAGAACTGAAGACGACCTCTTTCTGCGGGCACTGTGACGACAGGAGCGACTCCTCCGACCTCCAGACAGCACTGCACGATGATGGCCAGGCTGATGAGGATCATGGTCACACCCTGGATGACGTCGGCTTTGATAGCAGCTGTCAAACCTCCCTGTAATCACAAAAAACATGTCAATATCTTTATGGTACTAACATCTCTGTTATGAAGACTGTAACACAAAGATTGAAGACTTGGTTTCAGATATAGATGCCAAAATCAAAATAATTTACACACTGTTCTAGAGTACGTAAGTACTGCTACATCAAAGTTATAGGATAAAGCAAAGGGCTAAGAGTAATGCGAGGAAGAAATGATAGACGATTGGACATCAAAAAATGAATCTAAATTTTAAAACTAAAAGTGAGATAGGGTCCGAAGAATATTAATTTAAGGCTCCGCAAGCAACATGCTTAAACATTTGTTTGGAGCTTCTTGATGTACGGCTGTGAGACATGGTGCTTATCTGAAAGTGATAAAAAAGACTAGAGGCCTTTAAGATGTGGTCATTTAGAAGAATTCTCGGAATTTCCTGGAGAGACCACGTCACGAACAATGAGGTTCTCAGGATAATCAACGAAGATAAGCACCTAATAAGAACCATCTCAGAGAGGCGATCGGTCACATAATGCGCCACGATGGTCTTCTTCACGACATTGTGGAGGGGATGGTTGAGGGTAGAAACTTTAGAGGGCGCCCTAGACGGGAATATTTGCAGCAAGTGTTTGTGGACTTGAATTGTAGCTCTTATGCTGAGCTGAAGAGGGTTGCGGAGGACCGAGAGGAATGGAGATCGAGATGCAAGATTCTGTTGCTGAAAACCAATCCACCGGATTGATACTACGAAGAAGAAGAGTGTATGTTTAGTACTCACCATGACTGCGAAGATTACGCTGATTGTAGTGATGAGGATGATAGACGCCCAATACGGTAGTCCTATCACGGTGTTCAGAGCAACGCAGGGTGTGAAGACTGTGACTCCAAGATTGAGGACCTGTCTCCAGATGTATGTGGCCGAGGCCAGGCAGCGCACCAGCCGGGACTGGAACCGAAGGTCCAAGTACTGGTAGACAGACGTAATGCGGAGAGAGTAGTAGACGGGCACAAAGACGTAGGAAACGATGGGGTAGGCGAAGAGCATCCCGTAGAGTGTCTCCCACATTGCGCTACCGCGGTAGAATAGCTCCGATGGGAAACCTAGAAGTTAAATACATATATTTAGAAAATTGGTTGTAATTGCTAGAGACATTTTTTATGGAAACCAACCTGTCATAGCCACTTTCCTTAGAATTGTTAAAGTGAGGAAGCTTCAGACTCGACTAACCTCAAATCTTAAGAAACGCGTCTGGAAACGGGTGTTAAGTTGGTTAGCTTGTCAAGGAATGTTTTTGTATACGGGTGTTTAGTTTAAAAACGCATCAACAACTAGAATATGGATTTATGAAGATGCTTACAATTTTACATGTCAGCTCAATGTAGTCCTTGCAGGCTGGTGCCGAAAAGCCTCGATATACAATCGTTTGTCTCATATTTATGTTCGCTCGTCTGACACGCATAAGCTAAGTCTTTATTTAAGAAGTAAAAATACATGGTGTTGTGCCGCCATTTTTGTTTATTTGACAGGTCCTGGTAATGACCAGGACATTCTGTAAATCTACTAATTCTGTAAATCGCCACTGTATTAATGTCGGCGCTGCGCTGTCATCGACTATGGGCGCTGAGTGGCCAATAGTTGTTATCCTTCTGGGGCCTGAAGCAGAAATCTCCGCCCCGGACAGATGACCGAAAGTTTGTCAATCTTTACCGAAATGTATCTCAATATGCTTTTAAAAAAATATTTGTGTTGCTTATTTGCTCCTCATCCCTCCACCACGCGTCCTGATAACTATCCGGCGACGTGAAGTTGTTTTCCTTTGTTACTAACAATATATTTAATTAGTGTACTCTCCTAGTGTTGTTTCCAAATTAATACATTGTTGGTAAGAAATAATACTTGCGAATAACTAAAATTGATTGAATGTTAATAAAAATACACTTGAAATTTACAACAAGTGCCATCTATAATAATACGTATCAATACTACAAGTATGTCTTAAATTGGCAACTCATTAGATGAGAGTAATTGGCATGATAGGCCTAACATACGTCTGCGCTGTGTATAGAATAGAACAAAAGTGCAAAGTTCTCGGTTCGAATTCCAGCGCCTACCATTTCTTTTTTACCGATATTGATGAGAGAATGTCATAACAAGATGATATTTGCTGTAAATATGTATGTGTGTATCAATTTGTTATAATTTATTATTTGATTAAATTCAGTATATTCTAAACCAGAGCTTGCCAATTACTTTCATGTCGCGGGCCATAAAATAAAAAAAAAATTGTTCGCGGCCCCCGCCTATCGCTCACTTTTGTTTTTGCCTACGGCCCCCAATTTGGAAAGCCCTGTTCTAAGCAATATATAAACGATTCCTTGATATCAATGTATAAAACTAGTAATTTGGGAATTTTCAGTAACCAAAAAAAACATCTTGAAGCATGTAAATCAACGTGTCTCACCTAGGAATGATCTTACTCCCAGCGTGCCTCTTGCTATGCTCAACATCATGGCCGCCATAGAGATGCCTCCTCCGGTAGCAAAAACATAACTGGCCTTGGTCTTGGGACTGGAATCCTTAGTGACTAGAGGCAATATAGCACTGCCCACTATGAAGGCAAGAAACACGACGTAGTCCACGATCATCGAACTGGGTTCCATCGCCATCTCGAGGAAGTCTCGAAGACCACAACAAAAATGGTAAAATTGCTAGAATTGAATTTCACTTCACTTTCAAGCTAATTGTTCTTCTTAGTATTTGCTATCAATATTCTTTATTTCTTCTTCTACTGAAGCATTGTCCTTGAATATTGCATTGTTGTGAAACACTTTATATCACAGTTTATTTTTCTTGACAGTATCTACCTCAAAAATGTTATTTTTTACAATTTTGCTGTATATTTATTGCTGCAATTGAAAGCCAAAGTGAAATAATTGCAGCAATATTTTTTAGAGTTAATTTGTAATATTTACAGATTTATTAGATCCAATAAGCAGTACTTTTCATTAGAATATTGTCCCAAATAAGTACTTTGTTTTAAGTATAACTTATATTGTTATTTTAAAATATTTTATTATTTATTTTTAACACAGTTTATTCCTTTTTTTGCACTTCTTTCACGTCTAATAACTTGAGTAATCGATAAAATCCATTTACACCATCGATCATTTGTTTCTTGTCGCGGATAGCGTACGAACGATATGCCGCACCGCAAAATATACACGCCACAATAGTTTTTGTTCCTCGTTCACACTCACGGATAGCGTACGATTGACACGCCGCGCTACGCACGCGTCGGCAAGACGTTTCACTTACACCACTGCGGCAGCTTCTTAGATACAACAGACCGAAAATGTCTACACCACTACGTGTTCAAATAACAACACTTGGATTATTTATTTCATTGTTTTTTAGTTTCTCAATTTACACATCACTTGGTTTTTATTTGTTTAAAATCAACATCACTTCGATTTTTTTTTTAAGTATTTAATGCACTTTTTAAAAAAAATCGCTAACACCACTAGGTGTAGGATCTGTTATCAAATGTATCGGTTAAATGGACAAGAATTCATAACTTTTTTTCCAATTAAATTTTCCACTTGTAGTATTTAATGTTGATTGGTCAGAAAAAGACATTAAAAAATGTAATTGCTTTTTTATATACAGCTAAAGTCAGTGGTTCCAAAACTATTTTTTAAATATGTTTTTAAAAAAAAAAAAAAACAAATACTATAGAGACATGTTTTTAAAAGTATATTTCTTTAATTTGAAATTGAATTATATATTTAGTCACTGTTTATTTATTTATTAATACGTTTAATTTAATTATTTAAAATTAATTTATTAACTGTCATAACTTTTTGACTGCCATCTTGTGGGGTATCTGAAATTTAAAAGAAAAAAAATCAATGCAAAAAAATTGGAAAACATTTCGATAATAGATAACACTATTTTTCTCAGCACATATTTTCACGAAATCATTGGAGCCAAAGAAACAAATAGGTTATTCATCAAAAAGAGTCTTACTTTATGTGTTGAGCCACCCTTTAGTACTAAACAATCCTTACAGTGTTTTTTTAAAAAATACCATTAACACAACACTCTAAATCTGTCTCAGATAAAGCTGCGATCTCTTCGAGTACCCAGGCTCCTGCCATGAAGATCGTCGGGAACTATTTACAGTGCCGGATCTATTCAATGCAGCGCCGTAGGGCTTTTTTTTCTGGCGCTCCATATTGTATCATATTTACAAAATATATGAGATAGATTCCATTCGGCGCCCCTAGTTCATTCGACGCCCTGGGCCAACGCCCCAGTGCGCCACCCCCTAAAACCGACACTGACCATATATGTCCCGTGGATATTTAAGTGCAGTGATGTCTTAGGATAAGGCATGGACAGTAGTAACTTACTGAACTGAGTGCCGGTAATTTATGGTAATCGTATTTTAATAATATGAAGTGAAATAAATTCTCAAAAGAAATCGACAGGCATATACAACTGGGATGGGCAGCATTTGGAAAACGAAAGTACATTTATAAAGCGAAAATTCCGCAATGTCTTAAAACTAAGGCGTTTAACCAATGCATCCTTCCTGTATTAGCTTATGACGTAGAGACGTGGAATCTATCAGCAAGTCTTACCTATAAAATAAAGGACACTCAGTGTGCTATGGAGAGATCCATAGTCTAAGTGTCTCGAAAAGATCGAATCCGAAACGATTATATCCGTAGAAGAACTCAAGTAGTGGAGACGACCCAACGAATAGGCACACTCAAGTGGCAATAGGCAAGACATATCTGTCGAAGAGACGACGATCTTTGGGAAATAGAAGTGTTGAAGTGGTGTCCAAGAACTGGCAAACGAAGCATTGGCCGACCTCCTGCAAGATGGACTGACGATATAAGAAGAATAGTGGGAGTGGCCTGGATGCAGAAGGCAGAGGATCGAAGAAGTTGGAAACTCATGCGGGAGGTTAACGTTCAACAGTGGACGGATACAGGCTAATGATAATGATGGGAAGTGAAATAGAATGAGTAATTTAGAGCTTAATTTTTTTATTAAAAATATATGTATTATAAAATGGCCTTGGTATTTTTATAATGACTATTGTGAGGATGATGCTTTGCAGTTTTAAGGTTCTTGAACTCCTACACGTGTTTCTAATCATAAATATATATTTTTTTAATTTAGTAATTTAAAAAAAAAAACAAATTGATGTTCACGTGATAACCTTTATTACAGTGTTCCATTCTTATAAAATAATAATTTAAATTAATATAAAAAAATAGTGTGACAATAATTCAAATGGCCGGATGAGAGTTGTTAGTAGGTAGGTGGGTTTTTAACATGGATTAGAATCACAAAGTGACGTGTTTTTAGCAAAACTGACAACTCGCATTAGTATTCGCACAAATAACCCCCAACAATAGAAAACAATTAGAATAATTTGAATATGAAAAACGCAATATTCGAAATTATTATTCTAGCTGTCAATCAATAGGCAAATGTGGGAAAAATATTTAGAGTTCGTTAACATAGTCTGCTTCCCATATCCGTTCCAGAACTTTTTTTATTTTTTTATTTTAGTTATGCGTGGTTTAGATACCCTACGCAGATTTAAAAAGATGTATAGATATCCCCGCTTGGTGTGAATTTGATCCCTCACCCGTGAGCTGCCAGTCATAGCGTATCAATTAAATTAGTGGTAGACGGAAGTCGTCCTGCGGACGCCACCCATTTCTAGTGAATTCCTGTAATAAATGGATGATGCGTGAAGGTCGGCCTGTAGTCTATGACGTTGGCGGATCAACATTATACTTGCACTGTGTGGTTATCTTTTGATACCCAAACATAGGGTGGAGTGCGTCGTGGGTCGGTGCCCTAGGGCGTCGTATAAGCTAGGGGCACCGAGGGAAACCAATCTTGCTTAGATGTTTTAAAAATAAAAACAATATAAGGCGCCAGAAAAAAAATCCTTAGGGCGCCGCAGGATCTAAAGCCAGTACTGGAAAAACGTTCGCATTATATATTTATTAATCATTTATGAATGGGTTGTGTTCACATAATGACTTTACTCATATGTCAGAACCAAACATGTCATCTCATGTCATGTTCATAATGCGAAGAGTTGTGTAATGTTATGCATATGGCGACAACTGCAATTTCTTCAAGCTTTTCATACATATTTATAACCTGTTGACCGCACAATATTTCAGAATAACTCAATGGGTTTGGTTTTAAACTTAAGCTCGACATTCACGCAACACTCATTTATTATAGGAATACACTTTGAATTTGTTTTGTCACAATGTTATAATTTTGTAGTGTATAAACCGTGTACGTTTTTGTGGCGGACTTCTGTTTTATCAATTGTACCAATTTTGCTATCAATGCCTGTCTAATAATCTTGCCTTATATGTTCTATATATGTCGACAGAATCGCCGTCCCCAGAGGTCCCTTCAAGTACTATTGCACCGATCAAGGTGGGAGTCGAGCTGGCTCTATGTAAGCAGACGACCAAACGGATCAGATCTCTTTTCTCTCCACTTCGACGCCTCCATAACCTGAGCACACATCAAGCCGCCCGTCAGAGAAATCACTGTGTTACGTGCCGATCATTGAACTTCAAATCACAGACTACCTGCTAGCAACATTTCATTATTCTAAAAAATCATTTCTAGAACATGCCAATAAAAAAAAATCCCGTTATCATTCAATTCAATCTAATTTAAATATTCTGTAACTTCTCACCTTTAAAACTGTTTGAATATTAAGCTTACTTCTGAAATTAAATTCCCCGTGACATTATACCGTGTTCTTATTTCTTTTCTTTCTTGTTCGGAATGTAGGGAGTAATTCCAGTGATCCTTTCCCAACACGCATAACTATTCCTTGTCAGAAAATACACAACACAACACTTCAACCACACTCCCATATCCGACATTTTAAATAAATATGAGTTACCTGAATGCAATGGCTTTTTTTACCCTTATTATCAATATACGAGTTGACATCATCATGATATAGCCCTTGCTGACTGGGACCAAAAACCTCAATTTACAATATTTCGCTCATCGGACACGCACGTGTTATCATTTTGTAATGCCGTTAGTAGGACTAGTTATATAGATCGCCAATTGCGGCGCTGGGTGTCCAGTCAGTTGTGTGCCGACGGCGGCGAGGTCGTACATACAGGCCCGGCCTGAATGCTGTGACTAGTTCCGGGCCAGAAGTTTGTAAAGTTATCGAAATATATATGTCAATGTGCTTTAGAAAAAATCTTTGTGTTGTTAATCTGCTCCTCATCCTGCCACCACGTAATTCAATAACGAACTTAGAGAGGAGGATGTGAGATGATGAAGATGCTGAGGTGGGCGGGCGGTGTGACTAGAGTCGACAGAGTTCGAAATGAGCATATTCGGGGTTCATTTCGGGTGGCCCCCATACCTGAAAAGATAAGGGAAAACTGACTAAGATGGTATGGGCATGTGACACGGAGAGATGAGGACCATATGGTGAAGAGAGCTCTCAACATACCCACGCTGAGAAGAAGACCTTGAAGACCGCAGGCTACCTGGACTGCAACTGTAAACAAGGATCTGAAAACCCTGGGTTTGACCGAAAATGCAACGGAGGACAGACAGACATGGTGAATGTTCACAAGGAAAGCCGACCCCAGATGATGGGAAATGGCTAGGATAAAGAAGAGAGAGGAGGATGTCAGAGTATATACTAGAAAGTTAGTGAATCTTAGACTCAGTCGCAGGACAACGAAAGAAAGTAAAAGTACTGCGTAAAAACGTGATTGTCCTGTTAAATACAGAACATATAGTCAGCTTACATAAGTTTCAAATAGATTAGAAATGCCAATGTAGCTTAATGGGTGACAATTATAGACTATTGAAGACTTGGTTACTTTGTTTACTTAATATATCATGACTGAACACGATTACTTCAATAACAAACCATTACGAGACATGGTTAATTGAAAATGGCATTACATTAGCTATCATATCTTAGGGTACCTAAGATAAAAAGTATATTCATTTACGAGTACATCCAGATTATGTCACTTAAATATTAAATATTGTATAATTTGAAAATTCAATTTATGAGTATTGACATTAGCATGATGTAGTCCTTGCTGAATTTTACCGAAAACCTCGATATACAATCTTTCGTCTCTTATTCCCGGTCGCTTGTCGTGCATTTATGTGCGCCATGTTGTCATTTTGGACGGGTTCGCTAACGCGTGTGGTAGTTATAAACACCAACGCTCGTGGCGCTAGCGAAAGGCGAGACAGAGCGCTGAGATCGGTAGTCGGTCCCCACCCTTTAGCGAGACAAGGTTGCGTTACGGCCAGCGGTATGTTTCCGCTTGGCCGGAAGCTTGTAAAGTTTTAACGTAAATATAATCAATGTGCTTCTAAAAGAAAGTGTTTGTTTGCTGAACTGCTCCTCACGTTGCCCTTACGCGACGGAATAACACCTTTTTTGAGAGAGAGGAGGATGTTAGTATAATGTTTTTTTTTTAAATTTATTTTTGCAATTATGAAAACTGAAAATTTGGTCTCATGTCACACTGTACAACGAATTGATTTTTTATACGACATAAATATTAAATGTGCCCGTGACTATGAAAGTGGTGTAAGCCCATATTTCATTCGTTCCTAAGATATTTAAAGCTTTGTGCTTAGATAACTTCATGTTGCCTAAAATGCTACATATTTAGATTTTTCAAATTTATGTTGGATGTATATTATCTTATTATATTCACAACAATGTGAACTGAAATAAATGATTAAGTAATTTTTTTCAATTTCTCGACATACACCACTTTCAAAATTATGAGTAAAAATATGGGAAAGGCGTAAATGTTAAAGTTTATACAAGTTAGGTCGCTATTAGCGCCTCTAGCCCACTCGGTGCCCTAGGCAGCCGCCCCACTGCGCCACCCCCTAACGACAGCACTGGTTTTGGTGTCTTATTATGCATTAACTATCGTTGTTTGTAATTTACTAATCTCGTTGTAAAAATACTATTTTAATAGTTTAAAAAAAACATGATTATTTAAATTAATACGAGTTTATTTACTTTTATATCGAAAACGTGAGCTTGTGTTATTTTTATCAATGTAATAAAATAATACAACTATTTCAAAGAGTTTAATAAAAAAAAAAAATAACGTATGCATTGATAGTAGGGTTTATTATAAATATAGCTAGGGACTTCTCCTCAGGTCACTTCGAAGCCTAAAATATTTTAAGCCACCTGAATTTAGCCAACCATTAATTCAATTTTTACTTTCTTTTCATTATTACCGGCCGTACTCTACTATTATTATTATTAGTATTTAATACAAATATAATGCAGCTTAACAGAACACATTTGGAATTTATTTGAATAGATTAAGATTGTGAGGTTAAGTGTCACAGTGACGTTTCGTTTGACGATCAGCTGCTTATACGTAGGTATGACGTAAAATCACTGCTGGGAGTAAATTTGTTTAAGTGATCTCACATTGAAAACATTGCTTACACAAGATTTATTTCTAATTTTATTTTTATGTAAGCACATACTGGAGAATACCGACAAATGGTGATGGTAATTTTGATGTCTCATCTGTGGAATTCTATGACGCTTACCATGGTGCATATGGCTTAGCGCTGCATTAGTGTTGATCCGCCAACAGCATAGACCACATCCCAGATTCACGCGTCATCCTTATTATTACAGGAATTTACTATTAATGGGTGGTCTTCACGGGACGACATTCTGTACCGCCAATTTTAATTAACATGCTATGACTGGCATTTTACTGGTGAATGATCTAATTCACACCAACCGGGGATATTTTAGAGCTCAGAAATCGTTTAAAAACTTTTTTTTTAATCTCCGTCGGGGATCGAACCTATGACCTTTGGCTTGTCAAGCAAACGCTTTGCCCATTGAGCTATACCCGCCGGCAAATAACGAATAATAATAATTTAAAATGTAATATTTATTTAAACAAATATATTTTCGGGTTATTTTTAATAGAATATTTTCCAATACAAATCCTTTATATATAATTGATCTATATAAATATTATAAACATTGATACACACATACAAATCTACAATCAATCAGTGGTGAAACAGCAGACGCCGGGATTTGAACCACAAACTATGCACCCTCAGTTCTCTTTTCAATCAGGTCCACTTTCGTTGCATGCTATTTCGTTATATATATATATATATATATATATATATATATATATATATTTCGTTGAATGCAAGAACATGCATACATAAAACTAGTAGGAGTGTACATGAATGATATTGTGGCTTTTGGGTTTAGCCGTGTGTCGGGCTGTAGTCTATGACGTTGGCGGATCAACATTCCACATGCAGCGCGTATCCATATGTAAAAATGGTAACCGTCATAGGATCCACAGATGAAAAAACTTCAGAATCACTTTCGCCATCTGTCAGTATTCTCATGTATGTGTTTACGTTAAAAAAATATATATGCTAAGCAAAGGATTATAAAAATATTTTCGACATAGTTAAATATAAGTATAATAATAACAAGCACGTTAGCAATAATAAATTATAAAGTATGAAATATAATACCTACCCTTTCGCAATCCAGGCAACAACAACGACACCCATCAACACAAAACATAACCAAAAAAAAAAACACGATAGTTCGTAAAAAAAAATGCGCGAAATTTGACGTTTCTGGCGCGAATATTGCGCGCCAAATGTGTGCTCGCAAACAGCTGATTTTATTTGACTTATTTTTGACAGACTATTTTAGTATGGGACCTCGAATCGCGTGACCTAACAGCTTGGCGGTCGAGACACTACTGAAGCAGTGAGAACTAAAGGAATAACTGTTACATATGTTGTATGTATTTATACTAAACTAAATATGTACTAGATCCCCGAGTATTTGCCTAAATAATTAAATTTATTATGATTTATAATGGCTTGTATTTTTCCGTTAAATATAATTGTTTTTTTTTAATAAATATAATCTTGTCAGAAACAACAGGGTCAGATCCTGTCTTCCCAGAAGTGGGCGTTACTTCTGGCCATCATCAGGTCTTCCTGGGTGCAGCTATTCGGGCACAGCGCACACTCCAGAAGGTGTGACAGGGTCTGCTCATTTTTTTTTGTTCCAACTCTACTATAAAATTATATATTTTTTCAATCATTTCACATGTTCTACGTAGTTACATAAAACTAACTCAACCTAACCTAAACTAAATAACCTAAACTTGTCTTAAATTAGATAACTTAACTACCTAACAAACTAAAAAACCTAACCTAAACTAACCTAACGTAAAGTAACCTAACCTAATCTGAATTAAGTAACCTTATTAAACTTGCCTTTAATGAGATAACTTCGTACATTTTCACGGCCAGATTGTGCATTGTGGCTTTTGGATTTAGCCGTGTGTGGTGAATTTCTCTTTTCTAATATTTTGACTGTCATTGCAGGTCTGTCCCGTCTTAAATTAAACATAATAGTGTATTTTTTAATGTGAAGAAAAGTTTATTCAAATTCTGACCAGATATGGATTTCAATTATGATGTTTGGTTACCAAATAAATGGTAATGTTTCCTTCAGCGATAATGCCACATTAATTTAGTTGCTATTTGTAATGTTTCGAGAGAATGGCACATCGTTAGTGCGGTTCTCGCTAGGTCTCCGAAATTATAAAACATAGGGCGCGGATGAAAATCTGGATGGATCACCGCTCGTTGCTAACCGAGTGTCGCTTTTCGGGTTTAGCTGATCCAAGAGACCAAATTCTCAAGACAGTCGGGCTTATGATCCGACCTCCTTAAAAAACTGCTTAAACTAAAGTATGCTTCGGTTACATCAGCTTCTGTCTCTTCAAATCCTTGTCGCCGTCAACAACTATATATTTTCTCAATTGAATCTTCAGATGCAGATATGTTTTGGGACAAGCTATAGACAATGGTAACTGACAAATCTAAATGGTGGCAATTTGAGTTGACCACATGTTCCATATACGAGAATGGCACTTAGGATTGACTATTGTCGTTGATCAATATTCCAATATTTAAATTCTTTGAATCCCAACTGCAGTGTTTCTTCACAACAATAATAAGAAGTAATAAGCATACAATCCACATTAGTCTTGATATGACTTATTGTTTATTTTCGTGGAACTGTTTAATACTCGTATATACCTGAAGTTACCGGTGTCCTTCTTCCAATATTCTTCGTAGTATCAATCCGATGGATTGGTTTGCAGCAACAGAATCTTGCATCTCGATCTCCATTCCTCTCGGTCCTCCGCAACCCTATTCAGCTCAGCATAAGCGCTACAATTCATGTCCTCGAACACTTGCTGCAAATTCTCCCGTCTAGGGCGCCCTCTACAGTTTCTACCCTCAACCATCCCCTGCACAATATCGTGAAGAAGACCATCGTGGCGCATGATGTGACCGATCGCCTCTCTGAGATGGTTATTACTAGGTGCCTATCTTCTTTGATTATCCTGAGAACCTCATTGTTTGTGACGTGGTCTCTCCAAGAATTCTTCTGTACGACCATATCTCAAAAGTCTCTAGTCTTTTTTTATCACTTTCAGATAAGCACCATGTCTCACAGCCGCATATTAAGATGCTCCAAACAAGTGTTTTGGCAAGTTGCTTGCGGAGCCTTAAATAAATATTGTTTGATTCAAGAATTTTTGCTTTTTTATTGAAAGCTAGCCTTGCTTGATGCATTCGACTGTTGACTTCTCTTTTTGTTCTGCCATCCCAGGTGATCGTACTTCCAAGGTATACAAATTCTTTTGCATCTTTTAGGGGTACTCCTAGCATTGATATGTTAATTTTCCGCTGCTCATTGCGGCTTACTCTCATGACTTCTTCCAATATATACACATATATACATTGTACATACATACATGTTATTTTAATAATATGTGATGTATGTTTAGGGTTTAAAGCAAAATCACAAGATATTCGTTTAGGACTCACTTTGGTCTTGTTACAATATATTGTTACATACAAGTAAATCAATGTTTGTTCAATACTAAAGGCAAAGGATTGCTTACATGGACTTAGTGTTAGCCAGTAGTGTTAGTCTAGTGTTGAGGGTTCCGCCGCATTTCGTTCCCAGACAATTCCTTCATGCTAACATCATCATATTATTAGTTTCAGTAACATTCATATAACCCTTGCTAGTTATATACTAGTCTGTAAAGTTACAAAGGTAAATATATCATTTAAAAGTAATCATAATGGCAAATTAATTGTACATCGTATTATCATAAATGAATATTTGTCAACATGCTTCGAAGGTCAGTTCATTCGACTGTTAAGCCCAGGGATTTTGTAAATACCTAAACAAATGATGTATTCTAAATTTGAATTCAGTGAATACGAATCTTAGTTCCTCTTCGATCCTTCGCCTTCCGCATCCAGGTCACTCCCGCTATTCTTCTTATGATCTTAAGTTATTAGAACCTTAGTTTATTTTAAACATATAGTACGCATAGCCTCGTAGGTTTTCGCGGCCAGATCTGGTATTGTAACTTTTGGGTTAAGCCGTGTGTGACGAAGTTTCTCGCACCAATATTTGGACCGCCATTGCAGGGGTCTTCTTCGTGGCTTTTCAATTTTTTTGATGAATTTAATTGACAATTATAATTATGTCGCCAGTCCATCTTGCAGGCGGTCGGCCAATGCTTCGTTTGCCAGTTCTTGGGCGCCACTCCAATACTTTTCTTCCTCGTCGACCGTCGTCTCTTCGACAGATATGTTCTGTCCATT
Organism: Glossosoma conforme; assembly: GCA_022606575.1. Taxonomy (NCBI): domain Eukaryota; kingdom Metazoa; phylum Arthropoda; class Insecta; order Trichoptera; family Glossosomatidae; genus Glossosoma; species Glossosoma conforme. Next base: position 1,704,033 of record JAGTXR010000047.1, read on the forward strand.
GCCACTTGAGTGTGCCTATTCGTTAAATAGCCACCACTACTTGAGTTCTTCTGCGAATATCCTCGTTTCGGATTATATCTTTTAGAGACACTCCTCTCATGGATCTCTCCATGTCACACTGGGTGACTTTTATTTTATGGGTAAGACTTGCTGATAGATTTTACATCGCTGTGCCATACATTAATACAGGGAGGATGCATTTGTCAAACGGCTTAGTTTTAAGACTGCAGAATTTTCGCTTTAAAAGTTTACTTTAGTTTTCCAAATGCTGCACATCCCAGTTGTATGCAACTGTCGATTTATTTTTGGTAGTTATTTCGTCTTAGTTGTATCACTTGTCCCAGATAGACATTCAATTCAGTATATCAATTTAGTAACTTATCACATAATATCAACCCTGAAGATTGCTCATATAATGGCGGTCAAAATATTCGAGAGAAGAAAAATTCACCGCACACGTCTCAACACAAAAATCACAATTCCAAATCTGACCGTGAAAACTTTTGTAATAAACTTTTTTAATACGTAAATAGTTCAAAATTCATCAATTTAAATATTCCGTAATATTGATATGTGATTCAGCTCATTACTGCAGCTGTACTGGTATTTAGATGACAAGTAATATTATGTAACCCAATGCAAGGCCAGGAAATGCATAAAAATGGTGAAACAGTGCATCGATCGCCAGACATAGACCGTGACCTTATACAACCGAATGGTGTGGAGACGTGGTGACACACACGACTGCCATGCTAGCAATTTAGGATTCAACACCCAGTCCAGCATTTTTTTTGGCCCGTATTTAATTGTTCAGTAACTAATTTAAAGTTATGACAGTGAGTTAAATCAATTGGCAGAAAATAAAATTAATCGGCAGCAAACTAAATAAATTGGCAGTGTCCACTGTGTCAGTATGAATGTGGTCAGTTATACAATTCAAAATGGCTGTAATATATTCAATATTAACTAAGTAACCCATAAAATGAAAACCTAACCTAATCTATTATTAATATTGATATTTTTTACTATCAAGTGATTATATTTTACTCGTCTTTTTACGTATTTATTACAGATCGTTTGCTAAATAATTACAGCCCAATAATTGAATAAAATACCGCCAAAAAATTGAGTTGCCTAAATGGCGGCTGACAGAGCTTTTCGGCGGCAGTTCGTGACAACCGCTAGCCTAACCTAACCTAACCTAAATTAAGGATTTTTCCAGTGATCGTAGATTCCGGAGATCCATTGGTCTCGTTAACGAAACAACTTCATCAACTTCAACATCCTATTCTTATATCCTTTTCCTTTTTTGTCTCCTGTATTGTTCTACTTGATCTCTGTGATCTTTGACACGTGTCATCTTCTTATTCTTTTGTGTTATTTTTATTTTTTATTATTTTCTCTATTTATTGTATATTTATGTATACTTATGTTTCTAAATATTTGTAAAAAAAATTGTAATTTCGATTCTGTATATAAATAAATAAATAAACTTAGGTTAGGTTAGGTTAGATTAGCAAGACATCCAGTGCACCAGTTGTCCCGTGCACCATATGCCCCGATGAGTCGTTGAACGAATCGTCTGGGAACGATAGGTCGTTACACCACATATTATACGAGGATGTAAATGATTATACACAGGTATACGAGTACAAACAAAATAGAAAATAATAAGTAGTTCCGGTAATTCTACGGTGGTTTGAACAGCATTGTACCAAAAAACATATCTATATATACTCTAACATCCTCTTCTCTTTAAAAGGTAGTTAATCAGTCACGCGGTGACTGGATGAGGAGCAGATTAACAACACAAAAGACTTTTTCTGAAGCACATTGATATATATATATATATATATATATATTTCGATAACATTATAAACTTCTGGACGGGCCAAGAACAATGCGATCTCGCCGACGTTGGCACACGACTGAGCGCGCTCGTGATGGGCTGTCGCCCAGCGCCACCAGTGGCGATCTATGTAACCAACATCACACTCGTGACCGGACTTGTCCAAAATGCCAATATGGCGACACATGCATGTACGACAAGCGAACAGAAATAAGATACGAAAGATTGTATATATAGGTTTTCGGTACCAGTCAGGAAGGGCTATATCATGCTGAATTCAACTCGTACATACACTTATTGTAATACCGATCAATAATATATAATAATCAGTTTAACAGTTCCCAAACTGTATCACGTGATGCTTGTTGAGTATCAAATCAATTAAGATGTCAATGAGTCAACTTAAGACAATTAAGAACCGCTGTGTTTTACGAGCACTGAGCAGTCATACTTGTTTAATACAAAGCAAGATATTGATATATAATTCCTTTTATATTAACATCCTCCTATGTGACGTTATTCGATCGCGTGGTGGCAGGATGAGGAGCAGATAAACAACACAAAGACTTTTTCCAATCCAACTCAAACCAATCGGGGGTAATTTTAGAGCTCAGAAATCGATTGAAAATCCTCATTTCTTTTTTAATCTCCGTCGGGGATCGAACCCACGACCTTTGGCTTTCAAAGCAAACTCTTTGACCATTGAGCTATACAGGGACACCGCGAATTGCCGATTCACAGTTCTGTATAAGCTCAGATTATCTATGCCTTGTCCCAGAACACCTGTATACCCGGAGGTCCACACGGGAACATACACGATTCCCGGGAGCCTCCAAGGCAAGATCCCTCGAATTTGCAAAGACCGTGCTTGTATTTATTACAAGAAAAATATTTGGGCGTTCGATGATAAGGGTTTTTTTTTAAGAGGATTGGATAAGAAGCCCGATGCTCTCGAGGCCCAGACAATTTATTTTTAATATTATTTTCATTTAGCAACTACAGTAGAACCTCTCATAACGAGCATAATTCGTTCCAAAATCTTGCTCGTTATGTGAAACACTCGTTAAGCGAAACTAATTTACCTATATAATCAATGTAAAACACGATAATTCGTTCCATAAAAAACATTTTTTTAAACGTTTATTCAATTTGTTAATAAAAGTACATGCTTATAAACTGTTAAAGATCGTAACAACCTGGATAAAACATTTTTAAAAATTGAAACTAGCTTATTATTTATTAATTTATGACAAACAATAAAAAAATTTTTACTAGAAAGCTATCTAGAGACATTTGTTTTAGCCGACTTTTTAAAATTTGGTGAAAATGTGACACCTCCAAACTATCAAACAAAAATACAAATAATGTTTGCACATAAGTTAAGAAAAATGTGTGTTCACATGCAACACTAACGCGCTTACGCTACGAGTGCTAAACACAGACTGACGCAGTGACGCAGAAGTCCCGGCTCACAAGTGCGTCATACGTTATGTGACTTTCCCTTTCTGCGTTACTCGTTATGCGAAACGTCGCTCGTAAAGGGAGCAAATTTTTTCACATTATTTTTGCTCGTTATGCGAATTACTTGTTATGAGAGGTTCCTCTGTACTTTGTGTGGGATCCTCAATTGTTTTCATTCAAATCGATTGGACACTGTCAAACGCTTATTTTCTCAAGGAGGCTCACAAAACATAACATGACACTAATATGACATAATATTGAATGCACCGTAAACAAATATTATTACCGCATTTTGTTATTGTCATATAAAAGAGTTCAGTGTGCGTATTTGTTTACTTAACTAATTAGAGCATGATCCCTGACTACTCAAAAATGTATTTTTAACGTGTTTTTAATAATGCACATTTTTGACACCAACAAATAGTAGCTTGTACCTACTTTCAATGATCTATGACAGTGCTACGTAACCTTTTCTCACATACGGCACACTAAAGTTCCCCAGTTGATGCTTGTGGAGCTTCGTGCACTCAATTCAATACAACGGCAATGGCGCTCCTAAATGGTCTACCAGCACACCTCGATCCTTTTGTTACAACCTTTTCCTCTTTTGTCATTGGTATTGTTCTCCTAGATCTCTGTGATCTTTGACACGTTTTTAAACATTATTATTATTCAAGCCCCGATTCTAGTGTGCCAGTTTTTGGACGCTACTCCCAACACTTTTCTTCCCCATCGACCGTCGTTATATGTCCTGTCCATCGCCACTTGAGTGTGCCTATTCTTTGGGTTGCCCTCAATACTTTAGGTCTTTTCGAATATCCACGTTTCGAATTCTATCTTTTAGAGACATTCATTTCATAGATCTTTCCACAGCCGGTCGAGACCGGTGCACTCTATTACGCTCAGCCAGGGAGGCTGGACGCTGCTTTCGGGAAAAGTGTGTTGTGTTCGTGTTTGTCTGTGAGTTGGGGAGATTGCAAGTGTATATTTATATGTTTCTTAAAGAGATCCAGATTATAAAAATGATGAAACACATACGCTGGAAGAGCATTCCAAAGCTTAACGGTGACATTTAGAAAGAAACTTTGGAACCTGCCAGTTCTTGGTCGACACACATTAACAGTGTATAAAAACAGATTAATAAATTAACATTAAATATAAACTGAAACATCACGTACAAATGTTTTTTTTTATGTAATCGCATGCAGGAGAGCACTTCCGGTCAAGACCAGTGCACTCTATGACGCTCATTGTTTATCAAACGAATTGCTCTTCTTTGAACTGAGTCGATTAAGTTCAGAAGGTATTTTAGGGCACCAATCCAAAGGTGACTGCAGTATTCAAGGATAGGTCGGATTTGTCCTTTGTATAGAAGATTTAAAGTCAAAATTTAATTTTTCTAGTAAAATTTATTAATTAGTAGCTATTACCGGTAATATCCGACGTGCAGAAACACACCTGGTAAATCACCCATAGTGAATTCCGTGAAAATAATTTGATCCAGGTGCAAATTGGACTCTGTCAATCACAATGCTTGAATGGGCCAGATCTCTTGCATGACTTGATGATTTTACACGAAGCGTCTGTCAGCCATTAGTGCCGGACATATGAGCATTTTTAAAAGTGCTAAATTACAAAATAATCGGCCATTAAAATGATAATTACATTCAAATGATTTAGCAAGAAAAATCAAAATCGGAACAAAAATTTATTACGACATTTTTTTTATTATTTCCATACATGGTCTGGCGATTTTCCACCACACAGTCAGGGGAAATAACATAATAAACTATATTTATAAAAATCCATTAATAATAATAGGAAAATCCTCAATTATCAATTACTTTTAACACCGGTTCTTAATATGTTTCGTTCACAGATGACTCTAACACTTCTCCTTTCCCGTCCACTTATCTTTGTATTCTTAATAAACTGTTGTGTACTTAGGTTTAGTTTTAGTAAGTAACTCCTGATGAAGGTGACATGTGATCGGTAGATAAGCTTTCAAAGCCTTGAACAATTCATCTTAAGGGGCGGCTCAACATTAGCATTCATAATGATTCAAGTAAAATAACTAATAGGCTCGATATAGAAGGCTGGTGCCGAAATGGGTCGATGTACGATGATTCGTCTATTCTTTTTGTTCGCTCGTTAAGCTAAGTCTAGACTTAAGGAGTCATAAGGCTTGCAGGCGCCATGTTGTTTCTTTTGATCTATCACGAGCCGCTGCATGTTATGCGACAGCAGATAGTTCGTCAAATGACCGACACGTGGTCTGAGGGCGCTGCGAGTGGTACGGCGCAGGCTGAAGCACTTTCTGCCTGGGTCCCGTTAGAGATACATTCATTGTTTATGTCCCGGGCAGAATACCGAAATTTGTAAATTTTTAACTTAAAAATAAATAACAACGTTGTTCTCGATAAGTTATTTGATTAGTGACTTGCTACTCATCCCTTCACCGCGCGTTCCGATGACGATCCCGGCGACATGGAGTCGTGTTTTGAGTAAACGGGGATGTCAATATTGATTTAAGTAGGATAACATTTTGCTAAAATCAATGCTAAAAAATTAAAATTGACGAGGTCACTTGTTAAAGCTAAAGTTGAATTTGTTACGAAGCGTCACGAGTGGTGTTCTTCGGCAAAATCGGTAATAATAATCATAATTGGCAACAAACTGGCAACCTTCATTACAATACGCTTGTATTGATTCTCCTTCATTAACATTATCGTGAAAATTATTTGCAAAATACGCTAAGAGTAACTTTAATTATGAAAAATTCTTCCTCAAACTTACTTATATACACACAGGTATAACTGGTACTGTGGGCAAACCTCAAAAAATGTATTGTTATCTAATAAAGAGTACACGATTAAAAAAGAGATGGAAAATTACATTCAATGAAGCAATCGAACTACTTCACAAGCAAGCCTTGCTATATAGGCTGTCAAAATATATAATAAAATATTTTTTTGGCAACATTTTATTCAATTCTTCTTCGCAGTATCAATCCGGTGGATTGGTTTGCAGCAACAGAATCTTGCATCTCGATCTCCATTCCTCAAAATTTTACTTGAGATGCAATCATTTTTTTGCTGATACATGGGATGTCTTTAAGACCTTTAATGTGGTATTTTCCCCTTTGTTTCCACATCCTAATGCCGTTGACCATAAAGGTTCATCCGCCTTAGGAGAGCATTTACTACCTCCAGGACAATAGAGTGCCCTAACCAGCTTGACCTGATAAGGTTAGCTGGGTGTTAGCTTATTCTGGCCAACATACGGTCCCTGTCTATATTGGCCGACTGATGTCGCTCACCCCCCACCACGAGAAGGAGATATATCAGGATTTTCCTTTCATCGAACCTGTGACCTTAAGGCATTTCGCAGAGTCCTCCAGGACTTTTAGGGGGCTTCAATTAATGGGAAGTAATTAGTTAGCAAACGGTCAGTAATAGATACCTAAAAATTGTAAGTAAAAAATAATCATTTTCAGTAAAAAAGTATCAATCGGCAGTAGAAAAATAATGAATTGGCAGGAAATAATTAATAAAGGGTAATAAATAATATGTTACGTTAGGTTAGGTTTCTATCGTATGGGTTAATTATTCATTCATTTTACATAAATTTTTAAAATTTACCAATATTGAATATATAACTGCCATTTTAATTTCATAACTGACGATTTTCATGCTGACACAGTGGATACTGCCATTTTTTTTGTACACTGCCTATTAATTTAATTCACTGCCAATTGATTTAACTTACCGCCAAAACTTTGAATTACTTACTGAACAAAGAAATACAGGCCAAAAATAAATTATTATTTTTTCAATTTTTTCAGCATTTTTGAGTGCCATTTTAAATAATATATATTTATTATTACTTAAATATACATGTATGTACCATACATAAAATTCTTTTTTCAACGCGTCAATCCAAGCACAAAAATAACGGCAGAAGCGGGATGCGAACCGCGGACCTTGGAAACCAACTATGCCCAGGTATTCATACCGCTCGGCGAACTGCGCCATTGCTATGCCTAGACTGACTCGCGTTGAAACTAGTATTTATATCATTGTTATCATCGTACGATAGATGTCGCTATAGTATATATTATGTATAGTATATGTATATTTAAGTAATAATAATATTGTTATATAGTCAATGATCTATAAAAGTAGATTAGAATATTGAAATAATAAAATAATATTCTAATAAAAAATTAAAAAATTCATATAATATATATTTATTTGCGTAAGATCACGTAAGATCTTACGTGATTCATGTAAAAACAAGGTAAATATTTAAATATTTGTGAATAACAAAACAATTCAAATAATTATTCTAAAAACCACTTAACATGTGATTTAAAAAATATTCAATCAATGATATAACGTAATATATCCAAGAAAGTACATTTTTCACCACAAATCGTGATCTTAACAATGTAATTGCTTTATTAAATCCACTTAACCCTTTACGTGTGAGGTGCGGATATATCCGCACCGACTTGCACTGCTCGTAAGTGCGAGGTGCGGATTTATCCCACGCCCTGAAAAAAACACGTCGCTCCAGTGCGAGATGCGGATTTATCCAAATATTGAATATAATTTTGTATCGTATTCCGACATTCCTTCATCAATTATTTTTTAACGATTTGTATTGAGTTGTGGGTCATTCTACAAATGTTTCAAATTTGACATTTTTTTTTAAATAATAGTAGATTTATTTAATTTAGTTCTGAAGGTGAACATAAATGCAGCACTGACGAATCAAAACACATAAAAAATCTACCTTAAATTTTCAATTTTATTTTTCATTTTGTAATTGAATTTTTCGTGACTTTTTATGAAATCTTATTTCGCACGTAAAGGGTTAAATCATTCCTAGAACTAAATAATACGAAGAAATTCATTGCTTAATTAAGAATTTTCAGTTCATATAATTAATTCTGTGTCCTGAAGAAACTACGTCAAAGTCACTGGAGATGATGACCAATATTGTCATGCACAATTCATAGAACATAATAATACTGATAAATTGTTTGTTTCACTAAGAATTGTTGGTTCACAATTAAATTGTCACGTCAAAACAATTTGTACGTTCCACAGAAATTAATCTACAACTGTTCAATTATGTCGCATTTTCAAATAACTGCGAGAATCTGAAAATTTAAACGTAATTTATGACTCATGCGGAATATTCTGTGCATTGTGTCAGAAAATAACTGTTCTCGTATTAATTACTTTAGTGCAGAGTTGTATCGAGAGTTTAAAATTTAAAAAAAAATAAACACACATGACAGTACCAGTAGATGGTTTTAGTCTTGAATTATGGCTTTCGGGTTGATCTGTATGTGACGAATTTCTTCTAACCGATATTTCGATCGCCGATGCAGGGGTCATCCTCAGGGTTTCCGGTCGGGATCGTCATTTCAAGCTTTAAAACTGTTTAATTATTAAGCTTACTTTCTAACATTAAATTCCCCGTTATATTATACCATGTTCTTATTTCTTTTCTTTCTGTGTTCGGAATGTCAGTGTATTTCCATTGATCTCTTCCTGACACGGATAACAATCCTGCTCGGCAATCCACCGATCACAACACTTCCACTACACTCACACATTCCGACAAATGCAAGTCAGACAGGCGAACAAAAGTAAGAGACTAAATGTCGGATATCGAGACTTTTCGGCACCAGCCTGCAAGAGCTATATCGAACTGATATCAATTTTTTTATATAGTTCATTCTTTGGATTAAATGAATAATTATTTCATCAAATTAAAGTACTCAATCACTAGTATAGTCCATACAGTCCATTTGCCGACGGGTATAGCTCAATGGTCAAAGCGTTTGCTTTGCAAGCCAAAGTTCGTGGGTTTGATCCCCGACGGAGAAAAATGAATTTTTAATCGATTTCCGTGTTCAAAAATACCTCTTGTTGATGTGAAATTGATCTCTCACCCGTAAAATGCCAGTCAAAGCCTATTAATCAAAATTGGTGGTAGACGAAAGTCGTCCCGCGAAGACCACCCATTCATAGTAAATTCCTGTGTTAATAAGGATGATGCGTAAATCAAGGGCTGTAGTCTACGACGTTGGCGGATCAACACTCCACATGCAGCGCTTAGTCATATGCATCATGGTATATGTATTCTTCTATATAAAGGACAAATCCGACCTATCCTTGAATACGGCAGTCACCTTTGGATTGGAGCCCCAAAATACCTTCTAAACATAATTGACTCAGTTCAAAGAAGAGCAATTCGTTTGATAAACAATGACATTCTTACGTCTAATCTACAATCAATGGAACACAGGCGTAATATTGGTTCTCTTAGTCTTTTCTACCGTTATTACCACGGTCGCTGCTCTTCGGAACTTAAAGAACTAATTCTTCCTGCACCCACTCACAGCCGACAAACTCGTCTTACACTTGCCGAACATCCATACACGGTTAATATATGTCGACCAAGAACTGGCAGCTTCCAAAATCCCTTCCTTAATGCCACCGGTAAGCTATGGAATGCTCATCCAGCGTCTGTGTTTCCTCCTTCCTACAATCTGGATCTCTTCAAGAAGCAGATAAATATACACTTGCAATCTCCCCAACCCACACACAAATACGAACAAAACACACGTTTCCCGCATGCAGCATCCAGCCTCCCTGGCTGAGCGCCATAGAGTGCACTGTTCTTGACCGGGTGTGCTCTCCTGCATGCGTTTACATAAAAAAAAAGCGTCATAGAATTTCGCAGATGAGACTTCAGAATCACTATCGCCGTCTGTCGGTATTCTCCTGTATGTGCTTATATAAAAAGTTAAAATAAACTCGTCACGTGTTTTTTATCGAAGATGTCATCTTTTTAAAAAAATAAGAGTTCGCTTTATTCAATTCTATTGTTTGATATAAGCTTTGTGTTTTCAAGTAAATGGTGCAATTTATTAGAGTTATTTCATTGTGTGTCGACAGCACAAAGAAAATTGTCTTTTTTTTTGCAACACGTTTGAACGAATTAGCCATAATGTCAGAGCCGGCGATTTGTTCAAATCAAGTGTAATTAGTTTCAACTTTAAAACGTATGTGTGGTCACTGAAATCATCTGTTATTATCACTATATTTAAATCATAACTTGTAAGCAATGGAACACAGGCGTGAGATTGATTCACTTAGTCTTTTCTACCGTTATTACCACGGTCGCTGCTCTTCGGAACTGATGAGACTGCTATGGATCCTGTATTCCAAAAGCAAGCTCCATCAACATCCTTGGAGTATCTATGGCTTTTCTTCTTCCTACAATAAAATCAACTCGGGAGTTCGACAGGGCTCTGTGCTGTCGCCCACTCTTTTCCTTCTGCATGTGAATGATTTGCTTCAATGCGCAAACATTCACTGTTATGCCGACGACAGCACTGTCCATGAGAGTATTATCTTCCATAAACCTCTGAAACATTCGGAACTATCTGCTGCTAGGGAGCCCATGAATACCTTCTAAGCTTAATTGACTCAGTTCTAAGAAGAGCAATTCATTTGATAAACAATGGCACTCTTACGTCTAACCTGCAATCAATGGAACACAGGCCTGAGATTGATTCACTTAGTCTTTTCTACCGTTATTACCACGGTCGCTGCTCTTCGGAACTGAAAACTAATTCCTCCTGCACCCACCCACAGCCGACAAACTCGTCTTACACATGCCGAACATCGCGACACACAACATACACGATTAGTGTGTGTCGACCAAGAATTGTCAGTTTACTTAAGTTCCTACCTTAATGCCGCCGGTAAGCTTTGGAATGCTCTTCCAGCGTCTGTGTTTTCTCCTTCCCACAATCTGGATCTCTATAAGAAAGAGATAAATATACACTTGCAATGTCCCTAACACACACAAACACGAACACAACACACGTTTCCCGCATGTAGCGTCCAGTGATATGGTAAGCGTCATATAATTCCACAGATGAGACTTCAGAATTACTATCACCATCTAACGGTATTCTCCTGTATGTGTTTACATAAAAAATAATATATATATTATTATATATATATATATAATTCTACCCGCCGGAAAAAATGTGTTTTGTATACATTTTCAAAAAATCTATAATATATTTATGTATTGACTAGTAAATATATACGTAAAGCAGTTATGTAATGTATTGACGCTCGTTATTTACTACAATTTAACTTTTCAAATCTATGAAGTGCTAGTTTAAGCCCTAGCGGCACTTTAGTGATAAGAACAGTACTTAAACGATTGGCGTTTTCCAGTGTTACTCTACCGGGTAATGGAAAATGAAGCAGCTTACTGATAAGTGGAAAATAATTAAATTAGCCAGCATTTAATACCCACTCTGATCTCTTTGACAGCTGGCATCACTGGCAGACAGTCGTATTTACTAAAGTCCAAGTGGGCTACTGTATATCTTTACTCAAGGGAATTGAATACAATCCCTTATTAATTATATTTATCCGGCTTTATCCGTTCACTGCTGAACGTAAGCATGCCGCATGACTCTCCATCATCTTCGATCCTCTGCCTTCAGCATCCAGGCCACTCCCGCTATTCTTCTTATGTCGTCCGTCCATCTTGCAGGGGGTCGGCCAATGCTTCATTTGCCGGTTACCATCGACCGTCGTCTCTTCGACAGATATGTCCTACCCATTGCCACTTGAGTGTGCCTATTCGTTGGGTAGCCTCCACTTCTTAAGTTCTTCTACGGATATCCTCGTTTCTGATTCTTCTATTGGTGACCTTTATTTTATGGGTAAGACTTGCTGTTAGATTCCTCGTCTCTGCGCCATAAGTTAATACAGGAAGAATGCATTGGTTAAGCGCCTTAGTTTTAAGACATTGCGGAATTTTTGCTTTAAAAATGTATAGTTTTCCAAATGCTGCCCATCCCAGTTGTATATGCATGTCGATTTATTTTGAGAAATCAATTTCTTTTGTTTCAATCGAAACGATTATGGAAATCGGGTCAAAAGTGTGGGAAATATGACAATCAATCATGGCTTCAGTTTTATCCATGTTCATTTTCAGACCAATTTTGTTCGACGCTTTATTGACGTCGTAGAAAATGTATTTAAGCTTGTAAGGTGATACGGCTATTAGTACTATGTCATCTGCAAATCGGAAGTGTACATTTATGTGTTTCTTAATGAGAGCCAGATTCTTCTTCTTTATCCTAGCCATTTCCCATCATCTGGAGTCGGCTCATTTTGTTCACATTCGCCATGTCTGTCTGTCCTGCGTTTTCTCGGTCAAACCCAGAGTTTTCAGATCCTTGCTTACAGTTGCAGTCCAGGTTGCCTGTGGTCTTCTTCTCAGCGTGTGTATGTTGTGGGCTCTCTTCACCATGTGTTCCTCATCTCTCCGTGTCACATGCCCATACCATCTTAGGCGGTTTTCCCTTATCTTTTCAGGTATGGAGGCTATCCGAAATGAACCCCGAATATGCTCATTTGGAACTCTGTCCACTCTAGTCACACCGCCCGCCCAACTCAGCATATTCATCTCTGCCATATCACTCGCCACGATGGTATCGAGAATCTTCGAGAAAGTAATAAACTCACTCATAGAAGACAAGCTGGTCACGGCTGATAACCAATTTGGATTTAAGAGAAACACGTCCACTGATATGGCTATTTACTGTGTCAAGCAGACAATAGACTATTACATAAGCAGAAAAACAAACGTCTATGCCTGCTTCTTGGACCTGAGCAAAGCATTTGATCGAGTTGACCATAGGAAACTCTGGATAAAATTAAAAAAGCGCAATGTTCCGGCAGCTATTGTAAACGTCTTGGCTGTATGGTATGCTCAACAAAAGAATTTTGTACAATGGGCTGGAGCTGAGTCCTCGCCTTTATATATGAAGAGCGGAGTTCGGCAAGGTGGTAGTATGTCACCTATTCTCTTCAATGTATATATCGATGACTTGATCCAGTCATTAAATGCTTCCAGAAAAGGTTGTCATATAAGCGGCTACTGTGCTAACAATATTAGCTACGCTGATGACATGGTCATTCTATCGCCATCAATAAATGCACTGCGATGCCTTCTTCACCTTAGTGAAAAGTATGCTAAATCCCATGACCTCAAATATAACCCCACAAAATCAGTCGTTTGTGTCTTCAAACACAATAATGAACCACTGATCATACCCACAGTGAGTCTTGAGGGCAGGGATCTAGCGACAGTGTCCTCAATAAAATACTTGGGCCACATCCTCACAGATGACCTACGTGACATTGAAGACATAGAGCGGCAAAGAAGAGCAATAAGCGTTCGGAGCGGTATGCTTTCTCGGAGGTTCTACCATTGTAGTAATGCTGTCGGGAAAGTGCTATTCAAAGCACACTGTATGGCACTGTATACCTCAGAACTCTGGTCTAACTATCCTAAACGAGAGTGGGAGAAGCTCAAAGTTGCGTATAATAACTCATACCGCCAACTTATGCAACTCCCTAGATTTTGTAGCGCATCTGACATGTTTGTGGAGGGCGGAGTCCATTCATTTCCAGCATTATTGCGACACCGTGTTGCCGGCTTCTGGAGCAGGATAAGGAGGTCCAACAACATCATCATCCTGGCTGCTTCTGAATGGCTCAACTCCTCCCTGAGCCATCGATGGATGGAGATGGTGCACAAACCACCATGAAATACTATTTTATTTTATTTTAATTTTTATTTTATCTTCACAAAATTAAAACATTGTTCAATGCTATGTATTTAAAAATATGGCAGATTGGGTATTGCACAACCCACCCAATCCTGCTGGAATAAAAACTTTATTATTATTATTATTATTATATGAATCCTATCCAAGTCACGTTTCAGCGGGGTTCAACACTGCGATCCGTAGAACATAGCTGGCTTTACAGCAGTTTTGTAGATTTTACCTTTGATCCAAACTGGAATCTTGTTGTCACACAAAACCCCAGAGAGAGACCTCCATTCAGCCACCCTGTGTTTATTCTATGCTCCACATCAGATTCAGTATTGGCATCTAAGGATATCACAGAGCCGCGATATTTGAAAGTATCAACGAGAGCCAGATTGAAACACTATATTTACTGTGAATTTGTAAGTGTATCAAATATTGAATATTGTCGTAGGTCTTCAATGAATTAACAATGCAGGGAGGATGCTATAATTAATGTATTATAATAGTAATTGAAATAAACTTTTATGTTTATTTCTCCAAACAACTTTTTACTGATACGAAATGACGGAAATTACAAGAGTCATTGAAACCTGTTGATTCCAGTAAATAAATAATACTTGCCGGTTTATTTGCTGATATATTGACATTTCTATGCCGATATGTCAACACATTTTTTACTGACAGATTGACATGTTTTGTATTGACACCATCGCGACAAATATTTACCGACACTTTGAAATAATATTGACATTTGACCGACATTATGTCACTTTACCGCGTTATTTCTTGTGTGATTTTCTAGCAAGCATGTGGCAGAGGAATTCATTGATTGATCGATACTATTCAAGAATACAAAGCGTTAATATACATTCAGGTATAGCTCGATAGTCAAAGCGTTTGCTTTGAAACCCAAAAGTCGTGGTCTCGATCCCCAACGGAGATTAAAAAAAAATGATTTTTACTCGATTTCTGAGCTCTAAAATTACCCCCGGTTGGTGTGAATTTCATCCCTCACCCGTAAAATGCCAGTCATAGCTTGATAATCTAAATTGGTGGTAGACGAAAGTCGTCCCGTAGACACCACTCATTCATTTTGAGTGGTTGTAATAATTGAATGATGCGTGAATGTCGGGAGACTATGACGTTGGGAGATCAACATGCCACATACAGCGTGGTAAGTGGCATATAATCCGTCGGTATTCTCCTGTTTGTGTTTACTTAAAAAAAACATGCTCCAACATAATTGTGAAACATAATATTACAAAAATACATATGACAAATCGTTATCTATAAAGAACAGTCGTGTCAGTTACACCATTCATAGCTCAAGAACGGCTTAACCGATTTATAGTACACAGGGTGATCAAAATGCAAGAAGCCATGTCTCAGGTCACTAACATTTTTACAGATACGTGTCCAACGAGCGAACAAAAAAAGAGACAAAAGATCGTTTATCGAGGCTGTATCGAGCTGATATTAAACCTAAAATATTCAAGATCTGAGGGTTGTGAATAACACCACGAATGAGAAGGAATTCATGTTTAAAATTAGCTATTTTCCTACGAGACACTAAATAATGGAAAGAAAACGTCGTTAGAAGAAAGAAAGTAACTCATCGAGTTGACCGAATTAAATGGATAGGTTTCATGTCGACATCTGGTATCGAAAACCTCGATGCACAATCTTTCGTCTCTTATTTCTGTTCGCTTGTCGTACATGCATGTGTCGCCATATTGGAATTTTGGACAAATCCAGTCACGGGTGTGACATTAGTTATATAGACTGCCCATCACGAGGGCGCTCAGTTGTGTGCCGACGGCCGAGAAGGTCGCATTATGGCCGGACATGTTATTCCGCCTAGGCCGGAGTTTGTAAAGACATCGAAATAAATACGTAAATTTGCTTCAGAATTTTTTTTGTGTTGTTAATCTGCTCCTCGTCCTGCCACCGCGCGACTGAATAACAACCTTTCAAAGATAGGAGGATGTTAATACATATTGAAATAGAGACGTCGAAGAATCATTTCATGGATTTGTACGAGAATGTTTATTATTAAAATTATATCGTTAGGATCAAAACCTCGTTATAACGGACTTTTGATTAACGGACAAAAAATCCGGTGAAATGTAAATAAAATAAAAAAACCTGCGTAAATATTATACATGCTTAAATTCAAGTGTTGTCGGATGCAAACAATTTTTATTTTAGACCTTGATCCCCTCAATTTACATAGAGTGGCAAAAATTCCCTGTGTTGTACCTGACTGAATAAATCTAAGATAAAGAGTTGATTATGACAGTTACTTTAAAGACTATAGAATGTTTAATAGAACACAGTTATATTCAAAATAACGTTTTGAACAATTGTAATTATTGTATAATTATAATATAATTTATATAGGGTCCGCCGTCTAACGTTTTTTTTTTCAACTAGTGCTTATTTCGTAAGTGGTAAAACTTAGCTCATGTCTAATTTGACAGATAATTAGTTTTATCCTTCCGCTAAGCGAATATGGTTGTGTTTACGCTTGAACAACGCTGGGAAATATTGCGACATTACTTTGAAAATCAAGCTATTGTCCACCATCTAACGTTTTTTTTTTTCAACTAGTGTTTATTTCGTGAATGGTAACACTTAGCTCATGTCTGATTTGACAGATAATTAGTTTTATCTTTCCGCTGAACGAATATGGTTGTGTGTATGCTTGAACAACGCTGGGAAATATTGAGACATTACTTTGAAAATCAGGCCATTTTTCTTCAAAAATGAGCAAGGAGGGGCCGTTGCAGTCAATGGCGATCGTTATCGGGCCATTTTTGTTCACAAAAATTGAAGATGAGGATATTGGCAACATTTGGTTTCAACAGGACGGCGCTACGTGCCACACAGCCGAAGCTACACTCGATGATTTGCGCCCCATTTTCAAAAAAAAAAGTTATTTGGCGGACCCTTTATAATTATATTGTTGTCTTGGCAACTGTTGATTTTAACTGTCATGTATTCTTTGCAAAGCGCACATTACGTACATTGTAAAGTAACTGATAACAAAACGTAAAATTAAAAACAACACACTGTACTCGAGTTATCAAGTGTTGATAAGAGAAACGCAGTCAGCTGTTGCTCTGGGGTTATGTATTGCAATATCACAATAGCAATTAAATTGGAAAAAATGTATTTTTTTGATACAGTCTGTTTTGTGATTATGTGAATTTAGCCATGTGTAAAAGAATCAAACAGTTACTAAAAAGAACCGTGAAAAAGGGTGTTGAAAAGGGATATTGTGCTGCAGTTCAATCAATTTTTAGAGGACAATTTGTTTTAATTTTTAACCCTTTCGTTACGGCTCGGTGGAATACAAATTATACTGTCAATACGGCGTGAATTTTTCAAACCATTTTTTTTTGCTTAAAACCAGTATTTGAAGCATAAATGTACTTATCTGAACTATTTTTATATATCACATTGGTTCTTCTATCCTTTAGCTATCATATGATGCATAAAAAACTATTATATTTATCAAACGTTCATTATGTAACTCCATACATGTGGTGGCATTGACACATGTGGTTTACAAAAAAATCGCTCCTGTGGCGAAGCCTAACGATATTTATTTACATGCTTTACAGATTCCTGTAAATAATACATGTAGGTTGATAAAGGGAATGACTGCACTTCTAATTTCTTACTGTATATGTCACAATAAGTACTGAAAGTAGCAAAACAATATATCACGTCAACCAATGTCAACGGTCGGGGAATCTTTGACGGCATATGCCGACAACCGATGCGAAAGGGTTAAAATCGATTTGTAAATTTTTAGAGATCTCTGCTGTTTCTAAATGATCTTTGGATTGTTCCAACGGGTTAAAACACAATCCTGATACTAAAATACGCTCTTTGGAACATGTTTTCAGAAATTGGCATAGCTTTTGATATTCCACTGATGCTGATCTAATGCTCATTCACATTTGAAGGATCTCCATATAATAAGTATTTCCTTTTATCCATTTTAAAGCAAGATTATGATCTCTTATGGTAATTATCAATTCATGAATGATTTTAAATTTACCAGAGCAAGAGCCAGCAATCTTGCAAAGACTCCGACTGTACCATTAGAGAAGTATTTGGGCGTTTTTCTTTTAAAAGAGAATAATTCAAATATCATAGTATCAGACAATATATTCTCAAGTAAAGAGATTACATTAGACGAATCTTCTTCGTAGTATCAATCCGGTGGATTGGTTTGCAGCAAAAAATCTAGCATCTCGATCTTCTCGATCCTCTGCAATCCTCTTCAGCTCAGCATAAGAGCTACAACTCATGTCCTCGAACACATGCTTTTAGACGAATATAATGTGGCTATTTTTCATCTTAATAGATTGGCTACTTAATTGTGTATAAGTGAGTGGGTCAGTATTTTAATTATTATAGGTACTTAATTTAAAAAAAAAAATATTTCCAAACGATTTCTTAGAAGAGCAATATTTTTTAGTGTAATTAACTTATGAATGTACCAGTCTAATTACCCACAGCGCTTAAGTGTTCTGCGAATAGAGCATTGATTGCAAATACTAACGTGGCTTGGCTTAATGTGCAAAAAATACAATTATTATAGAACTTGTAAAGAAAAAATAATTGGCGCCAGTAACGTTTGTGGTTGGGATATATATTTGGAATGGCATACGTGAGCATTAAACTAAAGGTTTTTTCTATTTAATCCCCTGGACTCGCGCAGTCCTGGAAGGATGTTAGGAAGTATACTATAATTACTTCAACGATAAACAAACAAATTCTTCTTCTATATAAAGGACAAATCCTTGAATACGGCAGTCACCTTTGGATTGGAGCCCCAAAATACCTTCTAAACTTAATCGACTCAGTTCAAAGAAGAGCAATTCGTTCGATAAACAATGACACTCTTACGTCTAACCTGCAATCAATGGAGCACAGGCTAAAGATTGGTTCACTTAGTCTTTTTTACCGTTATTACAATAGTCGCTGCTCTTCTGAACTTAAAGAACTAATTACTCCTGCACCCACTCACAACTGACAAACTCGTCTTACACTTGCCGAACATCCATACACGGCTTATGTATTTTGACCAAGAACTGGCAGTTTCCAAAGTTCCTTCCTTAATGTCACCGGTAAGCTTTGTAATGCTCTTCCAGCTTCTGTGTTTCATTTTTCCTACAATCTGGATCTCTTCAAGAAACAGATAAATATACACTTGCAATCTCCCCAACCCACACACAAACGCGAACACAACACACGTTTCCCGAATGCAGCGTCCAGCCTCCCTGGCTGAGCGTCATAGAGTGCACTAGTCTTGACTGGCTGTGCTCTCCTGCATGCGATTACATAAAAAAAATACATAGAATATACTCGTTGAGCTGCGGAGGGCAGAGCGAACATGGAATGAAGCGAGGAATAAGGCGGCTGATAGAGCTTTATAACGATTTCAAATAAATTAATTTAATCTATATGCTGTGGCTTCTCCTTTAATTTACCTTTTGGTAATGATACGTACAGGGAACGGCAAAAAAAGCTGAAGGTTTCAAAACAAAACAGCGACGAAAACCGTCAGTTTTTTTTGCCGCTCCCTGGAATAGATATTGATATCAGCTCGACATAGCCCTTGCGGGACGAAAAGCCTCGATATACAATCTGCACTTACCCGCCTCACACCCGCATCGCACCGGAGGACAGTTAAGTCTCCTTGATGACGCGCTCATTCAGATTATGATCAGTTAGCAACTGATAAGTCCAGTGGGAGTCCCCTCTAAACAATTGTGGCCACTGCACAGAAATGCTAAAATAAAAAACCCGTGAAAGAGATTAGAATCGCATTCATGGGTTGTCGATACACAATCTATCGTTTTCTTTTTTTTGTTCGCTCGTCGGACACGCGTGTGTCGCCATATTGTTTATTTGACAGGTCTAGTTCTGTAGATCGCCACTGTATTAATTGCGACGCTCGGCTGTCTTTCGCTACCTGCGCTCAGTGGCCAGTCTTCAGTAGTGATCTGTCCGGGGCCTGAAGCAGTAAGCTCCGCCCCGTGACAGATGACCGAAAGTAAGTCAATCTTTATCTTAAATTTATTATAATGTGCTTCTTAAAAAGTTATTTATGTCGTTCATCTTTTATGCCGGCGGGTATAGCTCAATGTTTAAAGCGTTTGCTTTGCAAGCCAAAAGGTCGTGGGTTCGATCCCCGACGGAGAATAAAAAAATAAAAAATTAATCGATTTCTGACCTCTAAAATTCCCCGGTTGGTGTGAATTTGATCCCTTACCCGTAAAATGCCAGTGATAGCCTATTAATTAAAATTGTCGGTAGACGAAAGAAAACCACCCAGTCATAGTAAATTCCTGTAATAATAAGGGTGATGCGCGAATCTCAGGCTGTAGTCTATGACGTTGGCGGATCAACATTCCACATGCAGCGCTTGGCCATATGCAACATGGTAAGCGTCATAGAATTCCACAGACGAGACTTCAGAATCACTATCACCATCTGTCGGTATTCTCTTGTATGTGCTTACATTAAAAAAAAAACAATGTGCTTCTTAAAAAGTTCTTTCTGTTGTTCATCTGCGCCTCATCTCTTTACCACGCAATCTGATTACTGTCCCGGCGACGTGAAGTCGCTTCTTTTAGAAAAGAGGATGATAATATATAATACAATTCGTATTACACTCATAATAAATTTAACTTTTTAAAAACTTAAATAAGACAATATAAAGTAAAAGTCTAATTTTTGTCAGTTTAATATTCAGCGGATCTAACGATGTTTGAAAATCATCTAAACAAGTTTTTGTTTACGCTTACTAAACATTATTTATATATATTTGTGCTGAATCAACATTTGATGAGCAGAAGGCATTAGCTATTTGGTTAACCATTCGAGTTACGTTTTTTGCACTATACTCGTAACTCGAGATGGTATCCCACGTCATACACACACCTGACAATCAAATACACGTGATCAATATCCAGCAGTTTTAATCTCAGTAAATAAATCGCAATAATACATTTATCGTTATGAATTGTGATGCGCTAAAAAATGTACTCGACGGAGCATCGGTTACAGACTTGGCAAGGATTTGTGGGAACTGCGTGGCGATAATTTGAAATGAATACGTGTTCGAGGCTTGGAAACAGGATACAAGAAGGAGTAGTAGAAGAAGAAGTAAAATAAGGAGAAGTTGTCGGATTAACACTCCACATGCAGCGCTTATCCATATGCACAATGGTAAGCGTCATAGAATTCCACAGGTGAGACTTCAGAATTACTGTCTGTCAGTATTCTCCTGTATGTGCTAACATAAAAAAAATTACAGTAAATTGTGAGGACTATACGCTTAAAATAAAAATAATGTGTATATTTTTTGAAGCACCTAACTAACTATATATGAGACGGGACTATTTGCAGCAATTGTTCGAGGACATGAATTGTAGCTCTTATGACGAGTTGAAGAGGGTTGCGGAGGACCGAGAGGAATGGAGATCATATCAGATAATTTATAATATAATATGGTTGAGTTGGGAGCCCATGCATCGTATTGTGGTGTTGCTATTTTTAACCACTTTCTGCATTGATGCGCAACCTGATTTACCTTATACAGGTGTGTGAGTCAATGAACTATCCGCTGCAGGTGTGTGCATGAATATAGGATCGATTAAACTATAGTTGCAAGGTGCGTAAACAACTATAAATAACTACAGTCGTAAGACGCATATCTAACTATGTGTGGAAGACGCATAAATTGATATAAATAACTCGTACAATTAGAAGATGTTAAACTTTATATGAATAACTGTCGTTGGAAGACGCATAACATGCCAGAATTAATTGTAGTTAGAGAATACATAACTTTACATAAATAACTATAGTTGGAAAATACATAACTTCCTTGAAATAACTATATGTAGTTGGAAGGCGCATAACTAAGTAGAAATTAGTATAGTTGAAGACGCATAACTTGCTATAAATAACTATAATTGAAAGATGGATAACTTGTTAGAAATAATTGTAGTTGGAAGATGCATAACTTTATATGAGAACCTATAGTTGGAAGACGCATAGCTTGCTAAAAATAACCATAGTTGGAAGACGCATAACTTGCTAGAAATAACCATAGTTGGAAGACGCATAACTTGCTAGAAATAACCATAGTTGGAAGACGCATAACTTGCTAGAAATAACGATAGTTGAAAGACGCTTAACTTGCTAGAAATAACCATAGTTGGAGGACGCATGACTTGCTAGAAATAACCATATTTGGAAGACGCATAACTTGCTAGAAATAACCATATTTGGAAGACGCATGACTTGCTAGAAATAACCATATTTGGAAGACGCATGACTTGCTAGAAATTAGTATAATTGGAAGACGCATAACCTGCTAGAAATAACTATAGTTGGAAGACGCATAGCTTGCTAAAAATAACTACAGTTGTAAGATGCGTAATTAACTATACATAAGTACAGTCGTGGGACGCACAAATAAGTATGTATATCATTATTTGGAAAACGCATAAATGGTGTAATAATATACTTGTATATATATAATTGAAAGACTCATAGCTAACTAAGTACATAACCTATAGTTGTACGAGTTTTATGATATAGCTACAAGAAGTTAGGGTGCCATTGTTTATCAGATGCACTGCATTTCTTTTAATAGTCACAAATCACGTAATTTGGAAATTCGATTGAAAATTGGCTTCAGTATTTAAGAACACTGTGAATTTTATCTCTAAAGCGTCAACTGTTGTTTATCGGTGAATATACGACGCGTAGAGTCAATGATTTATTTATATAATCGAAGAGGATGGAGACTCATGCGGGAGGCCTGCGTTCAACAGAGGACGGACACAGGCTGATGATGATGAAATAAATAACTGATCAATAGGTGTAGCGTTTTATGTTAGCGCATATACTAATACTGTGTCATCACGTGTTTAAATAGTGAATCTATAGAAAAGAAAGGATTTGTATAACATAAGGAAAACATCATACTTAATTATTCTATTGGATACCACCTGCCGATGATTCTATCGATATATCATTTTTTAGAAATAACGATGACAAGCTGATATATATACCCGCATAATTATATATAGTAAATATAATATATTAATTCACCTTAACAGCTATTTAATTGGGATTTAATTTGTAATTATGTCTATTTTATGAAGAATCAACTGTCATTTATGACGGTCTACCGTACAGTGTGCATGGTGCTTATCTGAAAGTGATAAAAAAAGAATAGAGGCCTTTGAGATGTGGACTTACAGAAGAATTCTTGGAATTTCCTGGAGAGACCACGTCACGAACAATGAGGTTCTCAGGATAATCAAAGAAGATAGGCACCTAATAAGAACCATCTCAGAGAGGCGATCGGTCACATCATGCGCCACGATGGACTTCTTCACGACATTGTGGAGGGGATGGTTGAGGTTAGAAACTGTAGAGGGCGTCCTAGACGGGAGTATTTGAACCAAGTGTTCGAGGACATGAGTTGTAGCTCTTATGCTGAGCTGGAGAGGGTTGCGGAGGACCGAGAGGAGTGGAGATCGAGATGCAAGATTATGTTGTCTGCAAACCAATCCACCGGCTTGATACTACGAAGATGACCGTACAGTCCCTACTGAAGGGAGAGCTAAAATAAAAGCATTGGGAGATAGTAGACATCCTAAAGCATGTTACAACGTTCTTGAGAGACATTCCCGCCGAGGACTTTCAAACTTTGCAGGCGTGGCAGACACCTCTGCGCAAGTGTTCAAGTGACAGTTTTTTGTAGAATTTAAGCATTTGTACACAGGTTCGATCGATAAGTATTTTCTTTACAAAAAATGCACATTTATTTTGTAATGGACTATTGTCATCATTATTACTTTGTCCTCCTTTAACTGGATCATGGTCGTCACAAACTGCCGCCACAAATCTCTGTCTACCGTTCAAGCTCTGCCTCCCACAGCTCCGTCGAGTACATTATATGTATATTTTTCCGACGACCTTACAGAGCGGCGCAAGCCCGGGGGCTTAAAGATAACTAAGCTATAGTTAATGCTCTACTTCAGCATTCTTAAATTATGTTTCAATCAGGTCCACACTCGCCTCTTTACCGACTGCAGTTTGGAAGGGTCTTTCACCTCGTCTTTTCTCACAAATTCAAACCATATTTAGCCTAGTATTCAACGCAGGCGTCTGCTCTCGAAACCTATTTTACGGCTGCATTGGATCGTGATGAGATGCCAAGATTCACAGCCGTCAAGAAGAATGGGGACGATATAACGCTGTATAGAATGTACTTTGTTTTGGTCGAGTAAAGCTCCCAGGTATTGCGCGTATAGTCCTTTAGGCTGATGTCGTAAAGCCTCGAAAAACGATATTTTGTCTCTTATTTTTGTTCGCTCGCCTGACATGCACATCTAATGCTAGTTTTAATTGTATAATGTTGCACGGCGTTTGCATGCGCCATCTTGTTTGTTATGACAGTTGGTCCATTTCATGTTGGCCACTGTCATATTTACTTCGCTTGTCTGCCGCGACGTTTGGCGGTGCCAGATGTCAGAGCGCGCAGTCAGTCAGAACGCGCCCGCGACGGGTGACAATAGAGCAAGTGTTTGACAAATAAACACGTTAAGTGAAACAAAAACAAGTTCTTTATATTGTGAACATGATCCTGCATCCTGTCATCCAGTAAAAAGATATCGAAATATGAGAGGAGGATATCAATATATATTTTTCAAATCGACTCTGTTATGTCATTGTTGCTAACTGTGCCAAAATGTGTGCTAAAAAGTCAGTAAATAATTTAACCAACTGGTTATTCGGCCAGATAACTGACTAATAGTAAGGCCTGTGTCACTAATTGATGCTAAACTAATCGACGAACCGACCTTGGACTTACATTAGTGAAAAATATGACTTAAAATAGTTACAAATTACTATAATATATATTTATAATCTTGTCGGAAACAACAGGGTCAGATCCTGTATGCCCAGAAGTGGGCGACGTCGGTGGCGTTACTCCGGGCCATCATCAAGTCCTCCTGGGTGCAGCTACTCGGACACAGCGCACACTCCAGAAGGTGGGACAGGATCTGCTCCATGCCGCAGTCACACGTTAAGGCACCTCCATATATTCCACCCATGGTCGTGTCCAGGGGCTAGGTCCTTTTTCGGGGCAATCCAAGTATTCCCCTCAGAGGGGTATAGTTAAGGGTAAAAGCAATCAACTAGTATGTGATATCGCTTGGTGAAAACCCTCCCTGTCTCGTCCTGTTTTTTAAGACCCAGATGGGGACCCGTTACTGGACGCACGCAAAAATCTACTTGTTAGAGAGTGGCGGAAGGCCTTCCCGTGATTCTAGCTGCATCAGTAAGATGTCAAATAGACCTCAGTCTAAGACTGCGAAATTAGTATACTACAGCGAGTCTCGAATTGCCTTCTTTGGTAACACGTTGCTAACCACGAAATACGTGGGAATGGTTGAGGAAATGGTTAGTTTGAGAAATGGATTCTGCAGAATGGCAGACATTTTATGTGGAAATTTTTTAGAACCTATTTCCAACGAAAATTTTAAAAATAAAGAAACAATTAAATAGGCAAAATTTTGCAATCCTTTAGTCTTTGACCGCCATTGTAGGGGTTGGAGGTTTGTCAACTCTGAAGATATAACCCTTGCAATGGCGGTCGAAATTTTCTCAGAAGGAATTCGTCACACACGGCCAAACCCAAAAGCCACAATGGCAAATAGTCTGTTGGCGAACTCTCCGGCTTGCTAAATTATAAACAAAACAAAAAAATCCAATTATATCAAATGTATATATATATTGATATCCTCCTCTCGGAATTCGAAATCGAATTACTGGGTGACAGGATGCAGGAGCAGATCAATAACACCAAAGAACTTGCTTTCGAAGCACCATTCGCGTTTATTATTAAGACTTGATTACTACGCCCGACCGGTATGACATTTCGCCGGCCAGGCGCGAGTCCATTGACAGCTGCCGGACACTGTGACATGCCGCGCCGCCAATGATCGCGGCAAAAAAGCAAATTAAAGATGACAGTTGCACCAGCATGAAATGAAGCAACTGTCATAACAAATAAAATTGCTTATGCAAACGCCGTGTAATATTATATAATTAAAACTAACATTATTAGATGTTCATGTCAGGCGAGCGAACAAAAATAAGAGACAAAAGATCGTTTTTCGAGACTTTACGGCATTTAGCCTAAAAGAGCTATATCAAACTGATATCAGTATATATAGTCATCAAACATGATTTAATGGCGTGTTATAATCAAACTTTAATGAAAGAATTTCTTAGTATATTAAGAATATCAACCACTTTTCGTGACTGTGTTACTCATTATTTCAAGAATCGTGAAGTTGATAATACAGTGTTGATAAATTGATTTATGCACTTCAACTATTTGCGTTTTAAAACACTTAGTAGGAGAATTATCATTATTTCACTTGACGACGGCAGAGGATCGAAAATAAAAGAACCATCTCAGAGAGGCGATCGGTCACATCATGCGCCAAATGGTTTCACGAATTGCGATTGGTTGAGTGTACTGTATATAGCATGGTTTTGCAGCATAGTGTTCGAGGACTTGAGTCGTAGCTCTTATGCTGACTTGAAGACAACGGCAGAGGATCGAGAGGAGTGAAGATCGAGATGCAAGATTTTGTTGCTGCAAACCAATCCACCGGATTGATACTATGAAGAACATGACATAGTCACCTTTACGCTCAATGACTTTATCACTCTCAATGCATCCGGGAGACAAACTTTTGTATAAATATATTAAAGAACAAAAAATACGACAATATTAACCCTTTCATTACGGCTCGGTGGAATACGAATTATACTGTCAATCATAAAACTAGTATTTGAAGCATGAATGTACTTATCTGGTCTATTTTCATATAACACATTGGTTCTTGTATCCTTTAGCCATCAGATGATGCATAAAAAACTATTCTAAGAAATTAGCAAAACGATACATCACGGTTACCGATGTTGACGGGAGGGGAATCTTACACGGCATATATCGGGTTGAAAATTTGCAAATAAAAAAAAATGTTAGACATATACTCAAATTATGATGCGATTACGAATTAAAAACATAATTTGGTTCAAAGCGTTGTTTCGAATTGAGATCAGGTTTATTTTTCTGAAGTAGCAACGCGCGCCGCGTCTTTGCATGTAAGTGATAAATGAAATATTTAGTTCGAGATATTAACGGTTGGAATTATATTTTTTTTTTCTTAGAAAAACATTAATTTTATGAGTCAATATTATTTGTTATGTATTCAACAAACTTGGAACAACATACACACAGTCAGTGGTTCACAGCATTTTACGTAATATTTTTTGATGGTACACTCACCAAAACCAAAAGCAAGCTCCATCAACATCCTTGGAGTATCAATCTCGAATAATGTCAAATATTACGAGTCAATCAAGTATAAAGCCAATATTCACTGTTATGCCGACGACAGCACTGTCCATGAGAGTATAATCCTCCATAAACCTCCGAGACATTCGGAACCATCTGCTGCTTGGGAATCTCTGGTGGAGAAGATGAACATGTCTCTTGAAAGGGTTTCACGATGGGGCGACCTCAACCTCGTCAGGTTCAACATTTCCAAACCCAATCATGTACTTTCTCCACCAAGAAGACTGCTATGGAACCTGTATCTTTCAACGGTTGTTCTCTTCCGAAAGCAAGCTCCATCAACATGCTTAGAGTATCAATCTTGAATAATGTCAAATATTACGAGTCAATTAAGTATAAAGCCGGTCTCGCTTCCAAAAAACTAGGTGTATTTATATAGATCACTGAGGTATTTCAACGACAAACAACTTCTTCTTCTATATAAAGGACAAATCCGACCTATCCTTGAATACGCCAGTCATCTTTGGATTAGGAGCCCCAAAATACCTTCTAAACTTAATCGACTCAGTTCAAAGAAGAGCAATTCGTTTGATAAACAATGACACTCTAACTTCTAACCTGCAATCAATGGAACAAATGCGTAAGATTGGTTCTCTCAGTCTTTTCTACCGTTATTACCACGGTCGCTGCTCTTCGGAACCTAAAGAACTAATTCCTCCTGCACCCACCCACAACCGACAACTCGTCTTACACTTGCCGAACATCCATACACGGTTAATGTGTGTCGCCCAGAAATGGCAGTTTTCAAAGTAATATTTACATGGAACTTCCGTTTTGAGTGTTTTTTTTATGTAATCGCATGCAGGAGAGCACAGGCGGTCAAGACCAGTGAAAGGCTGGACGCTGCATGCAGAAAACGTGTGTTGTGTTTGTGCTTGTGTGTGGGTTGGAGAGATTGCAAGTGCATATTTATCTGTTTCTTGAAGAGATCCAGATTGTAAGAAGGATTTAAAAAAGATTCTCTTGAAGATTATATTTAGTCAAATCGTCAGGAATCACACTTAATTTTCATGAGTTTAACGATCTAAGTATTCTAAGTTATGTCTCTAAAATTGAATAAACCATTCCTTATTGAGTAATTCTCATATTCTGTAACATCACCATAACTTAACGCTTATTGATTCATCTTATAAGCATCTAATTTGTCAAGTCAATAGTCCATCTTGTAGTCGGAAGACCTCTAGAGGTGAAAATTATCAAGCCGAAGTGACGCAGATCGAAGCTGGACCGATTTTATGTTTACGAAAGAAATTTGCAATTTTTTAAAAGCGAGAAAAAAATATAAATTAACAAAACAAATAAAAAAAAACGCCATAGTTACTTTATCAAACATTGTCATACTACAGAACGTCAACTAATCTATAATCAAGAAAAAATAAGCATGTTCCTGATTATTGCACAGGACAACTGGTGGACTGGACGTCTCCCTAACCTAACCTAATCTTACTTAAGTTATTTCGTTAACAAGACCTATTGATCTCTGGACTCTACGGTCACTGGATAAATCTTTAGGTTAGGCTAGGTAAGGTTAGGTTAGCAGACAGTTAGTCCACCAGTTTTCCCGTGCACCAGACCACCAGTGCGCCTTATGAGATGAGTCGTAGAACGAATTGTCTGAGGACGATAGGTGGTGACACCCTATACATGCCTCCGGTAGGGTTGAGCCACCCCTTAAGGAAAAAAATGCCCAGTCATCGACAGCATCGGACTCATAATTCGATCTTCTTAAAAAATGCAGATAATTGAATACTCAGATATTTATATGGTACTATAGCCGCTGTCTATGCAATTTCGCGTGCTCTTGCCCGGGGCTTCAGGGAACCATTTGTTCTGGGACAAGGCATAGACAATATGAGCTTACAGAACTGTGAAACGGCAATGTCCAAATGTTTTTATGGAACGGATATGGTGAAAAAGAAAAAGGAAAAAAAAACATCGAAAACAATGAAAAATTGTGTTATGTTAGGTATTTTAATTGTGAAGCTGAAAAACTAAAAAACAATATATCCCAGAGTATATATTATATTAAATTCATTATTTTGAACCTTAACACGTTTCACGCCACGTAGTTCACCGGTGACCTACGCTGTTGTTGAAAAGGGCGCCCTATAGGTTACCGGTGACCTACGTTTTTTTTTTTCGAACAAATAGTCCCTGAACGCCAGCGGTTACATTTCAATGTAATTTTAACATTGAATGTGACCTATATGGCGCCTCTGAGTCGAATGCATTAAAAACATTACGTTGTCGTTAAGCGTGTTAAAACAAAATAAAGTTTCATTAAATTTATTTATAATAATATTTTATATGTCCTTATAATGGTAATGTAATAGGAAAGTCACGTCAGATACTGAGAGACTAAGAAAATCATGTGATATAAAAACAACTTTCTAAAGTCACTTGGGAGACAAGCAAACCACGTGTTGCAAAAATCATGCGAAAACCCGGCTGTCAAAGATCAATTGCGGCCAGGCTTTAATTTGACAGTATGACAGGGCGTCAGATGTCGTGTCAAAGATGAGAACGCCCCATGGTACTACGCCATTGGTGTCAAATTTTAAAAATACTATTTCGCATTGAACGTTTTATTTAACCCTTTCGTTGCGGCTCGGTGGAATACAAATTATACTGTCAATACGGCGTGAATTTTTCAAACCATTTTTTTTGCTTAAAACTAGTATTTGAAGCATAAATGCACTTATCTGACCTATTTACATATATCACATTGGTTCTTCTATCATTTAGCTATTAGATGTTGCATATAAAACTATTATATTTAACAAACGTTTCTTTATGTATCTCCATACATGTGGTGGCATTGACACATGTGGTTTACAGAAAAATCGCTCCTGTGACGAAACCAAACGATATTTATTTACATGCTGTACAGATTCCTGTAAAGAACACATGTAGGTTGATAAAGGGAATGACTGCACTTTCAATTTCCTACCGTAGATGTCACAATGAGTACTGAAAGTAGCAAAACGATATATCACGTCAACTGATGTCAACGGTCGGGTAATCTTCAACGGCATATGCCGACAACCGATGCGAAAGGGTTAAGTATAAGATTATCAAATGTGATATAGAGAAAGAATATGTAGCTATTCGTGAAAAATTAGCACGCTCCTCGACTATTTAACGAAATATAGTATATTTATTACAGTCGGAGTTTATAATATTCATTTTGCACGTAAATAAACGTAAAAATTAAACCAATGTGTGAAACAATAAAAATTCTAATAAATTCAAATATTTAGGTAAATTCTAATGGAACATACGAAGCGAACGACATCGATGCAATTAGTGGAAGGTTGTTTAATACATTTATTGTATGTACTACTGTGTTTTTTTTTTATTGATTTTTACGTTTATTTACGTGCAAAATGCAAATACTATAAAGTTCGCTTATTGTCTGTAGAAACGGATTAATTTTGTAAATTAACCCTCCAGATACGAGCGTGAACGTATGATCAAAGTGAACACTATTGTCTATTTTTCCCTACTCCGGTCTCTTTTCTACCTGAACATTGTATCTTTCACTCAGTTTCGGTTAAGAAGTGTCTCCACCACAGTAATTCTGCAGCCACGGCAACAGAAACAGTTATAATACCAAGTACCTTGTGAGTTATTTTATTTCGGGTTGATTTTTTTTTCTACAAAATGCATACTTCAAAAGAGTAAATACAATTTTCAATATTTTTAAAAATGATTTACGTGATTTTCACTCATTCATTTCGTATTAAAATATGTTGATCTAAGAACGTAATAACTTAAATATTTTTAAATATTTTCGGTGTAGCTGTATTTCAATCCCAAAGGCTAGCCAAGGTTAGAATCCATACAAAAAACAAAATAAAGAATAATGTTTCATACAAAATAAGTTGTCGATGGTAAGGACTAGCGTGCCCATATGGTCACACAGCTTTTCTACGAGATTATTAGATTTTTTATTTAAAAAATATTTTTGCTAGATGAAGAAGACTACATGCTGATAAAATATAGCTTAAAATTTTAGTTTTTATCAAAAAAAAAACGTTCGTCTCTGGAGGGTTAAGTTTAAAAGGCTTTATGAAATCTAAACATTATTATATCTGAGATTATTATTTAAAAGCATTGCTTATTACTATATTTATAATTTTATTGTTAAAAATGCTGATTCACGCTTTTAAGTCACTTCTGCCAGTTTTGATGTGCCGTCAATGGGTATTTTGATAAAGCGATTTGTCGTTAATGAACGTATCAATTATTCTGGTTAAATTTAAATTTACCTTCTCTAACCAACCTAATCTAACGCAAACAATTAATTTCGAACAAGTTAACTGTTAAATGACGCCCGTGGAGGTGCGTTAGGCTGACGGCTAAACTACCTCCAGACACCAACTCATCACTAAGTCAAAGACCCTTAAGAAGACCCCTGCAATGGTGGTCGAAATATTGGAAAATAGTAATTCGCCACACACGCCTAAACTCAAAAGCCACTATATCAGTGAACTCTTTTGCAACTTTTTCATAAGATCGGTTGATTAGCCTGATGCTACCGAGGCCTGAGAACTTTGTTATGAGAGGCGCCTCAACCCAAAATAACAACATAGAAGGGACCGTCTTATGAAAAATCGCCGTAAGCACTATAGAAAAAATCTCCGTTACTAATTTGAAAAAAGTGTACGCTATACATTGGTTTACTATATGCCATTTTTTGAAATGATTTTTTTATATACCTCTACTTTTAAACGTTATACCGACGGGTATGACTTAGTGGTATAAGCGTTTGCTTGCCAAACGTCGTTAAAAAAGGTCGTGGGTTCAATCCGCGACGGGGTTAAAAAAGTTAGCCGATTTCTAATCTCAATAAATACCCCCGGTTAGTGTGAATTTGATACATGGTCCGTAAAATGTCAGTCATAGTCTATTAATAAAAAATGGCGTTAGACGAAACTCGTCCCGTGAATATCATCCATTCATGAATGTCGATGACGTTGGCGGTTCCATATTTCGCATACAACATAGCAAGCCTCATAGATTCCACATATGAGATTTTTGCATCACTATTATCATCTGTCGGTATTCTCATGTATGTGTTTACATAAATAATAAAATCAACTTTACCACACATTTTCAGCAAATCAATTACGCCTACATAAATATTATGTCATATTGAATAAATATATTAAATACCTTGTATATAAACAGATCACTCTGTGCACTACTAGCTACCGGTTTCACAGCACCCCAGAACTTCGTCAGTTCTGATATTACTACGAGCACGTATATAGTTATTTAAACCAATATTTTACGCGCAACACGTTCTAACAAGGCAAACGTCGTTCGCCAACTGAAGAATCCACTGAAGATGGGCTCGCAACTCTGCAAGACGCCACCCTGTGCGACATAACACTGCAGAGAAGATCAACCTTTTCCACGTAAATTTCATTCACTTTGATGAGACTCACATTCACGAGATGCATTTCAAATTATAAATAGATAAATATTTTATATCTTGTTTTAACACGCATCACGCTGAGCACTGTTTGGTCACTTGATGGAATACAGCGGTTTCGCCTTCAATGAAACTTCATCATTTTTCTACGAGTATATAAACATACTTCTTCTTCGTAGTATCAATCCGGTTACATCTCGATCCCCATTCCTCTCGGTCCTTAGCAACCCTCTTCAGCTCAGCACAAGAGCTACAACTCATGTCCTCGAACACTTGCTGCAAATACTCCCGTCTAGGGCACCCTCTACAGTTTCTACCCTCAACCGTCCACTCCACAATGTCGTGAAGAAGACCACCGTGGCGCATGATGTGACCGATCCATTGGGCTCGCCTCTATGAGATGGTTCTTAGACATACTATCAAGCAAAAAATACTCGAAGCTTGGACCATTTTAATGTAGAGGAGGCGATCGACTTTGAGGAGGTTGAGGAGTTTATTACGGCCCCAGCAAAGTAAAAGAGTAGTTATTTAATACAATAATTACTGTAATTTTTTTTTTCCTTTTTTTATTTCCAAAGTACGTGTGTGAAATTAGAGAATTATTTTCGTAGTTAGATACATTTTTTTGTTAAAATATTATTTCAAATAATAAAACTTCAAAATATGAAAATACTACCCGCAGTACTCCATCAGGTTCAGTGTATCTTATGTATTACAATATACTCAAATCGACATCAACAGGGATGACGGCTTAATCCTCAAAACAGCATGGCTTCCACCTCAAGCACATACTCAAAAACCTGTACAGACAAGCAAAGACGACCACAGTCCGACATGACGTTCGTGGAGGTACAATTATTAGAACATACCTACCGTACACGATTCTCCGGACCAATAAAAATTGAGTATGTAGTTGCCATGGAGATAACAATTACGCTCGTGATATAAGATAACCTGACGCCAACTCACAAGTAAATTATCAATCCTGAAGAAGACCCCTACAATGGCGGTCGAAATATTGGTAAAAAGTAATTCGCCACACACGGCTAAACTCAAAAGCCACAATATCATACAATATACTCGTTTATTAAAAAAAAAATAACTCAAGAAGATTATTTAAAAAAAGTTCACATTTTTTTCTCTTTAATTTGAAAAAGTGAATTTTTGTTAACTTTGATTAATTTTATGTCTGAAAGAGACCATGGGTCAAATAAGTTAGGGACCAATCCTACGTGGTGTTTCCAAGCGATCACTGTTCTTGAATGTAGAAACTTCTATGTTCCAGATAAGTACACCCGTGCTCGTAGCCAAACATTGTTTTTGATCCCAGTTGATTCTTGTGGAGCTTCGAGCACTCAATTTAGTACAACGGCAATGGCGCTCCTAAATGGCCTACCAGCACACCTCGATCCTTTTCTTACATCCTTTTCCTCTTTTGTCGATGGTATTGTTCTCCTAAATCTCTGTGATCTTTGACACGTGTCATCTTCTTCTTCTTTCATTTTATTTTTTATTTTTATTATATTTTCTTCTTCTTCGTAGTATCAATCCGGTGGATTGGTTTGCAGTAACAAAATCTTGCATCTCAATCATACTTGAGATGCAATCAATTTTTTTTTGCTGATACATGGGATGTTATTTAGACCTTTAATGTGGTATTTTCCCCTTTATTTCCACATCCTAATGCCGTTGACCATAAAGGTTCATCCGCCTTAGGAGAGCATTTACTACCTCCAGGACAATAGAGTGCCCTAACCAGCTTGACCTGATGAGGTTAGCTGGGTGTTAGCTTTTTCCGGCCAACATTCGGTCCCTGTCTATATTTTATTTTCTATGTATTGTTTATTTATGTATACTCTATGTTTCTTATTATTTGTACATTGGAACTTCGGTTCTGTGAAATAAAAAAGTAAAAAAATCACCTAGCCAAGTAATCTCCGCACCAAGTGTCACTTAACTTCAGCGATCGAACCCGACTTAGTGATACTCGTATATTTGTGAAGCGCGATTTGAACTGACCTGGTCTGAAAGTGTATTCTTCGATAACCGGTTTGAAGTCAGGAGCAAGGACTTCTTGACACTGTAAGTAGTTAGGTACTCACATGAGTGCCGCAGGGTTCGTACCTTGCGCTTACGCGATATGCGGGCGGGCAAGGTTCGGCTTAGATAAAGCGTGACATGTAAACACGTACAAGAGAATGCCAAAAGTGGGGCTAGACTCTATAATTACTACACTTGAGAAATTATAACTTGATCCCTGTGACTTTGTAAGTATGTATTGTTATGTTGAAGATCGGTTTGTGTGTCCCCGATAAATATCTGTGAATAAGGAGGCACAGATTGTTCGCTCTCCCAAAGAGTAACACAAACCTGCCAGAGACTATGCCACTTGAGACATCAATCAGACTGTTCAACCAAATTGCCTCGAATGTTGATATATTTCACGCAAGGGAGGCCCAATTCAGACATGAACTCGACGTGTTTCTTTGGAGGAATAATTTGTTGGCGTCGTCTGTTTGATGAGCATTGGGACCTTCTGTTGCTTGTCTTTATTGCTTTTTTCTTAGTACTTAATCATAAGTACCTATATTTGTATATATTGTATTTTTTTATTTTCTGATTGATTGTACTTCAGAATCGAATTGAGTTGTTCAAATTTGTAATGTTTCTGTAAGGGAAAAATGAATAAATTGAATTACCATGTCTATTGAAACTATTAAAATTACGGTGTGTGGTTTACTATGGCTCCTATTTCTTCGAACCCTCGTGCTCACGCCATCCTGGAAGACCGTCTCTATGTACTCGGCGGAGCTACATGCAGAGCTGACATGGGATGAGGCAAAGACCATGGCGGTCGAGTTAATACTAACCTCCCAGGAACTATGCCTCTTGGGAGAATGATCAGACTGTTCAACAATATCGCCTCGAATATTGAAAAATTCCACTTGAGAGAAGTTTCGACATGAGCTCCACGAATTTATTTATCAAAGTAATTTCGTGGAGTCTCCTGTTTAGCGAGCTTCGGGACTTTTTAATAATTATTGTTAATAATAGTAAATACCTAATTGTTTCTCTTGTATTATATCTTATTTCAGGATCGTATTAAATGTATTTGTATTTGTAATGTTTCTGAAAGAAATAAATAAAATTAAATAAAATTGACTAAAGTTTTGTGATATCAGTTCGTAGCGACCATACTATATACTCCAGTTAGGGGAAGAATTATAGTGTTTACGATGATTTTTCATATAAAGATCTGTTATTTTAGGTTGAACCGCCTCTTAGGACTAAATGATCCAGGTCTCTCGAGCATCGGGTTATGCCAGGCATTTATAAAAGCGTATGAACAGTATTTTTGTAAAACTATTAACCCTTTCATTACGACTCGGTGGAATACAAATTAAATTGTCAATTATAAAACTAGTATTTGAAGCATAAATGTACTCAACTGGTCTATTTTCATATATCACATTGGTTCTTGTGTCCTTTAGCTATCAGATGATGCATAAAAAACTATTATATTTAACAAACGTTCATTATGTAACTCGATACATGTGGTGGCATTGACACATGTGGTTTACAGAAAAATCGCTCCTGTGACGAAGCCTAACGATATTTATTTACATGCTTTACAGATTCCTGTAAAGAGTGCATGTAGGTTGATAAATGGAATGACTGCACTTCCAATTTCCTACCGTAGATGTCACAATGAGTACTGTAAGTAGAAAAACTCTATATATAACGTCAACCATCAGATGATCCATAAAAAACCATTCTAATAAAGTAGAAAAACGATATATCACAGCTACCGATGTCAACGGTTGGGGAATCTTAGACGGCATATATCGGCTACCGAAAGGATTAAGAATAATTAATTTGTTATTCTGGGGAGCGAAACCGCGAATGCTCGCATGACAGTCGTACGCTTTTACTATCGGTCATACCCCTTTGACACACACAAATATCATGTTGCAAAAGGGAACTTTGTTTTTTAAATAAAATTAAAACGCTTCTCGTGTTTATCGAATTGAAACAATAGCTTTTTATAGTTTTTCGCTAAAGCGATAAAATCGCGGGAAACTGTGTTCTTCAACATAAAATTTTACACGTGGGAAACAATGTGGTCAGGCTGATCGTCACCCCTTTATGTATTTATCCAATACCAAGAATATAGTAGACGTCGCAACTCGACGACGAAAGTAATTCAAAAGAAATGTATTAATAATTAAATATACACATCAATTCGTTCAGAAATAATATCGGCAGAAACGGGATGCGAATCTGCGAGGCTTGGAACCAACCGTTGCTCATGTTCATTACCCTAGACCAGTCGACCATCCTCTGCCCGAACTGTTGCGCGAAATAAGTTGTATTTATACCATTGTTACCATCATATAACATCATATGTATAGTATGTGTATATTTAATTACTAATAATATTGTAATATAGTCAATGATCTATAAAAGTAGATTAGAATATTGGAATAATAAAAAAATATTCTAATAAATATTTAAAAATCCACATAGAAATTTATTAAGATATTTTACAAGTTTCGTCTCAAGTCAGTTCTTGATATCTTGAAGAAAAAGCAACTGCAGTACAGAACGTTTCAGGAAGGTTTATCTTCACCTATTGACCAAGCAAAAAAACGTGCATGCTACTTTACCTTATCACATTTCACAAAGTCAAACCATCTCACTCCTAGTATCTTTTCTCGAAACACAGTACACCTAACTATCTACGTTTATATTTGCTTCCTTTTAGATGAAAAAAATGCTGCTTATTCATTTTTATAGAATTCACTTTGTAATATAAGAGTATTTTAAGCATTAACACAAATAGCGATAGCAAAATAGTATTAATATGAAGCCACGACACTCAGGTAGCTCTTATTTATTGGAAAAAATATAACAACTAACTTTCAAATACGAAACACATTATTGCAATTGATCGCCACTGAAAAAAAAAAAAAAGAAACAAAAAATTCAAATTTTGTTCTAAATTTGAATCTTCATTTTTAACACATTTTAATAATGCATTTACCTTTTATGTAATTAATTAAGTAGATATTTATGGGTCTTCAAAGATTTATAAATATTACAACATTGAAATATACAAAATCCAAAAATACACAAAGAAAAGAATTTAACACTAATAACTTAAAAGTATAACTACCGAGAAATTAGGATAATTCTATAATATTCAACATTGGCATTGACCGTGAGTGTGATTGAACGAATGCAGAATACTCGGGGCTTATGTCACTTTCTTGTCATGTAAACAAAACGCTGCATGCCGACGGAATATCAATCAGGGATTCGTCTACTAGCAGACGGTATTATTGAATTAATCTTCTTGGCAGCCGGATCTCTCCAAGCAATGCCAAATCTAGCAAAATATCTTTGCTGCTGAATCTGGCAGCACTTCTACAATCTGCAGTAACTACATCACCTGTAGAGCAGCTTCCATGAACGATACATGAGCCTAAGTCCACATTTCACATCACAAGAATCAGATATTTTATGCAACAGGATCTTGTAGGTAGCGATCAATCTTTGCGGTTGTATGTGATGTTGGTAAAATATTAAAGGTGTCTGAACATCCGAATTAGCAAAGAAGACCTAGTTGGTTAATCAGTCTATTGATAGGGTCGAAAGTTTCAGATATCTCGGCATACGTGTCATTTAGAGAGAAACTTGACTTTGTGAGGAATGTCGAAGAGAAGGAGTGGGGTAGGCAGGTCAGTTAGGAGACGAAGTTGTACCTGGCTGCGACATCAGGCCGATCTCCGAGTATTTACCTAAATAAGTTATATTTACTAGAATCCGGGCTTATATAATAAATTAAATACATAAAATCAATGAAAGTAGGTTCTAAATATCTGTTATTTGTTTCAAAGATTATTGAATATTATAATAAATATAATATACAATTTTTTTTTTTAAATAAGTACATACTCGGGCTTCGTTCTAAATTTTCTTGACTATAGTCCGCCCCTTAACCCTTTCGCATCGTTGTCGGCATATGCCGTCATAAGATTCCCCGACCGTTGACATGGGTTGACGTGATATATCATTTTGCTACTTTCTTAGAACAGTTTTTTATGCGTCATCTGATAGCTAAAGGATACAAGAATCAATGTGATATAAGAAAATATACCAGATTAATACATTTTTGCTTCAAATACTAGTTTTATAATTGACAGTACAATTTGTATTCAAACCTAGCCGTAATGAAAGGGATTATACTTCCCATGAAAGCCTGGAATCTTAAATAACCATATTAGGGACCCATATTTGATTATTAAAATCAACTGTAAATAATATCAATAATAATACCAACGCTCCCCCAAAGTTTCGTCTATTTAGTGCTAAGGTGTGGCTCAACTCGTGCTGAACCTAGATATCATTATAAGTGCGATATTTTCCTTATTCTACTACCTACTCGTATCATAGTTTTTTATACCTACCGTTTTTTTCAAACGGCATTCGAAATGAGTTATTAGTTCTTCGAGTGATGCCAGTGAGCAAAAAAAACTCAGTGCTGCCAATCAATCAAATGTGTGTTGTTGCAGAAAGTCTTACAACCTGCGTCACTGTTTTTTGCGAACATATTTAAACACAAAGCCAAATCGTGAATAGATGAATTATGTATTTGATAAATTAGATTATTGGCACATCAATAGTAATAAATTAAAGACGTTGTGTAAATTTTGGAATAGTTGTTTTGGAAGATCGCACAATATACATACCTACTTCTTTATGTCTTGATCTGAAGATATCTAGTAATAATAAATTAATGGTGGATATGTATCAATACTGTTTGTACTTATAAGTAACAACAGTAGCGTGTTTTGAGTAAGGGCAGCAAATTTTGTGAGGCGGCATTTCGTCAGTTATGTACATTTTCTACAATTAACATATATCATTTTTACGAGAGTATTTTAGTTTTTAATATTTCGGAAGGCGTCATTTTGTTGGCTTAGTGTTGCAATATATTTGCTTATCATTTTTTTGTGGCAAAATTGTTAATTTTAACGCTTTAGCATCGGTTGTCGGCATATGCCGTCATAAGATTCCCCGAACGTTGACATCGGTTGACGTGATATATCGTTTTGCTACTTTCTTACAATACTTTTTTATGCATCATCTGATAGCTAAAGGATACAAAAACCAATGTGATATATGAAAATAGACCAGATAAGTATATTTATGCTTCATATACTAGTTGTATAATTGACAGTACGATTTGTATTCAAACCGAGCCGTAATGAAAGGGAAGAGAATATTTGAATGTTTTCTAAAATTCAAAAATAGTGTTTTGGGGATTACCATAAGTAGTGGATCTTTTGAAAGTAACGGTATGCCAAACAATTTTTCATTTATTTTAATGTTTAATTTGTTACTAAAATGTAACCATAGAAAGATCTAGGTAGAACTGTTTTTTCGTAATAACTCAAAAAATACGAATTCAATCGAGAACAAAAAAGTGCCAGTATGAAAGAATGTAAATATAGAACATGTGCTTTTATCATTCATATAATCTGGATTTATTTCAAGAATAACATCTCTAATCGTAAAATATTACAGCATCATACATGCTTTCTGCATGCAGCGTCCAGCCGTCCTGCTTGAGCGTCATATATCACATGCTCGCTTTATTGAACAAAAAAAAAACAATTTATCATAAACCCATTACTTAGGTATGTAACATGTTTTTAAGTCAAGCACTGATTAGTTTTTTACTTAATATCTTATTATTTATCTGCAGAACTTATCCATCCGATTTCCAAAAATATAAGTCATAAATCAATTCATAATATTTATTAATGTGTCGGACATTTTAGATTCATATTTAAGAAAAAATGGAATGTTTTTATGATCGCATACAGATACGCAGACTGATAGAAGATAATGGAAAATCTTGACTAATTTAAATTATTGTAAAACTAAATTGATAATGTTTTTAATAAATAATCAATTAATATATGTTATAAAGAGGGAAGAGTATGTAAAGGGAAGAATATAAAAGAAAGAAGCAACATAGACAAAGTCTTCTTTGAGGAACAAACCAATGTGAAGCTAGGCACTAATGCCAGTATGCACAAACTGTTCTTAACTAGACGTTTTTTTTTTAAATATAGGCTGTTGGTTAAATGTCAGTGTGGTAGGTTTTTAATGCAAAAATCATAAGCAATTTTTTTTAATTATTCAAGAGATTATTACAAGGGGAAATTACTTACAAGTTCTTGAAATTATAAGAAGCACAATAATTTTTGAGCTTTAAAAAATATTTATATATAACTGAGAACTCTTATTATATTATAACATAGATTATAAATTAGAATGTCAACAAAATACGACATAAGATGTTTTTGGATCTGGAATACAATATATTATATATTTTATTGTTTATCTGCATTAAAAAAACGTAATGGGAATATTAAAACTACTAGGTATTTAATTAAATATCCATTTTTTCACATTTATTTAATTATATGAAAAAGAAAAAGGTATTTAACAGGCACATTTAACCCTTTCACATCGGTTGTCGGCATATGCCGTCAAAGTATCCCCGACCGTTGACATCGGTTGACGTGATATATCGTTTTGCTACTTTCAGTACTCATTGTGACATCTACGGTAGGAAATTGGAAGTGCAGTCGTTCCCTTTATCAACCTACATGTATTATTTACAGGAATCTGTAAAGCATGTAAATACATATCGTTAGGTTTCAACACAGGAGCAATTTTTCTGTAAACTACATGTGTCAATGCCACCACATGTATGGAGTTACATAATATTTTTTTTTTATGTAAACGCATGCAGGAGAGCACAACCAGTCAAGACCAGTGCACTCTATGACGCTCAGCCAGGGAGGCTGGATGCTGCATGCGGGAAACGTGTGTTGTGTTCGTATTTGTGTGTGGGTTGGGGAGATTGCAAGTGTATATTTATCTGTTTCTTGAAGAGATCCAGATTGTAGGAAGGAGGAAACACAGACGCTGGAAGAGCATTCCATAGCTTACCGGTGGCATTAAGGAAGGAACTTTGGAAGCTGCCAGTTCTTGGTCGACATATATTAACCGTGTATGGATGTTCGGCAAGTGTAAGACGAGTTTGTCGGCTGTGAGTGGGTGCAGGAGGAATTAGTTCTTAATGAACGTTTGTTAAATATAATAGTTTATTTATGCATCATCTGATAGCTAAAGGATAGAAGAACCAATGTGATATATGAAAATACGTCAGATAAGTACATTTATGATTCAAATACTAGTTTTTAAGTAAAAAAAATGGTTTGAAAAATTCACGCCGTATTGATAGTATAATTTGTATTCCACCGAGCCGTAACGAAAGGGTTAATAGGCAAGTGTCGTACACAAATTTCCGTCCCACAATGCATCATTTGGGCACATTCATGGTTCCAATCGAATTTCAGGACGAGAGCTTAGGAACTGGAAGAAAGGGGAACCGTACTATACGAGGCATCCGATTAGAGCTTTTTTAAGGAAAAAGGATAAAAAAACTCCACGCTTCCGAGGTCTGGCTCATATAATTCTACGTATCGGCAAAACGATATACTTAAGGTCACCATCCAAGTGTATGCCACATTCTATGTTGCTTGACATGAATGATTAAATGAGAAATGGTGTTACAACACGCATGCTTACTGAAACATTTTTTGTTTGTCTCCCTACAAAGTTGTCAACTCTGAAGAAGACCCCTGCAATGGCGGTCGAAATATTGGATCGAAACATTTGCCACACACGGCTAAACCCAAAAGTC
This sequence comes from Glossosoma conforme, assembly GCA_022606575.1. Classification (NCBI taxonomy): domain Eukaryota; kingdom Metazoa; phylum Arthropoda; class Insecta; order Trichoptera; family Glossosomatidae; genus Glossosoma; species Glossosoma conforme. The sequence goes on from JAGTXR010000047.1 coordinate 1,746,728, forward strand.
ACTATCTCAAATATGGCCATGAAAACCTAACAAGCTATTTAATGCAGTTTCTTTTTAAAAATATTTGAATCACTTACCCAATCGTATTATTTTAAACGAATAATTTTGAGAGACATATAATCCATTGTTCCTTTAGTAGAAGTTCCAGGGTTTGGTTGAAATAAAAAGAAAACAGGAGACATTTTTTTAAACATTATTTATTCACATTCTCTTCGTTATATAATTTTATTCAATAACTGTAAAACATAACAAAACAAAATAACAAAAGAAGAAAAGAAAAACAAACATTTTTTCCCTATATCAATGATGAATAACATTTTTATGACACAAGGATTTTTTAATTTATTGTATAAATAAGGAAAAAAACTATAAAAATTAAGAAATTAACATATTTAAAGCGTTTGACCTAAATGATTCACCATTTTTTTTTATTATATAAACTACTTTATTTAGAAAAAAAGGCACCTATCTATAATGAAATATTGTCGGAATATCACTAAAATTAATTGCCTAAAAAAATGTTAAGACATGTGGTATAGATATTGAAAACAAAATCAAACACTAAGGTGTATCATTGATCCATTGATTTTTTAAATGAAAAATGCCTTCTATATAAAGTGAAACCTCTCATAACGAGTAATTTGCATAACGAGCAAAGAAGTATATGAAAAATTGCTCCCTTAACGAGCGACATTTCGCATAACGAGTGACGCAGAAAGGGGAAGTCACATAACGTATGATGCACTTGTGAGCCGGGACTTTCGTTTCATTGTGTCAGTCTGTGTTTAGCACTCGTACCGTTAACACGTTAGTATCACATGTTATCACACATTTTTCTAAACTTATGTTCAGACATTATTTGTATTTTTTTTGCATGGGAAACTCTTTCATCGTACATTGAGAAGCATCATCCTAATAAGGAGGTGGCTTTGCGTGCCACAAGAGTCGGCTAAAACAAGTGTCTCTAGACAGCTTTCTAGTAAAAAAGTATTAATCATTTGTCATAAATTTATAAATAATAAGCTAGCTTCGATTTTTTAAAATGTCTTCATCCAGGTTGTTACGATCTTTAACAATCTATAAGCATTTGGTTTTATTTGAATAAACATTAAAAATATATATATTTCGCATGGAACGCATTATTGTGATTTACATTGATTTATTTGGGAAAATTAGTTTCACTTAACGAGTGTTTCACATATCGAGCAAGATTATGGAAATAATTATGCTCGTTATGAGAGGTTCCACTGTATCTTATTTTTTTGACATAGTTTCCTCAGAGCTCGATATACTTCATCTACTGTTTGTAATACACCAGAGGTTCACTGCAATACTCTACAAATAGAAAGTGTATGCTGCAGGAGAGCATAAACATACCACAGTGTTCAACAATGTAAAAGTAAAGAATTATAAAATCTGTGAAAATATACAAACACAACATAAAATATAATATCACTAATCATCCTACTATTTTTTTTTTATCGATAATGGGTGTAGGTTAATGATGTAGGCGGATACACTTCACAGCAACGCTTAGTTATATTTAAAAATGTAAAGCGTCATAGAACCTACGACGAGATTTATAATTGTTATTGTGGCTTTTAGCATTATTTCTATCCAACATTTTATCTTTTCAGGGTGATGACTTAGTGAGTCTACTAAGTCATCATCCCTGAAGAAGACCCCTGCAATGGCGGTCAAAATATTGGAAAGAAGTAATTCGCCACGCATGGCTAAACCCAAAAGCCACAATATTAAATCTGGCCATGAAAACCTATGAAGTTATTTATATTTATAATTAAACATCTGTCAGTGTTTTTCAGTATGAATTGTGTAAGAAACGGAGTCAGTAGAACAAAAGACAATATCGAGAGGTTGGGAATGCTTCGGCAGGGAGATACTGATGTGTGACTATGGAAACCTGCAGATCGCGTCACACCTAAGATCCTACCCCATGTGCCCGACTAACTAATACCATCAGCATGACATAGCTCTTGCTGACTGGTACCGAAAACCACGATATACAATCTTTCGTCTCTTATTTCTGTTCGCTTGTCAGAATTGAATGTGTCCGCCATATTGGCATTTTTGGACTAGTTATATAGACCGCCGCTTGTGTGTCGTGTGCCGTTCGTCGGCGAGAGCATATTATATTTTGACCCGGCCGAATGCTGTGACTAGGTCGGGCCCTAATTTTGTAAAGTTTATCGTAAATATATGTCAATGTGCTTCTGAAAAAGTCTGTGTTATTAATCTGCTTATCATGCTCTCACACGACTGAATAACAAACCTTTTTGAAAAAAAGGAGGATGTTACTTCACATCAAAACCTAATGCTGGGCAGCTCATGGGACATGTGTGTTGCCAGATATTGGGCAGATACAATTTGACGTCACTGACACAAAGTAGAATTATGTGTTAAAACAAAACACAAAAAAACAATGATAAATCTCAATACTCTAATCTTATTTTATAGATTGTTGACTATATATCAATATTATTAGTAATTAAATATACACACAAAAAGGTAATAAGCCTCATCAGTAACACAGGTAAATGACTAGTTGTAATGTCCGCATAGGACTTACAAGAAGTTGTTTTCATTCATCCATTCAGTCTAAATTTTGGTTCGAGACCTGGGTGGTACTTATTAAATAAATAGACTGTCGGTAACTAATAATATAAAAAGCTTGTGAATAAATGTTGACTGATTGAATCATAAAAATAATAATATACATGTCTGAATATATACTACAGAGACATCTATCGTTATACGGTGTTAACAATGGTATAAATAACTTTCGCGTATCTGCTCAGGCGGAGAATGGTCGTGTGGACTGCGCGGCGTGTAGAATAGAGCAAAGGTTGCAAGGCTCGTGGTTCGAATCCCTCGTCTGTCGATATTTTTTCTGAATGAATTGATGCGTATAAAATTTGATGTATGTGTGTATTTAATTACTAATAATATTCAAATATAGTCAATGATCTATAAATAAGATTAGAGTATTGAAAAATATTCTAATAAAAATTAAAAAATTTAAATAAATGTATTATGCAGTTGCGGTATTGGTAAGCTTAGAGTTCTAGTTGAATGAAATGCGTTTCTGTGACTCTTTGTTCGTACTTGCTGGTGTTGCTGCGTGTGGTAGAATATAGGTTAGATCTTTCACTTGTTAGCCTTCTTGAAGTAGTCTCGGCTTCCTGCAGGATCCGGCTTGATGGTAGCAGAGTTCTTCTCGGGATCCCAGTTAGCGGGACACACTAAAAAACATTTATTAAAGGGTTATTAAACATACTAACACATTGATACCAACTCGGTATAGCCTTTTCAGGCTGGTGCCAAAAAGCCTCGATATGCGATAGTTCTCCATATGACCGCTATGTAGTTATCAGGTGAAGTGACTCTTACTGGCAGTCTCCGCCTGGGCGCTGTGAAGTAAACAGCTTTGTCTGTGTCCCGGATGGAAGACGAATTTATTTTTCGTTTAAAGAAAAATAAATGTCAAATGTGCATATCGAAGAGTTCTTTGCTTTGGAGATCTGCTCCTCATCTATCCACCACGCATTACAATGACAATCCCGCGATCTGGAGTCGCTTTAATTAGACAGGGGATGTCAACATTAAATATGGATGACTTTTATAGCTGCCTATAAACATTGCAAAGATTTATAGGTGTTTAATTAATAGTGACATTACCCGTCTTTAAAAAGACGACAAGTCGCAGATTCGTCACGTGGCTGCGAAAAGGAAGGATGCAGTAGCAGATTACCATCAAAAGAACTTGTTTTTAGTTAACAATTCGCATTTAATTTTATTAAAGGCTTGCTTGTTCGTTCGACCAGTATGGCGTACCGGTCGACTTGTAACTGACAACTGCGGAACACTGACATGCCGTGCCGCCCATGATCGCAGCAAAAAAGCAAATTAAAGATGACAGTTGCACCAACATGAAATGGAGCAAATATCGTAACAAATAAAATGGCATATGCAAACGACGTATAATATTATATAATTAAAACTAACATTATTCGTGTGCATGTCAGGCGAGCGAAAAAAAAGAGACAAAAGATCGCTTTTCGAGGCATTACAGCATCAGCCTAAAAGAGCTATATCAAGCTGATATCAATAGCTATATCATATTGTTGTGTGAAACAGTGCTCAGTGTTATCCATGACAAGGTGTGAAATACTTATCAATTTAATATTGAAATGCATCATGAAGTGAATGTTAAAAATATAATTAAGAATACCTTCTCCATGTTTATCGGCGAACTGGAATGCCTTGACCAATCTCAGCGTCTCTTCCACGGATCGTCCGACTGGCAGATCGTTGACTGTCATCTGTCGCAGGATGCCTTCCTTGTCGATGATAAACATGCCGCGCAGGGCGATGCCCTCGGCCTCGATGAGGACGTCATAAGCTCGGGCAATCTCCTTGGTGAAGTCGGCGAGGAGAGGAATCTTCAACTTTCCGACACCTCCGTCCTGGAAATGATAAAAGTCAAGGTCAAAACAAATCTTCAAGTAACTTAATTATCTCTGACATATAACATCATACCCGTTTGAAAGTCATTGCTCCCATTTTAGGGCAAGATTGAATAATATACTAACATCCTCCTCTCTCTGAAAAAAAAAGATGTTAATCCGTGGCGTGATGGCAGGATTAGGAGCAGATTGATAACACAGACTTTTTCAGAAGCACGTTGACATATATTTACGATAAGACTTTACAAATTTATGGCACGACCTAGCCATTCGGCCGAGACACAATACAATATGCTCTCGCCGACGGGCGGGACACAACTGGCTCCGCGCTCAGGATGGACTCTCGCCTGCACCCCAAGCGGCGGTCTATTGACTATAACCAGAATTGACCAGAATGCCAATATGGCGGACACATTCATGTCTGAAAAGCGTATAAGAGACGAAAGATCGCATATCGAGGTTTTCGGTACCAGTCAGCAAGGGCTATATCATGCTGATGTCAATATAAACAATAGGAAAGTATTTAGAGGAGTAACGAAGGGGAGATTAAGGGAGAAGAAGGGGTTTAGAGCTGTGTAAGTTATCTAATAGTGTTTAAAATTAAGATGATATAATTATTAAGTAAAACATTCATATTTATTCATTCATTCCATTAATTTGACCATGTCTTCTTCTTCAACTAGAGCATATGGACATCATGAGCCACCGCCATAAAACTATCAGCCGTCTTGGTCCTCGCCTCATCCCACCCCGTAGTACATTGTGTATATAGTTTCTGACGGCCTTCCAGGGTAGAAGAAAAGGCCGCCGTAGTTAATGCTCTCCTGCAGCATTCGTAAGACATGACCCAACCATATTCACCTTCATCTCTGATGCACTGCAGTATAGAAGGCTGCATCAAATTACGTTACTGCATTAAATTAAGTATTACGAAATGGCAGGGTTTTCTCGAGCACACACGTAATGGTAGTGTTGTTTAACTCATTGGTCCGTAGCATACTCGAGAGCGGATCTATCATTTGGGCACCCCATGAGTTGAAATATAGCCTCATGTTGGAGAGGGTACAGAAAAAATTTCTGAGATCTCTCTACATGAGGGTATATGGATACTATCCGTGGCTGTATCCAACTAACTTCATACAGGGTATGTTGGGGTACATTGAGTTGAGGACAAGAAGGGATATGTGCTTAGGTATGCATTTCTTCCGACTGTTGCGTGGCGTGTTCGGGAATCCTGAAATTTTGATGAATATCGGTTTGTGTGTCCCCGATAGATATCTGAGAATAAGGAAGCATAGATTAACACTAACCTGCCAGAGACTATGCCTCTTGGGAGAGGGATCAGACTGTTTAACCAAATCGCCTCGGATGTTGATATATTTCACGTAAGAGAGGCCCAATTCAGACAACAACTCCAAGAGTTTCTTTGGAGGGATAATTGGTTGGCTTCGTCTGATAACCATAGGGACCTTCTGTTGCTTGTCTTTATTGCTTTGTTCATAGTACTTAATCATAAGTACCTAATTTTGTATATATTGTATTTTTTATTTGTATTTTTATTGTACTTCAGAAATGCATTGAGTTAAATTATTTGTAATGTTTCTGAAAGGCAAAATAAACAAAATTGAAAATTGAATCAACAGCATTTGTTTTCGAAACCTATTATTTGGCTGCATTGGCTTTATTATTGGATTCACATTTATTTGTGAGAGGTAATTGACTAAATAGTATGAGTTGTGTTTAAAACAAGATAAGAAGTATATTTTGAACTATATATGTGTATTTATTAATTTGTTTTTTAGTCTTTTTCATATCCACTTAGACGTGATTCATACCTTTCTGTCAGTCTGTGTCCAGGCCAAGTGGCTGAACTTGGAGTCGGTGGAGACTCCAATGACCTCGCAGCCAATGTCGGTGAACTCCTTAGCCTTATCGCTGAAGGAAACCAGCTCAGTCGGGCACACAAATGTACTGAAAAACGACATTTTTCATATTATTCAGCTTCTTTATTGAGATCCACTTCAACCTGTAGAGGTGTAATTTTTTTGCAAGCAAACTGATCTGGGAGAGAGGATTTTTTAATTTTTAATAATTTTATATCATAGTCAACTGCAGTGTGTACTTTGAGAAATAAATGACAGAAAACATTAGTTAGAGCCCCGGACATATAAGCCCAAGACTTCTCTACAAGTTGACTTCTAATTTAATTATATTATTAATAAAAAAATATATGTATGAAGTTATTTAGTTTTGGCTGTTCACTGGTAAGACATTAACCTTCAAACGCCCAGTGGTTTCCTTACAGGACCACCAGATTTGTGTCGTTCAATGCCCTACGATCCCATACACGAGTGCTTATGGTTCAATTCACAATCGGATTACATTAATTTGAAAAATAGTATTAAAGTAAGTTCATGGAAGAATCTATTGTGCGACGAAACATTACAAACATTGGCCTGCTAGGGCATTGAACGACGCAAATTTGCGGTCCCGTATGGGACCACTGGGCGTTTAAAGGTTAATCTTTCAATCTTTTGAAAAAGTTTATAGAAGAGTTTGACTGTACTTTTTTTATTATCATCCAATGAGTTTTTTTCTGCATATGACATTTATAACAGTAATTAGCATTAATTTGGTAGTCTCAAATCAGTTATTTGTATTATTTTATTTAACTATATTAATTGTTAGGAAGAATCTAAATTTGAAGAATATTATATATAAGTAATGTCACTTACAAATCTAGCGGATAGAAGACCAGTACGACATATTTTCCTTTGTAGTCTTCAAGCTTGATGTCTTTGAAATCTCCGGAGATCACGGCCGTTCCTCTGAAGTCCGGAGCAGGCAGCTGTACCCTCGGGGCAAGAACACGAGGAGCTGCAAAACATACCATGTACATTGTTATTTTGGGTTGAAACACCTCTAGGACTAAATAATTCAGGCATCAAGAGTATCAGTCTCATCATCCGATATTATTAAAACGTTACAAGTGGGTTGACTGTGTGATGGAAGAGTATACTCATGTCTATACTCAAGATATTTTAGCATCTTTTAATCCCTGATTATAACTAAATTTTATTTATTAGAATCTAAGCTTACAGTATGGCCGCTATAACTCTATGACACTGCATGCACAATGCCGGCGGGCTTAGATTAGTAGTCAAAGCTTGCCAAACCGAAAGTCATGGGTTCGATCCCCAAAGGAGATTAAAAAAAATATTTTTTAATCGATTTCTGGGCTCTATAAATACCGCCGGTTGGTGTGAATTCGATCCTAGCTCGTAAAATGCCTGTCATAGCCTATTAATCAAAAATTGGTGGATGAGGAAAGTCATCCCTTAAGACCACCTATAATGAATTCCCGTAATAATAAGAATATGTAAAAACTTCAGAATCACTATTTGTTAGTATTCTCCTGAATGTGTTTACATAAAAAAAATAAGGTATACTGCCTGTCATTTACATGTGTACAGTCGCAATGGAGATTTTTCCTTTAGAATTTTGGGCGATTTTTTATATAAGGTATATTTTCAATTTTTTTGTGTTGACCCTCTTTTTAGGATTAAATTGTGAAATTGTTAAAATTACCATAGGGATAATCATTCAATATTATGTAAACGTTATAGAAGAGTTGACTATATTGATTTCATTCGCCCAGAAACACTCAAAGTGAATGTTACCTGAAGCTTATCTAAATTTGCTTTGTAGGTATTTGTCCACTTTAATCCAAAATTATCCAACAGAAGAGTCAAATATTCACGTCATAATAATTACGCAATGCGAATGTTTTTCAACAACGACTTTCATATTGCCATATAAATAACTTATAATATGACGAACCAATAATGTGACATTCAACAACAAAATCAATCAAATAAAATACAATAACAAACACTTACTGCTGTGTATGAAGGACGAATAAGCATTTTGTATGGAGCCGGTGCCAGTCAACTGTTAAAACGAAACGACAATAAATTACAATACTAAACAGCTTAACTTATATTGAACTCGGAACAACATACGCTTATATGAAATTGAGAAATCGTTCCGATAAGCCTTTTTATCATTACGTTATTTTAAAATCGCAACCATAATAGTATAAAAGCGTATTTTATTCTAAAGTCAAAACAAGATAAGCTTTTTTATTACTGAGCACAAAATTAGTTAGAAGTAGACGTCAAAATGAATTAGAATATTTTTATAAATAAATTGAAGTGATTTGGCATTTTATTATTGTTGTACCTTCTTGCATATGTTTCTGAGCACTAATGACATGTTTTATTTGATTTAAATGCTTAAAAGAAATAAATATTAACGAATTACTGCTGAGCGAGCAAAATAAATACTAAAAGTGAAATGTTTGAGGTTAGAACAGTGCTGCCAGCTGGAAAATACAATTACCGTATATAGCAAATATTTTTTGATGCCGTTAATAAAATTGGTAGGTAATGACTGATAATAGAACTGTAAAGCGTTAATATGTGATAAGCATATAATTTACCTAAAGAGCAAATATGAAATAACATTAAAAAAGCTTGTCTTATTTTGTTTTTATTCAATCGCTTAATTAATAAGTACATTAAATTTAATTTTTAGACTATGGATGCTCATAATTTCTTTGTTATAACATGAATTATCATACGTTACTTTTTGGTTTTAGCCATTTGTATAACAGGTTCATGCTTACAACACGTTTAAATAATGATAACACATTTTTTTACTATTAAAAGTGTTTATTCATCAAAATAAATTATAATTACATAACTATATACATTACAAAACGTCAACAGCCATAAAAAATATCAAAGGAAATAATTTACATTTAAAAAATAGAATTCCAAATCTTCGTCAATCTTTCTTTAAAACGAATGATCGAGATTTGTTTTAAATAATATAATAAACTGTTTCTTGTGGATTAATTTGACGTTGCTTTGAAGTAGTAGAGAAAGATGATCATTGGCGGTACATGAGGAAATCAGTTGGATCCAAAATGGCGGTTTTCTGAGCTGTCGAGGTAGCCCATTTCACAGGCAGCCATCATCTGAAAATAATGAAAAAACACATTGGTTTCCAATGAAACGGCAGAAGCTAAAATATAATTGACGAATTTCTTCACTCAATCTGATTTTTGTAATACCAAAACTGGGCAAACAATCATTAATGAAAGTCATTTTTTACCTTTTATATCAAGATAAAAATAATCCTTTTAAATTGAAATAGAAGAAAGGTTTAAAAATAAATATATAATTCTTATAAAATATACGTTGAAAAACTGTTGAAGATTATGAGCGAAACCACGGTCTTTAAAGTCTGTGGAAACAGTGTTCAACGTGATCTATATTAAAAGTTTATAGGCATAGATCGTTTACTCTCCCAAAGAATAACACTAACTTGCCAGAGACTATGCCTCCTGGGAGAGGGATTAGACTGTTCATCCAAATTGCCTCGGATGTTGATATATTTCACGTAAGGGAGGCCCAATTCAGGCATGAACTCCACGACACATTAAACAATTTAGCATTTTCTGCGCAAATATATTATTTACAAGACTCTATAATTACTTTTGTTAAAATATAATTATCAAAAATAGCGATGAAGAAAAACGCAAAACAGGATAATTCCAATCAAGGAAACTACAGTATTGCCAGTTGTATCATTTCTAGAGATGAGTGAAAAACTAAATTAAAAAGTCATGATTTGACTATTGTGTGAACTTATTTATTTTCGAATATATTCTTTACTTTGGCAGCCATTTCAAGAATGTTTTGTTATTACGTAAGTCGACTTCAGATCGGCCACATGGCCCCGCCTAATTCCATTACAGCCGCGTTAACCGCTGACCTTCGAAGGAAACTTAGGTTTGCCTGCAACTAGATATATTTGTACTATTTTTTTTCCCAATTGTAGGATGAGTTTTAAGATATGTAACGACTTCCGGGAAGATTCAAATGTGCCAAAACGAACTCTTGTTGGAAGATGTGACTATAAGAAATACTTCATTACTTCTTGTTGTATTCCATCATCAAGTCATAGCCAAATGAAACAAGAACTTATAATATATATTACGTAAATAAAATTTTTTTTTTACGTAATTTGTTACACACTAGATGCTTTAAGTAATAAACATATGAAGTATTTAAATATAAAATTATAAGATAACATAAAAATCGACAGGCAACTGGGATGGGCAGCATTTGGAAAACTTAAATACATTTTTAAAGCGAAAATTCCGCAATGTTTTAAAACTAAGGCGTTTAACCAATGTATCCTGCCAGTTTATTAAGTTATGGTGCAGAGACGTGGAATTTAACAGCACAACATAAAATAAACGTCACCCAACGTGCCACGGAGAGATCCATGAGAGGAGTGTCTCTAAAAGATAGAATCCGAAACAAAGATGTCCAAAGGTGAACTCAAGTAGTGAAAGCTACTCAATGAATAGGCACACTCAAGTGGCAATGGCTTATTTGTTGAAGATATGACGATCGATGGAGAAGAAAAAAAAAATAGAGATTAAAAAAAGCGATTTAAATATTTTTTTAGAGCTCAGAAATCTGAGCTCTATAATTACCCCCGGTTTGTGTGAATTTGATCCCTCGCCCGTAAAATGCCAGTCATAGCCTATTAATCAAAATTGGTGATAGACGAAAGTCGTCCCATGAAGACCACCCATTCATAGTAAATTCGTGTAATAATAAAGGATGATGCGTGAATCTCGGGTTGTAGCCTATGAAATTGGTGGATCAACACTCCACATGCTGAGCTTAGTCATATGCAACATGGTAAGCGTCATAGAATTCCACAGATGAGACTTCAGAATTACTATCACTATCTGTCGGTATTCTCCTGTATGTGTGTACATAAAATTAATTTTTTCACAGTGTTTTGAGTTGTTACCTTATCAGTGACTGGTTTTCCCTGGAGCACGTATCGCAGTCTTTCCACTTGGCATGGGTTGCTAAGAAGCTCGTCCACGAGTCTCATTTCGGACATAGATGAGGCGCCAGCTCGCTTGCCGTTGGTCCATCCGCGGGAGTACTGGAAGGTCTGACCGGAAGTGGGGCTGCTGCCAAGCATCATCAGCGAGACGAGTAGGAAGGAGATCACTGTGTAGGCGTTCATCTTGGAATTATCTAGAAAAAACAAAAAAACTGAGTATTTCGTTTAAGAAATAGGCGCAGTACATTTTGTTCAACTCAATAGTATATTTACAAATACATGATGGTAAAGAATTAATCACTCTATCGGAAGGCATTATAATTTGTGAAAATGGCGTCGTACGTCAATCATATTTGACATTTGTTAACTAGACAGCCAAGCAATAAAACGCTTTACTCCGCAAGAGCGGACACTAATCGAGTCGCACCAACTGGGAAAACATTCCTAAACTTAGGTACTCGACTCAAACAGACTGGAACCACAGGAGACCTTGCAGGGATAGAGATAATCGCGGCTGTGACTGCCGATGTCGCTGAGAACGAAGAAACAGCAAGCAGACGACGGACCACGCAATTGGGCATCACCAGACGGACTACAGCGAAATTTAGTGAAAGACTTACACATACCCTGTATGTAGTTTGCAATGTAAAAAATTCAATTAATTTAATAATAAAATGTAAACTATAGATTCCCACACTTTTTTGATCGAGGTGGTAAAGTGACGATTATACTTCGAGAGAATCGGCACAAAATATTTTTTATATTCTCCACATTAGAATTTTTTAAATATTATAGATTAATTACTTGTTTTTGGAGAGATGTTTTCTCGTTGGCTCTTCAAACTGTTGTGCCATCTCAGAGGATTTTCCGCCCTTTTATACCCCTGGGGAGGAGGTCTCCTACCACACTTGGGATCGAGCCTCCCCATACTTGGTGCGTCCGAAACGAGGGGGTGTAGACACGGACGCGTACTTTGTAGAGGAAAACAAAACTTAATGTTCCTTTGATGGTTAACACGGCCTCGCTTTGTCTATTATACTTTCAGCGGAATTTTCAGTACATAATTTTGTAAGACCGTCTGTAATTATATATTATTAATTTTGGTCGTGTTGTTAGGCGCATTCAGGCGACACTTACAATGAATAATTATCATGAGGGGTTTATTTTTTTATTATTTTTTATTAAATTTTTTAAAAATATTTATAAATAAAATAAACAACAGGAGCTCAACTCAACACAAATTTAGCGTGATCCCTGAATATTCAACATAATAAATTTTGTATTACTGGTATTTTACGGTTGATGGAATTAATTCACACCAACCGGAGTGTTTTTTAGTGCTCAGATATTTTTTTCTCAAGTTTTTTTCTTCTCATTTTTCTTTAAGTCGCATCTGTGGAATTATATGACGCTTACCATGCTGCATATGGCAAAGCGCTGCATGTGTAGTGTTGATCCGCCAACGTCATAGACTATATCCCGAGATTCACGCATCATCTTTATTATTACAGGAATTTACTATGAATGGGTGGTCCTTCACGGGACGACTTTCATCTTCCACCAATTTTAATTATTGGGCTATGGCATTTTACGGGTGATGGAAAAAATTCACACCAACCGGAGTATTTTTTAGTGCTCAGAAATCGATTACAAATCCATTTTTTTATACCCCAAGACCTTTGGCTTGCTTGCAAAGCAAACGCTTTGACCATTGAGATATACCCACTGGCTTCAGATACTATTTTAGCTCTCTCTCTATAAGTTCCCAGGTTTCTGCTCTGAAGGCCGTCAGGAATCATATATTTTCCCTGGTAATCCTTCGAATGCAGAGATGTCTCGAATGGTCACCAAAAATTGCCGCCACACAGTTCGGTAAGTTGCTATCCATGCTATGTAAGGTCGTGGGTTCGATTTCTGACGGATATACAAAAAAAGGTTTTTTAATCGATTTATTAGCTCTAAAATACCCCGGTTTGTGTGAATTTGATCCATCGCCCGTGAAATGTCAGTCATAGCCTATCAATTAAAATTGGTGGTAGACAAAAGTCGTCCCGTGAAGACCACCCATTCATAGTAGATTCCTGTAATAATAAAGGATGATGCGTGAATCTCGGGCTGTAGTCTATGACGTTGGCGGATCAACACTCCACATGCAGCATTTAGCCATATACACCATGGTAAGCGTCATAGAATTCCACAGATGAGACAAAAAATTACTATCACCATCTGTCGGTATTCTCCTGTATGTGCTTACATAAAAAAAAGTATAAAATATACAATACATACAAAAGAGTTTATTTTTTTAATGAGATCGGATAATTTTCCACCGAGGCCTGGAACATTTTGTCTTAAGGGGCGGCTCAACCCATAAACATCAGTAACATCCTAATTCAATTTGGTTGACTTAATGTCAACAGTCTGATACTCAAGAAAGAATATTGATATGTTCCACTTGAGAGAAGCCCAGTTTCGACATGAGCTCCGCGAATTTATTTATCAAAGTAATTTCGTGGAGTCTTCTGTTTAGCGAGCTCCGGGACTTTTTAAATGATTCTATTATTATTGTGCTATTTATAAATTGTTATTTTATCCTGTTTCAGAAATGAATTAAATATTATTATTTATAATGTTTCTAAAAGAAAATAAATTGAAAATAAAATAGCATCACCTCTGAGTATTTACCAAAATGTTTTTTATTTACGATTATTAGATTTATGTTTCATACGTTTGTTTCAAATATGTAATAGCTTGTACCTAATTTCAATGATTCAATTCAATTCAATTCAATTAACTTCTTTTGATGATATATAATTCTACGTTCCAGATAAGTACACCCGTATTTATCTGGAACGTAGAATTATATATCATCAAAAGAAGTTAATTGAATTGAATTGAATTGAATTGAATCATTGAAATTAGGTACAAGCTATTACATATTTGAAACAAACGTATGAAACATAAATCTAATAATCGTAAATAAAAAATAAAAATAAAAGATAAGTACACCCGTCCTTGGCTGGTATCGCACCACCGAACATAAGATGCAAAGTCATATGCGCCGAAGAAATGCGTAAGGCAATCAACCAACCGTCCCACTGCTTGTATAATCAGATACCCCCAACACCAAGATTGAAGTCTCGAAGCAGCTTTTGCATCCGACCCACTCTGGCAACAAATCGCACCAGAGGATTTCATTACTACAAAGGAAGGCCTCCCAACTGGCAAGAGCCTTGACTGGCCGACCTGGAAATCCCTAAACAGATTAAGAACCGGAGTTGGTAGAACAAAGGACAACCTCGAGCGGTGGGGAATGCTTCGGCAGGGAGAGACACTATTGTGCGACTGTGGAGACCTGCAGACCGCCTCACACCTACGATGCTGCTCCATGTGCCCAACAAGTTGCACATCTCAGGACCTAATGCTGGGCAACACACGAGCTATCGATGTTGCCAGATATTGGGAAAAAATAATTTGACGTCGCTGACACGAAGAAGAAGAGTACACCCGTGCTCGTAGCCATCCATTGTTTTTGATCCCAGTTGATACTTGTGGAGCTTCGAGCACTCAATTTAGAACAAAGGCAATGACGCTCCTAAATCGCCCACCAGCGCACCTCGATCCTTTTCTTACACTGTTTTCCTCTTTTTTCGATGGTATTGTTCTCTTTAGATCTCTGTGATCTTTGACACGTGCCATCTTCTTCTTCTTTTATCTTATTTTTAGTTTTTATTTGTATGTATTGTATATTTATGTACACTCTATGTTTCTTATTATTTGTACCTTGGAACTGCGTGAAATAAATAAACAAGGTATGGCAGCTATAGTATCTGAGTCATATTTTGTGTGATTTAACAATCATTTTTTTATAAGGTCGTATGATTATCCCGATCATTTTGTCTTAAGTGGGGTTTAACCCAAAATGTACACTATATGAGGTTATGTTCTATAAAAAAACCACCGCAAAAGCTACAACAAACATCTCTATAGAAGTCTACGCTATAGAAGGGTTGGGTGTAATTATAAGGCTTGACCATAGACCAGAGTAATTTTAATATGCACCATAGATCAATTAATTTCACTGCACTAGCTCAATTCAAATAAGTTTGAAACTTTTCGCACTAATTACGCACTTTCCTAACTATTCACACTATGTAAAGTTCCAACTATTATATCATTATTAACCAGAACTCATGTTCAAGCCTTAAAGCATGTCTTGATGCTTATCAGGTGATTCGGTTATTATCAAGACATGTTCTACGGTCTCAATGAAGCGTCGAACAAAATAGGTCTGAAAATGAACATGGATAAAACAAAAGACATGATAAATAGTCATATTTCCCAGACATTTGACCCTATTTCCATTGGAGAACACAAATAGAGGTTGTAAACGACTATACCTATCTATGACAAGTATTACAACTAGGACGAAGTAACTTTTCAAAAGAAATCGACAGGCATATACAACTGGGATGGGCAGCATTTGGAAAACTAAAGTACATTTTTAAAGAGAAAATTCCGCAATGTCTTAAAACTAAGGCGTCTAACCAATGCATCCTCCCTGTATTAACTTATGGCGCAGAGACGTGGAATCTGACAGCAAATCTTACCCATAAAATAAAGGTCACCCAGCGCGCTATGGAGAGATCCATGCTCGGAGTGTCGCTAAAAAATAAAATCCGAAAAATATATGTCTAATGTATAATATATAAAACTATATGTCCTTCTAAAAAAGTCTGTGTGTTGTTCATCTGCTCCTTATTCCGCCACCACGAGTTAAAATAACGATCCCGGCTCCGTGAAGTCGTCTTCCTTAAGTAAAGGGGATGTTAATAATAATAATAATAAAATTTATTTATTCAGCCAGTAGTGCCATAATCAAAATTTTACATACAATAATTCCAAGCAAATATCATCATCATCATCATCAGCCTGTGTCCGTCCACTGTTGAACGTAGGCCTCCCGCATGAGTCTCCATCCTCTTCGATCCTCCGCCTTCCGCATCCAGGTCACTCCCGCTATTCTTCTTATATCGTCAGTCCATCTTGTATGGGGGTCGGCCAATGCTTCGTTTGCCAGTTCTTGGGCGCCATTTCAATACTTTTCTTCCCCATCGACCGTCGTCTCTTCGACAGATATGTCCTGCCCATTGCCACATGAGTGTGCCTATTATTCGTTGGGTAACATCCTAGCAATCAAGCAAATATACAGAAAAAAAAATTAAACAGAATAGAAAGAAAATATAAATCGGCATGTACACGTACACCACATTATTATTATTGTACCACTCAGTGAGTGGAGCACCGGATCCCTCTCCGGATGGCTAAATGATTAATACATTATATTGATTTGACCAGTTGTAATATCACCAATACATAATTTAATATTCCATGTGAATGAATATTTTGTATAACAAAATGTCGTCACAATTAAAAAGTATTTTTAAAAAATATCGTCGTGGAAAATATGAAATATTTTTACCATCTTTGACGTACGTTCTTTTCAGAGTGCTTTAGAAAAACAATGAAAATTGGACAATACAGCTTTAATTTTTAATTGCTATATTTAGAACAATCGATCAATTTGAAAAATTTAACTAAGACTGGAATTTCGAAGTACTTGGTCATATCCCAAACCAGCTGATCATAACCTTTTTTTTCATAACCAGCCAAAATATCTTCCACTTCCAATTTTCTATTGATTCATAACCTGCGGCAGATACGGTCGGTAAAAAGATGCTTACCCAGAGACGCTACAAAGAGTTTGGTAAATGCGTTTATAGTCTCCAAAATGGACTACTGCAACGCACTGCACGCAGGCCAGCCAGCCAAACAATTAAAGCGATTACAGTCGTTACAAAACGCAGCGGCACGACTAGTCTACAACGCGCCCAAATTCTGTCACATTACTCCAATACTACACCGACTGCATTGGTTGAGAGTTTCGGCTAGAATCCAGTACAAACTATGCCTCTTAGCTTACAAGGCACTCAACGGAACTGCACCGGGCTATTTGACAGAACTTATCAAGCCTTTAGAAATAAGCGCGCGTGGAGAGACACTCAGATCGGCTAGAGCAAATAGAAGCACCCTGCAGCTGACGGGAGGTAGTCCTAGCATGGTCTTTCAGCTACGCTGCACCAATGGCCTGGAACTCGCTACCGGAAAGCATAAGAGAGCTTAAAGTGGAGGCATCCTTCAGAAGCAGGCGCAAGACCCATCTTTTTACTCAGAGAGGCAAAGAAGCGCTTTTGGAATGATCATTCGGTCATAAAAGAGCGCTATACAAATACTGATTTATATCAGTATTATTATTAATAATATAAATATTATTATTTCCTTCCATCGAGCACGTATTGACCTCGAAAAAGAAAAACTACTTTGATTTTCGTGTTACGCAGACTTTTACTGGATACTGAATATTTAGAGAGTGACTCAAAATGTTTGGCCTTTCTTCTTATGACGCCTGTCCACGTGATCCTAGCAAACAGTAGAATGTGAGACAATCTGTGATGTAATGCATCATCCATGAGATCATAAAACATATAATGTGTTGTCGATTGGGAGTCTCTGGATTTTTTGTGAGAATCTTCGCGAATCTTCGTGCTACTTAGATCTAATAACGGTCCCATGCTGTTGAACTACATCATGAGTATCGTCGGAATAGCGAGGCTAAGATATAAAAGACTTTTATCTCTTTTTTATCTTCTTAATGGGTTTTTTGTGAGTGATTTGTACGATAGCCTAACAAAAATATTTTTTCTACATTTAAAAAATAAATATATATAAATAAATAAATAATTGAAAATTCATCATCATCAGCCTGTATCCGTCCACTGCTGAGCGTAAGCCTCCCGCATGAGTCTCCATCGTCTTCGATCCTTTGCCTGCCGTATCCAGGTCATTCCCGCTTTTTAAATTTAAATTTTGTAAATTATTTTTATAAAGGAGGAGCGAAAATAACTCAGTACCGGCTTTAGACCCTGTGGCGCCCTATGGCATTTTTTCTAGCGTCTCATATTGTTTAAATTTTTAAAAATCTAAGACAGATTAGTTGCCCTCAGCGCCCTTAGATAATTCGACGCCCTGGGGCACCGACCCACTTCTCCACCCCCTAAAACAGGCACTGAACTAATCTTACGTCTTTGTAACTACGATTCAAGGTAAGACGTTAATGCACGATTATTTATTTTAAAAAAATGTTTTTTGAACCGAGAATATTAAATATAGTCTAAAATGTATTTTGGACCTCCAGCCTAAAAAAGCAACTTCTGTATTCAAGTATTTGTCGTTTATTTAGATTTAGAAGAAGATGTTTGACTTTAAAGCACTGGTTCTCCATCGCTGCTCTAGTTACGAGGCAGCAACTGGTAACCGGATGTTGTCTATTTTAGTGCCCCTGATTTAATTAACTCCCCAGCTGGCCTTCCGGTAAACACATCTTCCCCGTGACCCTTTCATAATAGCCCAAACCCCCGGCCGCCATGTTTTTTCCATTTCGCGCGAATTCCAGTGTTGCAAGTTCAAAAGTCAATTAATTCCCCGACAACTGTGACGCGGACAATTAATGTGATTACTGTATTTTCGCGGTCACTCAACAATTAATGTAAAGTAATTATAAGTTTATCAAATATCAAACTTTTCCAGTATTCTTCACTTATAATTGTACAAAATTACGAAAATATCTATAGACTTCAATTTATTATTCTCTAGTATATATATACTTGAGCAAGCCATGAGAGTAAGCCGCAATGAGCAGCAGAAAATGAATATATCAATGCAAGAAGTACCCATAAAAGATGCAAATCGAGTTTGTATACCTTGGAAGTACGCGATCACCTGGGATGGCTGAGAACAAAAGAGGTCTCAACAGGAAATTCATCAAATTCTTCTGTATGACCACATTTCAATAAAAAAAGTAAAATTCTTCAGATAAGCACCATAAAAGAAGCATTAATTTATTAGGCTCCGGTCGAACTTGCCAAAACATTTGTTTGGACATCTCGATGGTACGTGGTTGTGAGACATGGTGCTTATCTGAAAGTGATAAAAAGACTAGAGACCTTTGAGATGTGGTCGTACAGAAGAATTCTCGGAATTTCCTGGAGAGACCACGTCACGAACAATTAGGTTCTCAGGATAAAATAGGAAGAATAGGCACCTAATATAACTCCGAAAACAGCCCGATGGATCGGTCACATCATGCGCCACGATGGTCTTCTTCACGACATTGTGGATGGTTGAGGGTAGACACTGTAGGGCAGGGATCTAGACGGGAGTATTTCAGTAAAAGTGTTCGAGGACATGAGTTGTAGCTCTTATGCTGAACTGAAGAGGACTGCAGAGGATTGAAGAGCAATAAGCGTTCGAGATGTAGATTTTGTAGCTGCCTGACAGCATTACTACAATGGTGAACCTCAGCAACAAAATCATACCATCCGAACGCTTACTCTTCTTTGCCGCTCTAATCCTTCAATGTCCTCCTCAGGTCATCTGTGAGGATGTGGCCCAAGTATTTTATTGAAGACACTGCCGCTAGATCCCTGCCCTCAAGACTCACTGTGGGTATGATCAGTGGTTCGTTATTGACACTGAAGCCACAAACGACTGATTTTGTGGAGTTATATTTGAGGTCATGGGATTCTGCATATTTTTCACTAAGGTATAGGTAGGACAATAAAGTAAATATTACCGTCTTAATAAAAAAAATCGAGCATGTTTCACACTAAATGAAACTCTTTAAGAAGAAGATTAACACAAAAAAATCAATCCCCTAATCTCTACAACCACACAACCACTCAAAATTTGTATAAACTTTTTACTCGGACATTTCGACCGCCGTTACAGTTGTTACTAATAACACATAATGCTCTTATGGTGCTTATCTGAAAGTGATAAAAAAATACTAGAGGCCATTGAGATGTGGTCATACAGAAGAATTCTCGGAATTTCCTGGAGAGACCACGTCACGAACAATGAGGTTCTCAGGATAACCAAGGAAGATAGGCACCTAATAAGAACCATCTCAGAGAGGCGAGCCCGATGGATTGGTCACATCATGCGCCACGATTGTCTTCTTCACGATATTGTGGAGGGGATGGTTGAGGGTACAAACTGTAGAGGCGCATCTTAGACGGGAGTATTTGCAGCAAGTATTCGAGGACATGAATTGTAGCGCTTATGCTGAGCTGAAAAGGGTTGCGGAGTACCGAGAGGAATGGAGATCGAGATGTAAGATTCTGTTGCTGCAAACCAATCCACCGGATTGACACTACGAAGAAAAAGCTCTTATATTGAATCTATGCAATGGTAGTCAATGTTACAAAAAAATACTTACAAATGACCCAACCCAAAAGCCATGAATTCCTTTTTGTTTTGATTCGAGAACTTTGATATATCTTTTTATAACTGTTTTAATTTTTTTACATATCATATCCTTTCTAATGATAGCCACAATATGTAATCATAAAGTTATGTCAGCTGCCATGGCATTCTCTAGTACAGGGTTTAATCACGGGTTGTATACGCAACATAAGTACGGAGTGCCCTACGTTCAAATGTAGACGGACATACACTAATGATGATGATGATGAGGCATTATAATTATTATTTAATTTCGACACATGTATCATTATTATACACGTACGTAGACATTAGACACAAGAACTATCTCAGAGAGGCGAGCCCGATGGATCGGTCACGTCATGCGCCACGATGGTCTTCTTCACGACATTGTGGAAGGGATGGTTGAGGGTAGTTAATAAGTGTTCGAGGACATGAGTTGTAGCTCTTATGCTGAGCTAAAGAGGGTTACAGAGGATCGAGAAGGGTGAAGAGATCAAGATGCAATATTTTGTTGCTGCAAACCAATCCACCGGATTGATACCACGAAGAAGAAGACAGTTTAGGGATGGGTCTTGGCTTCTTACAGAAATAATAAAAAAATGGTTTTTTTCCAATGTTCGTTTATTTATTTTCTATATAGTTACATGCCCAGTGAAGGCATGCCATGGAATGGCCATTTTTTACAAAGTTTTTTAGGTACATTTTACAACTATATTAGTAATCAATCTTATCTTTAATCGTTCTTAATAAATATGTACTAAAAATTAAAAAGGTCACACCATAAATTAAAAAACAAAAAATAACAATGAATTTTTTAAAAAATACATAAAAAAATAATGACAATATATAATTTTTCAAAAATACAATTTTGTCAAATTGAAATGTTATCTTACAAAAAAAGTACCAAATATCCAAATATCAGCCAAAATAACATCCCCTTTACTTTAAGAAAAGCGACTTGACGTCGCTGGGATAGTTATCAGCACGCGCGGTAGAGGGACGAGGAGCAGATGAGCAATACAAAAACTTTTTCAGAAGCACATTGACATTATTTAATTAAAAGATTGACAAACTTTCGGTCTGCTCGAGGCAGATAATGACGCGTTGTTAACAACGCCCCGAGCAGACACTGACTTTTACAATTCAGATTTTTAAATTTTATTAATTTCTGTTGATACATATTTTTATTAAAGAAAAATAAATTTAAAAAAATGATTTAAAATAGTCCAGCCACTATTTTTAAATCGTAATAAATAAAATTATTGAATTAATTTAATTTTTAACATTTCACGAACAAATATATTGTAATGTTTGCTTATTTCAATAATTTATGTTTAACACGTTCATCGCCCATACCGTTTTTTGTAAATTGAAGGAAAATGTTTTTGTGGTATTAGGTGTTAGGGCCGCGTCGGACATTCTGAATAGCAGTTTGAATGGAGCGGGTGGCTGACAGCGCAAAACTATGTATGTCGTGTCGGCCACCGGTGGCCACGCGGCGTGACTGTAATGAATCAGTGTCGGCCACCAGTGGTTGACATGGCGATGAACGTGTTAAAAAAAATATGTGCAATGAAATTATAATTTCTAAGCACTACGATAATTACTTTTAAATTGAATTATTCAAAAAATATATATAGAACATACAATTTGTATGTGGGGAAACTTTATATATATAGTAGATAAATAAAAATATATAAGTATTTAAGTATTCTCGTATATTCAATGAAAAGTCTTGTACATAATATAAACTTAAATTGATACGTACATACAAATTTACAGCAAACATCATTTCATACGACAATTCTCTCGTCAATAAATCAGAGAAAAAATAAACGGCGGATGCTGGGATTTGAACCATTAATTTTGCAATCAATGTGCAATCTGCCAATTACTGAATCGAGAAATTAACACGTATTGTATTATTATTGATACGCATATTGGCAGCACTTCCTTATCAATTCCAACGTATTTCGTGGTTAGCAACGTGTAACCAAAGAAGGCAATTCGAGACTCGCTGTAGTATACTAACTTCGCAGCCTTAGACTGAGGTCTATTTGACATCTAACTGATGCACCTACAGGTAGAATCACGGGAAGGCCTTCAGCCACTCTCTAACAAGTAGCTTTTTGCGTGCGTCCAGTAACGGGTCCCCATCTGGGTCTCCAAAAACAGGACGGGACAGGGAGGGTTTCACCAAGCGAGTATTGACACGCATTATTTTACAGGTGGCGCTTGTTGTAAATTGTATGTAAATTAATCAAGATTTATTAAATAATATATATTCACATGAATTTTAATTTTTTACCAACAATCTATTATCATTTAGTTTTATTATATTATTACAGTACTGAAATATATTCTTAAAAATCTACTATAAATAATATAAAATTAGGTTATGTTTGAAATTTGCTTTAAATAAATTTAAAAAAAGTGAAAATATAATGTTGACATTCCCTGAGAAAGTCACTGTGTGTGAAGTACTCGTATATTGTGTGTGTAGGTGTCTAATCTGTAAGGAGTTGCGCGGGTTCTCAAGCCTGGGGCTGCGGCCGCTGAGGGGCCTCCCGTCGCAGGCGCATGCTGGGTTCTGCTTCGTTTTCTTGCGCTTGCATGGACAACAGATCGCACGGCACCATCAGCTAAAGAAGAAAAAGAAAACGTTACGAAATATAAAAAAATGCTGGTAAAATAAGGTAATGATATCCTCCTCTGTTATTCGATATCTATTTACTGGATGAAGGATGCAGGATCAGGTTCACAATACAAACAACTTGTTTTCGTTTCACATATTATCACGGTTTATTGGTTAAAAACGTCGCCCGTCATAGCGAACGCCCTTGGGCGCGCGCGCTATAACGGTCGCGAGTCAAACTTCAACTGTCACTCACGGCGCGCTCTGACATCTCGGCGCTGCCAACTGTCGCTCAGAAAAAGCGAATTCAAGATGACAGTGGTACCAACAGGATATGGGCCAACTGTCATAACAAATATTTTGGCGTTTGCAAACATCGTTTAACATTCTACAGTTAAAACTAACATTAGATGTCCATGTCAGGCGAGCGAACAAAAATAAGAGACAAAAGATCGTTTTTCGAGGCTTTACGGCATCAGCCTTAAGAAGATATATCAAGCTGATATCAGTAAGTTAGAATAATTGATAAATGCCGGTAAGCAAAAGGCATTTTGGACATTATTTTCGAGAGAGTTGATCTTCAGATAAAATATTCTGGACGTGAATTGCTACATGTTTTAGTAGGTAACGATATTCTTCTAGTTTATTACAAAGAACGATAATAGAACACTGTAAGTGCCGTTCTCTTTAGGTCACTAAAGTTAAGTTACATTGGATGCGGATCAAAACTGGATTGGATTACCGCCTGTTGTCGGCGTAGCACTAATCAAGGACGAGCGAGATACCATTCTCCACGTTGCCCAGTCAGTCTGCCGCCTACCGCACTTGCGAGCGGGTAAAGGTTGAGTCGATCCTGATTTCGGATTGTTCTTCTAGCCGTGGCGCAGACTCAAGGCACTAGCATTAACGCGTGGCATATTTTGAAGTTCAAATCCTGTATTTCTGTGTTTTAAGTCCTGCTTTAGGCAATGTACCTCTGGTTATCAAATGCTTACTTTCTCGTTGATAGGTTTGCCCTGCAGGATGTACCGCAGCTTCTCCAGCTGGCAGGGATTGGCCAGGATGCGATCGATGAGTCCTGGTTCGTAGCCTCCTCGCTTGCCGTTGGTCCATCCTCGGGAGTACTGGAATGTCTGACCGGAAACCTCGCTTGCTCCCAGCAAGGCCAAGGAAACCACCACCAGACACAACACCATCGAGGAGTTCATAGCTGAAGAAAGGTTGGCGTAGACTGAAACAAAAATAGATAAAAAACAATCAAACAAATGTTTTATATAGTTCAGCCGGAGAATATGCGGCACCAGTATGGGGTCGATCAGCCCATTGTAATCAAGTGGATAGTGCCCTGAATGATGTATGCAGAGTCGTTACAGGATGGCTCAAACCAACACCAATTCTCGCATTCTCCTGTATGTGTTTACATAAAAAAATCAAGGTTTCTGCCAGTACCTTTCCTATAGGATAGCGAAATTCTCTGGAACGACTAAAGATATGAGTGCTTAAAAAATGGGTGTTTATTTTGAAGAAGTATAAGCTACGCAAACAACACCTCGAAAATCAATGAAGAATTTGCCTAATCAAATAATATCACAAAAATAGAAATTCACTTGGAATCTTCAAAAAATAATATCGGGCGTGAGTTCAACAGTTAACTTTGCTTCTATATAATTATATGGCGACTCGAAAACACTTAGAAAACCTCTAAGCTTAACCTTTTGGATGCCATGACCCTGAATATCTAGATCTATGCAACGCCTCGTGGATTATCGAAGATTTGAACACCTAAATGGTGTCCAATTTTAACGATTTTTTTTCTTGGGCAGACGATAGATGTCGCTATAGACCTAAGCTATAAAATTGACCGAAAATATACAATTTTATAACACAACAGTGTGCTCACGGCATTGGCGGGCTTCCCGCAGCGGACCCATATTTGGGCTCATGGCACCCATACGCTTAAAAACACATTAAAATTAAAATTGCATACAAAAAAATAACATATGTTCGCTACGAATTGCTGCCATACAGTTCTGTCAGCTACCATAATCCATGTCTTGTAATGTATAAATGATTTGTAACTGATTCCAAGGTGAGAGCTGTAGGGGTTCCTTTTTCTCATATGCGTTCCATATGTGAAACATATGGCTACCACACAATGTCGCTACGCTGTTATGTCAGTTGCTAATATTCACGCCTTTTGCCAAGGAAACTCTGCATCCAAAGGTCTTCCTTGGAACATATATGGTTCCTGACAACCTCCAGAGCAGAAGCTAAGATATTTGAAGTCACAACAGCTTTGGTATTCGAAGCATATTTTTGTGTTTTTTGTGATTTTTTGTGATCAGCATTTTGAAAGAGATCACTGGTGTCCTTCATTTTATTTAGAAACTTGTATTATTTACTAAACTAATATAGATTTTTTTGGGTTTTGTACTTCTATTACCTCAATGCTGTATGGATAATATTACAAGAGTTATTATTAAATAAATTTCTTTAACATTCTTTGATAATTACCCTGAAGCTTCCATAGGCTTGTGTTTAATCCTAAAGAAGCGAATCAACTTAATCAGTGATTCGCGTTGTTTTTTAGCGGTCACCCTCCAAGTACGCTTTACGACAAATATTGCTTAACGTGATAAGATAAGAACTGGTGTATTTTCAAGGTATTAACATTGGTCAAAACCAAGCGAAACCATAGTTTCTGTAATAAAATAAAAAAGGAGGTACGAAGAGAATGGAAACTCATGCGAAATGCTTACGTTTAACAGTGGACTGATGCAGGCTGATAATGAAATGCAAAAAATAAAAATAATAAAACACTACAAAAACAAATAAAATATATTTAATCATTCGTCGTATTTGAATTATTTCGAATTTTCCGCTTTGTTAAATGAAAATAATTGCATTCCATTAAATGCGTTTCCTTATCCTTTGTACAACTTTTCATATTTTTTCTAAAACACAAAAGATGTCTCTACAATTGTTTGTAGAGATATCTATTTTGTTATAGTAGAAGTAAATTTATTTTTCAAAAAAGCTAGAATCACGGGTTCCATATTATTATTATTTTTTATATAAAAACATACACAGGAAAAATGAAGAGATGTAATTTGTGAATTCTATGACGCTTGCGATTTTAAGGCTATCTTAACGCCCCAACTGGGGTGTTGATCTGCTGACGTCATTAAACTACAGCCCCAACACACACATGTTCACGAGACTAGTTTCATTTACCACTAAATTTGATCAATCGGCTACGACAAGCATTTTGCAGATAAGTCATCAGTCTCACAACGCCCGAGGTTTTTTTTAAAGATGTTTGTGACAAATTGTCGTTAATTTTCTGCTATCTAGCTGGACTATATATTCGTCATAAATTGCCGAATGAAATAACGAAATGGCAACTGTATTTTATGCTCTCCTGCGGCATCCGGAGAACATGTGCCAAGCATGTCCACCTGCTGGTATTCGAGCCACGAACCTTTACAACCATTATTCATGGCCTCTTGCTCCGCTCATTGAGTCGAAAAAATTAACACGTACTGTATTAATGACATGTACAATTTATAGAAGGCGCTTGTTGTTATTAATTGTATGTTTATTCTTATTATGATTCAATCTAAAATTTTATACGCAATATGATATGACGTTTGCTATAAATTTCTATGTCGTATCAATTGTTGAATGTATAGATTTTTAATGATCTATAAATATTAGAGTATTAACATATAAAATTAAAATTTAAGAAAAACAATTTCATAAGAATGATTTGTTTTCCCTGAAACATATATATGATTTTTTAAGTTCTTCATGCTTTTTCTTGGATCGAACACGTGATTCTATGCACAACAGTCGAGAAATTCAAGACTCGTCTTACTCTTCAAGTTTAAAGACAATGTTGTTTTTTACAAGTAGGTAGAACTTTATTTTTACAAGCGCGGATGTTGAAGCTGTCAAAGAAGTAATTCCACGAACTTATTTGTCATTTTCGTACCTTTTATAATTACCCTAAATAGAACTCACATTCAAATTTCCCCTCGCGATTCTCTATATAAAACTTTGGTGTATAACAACCTGGCAACTATATTCGAAATACGTGAAATATTTCACAAATATATATATATATACAAAATTTACCCTCGTTACCGGCGTTTTAATATAATATAGGATCCGCCATCTAACGTTTTTTTTTTCAACTAGTGTTTATTTCGTGAATGGTAACACTTAGCTCATGTCTGATTTAACAAATAATTAGTTTTATCTTTCCGCTAAACAAATATGGTTGTGTATACGCTTGAACAACGCTGGGAAATATTGCGACATTACTTTGAAAATCAGGCCATTTTTCTTCGAAAATGAGCAAGGAGTGGCCGTTACAGTCAATAGCGATCGTTATCGGGCCATTTTTGTTCATAAAAATTGAAGAGGAGGATATTGGCAACATTTGGTTTCAACAAGACGGCGCTACGTGCCACACAGCCGAAGTTACACTCGATGATTTGCGCCCCATTTTCAAAAAAAAAAAAGTTATTTGGCGGACCCGTTATATATATACAAAATGTACCCTTCTTATAGTGTTTTAATATAATATAATCGGATGATTTGCCTGATGCTTGCGATTTTAAAATGAAAAATTGTCACAAACAATTTAAGAAAATAATTTATAAAAGTGTCCACCAAAATTAAAGGGGGTTGAGCTGTAATTTTCCACATACAAAAATACGAGGGTTATCCGTAATATAAAGTTACCATGGCGCTACAGTCCTAAAAAGCGCTGTTATGATGGATCTCGCGATTCTGTAGTGTACCTTGGTTACCCCACTCCAAATCCCCTTCCTAGGTGGATGCCAATAATGTTGACCATACGATAAATTTGGATGGGGTATTGTCAAACACCCACCCTACAGCGCTGACTTAGCCCCAAGTGACTTCCATCTCTTCCCTGACATGAAGAAACACCTGGGTGGAACACATTTCGGCGACAGAGAAGAGCTGCAAGAAACGGTTCTCAGGTATGTGCGTGACATGGCGGCAGATTTTTTGACTCGGGCATTCAAAAGCTCGTACACCGCATGGGAAAATGCATTGACCTCAGTGTCGACTATGTAGAAAAATAGATAAACATCTGATCTTTCCAAAAATGTACGCATTCGATTGAATTAAACATGTTTTACATTGTGAATCTTATATTAAGGATAATCCTCGTACAGTAAAAAAAAATACATATTTTCATTCCATATTCGTTTAATATCTGCATCATATTGTCACAACATATCAACGTCACTCAGTTCTGTCAGTTAAAATTGTCCATGCGTTTTTTCAAGACATCTCTGCATCCAATTATCCACCAGGTAAATATATGTATATAGTTCCCAACAATCTCTATACAGAAGCCCAGGGACTTGAAGAGACGAAACCTTGTATATCCAAAGTATATTTTTGATGATTAGTCAATTATTTTTTTTGGATGATTAGTTTGACGCTTCTCTCTGATCTCATTAAAAATATCAAAAAAAAAAACACAAAATATGGCTCAGATCTGTTGTCTTATAAAGTCCTGGAGATTCTACTTTGGAGGCACCATATATGTTCCCAGGTCAAGTTTATTTTTATTTTTTATTAACGGCCTAGGCCAATGCATACGGTTTTAAATTAGAAAATACAATTAAATAAAATGGTAACACAGAATAAAAATATTTGAACTAAGACGATACATTTGGACAAAACATAAGCATGAGAAGGGATATGTGCTTAGGTATGCATTTCTTCCGACTGTTGCGTGGCGTGTTCGGGAATCCTGAAATTTTGATGAATATCGGTTTGTGTGTCCCCGATAGATATCTGAGAATAAGGAAGCATAGATTGTTCGCTCTCCCTAAGAGTAACACTAACCTGCCAGAGACTATGCCTCTTGGGAGAGGGATCAGACTGTTTAACCAAATCGCCTCGGATGTTGATATATTTCACGTAAGAGAGGCCCAATTCAGACAAGAACTCCAAGAGTTTCTTTGGAGGGATAATTGGTTGGCTTCGTCTATCTGATAAGCATAGGGACCTTCTGTTGCTTGTCTTTATTGCTTTGTTCATAGTACTTAATCATAAGTACCTATTTTTGTATATATTTTATTTTTATTTTTTTTATTGTACTTCAGAAATGAATTGAGTTAACATAATTTGTAATGTTTCTGAAAGGCAAAATAAACAAAATTGAAATATGAATTGAAATATGAGTAAATAGAACAGACATCACGCACATCAGTAGAGGGATCTGCGAAATGCCGGAAGGATCCTGCCCGAAAAAGTCCAAGTAACTAGAGGAGTTGACTAGTCTACATATTCTCAACATAGGAGAATAGAAACCGTAGTTTTGGATGTCCTTACATGTAGCAGGTTACTGCCTCTAGTGAACCGGAAGGGAACATTGAACGTAATTTCCTGCAATAATTTTATAGGCAGATATGTCTTAAGACAAGGCAAATTCAGTAGTAGCAACTAACATAACTTAGTGGCGTCGATTTGTAGTGACAATATGCTTAAGAATCTAGATATGAAAAGAATTATCATTTAAAAAGCATATTTTGTTAGTATAAATTTAAAAACACTCACCTTGTTCAATCAATACTGCGTTTTCAGTCGACTTCAGGATTTTCCGGCGGATGTTCGGACGAATTCACAAAAAAAAACAAGTTTTAATATTTAATAAAGTATATTTTTTAATACTTTTCAGGACTCTATCGAGCTGGTAGAACGTTGCTCTCTGAAGAGTTCAGGAATGATTCTGATCTTGGATGGTCGTGGAGGGCTTTTATATTGCCGAGTGCTAGCGCCACGAGAGGTAGGGGTTCAACCCCTGGGAGAATAACGTAGAACGATGAAGTAGAAAGATTTTCATTTACTGTAAACATTAACGATTTATCTCAGATTCAAAGTGTTTTCAGGATTAAAAATGCAATGTATTATTAAGAAAACAATGTTTTTTGTTTATACATATATAAATACTGAACAATGTAATCTAATCATTGATTGATATTACAATTGACTGTACTTTTTAGTTTGTGGTTCTGAGTTCTAAGATACGCCCCGGTTAGTGTGAATAAGATCCCTCACCCGTAAAATGCCAGTCATAGCCTATTGATTAAAATTGGTGGTAGACGAATGTCGTCCCGTGAAGACCACCCATTCATAGTAAATTCATGAAATAATTAAGGATGATGCTTGAATCTCGGGCTGTAATCTATGACGTTGGAGGATCAACACTCCACATGCAGCGCTTAGCCATATGCTCCATGGTGAACGTCATAGAATTTCACAGATGAGACTTCAGAATCACTATCACTATCTTTTTATTTTATTTCACGTTATACATTGAATTTACACATAATATACAGGTACGTCATACGAATATGTGAAGTGTTAGATTTCTCGTTACTTCCTTGATCGAAAGAGTTGAGCCTGATTAGCATTAGAAGTAGATTTAAAGTAAAGAATCAATGTAATTCCAGAGTAAACAGTTAGTATTGTAGTACTACTTCTGCTAAACCTCTCACAAACTCAAAACACATCTCACCATCTACTTTTATGAGGATTTTATTGTTGAAATCTAATTATACTAATGCATGATCAGGTACAAATTGGAAATATTATTTTTCTTTTTTATTTAAGCCACATCAGGAGCATTTAGTCTTAAATTAACAGTACAAAGATTTGTCAGCTTCCTTTATTCTTGCCTTCGAACCAAGTCATCTCTATGTGCGACTATATTAATTATTTTTTTATGTAAGCACATACAGGAGAATACTGACAGATGGTGATAGTGATCAGATGATTAGTCTGTGGATTCTACGACGCTTGTTATGCTACATATTGCTAAGCGCTGCATCTGGAGTGTTGATCCGCCAACAATTTATATAATGTTTAATATTATGCCGGCGGGTATAGCTCAGTAATTAAGGCGTTTTCATACTAAACCTAAGGTCGTGGGTTAGATCCCCGACGGAGATTAAGAAAAAATATTTTTAATCAATTTCTAAGCTGCATTAAATACCCCCGTTTGATGTGAACTTGATATCTCACTCGTAAAATGCCGGTCATAGCCTATTAATAAAAATTGATGGTAAACGAAAGTAGTCCCGTGAACACCACCCATTCATAGTGAATACTTGTAATAATTGGATGATGCGTGAATGTCAGGCTGTAGTCTATGACGTAGGCAGATCAATACTCCACATGCGGCCTTTAGCAATATGCAGCATGGTAAGCGTCATAGAATCCACAGATGAGACTTCTGAATCACCATCTGTCGGTATTCTCCTGTATTTGCTTACATAAAGAATAATATGAAATAAAGTATAATGCATAGATAAAAGAATAATAAAATAAATCTTATTTTTGCATTGATTTAAAAAAAAATGGAATGTTTTTCAGAGCTTTTGAAAATCCATTCACGTGACAAAGTGCTTAAGTGTTGCCAGTCGATTAGGTTTTATTGCTTATAATTTTTATTTATTGCTCTTGAGGCATTATGAAAAGTCGGACACAATTTTCGATATTAAAAAAGTTTAAAAAATATCACAGCGGGTAATCAATTTTCAAAATTTTTAAGAAACGATAATGTTGATTATATTTTACAATTTTTCGGGTTGAGCCACACGTTTTGGAGCGATGGTCCGTGACTCAGGAGCGTCGGACTATTCAAATAATCACCTTTTAATAAAATTCAGAACAAAAAAATCTCTACAAAAGATCATCATCATCATCAGCCTATATCCGTCCACTGTTGAACGTAAGCCCCCACATGAGTCTCCATCCTCTTCGATCCTCCGCCTTCCACATCCAGGTCACTCCCGTCATTCTTATTATGTCGGCCAATGCTTCGTTTGCCAGTTCTTGGGTGCCATTTCGATACTTTTCTTCCCCATCGACCGTCGTCTCTTCGACAGATATGTCCTGCCCATTGCCACTTGAGTGTGCCCATTCGTTGGGTAGCATCCACTTCTTTTAGCGATACTTCGAGCATGGATATATCCATAGCACGCTGGATGACCTTTATTTTATGGGTAAGACTTGCTGTCAGATTCCAAGTCTCTGCGCCATTAACTTATACAGGGAGGATGCATTGGTTACACGCCTTAGTTTTTACTTAGACTTTGCGGAATTTTCGCTTTAAAAATATACTTTAGTTTTCCAAAAAGGATAAAATGAGAAAATCTATAGATATTTCGTTGGCTTGAATATAATTTCAACAAGCGCTTTTATTAGACCTTGTCATTTTTTCAGAGGCTAATATAGAAACATAATAAAAACATTATTAAAGTAATGTCACCATGTCGTCTGGCGTACGTTCCATAGCGTACTATCAAAAGCTCCCCGACACATTTTTTTCTATCGTGTGTCTAACTTCTAAATAGCTTAAATTCCATTTTTTGCATTTTTCATTCGTTTTATATTATTTTTGTATTTCGTAAATATGTTTAAATTTTGATAAGACAAGTGTTCATTTAAAACAAATGAATTCATAAACAAACGACAATGGAATGTTGTAAGCGCTGTTTGATCGCTAAAGTTAAGCAACATTGCAGGCGGTATAAGACTTGGATGGATCACCGCGTATTGCCAACCCGCATGCTATCGGTTGGATTGAGCAGCTTCTTACGAATAAATTTCTACATCAAATCTTTGTTTTTTTTTTACTTTTCAAGAATCCAGTTTTTTTTATGTAAACACACACACAGGAGAATACCGACAGATGGTGATAGTGATGTTGAAGTCCTATCTGTGGATTCTATGACGCTTATCATGCATTTATTACCGACATTTGGTTAAGTACTGTATTGGAATGTTGATCCGCCAACGCCATAGACTACGACCCGACATTTAAAATCTAAGGTTAAACTCAACCAAACTTATGACAAGCAGTAAGCAACAGATGGTATACAAAGTTTTTATTCTGCGTTCAATGTTGATTAACTTCGTTGATCTAACGTTAACCGTACGTGTTATTCCAATTATATCCTTGATGTAGTTTAACAGCAAAGGACCCTCAGAAATATGCAGCAAAAGGACCTTCCAAGAAATTGTCGTTGGACAACCAATACTCATATATGTTAAAAAATCATAGGATATGTAAGCATGTTTTAAAGGGCGAGCCATAGGTCGCACGCAAACCCTTGAACTTCAATAATATTTACTAAGAGTCACGATCCTCATAACCATAGACACTAAAGACACGACCTATCTAAGTGAAAAAATATGCAGCGAAATATTTAAAATTATTAATTAAAATGTAAGACACTTTGGCGGCTTTTTATGTAAGCACGTGCAGGAGAATACCGCCAGACGATGATGGAGAGATCTCATCTCAGCATCATAGCCAGACGCTGTCGAGGCCTGAAACATTTTGTCCTTAATGGACGGCTCAACTCGTATGTGTTGACATCAGCACGATGTATCCCTTGCCGACTGGTGCCGAAAACCTCGATGTACAATCTTTCGTCTCTTATTTCCGTTCGCTTGTCAAATCCACTCACGGGTGTGTTAGTTATATACATCGAGAGCCACAGCGCCGATGACCTCGCGGAGCCAGTTGTGTCCCGCTCTTTCGGCGAGAGCATATTGTAGTGTGGCTCTGCCTACTGCTGTGACTAGATCCGGGCCACAAGCTTGTAAAGTTTATCATAAATATATGTCAATGTGCTTCAGAAAAAGTCTTTGTCTTGCTGACCTGCTCCTCGCCATGCTCTCACGCGACTGAATAACAACCTTTTGAGAAAGAGTTAGTGTTAGTGTTAACGTAGAAAAAAAAAGTCTAGTTTCATCCATCAGTACGTTTGAGCATGTGGAGAACTGACGAAGCTCTCATTCCAAACGAAACCGAGGTCTAATTATGATTGATTTAAATACATTAATATATTTGATTTTCGTCCCTTACGATTACACTAAGTATGTACATCGAGTATGATTATATGAATTGCTTGCGTAACTAAGGCGACTAAAATCAACAAACGATAGATTTTCAAATCCTTAGTACTGTTTTTTTTATCCTTAAATAGGGTTTAGATGTGTTGTATGATGATATGAATGATACAGAAACATTGCCGGATGCGTAATTATCATACTTACAAAATTCCATCGTGATTGGATAAGCGGTAAAGTTATCAAAAGTAATATATAAACACACTTGTACATTCATTTTTATTTGTATTTTTATCCTCCTCTCTTATTCGATATCGATTTACTGGATGACAGGATGCAGGATCAGGTTCACAATACAAAAAAAAATGTTTTCATTTCACATATTATAAAGGTTCATTTGTCAAAAACGTCGCCCGTTATAGCGAACGCCCTCAGGCGCGCGCACCAAAACGGTCGTGAATCAAACTCTAACTGTCAACTCACGGCGCGCTCTGACATTTCAGCGTTGCCAACTGTCGCTGCAGAAAAAAGCGAATTCAAGATGACAGTGGTACAAACAGGAGATGAGCCCACTGTCATAGCAAATATTTTTGGCGTATGCAAAACACCGCTTAACATTCTACAATTACAAACATTAGATGTGCATGTCAGGCAAAAGAACAAAATAAGAGACAATAGATCGTTTTTCGAGGCCTTACGGGATCAGCCTAAAGGAGCTATATCAAGCTGATATAAGTATATATTTGATTAAGACAATATTCAACGTGGTCTATAGCCAAAACAATTCTAAAAGTATTTGTCCGTTTAATATGGATCTCAAAGTGATTGCTCAAAATATAAATAGCTTACAATATTTCATGTTGAGCTTCACCTGGTATCGAACCCGTGGTGTTTCATGCATGACAGTCGTGCGTCGCAACGTTTTGGACACTCCCCAGAAGAAATTTCATTATTTTTTCTTGACTTTCAGGAATTTTCAGTCTCCGTTGCATAAAAAGTCATGAAACTCATTTTTCATTGAAGCTGTAGTAAACTTTTCTATCATTTAGAGACGCTGTTAGGATGTAAATAGATGTTAAGGTCAAAATGTAATGCTTAAATAAATTAGATATGATTAGGAATGAATATAATGAGATCCTTTACCTATTTTTGGTATGAAAAATAAAGTTTATTACCAGAGCCTTTAAAAATACAACATCGTGTTAAATCGCCACATGTTTGTAGAAACAGCGCAACAACCATCTCTTGAATATCTCCCAAGCTGTCGAAAAATATCGATCGTTTTTGGTTTGTTAATATTTTAAAATATTAGTAGATGTCGTTGTGAGAAAATCGGAATTAATTTTGAAATACATCTTTCGAATACTGCGAAGCGCGCACAGCTGCGCTTATGGCGATCGACTACGTAGAGCGCACATGTGTGCTCTACGGCGATTGTCGGGTTAATTTATCTTAGTAGTAGGAAGTAAGTAGTTATTTTATTTTTCTAACACATACAGTATAAAACCGACAGATGGTGTTAGTGATGCTGAAGTCTCATCTGTGGATTCTATGACACTTACAATGATACATATAGGTAAGCGCTGCATGTGGAGTGTCGATCCACTTTGTTGATCTACTTTCTTAGAATAGTTTTTTATGCATCATCTGGTAGCTAAAGGATACACGAACCAATGTGATATATGAAAATAGACCAGATAAGTACATTTATGCTTCAAATACTAGTTTTATAATTGACAGTATAATCTGTATTCAAGCCGAGCCGTAATGAAAGGGTTAAAACATGCCTCGCTTAAAATACAGTCAACTGACATTCATGCCACAAATTTGAGGCGCACATATGCCCCAACCAGAAAAATAATGAGATAAAAATCTAAGAACTTAGCGTGGAAATGGTTTCCTCAGCATTAAAGTACGTAAAACCTTCGTAATGACATTTTTTAGCATAGAGTAGAGCCTCAACTATGGGGTTTAAAGACCAATCAAAATAGCTTCATTGCTTAGTCAATTCCACTTCCACACACTATCCTACAAAGTCACAATATCTAGAAAAAGGATGTTGCGTATGTGGGTTTACATCTAAGCCCTGACATCAGCGTGATATAGCCGTTGCTGACCGGTACCGAAAACCTCGATGTACAATATTTCGTCTCTTATTTCTGTTCGCTTGTCAGACATGTATGTGTTGCAATATTGGCATTTTGGACTAGTTACGTAGATCGCCACTAAGGCGCTGAAGGCCGAGAAGGTCGCATTATGGCCGGTCCAGCATGTTATTCTGCCTAGGCCGGAAATTTGTAAAGTGTATCTTGATTATAAATGTGCATCAGAAAAATTCTGTGTGTTATTAATCTGCTTCTCATCCTGCCACCACGCGACTGAATAACTACCTTTTAAGAGAGGAGGATGTTAGAACATATATGATTCCTGACGACTTCTAGAACCAAAACCTTGGAACTTGAAGGAACGGCTGCTGTAGTATCCGAGAAAAATTATAAATAATTCTAATTTAGATTTCAAAAGAAAAAACCGATATCTAACCTCGCGCTTTTGAGGCCTAGACTATTTTATAATAAGTTACAGCTTAACCTAGCCAAAAACATGGAATAAGCAACACGCGGTAACCCATTCATGTTTTAGTATTCGTCTAATGTTGCTTAACATCTGTGTTATAACGAAAACAACGTATACAATGTGTTATTGTCGTTTAACCCTAAGTTTTAAAAAATAAAACATTTCAATCTTTATACGAGTTTCAATAAATCACTTTACCAGCTTCGGTGCCATCGCACCTTCCTCAGAAGCTACTTACTAAACACTGTTATTATCTTATTTTGTATAGGAACCCTCCCAGTAAACTTTTCCTCTCATCTCTTATCAACTCCTTCCGACATTGTCCTCTGCGATATTTCAGCGCCTTAATTACAAAGTACTACTTTCCTTCATTATGATGTAAAAAAAAAATCCTCAATAAGACTTTCTTCCTTGATGTATATAGTATTTATTATAACGCTATTTAAAATATTCAAAGAAATATAATGCAATTTTGTATTTACGAGTAATAAACTTTATTCATAATATGTTGGGGATTATGAATGGGAGATTTATACATTAACATCCTCCTCTCACTCAAAAGGTGCTATTACGTCGTGTGAGGGCATGATGAGGAGCAGGTCACGCTGTCAAACCCTTTCCGCCTCCGCTCTGTACGTGTGTTTCTGATGGAAGCACTTCGAGGAGCAGGTCAGCAAATCTTTCAGACATTTTCATAAGCACATTGACATATATTTACGATAAATCTTTACAAGCTTCCGGCCAGGTGGAATGACATGCCGCCGGTCGTAATGCAACCTTCTCCGCCGTCAGCACACAACTGACCCGTGCGGCCCGTGATCGGTCGACAGCGCCGTAAGTCGCAATCTATATAACTAACGCCCAATATGGCGGACACACAAATGTATGACAAGTGAACAGAACTAAGAGACGAAAGATTGTATATCAAGGTTTTCGGTTTCCCAACCTTACCATTTCATCATTCATTTCCACGTATTTCGTGGTTAGCAACGTGTTACGAAAGAAGGCAATTCGAAACTCGCTGTAGTATACTAATTTCGCAGCCTTAGACTGAGGTCTATGTGACATCTAACTGATGCACCTAGAATCACGGGAAGGCCTTCAGCAACTCTCTAACAAGTAGCTTTTTGCTTGCATCCAGTAACGGGTCCCCATCTGGGTCTCCAAAAACAGGACGAGTCAGGGAGGGTTTCGCCAAGCAAGTTGATTATTCCGCCACGGATCTATTCCATATCTATAACATATGTTACGTACGTCTCACGCTGAAAACGACAGCTGTTGATAGTTATGTGTTATGATATAGGAATTCGATGGTTTATTACACTTTGCATCCCACGAGTATTATCGGGCGGACCTTCAATAAAGAAACAGTCCGTGAGCCCCGACCGATTGTTAGAAAGGGGGCCATAAATATTCAATAAGCCAAAAACGTCGCCCTTTGTTGGCCAGCGTGAGATGCGTCTATTCTCGGGAAGATGTCATAAATATTAAATATTCAGAAAGTGTTCCTTTGTTTAGTAAAGCGTGCGAACGGGCCTAGGATGCGTTTCAGTTTTAGCCATAAAACATAAACCGATGTTTATGGCTAGGATTACTTGTCTCCGGGCACGTTTCGTATAGCAATAAAACCCTAAGAAAGGAATACAGACTCGTGCGACCGTAACTATTCTCACGGCCGCAAAAGTAGGTACCAGAAAATTAATGTATAAAAGCACCGACTTGAACGTTAAATAAATCAGTTTAGACTTGAATCTCTTGCGTTTCATTTCTATCTCCCACCCTCCTGTGAAGCCGCGCCGGCTGCCTGAAATCTGGAGAAATGAGGCTGTCCGCCCACTTCAGATTGATGGCGTAACTAGTTACCTTACAAGTAACTGGGAGAAGATGGTCTAGTGAAGAGCGGAAAACCGATACACGCCCGTAGAGCGGATCGTCAGCGGAACTGGAAGCTGTCGTCTACAACATACTTCTTCGTAGTATCAATCCGGTCTTTATTTATCAATCCAGTCTTTTTTATCACTTTCAGATAAGCATCATGTCTCACAGCCGTACATCAAGATGCTCCAAACAAATGTTTTGGCAAGTTGCTTGCGGAGCTTTAAATTAATATTTTTTGACTCAAGAATTTTCATTTTTTTATTGAACGCTAGCTTTGCTTGATGTATTCGACTGTTGACTTCTCTTTTTTGTTCTGCCATCCCAGGTGATCGTACTTCCAAGGTATACAAGCTCTTTTGCATCTTTTAGGGATTACTCCTTGCATTGATTATATTAATGAGCTGTTCTGTCACCACAAATTTCTTACATTTAATTCTGTAAGTTGCCTGTTTTGCTAAAGACATCTCTATTGTAATTGAACTATGAGATCACCATAAGCTAACTGATTTAGTATCACCGTAACGTAATTTGGTAACGAGATGTTACGGCTAAAGTAGTTAATTGGCTCATGGATTATCACAAGGTCTTAGTAAAGTTATCCGATAACAATCTGTATCAAATTTGACACGCAGCGATGCAACAGATGTATAATCATACAAACGTAGGCGATAGTGTGGCCGAACCTTAAGTTTTTTTTATATA
Source organism: Glossosoma conforme (assembly GCA_022606575.1). Classification (NCBI taxonomy): domain Eukaryota; kingdom Metazoa; phylum Arthropoda; class Insecta; order Trichoptera; family Glossosomatidae; genus Glossosoma; species Glossosoma conforme. The sequence continues at coordinate 1,786,193 of JAGTXR010000047.1, forward strand.
AACACATACAGGAGAATATCGACAGATGGTGATTGTGATATTGAAGTTTTCATCTGTGGATTTTATGGCACTTAAGATTCTACATTTGGATAAGCGCTGCATGTGGAGTGTTGATACGCCAACGTTATAGACTAGAACCCGAAATTCACGCGTTATTCTTATTTTTACAGGAATTCAAAACCAGTATTCTAAGAGCCTTACACGATTCATTATCTATATAAATAATCGATTATTCCCGATAGAGTCCCATCCTTATAATACGATAGGCTCAAGACGAGTATGCCAATGGTAAAGTATTTTAACACTTTCGCATCGGTTGTCGGCATATACCGTCAAAGATTCCCCAACCATTGACATCGATTGACGTAATATATCGTTTTGCTACTTTCAGTACTCGTTGTAACATCTACGGTAGGAAATAAGAAGTGCAGTCATTTCCTTTATCAACCTACATGTACTCCTTACAGGAATCTGTAAAGCATGTAAATAAAAATCGTTAGGTTTCGTCACAGGAGCGATTTTTCTGTAAACCACATGTCAATGTCAATGCCACCACATGTATGAAGTTTCCTAATTTACGTTTGTTAATTATAATAGTTTTTTATGTACCATCTGATAGCTAAAGGATATAAGAACCAATGTGATATATGAAAATAGGTCAGATAAGTACATTTACGCTTCAAATAATAGTTTTAGTTTTATGATCAAAATTTATTAGTATCGACAGTATAATTTGTATTCTACCGCAACGAAAGGGTTAATAATTTTATTTAATTGCTTTTCTCTTTAAAAAGGGTTAAATTATTATTTCCGGCTGCCAACACTACTCCTACATCATTGTAGGGTATAAGGATTCCCAGGAACAACGTATTTTCAAATACCACCGATCTATAATTAGACTTTCGGATAATCTCAAGTGTTGCTATGGTAAATAAAGCAAACAATGCTTCCACTAACTAAACTGTTGGTATTTTAATGAATCGAGTGGCTATTAATTAAATGAGTATTTTCAAATAAGACCATTTACTCATTATACTCAAGTTGTATTAGCATGGCGGGTATATGTTCAAAGCGTTTGTTTTGCAAGCCAAAGGTCGTGGGTTCGATCCCCGACGGAGATTAAAAGAGAAGGATTTTTAATTGATTTCTGAGCTCTAAAATATAAAACAGGTTGGTGTAAATTTGATCCCTTATACGTAAAATGACAGTAATAGCCTATTAATTAAAATTTGTGGCAGACGAACGTCGTCCCGTGAAGACCACCCATTCATAGTGAATTCCTGTAATAATAAAGGATGATGCGTGAATCTTGGGCTGTAGTCTATGTCGTCGGCGGATCAACACTCCACATGCAGCGCTTAGCCATATGCACCTTGGTAAAACGTTATAGAATTCCACAGATGAGACATCAAAATTACTATGACCATCTGTCGGTACTCTCCTGTATGTGTTTACAAATAAATTGTATTACTATAATCCAGGCTTATATAAATGTTGAAATTGTATACATAAAATCACTGAAAGTAGGTACAAGCTATTAGTTATTTGAAGAAAATATGTGAAATATTAAAAATTCTTTATACCTAAAAAATATATTATTAAATAAATAAAAATACCTACCTACCCACTGAAATCCCTCCCTGCTGCACTCCGCTTTGATTGTTGACTAGCCATAAACACATCCTATTCAATTTGCATATTATTCCAAGAAAAACAATCTCCAATCAACGGGTATTGTATCGGCTTCAAAACACTTGACCAACAACGCAGCTACTCCTAAAAGGGAGCATAACATTTTATATTATAGGATAAAACATTACAACTACCTAGCCAACTGTTTATTTATAATATTATACCTACCAAAGAGGGTTTTTATATATGGCAAGAATTATATGAAAAATGGAACTTTTTAAAAAATAGAACAACATCGTCGTATGCTGACGTATTCCCAAGTATTATCTTACATACGTTTTCATGTTTTTTGAATGAACAGATACAAACTTTAATAACTAAAATAATATAGTCGTTAATATGGATATTAAAAAATGCTTTATTATTTTCTTCTAAATCCAAGCCATTGTTATTTTTCTGTACCTAATTTGAAGTGGGTTAGTTATTTTATTGAAAATGAGTAAAATGGGAATGTTGCAAAAGGATTATGTACCCCTTTTTAAAATCATATACTATTATACGATATGTTGTCAGTGTACAAAATTAAATTTCTGTTTGCCATATTTTTTATTCGTGCATATTTCTTGTGACTTCGAATTTCAAATCTGATTATTATCTAAAATATTTTGCACCTAGTCCTTTTTAACACGACTTTTACGTTACGCGATTTTTTTATTACTTTATTGGTCTTCTTCTTCTTTATCCTAGCCATTTCCCATCATCTGGGGTCGGCTCTCCTTGTGCACGTTCGCCATGTCTGTCTGTCCTGCGTTGCATTCTCAGTCAAACCCAGAGTTTTCAGATCCTTGTTTACAGTTGCAGTCCAGGTTGCCTGCGGTCTTCCAGGTCTTCTTCTCAGCGTGGGTATGTTGAGGGCTCTCTTCACCATGTGGTCCTCATCTCTCCGTGTCACATGCCCACACCATCTTAGGCTTACTTTATTGGTATTGTTACTTTATTACGATTTCCTCGTTGTAACTTGGTACTTTTTTAGCGATATTTGGATTGTTGTTACCAATTCATTGCATTATACGAAAGTCCAGTTTTTTTACGGATCACTTTCTGGAACCAAGGTATTGCGTAAAGAAATATGAGGTTTATAAGTTATAATAATATCACAAACTCTACAGTTATTTATTATTATGTGTATTTCCTCCATAGTGAATAACTTTAACCCTTTCCCCAACCGTTGACATTGGTTGACGTGATATATCGTTTTGCTACTTTCTTAGAATAGTTTTTATGCATCATCTGATAGCTAAAGGATACAAGAACCAATGTGATATATGAAAATAGACCAGATAAGTGCATTTATGCTTCAAATACTAGTTTTATAATTGACAGTATAATTTGTATATTAATAAATTTGTAAAAATAAAAATATTTGTAATAAACACAACAAATATTTCCCGTACATACAGTGGTACCTTGACATACGAGTGCCCAACATACGAGTTTTTTTGAGATACGAGCCGTCGAGTGCGTAATTTTCTGCTTTTAAGTATGAGCAAAATTTGAGATACGAGCAATCGGCTTAGCGGGTCGGTCGGTTGCACACGAACCGCGCGTCACGCTTTTTCTCGTGAATCCATCGGCCACGGTCAGAGAATCAGTTATCAGTGTGCTCTCGCTGTCAAAACATCTTTTCGTTAAAATTCATTTCAATGGGGAAATTTTCTTTGAGATACGAGTAATATGAAATACGAGCAGGGTTGCGGAACGAATTAAACTCGTATGTCGAGGTACCACTGTATTGTTTTGATTGAGCATCATATTTCCCACATGTGCCAACTAGTTGCGCTTCAGTATAAAGCTAACTCTACAAATAACACCCATTCACTACCGGAAAGCATAAGAGAGCTTAAAGCGGAGGCATCCTTCAGAAGCAGACTCAAGACCCACCTTTTTACTCAGAGAGGCAAAGAAGCGCTTTTGGAATGATCATTCGGTCATAAAAGAGCGCTATACAAATACTAATATAATAATAATAATAATAGTTCTTAAATGATCTCTTTTAGTTCCTAGAATCTCAGTTTCCGTATTTCTCGGTCATTTTATGTAATTTATGTTTACCAATTATATAAGCTAACTTATATAAGCTTTAATTACAAAGCCCTTTGACTCTCTATCGCGGGAAAATGGAGAGGTCCATTATGCAAAACTTTCATCAACACTGAGGTGTTATTAATGAAAGTTTTCGCTAGAGAATACACAATAACAAACTTTTGCAATGCCTGGCACTCGAATGCAATTAAAATGTATAATTATGGATAATTTTATATCAACCGATAACTTCTGCTTCTTCTTTTTTTCATGTAAACACATACAGGAGAATACTGACAGATGGTGATAGTAATTCTGAAGTCTCATCTGTGGAATTCTATGACGCTTACCACGGTGTATATGATTAAACGCTGCATGTGGAGTGTTGATCCACCAACGTCATAGACTACAGCCCGAGATTCACGCATCATCCTTTATTATTACAGGAATTTACTTTGAATGGGCGGTCTTCACGGGACGACTTTCGTCTACCACCAATTTTAATTAATAGGCTATGACTGTCATTTTACGGTGATGGATCAAATTCAAACCAACCGGGGGTATTTTAGAGCTCGTAAATCGATTAAAAATATTATTTTTTAATCTCCGTCGGGGATCAAACCCACGTCCTTTGGCTTGCAAAACAAACGGTTTTGACCATTGAGATATGACCGCCGGCTCTTCTTTAGCCTCGCCATTTCCCATCATCTGGGGTCGGCTCTACTTGTGCTTATTCGCCATGTGTCTATCCTGCGTTGCATTCTCGGTCAAGCCCAGAGTTTTAAGATCCTTGTTTACAGTTGCAGTACAGGTTGCCTGTGGTCTTTCAGGTCTTCTCGTGCATCATGGTTTTTTTTTGTGTGTTTTTTTTATTGCCACCTGACGCAAAGGCAGTAGCTTTCTTGGAAAGCTAGAGAGATGCCGTTGACCACCAATTCGGTTTTTCCGCTACCATCTCAGCTATGAGGTCCTGCCCACTACATAGATCCATCATAGCCTCACCTCCGAATATGTCGGAGAAGCCTATGGATGGTCTTCCACTGGGAGCCTCTCCTTCAAAATGTTGAAGAAGCCTCCCAGTGTAGATTTTTATATCGAAGTTTGCCTTCTCCGGCCTGTCTGTCTGCGGGATGTATTTTATTTCCTTCCTACCATCCATATCTGGAAGGTCTTCCCTTATCCGCAACCTGAGGACGCGCCCGATGGGGGATAGGCTTCCCACACGGAGACCGATAACTTCTGCAACTTTTGTAAATGAGAGGATGTTCCACATCTGGAACATATAGTAGTTACCATTATAAATACTTCGTTCCGAGACAACTAGAGACAGCCGAAGCTGTTCCTTGGATCATATATTGTCCTCCACGACCTCCTTAAAAGACGGCAGCATCCGTGCATATTTGGGGTGATTTATCAATCTTTTTCTTTACATATTGGATGATTAGCCTGAAACTCTTGAGGCCGTCTGTTCCCTAAAAACGTCTCAACAATCATTCATTTTTAGGAGTTGACATTTAAATCTACATTACTTCTATGTAGTGGCCTCAAGCATCGAAAATACTGGAAAGTATTATCATTTGTAGGCTGTTAATGTTATAAAGAGCGTATCACCAAAGAAACTTTGTTTTCCTCGTATGTGATTTGTTAATGTGGTTAGCGAATCAAAGTTAAAGATATCCCCTCTGTAGAAATTTTTGTACACAAACAATTTTGAAATATTCTAAATAAAAGCCCCAAAATATAGTGCGGTAAAGATTGTAAGTTTTATCAATCTATAATTTTAAATAAATAAAAATATATTCAATTATTTTATTTATCTTTTTTTTTAGTATTATTATGCCGGCGGTCATAGCTCAATGGTCAAAGCGCTTGCTTTGCTGGCCAAAGGTCGTGGGTTCGATCCCCGACGGAGATTAAAAAAAAAAGATTTTTTATCGATTTATGAGCTCTAAAATACCTCTGTTGGTGTGAATCTGATCCATCACCCGTAAAATGCCAGTCATAGCCTATTAATTAAAATTGGTGGTAGACGAAAGTCGTCCCGTGAAGACCACCCTCTCATTGTAAATACCTGTAATAATAAAGCATCATGCGTGAATCTTGGGCTGTATGTAGTCTATGTCGTTGGCGGATCAACACTTCACATGCAGCGTTTATTTATATACACCATAGTAAGCGTCATAGAATTCCACAGATGAGACTTCAGAATCACTATCATCGTCTGTCGGTATTCTACTGTATGTGTTTACATAAAAAAATCAATAGGCCTGTAAATATGTAAAGAAATTTTTGTTGGGAAGAATATTTACATTTGCAAAAAAAAAATCATTACATGTTAAATTATCGGATTGGAATTTTTTATTTATTTTTTGTTACGACATTTTTCTTCTTGAGCGATTATCGAGTTTTTAGTTAATTTAACCGTCTTACGTCAAATTATGATAATGTTATCGGCAGTGTAATTATTTCATTATAATAATCGACTAATTGAATATACAAATAATGACCCAAGCAAACATTTGATATGCTGACCTTTGTGACATTCATATTCAATCATTGCCAAATATCTTTTACATTTATAGGCGTATACAACTGGGATGGGCAGCATTTTAAAAACTGAAGTAAATTTCTAAAGCGAAAATTCCGCAATGTCTTAAAACTGAGGCGTTTAACTAATGCATCCTACCTGTATTAACTTATGGCGCAGAGACGTGGAATCTGACAGCCAGTCTTACCCATAAAATAAAGGTCACCAAGCGTGCTATGGAATGCGAAACGAGGAAATATGCAGAAGAACTCAAGTAGTGGATGCTGCCCAACGAATAGACACACTCAAGTGGCAATGTGACATATCTGTAGAAGAGACGACGGTCTATGGGGAAGAAAAGTATTAAAGTGCCGCGCAAGAACTGGCAAACCAAGCATTGACCGACTCCCTGCAAGATAGACTGATGATATAATGAGAATAGCGGGAGTGACCTGGATGCGGAAGGCGGAGGATCGAAGAGGATGGAGACTCATGCGGGAGGCGTACGTTCAACAGTGGACGAACACAGGCTGATGATGATGATGATAAAATATATTTTGTTCAATCCGTATTCTCACACTGCTCGGCGAAAACCTCCTCCTATACGTTTATTGTAAATATCTACAGTTGTGGGTCTTACTCAACCAAAACTTTTTGATAATATGGGTGATATGGCGGCTTAACACAAAATATATTTTTATACATTACTATTGTGTACTACTTTGGAGATAAATTTAATGAACCTTTTACAATTTCAAAGTATCTATTACGCACTTTTAACTGTCAAGGTAAATTAATAATATATATCTAAATTAAATTCTTGGCTTTGATGATACTTACATCTTGCTGGACATAAATGTATGCCGGCGTTCATAGCTCAATGGTTAAAGCGTTTGCTTTGCAAGCTAGAGGTCGTGGGTTCAATCCCCGACGGCGAATAAAAAAATAAGGATTTTTAATCGATTTCTGAGCTCTAAAATACCCCCGGTTGGTGTGAATTTGATCCATCACCCGTAAAATTTCAGTCATAGCCTATTGATTAAAATTGATGGTAGACGAAAGTCGTCCTGTGAAGACCACCCATTCATAGTAAATTCCTGTAATAATAAAGGATGATGCGTGAATCTCGGGCTGTAGTCTATGACGTTGGCGGATCAACACTCCACATGCAGCGTTTAGTCATACACACCATGGTAAAGCGTCATAGAATTCAACAGATGAGACTACAGAATTACTATCACCATCTGTCGGTATTCTCCTGTATGTTGTTTACATCAAATAAAAAAATGTGGTACTTGCTGTCATTTTAATAATGTGTTTATATTTTATAATATTATTTACTGATTTATTAAATAGGTCTAATTTGTTCGTTCGCGCGCAAAGTCAAATATTGTCACAGTCGGCCATGTTTTTGTTGCGCGCGCAATTTCCGCTGACGCACAAACAACAAAAAAACAAAGAAATGACTCAGACTGTAATATTAAATAGCAAGGAGACGCACATGTTATTGAAGCAAAATTTCTGAATATTATTATCACACTTGTTTTTGTGTGAATTTGAAATTATTCAACGTTGAAACTGAATACAATATTTTGAATGCTTCAATAAATATTTTTTGACTTACAAAACAAAATCAAATTTACCATTTCAGTAATTATAAAAAGGTATTAATTATAAAATACCTATTTCCCACATATATTTGGGTAGATTTAATAAAGGTATAGCATTATTTAAAAAAATATATATTATTATTTCAATCACACAATTTTCACTGATTATATCATTCATCGAGAATTGTTACTCTTATTTACGCATTAAAATATGAATCACTTTCAAACCTCTTTTTGGATTAATTTTTAAATATGCGCCATGGTAGTTTTCCAAATTTTTCAACACACAATTAATTTGATTACCTAAAAAAAATTGCTAAGAAAAAACAATCCCAACTTAATTTATATTAAAGCCGCTTACATGATGCACGGAAGTGGATTTTTCCTCTTTATATTGTAATATTATAAGTTTTTGATAATATGTACTTTTCAAGATCCGTCAGTTATATCATAGTTTTAACTGTCAATTTTATAAAGCTTGATAAATTACATATAAGTTTTAACATAATATTTACTAACTGATATAAAAATATTGTAAAAGTATTCTATGAATATTTTAAAATTACCTATCTTTTTTTGTATATTTTCTTATGGGGATACCATCATTAAAAGCAATACCTACCTGCATCTCCTTACATTACGACCGAGCAGCGCGCCTAGTGGCAATAATAAGCAACACTGAAAACATGTCCGCCGTCTTGTGTCGCGAGTGACAGTGCGAGACTTGAGCCCCCGTGACAGCCCCCAGCCTCGCCACAAGCCTTACAGGGCACGGGGATGCGCGCGCGCGCCCGCCCATGAGACCCTCGCCCGAGCCGGCCCCATGGAGTCCCTGCGCAAGTGGTTCTACAAGCCCAAGGTAACACTCGACAAGACAACCTCCATTCGCATACAAATATCGTTCAAATACATTCGAAACCAACTACAACATCAACACACTCAACAACAAAATAGCACAACTCTTTCGAAATCCAATGCAAAATAATCCCAAACGTAAGCATTCACTTTGTGCAACTTTAAAAAACGTTGATAACATTAGTGTATTTTGTACTGAATTTAGTGCTACATACGACGTTATGTTATTGAAAAGACTTACAACCACAATTTTAGCAACAACATAAAAGCATATCTTGTTCTAACACAAGTACAACAGTTGTTCTTATGGTCATGTCACTTTTAGCGACTTTTAAAAATAATATCAGCATAAAGGTGCATCTAGTAATGAATTTGGTGCACGATACGTTGTTTTGTTATTCACTTGAACAACCACAAATCGTCAATCATTTAGAAAAACGTCAAATCATGTATTGGGTTCAGTAGACGATATGCCGTTTTGTTATTGACCGTGTAGAATTTTTAATACTAGAACTGTGATCTCATAACTTTGAATCATACGTTCAATAATAAAATGTCATATAATAATGTCAAATTAGTGCAAGATACGCCGTTGTGTATTTGAGAGCCTGTAGTATCGCAAGCTCAGCAACATAAGGAAGTATGTTCTAAGCTTAGAACAAGATACTGCCTAATGTCAAAGCCTTGTTTTTAAATTGCAATGTTATTTTTTAAATTTGAAACACTCAATTTATCATATGACACGTGTCTTTTGATTCTACGACGCTTAATTTTGCTAATAATACATATCTTTTAAAGACTTATGTTTAGGAGTGGATTTTGTGGTATGGTAACCTAACCTAACAATGATAGCCAAAAAAGTATTTTGAAGTATTAAAATTACTAATTTTCATATTAAATACATCGATTCAGAGGTTTTTATTTGTAAAAATTATGATTATGAATTATTAAGTGTGTCACTATGCATAGAGATTTTGAATGTGACCTAACCTATAAATGTTAACCTAGATTGCACGAAAAATGCATTTTATTGTATGTAAAATGTATGTTATCGCTTACCTTATCAAAAAAGTATCACATCGATGCATATTGAGTGTAAATATGTATTAAATATCTAAAAATATATATTAAATAATGTTTTTATGTAGATTTTGAAAGATAACCTTACAAATAAAAACAGTTTATTTTTTAAATACGTTTGTTTTACATCAAAACGTCGAATTTTCATTATGAATACATTTTTTAGTGCATTTTAAGTAATATCGTTTTTAATTTATTTTTAAAAATATTCTTTAAATTTGCGTATTATGAAGATTTTGAAGGTTAGTTTCAGAATGACTAAATATTTAAAAATATATTTTTTATTATTTATTCTTTTACGTAACACGTTCTTAATGAATGCGTATATATTTTTTAAAATACGTGTTGAAATTTATTTCTTTTTTTTTTTCAAGGAATTAACTGTACATAGGTATTTAGTTTTACGTGACAAATATTATTTTATGACATAAAATCGAGATAATTATGTTATTATAAGACTGTAAGTAATGTTATCAATATTATGTTTATTTCGTTTGGTTTTGAGGATACATTGTTCAATATGTTAAAATATTTAAAATAAAATACTAAATACCTATTAAAGTACCTAAACGTTTACCTAGATTGTTGTTTTGAAAAATGGAACACATTTTAAAACAAAATATATTTTTAAATATTTTATGCAACGGTATTATTTTATGATTATGTAATTTGATTTACTTGCGTTTATTTGACGTCGCTGACACGAAGAAAAAAAGATCGGGTGATTAGTTCGACGCCTTCGAGGCCTGCATCATTTGATCACAAGGTGCCAGCATCCTTTATATATATTTTTTATTAATATTTGGTTTTTGTTTTTTTCAATACTGTGCACATTTTATGGATGGATATTATTTTTATAGTGTTTTTAATGTTTTTAGTGTTATCCGTGATGATGGCCAGTAATTTATTCAAATCTTTAGTGTGTATGTAAATGTGGAGGCTAACCTCACAGCAATGTCTAGAATTCATACGAAAAAATATAAAAAATACAGTGAGGCCCCGCTTAACGCTGTCTCGTTTAGCGCTGTTTCGGTTTAGCGCTCTTCAAAATTGTGCATAAATAGTGAAAAAAATAGTGGAATTAGCGAAACAAACCGGTTTAGATGAGGTAAATGTGGAAGACGTCGAAGAAATAGTTCAAGAAACAGCAGCTAGTCTTTCTAATGATGAGCTCAAGGAATTGACTGAGCAAGAAGAAAACAAAAATATTGATATTAGTGATTTCGAAGAAGAGCAAAAAGAACTTTCGATGGCGTTTGTAAAAAAGAGTTTGACCACTATAACTGAAATTATGGACCAATTTGTTGAAAATGATCCAAATTTTGACAGGAGTTCAAAAGCAAGACGGGGTGTTTTAGATGCTTTATCCACTTATCAACAACTTCTAACAGAACGCAAAAGGAAAACGCAAACTACATTAGCCTTCTTGACAAAATGGCAGAAATTTGGAAACACAGAATATACTGAATAATCTGACGGACTTAGAATTTTATTTGTTTTTATAAATATATTCGTTTATATTGTTTTTATTTTTGTAAGAAATAAATGTTTGGTTTTATCTGTATTAAAAAAAAACATAATTATTACATTTAATACCCAACCAATTTTCTATCCATCTTCCCCTAAACCCATTATTTACATGTTAAGATAGCCTCGTTTAGCGCTGTTTTGCATTACGCTCTACTTTGATGGAACGCATCCCTCGCGTTAAGCGGGGCCTTACTGTATTTGAAAAAAATGTTCATTGCTATATATATAATCGTGTCGGAAACAACAGGGTCAGATCCTGTCTGCCCAGAAGTGGGCGACGTCGATGGCGTTACTTCTGGCCATCATCAGGTCTTCCTGGGTGCAGATATTCGGGCACAGCGCACACTCCAGAAGGTGTGACAGGGTCTGCTCCACACCGCAGTCACATTCAGTCGGTCCACTGTAAAACTGCCAGGCCCTCATTTGTGTCCTCGTCTTGCGTACTCCGGTCCGAAGTCTGTTAAGGGACCTCCATTGCTAAATCACAATCTGCAACACTAGACATCAATGCGTATAGGTTAGGTTAGCGACACATCCAGTGCACCAGTTGTTCCGTGCACCAAATTTCCCGTGCACCAGACGTCCAGTGCGCTTCACGTCGCAACCGATGAGTCGTTGAACGTATTGTCTGGGAACGAAATGCACTGATAATGATGAAACTAGGGCATAATCAATTACATCATATATAATGTATGTATTAATTTGAAATCATAGTGAATCAATACATTTATCAAGGCATATTATGAATTTATCGCCTTATTTACTTACGATCGTATATAATCAATTCTATGTACTTACTATATATGAATAAGTACATAATTATCGTTTGCCAGAGTGACCTTAATTACACTGGCACACGACGGTACTTGCGACAATTTGGATCTCGGCCGCTTTTAACCACTGCATTTGATAACTATATTAATATATAAATATATATGTATATATATATTAATAATATATTGTATTGTATTCTTACATTGGCACGCAGTATGTATAGAAATGACTCACATTATGTGATTGTCACTGTTTCTTGAGCAGGGTTTAAAAATGTCTTCCTTATCCGCCTGTCGGTATTTTTTTGTGTGTGCTTACAAGCGCAAGATATCATTATTCTGATATCAGCTCGATGTAGCCTTTGCCGGTGCCGAAAAGCCTCGATATTTCAGCAGACAGTTCGTCAAATGGCCCACATGTGGTCTTCGGGCGCCGCTACTGTTACTGGGCGATCCGAGTCACTATCTGCCCGGGCACCATCAGGTACCCATCCACCTGGGAATATATATGGTTTCCGACGACCTTTAGAGCAGAAGAGATGGCTGCTGTAGTTTCCGAGGCATATTTACTGTGAACTATTAGTCGTATTCTTTTAAAGAGATCATTATTATAGATTAGGCCTAAAACATTTGATTCTAAGCAGCGTCTTAATCCAATCATGCGGTAACCCTTCCATGTCTCCGCCGGTTCCCAGTGTTCAATAACTTTGGTGATCTAACGAGAACCGTGCATACGATATATATTATGCTAATGTCGCTATACTGCTATTGTCGCTGGACCTCACCTCGTCATTCTTTACGTAGTCTCACCATCGTACCCCCAGCATTTTACATAGATCATGGAGGTTTCCTATCTCGAATATTTTAAATAGACTGGTGGTGATATAGATGAGGTAGATTCTTATGTATTTTGTAAGTCAACTTTATGTGTATCAATTAATTTATTTGTCCAGTAGAAACCCATATTATGAAAATTGTCATGTCAACAGTATATGAAATATACATTTATATGATGACTAGACACATACTGCTTTCAAGGAAAAACTTGACTTGAAAAATAACTGGAACTAAACGCACCTGCAAGGGAATACCTGCAGATGTTCAAATTACATTAAATATTGAAACATACTCATTTTTTTTAAATTCCATTTAATACACTTTTAATAGTCTACTTTCCTGTCCATCTGTTCAGTATTTCCAATTAATTTTGTATTAACGGCACGATGAAAGGATATTTGAAACATTACACCATAGCTTATATAACTTGATCGACAATACACATACAAATTATAACAAATAAATATAGAGCTGGTCCCACCACGGTGAGAGAATCTATCTTCAATCTCCATCTCTTTACAACCCATGAATGCGATTCTAATCTCTTTCACAGCTTCTTTCTTTTAGCACTTCAGTGCAGTGGCCACAATTTTTCAGAGGGGACTCCCACTGGACTTATCAGCTGCTAACTGATCATAATCTGAATGAGACTTCAAGCGTCATCAAGGAGACTTAACTGTCTTCCGGTGTGATGCGGGTGTGAGGCGGTTAGAGTCCAGCTGGTCCCACCAGATACAGATCATGAGCTTGAAACCACGAATATTCGGTTTCGCTGTCGATGTTGATGACTCGCCGGGCTTGACCCATGCTCTTCTGCGTTTAGGGTTGTCGTAATACTCGTATCGTATCCACTTTTCATCACCAGTAACAATTCGATGCAGAAAACTTTTCGTAGGTAAAAAATCGTCTTTCGATGTCCCTCGGTTTCAACTCATACGGCACCCAATTTTCTTGCCTTTGAATCATTTTCAATTGTTTCAAGCGCCTAGAAACGGTTGATTGATCGACTCCCAACGTTTCCGCAAGCTCTTCCTGTGTCTTCAGCTTTCAGGTAAACTTTATTTCAGCCCGATCGGATATATACCTGCTGAATTATGAGTCTCAATACAAAACGCACATTTTCAATGCATACTCTTTTTAAAATAATGTTTTTTCGCTCTATGACGCTCAGCCAGGGAAGATCGACGCTGCATGCAGGAAACGTGTGTTCTTGTTTGTATGTGGGTTGGGTAGATCGCAAGTGTATGTTCATCTTTTTCTTGAAGAGATCCAGATTGTAGGAAGAAGGAAACATATGCTGCACGAGTATTCCAAAGCTTACCGGTGGCATTAAGGAAGGAACTTTAGAAACCGCCAGTTCTCGGTCGACACACATTAACCGTGTATGGATGTTCGGCAAGTGTAAGACGAGTTTGTCGGTTGTGGGTGGGTGCAGGAGGAATTAGTTCTTTTAGTTTCGAAGAGCAGCGACCGTGGTAATAATGGTAGAAAAGACTACGACGAAAGTATAACTGGAGGTTCATTTATCAGCGTTTTTAAGGAGATCGCATGATGAGCACAATACTTCCGAGGCCTGCACATTTTTTGTCCAGTGGTGGCTTAACGCTACTGAGGGCATGTAGAGAGCTTACATTTTATTACATGAATTAAAAAAAAATCGAGCTTGGTCGGGATTTGAACCGACAGCGCCTAAATGACAAACAGACGTTTTTACCAAACTTTACACGCACAAAACACAACTACGCATCCTTTCAACCTACTGAGTTGAACGTCATAGACTCTGTTGAGCATAAAAACACTGTTTTGTATATTTAAAAAAATGGTAACATCTGGCTAGGTTTGCCTTCTGGCTTGACAGATTCATTTATGTCAAACCGTCGTACCCCTTATTACGAACGCTGCATATTTATTGCAGTCACGCTACGACGAGTTAAGCTTTATCGGATATCGATTAATCTTTTTTGTATGACAAATAAATTGCAGCCATTTAAGACGTTATGTACTTCTTCACGATATTGTGGAGGGGATGGTTGAGGGTAGAAACTGTAGAGGGCGCCCTAGACGGAAGTATTTGCAGCAAGTATTCGAGGACATGAATTGTAGTGCTTATGCTGAGCTGAAAAGGGTTGCGTAGGACCGAGAGGAATGGAGATCGAGATGCAAGATTCTGCTGCTGCAAACCAATCCACCGGATTGATACTACTACGAAGAAGAAGACGTCATGTATTATGTACTAAATGAACATTGTTGTCGGTCACGTGAAACGAGCTGTCGTCTATGATTCATGCTGAACCTACTCACGTTTCTTTGTTCAGTCACATATTATAAAGAAAACATCTCTATATATTTTTTTAATTTTAAAATATTTAAGCATCTGTCGTTTATGCTCTCCTGCGACATCTGAATAACATATCACAGGGTTCCGCTGCATTTCGTTCCTGGACAATTCGTTCAACGACTCATCGGTAACGACGTGAGGCGCACTTTACGTCTGATGCACGGGACATTTGGTGCACTGAATGTCTCGCTAACCTAACCTAAGTTATTTCGTTAACGAGACCTGGACTTTACCCGCCTCACACCCGCATCACACCGGAGGACAGCTATGTCTGCTTGACGATGCGCTCATTCGGATTGTGAACGTCATGTGTTCAAATAAAATTAAATATGACCCTTACTGAGTTCATTGAATTATGGTCGAAAGTAAAAACAAACATGTATGTTGTGTGATTGGCCACTGACGTTTGAAAAAACATAACACAAGCTGTGTATATAGTCGGCCACTAAGCGTTGGCCGAACGATCGCACACATGTCGTGTGACCCGCCTTTAACTTTCGGCCTGGCGATTACACACGTCTTGTGTAGCCGGACCGGATAGTGTTAATAAACCACTGAAGATTATATATTTTCACATACAAATTTATAGCAAACGCCATCTAATATGTTATTAATTAAGAAGTATGTATATGTGTTGGGCGAAAAACTTCACATACTACACGCAATATTGGCAATTCGAAACCCCGCGTTCGCCGTTAATTTTTCTCTGAATAATTGACAGTAAATATGTCATCAAGACGGTATTATCCATTAATTTGTATCTGTATTAATTATTTGGTTCTTAATCCAAAGCACATGATTCGCTGTTAATCCTTACATGTAATGCGGAGTATTTTGTTGTTGTTTTTTGTAATATGTTTTTTTTTGAAATCGCACCTGAATGTATGAGATTGCGCTATCAGTGTCCTGCGATAAGACAAGAAGTTTTCCTTTTATCAGACAGCGTGGATCATTATTAATGACGTCACACACAGTCTGTTATCACAGTGAAGACATTTCGAATGACTAGAGAACTTTTAACGCGTTTCTTCCTTGTAGATAACGACATTGTTTTGAATCAAGTCAAAGTATTTAGCTGAAGCATAAAAGTCTCAAAATGCTGGTACAAAACTATACCGCACAGAGATCTGCCGAGTACATTCTATGTAAAACTTCCGAAGGCCTAAACGGTAATATGTATAGGTACTGAAGAAAAAGGAAGCTGTAATTTATGATCTCTTGCAGCATCGTAAGTACATGTCCCAGTAAGGTCCATCTTTTATCGTAAATTTGATGTCGTTTCCTTACTTTTAATATATTTAAATTCCTTGTGTGTTTTCCTCATACTTAGACATTTCATAGTCAACCATCGCATCGGCTTTCGAAGAATTTGTCTAGTTCGGTAGATTTGCTTCACGATGGGATTTCCAATCGATGTACTAGGCTACATACGTCTATACATATATTAATAGTTTGTTCTAAACTTATTGTATATTTTTTTATTTCCATATTCGTTCCACATGTGTAAAATACGATCGCAGGAATGCCGCGACTCAGTTCTGTCAGCCGCAATTGTCCATGCCTTGTACCAAGACATAGATGCACCCAAAATTTCATCTGACAACAGTACAGACAATTAATGAGACGGCATCAAAGGCATATTTTAGATGATTCGTCAATGAGTATTTTTAAGAAGATTGTACGATTAGTCTGACTCTCTCGAGGCCTGGATTGAAAGATAAAGAGCAACCCAGCAAACAATATCCGATACCTTATCCAAGTTTTTGTCAGCGTCCAATGTTCCCTAACTTTGGCGATCTAACGGGAATCGCGCGAACAATGTGCCATTGTCAATTATTCTTTTCGTTTCTCTGTTTTACCTTATTTTTCGCGTTATTATGTCATATCAGCTGTAGCGTTTATTTTATTCGAAAATTTGTTTTATATATTTTAAATATACATACGTTTGTTTGGAGATATCGCTGCTTACTAAGAGCCCAAAGTAAAGTCTTCTAACTACTTTCCTTGAAATCCCTAAACATATTAAAAACCGGAGTCGATAGAATCGAACACCAACGGCAGGGAGAGTCACTGTTGTGTGACTGTGTAGACCTGCAGACCGCCTCACACTTAAGATCCTGCCCCATGTTCCCTACTAGCTGCACATCAAGACCTAATAATGCTGGGCAGCACATCGATGTTGTCAAGATACTGGACCGTAACAATGTATTTTTACGCACGCGTCATCTTCTTCGCGTAGATTTGGCAACAGGTAATAATAAAAATAATTAAAAAGCGAAAGTGCAGGCGCTCGGAGCTCCGCCGACTACATCCGGGGCAGTTGAAATTTCGTTTGATACGAAACCCGGTGTCTTAACAGTCAAGGTAGACCGGTCGCCGCCGCGCTATTTACATTAATCAATACAGCAATTTAGAGTTTTTCTTTTGCGTGAAGCTGATATTTGATCCATCATACCGCAGTATGCATCAGTAGAAGGTTTTGGTTTATGTGCGTCGGATACTACAGCGCCGTCTCTTTAAGTTGGATTTTTACTCTGGATGTTATCGAGAACTATAAATGTTTCCAGCCGAAATTTCAGCAGAGAAATCTTGGTGCAAGGCATGAACAGTGGCCACTGAGTGGCTGCAAATTTGTGGTGACAAATATTTGCCAGATGTGGAACAGTTATAGACGGGTTTAATAAAATTTATCGATATAATCGTGGTTATGTGTCGCTTGGAGAGATTGCAAGTGTATATTTATTTGTTTTTGTAGACATCCAGATTGTATGAAGAAGGAAACACAGACGCTGGAATAGTATTCCAGAGCTTACATGTGGAATTAAGGAAGGGACTTTGGAAACTGACAAGTCTTGGTCGTCACACATTTAGCGTGTATTCGGTTGTGGGTGGCTGTAGAAGGAATTAATTATTTGGGTTAAGAAGAGCGACAACCTTGGTATTAACGGTAGAAAAGACCAAGTGAACAAATCTTCCGCTTGTGATCCATTTATTGCACTTTAGACGTAAGTGCGCCACGATGGTCTTCTTCACAACATTGTGAAAGGAATGATTAAGGGTAGAAACTGAAGAGGGCGCCCTAGAGCATTTGCAGCAAGTGGTCGAGGAAATGAGTTGCACCTCCTATACCGAGCTAAAGAGGGTTGCAGAAGATCGAAAAGAGTTGAGATCGAGACGCAAAAATTTGTTGCTGCAAATCATCCCACCGGATTGATACTACTACTACGACTACTAAGACTTAAGTGTGTCATTATTTATCGATCGAATAGAAGGGTTAAATGTATTTCGATGTTATTATATGACATAATATTTTGTTAGCAAAAAAAGAAAGGTTATGCAGAGAGTGGTTTCCTGCATACGCTTGCTTTCAAAGAAAAATCGAAAACTTTCTGCATATAAAATTTAATATGTTAGTTTTCTCTGCATTATATTATGCACTTATACGTGATCGCCAGTTATCGATTGCATAGAGAAAAAACACTACTATTTAATTCCCACGCTAGAAGAAAATACACTTGATCTTGACCTTGCACTTTGCTTGCAATGCACCATACCACGTCTGCACTGTCTCGCCTAATTTCCTCGCGAAGTCAGCCCAAGTAGCGCAAAGCAACCATGTTCTTCACGTGTATCGGATAATTTCGCGCGAATCTGACCTAGTGCACTTTACTTCAACCTTATATTGCGACACACACCATGCACGACAATATTTGTATAAAATTATACAACTCGGGCATTGCATATATCCCGTCGGCAGTGTCCATTGGGTAACTGCTCCAAATTAGATGCACCACGTCATGTGTGGCTCCTCGTTGCACCACTCTGCTCGCGCTGCGCTCATTTTAGGTCCAGTTGAATTTTAAGGTAGTCCAGACTTCCCATGTGCTAGCCATTTGCAGGACGCTGAACACGTTCTGTGGCATTATTCAATATTGGGATTAAGAAGGGAAAAGCTCCTTAGTGTAATCCAACAGAGACCTGGATACGTCGACTTCATTGCTACGGAGTCTAACACTACCATGCTTTTTCGGTATACGCGGCATTCTTCGGCGGAGAAGTAAAAAAAGTCCAAACTTAAAAGCGAACTGTAACTTTTTACAGAGCATTTTAGCAATTATTCGAGTCGCACAAGCGGTAAACTAATAATACTTACGATCCAGTAACAAATCACCAAGTAAAGCAACTCGAGGCACGCTGGTAGTGTACTAACATCAACGAAACCAGTCTGGGATCAGTTTGTTATTGGGCTGTGTGCTGCATTTAGAGTCGCAGGAAGTCCTTCAGCCACTTTTAAAACGTTTGCTTTTTTCCGAGCGTCCTTCGTTATGTGTTCCATCCGGACATTCAATACAGAACGGGAAAGATTTGGGTAAAGTGTGCTTAAAATGCACCTTGCCAATTCTATACTCTTTCCACGAAATTCCTCGCGAAGTCGGACGAAGTAGCGCAATGTCAACCTTCCGATAACTTCGCGCGACTTTGACCCAGCAATACTTTCACGTCAGTGCCTTCTCATGTGAATTAGCTATTTGTAAACGGCTTAAAGGCTTAGTTTCTCATCAAAAATGCATTATTTATTGTAAGGCTTCTTATGTATTAGAGATACAACCTTTTATACATTGTAATGGAATATAATTTTTAAATTAATAAAGTAAAAATAAAAATAAAATGTTGATTACGTGTTGGAGAGATGAAACACAAACAGTAATTTCGTTTTTAACGAAGAAAATAATAATAAACGTTTTTACCTGAGCTTTTCAAATGATCGTCAACGGTCGAATTAATGTACATACGATGTTTTGCATATATTAATGCCTTTATGCGTCCATCAGCCTCAACTGGCCTTCCAGAATGCGGTGTATCTTTAACATCAAAAACAGCTTTGACACTGGTGTTCTGTCAATACACCTCCTCCATACGAAAGCCAAAAAAAACTAAAGAATGACACTAGTCAAAGATCACTGATGATTAGCCCTAGCATTCGGTCCTAAAGATCGGTTAAACCCCGCCGGCGACACGCGGCCAGCAACTGGCTGTGACCCATCCACATTTTACTCCGCGCCCAATGTTGCTTCACTTCGGT
This sequence comes from Glossosoma conforme, assembly GCA_022606575.1. NCBI lineage: Eukaryota > Metazoa > Arthropoda > Insecta > Trichoptera > Glossosomatidae > Glossosoma > Glossosoma conforme. The sequence continues at coordinate 1,806,540 of JAGTXR010000047.1, forward strand.
GTGATCTAACGAGAACCGCGCTAACGATGCTCTTTTGCCGTAGGATTTTTGCTCCGCCAATTTAATAATACAATCAACACCTTCTCCGGTGCAAATACTTTCATTTTTAATAATCGTTGTGTTGTTTCTACGCAATAGAGACCTCCTCACGATCACTATAACATCGCCGTATATATAAAGAGCTGTCAACCCTCCTACAGCATACACTTCTATGGAGCTTTTTTACTGTTCATATAACGGTTCCTTCTTAACCCTTTCGCATCGGTTTTCGGCATATGCCGTCAAAGATTCTCCGACCGTTGACATAGGTTGACGTGATATAGCGTTTTGCTACTTTCTTTGTAGGAAATTGGAAGTGCAGTCATTCCCTTTATCAACCTACATGTATTCTTTACAGGAATCTGTAAAGCATGTAAATAAATATCGTTAGGTTTAGTCACAGGAGCGATTTTTCTGTAAACCGCATGTGTCAATGCCACCTCATGTATGGAGTTACACGATGAACGATTGTTAAATATAATATTTTTTTATGCATCATCTGATAGTTAAAGGCTAGAAGAACCAATGTGATATAGAGAATATATGCCATTCCTTATGCCTCGTCTGCTTGGCCTCCAAGAGGGAGACTCTGTAAACTTAAAATCACACTCTTAGTCTCCAAGGCATATTTATGAATGAGTTGTCAATCATCATTATCACCATCAGCCCGAATCCGTCCACTGTTGAACGTAAGCCTCCCGCATGAGCCTCCATCCTCTTCGATCCCCTGCCTTCCGCATCCAGGCCACTCCCGCTATTCTTCTTATGCGAGCCACCCCGTTCAACGACATGCGGTGACCCATCCAAGTTTTGGTCTCCGTGTAATTTTGCTTAACTTAGACAAAAAACAATAGTGGTTTAAAATAATTATTTTCTGTGTTTTGATAGTGAATACGTTACTAGGTATAAATAAGTGTTTTCTGTAATAAAAAGTAACATCATCATCATCATCCTGTATCCATCCACTGTTGAACGTAAGCCTCCCGCATGAGCCTCCATCCTCTTCGATCCTCCGCCTTCCGCATCCAGGTCACTCCCGCTATTCTTCTCATGTCGTCAGTCCATCTTGCAGGGGGTCGGCCAATGCTTCGTTTGCCAGTTCTCGGGCGCCATTCCAATACTTTTCTTTCTCCTTAAAGTGACATTTTAATTTAAATGATAGATCTTCCGAAACGTAGTCGTCCCGCGAATTTTTCGCAGGCGGCTTAACTAGTTGATGCTAATGATGCACACATTGTAAGAAGTTTTATGCATGTATAAATATATATATTAAATATTATGATATTCGTCGGTGTGTGTGTTTTCGCTAGACCGACTGTCCGCGCTCGGTAAAGAACTTTCTCCGACCCCGATATGGCGCTCTGGGCGCGGACACTCTCGCCGGGGACTCTATGACGCTCCGTCAACGCTGCAAAATTTGTTCTCTTTCAAGCTGAAAAAAAAAATGGATGGCACTTCGTGACGGCCATATGCCCCAGTTACAGGAGCGGACGTCTAGATGATTTTTATATTTTGTAAATAAATTTATTATATATATAATCGTGTCGGAAACAACAGGGTCAGATCCTGTCTGCCCAGAAGTGGGCGACGTCGATGGCGTTATTCCCGGCCATCATCAGGTCTTCCTGGGTGCAGCTACTTGGACACAGCGCACACTCCAGAAGGTGTCTGGGTCTGCTCCACGCTGCAGTCACATTCAGTCGGTCCGCTGTAAAACTGCTTTCATTTGTGTCGTCGTCTTGTATACTCCGGTCCGAAGTCTGTTAAGGGACCTCCATATATTCCACCTCTGGTCGTGTCGAGGGGCTAGGTCGTCTTTCGGGGCAATACAAGCATTCCCCTCAGTTGCGGCCCTCCACATGTTCAGCCGCACGGCGGCCTCAGGTATCACCAGTTCCGCTGTCGACTGTACGAAACTTCTTCTTGGTTTGAGCCGTGTTATCATTTGATATATATATAAATATTTTAAATTTATTTAAAACTTTTTTTGAACCGATCACTCAAACTATATAGAGTTTTTCTGTGAGGAAGAGATGATGATGCTTTTCAATTTTGACCAACGACAATAGCATTATTTATTATTATTCCACTTTCATTATTTTTTATTATTATTAGTCCTTCAGAAAAACCTTCTAAGTGAAGAACTGATAAAGCGTATCAGTGATAAATAGAACAAATAGATTTTTTTTATATGTGTAAACACATACAGAAGAATACCAACAGATGGTGATAGTAATACTGGAATCTCATCTTTGGAAATCTATGCCGCTTACCATGCTGCATATGGCTAAGCGCTGCATGTGAAGCGTTGATCCGCCAACGTTATAGACTACAGCCCGAGATTCACGCGTCATCCTTAATTATTACACGAATTTACTATGAATAAGTGGTCTTCACGGGACGACTTTCGTCTACCACCAATTTTGATTAATAGGCTATGACTGGCATTTTACGGATGAGAGATCAAATTCACACCAACTGGGGGTAATTTTAGAGCTCAGAAAGAGTTTTTTTTTTTAAATCTCCGTCGGGGATCGAACCCACGACCTTTGGCTTGCAAATCAAACGCTTTGACCATTGAGCTATACCCGCCGGCAAGATGATGATGATGATTTTCAATTTTGACCAACGACAATAGCATTATTTATTATTATTCCACTTTCATTATTTTTTATTATTATAAACTTCCTTCAGAAATACCTTGTAAGTGAAGGACTGAGAAAGTATTTCAGTGATAAATAGAACAAATATAATATATTTAAAACTTTATTGGAATTGTTTGTGGCTGCCATATGCTTCCAGTTAGGAACCAGAATATACACACCTGTATACTTCTGTGAGCAAAAAAAATGGTAAATTCAGCTAAATAATACACTTATAGCTGTTTACAAATGGAAGGGTATCTCAAACACTACTAAATATTTTGACGTGTAATTTGGCACAGATGTCAGTGACAGTAGTGCCAACAATAATAAAAATATTAATTCAAATCGCTTCACCCTCTAAATTTAAATTCAAATTTCCCGGTATTTTTTGCCACAGTCTGTTATGTATAATTATAATTAAAAATATATTATCTCTTAAAATGTAAAAAAAAGGTTTTAAGGATACCAATTGATTAGCCTGACGCTCCAAGTGAACGAACGTAAAATGCAACGTGAATTGTTTTCATTGGTTTCGAACCCTGACCTTCCGTTTTGAAAATAGATTATTTCGCGTAGTAGCTAAAGTAAGCAATTTGTTATCTATGCCGGCGCGAACGTAAATATTGGATGGTCACCGATAATGCGATAACAACGGCATACACATAAAATCGGTAGCGCTGTGTGCTAAGTGCAAGTAACAACTGCAAACATCACACACACAAGTAATGAAGATAGAAAATAAATATGTTATACTATACTCCGTATATTATTAGATCGTCCGAAAAAAAAAATCCCAACACAAGACTTAATAGTGTTTTTTCACGGCCAACTATACACTTAATTTTTCAATTATTCATTATATGTTTTGACAGCTGATATAGCAAGGCTTTACTTGTGAAAAATCTCGATTTACGTGTTTTGTGGGCTATATACGCCACTGTATCGTTCCGGTGGGAGTATCCCTAAAAGATGCAAAAGAATTAGCATACCTTGGAAGTACAGGTACGATCACCTGGGACGGGGTCAGATCCTGTCTGCCCAGAAGTGGGCGACGTCGATGGCGTCACTCCCGGCCGTCATCAGGTCTTCCTGGGCGCAGCTGCTCGGACACAGCGCAAACTCCAGAAGGTGCGACAGGGTCTGCTCCACGCCGCAGTCACATTCAGTCGGTCCGCTGTAAAACTGCCAGGCCTTTATTTGTGTTCTCGTCTTGCATACTCCGGTCCGAAGTCTGTTAAGGGACCTCCATATATTCCACCCCTGCTCATGTTAAGGGGGTAAGTCCTGTTTCGGGGCAATCCAAGTATTCCCCTCAATTGAGCTTCTCCACATGTTCAGCCGCAGGGTGGCCTCAGGTATCACCATGCCTTTTGTGAAATATGTCGTTTTATCCGTGCGGGTATTGTTTATTAGCGCAAGGCAAGATTTTGATAGACTGTTTGATAATTGCTTTGTGAGTGTTTTACTGTGACCTTTTGACTTGACCCCGCGACCTTTGGGCGCGTGGCTGGCGTGCAAACTTTGCACGCGATCGTAAAATCAACAAGTAGTGTTCAGCCACACTCTTTAGTATGTAACAACGCGCACGAATTAATAAATCGAATTATTTTTCAAACTACAAAAAAATCCTATGTAAATTTTATTTTAATTTTATGTAAACGAATACAAGAGAATACCGACAGATGGTGATAGTAATTCTGAAGTCTCATCTGTGGAATTCTATCACGCTTACCGTGATGCATGTGACTGTGACTAAGCGCTGCATGTGTGGAGTGTTGATCCGCCAACGTCATAGTCTACAGCTCGAGATTCTCGCATCATCCTTATTATTACAGGAATTTACTGGGTGGTCTTCACGGGACGACTTTCGTCTACCACCAATTTTTAATCAATAGGCTATGACTGGCATTCTACGGGTTAGGGATCAAATTCACACCATTCGGGGGGGTATTTTAGAGCTCAGAAATCGATTAAAAACCATTTTTTTCTAATCTCCGTCGGGGATCGAACCCACGATCTTTGGCTTGCAAAGCAAACGCTTTGACCATTGAGTTATACCGGCCGGCATAATGTTACATTTTCTGAAGAAAAACATAACTTTCCATATTTGCAGCATATGAAGACACCGCAAATAGCCGTTTCACAGCTATATAAACTCAGATTTGTCTATGCCTTGTCCCAGAACACCTGTATACTCGGAGGTCCACATAGGAACAAAGATGCTTCCTAAGCCTTCAGGGCATGAGCTCGCAAACTTGCGTAGACAGATTTTACGAGAACTGCGTAGAGCAAATTAGAAGTTCCTATAAAGGGATCAAGATCCTCAGCATTGAGGTGTTGGCAAAGAATATATTCAAATTACCAATTTAAAAAAATGTATATATATACCTTATTATGCTTTTCTGAATGGTCTATATTTACACATTTTCCTAAGTAATTCGCATTAGTAGTGCCAATTTTTTTCACGGAAATTCAATTCTTGGAAACCCAAATATTGCCGCGGATGTGTTCAACGTTTTTTTTATTATTTTCCCCTGAAATAGAATCACAATGACCTCAGTATTTTTTTTGTACGATGTACATTTTTAGATTTAACCCTTTCGCATCGGTTGTCGGCATATGCCGTCAAAGATTCCCCGACCGTTGACATCGGTCGACGTGACATATCGTTTTGCTACTTTCAGAACTCGCTGTGACATCTACGATATGAAATTGGAAGTGCAGTCATTTCCTCTATCAACTTATATGTGTTATTTACAGGAATCGGTAAAGCATTGCCGGCGGTCATAGCTCAATGGTAAAGCGTTTGCTTTGCAAGCCAGAGGTCGTGGGTTCGATCCCCGACGGAGATTAAAAAAAAAAAGGATTTTTAATCGAATTCTGAGCTCTAAAATACCCCGGTTGGTGTGAATTTGATCCATCACCCGTAAAATGTCAGTCATAGCCTATTAATTAAAATTGGTGGTAGACGAAAGTCGTCCCGTGAAGACCACCCATTCATAGTAAATTCCTGTAATAATAAAGGATGATGCGTGAATCTCGGGCTCTAGTCTATGACGTTGGCGGATCAACACTCCACATGCAGCGTTTAGCCATATACACCATGGTAAGCGTCATAGAGTTCCACGGATGAAACATCAGAATTACCTATCACCATCTGTCGGTATTCTCCTGTATGTGTTTACATAAAAAAATATATATCGTTAGGTTTCGTCACAGGAGCGATTTTTCTGTAAACCACGTGTGTCAATGCCATCACATGTATGGAGTTACATAGTGAACGTTTGTTAAATAAAAAAGTTTTTTATGCATCATCTGATAGCTAAAGGATACAAGTACCAATGTGATATATAAAAATAGGTCAGATAAGTACATTTATGCTTCAAATACTAGTTTTAAGCAACAACAAAAATGGTTTGAAAAATTCTCGTCGTATTGACAGTATAATTTGTAATCCACCGAGCCGTAATGAAAGGTTTAAATAGAAAATATTTTCAAATTATATTCGATTTTAATATAAAATAATACATATATATATATATTAGATTACGATCTACTTTCATCAATTCTTTCAGCGCTGGTCTCGACCGGTTGTGTTCTAGTGCATGAGATTTTATAACCAAAAAAAACCATGAGACGGTATCAATGTGTGTTTTAAAAAACATTTGTCATTTTTATCTCTAAGGTCATCCCTCGCACAGGAACTACAAACAAAGCACGTCTCTCATATCATCATATGTATCACAGTTCATTTCACTGCTTGAAAAATATTGGCTCTTCGTCAAAATGTGACGATACTTGTGGTCATCGCTGATCAGACCAATAGTCTAGCTTTTGACGACAGATCGTCATTACGCGGATGAGTATCGTTAAGTGCGGCCTTTTAGTGAATAGTGTGGTGAGTTAAAAAACGACTACTAGCCTATTAATATTCATAGTTTTGTGTTATATACTGAAGACAATAAATCCAAACAAATACAGAAAAAAACCAAATTATAATTAAACATAATAGAAAGAAAATATAAATCGGCATGTACACATACACCACATTATTATTATTGTACTACTCAGTGAGTGGAGCACCGGATCCCCTCTGGATGGTCACATGAATGCGCATCCAGTGCCCCTCCAACCGGGAGTCCCACCTATCCGCCCACACAGCGACCATTGCGTTGGTACTGCCGCGAACGCGAGCCCACAGAGAAGCGCAACGCTTCCTTATCATGGCATATAAGCCATCCACTCGCGCCTCCGTCAACATGCCTGAGGCACCGCAGTATCGCGGCAGATCCAACAACATTCGAAAAGCGTTGTTATACTGGACCCGGAGTGCACTGTAGACCTTCTGAGTATAGTCATGACATATAGTCTATGACACCACGGCTTAAATTTATTTGTAATACAAAATCACGTATCTCCTTCATCATTTCTTTTGCGTGCGTATTCTTTTTATAGAACAGATTAGTCCCAATTATGATATTGGCTCGTGATCGCATTTGGTGTCACAACTACTTCCGGCTGTACAGTGCACTTCCTTCGGCATCTTTTCTTCCGTTGTTTCGGCATAACACATAATACAAGTTATATCTTGCTCACACAAATCACATCATCTAAGATTGGGGGTACTTTTCAGAATCGCTCATCCCGATCGATAAAATTACCTTATGAAGGCTTTTCACTAACCAAACTCTTTAGTATTTAATTTTTTTTACTTATATTTAAATTTGGTTTTTTTTTTTTTTGATAGATTATTTTTCGCGTGGTATATGGGTTTCATATCGGTATTAATACTAAAAACCAAGCAACAAAAACTTTTTAGAAGCACATTTTAATATATTTAAGATAATAAATTGACAACATCGGTATTCGGCTCCGGCCACGAACAATTAACGATCTACCTGCGTCGAGACCCGAGCCGAATTGACGAGAGCGCGCTGTAACACATGCAGTGCCCTCTGATCACCTGTCGGCCCTATGATGAACCATATCTACTGTCACAACAAGGAAAATGACGGCGCAACGCCTTTTCTTATATTACTATCAATTTTTTATGCGTGTACGAAGAGCTAGCAAAAATAAGACACGAAAGATTGTATATCGAGGCTTTTCGGCACCAGCCTGCAATGGCTATATCGAGCTGATATCAATATATGTTAACATCATATGTCGCGTGAGGGCAGGATGAGGAGCAGATCAGCAAACAAAGACTTTCTTTTAGAAGCACATTGATTATGTTTACTCAAAACTTTACAAGCTTCCGGCCAAGCGGAATTACATGCCGCTGGCCATAATGCTACCTTCTCGGTCGTCAACACATAACTGACGCGCTCGTATCAGGCTCTCGCCCGCGCCCCTGGCGGTGTCTGTCATTAACACACCCGTGAGCGGCCAAGCGAACAGAAAATAAGATACGAAAGATTGTATATCGAGGTTTTCGGTACCGGTCAGCAAGGGCTACATCATGCTGATGTCAATATGTATAGTGTCGTCATACTCATTTTTCGAAAACAATCTCGAACATGTGTCATTACTCAAACAATCCTACGTACATCGTGTGGTAATGAGACCAAGTATGAACTTGAGCAATTTGCATTCAACACAGGTAGCGATATTGCCGTTAATTATTTATACATACAATAGTATCGATTAAAAGACCGGTATCTACGTCGAATAAATAGTGAGTCACTCAGTTGACTGTTTTTTAAATTTGTATTTTTAAAAGAGGTAAATATTAAATTAAACGTTTTGCGCAAAGTGTTGCCATCGCCGATTGGCGATGGAATTTGTATTGTTTAACCCTAAAATGGATGATGGTTTCATGTATTTTTTTTTTAAATTACGTAAACACACTCAAGAGAATACCGTCAGATGATGGTGAAGAAATCTCATCAAACCGCATGTGACATTCAAATATAATCCATTTTTAACAACAATTCACTGAATGGATGGTGCTTTCGTGAAGACTTTCGTATTATTTTACGTAAACACATAATAGGAGAATACCGACTGATGGAGTTATGTAGTGATGCAGAAATGTTTTATAATTATGGTGACTGCATGAAGTGTGATCTGAAAACTTCATGTAAAGTAATGTATGGTTAACCAGCTTGACCTGATGAGGTGTGATCCGGCCAACATTCGGTCCCTGTCTAAAGCTTGATATGAACATAAGGCATTTCGCAGAGTCCTCCAATACTTTAAGGGAGCTAAAGTAAACCCCAGTACTCAGAGATTCATCCATTTTTAAAAAGACTCACTATGATTGGGTGGTGTTCACAAAACGACTCTCATCTACCACCTATGTGGATTAATAGGCTATGACTGGCATTTTACGGTCGGGGGACAAAGTTCACACCAACCGAGGGTATAACCAGTATTCTGCACAGACGTCCGTTTTCAAAACCCATTAAGCTATCCATCTTTAATCCCCCATACTCGCGTCATCCTGGAAGGTATTCGGGAACTATACATAGAATGTACTCAGCAAAGTTACGGGATTCAGAGCTGACATGAAATAAAGCAAAGATTGACAGCTGACATATTTTTAAAGACCATATGCTCCAGTCACGGAAGAGGACATAGAAAAAAATTGACAATAATTACGAAATGATATTTTTAGTAGCTTTGGGCGGATCATCCAATCTCCTTAAAATTTAGCTGATTAGAAAACGTCAAAATTTGCCTCTGATACAACAGCTTCCTTCTCCTCGCGGCCATTTTAGGGTTGCGAATATCTCAATATAGAGATGCATGCAACGAATTATTCTTTGTTTGATCGTATATCGCAATACTTGAAAATTTTATTTTTATTCGTATTATTGCAATATATTGCAAGCAATATTTTAATTTTATTTGTAGCTAGTAGATAATCTATTGCAAAATGTCTAATCACATACAATCATTGAAAAAAATAGTAATAATATCGACTTATATATTTTTTTTCATTTCCATATCTGTCTGTATCCTAACGCCTGTTAATGGATACTTCAATTCTTGCAAATATTAAAAACTCCATTTTTTAACTAATATTCACACCTATTTTGTTCCACCTACAGATATTAAAAGATTCAAAATACACCAAAAATACCCTTTCGCATCGTATCCGATATATGCCGTCTAAGATTCCCCTACCGTTGACATTTGTAGCCGTGATATATCGTTTTGCTACTTTCAGTACTCATTGTGACGTCTACGGTAGGAACGTGGAACTGCAGTCATTCACTTTATCAACATATATCTTTACAAGAATATGTGAAGCATATAAATAAATATCGTAAGGTTTCGTCACAGGAGCAATTTTTCTGTAAACCACATGTGTCAATGCCACCACATGTATGGAGTTACACAATGAACGATTGTTAAATATAATATTTTTTTATGCATCATCTGATAGCTAATAGATACAAGAACCAATGTGATATATGAAAATAGGTCAGATAAGTACATTTATGCTTCAAATACTAGTTTTAAGCAAAAAAAATGGTTTGAAAAATTCACGCCGTATTGACAATATAATTTGTATTCCACAGAGCCGTAACGAAAGGGTTAAAAGAACGACCATAGTGTTTAACAGTTGTAATACTACCACTTGAAGCCGATTTTTTATATATATAAATTTCTTATGTTTCATCGCACGCTATACACATAATGTATCGACCGCTATACATAGTAATGTTATGTACTGGTATAGCGCCCGCAAAATTTTCGCAGATGCTTTTTTCTTTAAATTTCTAAGTTTCTTATTCTTTATTATTATATGTACCTTGGAACTGCGGTTCTGTTAAATAAATAAATAAATAACGTAGGATGACGAGGCGAGGGGAAGTTAGAGCATTGTAGCGATAGTTTGCGACGGCCATGTGCTCCAGTTTGGGGAGGAACGATGATCATGATGTCGAGAAATATATAGGGAGCGGCAAAAAGATCTGATGGTTTTATTACCTTGAGATTACAGTAAACCGTCAGATTATTTTGCCTCTCCCTATAATATCGTTTGTATTTTTTTGTAAAAAAATATATAATTCTCGTAAATTGTAAAATACTAAAGACCCATGTATCTCGTATTTCAAAATGTATAGTAAAACGGTAATAAAGATGCGATATACTCATTTCACACGCAAATAATGGTTTACTATATTTATATAACTTTTAATATACATAGTTCTAAATTAATACAATTTATGACTACATTTTTAGTATATTTAAAAATAATATTCATGTTGTAATGTTTCATTTTAAAATTTATAATTTCAAACTCAGAATTTGTATTAGTTGATTTCTGTGCTTAAATTACTGAAAATGGAGAATCTTTGGCATTCAACAATGGAAAACTTAGCCAGGTATAATGATTGTTTGTGGAAGGCGGATGATCTATAATGGTGGAGACTTACGCAGGAAGTGTAACCTATGTAGGCTTGTGTTCTCCCGAACGCGTTTGTTGAAAACTTAACAGCTATCGATTAGTGATCGACGCTTTTAATGACAGATCATACTCATTTAATTTAGTTTCAAACCTTAGTCGCCCCTGTGGCGCCCCCTTCCAGACCTCAGAGCACATTCTCTGGGACTGTCAGTTCCTCTTGTTTGAAATAGGAATCCTTTTCGATGCAGTTCGAGGGAATCGCCTCGGCCCTATCGGACATGCAGACTTTGTGGCCACTAAAAAAAACACGCATGTACAATCTTTGCTCGTATTTTCGGTGAGATAATCTATCTTCCATCTCCAGCTTTTTACAACCCGTGAATGCGATTCTAATCTTTTTCACGGGTTATTTTTTTTAGCACTTCTGTGTAATGGCCACAATTGTTCAGAGGGGACTCCCACTGGACATATCAGTTGCTAACTGATCATAATCTGAATGAGCGCATCATCAAGTAGACTTTACTGTCCTCCGGTGTGATGCGGGTGTGAGGCGGGTAAAGTCCAGTCCGGCTATCGATTAGTCTTCTCCACGCAAGGACGCGTCTCAGGAATGCTTCGAATCGACCAGGTGTGTTGAAAGTGAATCGGTTTTGAATTACTCATTGCTCAAGAGAAACAGCTGTTGCGTGAAATACGATATTGTAAACAGGCAGGCAACGTTATCATCATCGTCACGCCGTGTCCGCTACCTAGCTGGAGCATATGGTCCTCACGAATTGTCGCCACAGAGCTCTTGAGAACCTCCATTGTCCTGACTTCATCCCGTTTCAACTATGGCTTCCAGTGCTCTACTGAGTAAATTCTATATATATATTTTTAACTTAGAGAAACATTACAATAAAAAAAACAGATTAATATACAAATATAGGTACTTATGATTAAGTACTAAGAACAAAGCAATGAAGACGAGCAACAGAAGGTCCCAATGCTCATCAAACAGACGACGCCAACCAATCATTCCTCCAAAGAAACTCGTGGAGTTCATACCTGAACTGGGTCTCCCTTACGTGAAATATATCAACATCCGTGGCGATTTTGTTGAACAGTCTGATCCCTCTCCCAAGAGGCATATAAAGTTCCTGATGGCTTTCTTGGACGTCGAGAACCAGGAGCTCTGAAAAAAAGCAGCTATAGTTTATGCTCTCTTGCGGCATCCGAAGCACATATCTTAGCGGGGTCTTTGTCTGTTAAGACAATATGCTAGGTGCATACTTTCGTCGTTTAAATATAGTCCATGAGAGTTTTTTTCTTTATCTGCAACATATGGTCACCCCGAATTGACGCGACACAGTTTCTGTTGCCATTTTCCATGTATTGAACCAAGATACTTTCGCATCTGAAGGGTCTTCCTGTGAACATAGATGATTCCCAACATATATGACTTAAAGATGCATCAGCTGTAGTATCCGAGACATATTTGTTTATATATGTTCCCAGCTGGACCTTTGGGCGCAGATATATCTTTCGACGAGGAATCGACAGTGAAAACTTGCTGACAACCCTCCCTGCCCCGTCCTGTTTTTGGAAACCGAGATGGTGACCCGTTACTGGACGCACGAAAAAAGCTATTTGTTAGAGAGTGACTGAAGGCCTTCGCGTGATTCTAGGTGCATTAGTTAGATGTCAAATAGACGTCAGTCTAAGGCTGCGAAATGGAAACTGACAAAACGAAAACCCTCCCTGTCCCGTCCTGTATTTGGAGACTCAGATGGGGACCTGTTACTGGCCGCATGCAAAAAGCTACTTGTTAAAGAGTTGCTGAAGGCCTTCGCGTCATTCTAGGTGCATCAGTTAGATGTCAAATAGACCTCAGCTGCGAAATTAGTATACTACAGCGTGTCTCGAATTGCCTTCTTTGGTAACACGTTGCTAAACACGAAATACGTGGAAATGAATAAGGAAATGGTAAGGTTGGTCAATGGATTCTGCAGAATGGCAGACATCATTTAGGAATCATTACTTGCGTCTACATTCTAGGGTGTATAAAAATATCGGGTCTCATTAGATCACCGAAGCAACATTGGGCGCGAGCCAATACATGGATGGGTCGCCGCTTGTTGCTAATCACATATTGCTGGTCAGGTTGAGAAATGATCAGGTTGAGAAAATGGTGATTTCTATAACTTTGTACGTGTATCAGTTATCGCAAACAATTGTAGTCTAACGTCTGATATCCAGTCCGTTGAACGAAGGCGTTCGATCCACTTCATAACCAAGCGCATCGCTCCATGCGTCACTTTTGCGGCCGTGACCTTATTCGGCTTTGAAGTACAAGTACACCGACCTAACCTTCCCTTGGCGTAATTAATTCGTACTTTGCTAACTGAATGCGAAATGCTCTTATCGCATTATTTTTGAATCATCACCTTGTGACTTATATGGGTCGCAGTCAGGTGGGACCAAGGCTTAGAGAGCCAGTCATTTTCGAGTGCATGTACGACTCAATTTTTTTATTTTTATTTATTTTTATTTATTTTTATTTAAACACATGCAGGAGAATACCGACAGATGGTAATAGTAGTTTAGAAGTCTCAACTGTGGAATTTTATGTAACGCTTACTATGGTGCATATAACTAAGCGCTGCGTGTGTTGTGTGTTGATCCGCCAACGTCATAGACCACATCCCGAGATTCACGCATCGTCCTTTATTATTACAGGAATTTACTATACGAATGGGTGGCTTTCACGGGACGACTTTCGTCTATCGCCGATTTTGATTAATAGGCTATGACTAACATTTTACGGGTGAGGGATCAAATTCACACCAACCGGGGGGGTATTTTAAAGCTCAGAAATCGATTAAAAATCCTTTTTTTTTTAATCTCCGTCGGGGATTCAACTCGCGACCTTTGGCTTTCAAAGCAAACGCTTTGACCATTAAGCTATACCTGCCGGCAATAATCCACAAAATACTCGTATATCTGCAGTATCCTACACTACGTAACAAATATCTAAATATCCGGCAGGTATATATCCGATCGGGCTGAAATAAATTTTACCTGAAAGCTGAAACCCTGGGCTGTAAACATCAGTCGATCAATTTCAACTGCCGGAGTGTAAAGCCGATTTCGTCTGAAATTTTAAACATGGCAGAGTTATATTTTTTCACAACGATTCACGCTGATACTCCGACTTCCGCATCCAGCCTCCCCCCTCTATTCTTCTGATGTCATCAGTTCATCTTGCAGGGCGTTCTTGGACGCAGCTTCAACACTTTTCTTGTCCATCATAGACCGTCGTCTCTTCAAAAGATACATTGAAATTTGAGTGTGCCTATCCTTTCGTTAGCCTACACTACTCGAGCTCTTCTCCGGATATCATTGTTTCGGATTAAATCTCTTAGAGACACTCCTCTCATGGAGCTCTCCATAGCACGTTGGGTGACCTTTATTTTATGGATAAGACCTGCTTTTAGATTCCACGTCTCTGCGCCATAAGTTAATACTGGTAATACGCATTGGTAGAACGTCTTTGTTTTTAGACATTGCGGAATTTTCGCTTTAAAAATGTATGTACGGGTATGTACTTAGTTTTTCAAATGCTGCCCATCCCAATTGTATACATATATGCCAAATAAGTGTATACATAGGCAGGTATATAAATTAAAAATATATAATATTCCTATGTATTTATTTACGTAATGTTTTTGAATATAATTTGAACTTCGAAAAACATTTTTGATTACTCCGGATGTTTTTCAAGATTTAAAATTTTGTTTTCGAATATTTTATTAGCCTATTTTTATTTCCAATATATATTTCGATTTTTTAAAAACTCTTAATTCGTTTTTTCCCATGGGATAAAAAAATAATCATTTATACACGACTCTTGTTATTTACATTTTCGTTCATGTTATAGATTTTAAACGAATTTTCGGCGGGTATGGCTTAGTGATAAGCGTTTGCTTACCATACATGGTCATGGGTTCGTTCCCCGACGAAGATCGATTTTCAAGCCTTTTTTTTTTTTTCAATTCAATTATTTCATTTTCTTCAATAATATTACTAAATATTTTTACATCTTAATTCATTATTGAAGAATTTCTATCGAAAAAAGCTCTGTTAATACCTCCGGTAGGTGTCAATTTGATCTCTCTACCGTATAATGCCAGTCATAGCCTATTAATTAAAATTGGCGATAGACGAAAGTCATTCCGTAAACATTACTTATTCATAGTGAATTAATTTCGCAAATGGATGATGCGTGAATGCCTGAGCGCTGCATTTAGCCATACGTAAATTGATAATCGTCATAAAATCCTCAAACGAATTTTCTCCAACACCATATGTCGGTGTTCTCCTGTATGTATTTACGTAAAAATATATATATATACGTCTTTTGATATTTTCTAGTTATATATAAATTTCTTTTAAATTTTGAGCAAAAAAAAAATCATAACCTAACCCATTATGTCTTGTCTGCTCTTGGAGCATATGTTCCTCACGAACTGCCGCCACAAAGCTCTCTCAGCCGCCACAGTATTCGCATAATCTCATGCCAGCTGACTCCCGCAGCTCCGCCGAGTGCATTCTATGTATAGTTCCCGATGGCAATAGCCTGGGGACTTAAAGAAAGGATGACTGTAATTTATGCTCTCCTGTAGCATCCCAACTATTGTTATTTTAAATAAACTGCCCAACCGTTCGCTACGGAATTTTCGCGGTCAGGTAGATAACAATGTTATTTTCGCTATTAATCTGGTGTGACGCATTGCAGTGGTCGCCAACCTTTTGATCGCTTCAAGCCGACGGGTATGGCTTAGAGGTAAAGCGTTTACTCACCATACAGAAGATCGCGGGTTCGTTCCACGACGGAGATAAAAATAAAAATGTTTTTTAAAAAATTATATGAAGCTACAAATATTTTTTTAATCGATTTTTTAGATCGATTATCATGGTGGAATTCCATAACAAGAAATAGTAACCAAAGATTTTTTTTAATTATTCCATATTTTTTAATATTGTACCTATCTCACAATCTACACTCACCTACCTACTTACTCCAAACCTAGCATTATATAAATTCGCACACTTAACTTATTTAATTGACTCGACAATGGATACCCGACGTAGTCGAAACAAGTCGTCGCCCAATAAAAAAGGCAACAAAATAAATGGTCGGAATTGAAATCAATTTCTGGTTAGAATAAAATAAAAAATTTTGGTCAGATTAAAAATATTTAAGATCAAAATAAATTATTAATACGCTGAGAATAAAATTATTATACAGGTCATAATCAAGCAAGGTTAGATTAGGTTAGGTCAGATTGACCAAATAATTTAAAATATGAGCAATGTCATTTAAATTATTACCATTTGAAATTAATTCTGACCTTTAACTAATTCTGAATAGCTTTTATCTACAGTTAGAGAATAAAAACCTCAAATTATTTTCTTATGGCTGGTTGAAGGACCATTGGTCCTAAACGGCATTACCGCGTTTGTCGCGCGCGCCAATGGTTGCCCACAACTGTCGTGGCTAATTCTGCCGTGTCAGACAGACTACTAGCACCAAGGTTGTTTTCCATATTTTTTATCATTCCAAACAAGGAGAAACCCAACAAATTTCGATCTAGTTACGTATAATCACGAGTGTTGCATTTTAATTTCAACCATTATACCAGCGGTTCCCAATGGGAGGCTTGATGAGACAACAGCTGTTGAATAGGATTAAGTGACTTGTTGATTGTAGTTTTTTTAAGGTGATCTGACGAATAACTCGACGCTCCCGAGGACTAGACCGTTTGGTCATCTAAGTCTTCCTTTCCTTAAAGAAATTATTAATTATTCATAGAAAACATTGAAATTTCTGATGTGATTTTCCTAATAAAGTTAAATAATTTCATCAAACTAACCTAACCAAATCACAGATGTGTAATTTCAACATTACCCATAAATAAACTTAATTGACTCAGTTCAAAGAAGAGCAAATAATTTGATAAACAATGACACTCTTACGTCTAACCTGCAATCAATGGAACACAGGCGTAAGATTGGTTAACTTTGACTTTTCTACCGTTATTACCACGGTCGCTGCTCTTCGCCCAGTGGTTTCCTTACAGGACTGCAAATTTGCGTCGTTCAATGCCCTAGCAGGCCAATGTTTGTAATGTTTCGTCGCACAATAGATTCTTCCATGAACTTACTTTAATACTATTATTACAAATTAATGTAATCCGATTGTGAAATGAACCATAAGCATGTCATGTATGGGACTGTAGGGCATTGAACGACGCAAATCTGCAGTCCCGTAAGGAAACCACCGGGCGTTTAAAGGTTAATATCAATATTGTAAAGCATAAACAGTTATCCTTCCTTGCTCTCTTTTGACAGTTATTTGTCGAAAGGTTGAATCGCAGAGTTATAGAGTGAGTCAGTGATATCTAACGTGGGTTGTGTTGATTGCTTGCAGCGCGATGACCGGTCGCTGCTGGCGCAGTTCTTCTTCGCCGATGAGACCCTCAACATGGTGGCCGCGGAGTTGGACTCCTTCGATGGCCGAGAGGATCCAACAAGGTGCTCCATCCTCGTCAATCAGCTGCGGCACGCTCAGGTACTTATTTATTTTAACATAAAAAAGAGAAGCAAAAAAGATGGTTGCGTGAATTACCCTGAAAATTACACACAAAATTAATTTCTCGAAACTGTACTTTTTTTATGTAAGCACATACCGACAGATGGTGATAGTAATTCTGAAGTCTCATTTGTGGAATTCTATAACGCTTACCATGGTGTATATGGCTAAACGCTGCATGTGGAGTGTTGATCTGCCAATGTCATAGACTACAGCCCGAGAATCACGCATCATCCTTTATTACTACAGGAATTCACTATGAATGGGTGGTCTTTACGGGACGACTTTCGTCTACCACCAATTTTAATTAATAGGCTACGAGTGGCATTTTACGGGTGATGGATCATATTCACACCAACCGGGGATATTTTAGAGCTCAGAAATCGATTAAAAATCCTTTTTTTTTTTAATCGCTGTCTGGGATCGAACCCACGACCTTTGGCTTGCTAAGCAAACCCTTTGACCATTGAGCTATGACCGCCGGCTGTCATTAATTTGACCGTTTGAAAAAAGGAATCGCTCAGATATGGCCAGATTCTTCATAACAAAACTCTTCATTATTGATAGTGCTCGTTGACAGTCCAGACCACCCATGCGGTAGCCCCTTGCAGGACGCTGAACACGTTCTGTGGCATTGCCCAATATTTGACTTATGAAGGGAAAGGCGTAATCTAACATTTAGTTTACTATGAAAACAATGCCTTGGGAAGTGCTTCCAAGGAGCACAGATACAATGCGACCGACCCTAGGGGACTTAGGCCCTAAAAAAATCTTGTACTGTAAGAAGGGAACTAAAAATAATGTATGAGAGTCTATTGTATTGCAAATATCAAAAACCACAGCTGTGAAGGCTGTAAATAACTATACATATGTTTTACTTGGTGAAGCTACTTAAACATTATATAAGCAGTTTGTGACAACCAAATATTATGATATCCCCCACATATCAATGGCGACTCCATGTTGCCGGGATCATCATCGGAATGCGTGGTGAATGGATGAAGAGCAAGGCACAAATCAAAGAACTCATCAACATTCACATTGGCGTTTATTTTAAAAACAAGACTGACAAACTTCGGTATTCTACCAGGACCACAAACAGCGAAACCACGAAACAGACTCGGTGGTTAATGGTCGTTGCGCCGAACACCCCTAGTGTCCACTTAGCGACTTGTCAAAACAAACAAAGTAGTGCCTATAATGTCGTGTCTCATAGTTACTTAAATCTTAAACTTAATCTAAAATTTTTATAAGCGTGTCAGACGAGCAAAAAAAATTAGGAGGCAAAAGATCGGTTATCGAGGCCTTTTGGCACCAGTCTGCAAAGACTATATCGAGCTGATGTCAGTTCTATCTAGTAAGTGAATAAGAAATGATTCTGATGTGTTTTGGTGTTTTGTTTACAGGAGCACGTGCTGAACATCACCGGCCAGATAATGGACCAGCTCCTGGGCAGCGAGAGAGTCGCCCGAGGGTTCAGAGTCAAGTTCCCTGAAGACGTGCTTCAGGACAACTTGGCCGGGCAGCTTTGGTTCGGCGCAGAGGTAAATATTATTCTTCCATGTCTGATTCCTAACTGAAATACGTAACAACCATGTACAAAATCATTCTTTTATATCAGTGGCTTAAGGGTTAAACGGATTAATCCAAAAAAAATATTCTTCAAACAAATTTAAAGAGCTCATGTCTGAACTGAGCCTCCCTTGCGTGCAATATATCAATATTCGAAGCAATGCGGTTGAACAGTTGGTAGTATTCTAGCAAACCAATGAACACTGCTCATAGTGATCACTGTTAAAACTAGAAACATCCTCCTCTCTTTAAAAGGTTGTAATTTAATTGCGAAGTGGCAGAATGACGGGCAGGTTCAACACACAAAGACTTTTCTGAAACACATTGACAACTATATTTCGATAACTCT
Source organism: Glossosoma conforme (assembly GCA_022606575.1). Taxonomy (NCBI): domain Eukaryota; kingdom Metazoa; phylum Arthropoda; class Insecta; order Trichoptera; family Glossosomatidae; genus Glossosoma; species Glossosoma conforme. The sequence goes on from JAGTXR010000047.1 coordinate 1,826,141, forward strand.
ACAAACCAATGGCCCGGACCTAGTCACAGCATTCATGCCGGACCAAAATACAATATGCTCTCGCCGACGTCAGCACACGACTGGCGCGCCCGTGATGGGCTATCGCACAGCGCCATAAGTGACGATCTCCGTAACTAGTCCAAAATGCCAATATGGTGACACATGCATGTACGACAAGTGAACAGAAAAAAGAGAAAGAGATTAACAAGGGCTATATCATGCTGATGTCACTAGGTATGAAGTATTTATCTGTTAAATATTGTTGTTGTTTTGCAGTGCCTTGCCGCTGGATCGTCCATCATGCACCGCGAAGAAGAGTCCGCGGCCATGCGGCCACTGGCCAAGGCTCTCACCCGCAGCCTGGAGACCGTGCGGGCACTGCTGCGTGACCACTGCCTGCGCTGCAACAGGCACGGCGCCCCTCTGCACGCCTGCACCGACATGCTGCACGAGAGCCTCAAGATCTTCGACAGGTGTGTATAGGCCTCATGAGTCTCAATCCTCTTCAATCCTCCGCCTTCCGCATCTAGGATACTCGCGTTACTTGTCTGCTATCATCAGTCCGTCATGCATCTTGTAGAGGTCAACCAACGCTTGGTTTTTTTCAGTTCTTGGACGACACTTTTCTTGCCCATCGACTGTTGTCTCTTCAACAGATATTACCACTTGAGTGTGCCTAATCTTTGTGTAGCCGGCGGGTATAGCTCAATGGTCTAAGCGTTAGCTTTGCAAGCCAAAGGTCATGGTTTCGATCCCCGACGGTGCTTAAAAAATATTAATTTATGAGCTCTAAAATACCTCCGGTTGGTGTGAATTTGATCCCTCACCCGTAAAATGCCAGTCATAGTCTATAAATCAAAATTGGTGGTAGACAGAAGTCGTCCCATAAAGACCATCCATTCATAGTAAATTCTTGTAATAATTAAGGATGATGCGTGAATCTCGGGCTGTAGTCTATGACGTTGGTGGATCAAAACTACATATGCAGCGCTTAGCCATATGCAGCATGGTAAGCGTCATAGAATTCCACAGATGAGACTCCAGAATTACTATCTCCATCTGTCGGTATTCTCCTGTATGTGCTTACATAAAATAAAAATAATAAAAAAATAAAACTTCTTGCCTCAGAGGATTTTATTACTCCAAAGAAAGGCCTCCCAACTGGCAAGAACCTTGACTGATTAAGAACCGGAGTTGGTAGAACAGAGGACAACCTCGAGCGGTGGGAAATTCTTCGGCAGGGAGAGCCACTATTATGCGACTGCGGAGACCTGCAGACCGCCTCACACCTAAGATCCTGCTCCATGTGCCCAAAAAGCTGCACACCTCAAGATTTAATGCTAGGCAACACACGGGCTATCATTGTTGCCAGATACTGGGCAGAAATAATTTGACGTACTGAAAGGATGCATTGGTTAAATGCCTTAGTTTTAAAACATTGCGGAATTTACGGCGTGGCGACGACTGGTAACAAGCTACAGCAGGAGACACGTGTTCCGAGTTCAAAGTCGAAACTGCGAGTCTCGGGTTCCGGGTCGCATCGCTCCTTTAAAGCGACGACTCGGGTTCCCAATTACATATTTAGTAATGTATCATCTAGGCGACTTGTTTGTGCAGGCTTTGAAATGTGAGACATATCCAAAATAATATTTAGTGCAGTGTGCAAAAAGGTACAAAGTAACATTACCTCCACCACAGATATATTATATCTGCACGCTAAAAACTTATATATGTGTGCATGTGGAGAACTGATGACACTCTTATGTAAAACGAAACCGCTTCCAGAATTATGTGAATAAACACGGCTCCACGTGTTCTAGTTTAGTTATATTCTTGTGTCACTGATGAACGTTTACTTGTTGTTTCTGTGTTTGCAAAAGTGCAAAGTTTGCGGTTCGAATCCCAGCATCTGTCGTTTCTTTTTCTCCGATATTGACGAGAGAAGTGTCATTGGAGATGATATTTGCTGAAGATTTGTATGTGCATATCAATTTGTCAAAAAAAAGTATTTTATTTCAATTAATTTTTACAAATTTGTACTAACTTAATACGTTAGTTAAATACAAGTAGAATCAATAATTCCATAAAAAATAAATACAATTATAGGGACTTACGATTAAGTACTAAAAAGACGAAAAGATTAAAGACAAGCAACAGAAGGTCCCAATGCTCATCAAACAGACGACGCCAACAAATTATTCTTCCAAACAAATTCGTTGAGTTCGTGCCTGAACTGGGCCTCCCTTGCGTGAAATATATCAACATACAAGGCGATTTAGTTGAACAGTCTGATTAATACTAACCAGACATAGTCTCTGGCTGGTTAGTATTAATCTATTAAATATTTTGCTCTTTGAGTTGTGGTGTTTGAACATATCTTTTATGTGATTTCCAGGCTGTTTGCCGAGTTTGAGTTGTGCTACGTGAGAGCCATGGTGCCCGTCAAGTCTCCCCGTGAGTTTGAGGTCCAGCAGCACATCTGTGTTCTGTTTTCCGAAACTCTTCAGAGGGCGAGGCGCATCGGCCTCCTAACTCAGGACCAGGTATAAACATACATTTTTGGCAATTCTCTACAGAAAGATTTATGTATTTTATCTGTAGCTAAAGCAAACTTTTCACTCTGATTGTGGGATTCTACAATTTAAAAACATAATAATATTGAATTGTTTTTTAACCCTCGCTTTACGATGCTAAAAACTTCCGCGCGTTCCGATGGTGTCAACTCATTACATATTCTGATTTAAAGTGAATAAAATGAGTAGAAATTCGAAAAAATAAAATATTCAAAGATATTTGCTTAATTTTACAATAGTTGATGTCAATAAGCAGTAATAATTGACACTTAATAGCTAAAAACATGAAAAACATCAGACGAAGACCTCAAACGGCCAGACGCACCTTGGCGCGTGAACTTCCGAGAGCTACTAACATTAGTTTGCCTGTCGAGGCATCGATGAACCGGCCCAACTGAGGTAGTAGCTGACGGAACTGAGGTTCTCCATCTCGCTCACTCATATTAGTACGTCAGCGAGAGTGAGGAGTATAGATGCCGCCTCATCTGGGTATTTTTTAATTTTATTTTCGCACACGATTCCGACAGGTCCAATGATTCATGACAGTTGACGCGTCTTGATTGTAGTGGTGAATTTATTCCGGATTTTAGAAAAATATTTCCTGCTCCCGATGAGTGCCTATTATTATAAATATTGTTATTTTTTTCAATACGTAAATGTATTAAGGAGGAATACCTAAAATCTGAACCCTGTGTGCATTATATTTACAGAGATATTTAAGTTATTACAAGCAATGTGTAGTCGATAGACATCACCGGGGAGGAGAGGTTAAAGGATATGCAATAACATCCTCCTCTTTAAGTTAGTTATTGAATTTCGTGGTGGCGGGATGAGGAGCAGAAGAATATCACACAGACTTTTCTAGAAGCACATATATTTTCATGATAAACTTTACATTTACTTAACTTCTTGCCCTAGCGGAATAACATGCCGGGCTGGCCATAATATGACCTCGTCGCGGTCGGCACACAACTGACTGGGTACTGATCGCCGTGGTCGGTGACATCCAGCGCCACAAGTGACGATCTACGTCTCACCCATGACCAGACTTGTCACAAATGCCAATATGGCGACACATAAATGCACGACAAGCGACCAGGAATAAGAGACGAAAGATTGTGTATCGAGGTTTTTGGTAACAGTCAGCAAAGACCACATCATGCTGATGTCAAGATATATACCAATATTAATGCACAATTTCGGGGAATAACCCCGGGTTGAAATAAAAGAGCGCTAAACCGAAACAGCGCTAAACGAGACAGCGTTAAGCCCCACTGTACATGAATTTTGTTATGGCAATAAACATGTCTTATTTTTTTTTTAAATTTCATATTCCAGGTTGATGACTATGATCCGGCGCTGATGTTTGCTATTCCTCGCCTGGCCATAGTCAGCGGTCTTCTCATCTTTTCTAGTGGACCACTTAGTATCGATAAATCTCCAGGTATACCACTAATCATCTAATATTAAATCATTGACAGAGATTCTTTATTTTTAACATTACAAATGTTATTTAAAAGCCTTTATAAACAAATTGATAAAGCATACAAACAACAACAACAATTAATAGCGCATTAGCACATAAAATATTAATGTTTGTGCTCCTGATATCAAGGATGATGCATTGATGCATTTAGTGTCGACAACCTCACGTTCAGCACAAGTGGATACACAATACCGAGCGCCGATAGTCATGAATTGTAACAATAAATATGCGGCACCAGTATGGAGTTGATCAGCCCATTGTAATCAAGTGGATACTGCCCTGAATGATGCATGCAGAGTCGTCACAGGCTGCCTCAAGCCAACACCCATTTCAAAACTAGACCCCGTGGCCAATATCGCACCACCAAGCATAAGACGCAAAGTCATATGCGCCGAAGAAATGCGTAAGGCAATCAACCAACCGTGTCACTGCTTGTATAATCAGATATCCCCAACACCCAGACTGAAGTCGCGAAGCAGCTTTCTGAGATCCACACAACCTCTCATCCGGCCCTGAAAATGAGAGACTCCAGCTCTGGCTACAAGTCGCATCAGAGGATTTTATTACTCCAAAGGAAGGGCTCCCAACTGGCAAGGGCCTTGACTGGCGGACCTGGAAATCCCTGAACATATTAAGAACCGGAGTTGGTAGAACAAAGAACAACCTCGAGCTGCGGCGAATGTTACGGCAAGGAGAGTCACTATTGTGTAACTGTGGAGACCTACAGACTGCCTCACACCTAAGATCCTGTTCCATGTGCCCAACAAGCTGCACTAAAGACCTAATGCTGGGCAACACGCGGGCTATCGATGTTGCCAGGTACTGGGCAGTAATAATTTGACATCGCTTACACGAAGAAGACTCTGTACACAAAAAATACTAGGAATCATTTTATTGTGTGACAGTATTATTTTTAACATTAAAACACCGAAATTAATATAGACTATTAAAAGAAATCAATGTTAACTCTATAACACCCGTCCAGACAAGTGGTCTCGAACTGCACATTCCTAGCAGGGAATTGAATACCTAAAGTCTTGCAATATTCGCTTTGATATATCAAATTGAATATTGATATATATTGATATACTCCTCTCTTATTTAGATATCGGTTTACTGGATGACAGAATGCAGGATCAGGTTCACAATATAAAGAACTTGTTTTAGTTTCACAATCCACTTATTTGTCAAACACTTGAAACAAAAAGACCATTGTGGCACGTGCCATTTAGGCGTGCCCATTACGGTCGCGAGCATTGTTCGACTGACAGCTCACGGCGTGCTATGACATCTCGGCGCTGCCAACTGTCACTGCAGAAAAAAGCAAATTTAAGATGACAATGGGCCCACTGCTATAACAAATATTTTGGCGTATGCAAACACTGTTTAACATTATAAAATTAAAACTAACATTGGATGTGCATGTCAGGCGAGCGAACAAAAACAAGAGACAAAATAACATTTTTCGAGGCTTTACGGCATCAGCCTAAAAGAGCTATATCTAGCTAATATTAATATATTTTTTTGTGTTTCAGAGCTGATGTCTGACATGTTCAGGCCGTTCCGCACTCTTCTGCACAAGATCAGAGAGCTGCTGTGGACGCTGGACCGGCGGGAGCTCTACTTGCTGGAGAAGCTGCTGTGCACCAACGAGGACATCGTCACCATCAGGTCCAGTCTGAGGGTTCCTGACGCCCACGGTAAAAACATCAATATATTGTGACTTTTGGTTTTAGCCGTGTGTGGCGAACTTCCTTCAACCAATATTTCGACCGCCATTGCAGGGGTCTTCTTCAGGATTGATGATTTGTTTAGTTTTGAGTTGGTTTATTCAGATTATATTTTTCATGAGCAATATTGATTTATATCTCAATGGCAACTACATGCTAAAGTTTCATTCTGGAGAACGTGGGTATGTTCTAAGAATACGGTAGGTATGTTTTATGAATTGTACATCCACGAACGTCATGTCGGACTGTGGTCGTCCTTGCTTGTCTGTACAGGTTTTAGAGTATGTGCTAGAGGTGGAAGCCATGCTGTTTTGAGAATCAAGCCATCATCCCTGTTGATGTCTTTTGATTTCAATGGCTTCCCTTACTTAATTACTCAATAAATATTAATGTTTACCATTCAGTCAGAAATTTAATGTATCTTTATGTTTTTAAGTAATCGCTCTCTTACAGCCGTAAACAGAGACACTCCTTGACTTAAGGTACTTAACACCCGTTTGCAGAGATGCTCCCTAAATGATTTTTCATAGCGTGCTGAATTATTTTTAAAAGTGAAGAATTATTTATATTCTGTTAAATACTCTCTTGAATTTGTTATTCTTTAGGAATTTCATCAAATTTCAAGACAGCAATATCTTCTATTGCTAACTCATCAAATCCTTCTCTGCCAATTTAATGTGATAAAGTGATCATGTCCTAATGCAAAACCGTGTAAAATTGAAGAAGAAAAACAGTCGTAAAAAAATATTGGTGCTTTTTTTGAAGACTGTTATTTGTTAAAGGTGCAAAAAGAGAATTTGGTGTATAATGATTTGTTTCTTGTTGAATTCAGCACATTTAAAAAAGGTAATTTCTTAATAAATTCTGTTCTGAATCGACACACATTAACCGAGTATTTTTTTAGGTTATAAAAATTGATCAACTCTTTATTTACTGAATTATGAAATAATGTATTTACTTTTGTGATTCTTCTTATACGAATAAGTGTTGATAGGATATAGAGATAAATTAAGAACAAACATATTTTTTTCTAAAATAATCATTTATTTCATAGTTTTATAAATCCGACTTCCGAAGTCCCGTCAGGGCACAACTGCAGCAAAATGCACGGTCAATATTGGATTTAGTGGTATGGGACTTATAAGTCCCATCAGTAAATCAAGGGTTAAATAACATTGTTCTGATGATTTAATTTTGTTTTGTAATTCTTCCAGGTGGCAACCCCGCGTTGGATGGCACGTGCTACCCGGATATCTCTGAATTTGTCAGCAGGTTCTGTGCCGATTACTCTCACTGCCAGGACATGCTCGGTCAGCTTGGCAACTGGACAGACCCGCAAGAGGCATCTGACAGGTAAGACATGCATTAATAGTGACAGCATGATATAGCCCTCGCTGACTGTCACCAAAAACCTCGATATACAATCTTTCGTCTCTTATTTCTGGTCGCTTGTCAGACATGTATGTGTCGTCATTTTGTAATGCTGTTAGGAGGACTAGTTACGTTGATTGCCACTTGCGGTGCTGGACAATAGCCCATCACGAGCGCGCTCAGTCGTGAGTTAAGTCCTGATCGACCGAGGCGAAAGTAATGCCATGTTACGGTCGATCGGGGAAACGTCTTTATCAAAAATATATGTCAATGTGCTTCGAAAAAAGTCTGTGTGTTGTTAATCTGCTTCTCATACTTCCACCACGCAATCCGAATTATCCCAGTGATGTGAAGTCGTTTCTCCCGTAGAGAGGAGGATGTTAATAGGCTATGACAGACAGATAGTTGCATACCAAAATGAGTTTGCTTTAAATTTAATTCTTGATGCTTAAACTTGGCCAACGACAACAGAGGACAATAGAGACAAAAGGTAGAGTTTATTCATTGGTAGCAGTATTGCTTCCAGAGCAGGATAATGATGCTCAACAACACTATCATTTTGCTTGAAGAGGTAGTATGAAACTCTTCCCTCACCCACTGCTGAATGGAGGTGATACTGCATCCTTCATGATATATTTTTTATGTAAACACATACAGGAGAATACCGACAGGTGGTGATAGTAATTCTGAAGTCTCATCTGTGAAATTCTATGACGCTTACCATGGGTGCATATGGCAAAGCGCTGCATATGGAGTGTTGATCCGCCAACGTCATAGACTACAGCCCGAGATTCACGCATCATCCTTATTATTACAGGAATCCACTATGAATGGGTGGTCTTCACGGGACGACTTTCGTCTACCACCAATTTTAATTAATAGGCTATGACTGACAGCTTACAGGTGATTGATCAAAATCTCACCAGCCGGTTCTTAGAGCTCATAAATCGATTAAAAATCTTTTTTTTTTAATCTCCGTCGGGGATCGAACCCACGACCTTTGGGTTGCAAAGCAAACGCTTTGACCGTTGAGCTATGACTGCCGGCAAATCATCTCGGCGGTCATGGGTTTATTTAAAAATAAATAACGTTCTACATCATTAATCTGAATGTTTATTATCAATGCAATCTACAATTAGTTAAATTTCACCATTACACTATTGTTTATATTTTCTATTAATTTTATTATTATTACTGCATAAATAATCTTTATTTTTTTTATTATAGTACCGGCCTGATTGGCGAAGCAGACTACCTCCCAGAGAACATGGAGATCTTCACTCCCATCATCGATGGAATGCGGTGGCTCGGCCACAACACTCCTCCCGAAGAGCTTCGGGCAATACCCGAGGACGACCCGAGCTCTGCCAAACCCGACCCAACACAAGACAGCGAAGACAAACCCAAAAGAGACGACAGAATCAGGTTGAACGTGCAGGGAGCTGATGACGAAGAAACCAACAAAACCAAAGAAGAAGAAGCGGTAAATAACGATAACTTGATGTCGTTCACGCGGATCGAAAGCAGAAATTCTAGCCGCTCTTTAGGGAGCAGCAGAAAGTCTAGTAGAAACGAAGCCATACCAAACGACTTCTTGGTTAGAAATCTATCGAGCAGTGGGTTATCTATGTTCGATCCACTAGCAGGAGGCAGCAGCACGAATACTGCAAATGTCAACCCCACGCTTACAGACAACAATATCTTATTACCAGATAGTGAACTCGTTACGAATCTAAGCGAGCAAGTTTCAGAGATAGCCGATAAAATGTCGTCGACTCTGTACAATAATGATAACGCTTCAAACATTCTAACAGACAATCCTAAAAATTATTCTTTAATGGATTCTTCAATCGGAAGCTTGCTGCAAGATCGCGTTCAAGGACAGATCTATTCATTTTCGACTAACGACGTTTCAAATTTGATTTCTTCAGGCACGGAAAATGAATACCAACTCGCACGAGACAACGTGAATTTCTCTCCATCACGTAGCGATAAAGTTTTGTCGCAGTTGGCAAACATGCCTTCCACGAGTCACGGGTATTTGATCCCGAACGCTATCAGCCAAGAACCCGCTATCTTGGCAACGTTGGGTAATAACGGCGGCGCAATGTTCGACGACGAAGACGCGCTGTTAAACCCGATAACAAACCCCATGATGATCAGTCAAAATTCGAATTCGGGTAACATGATATCGGCCGCTAATGCGAATTTAAGTTCAATCTTATTGAATACTGAAGGAGAGTTTCAAAATGAATATGTAACACAGGTCACAGTTTCGAATGATGAAAATAACGTTAATGTTGTTGATGAAAATGCGTTCGGGTACGGAAGAAACTTGGCGAGAGATCGTGCGAGATTTTTAGTCGGGTATGAGAGCGATTTTAACGACGCGACTCCCGCCGATTCGGGAATCTGCACGGAAAACACGTCGCTCGATAGATCGCCGGATTCGGAAGCGAAAGATGAGAAGATCCCGTTCGATAAAGACGACAGCGGATTTATGGATCGCTTAATGAATAATGATGATAAATCGGATATTGTTGTCGAGTCGAGTAATTTGAATTTAGAAGTCGAGTGTTCCATTCAGTTGAATTATTCGGAGAGTGGTGGGAGTGCCGCGAAGAACGAAGCCGGCACATCGCAAGACTTTAACAAAAGTGATATTAGCGTAATTAATAATAGTGGTGAGGTTATACATTGTGATAGTAATGTTAGTGGTGAGACGGGCGTTGCTGGAGGGTCGGCAGATGTGGATCAGAAGAAGGCGAAGAAGGCGGGGTCCTCGCCGCCGAAGGGCAATCGGAAGAAGAGCATCAGGGCGAGGTTGTGTTCGAGGAGCAAGTCTCGTACTTGGTCTCCGGGAAGAGTCATACTGGAGAACAGATCACATGTGGAAGTAAGGGAGCCTATGAAACTAGGCAATCTAGAGCAGCTGATGGACGGGTAAGAATTCTTTTATTGTTTATTTAATTATTTATTTATTCACTAAATCAAGTTCTAAGTAATACACGGAGAAGTTATACATAATGACAAGATAAATTTCATATAGAATACAATTTAACAGGCAAAGGATAAAGACAAACATGCAAAAGTAACTAAGACAAAATAACAGACAGTATAATACAGAAAAATGACAATCATGGAAAATAATTAACAAAGTTAAGGTTAATTAAATAAAGAAGGCAAAATTACAGACAATATAATACAGAATAAAGACAGACATGGAAAAGTAAGTTACTTGTATTGAAAGTGACAATTGTTTTTTCCAGTGTGGGCCCTGGTTCCTGCTCCTCGCAGTCCAGCGCCACTTCTTCCTTCCACTCTGACTGCGCCGATGATGAGGAGATCGCCCTCGCCCTGCAAGCCCAGGAGCTGGCTTCCAGACATCACACCAGAGCCAAATTCAGGTAAACCTTTTTCTTATTTAGTAAATGCGAATGTAAAGTGCCGATCGCCTTCAAACTACTAGTCATGTACTAGTAACTAGTGTGTTGTCCAAGTTTGTGTTCAACTCAAAGGGTTTCTATATTGAATGTGTGAATGAAGGGGACAAATAATGTAGCAATTAAGTCTAACTTCCAATACATGAAACACAGACGGAAAGTGTATTCTATGTTTGTACTCTTGTTAACCAATGGAGGAACACAAATAGAGGTTGTAAACGACTATACCTATCTGGGACAAGTAATACAACTAGGGCAAAGTAACTTCTCAAAAGAAATCGCCAGGCGCATACAACTGGGATGGGCAGCATTTGGAAAACTATTTTAAAGCAAAAATTCCGCAATGTCTTAAAACTAAGGCGCTTAACCAATGCATCCTCCCTGTATTAAATTATGGCGCAGAGACGTGGAATCTGACAGCAAGTCTTACCCATAAAATAAAGGTCACCCAGCATGCTATGAGAGATCCATGCTCGGACGTGTGGCTAAAAGATAGAATCTGAAGCAAGAAAATACGTAGAAGAACTCAAGTAGTGGATGCTACCCAACGAATAGGCACACTCAAGTGGCAATGGGCAGGACATATCTGTCGAAGAGACGACGGTCAATGGGAAAGAAAAGTATTGGAATGGCGCCCAATAACTGGCAAACGATGCATTGGCCGACCCCCTATATGATGGACTGACAATATAAGAAGAATAGCGGGAGTGACCTGGATGCGGAAGGCGCGGGATCGAAGAGGATGGAGACTCATGCGGGAGACCAACGTTCAACAGTGGACGGACACAGGCTGATGATGATGACTCTTGTTAACTCGTTGACTGCCACGAACCCCGATCGGGGTTCTTCGGCTACTCAAAAGAAGCGCCACAAACCCCGGTCGGGGTTGTCGATTGCGTACATTTTGTATGGAGTAGTCTTGCGTCGGCGTTCGCATTGAATGATTGTGTACAGTGTGGCGTGTTAGGTGAAGTCTTATATGTTACTGCTTATTTTCGTTTTTTTTTTTAATCTACGCTTTTTTATATAAGGATTGTGAGCCTGAAAATCATTTTTCCAATTGTTTTTTAGGTTGCAGATATGCGAAATATGATGGCAGTCAACGGGTTATGCATCTTTATGATTGAATGCTCTACCTTATTAATGTTTTCTCTCTTATACATTTTTTTTTAAATCACTATATAAACCAATTTCTCTTATCTTTCTAAAGTACTTTTCAAAGAGAGTTGAAGATGTAATAAGTGGTATGATTTGAATGTCACTGATTCATCAGTGGTGTCTACAAGTGACAAATTAAAAAAAATATATATTTCAACCATTTTTTTTAAATACATTTTTTTTCAAATTTGGTTCAAAAAATATGTAACACACTTTGATACCAGTTTTTTTTTAATTACCAGCAATTTTTATAAAGTAGTGCCACTTGAACTGTTGTAAAATCATCTGCTTTTAAAACCTGAAAAGATTTTTTTATGTAAACGCATGCAAGAGAACAGAACTAGTCAAGACCAGTGTACTCTGACATTCAGGCAACTTTGTTTTTTTTTCTTGTGTGTTGTTTGACATTTCAATTGCTTTTCCAGGTCCAGCGAGGATCTCATTCACCGACTGTTCGTCTGCATTGCCGGAGTGGCCGACCAGCTTCAGACAAACTTCGCTTCGGACCTTCGCAACATCCTTAAGTCTGTCTTCCTCATGAACCAGACCGCGGACCCCGAACCCGAACCGGAACCTGACGAGGAAGAAGAAGAAGACCCGCAGCAGCCCGAGACGTCGACAAACGAAGGGGAACAGCCGAAAAAAGCCGACTCTATCGAATACCAAGTCTCCGAATCCGAAGTTTTGACAAATGGAGATTCGTTCGATAGTATTTACAGTGCCGAAGAAGTTTACGCGGATAATAGTCCAACATCACAACGTTCATTACACAGTGAAGAGTTAAACGTTGATGAGAATGCGCAGAACGATATCAACGAGCGATGTAGTTCAAGTTCTCAACGTTCCTCGAGCGAGACATTGAATCGCCGCAACACTTCGGATGATTTGAGCTGAACGTCCACGCGGATCAATTCTCGATCGAATGCTGCGTCTGATATCATCGTGTCGAGGAAGTATGACGGGATTGATGGTGATGGAGGGGTCATCGGGGACGGGAGAGGAGACGTGGTCGTGGAGACGAGGGTGGAAGGTGTGGCGAGTCAGGTGGAGCGGCCGCCAGAGTGGGTGCCTGATATGGCCGCTCCGGACTGTATGAGGTGTGCGGCGCACTTCACGGCGTTTAGGAGGCGACACCACTGTAGAAACTGCGGTGAGTTAATATTTTAAATAAGTATTTTTTTTTCAATAACACAATGAGATATCAAGTTTATTCTATTTCTTTTTTTAAAAACAGAAATATAAAAATTGTTACAATGATCTTATTTCTTTAAAAAATTGCTTTGAATTGGTTGTATATGGATACCAAAAATGATGAAATATTCGACACTCATCTAAACACAAGTTGACAGTAATAAAGATTTATTATTTACTTCATATATGATCTCAAAATCATAATTTGAGTATAGATATTTTATTTTTCGATGTTTATATTTTTTTATTGGCAAATATAATTATTATTGATTAAATTTTTATTTGCTTAATCTGAAGTATGAACTTTAGAATGAACATTATTTTATTTTTACAATCTAGCGTAAAAAAGAAAAAGATTATGTTATATTTTTAAAGTATTGAAAAATACTCTAAAATCGCTTCGGTTTTTTCACAAGTTTGCTAAGAAAATTCTTAGTAACCAAAGGGTTAATATTTGATTTGTGATAATTTCAGGTAAAGTGTTCTGCGCTTCCTGCAGCGCCAACTCTATTCCGCTGCCGCGCTACGGCCAACCGAAACCCGTAAGAGTCTGCGAAGAGTGCTTCCAGATCCTGGGCAGGAGGAACATCGGAGCAGCGGCGGTCGGAGGAACCAGAATCCTGACTGCGAGGCAAGCGCAGCGGACGCATCGGTGAAGGAAAAGATGACACAGACTAATGTTGAAACCATCCAGATCCATTAAGGGTCTAGAATTTAAGTCACACACTGTCGGCAATGTCGGGATATTATCACTACTGTCTACTAGAATAATACTGAACTTAGTCACATTTTTGAGTGACTTCAACGGCTTCAAGACATCCGTTTCATGCCTGTAACATATGATCACTACAGATTTCCGCCACACAGTTCTGTCAGCCGCCGTTGTTTCTGCTTCGTAATAGTCGACAAACACTCTCATGCTGTATTTTTAATATTTTTTTTATGTAAATGCATAACGAGAATACCAACAATCGGTGATGTCCAACTCTGGCACTTACGAACATTCAAAATATCTCCCAGTAAATCACGAATTTGTAGCACTTGTTGCGCTTTCTTTCTTCATGAAATGGTAAAGCATAATATTTCGAATAAATTCCTCATTCGGTACAAAGCTCTCCATTGTATATAGGGTTGTAATTTTTTTTTGTTTTGTAATTTTAATAGTCCTAGTACATTTCAGGTATACGTAGTCAGAGAAACAACACAGAACACGTTGTAAAAGTTTGACTGCCGAAGCACAACTGACCACTCAAAAGCGATAACAAAAAAAACGACATTCTTTTCACCCATATATATTATTTAAGAACACTATGAAATGCTCAAAAAAAAATAATCTAATAATTACGTTAACTTTTCTTCAAGCTTTCACGCTCTCTTTGAAAAGTATGTTCATAGTATGTACTCGGGTTCTAATGTATTGATGACAATGCAAAGACAATGGCAGCCGACAGAACTGTGTGGCTACAGTGTGTGGTGGTCGTATGCTCCAGAATGTAAAAAAAAATCATAAAAGTCTGTATTTAATTTTTCCTTATTTTATAAAATTACATTACTTTTAAGTTTTAACAATTTTAAATTGACACTGGTATACAAAATACCGCAACTATGAATTAAGCTTCGACGCCATATTGATGGCTCCATAATGTCTCACCACACTATGCACGAAGCTTCGATTCCATACTTTTGACATTTCAAAAATACTTCACCACACTATGTATTGATTGACAAACAACGAACATGTGCAGAATTTAAAAAAAATATATTTAGATACGATAACAAAACAAAAAAATAAAAATACAACTATTTACCATGAATCATTGTAATATTACTAGTAATTAATTAATAAATAAATAATTTAAAAAGTTTGTAAATAAAATTAATATTATATTATTATTATTACTGTGTAATTAAAAATGAAAAATATATATATATATTTAATAGTATTGTTCTTATGATCGTTAACATTTCATTGTTTCTAAGTGTAAGAAGCGTAAAAAAATTAATAAAAATAAATAATAAATATTTTTAATTTTTTTCTCTCGAAAAACTCTCTTCCTCTAGTAACGTATTTGAATTTAATAAACAGCGCAATTTTTTTTTTCTTGGCTTCTATAACTCTTGATCAAAAAATTGAAATGTCGCATGCGAAAAATATGTTTACGCCGACCACTTTTAATTATTGATTTTTAATTATTAAAATTTACGAATTAAAAATGTTTTTTTATTTTAATCACCAAAGTATTCACAAATATATGTAAACCTTCCTGGTTCATATCATAAATCTGTTACAATGACTGTCATAGTCTATTGATCAAAAATATCTGAAGTCGCTCATTCGCAATGTGATTCCGCATGCAGCGCTTAGCCATCGATAAAATGGCAAATGTGATAGAATCTAAACTTATAGCCGTACATCGCTATCTTGCGGTATTCTACCTTCCTGGTTTGTGTGACAATTATTTTTAATTTGTAAAAATGACTGTCATAGTCTATTAACCTTTAAACGCCCAGTGGTTTCCTTACGGGATCGCAGATTTGCATCGTTCAATGGCCTACAGTCCCATACAGGAGGGCTTATAGTTCATTTCACAATCGGATTACATTAATTTGTAATAATAGTATTAAAGTATGGAAGAATCTAATGTGCGACGAAACATTACAAACATTGGCCTGCTGGGCATTGAACGACGCAAATTTGCGGTCCCGTATGGGACCACTGGGCGTTTAAAGGTTAAAAACATATTTTTTTAAGGAATTATGCTTTATTACATTTAATATATTTTTTAAGTGGTCGGTAATTGCCTTTTTTCTATATATATAAAAATTACTGTTCTTTCTTTTAAGAAAAAAAAATTAACAAGTTTTAAAATGAAGTAAAAGCATAGTAAAGAGGTGCTGCAACATAACACCAATAAATGTCTTAGTATAAAAAAATCGTCAAAAAAAAAAGATATATATTTACATTTTAACACATTGTTTGCGGGAAATGAGTAAACTAGTCATATCGTTTTTTATACCAAAGCGCGGGAGACAGGTTTCCTCGTTTTGTTCTGCTAGGCGGTGGGGTGCGGGAAACTAGTAAACAAAGGTATCAAACAGGTGATGGACTGGACTTTACCCGGTCACACCGGACGACAGTTAAGTCTCCTCGATGATGCACTCATTCAGATTATGATCAGTTAGAAACTGATACGTCCAGTGGAGTCCCCTCTGAAGAATTGTGGCTACTGCACAGAAGTGCTGAAAGAAAGAACCCGTGAAAGAGATTAGAATCGCATTCACGGGTTGTAAAGAGATGGAAGATAGAGATTCTCTCACCGAAAATACGAGCAAAAATTATAAAAGCGTGGAAATTTTTTTTAGTGGCCATAAAGTCTGCATGCCCGATAGGGCCGAGGCGATTTCCTCGAACTGCATCGAAAAAGACTCCTCTCTCTAACGAGAGGAACTGACAGTCCCAGAGAATGTGCTCTGAGGTCTGGAAGGGGGCGCCACAGGGGCAACTAGGGTTTGAAACTAAATTAAATTAGTATAATCTGTTAGCAGCACCCTTTATGTCTACCTGCCGATATAAAGAATTTTGGATCGACGCGATGGGTGGAAAAATACCCGCTTACAAAGTGTTAAAATCGGCCCGTGTTTTACAAAAGTGAAAAACTCCACAAGAATTTGGATTCAATTTGATTGAATCCAAAATATATATTTTTTTCAATATTTTCAGCATTCACTTTGAAATCCATTATAATTAATAAATGTTTATTTATTTACATTGTTTTTACATGGATCACGTTAGATATGGCCTCTATTTAGGAGACTGCAGTTTCAGTTGTCTTTTGACAGTGATGGATTGAGGAATGCTACGAGTTAGTCGAAACTGCAGTCTCCTAAATAGAGGCTATATCTAACGTGATGCATGTGAAAACAAATTAATCCAAAATAAGTCAAATCAAGTGATAATTAATTTTACACTAACGTTTAATGGGCAGTACTCAAATTGCAAACGTAGCTTGCGACAATGAGAGTAAAAGTATAATTTTTAAATTAAATATAATTTTTATTGGTTGTGAAGCTGATAGAAGGACCATCGGTCATTATTACACGTTCTAGAATGAGGTAAATGCATTCCCACTTTTAAAAAATACTGGGGTTCTCTTGTAAGCATTACCGGGAAAAAAAAGTATAAAAATTCAGAAATTAATTTTTAATTACTTATTGCAATGTATAATTTTTTGGGAGGTCTTTTTTCAGCAGTGGATAGATGAAGTTTGACTGAATGTGGGTTCCATCACTTTTGTTAAATACTGGGCATATAATATTTAAGAAATATTTTCAAAACCGTAAAATTCTGGTTGAGGGGTTTCAATGTTACTTGTTTTTTTTTACAAAATTTAATAATGCCGGAATTAATTATTTGATGAAAAAAAGATATAAAACATTTTTTTTTTTTTTTAAATACATATATTTATGTTTTATTTTTTTTTGTATATTTTTCCAAGGAACAAAAAAAAAGTACTTTTAATATTTGACCTAAACAAAATAAAAAATCTTGTTTAGATTTTTTTTATCACAGGCAAAATAAACATTAATAAATTTACAATGATTTGTCATTTATTTCTTTCTCGGATGAAGCATTATGGCTCTAAAAAATGTTAAATTAAAAAAAAAACAAATAAAATTGTGATTACTCAAGTAGGATTTTACTGTCAAATAATTGTTGATTAGATATTAAGAATAATATTTACTGACAATATGTGTCATATTATAGAAAACTGATTTTTTAATATTATTATTATATTAAATTTATATAAATTATTGGTAGTTTTTCATAGATTTACTTAGAAAAATATATATATTTAGATTTGCATTCTTTCTGTTATTTAAATTATTAATTTTAATTTTTAAATTCCTTGAAAAAAATTCAAAATAAATAATTTGTCGATTTTTTAAAAATAATATAAAAAATTCAGTTTTCTATTTTTGTACATCGTCCACCATTGTTAAGAAAGATGAAGGTTTCGTGAAAGATTCCGAATGTTTAAAAAAACATTATTTTTTATTATTTATTAAAACCTATGTTACTATCAAAATACCAATATATTAGCTAAGAAGATTTTTCTATGTACGTGTACTTTTAAATATTTTTTTTATCAGTTGACAAGGTAAACAAAAATGATTTCGTTAGGTATTTAAATAATACTGGTAACACTTCACTTTACTGTTTAAAGCTTTATAAAATCAAAGTACTATATAACTTGTGTATAAATGGTTATATATTAACCCTTTTGTTACGGCTCGGTGGGATACAAATTTTATTGTCAATACGGCATGAATTTTTCAAACCATTTTTTTTGCTTAAAACTAGTATTTGAAGCATAAATGTACTTATCTGATCTATTTTCATATATCACATTGGTTCTTGTATCCTTTAGCTATCAGATGATGCGTAAAAATATTTTATATTTAACAAATGTTCATTATGTAACTCCATACATGAGGTGGCATTGACACATGTGGTTTACAGAAAAATCACTCTTGTGACAAAACCTAATGATATTTATTTACATGCTTTACAGATTCCTGTAAAGAATAGATGTAGGTTGAAAAAGGGAATGACTGCACTTCCATGTTCATACCGTAGATGTCACAATGACTACTGAAAGAGCAAAATGATACATCACGGCTACCGATGTCAACGGAATCTTAGAAGGCATATATCGCCCACCGATGCGAAAGGGTTAAAACATACTTATGATTTTATAAAGCTTGTTGCGCTAAAGTAAAGTGTTACCAAAATACCATTTAATGACTAAAATGTACCCATTACTTGTTTGTACAATTACTTAAAATTGAGAGCTAAATTCAAACATTTATTTATTAAAAGAATATTTTCAAAAAAAGAATTAAGTTATATAGGCTTTGATACTAAAAACGACGGAGATATTCATTTATGTAAGTAAATAAAAGGAAAAAAGGATCATAGTTAAGATCCATCTCAGAGAGGCGATCAGTCATCATGCGCATTGTGGAAGGTATGGTTGAGGGGAGAAACTGCAGAGGGCGCCCTAGAAGCGAGTATTTGCAGCAATTGTTCGAGGACACAAGTTGCAGCTCTTATGCTGAGCTAAAGAGGGTTGCAGAATATCGAGAAGAACGGTGATCGAGATGCATGATTTTATTGCTGCAAACCAGTCCACCGGATTGATACTATTACTAAGTAAAAGACAATTGTTCCCTGTTGCAAAATCTAATCTAGGAAAATTAAAAAAATGGAATCATCAGCCTATATCCGTCCACTTTTGAATGTAAGCCTGCCGCATGACTCTCCATCCTCTTTGATCCTCTGCCTTCCGCATCCAGACCACTTCCGCTGTTCTTTTTATGTCGTCGGACTGATCTTGCAGTGTGTCGGCCAACGCTTCGTTTGCCACTTCTTGGGCGCCATTCTAATACTTTTCTTCCCCATCGACTATCGTCTCTTCGACAGATATGTCACATTGCCACTTGAGTGTGCCTATTCGTTGGGTAGCATCCACTACTTGAGTTCTTCTGCGTATTTCCTCGTCTCGGATTCTATCTTTTAGCGGCACTCCGAGCATGGATCTCTCCATAGCACGCTGGGTGACCTTTATTTTATGGGTAAGACTTGCTGTCAGATTCCACGTCTCTGCGCCATAAGTTTATACAGAAAGGATGCATTGGTTAAACGTCTTAGTTTTAAGACATTATTTTAGTTTTCCAAATGCTGCCCACCCCAGTTGTCCGCCTATCGATTTCTTTTGAGTATTTAAATAATAAATATTTATTTATTTACTATGTTTTCACATGGATCACGTAAGATATGGCCTCTGTTTAGGAGACTGCAGTTTCGACTGACTCGTAGCCTCCCTCAATCCATCTCTGTCAAGAGACAATATACGTAAATGAAATAAATGTTTGATTTTGTGCTCTTGATCTGCATAAAAATATTACTACCACAATAACCATATTTAAAAAAATATTTATAATTTAAAAAAAAAAAAAATTTAAATCATTAAATTTTTATTATTTTTGGTGGAGGGGGATTTGATTGTATAATTAAATTAAAAATTGAATTAAATTTAATAAACTGATTTTTTATAAGTCTGACAAGTGTTGTAGTTGAGAGATTGAAAAATAATGTAAAATACATTTTAGAAATGAATAAAAAAATACTTTTAATTAATATTATTATTAATTATTAATTTAATCTTTACTATATATAAATATAACTATTACTATAATATTTAATTGTAAATAATTTTAAAATAAATAAAAAACTACACATACATTGCTGTTTATTTTTGTGTTATGAATATTAATTTTTTCTGTATAATTATTTTAATTTTTAAAGAATATTGTTGTAATAAATTTAAAAAAATGCTTTTATTTATTATTTTTCTGATGTCATCATTCCATCTTTTTTTAAATAAACACATACAGGAGAATACCTACAGATAGTGATAGTGATGCTGAAATCTCATCTGTGAATTCTATGACGCTCACCATGTTACATATAGTTAAGCGCTGCATGTGGATTGTTGATACGCCAACGTCATACACTACAGCCCAACATTCATGCATCATCCTTATTATTACAGAAATTTACTAGGAATCTGTGGTCTTCACGGGACGACTTTCGCCTACCACCAATTTTAATTAATAGGCTATGACTGGCATTTTACGGGTGAGGGAGCAAATTCACACCAATCGGGGTATTTTAGAGCTCAGAAATCGATTATAGATATTTTTATTAGTTCTTAATCTCCGTTGGGGATTAAACCCACGACCTTTGGCTTACAAAGCAAACGGTTTCACCATTGAGCTACACCTGCATCATTCAGTGAGTCACCCAACGCTTCGTTTGTCAGTTCTTGTACGCCACTCCAACACTTTTTTCCCCATCGAGCGTTGTCTCTTCGACAGATATGTCCTGCCCATTGCCACTTGAGTGTGCCTATTCATTGAGTAACCTCCACTACTTGAGTTCTTCTTTGGATATCCTCCTTTAAGATGCTATCTTTTAGAGACACTTCTCTCATGGATCTTTCCATGGCACGTTGGGTGACCTTTATTTTTTGAGTGACACTTGCTTTTTAAATGTAA
This sequence comes from Glossosoma conforme, assembly GCA_022606575.1. Taxonomy (NCBI): domain Eukaryota; kingdom Metazoa; phylum Arthropoda; class Insecta; order Trichoptera; family Glossosomatidae; genus Glossosoma; species Glossosoma conforme. Next base: position 1,847,214 of record JAGTXR010000047.1, read on the forward strand.
TCCTCCTTTTTGCCACTCCACAGATTACATTTAGCATTGTGCTTCTCCGAAAACTGTTAGTGATGTGAGAATGAGGATGGGAGAACACTACCTATAGGGGATATAGGTTTCTAGGCAGCTATCAGTTCAGGTACCTATAGATATCACCAAGCCTGAAGATTTACTGTTTTGGTAAACTCTCTGAGTGAATATTTATAAAGGTACAGCGACCTTTTTTTAAGCTCCCGGGCACGTGCCGAGCTAGAAGGCCGTCGGGAATTATATATATAATGTATGGTTCCCGACTGACTTATGGAAAAAAGAAAACGGATTTACCAAACAAATCCTAGCATTTATAATATCAAATACAGAGGTACCTTGACATACGAGTGCCCCAACACACGAGTTTTTTGAGATACGAGCCGTCGAGCGAGCGATTTTTTGCTTTGAAATACGAGCAAAATTCGAGATACGAGCGATCGGCTTAGCAAGAAACACCCAGAAAAAGTCGCGACTAGTCGTGCATCGGAGCTATTTTTAATATATATTATTTTAACATAATTTCAAATAAAAATAAACATTACAATTTATTAAATCAAATATATTTTGTCGACATTATTTGAATGTCACATCATTCCACTGCTTAAACTAAAAACCTAAAAATGAAATATTTTAATTTAGTATTCAATCGTTGAGTATTAAAAAAATCATTAAAATGTTCAATTTTTTAAATATTGACGTTTACTCCATCTATTTAATATAAGCAATGTTTTATACCTATCAATTATTTTCCATACCTATTTTTTTTCATATTCGAAAAATTCTTTTTTGTTTTTTCTTGTTTTTAACTTTGGCAAAAATTTATAAAATGGAAACACTGTAGAACTGACAAAAAATAAAAAGCTTTACATATTATATTGCATTGTGTATTGTAAAATGCAAAATTATGAAAAATTGAGTCAATCTATCTGTAGCTGCCAGTTATTTGTCAACGTACATTAACCGTGCTTCTCCACATGTCCGCCCTGCGGCTGAACATGTGAAGAAGGGCAACTGAGGGGAATACTTGGATTGCCCCGAAAGAGGACCTAGCCCCTGGACACGACCAGGGGTGAAATATATGGAGGACCCTTGACAGACTTCGGGCCGGAGTATGCAAGACAAGGACATAAATGAAAGCCTGGCAGTTTTACAGCGGGCCGACTGAATGTGACTGCGGCGTGGAGCAGACACTGTCACACCTTCTGGAGTCTGTGCTGTGTCCGAGTAGCTGCACCCAGGAAGACCTGATGATGGCTGGGAGTAACGCCATCGACGTCGCCCACTTCTGGGCAGACAGGATCTGACCCTGTTGTTTCCGACACGATTATATATAATAAGTGTGAGACGTGTCTGACGATTGCTTGTAAGTGCAAGTGAATTCAATTTTGTGAGGTTAGAGGAGTAACAGTGTCGGTAATAATTATTAACAATAAAAAATACTAAGTGAGACAATATTACGTGTGTTCCAAGGATTGATGTTAGATTTAAGTGTGCCATAATTTTTGAAGTGAACCAACTTATTTAAGTCCTCGTTCGGCCCTGCTCCGCCCGCCTGAGTTATCTGTAATAACTAATGATGGTAGAAAAAACTAAGTGAGACAATATTAGGTGTGTGTTACAAGGATTGAGGTTAGATTTAAAAGTGCCATAATTTTTAATGAACCAAATTTGCCTCGTGTGCTTATCTGGGGACAAGCCAGTAGTGACTACGTATACTACGTTTTTGTTTATAACCATATCTAAAACATATGGTTACCTCATATAGCCACCATACACCGCCGAATCTTTTTCCATCTCTTTACAACCCGTAAATGCGATTCTAATATCTTTCACAAGTTCTTTCTTTTAGCACTTCTGTGCAGTGGCCCCAATTGTTCAGAGGGGACTCTCACTGGACTTATTAGTTGCTAACTGATCATAATCTGAATGAGCTCATCATCAAGGAGACTTAGCTATCCTCCGGTGTGAGGAGGGTAATGTCCAGCTTGGTGGATAAACCGTTTGCTTGCCAAACCGAAGATCGTGGATTCGATTCCCGACGAAGATTAAAAAAAAGTTTTAAATCGATTTCGAAGCTCTAAAAATAACCCTGATCGGCTTGAATTTGATGCCTCACCTGTAAAATGCCAGTCATAGCCTGTTAATTAAAATTGACAGTAGACGAAAGTCGTCCCGTGAACACCACCCATTTCAAAGCAAATTCCTGTAATAATAAGTATGATGCGTGCTTGTCGGGCTGTAGTCTATGACTTTGGCGGATCAACACTCCACATGCAGCGCTTAGCCATATGTAACATAGTAAGCGTCATAGGATCCGCAGATGAGACTTCATTTTCTCCACCTGTCGGTATTCTCCTGAATGTGCTTACATAAAAAAATACTGTTGTACAATATTGTATACTCCTTTGCCACTGATATTACTTGACTATAAATTGTATAGGACTCCCGTATAAGTCTCCATCCTTCTCGATCAGCCTTCAGCATCCATTTTTTCACTCATTTTTTATTTAATTAATTATTTAAATATTTATATATTTCATTTAGTCCGTCCACTTGGTGTTATCAGCTCTTTTGAATAGCTAGCCACGGCTTAAGTAGGTACAGCTAATAAATTTAGCTCCATACATCACCACTGAGGAGATAAGGAACCTGCCAGGGCCGCAACAGGCATTTAGCAAAACATCCAATTTGTAAGCGTCATGGAAGCCTTATAACTTTAAGTATTGCAATCTTAACAAGCGTTAATTGTTACTTAAATTATAATAATGCTTACTTTACCCGCCTCACACCCGCATCGCACCGGAAGACAGTTAAGTCTCCTTGATGACGCGCTCATTCAGATTATGATCCAGTGGGAGTCCCCTCTGAACAATTGTGGCCACTGCAAAAAAAGTGCTGAAAGAAAGAACCCCGTCAAAGAGATTAGAATCGTATTCACGGGTTGTAAAGAGATGGAAGATAGATTCTCTCAACGAAAATACGAGCAAAAATTGTAAATGCGTGGATTTTTTTTAGTGGCCACAAAGTCTGCATGCCCGGAGCATGTTTGCCACAGATTACTGCCATAATTCTGTCAGTCGCCTCGTTCCGGGCGCTGTATAGTCGACACTTTGTTTTGATCTCATATACATCTGCGAGTCTAAGATATTACGCATATAGTTAAAATGTCTAGCATCCAACATAGATAAGTATCTTTATAGAAATATATAGTTCTCTTTGAAATCATCTGAATTTAGAACAATGGGGTTCTCAGCATAATCACGGAAGATAGGCACCTAGTAAGAACCATACCAGAGAGGCGAGTCCAATGGATCGGTCACATCATGCGCCACGATGGTCTTTATCACGACATTTTGTGGAAGGGATGGACGGATGGTTGAGGGTAGAAGCTGCATAAGGCGCCCTAGACGGGAGTATTTGCAGCAAGTGTTTGAGGACATAAGTTGTAGCTCTTATGGTTAGCTAAAGAGGATTGCAAAGGATCGCGAAGAGTCGAGATTGTGATGCAAGATTTCGTTGCTGCAAACCAATCCACCGGATTGAGACTACGAAGAAGAAGATGTGGAACATACATGGAGGTATTTTTTAAATCAGAATGTCGAATTTATGTTATGAAAAGGCTTTAAAGAGCTTTTCGAAAAATATTTATTTCACCGATTTAAATATGTGGGCGAGACGTTGCACGATCTCCGATTATTTCCTTTCGTTCTTTACTTATTTATTGAACGGATTACTTAAGAGTTACTTAACCCTTTCGTTACGGCTCGGTGGAATACAAATTATACTGTCAATACGGCATGAATTTTCAAACCATTTTTTTGCTTAAAACTAGTATTAGAAGCATAAATGTACTTATCTTGACCTATTTTCATATATCACATTGGGTCTTGTATCCCTTAGCTATCAGTTGATGCATAAAAAACAATTATATTTAACAAACGTGCATTATGTAACTCCATACATGTGGTGGCATTGACACATGTGACTGTGACGAAACCTAACGATATTTATTTACATGCTTCACAGATTCAAAAAATATAAAGAATACACGTAGGTTGATAAAGGGAATGACTGCAGTTTCAAGTTCGCACCGTAGATGCCCAATGAGTACTGAAAGTAGCAAAACGATATAACACTGCTGCCGATGTCAACCGTACGTGAATCTCAGACGGCATATATCGACAACCGATGCGAAAGGGTTAAGGAGTTATTTTATTAACTTTGTTTGGTCACTTTGTTTAATGCAATTTACACGTGTAAGACAATCAGTGTTGCCATATTTTAATAAAATAAATAAAGCTTTACTCAAAGTTCGTGATATTTTTAAAGAGATCGGAAGATTAGCTCGACGCTCCATTTCGACAGATCCTTTGGTCCTAAAGTGCGGTTCAACCGGAATAGCTACACGCGGTTAGTAACAGGCGGTGACCTATCCATGTTTTGTCCGCGTCCAATGTTGCTCAACATAGTTGATCTTAAGAGAATTGCGCTTGCGGTGCGCCATTGACAAACTATGTATAAATAAATTTAAAAATAGAGACATCGCAGAATCTTTTTCTAGTTCTTTCGAGCATGAGAAAATATTTTTATTGGTGGGATTCCAAACTAAGCTGCCTTATTCCAAAACACTAAAAACATGTTAGGAAAATAGACTTTTAAAAATACATTATCTGGGTTATATAGGTGGCGCAAAATTAATTACCCTATCGGAAAATGTTATAATGTTTTCCAATGATAATTTTCCGGCGGGTATAGCTCAATGGTCAATGCGATTGCTTTGCAAGCCAAAAGTCGTGGGTTCGATCCCCGACGGAGATAACAAAAAAAAAGGTTTTTGATCGATTTCTGAGCTCTAAAATACCCCCGGTTCGTTTGAATTTGATCCTTCACCCGTAAAATTCCAGTCATAGCTTATTAATCAAAATTGGTGGTAGACGAAAGTCGTCCCGTGAAGACCACCCATTCATAGTAAATTCCTGTTATAATAAGGACGATGCGTGAATCTCGGGCTGCAGTCTATAAAGTTGGCGGATCAATACTCCCCATGCAGCGCTTATCCGTACGCACCATGGTAGGCGTCATAGAATTCCACAGATGAGACTTCAGATTTACTATCACCATCTGTTGGTATCCTCCTGTAGGTGTTTACATAAAAGATAAAAAACAAGTAGCTCCAATTGTTCAGAAAAAACGTACGTTTGAATTATCGGTTGCTAACTGAAAATAATCTGAATGAGTGCCCGAGGACAATGAATTCTCCTTGATGATGCGCCAGCACGGATTCCCAGAGTCTATTCCAACCCTATTATATAATTTCAGCGTCTTCTTATAAGTAATATAAATAATTGTACATTTTATGATTCTAATAGCCATAGATTTTGGCTTCTTCAAATTGGTTGTCCGTTCGACACGAAAATCAAAAAGGACGTAAGCGCCAAAAAAACGCATTTATCGATTTTGTTAATCAAAATTTTTTCGCTGCCTAACTGGAGCATAGGATTGCCACAAAATACAGTCGTAATGTTATATCAGCTGTTATACCCTGTCACACCTTCTGGAGTGTGCGCTGTGCCCGAGTGGCTGCACCCAGGAAGACCTGATGATGGCCAGAAGTAACGCCATCGACGTCGCCCACTTCTGGGCAGACAGGATCTGACCCTGTTGTTTCCGACACGATTATATATATATCAGCTGCCATAATCTTAGATTCTATCAAAAAGGTTTTACCGGTAAGCTTTGGAATGCTCTTCCAGCGTCTGTGTTTCTTCCTTTCTACAATTTGGGTGTCTTCAAGAAACAGCTAAATATACACTTGCAATCTCCCCAACCCACACACAAACACGAACACAGCACACGTTTCCCGAATACAGCGTCCGGCCTTCCTGGCTGAGCATCATAGAGCGCACTGGTATTGACAGGGTGTGCTCTCCTGCATGCGATTACATACATTTTTTTTAATATATTTATTGACATCAGCATGATGTAGCCCTTGCTGACTGCTAACAGAAACCTCGATATCCAATCTTTCGTCTCTTATTTCTGTTCGCTTGTCATACATTTATGCGTCGCCGTATTGGCATTTTGAACAAGTCCACTCACGAGTGTGTGAATTATATAGTTTTGCCACCGACGGCGCTGGTGAACGACCACGGGCCGCAGGAGTCAGTTATGTGTTGAAGACCGAGAATGTCGCATTACGGCCGGCGGCATGTCATTCCGCCTGGCCGGAAGCTTGTAAAGTTTTAACGTAAATATATGTCAATGTGCTTCTAAAAAGTCTTTGTTTTCCTGACCTGCTCCTCAACATGTTATTATTTTATTTTATTGTAATTGTAAATATGTGAAGCAGTTTTTTTTTCAATTCTTTGCTGCTTATATGGAACATATGGTCACCAAAAATCACCGCCACTCAGTTATGTCTACAAGACACCTGTGCACCCAAAGAGAACATACTCGTAGATTGTTACATCCTCCTCTCTTTCAAAAAAAGGTGTTACTCCGTCGCGTGAGGGCAGGATGAGGAGCAGGTCAGCAAACAAAAACTTTTTCAGAAGCACATAGACATATATTTACGTTAAAACTTGCTTTCGGCCAGGCGGTATGACATGCCGCCGGCCGTATTGTGATTTTCTCGGTCGTCCACACTCAATGTGGACGACCTCTTGTATATCGAGGTTTTCGGTACCGGTCAGGAAGGGCTACATCATGCTGATGTCAATGGCTTATATAAGGGCTTGGGGACGGCTCATACTAACCAACGAAACGCGACTAGCAACGGGCGGTGACCCATCCATGTTTTAGTCTGCCTCCAATGTTGCCTAACTTCGGTGATTTAGCGATAGCTGCGCTTAAAGTGTGCTTTTGCCGTTGTTATTTATTACAATGTTATAAATTATGAAATAAGCTTATAAAATAATATAATTTCGGCTCATTCTATCCTTCAGTTAGCAACAAGCGATGACCCATCCATGTTTTGGTTCGCCTCCATTGTCGCTTACCTTCGGTGATCTAGCGAGAGCTGCACTTACAGTGTGCTATTGCCGTTGTTATTTATTACAATATTATAAATTATTAAATAAAGTAATCAAACAATATGATTTCGAAGGCCTTCACAGGCAGATTTGAAATTGTGGCTTTTGGTTTTACCCGTGTGTGGATAATTGCTACTATTCGATATTTTGACCACCATTCTTGGAGTCAACTTCACCGTACACAGCTCAACCCAAAGCCCACAATTATAATGAAATAATGCTGAAAAGTTACTTTTGTAGTCAATAGATGCATCAATGAGATTCATAAATCTGAATAAAACAATGTATTCGAAAAAAATGATTTTAAAAAATGTATTGAGATGTTCTGGAAATTCTATGTATGACTACGAGCACGGGTATACTTATTTGGAACGTAAAGCTTAAAGCGGATAAGAGTCCCAGGGATGATGATAGTCATGCGCAAAAATATATTTTTGCTACTTACGACCTTTTTATTTTTTGGTATTGTTGTTTTATGTTCGTTTAATAATTTTATAAATTCGAAGTCATAAAAGGGCAATAAAATATATATAAATGGACATGTTTCTATTTCTATGCCTATTTGTTATATGGATCATAATTATCACGGCATCTCTAGGTATAAAAAGACAGCGATCGTCAACCGTAAATTCATTGAAACACGATTAAAATAGTTTTCTTTTATGAAATCGCATGCAAGAGAGCATAGTCAGTTAAGACCAGAGGTCTATACATGGGACACTTCGATTTAAGCAAAGCTTCATCTCACTCGCATAATACACACAACATATGCCACCGTCATACGGGGATCCCCCAACAGTACAGACAATATAGATCCAACACGTGGGTATCACGTTAAGAGCAACTGCCTAGCAACCATAGCTTGACTCAAACTTCATCGCCGTTTTTCAATTTTTTTATATTTAAGAGCATGTTTCGCGAATTTTGCACCAAGTCAGTTATGTGCCGACGGCGGTGAGGTCGTATTGTGGTTGGCACGGCCTGAATGCTGTGACTAGGTCCGGGTCAGAAGTTTGTAAAGTTATCGATGTACTCCAGAAAAAGTCTTTGTGTTGTTAATCTGCTCCTCATCCTGCCACCACGCAATTCAATAACAAACTTACAGAGGAGGATGTCAATATATATTCGATACGTATTTTTTACAGATGGCGCTTTGTTGTAAATTATATTTATATATCTTATATATTATTATTTTGTACTGACAATATTTTTTCTTTGATTAATAGTTTCTAACCTCTGTAAATCTCGTTTTTAGCCTGCGGGGACTCGAACCCTGGAAACAGCACTTAAACGGCGGCCATCTAACCACTGCGCCGCGACCGCAGCTTCCTTAGCAATAAAAACATAGCCACTATACACAACATTCAAGCCTACTACCTATCTTCTTAAACCATCACCTTGCAAGTTCGAAAAGCACTAGTAATATCGAAAGATTCTGACCATATTTTTTTTGGTTTAATTCAACCCTTGGTATCAAAAGATCCACGCATCGGGATCATCGAGCTGATCGTCCGGTCTCTTTAAAATTTCTAGTTGATAAGTCTCCAAAGAACGTGCCTCTTCTTCGTAGTAGTATCAATCCGGTGGATTGGTTTGCAGCAACAAAATCTTGCATCTCGATCTCCACTCTTCGATCCTCTGCAGTCCTCTTCAGCTTAGCATAAGAGCCACAACTCATGTCCTCGAACACTTGCTGCAAACTCGTCTAGGGCGCCCTCTACAGTTTCTACCCTCAACCATCCCTTCCACAATGTCGTGAAGAAGACTGTAGTGGCGCATGATGTGACCGATCGCCTCTCTGAGATGGTTCTTACTAGGTGCCTATCCTCCTTGATTATGCTGAGAACCTCATTGTTCGTGACGTGGTCTCTCCATGAAATTTCGAGAATTATTCTGTATGACCACATCTCAAAGGCCTCTAGTCTTTTTTTATCACTTTCAGATAAGCACCATGTCTCACAGCCGTACATCAAGATGCTCCAAACAAATGTTTTGGTTACAAGTTCCTTGCGGTGCTTTAAATTCATATAATGATTGATAATGTCTGCTTCTAACACTCATCCATAGCGTACGAGCGTTACGCTGCGCTACAGTATCGTTCTATAAAAAAACGCATCGGTGGTTTCCGTTCATAAATAACACAGTGTGGTGTTTTTTTCTTCAGCGATGTATCTTTCTCGAGATAACTGGGTTACTAATATGTGTGCATTTACTCTCCTTCTACATCACCCCGGGCTCTCGTCGTCTCTGTATCTCCGCAAATAAATTGTCCTATAAATGCTTTCGTCGGCAACGCAGATAAAGGGAAACGGACGACGTTAATTGGTCCAAACGCAAGCAGTGTCAAGTAAACACAGCTACGTGTGGACCTGGTTGGGTCTGTTTTTTTTTGTCGCAATCTCGCTTCAGACTAAGAGAATTCAGTGATTAAATCAAAAACGATTTTAAGACCTTACTGCCATTTTTGTTTAATTGTTTTTAAAGTACGAGGAAAAACCGCCTAAGATGGTATGGGCATGCGACACGGAGAGATGAGGACCACATGGTGAAGAGAGCCCTCAACATACCCACGCTGAGAAGAACACCTGGAAGACCACAGGCAACCTGGACTGCAACTGTAAACAAGGATCTGAAAACTCTGGGTTTGACCGAGAATGCAACGCAAGACGGACAGACATGGCGAATGTTCACAAGGAAAGCCGATCCCAGATGATTCTGAAATGGCTAGGATAAAGAAGAAAGTACGAGTAAATACATCGAGCATGATTATTCCGGCAGGCGGTATGTATTTAAGTCTGGTCACTCTCCCATGAGGCATAGTCTCTGGTAGGTTAGTATTACTTCTAGTAAGAACAAATAATATGTGCCTCCATATCCTTAAATAATTGTCAGGGACAAACAAACCGATTGCTAACAAATTATCAGGATTTCTGAACACGCCGCACACTAGGCGAAAGAAATGCATACTCAAGCACACATCTTTTCTAGTTCTCAACTCATTGTATCCCAACATACCCTGTATAAAGTTAGATTTTATATACGAGTGGAGCCTGCTCAACTACCACCTTGATAGGTGCAATAGTATTTGAAGCGACCTCTGGTGACGGTGATTCTAACGACATATATGGGACATACAAGGCAAAGGTTAATTGACAAGACGCAGATACAGTACATAATTGGTACAATTGATAAAACAGAAGTTCGCCACAAACTAATAGTTTGTATAAGCTTTCAGTGATTTTAACCTTTATTTCTTTGTTCAGTAAGTAATTCAAGGTTTTGGCAGCAGAATAAATACATTGGCAGTATCCACTGTGTCACTATGAATGTGGTCAGTTATAAAATTAAAATGGCAGTAATATGTATCCAAGTAAAATTAATGTAAGATGAATGAATAATTAACTCATAAAATGGAAATCTAACCTAACCTATTAATGACTATTCAATAATTCAGAATGTCCGTGTATTTCCATTGATCTCTTCCTAACACGCATAACTATTCCTTCTCAGCAATGCAAAGATCACAGCACTTGCATTACACTCCCACGTTACGACAAATTTAATGTAAGCACTATAAATACCCCGGTTGGTGTGAATTTGATCACTCACAAAAACGCCAGCCATAGCGTATTAATCGAAATTGACGATGATAACAATCTTCCCGTGAACACGACGCATTTACTGGAGATCACTCTGCATGCAGCGCTCAGACAAAAATGCCTAGTGTAATACAATCAGCAGATGAGATTTCTCCATCGCCGCCTGTCGGAATTCTTCTGTAACTGTTTACAAAAAAACATGTTTGGAAACTTCATAGCGCCTGAACTGAGCTCCACTTACATGGAATATATAAACATCATTAAGTCCATTAAGAATTCTATATTAAATCAACACTTGCGTGTTTCGACAGATAAATGGTAATTGGTCGAGTGGTTGAAGAGACGTATATGAACTTACGAAAGAATGATATACGCTGAAGGTTTGATCCCCAGCGAAGCTAAAATCAATAGAAAAAATAATGAGACACTTTGTTTTGATCAAGTAAAGCTGCGAGTCTCAGATATTGCGCTTGGAATTAAAAGACGCTCCAGCGTTCTGGACTTTCATCTCACTCAAGCGTTTACCGGACACGGAATTTTCAGAGAATTCCTAAAAAGATTTGGTCTCTCTTCTTGCGACGCATGTCCATGTGATCCAGGCATGCAACAGACGGTGAGACACTCTCTCGTGGAGTGCATCATCCACGAGAACAGGAGACGCATTCTGTGTTGTCGCCTGGGAGTCTCTACCATTTCTTGGGAGGATTTTTCTGAATTGCTGCTTAGTTCTGATGGTCCCTTGCTGTTAAACTTCATCAGGGAAATCGTCGGGGCTACAAAAGCGGTTAACGAGGCTGACATGGAATAGGCTCTTACGTTCTTCAACTATTTCTCAGGCGTATATTCTAACCTTGTGTGTAACTTGCAGGGTACAATACGCAACTACAATGTATATATATTTTTTATTTTTTTTAAATGAAAAAAAAAGCGTTCTTAACTCCTTCAGCAGACCACCGCTCTAACCTGACCTGTACGCCAAGATATCTGAAACTCTCAACCAAAAGTCATTACTCTCATCCTATTAATATGATACATGTCATATAAGATGTTGTTTGCTGCGAATTTGTATGTGTATCAGTTGTTGAATATTTATATAAAAAAAAACATTGTTTTAAAAGCATATAATGTATTATTTTTCCCATATCCGTGCAATTTGCCGGCGGATATAGCTCAATGGTCAAAGCGTTTACTTTACAAGCCAAAAGGTCGTGGGTTCGATCCCTGACGGAGATTAAAAAAATAAATATTTTTTTAATCGATTTCTGAGCTCTAAAATACCCCTAAATCTATCCCCCCATCTAAAATAATAAATAATATTGGTGTGAATTTGCAACCTCGCCCGTAAAATGCCAGTCATAGCCTATTAATTTAAATTGGTGGTAGACGAAAGTCGTCCCGTAAAGACCACCCATTCATAGTAAATTCCTGTAATAATAAAGGATGATGCGTGAATCTCGGGCTGTAGTCTATGACGTTGACGGATCAACACTACACATGCAGCGCTTGGCCATATGCACCATGGTAAGCGTCATAGAATTTCACAGAAAATACTTCAGAATTACTATCATCACTACAAAAAATCCAACACTCAGTTATATCAGCTGCCATTGTGCATGTCTCGTCTTAAGACATCTCTGCACTTGAATGTCGACCTGGAAACATATATAGTTCCCGACGATCTCGCTCGGTGACTTCAAAAGACGGCAGCTGTAGTATCCGAGGCATATTTTTGACGATTTATATATTATTATTTTTTGTAAAGATCGGATGATAAGTACGACACTCTCGAGCCCTGGACCATTTGGTACTAATACCAACGATACGTATTTAGCAACAGCCGGTGACCCATACAATATTTGGTCACACACTCTCTTGTAATTAGACGTTAGGGTGCCATTCTTGAAATAAATCTGTTAAAAAATTCAGCTAGTATTTAAGGAATGTGGCGATTAGACATTTTCTACTAGCCATCCTAACCAGATATGGAGTAGGACGCTAATGGTGGAAGGTCAGGATTAAAAGGTTTACCCCTTTACCATATCTTAACGACCTGCTTATCATTTGAACCCTTTCAACGCAGAGTGTTTTCAAAAGTTTATTTAAACAGTAATAGAGGTACATGGTACTGTAGTACAGAACTTTTTCTTCTTCTTCGTGTCAGCGACGTCAAATTTTTTTGGCCCATTATCTGGCAAAATCGATGGCCCGTGTGTTGCCTGGCATTAGGTCAAGGTGTGCAGCTTGTTGGGCACATGGAGCAGGATCTTAGGTGTGAGGTGGTCTGCAGGTCTCCACAGTCGCACAATAGTGGCTATCCTTGCCGAAGAATTCCCCACCGCTCGAGGTTGTCCTTTGTTCTACTGACTCCGGTTCTTAATCTGTTCAGGGATTTCCAGGGCGGCCAGTCAAGGTTCTTCCCAGTTGGGAGGCCTTCCTTTGGAGTAATGAAATCCTCTGGTGCGACTTGTCGCCAGAGCTGGAGTCTCTCATTTTCAGAGCCGGATGTGAGAGGTTGTGTGGATCTCAGAAAGCTGCTTCGCAACTTCAGTCTGGGTGGTCGGGATGTCTGATTATACAAGCAGTGGGACGGTTGGTTGATTGCCTTACGCATTTCTTCGGCGCATATGACTTGGCGTCTAACGTTTGGTGGTGCGATAGCAGCCGAGGGGTATAGTTTTGGTAGTACAGGTGAAGGTGGACCTGTTTGGGACATATACTTCGGATGCCGCAGGGGAGCATAAATAAATGCTTTTTTATTCAAGCCCCCGGGCACACGCCGTCCTGGAAGGCTGTCGCGAACAGAATGTACTATAGGAAGCCAGAGCTGATATAGGGTGAGGCTGACGTAGTTTTGTTGCAGCAGCTCGTGACGACCATACGCTCCAGTTAGAGAATTTTTTTAGTCTTTTGGTTGCGGTACTGAAAGGGTTCATGGAGACTATCGGTCAGGGCGCCACTAGCGCCCCAGACATAATAAAATAACAACAAAACTAACATCAACACTGGACGCCACACCAAACACAGGGATGGACCAAATCAATTGTTATGTGTTGGTATATGTGTCATCATCATCATCAAAAGCTTGTGTCCGTCCATTATTGAAAATAGGTTTCCCGCATGAGTCTCCATCCTCTTGGATCCTTCGCTTCCGCATCCAGGCCACTCCCACTATTATTCTGATCTCGTCAGTCCATCTTGCAGGAGGTCGGCCAACGCTTCGTCTGCCAGTTATTGAACGCCGCTCTAACATTTTTCTTCCCCGTCGATCGTCATCTCTTCGACAGATATGTCACATTGCCACTTGAGTGTGTCTATTCGTTGGGTAGCCTCCACTACTTAAGTTCTTCTTCGGATATCCTTGTTTCAGATTCTATCCTTTAGAAACACTCCTCCCATGGCACGTTGGGTGACCTTTATTTTATGGGTAAGACCTGCTGTGAGATTCCTAAGTTTTACATCCTTGTGGCCCGACCTAGTCACAGCATTCGGCCGAGCCACAATAGAATATGCTCTCGCCGAAGGGCGGGACACGACTGGTACGTGCGGCGTCGTGGTCGATCACCAGCGCTGTAAGTGGCAATCTATATAACTAACGTCAATATGGCGACACATGCATGTCGACAAGCGAACAGAAATAAGAGACGAAATATTGTATATCGAGGTTTTCGGTACCAGTCAGCAAGGGCTATATCATGCTAATGTTTATATAACACATATATGTTTAATGTTTCACATGCTTGCCTGAAATAACCAATATTTTTTACCTATTTTCAGTGATTTTAACTTTTAAACTTTATTTAAGCCTAGAATCCATTATAGTATATTTTATATGAAACAGATCTAACACCAATAAATTAAATACAGATGGTGCATTCTCATTGGTTCATTTAAGTATTATTAGCTTTTTAAAGCCTTCTGTCAAAGTTCAATCTTTCTACACGTGTGGCCTATGGGCTGACTATACTCAGAAGGTCTACATTGGACTCCGAGTCCAGTACAACAACGCCTCCGAATGTCGTTGGGTCTGCCACGATACTGCAATGCCTCAGGCATGTTGACGGAGGTGCTAGTGGATGGCTTCCATGGCATAATAAGGAAGCGTAGCGCTTCTCTGTGGGCGCGCGCTCGCGGCGGTCCCAACTCAAGGGTCGCTGTGTGGGCGGATAGCTGGGACTCACGGTTGTAGGGGCTGGATGCGCCTTCACGTGGCCATCCAGAGGGAATCCGGTGCTCCACTCACTAAGTAGTACAATAATCATACTGTGGTGTATGTGTTCATGCCGATTTATATTATATTCATATTTTCTTTCTATTCAGTTTAATTTAAAAAAAAAACTGTATTTGCTTGGAATGGTATGTAAGATTTTGATTATGGCACTAGTGGCTAAATAAATAAAATTATTTTTTATTTCTTATATGAAAGCACATCCCTGCTTTTTAATATGACAAAGCCACTTATAGTAAGTGACCCATAGATAACAAACACTGAAATATCTCCTTTGCGAGACACTCATTCCGATGCATTAAGTTGTTAACTATTAACTCAACGAACCGACCGTTTTTTTTGTATTTTTTATTTTTTTATTCGTTTCCAATAGTAATGATCAATCGCCTTTAGACTGCGATACTATTAATTACTTCATATCGTTTAATTAGGCTGTATTTATTCAAGGATAATAAATAATTTTGGTGTTACAGGTATTATTAATGGAATGCTTCTCGTGTTGCGTGATAGTCGGCGGAACTGCGTAATGCGGAGATAAAGTGGTATGTCAAATGTTTGCGGTGACCATATGTACATACATGTTCCAGACAAGTACACGCGTGCTCGTAGCCATCCATTGTTTTTGATCCCAGTTGATGCTTGTGGAGCTTCAAGCACTCAATTTGGTACAACGGCAATGGCGCTCCTAAATGGCCTACAAGCACACCTCGATCCTTTTCTTACATCCTTTTCCTCTTTTGTCGATGATATTGTTCTCTCAGATCTCTGTGATCTTTGACACGTGTCATCTTCTTCTTCTTTTATGTTATTTTTATCTTTTGAATGTATTGTATGTTTATGTATACTCTTTGTTTCTTATTCCTTATTATTATATGTACCTTATGATATCAGCTTGATATAGCTCATTTAGGTATGCTCTGTTTCTTATAATTTTGTACCTTGGAACTTCGGTTCTGTGTAATAAATAAATAAATATTAGAAGAAAAAGAATGAGGAAAGTAGGCAGAAGAAAACGACTGTAGTATAAAAGGCTGCCTTGTCCGCTCTCAGTGAGCTTCTTCTTTGTACAGATGCCGGGAAGTTTCTTGTTCTGTCCGCTGACATGCTGCTGGCTCACACTGGTGCGTAAGACTGATTCTACAACAAGTGGAGCAGACCCTGTCACACCTTTTGGAGTGTGCGCTGTGTGCGATTAGCTGCACCCAGGAAGACCTGATGATGGCCGGGAGTAACGCCATCGACGTCACCCCCTTCTGGATAGACAGGATCTGACCCTATTGTTTCCGACACGATTAAAGATATTCTACAACGCTGTTCAGCAGTTTCTTACGGATTGGCTCTCCGACATTTGGCTTTAGGCGGCCGAGGGTCTTTCCAACTGCTTCGGCTTTTGGTCCCATTATCTTGGCGTGTTCTCTAAAGCTTATTTTGTCGTCAATGAGGACCCCAAAGTAGCGTAACGATATTTTTAGAGTCACTTGGGACGGTAATTTTTGATGGAGCGAACAAAAATAAGAGACAAAAGATCGTTTTTCGAGGCTTTACGGCATCAGCCTAAAAGAGCTGTATCAAGCTGATATCAATATATTTAAAGCCTATAAAAAATATTCTTCAAATTACTTTCAAACTTAATTATTTTTTTATACCACAAAGTATGTGAATTATAAAATCCCATTTATTTAATAATGTCCTACAGAAAAGGACACTGTAAAGTATTATTGTTTAATAACGTTCAGTCATGAAACACTGTAAATACCTATAGGACATGGAAGGGGAACAAAACTGAGGCCCGCGTAACACTGGGCGCCAAGTTCTTCACACGTCAGGGATTGTCATATTAAATATAATTATTTTATGTAATATTATCGCCTATCGGATTGTACCCATATTTTTGCATTTCATAAACGTTCAATATCTAGAGTATGCCTTGTCCCAAGACATATCTCTACCCAAAGGCCTACCTGGAAACATAATGACATCCTCCGTCTTTAAAAAGACGACAAGTCGCGGGTTCGTCACGTGGCCGCGTGGAGGAAGGATGCAGGAGCAGACTAACAACACAAAAAACTTGTTTTTGAAGCACAATTCGCATTATTTATTAATAAAGACTTGATTTCCTCGTCTGACCGATACGGCGGTTCGCCGGCACTCTCACATGCAGCGCCGCCAATGATCGCGGCAAAAAAGCAAATTAAAGATGACAGTTGCACCAACATGAAATGGAGCAACTGTCATAACAAATAAAATAGCGTATGCAAGCGCCGTGTAATTTTATATATAATTTAAATTTATATTATTTGGTGTGCACGTCAGACAAGCAAACAAAAATAAGAGGCAAAATATCAGTTTTCGAGGCTTTACGGCATTAGCCTAAAAGAGCTACATCAAGCTGATATAAATATATTTTTTTAGTTAGTCGTACTATATACTCGGCTTTCATACATAGGTGCTCATGAAAAGACTATATATTTGAAATATATATATATATTGAGTACATCTGTCGAAGCAACCGATCGCAGAATGGAGTCTATGACGTTCAGTTTTTTTGTGGCTTTATGACAGTTGTAAAGGTTCGGCTCGTCGGCGATCACGAAGAGAGAAAATGAAGAAAAAAATATGTTTAAAAAATAAACACAAAATTCCTCGGAACTTTTTTAATAGGGGCGACATCCGATTAGAGCCACGCGAGGAACCAATCTGAAGTAATAACCGGGCTAATTACTAAGGAGGGCTTCTAGACGTAGCTACGGTAGGCTATGGAAGGTACTCTTAAAAGTTATGATTACTAATTCTTCTATATTCGCTCCCTAGATGGAGCATATAGGCATGTTATTCAATATGTTATAAAGAGTTAGTGACTTGAATATAAAGCAAGTGTATGAGCGTACAACACGTGCGCCAATAACGGGCGTATTGATGTCCATGATGAGGAGCGTTCCGGACGGTCATCTGTTTCTGACGAAACAATCGCAAAAGTGGAGGCAACGATGCTCTCCGAAATGATACCTGATGTCAGCAAAACCTCTATTGACAAGATTTTGACGGAGCATCTAGTGTATGCTAAGGTTGGCATGAGGTGGGTGCCAAGAATGTCGACTGTACGATAAATTTGGATGAGGTATTATCAAGCACCCTCTCTACAGCCTGGACTTAGCTCCAAGTGACTACCATTTCTTCGCTGACATGAAGAAACACCTAGGTGGACCGCATTTCGGCGATAGAGAAGAGCTGAAAGAAGCGGTTCTCAGGTATCTGCGTGGCTTGGCGGCAGATTTTTTTGACTCGGGCATTTAAAAGCTCGTTTACCGCATGCAAAAATGCGTTGGCCTCAGTGGCGACTATGTAGAAAAATAGATAAATGTGTGAACTTTCCAAAAATTTACGTGTTCATAGAGTTAAACATGTTTTACTCTATGAGGTTGATAACCCTCGAAATCAAAACTGAAAAAAATGCTTATTTTTATTGAATTTTTGCATGAAAATTTTCGTACTTTCATATCGGTGTAGTACATAACAATAAGCGATCGATGTTAACCTGATTATATTCCAATCAAGCAAAGCGCATTCGTTGGGTGTCGGTGGGCACTGAAGCCTAACAAACTTTTTTATCGGTGTCGGGTATTAGAATATGTTTGGAAAACACTGATTATTATTTTAACATAAATACCAAAGTAAATGTAATATTTATAAAACACCTAAGTCAACATGATGTCGTTCAATCACGGCGGGTGTAGCTCAATGGTCAAAGCGTTTGCTTTGCAATCCAAAAGTCGTGGGTGCGATCCCCGACGGAAAAAAAGCTGTATTAATTTAATGATGCGTGATTGTCGGGTTGTAGTCTATAACGTTTGCGGATCAACACTCCAAATGTAGCGCTTAGCCATATACCATCTAACCGGCAGGTAAAGCTCAATGGTCGAAGCGTTTGCTTTGCAAGCAAACGGCCGTGGGTTCGATCCCCGACGGAGATAAAAAACAGGGAATTTTAATCGATTTCTGAGCTCTTAAATACCCCGGTTGGTGTGAATTTGATACATCACCCGTAAAATGCCAGTCATAGCCTATTAATCAACATTGGTGTTAGACGAAAGTTGTTCCGTGAAGACCACCGATTCATAGTAAATTCCTGAAATAATAAGGATGATGCATGATTCCCGGGCTGTAGTCTATGAAGTTGGCGGAACAACACTCCACATGCAGCGCTTAGCCGTATGCAGCATGGTAAGCGTCGTAGAATTCTACAGATGAGACTTCAGAATTACTATCACCATCTGTCGGTATTCTCCTGTGTGTGCTTACATAAAAATAAAAAACATCAAAAGAGTTATTTTTAAAAGATTTTACTACAAAGAAAATGGATCATGGTCCCCGAGTATTCACCAAAATCATCATCATGTGCTCGTACACTATTCAATGTAGGCACCCCTCATGAGCATACTTCTTGATCCTCCGCCCTCCGCATCCAAGCTACTCCCGCTATTCGTCCGTTTGCCAATTCTTGTACGCCGGTCTAAGACTTTTCTTTTTCATTGATAGACTCCCTAATAGATATGTCCTGCCTAATGCCACTTGAGTGAGCCTATTCGTTGTGCAGCCTCCACCACTTGAGTTCTTCTTTGAATATCCTCGTTTAGGATTATATCTTTTAGAGACACTTTTCTCACGGATCTCTCCATTAAAACCTTTATTTTATGGGTAAGACTTGCTGTTAAATTACACGCCTCTACGCTAAAAGTTAAAACTTAGATGATGCATCGGTTCTTTTTCTTCGTAGTATCAATTCGGTGGATTGTTTTTTTTTTATGTAAACGCATGCAGGAGAGCACATCCGGTCAAGACCAGTGCACTCTATGACGCTCAGCCAGGGAGGCTGAACGCTGCATGCGCGAAACGTGTGTTGTGTTCGTGTTTGTGTGTGGGTTGGGGAGATTGCAAGTGTATATTTATCTGTTTCTTGAAGAGATCCAGATTGTAGGAAGGAGGAAACACAGACGCTGGAAGAGCATTCCGTAGCTTACCGGTGGCATTAAGGAAGGAACTTTGGAAACTGCCAGTTTTTCTTCGACATATATTAACCGTGTATGGATGTTCGGCAAGTGCAAGACGAGTTTGTCGGCTGTGAGTGGGTGCAGGAGGAATTAGTTGTTTTAAGTTCCGAAGAGCAGCGATCGTGGTAATAACGGTAGAAAAGACTAAGAGAACTAATCTTACGCCTGTGTTCCATTGATTGTAGATTAGACGTAAGGGTGTCATTGTTTATCAAACGAATTGCTCTTCTTTGAACTGAGTCAATTAAGTTTAGAAGGTATATTTTGGGGCTCCAATCCAAAGGTGACTGTTCTATTCAAGGATAGGTCGGATTTGTCCTTTATATAGAAGAAGAAATTGTTTATCGTTCAAGTACCGACGTGATCTATATAATACACCTAGTTTTTTGGAAGCGAGACCGGCTTTACACTTATTTGACATTTTGGTTTGCAGCAACAGAATCTTGCATCTCGATCTCCACTCCTCTCGTGCATCAGTTACTACGAGTATATACTATAAATATAGCAGTGATTTTTTTAAATAAATGAATTAATTATTTCATTCAATTATGTATCCCCACCATTTTAAGACATTCATATTATGGTCAGTGGGAGTCCACTCTAACAATTGTGGCCACAGCACAGAAGTGATAAAGAAAAAATAAACTGTGAGATAAATCGAAATGGCATTCACGGGTTAAAAGTAGATGTAAGATAGATTCTCTCAACTAAAATACAAGTAAAAATGGTAAATGTGTGGATTTTTTGGTAGTTGCCACAAAGTCTGCATGCCTGATATGGCCGAGGCAATTTCTTCGAATTGTATCGAAAAGGACCCTCTTTCTTACCTCGATATACAATCTTTCGTTTCTTATCTCTGTTCGCTTGTCGTACATATATGTGACGCCATATTGACATTTTGGACTAGTTACGTAGATCGCCACTTGTGGCGCTGTGCGACAGCCCATCACGAGCGCGCTCAGTTGTGTTCCAACGCCTAGAAGGTCGCATTATGGCTGGCCCGGCATTTTATTCCGCTTGGGCCAGAAGTTTGTAAAGTTATCGGAATATATATGTGCTTCTGAAAAAACTTCTCTCTGTTGTTAATCTGCTCCTCATCCTGCCACCACGCGACTGTATAACTACCTTTTAAAGAGAATAGGTTGTTAATAGATGTTATTGTCATGTGACATTCTGTCAGGATGCCTGGACGCTGTATACAAAAAATATGTTGTGGATTAGATTCGTCAGTCAATTTTGTAGGGGGTCGACCAGCACTTATATGTTAAGGTTTATATTAATTAATAAAGGATTAAT
Organism: Glossosoma conforme; assembly: GCA_022606575.1. Taxonomy (NCBI): domain Eukaryota; kingdom Metazoa; phylum Arthropoda; class Insecta; order Trichoptera; family Glossosomatidae; genus Glossosoma; species Glossosoma conforme. The sequence goes on from JAGTXR010000047.1 coordinate 1,868,434, forward strand.
TATGTACTCCACTAATCTAAGTTTTCACAGTCCGCCACTGCATCAGAAGATTCAAAGTAAGTTTATATACATAATTTTGATGTTATCTATTCACTATGAGTTACGCATCTATTGACTATAGACGTTCTCTTTAATTCATTCATTACCGCTGCGATCCATATTTATTTAAGGGTGAGGGTGAGGTGGGGGTGTGATGGAGTCGTGGTGGGGGTCGATCAGAGGACGGGGAAGGGCGCTGCTCATTTTTACGATTTGATAAATAAGTGATAGGATAATTCGACCCCCCTACAAGGGTGAACATACGCCACTGAAAAAATGTGACAGTGAACGTGGATTTTTCAACATATCCGCTCCATATTTGAAGCATATGAACACTGCGAATTTCCGTGTCACAGTTCTGTAAGATCAAATTGTATATCCGTTGTCTCAGAACACTTGTATACTACCTGGTGGTTCACATACTCTGTGGATCTCCATAGATGTTGACGTAGATGGTTACCGGGAGCCTCCAGGGCAAAGAGCACGAACTTGCGTAGACTGCGGCTGTAGTATCAGAGAAATATTTGTTTTTTCATTGATCGGCCTTTCTTTTTCAAGAAAACCGGATTATAAGCCCGACGCTCCCGAGGTCCATACATTTTTTTGCACTTCAGCGGTAGTTCAACCCTACTAGGGGCATGTATATAGCTTAGATTTAATTCATTTTTCAAAAATCAAGCTTGTTTCGGGTTTTGAACCGACGGCGTCTGAATGACAAGCAAACGATTTTACCACTGAGCTTTGCCGTTCGGCAAATAGTAGTCAAAAATTAACTAAGCATCCACTTGAGAGAAGCCCAGTTTCGACACGAGCTCCACGAATTTATTTATCAAAGCAATTTCGTGGAGTCTTCTGTTTAGCGGGCTTCGGGACTTTTTAAATGATTGTATTATTATTGTGTTATTTATAAATTGTTGTATTGTATCCTGTTTCAGAATCGAATTAAATATTTATATTTGTAACGTTTCTGGAAGAAAATAAATTGAAATTGAATTGAATAATATTTTTTGACCTTGTCAACCAACATAGCACGCGTAAGCTCAAGAGACACTTTTTTAACAGCTCTCATAAAAGCGACACTTTGTTTTGATCGAGTAAAGCGGCTAGTCCCACACATTGCGCATGAAATTAAAAAAAAATATCTATTATAAAATAAAAAAATACGTTTTGTGATGGTCGTCCTATTTGGGTCGTGCGGCGCGCAACAATGTTCTAACAATGCTCCGTTAGGGATGGGGTGACCTCCCTTTAGACCCCCTCGCGAGACATTCGCAGTTGAGGCACGCGCCGCGAGAGACTTATTGTTGCTCTGGCTACTGTTGTTGCAGGAGGGCATAACCCTGAAACTGCGATCCTGACAAAAAAATGATGACATGTCTTGATATGTCAAAAACGAAGAATATACCTAATCGATGCCATGGCTAGACATAATATGTCATAAACGACAAATATACATAATTGATGACATGACTTGATAAAATATGTCGAAAAAAATGCTAGTACGAAACGTGTTCAGAAATCCTGATATTTTGTTGGAAATCGGTTAATGGCACAGTTTTTTTTATGTAAGCACATAAAGGAGAATACCGACAGATGGTGATGGTAATTGTAAAGTCTCATCTGTGGAATTCTATGACGCTTACTATAGTGCATATGGTTAAGCGCTCCATGTGGAGTGTTGATCCGCCAAAGTCATTGACTACAGGCCGAGATTCACGCATCATCCTTTATTATTACAGGAATTTACTATGAATGGGTGGTCTTCACGAGACGACTACGCCTACCACCAATTTTAATTAATAGGCTATGACTGGCATTTTACGGGTAAAGGATCAAATTCACGCCAACCGGGGGTGTTTTAGAGCTCAGAAATCGATTAAATTATTATTTTTAATCTCCGTCGGGGATCGAACCTACGACCTTTGGATTGCAAAGCAAACGCTTTGACCATTGAGCTATACCTGCAAGCAAATATATAAATAAATAATATAATAAATAAAGTCTTTCTTTTAGAAGCACAGTTTATATTTATGATACAAACCTTAAAAATTTTTGACCACGTGGTATGACATCCCGCGCGGCCGCGACGCGACCTTGCCAAGGGTGGTGACCGACTGCCATGGGAGTCGCCGGCGCTAAGGATCTCGCTCAGCGCCGCCGGTGGCAAAACTATATAACTAGCCCCAATGTGGCCACATACATAAAGGTATGGCAAGCGATAAAAATACAAGACGAAAGATTGTTTAACGAGGCTTTCGGTACCAGTTAGCAAGGGCTACATCGTGCTGATGTCAACAATATTTAAATAAAAAATAAAATAAATGTGTATGGTTGAAGAGGCCTGCTTCGTCTTAATAGACAATAAGTCTTTGGCTAGTAGTTTTATTACCCCCTCCATACCGCAGGCTCCGCATACTGATGCTCCGCCGCATACAAATGCCGTCCTCGGTCCGCTTTATGGCCGCGGGCCGCACAATGGCAACCAGGTTGCATTATTGATAACAACTCAAGGAAGCAACGATAACCCTGAAAATATTGACGCTCTTAGCATGTTAACGGAGCATACACTTCAGAGTGAGAATCAATGAAAAACTAACGAATATATTTATTTATTTATTTATTACAGAACAGTTCCAAGAAAAAAAGTTACAGAGCGTAGAATATGCAATACATACATACAAAAGATAATAAACAGATAAAAATAACATAAAAGAAGAAGAACATGACACGTGTTAAAGATCTAAAGATCTAGGAGAACAATACCATCGACAAAAGAGAAAAAGGATGTAAGAAAAGGATCGAGGTGTGCTGGTAGGCCATTTAGGAGCGCCATTGCCACTGTACCAAATTGAGTGATTGAAGCTCCACAAGCATCAACTGGGATCAAAAACAATGGATGGCCACGAGCACGGGTGTATCTCTCTGGAACATAGAAGTTAAAACATTCAAGAATCGCAGGGTTGTGAATTGTACCGCGAAGAAGAAGGAATGAATGTTTGAGAGCAGCAATTTTCCTCCGGGACTCTAGCGAATGGAAAGAAAGCATCATTTCTCTCATCAATCTCCATCGGGGATCGAACTCACGACCTTTGGCTTGCAAGCAAACGCTTTGACCATTGAACTATGACCGCCGGCAAAATTTAAATGTCTAAAATTCTAGTTTCGCCTATGGAGAGCCGATTTTCCGACCAATTTCATTTTCTTGATATCGACGGCGGTAAATTTCAGTTATGTTCGAGAAAATCCGGTCCCTGGCTCTCAAGAGGAGTGGAACTGACTATACCTGCAACAATAGCCTGGAGTAATGACGTGGGTGGATGGAAGATTTGTTGCCGTGTTAGAAAAATAACTACCGAGGATTAAAGCGCTCCACTGTAATCCTAGACCGGGTTCGATAATACATCATTATCATTTTCCATCCACTGTTGAACGAAGATCTCCCGCATGAGTCTCCATCCTTCTCGACGTTTCGTCCCGGACAGAAAGTTTATCAATCTTTTGTGACCTGCTCTTCATCCATCTACCACGCGTCCCGATGACAATCCCGGTGACATGGAGTCACTTTTGATTACGGGGATACCAATACATAAAATGTACTCAATAGTGGCAGAGTTGACATGGGATGAGGCGAGGATCTTACCACTTTACTGAGCTTTGTGACGACAGCTTGTGACGATAGTATGTTCTAACATCCTCCTGTCTTTCAAAAAAAGGTGTTATTCCGTCACGGAGGGCATGATGAGAAGCAGGTCGGCAAAACAAAGACTTTTTCAAAAACACATTGACTTGTATTTACGATAAAACATTACAAATTTAGGGCTCGATTAATTATGCTCTCGCCGAAGGGCGGTAGGCTACTGATCTACGCGCTCGGTATGGGCTCTCGCCCGCGCCACGAACGGCGGCGTATATAACTACTCCCAAATGACAATATGGCGAACACATTGATATAAGCGATCAGAAATAAGAGACGAAAGATTGTATATCGAGGTTTTCGGTACCAGCCAGCAAGGGCTACATCATGTTGATGTCAGCTCCAATTAGATGATACGTCTATGTTGCTTTGCGTGTATGATTAGCAGCATTACAGTGAGTCCCTGTATCGTGATATTGCGCAAATTTTGATTGTCGTTTGTATATTTTTTTTGCAGCAATGATTACAAATCGATTTCTTCCGTGTTTGCTTGAAAAAGGTCTCGCAGAGGGTCGTAAAGGGGCTGTATGCCGCTGATGACAGGCCGGGACCACCACAGCGGACACGGACGCGTACAAACCTACCGCTTCCGCCTATTAAGGAGGTCGCTGCAGCCCAATTAGCCTCCCTTGCGAACCGCCTACAACACAACAGGGTGTAAAGAAATGTCATTTCTTAATTACTTCCATATCCGTTTAATATACATACATTCTTACTTATTTTTTTATGCAAACACATACAGGAGAATAACGACAGATAATGATAGTAGTTTGTGAAGTCTCGCCTGTGGAATTCTATGACGCTTACCATGGTGCATATGACTAAGCGCTGCATGTGGAGTGTTGTTCCGCCAACGTCATAGATTACAGCGCGAGATTCACGCATCATCCTTTATTATTACAGGAATTTACTATGGAATGGGTGGTCTTCACGGGACGACTTTCGTCTACCACCAATTTTGATTAATAGGCTATGACTGGCATTTTACGGGTGAGGGATCAAATTCACACAAACTGGGGGTAAACGTGTGAATCTCGGGCTGTATGTAGTCTATGACGTTAGCACATCAACACTGCGCATGCAGCGCTTAGCCATATGCCCCATGGTAAGCGTCATAGAATTCAACAGATGAGACTTCACAAATTACTATCACCATCTGTTCCTTATCCATTTCCCACGTATTTCGTAGTTAGCAACGTGTTACCAAAGAAGGCAATTCGAGACTCGCTGTAGTATACTAACTTCGCAGCCTTAGACTGAGGTCTATTTGACATCTAACTGATGCACTATAGAATCACGGGAAGGCCTTCAGCCACTCTCTAACATGTAGCTTTTTGCGTGCCGCCAGTAACGGGTCTCCATCTGGGTCTCCGAAAACAGGACGGGACAGGAGGGTTTTCACCAACCGTTATCACCATCTGTCGGTATTCTACTGTATGTGTTTACATTTAAAAAATCTGACATAACTGAGTAACTGCAATTTGTGTTAACCATGTGTTCCAAATATGGAAGAATATTTTGCACATACATACGTGTATATCTTTTGGAACACCCGTTACCAATTTCATTCATAAAAATCAAAATTGCAAAAACTTCTACATCTTCACTAGAAGAAAAAAAAACCTAACAATACTCCTCTTATCTCCAATTTAAATGCACATTCCAATGTCAAAACAAGGCGATAAACCCGCTTGGAATGGTCAAGAAACCTGCCGACATCAAACCCACTATTCGATCTTCAAATCCGGTACCTGGATCATTTTTTGTCCTCGTTTTTTTTCTTCATGCAAACTTATTGTTTTTTTTTTGGCCATTTTTTTGACCGTCCGCGTGTGTGTGTGTTTTTTTTGTCAGTTTTTTTTTACTGATAGGTCACCCACGATCTCAGCCGCAAGGGTACGATACTGTCGCAATTATAAAAGCCGGACTGTATTTAATGAACCGAAAACTGACATTTTTTTTTTTGGTTTTTTGAAAAATAAATAGAGCCGTCTACTAGAGGATGAAACGGATATGCCGAATTGCATTTTTTTATGCACCCATCGCGTCGGGCTAATTACTTGATTTATGTTGCTACAACAACACACTACTTCGTCACATATTTCTTTGACATATTTTCTGAATTGAATTTTTTTATTAATATAAGCTGATGCTAATTTTTATGTTATCACGTACAGGAGAATAACGTTCGATGATAGTGATGCTGAGGTCTATAGACTGAATGGATGGATTCGATGACAATCATTTACCGTGATGCTTGATATGAATTTTTTTATAAACGCTGCATGCGGAGTGTTGATCCGCAAACGTCATTGACTACAGCCCGAGATTCACGCATCATCCTTATTATTTCAGGAATTTACTATGAATGTGTGGTCTTCACGGGACGTCTTTCGTCTAACACCAATGTCGATTAATAATAGGATATGACTGGCATTTTACGGGTGAGGGATCAAATTCACGCCAACCGGGGTATTTAAAAGCTCTCAGAAATGGATTAAATTCCCTGTTTTTTTTATCTCCGTCGGGGATCGAACCCACGACCGTTGGCTTGCAAAAGCAAACTCTTTGACCATTGAGCTATACCCGCCGGTTAGATGGCGATAGTGATGCTGATGTCTTATCTGTGGATTCGATGACGCTCGCCATGCTACATATGGCGAAGCGCTACATGTGGAGTGTTGATCCGCAAACGTTATAGACTACAACCCGACATTCAGGCATCATTAAATTATTACAGCATTTAACGGGCTTGGATCACTTTAACGCCAACAATTTTAAGACGATTCAATAATGGCAGCGATACGTATTTTACATATTTTTCAGCAATTTGAAGAACTTCTGCTGTAAATGGGTGGTTATTCAGTCGCGTGGTGGCAGGATCGACATTCACAAAACCAAGAATATATTCGATAATTTAAAACTTATGGCGCTGACTAGCATTCAACAGGCTGCGCCAACAACAATGCAACGTATTTTACACATTTTTCAGCAATTTGAAGAACATAAACTAGTTATAATAAATATTTATAGCTTCTTCGGGAATCGAACTAATAAATTCTTTCGTTTGAATCAGACGCTCTAACTTCTCAATCATGGTTCAGTGACTCATCGGTAACGACGTGGGGCGCACTGGACGTCTGGTGCACGGGACATTTGGCGCACGGGACAACTGGAATACTGGATTTCTTTGCTAACCTAACCTAACTATTCGTTAACGAGACATATGTAACTCTGGACTCTACGATCACTAGACAGATCCTTCAGTTTGGTGTTAGGTTAGGTTAAGTTAGTGAGACATCCAGTGCAGCAGTTGTCCCGTACGCCAAATATACCGTGCACTAGACGTCCAGTGCACCCCACGTCATTACTGATGAGTAGCTGAACGAATTGTCTGTGAACGGTAGGTTGTGACCAGTACCGGCTTTAGACCCTACGGCACCCTAGGGCATTTTCATATTTTTAAAGGTTTATATTTTTACAAAATCTGAGCAAGATTAGTTGCCCTCGGCGCCCCTAGCTTATTCGACGCCCTGGGGCGCCGATCCACTCCGCCACCCTCTAAGACCGGGACTGGTTGTGATGACACCCACAAACATGCCCCGAGATTGAACTTTTCTGCCGACTGTTACTTACCATACAGAAAAGGCTTTGATACAGAGTCGTTTTATTTAGATGCATCTGATATTGTAAGAGCAAACGCGTGGAACGAATACATTAATATTATTAAGATTAAAAAACCCAACCGCTACGAGTGACCAATTAATACTTAACAGTGATTCACGCAACGTATTACGTTCTTCGAAAATTAATTTGGTTTTTTCACAACAGAATAATTGATTTTATTTTTTCACGCCCAACTTAAGACTTATTTTTTTTAAATTTTATTTTACACATTGAAAGTTCTAAGGTACAAAATTATAAGAAACAGATAATACATAAATATACAATACATACAAAAGATAATTTTTTTAAAATAACATAAAAATAAAATAAAAAAGGATCGAAATATGACACGTAGGCCAAAGAGGTGCGACATTCTCGTTGAACAATATTAAATACTACAATGGATGGCTATGAGCACGGGTGTACTGGAACATATAAGTTAAAACATTCAAGAATCCCAGTGTTGTGAATTGCACCGCGAAGAAGAAGGAATGAATGCTCGAGAGCAGCAACTTTCCTCCGGGACTCTAACGAATGGAAAGAAATCATCCCTAGAAGAAAAAGAGTTGGGTAGTGTTCGGAATTGATTGAATTGAATAGATAGTTACCGTAAATATAAAAATATATATTTTTTTATGATTTTTTCGAGCATGATAATGTATTTCTATGGATCAAATTATATATATTCGATTTACATATAAAAATCACAGTATAGTTATTTGAATTCTATATGAATCATTTAATAGCTATTCGGTTCGTAAATGAATCACATTTCAGTTATTCGATTCATACTCGTGTATGAATCACATCGGCTGGTTGGTAATGGTGCAAGAGGCCGACCGCATTGCTAGTGGGCTTATTAAAGTAAGTTTGATATCTTAATGGCCGCAGAACAGAAGCTGTTGGACGGGAGCTTGAGTGGAAAGGCTGTTTTTAATTAATCAATTAAAACAGGGCACAACAACCGCACGAGAATATAAAAAAAACGATATTCATTTACTTAAAAAAACATTTAATAATTATCATTCTTCAACCAAGCAAATTTAGCACAATTTCTGGATATTTAACTGAATATTTACTAGAATATGACTCAAGTTAAAATAATTGAAATCACTTAAAGCAGTGTTTCAGAGGTGGGGCACCACTCTTCAGAGATGGGGCACATCGGCAATTATCAACTATTCCACATATAAATTTATAATATAATATATTAATTCACGATTAAATATACCTACGTGCGTTCAGCAATTTCATCTACCGCTATTTTTGCATACTGGCAATACTGATTATCGAAGTTTGACAGCTACTTCATTAGGCTACACGTGTGACCAAGAGCTGCTCTCTATCGCAAAACACATACCCTTAACATCTTCTTCTTTATCCTAGCCATTTCCCATCATCTGGGGTCGGCTCTCCTTGCGCACGTTCGCCATGTCTGTCTGTCCTGCGTGACATTCTCGGTCAAACCCAGGGTTTTCAGATCCCTGTTTACAGTTGCAGTCCAGGTTACCTGCGGTCTTCCAGGTCTTCTTCTCAGCGTGGGTATGTTGAGGGCTCTTTTCACCATGTGGTCCTCATCTCTCCGTGTCACATGCCCATACCATCTTAGGCGGTTTTCGGCTACAGTTAGGTTAACTGTATATAGATATAAGAAGGTAGATTAGAAATACTAGTGTATACCATAAAATAATCACCACGTTTCTGCTTGAATACCCCTGTATTGCCTGAAGAGATAGATAGGATCGTCGCGGCACATGATAAATCACAGTTTGATGGCCAGTGGTATCAAACTTAGAGCATTTACAGAAGCCAACATTCATTATAAGAGTAGTACCACCAGTACCGTCTTTAGACCCTCCGGCGCCCTAGGGCATTTTTATCTGGCGCCCCATATTGTTTATATTTAAAAAAATAAAGACATATCGGTTACCCTTGGCGCCCCTGGCTTATTCGACGCCCTGGGGCACAGACCCACTTCGCCACCCCCTAAAACCGGCACTGAGTACCACTAAACCAAACCGTCTCCCGACTAGGAACACAATACCATCACGAACCTCAACACCATATCAGCTGCCAAATCAAACATATCGTCCCAATTTGACTCTACATTCTCAAGCTTCACAGAATACATCTGCAGAAAACGGTCGATTTAGAAAATTAGAGCTAAAGGGTTGTGGCAGACTTCTGTTTTATCAATTGTACCAATTTCTGTATCTACGTCTTCTCTATTAACTCTTTCGAATCGATTGTCGGCATATGCCATCAATGTTTCCCCGACAATCGACATATCGTTTTGCTACTTTTAGTGCTCATTGTGACATCTACGGTAGGAATTTGGAAGTGCAGTCATTGCCTTTATCAACCTACATGTATTCTTTACAGGAACCTGTAAAGCATGTAAATAAATATCGTTAGGTTTCGTCACAGGAGCGATTTTTCTGTAAACTACATGTGTCAATGTCACCACATGTATGGAGTAACATAATGAACCTTTGTCCAATATAATAGTTTTTATGCATCATCTGATAGATAAAGGATAGAAGAACCAATGTGATATTTGAAAATAGGTCAAATATGTACAGCTATGCTTCAAATACTAGTTTTAAGCAATAAAATGGTTTGAAAAATTCACGCCGTATTGGCAGTATAATTTGTATTCCACCGAGCCGTAACGAAAGGGTTAATGTTTGCCTTGTATCACCCATAGAGGTCGTTAGAATCGCCGTCACCAGAGATCGCTTCAAATATTATTGCTCCTATCAAGGTGGGAGTTGAGAAAGCTGTATATGGAGACGACCATTTGGACCAAGCCCTTTTTATTCTTGGCCGCGATCGTCTCCACAACCTGATCAATCACTCAGCCGTCCGGCGGAATCACGGTAACTTATCTACGACCAACCAAATTCCAACTACCTACGAGTAACCTTTCATTATTATAAAATCACCTGTAGAATTTACCAATAAATAAAAACACTCGTGAATCAATTCCTAGTCCCTGGACACAACCAGGGGTGGTATATATGGAGGTCGCCTAACAGAATTCGGACCGGAGTATGCAAGACGAGGACTCAAATGAAAGCCTAGCAGTTTTACAGCGGCGCGACTGAATGTGACTGCGGCGTGGAGCAGACCCTGGACTGGACTTTACCCGCCTGACACCCGCATCACACCGGAGGACAGTTAAGTCTACTTGATGACGCGCTCATTCAGATTATGATCAGTTAGAAACTGATAAGTCCAGTGGGAGTCCCCTCTGAACAATTGTGGCCACTGCACAGAAGTGCAAAAAGAAAGAACCCGTGAAAGAGATTAGAATCGCATTCATGGGTGTGGAGCAGATCCTGCCACATCTTCTTTTGGAGTGTGCGCTGTGTCCAAGTAACTGCATCCAGGAAGACCTGATGATGGCCGAGAGTAACGCCATCGACGTCGCCCACTTCTAGGCACACAGGATCTGACCCTGTTGTTTCCGACACGATTATATATATATATACTGTATAAATATTAATTTAACTATCCCGATATTAAATTCCCCGTGACTTATATCGTGTTCTTATTTATTTTCTTTCTGTGTTCGGAATGTTCGTGTGTTTCCATTCGATCTCATCCTAACACGCATAACAATTCCTTCTAAACGGATATGGGTATTGAAAGTGATTACACAACTGTATTTAAAGATTAGCTATTGCGAGAGTTGTGATATCACCAGTTCGTTATTGTTATTTTTCTATCTACAAGTGTCGCGACACTTACATTATATGTATGGGGGAGATTGTATTGGGGTTGTATATACACTATACAGAATAACTCCCACGATTTAAAGACGATTGGAAGCGACTACACGAGTATTGTATTACAAATAATAGAGATATTTAGAGGTGTACCGCGCGACCGAAAATGTAACAAAATATCGACGAATTTTACACTCATGAAAGGCGAATGCCGTACTGTATTTATTAACATAAACGGATCATCACTCCACATTCTGTGTTTTATTCTTACAAATCCGCTCAATTTTCAAATGATGATATTTTTCGAATATAGTCGAATACGGCAGTATGTGTTTGTTTTAAAAGCGATACGTCTAATCGTCTGCCACTAATCGAAGCGCCATCTAATCGGTGCTGTAGTTATAAATGGATTCGGGGTGAATAATTGAGCCCCCCTTATGACCAATTCATGGCGGGTAATAGAATACCCGTGTCCGAGCGTCACGAGATCAAGGGCGAGCCGTCAAGCACTCGTAACCCCACCCCTGCGACACTTAAATGCACGAAAACAATGTCAACTAAGGGGTGCGATTGCTGCTCCCATGCCAACCAATCTGTTAAATTACAGTGTATCCATACACTTGTTGAGCAAAAATAACTGTAATTCATACACAAAAAAAGTTTGACATTATAAAGCGCCTTTTGTAATGTAAAAAAAAAATCTTCCCATATCCGTTCTATTATATATCTAGAATATGTGGTCACCTCAAATTCCAAGGTACAAAATAATAAGAAACAGAGCATAGAATATACAATACATACAAAATATAATAAAAGATAAAAATAACATAAAAGAAGAAGAAGATGACACGTGTCAAAGATCATAGAGATCTAGGAGATCCCTAATACCATCGACAAAATAGGAAAAAGATGTAAGAAAAGGATCGAGGTGCGCTGGTAGGCCATTTAGGAGCACCATTGCCGTTGTACCAAATTGAGTGCTTGAAGCTCCACAAGCATCAACTGGGATCAAAAACAATCGATGGCTACGAGCACGGGTGTACTTATCTGGAACGTAGAAGTCAAGAAATTCAAGAATCCCAGGGTTGTGAATTGCACCGCGAAGAAGAAGAAATGAATGTTTGAGAGCAGCAATTTTTCTCCGGGACACTAACGAATGGAAAGAAAGCATCCCTAGAAGAAAAATAGTTGGGTAATGTTCGGAATTGATTGAATTGAATGGATAGTTACCGTAAATATAAAAATAGAGACGTCGGAGAATTTTTTTATGAATTTTTTCGAGCTTGATAATGCATTTGCATTTATTGGGATTCCAAACTAAGCTCCCATATTCTAGAACAGATAGAACAAGTGAAGAATAGAGGGTACGAAAAATTAATGAATTACGAAATTGACTAGCTTTGCGGGTAAAGTATCTAGAACATATAGTCACCTCAAATTACTGCCACTTACTTCTGTAAGATGCCACTGTTTATTCCTTGTTATAGGACATATCTGCACCTAAACTCCTGCATGTTAACACCTATGGCTCTTGATTACCTCCGTAGTATCGGAGGCATATTTTTGAGTGATTTGTTAATCGATTTTTTAAAGGAAATCAAATCACTATCCCGACGCTATCGAAGCCTAGACTATCTTATCCTAAGCCGCTCAACAATTTAGAATATGTGGTCGCCGTAATTTGCCGCCACTCAGACGAGCATATTTTTTTCCATCCACCTGCAGTCAATTTAGCCGAGCCGCATCTTATGACCAAATGGTGCTAAAGAACGGCTCAATTCAAGAAGAAAAATATAAATACATACAATTATATTGTACTTGGTTGAGCTCTCAAACGCAAAGCTTATTTGCGACGAAGTGTTATTTTTTTAAACTAAATTAATTAAATCGAGATCTTTTTTTGTTTATACAACCCAAAGGTGACTGTCGTATTCGAGGACAGGGCGTATTTTTCTTATATACGGAAAAAAAGTTGTTATCGGTGAAATATTTCACTGAATTATAGACGCATCTGGATCAGCACACGAACAATGAGGTTCTCAGCATAATCAGGGAGGAACGGCACCTAGTAAGAACCATCTCAGTGAGGCGATCGGTCACATCATGCGCCACGATGGTCTTTTCACGACATTGTGGAAGGGATGGTTGAGAGTAGAAACTGTAGAGGGCGCCCTAGACAGAAGTATTTGCAGCAAGTGTTCAAGGACATGAGTTGTCACTCTTATGCTGAGCTAACAAAGATTGCAGTGGATCGATAAGAGTGGAGATCGAGATGCAAGATTTTGTTGCTGCAAACCAATCCACCGGATTGATACTACGAAGAAGATTTATTTTTTTGGATGCTGCTTTACTCAAAAATTGATGAGGACCGAATTAAGAGATGAGTTAATCATCATCATCATCATCATCAGGAGCCATTCTGCGCAGGCATCTGTTCTTATTATTTTATTATCCAATATGATATGATCGTAAAATGTGGTGTGATAGCTGGCGCGTCAGATTGGCCAGACCAAGGCGTAACTTAATTATTCGGCAATATATCCGCGTGATGGGGGGCGGCGGTAAAATTGCATTTTTATTGGTTATCTGTAGCTGGGGCCGCGATTGCTGTCGATCGCATGGGAGTAACCAAAAAAATAAATCTTCTTCCCTTATCCGTTTCATATCTGGAACATATGGTCACCACAAATTACCACAAATTAGTTATATCCACTGACATTAGCATGACAAAGCCCTTGCTGACTGGTACCGAAAACCTCGATGTACAATCTTTCGTCTCTTATTTCTGTTCGCTTGTCGTACATGTATGTGTCGCCATATTGGCATTTTGGACAAGTCCGGTCACGGGTGTGACGTTAGTTATATAGATCGCCACTTACGGCGCTGGGTGTCACCGAGCGTGGCGCCCGGGGCAGTCAGCTGTGTGCCGACCATCAGAAGGTCGTATTATGGCCGGTCCGGCAAAGTATCCGAGGCATATATTTGGATGATTTGCTAATAGGATTATTTAGGATGGAGATAGGAAATGCAGAAATTTCATCCGTGGATTCTGTGGTTTCTAAGCCGTTCAACCGATTGCAATAAAACTTACAGAAAATATTGAATGCATATTTTCAATGGCTTCTGTTAAAGAAAACATCTCAAAATCGGGAACAGAAAAACAGGAATGAGTGGCATTGCAGCGCAAACATCATTCGTTATTATTCAAGAGTGTACAACTACGCTTGCCGGCGAGTATAGCTGAATGGTCAAAGCATTTGCTTTGCAAGCCAAAGATCATGGGTTCGATCCCCAACGGAGATTAAAAAATGATATTTTGAATCGAGTTCTGAGCTCTAAAATACCCCCGGATAGTGTGAATTTGATCGCTCACCCGTAAAATACCAGTCATAGCATATAAATCAAAATTGGTGGTAACCGAAAGTCGTCCCGTGAAGACCACTTATTCAAAGTAAATTCCTGTAAATAATAAGGATGATGCGTGAATCTCGGGCAGTAGTCTATGACGTTGGTGTATCAACACTCCACATGCAGCGCTGAGCCATATGCACCATGGTAAGCATAATAGAATTCTACAGATGAGACTTCAGAATTACTACCACCATCTGTCGGTATTCTCCTGTATGTGTTTATATACAGGTATATAAAAAAATACTATTATAAATTTCTTCTAGGGATGCGTTTAGAGTCCCGGAGGAAAATTGCTGCTCTCAAATATTCATTCCTTCTTCTTCGCGGTGCAATTCACAACCCTGCGATTCTTGAATGTTTTATCTTCTATGTTCCAGATAAGTACACCCGTGCTCGTAGCCATCCATTGTTTTCGATCCCAGTTGATACTTGTGGAGCTTGGAGCACTCAATTTAGTACAACGGCAATGGCGCTCCTAAATGGCCTACCAGCACACCTCGATCATTTTCTTACATCCTTTTCCTCTTTTGTCGAAGGTATTGTTCTCCTAGATCTCTGTGATCTTTAACACTTATCATCTTCTTCTTCATTTATGATATTTTTATTATATTTGTATGTATTGTATATTTATGTATACTCTATGTTTCTTATTATTTGTACCTTGGAACTGCGGTTCTGCAAACAAACATACGGCGAGAAGTCACTTTCAAGAAGAAGCTCACCAAAGCAACTCATGACGCACTCCACCCTATGTTTTGGTTATCAAAAGATAACCACACGGCTCAAATCAAGAAGAAGTTTCCTACAGTCGACAACGGAACTGGTGATACCTGAGAAGCGCAACAGGGGAATACTTGGATTGCCCGGAAACAGGACCTAGCCCCTGGACATGACCAAAGGTGGAATATATGGAGGTCCCTTAACAGACTTCGGACCAGAGTATGCAAGACGAGGTCACAAATGAAAGCCTGGCAGTTTTACAGCGGACTGACTGAATGTGACTGCGGCGCGGAGCAGACCCTGTCACACCTTCTAGAGTGCGCGCTGTGTCCGAAAGACCAGATAATGGCCGGGATTAACGCCATCGACGTCACTCACTTCTGGGCAGACAGGATCCGACACGATTATATATACTGCGGTTCTGTAAAATAAATAAATATAAAACGATGCATTAAATGGAATAGTATCAATATTTTTGTTCCGGCATTGCTTTGACCCCTCGAATCACTTCATGGGGTGAGACCCCACAACGCAGAACAGTTGATTGTTAAAGCATCTCACTTCGCCCCAGCCTCCATACAATAATGGTATTGTTCGTTATTTATACAGCATCTATCATATCGCCGAGCAATGAAAATTAAATCAAATCATAGAAGTTATTCAATAGAGATATTACAATAATGGGCGCACTGCAATGCGAGTATCAACATGATTTTATTACAACTATCATTTGGGCTCCACACGAGAATAAATATGACCTCATGTTAGAGAGAGTTCAGAAGAAATGTTTGAGGTTTCTTTACATGAGGACGTATGGATATTATCCGTGGCTGTAACCATCTAACTTTATATGTTGGGATACAATGATTTGAGAACTAGAAGAGATGTGTGCTTGAATATGTATAATATATATTTCTTTCGGCAAGTGCGCGGCGTGTTCAGAAATACAGATATTTTGTTGGAAATCGGTTTGTTTGTTCCTGACAATTATTTAAGGATAAGGAGAAGTTGCGTTGTGGTTGATGATAATTTGAAAGATCAGATTTTTTGGACCGAATGTTGGCCGGAATAAGCTAACACCCAGCTAACCTCATCAGGTCAAGCTGGTTAGGGCACTCTATTGTCCTGGAGGTACTAAATGCCCTCCTAAGGCGGATGAACCTTTATGGTCAACGGCATTAAAATGTGGAAATAAAGGGGAAAATACCACATTAAAGGTCTTAGAGACATCCCATGTATCAGCAAAAAATGATTGCATCTCAAGTAAAATTTTCCGGAGATAAAATAGTCCCCCAATCGGATCTCCGGGTGGGGACTGCTCGAGACAAAACAACCAAGACAAATAAGAAAAACCTTCAGCCAACAAGATATGCCACCTGGAATGTTCGAACATTACTGCAGAACGGCGCCCTAGACGGGAGTATTTGCAGCAAGTATTCGAGAACATGAACTGTAGCGTTTATGCTGAGCTGAAAAGGGTTGCGGAAGACCAAGAGGAATGGAGATCGAGATGCAAGATTCTGTTACTGCAAACCAATCCTCCGGATTGATACTACGAAGAAGAAGGAGAAGATTTTTCACGTAAATAAATGATATTAATTGTAATTGTAATGTTTCGCTTGTTTGCTCCAACTAACTATTACCATATACTTGTATATACTTCTTCACTTTTACATTTTACATGTATTAATAAAACTAGCATCAATTGCATATAAATGATTTAATTAATATTATTAATTAAATATACATATACTATACATAAGATTCTTTTTTCAACGCGTCAATCCAAGCACAAAAATAACGGCAGAAGCGGGATGCGAACCGCGGACCTTGGAAACCAACTATGCCCAGGTATTATACCGCTCAGCCAACTGGGCTATTGCTATGCCTGGACCAACTCACGTTGAAACTAGTATTTATATCATTGTTATCATCGTACGGTAGATGTCGCTATAGTATATATTCAAAGTATGTATGTTTTTATTTTTTATTATTCAATCAGTCATCATTTATTCACAAGCTTAATATTATGACTTTCCGACAGTCTATTTATTTTAGTAAGTACCACAAGATTTAATTAATAGTTGGGGAAAATGATAAATTTTCTTGAGTATTTATTTGTGGATGACGTTGGTATCAAAACACTCAACCAACGCGAACAAAAAACAATAAAAATCCTGAGCGTAATATCAAGATTTAAGTTTGGAACAAAATTTGAATTTTTCGTTTCGAACATCTTTGTTTTTTCTTTCAGTTGCGTTCAACTGTTTTTCAGCTTATGTTTGACAGTTTGCGACGCGGATCTTTATCGATTGTTATCGTCCCGATGTCATTTATTTCGTAGTTAAACGTTTATTATTGTATTATTTTTCATATAAATAAGAGTTTCCTAGTGTCATGGCTTCTTATTTGTACTATTTTGGTGTCAACTTGTAACGGTATTTATAAATATATTTGATTTTACTTGTATGTTACATTTTGCTATAGACCAATATTTTGCAAAATACTAATACTTCTAGTCATCTTTTATTACAATAGGAAGCTTATAAACGGTTAGTTAGAACTCAACCCTAGAATACTACGTATCTCAAAAAAAGGTGTATTTCAATGTGAATTTGACATTATTTTAAATAATTTATAAATGATAGCTTAAAATTTCCAAATAAGAATGTACCTATTCTCATATTCGTTCCATATCTGGAGGATATGGTCACCACAAATTGCCGCCATTCGATTGCAAAAGTCCAAGTCTTGTCTCAAGAACTGGCACCTTCCAAATTTTAGGGTAGCCATTGAAAGCTCTTCTAGTTTCTGTGTTTTCTTCTTCATACAATCTGGATGTCTTCAAGAAACATATAAATATATACTTGCAATCTCTCCAATCCACACACAAACACAACACACTTTTCCTCGAATGCAGCGTCAAGCTATGCTGCTGAGCGTCATAGAGTCTATTGGTTTTAAACGACTTTACTCTCCTGCATGCGGTTGCATAAAAAAATCTGTATCCGAAGGTCCATCCGGTAACCAGTATGAATTTTGATAACCTCCAGGACAGAATCCCGTGAATTGAAGAGTCGGCTGCTGTAGTATCTGAGGCATGTTTTAAGTGATTTTAAAAGATCATTTTCTGACACGTAGTAACGCGTGCAGAGAATTGTAGATTTGTAAAATCTTGCAGCAAGAAAATACTTGGATTTAAACAAACTCAATACCGGGATTTCAGCGCTGAGAAATGTCCAGAATCTAGGGACAAGGAAGTTCTAATAGAAACTATGAAAGGGTAATGAAAAAAATTGTTGTGACCATATGCTTAAGATACTAGCGAATTGTAGAATGAAAATAAAATTAATAGTATTAACATCAGCATGATATACCCCGTCTGAATGGTACCGAAAACCTCGATATACAATCTTTCGTCTCTATTTCTGTTCGCTTGTCAAACAGGGATGTGACCGCCATATTGGAATTAGTCACATATACTGCTGCTTGTGGCGCGGGCGAGAGCCCATAACGAGCGCGGAGATGAGTTGCCTACCGCCCTACGGCGAGAGCATATTGTAATGTGGCTCGGCCTACTGCTGCGCCTAGTCTGGGCCGCAAGCTTGTAAAGTTTTATCTTTAATATACGTCAATGTGCTTCTAAAAAAGTCTTTGTTTTGTTAACCTGCTCCTCATCATGCCCTCGCCCGACGGAATAACACCTTTTTGAGAGAGGGGAGGATGTTATTTTATTTGAGTCATAAAAATTATGAAAACTCCAGTACAGGATAAAACAAGAACTTTTGAAATCAAATAACAGCTGCATGGAATATTAATTTTGCTCCATACATTTATTTCATGTGGGGTGGATTACAAATTTAAATTTAATTGCTTTGAAACTAAATAATACTTATGTTGAAAATAGCTTAACATTGCAAATACTCGTAGATTTTGGGAAAGCAAAAAAAAATAAGTAAAATTTGTAACTTCGGCTTTTCAAATAATCACGAACGATCGAATTCAATCGATTTGATCTCTTAGCAATCTCACTAATCGTTATTTGCCGGATTTCATCAAACAATACTTTTATATTGTCTTTAACTGGCTTTCCGGAACGTCATGCATCTTCAACATTAAATTGCCGTAACGATTTTTTTAAAATAAGTGTAGGCACTGGCGTTTTATCAATACATTTTGTTCGAAGGCATCGGATATTTTCTGTCTTGCTTGAAGAGCTTTTGTACTTTTTTGATTGCGGACTGCTTTTAAGTTTCATTATTTGAATGGGTACCAATTGAAAAGTCTATATCTCCTATATCAGCTGTCAAAATATGTAATGATTATGTGGCTTGAATATAATGTAGGCTACAGGAAAAGAGACTAGCTATTTCAAGAAAAGGCAAGTTTATATATATTTTTGAGAATATAGACTTGTCAAAGAAAAAAATTAAGCGTCTTAACAAATAATATAGAAAAGTTTGTTTTTTTAATTACAGTATATTTTTATTTTTTCTAAATATGTATAATTTCAATATTTCATACCTTAGAATTTGATCGTCCTATGAACAACATTCATTCGCAGTGCGTCTCTGTAAAAATGAACGATGCGTGAATGCCGAGGTGTACATCAATCCACAGATCAGATTTCTACATTACCGTCTGTCAGTATTCTCCTGTATCTGTTTTACATATTTAGAAAATATATTATTTTTATTTTGGCTACTTAGTGCGGCCCTGTTCGCTCCGCCCATACAATCGGAAAAACAGAAACGTTTCGCTTGTATGGAACGGTCAGGGGCGGCGGGGGGTAATCTAATTATAATGTCATTAGCGCGTTGCTTGCGCGATTGGCCGTTGCGAGGGGAAACAGAAAAACGGTAAAAATGATTTGTTCAATGGCGATAGACATTCGTAGATGTCATTCAAAGTTTTTTTAATCACGTATATAGTTACTGTGATGTAAATTAAGAAAGGTTTTCGTTTTATTTAACTATTTTTAGTTAAATTTTTACCATTGTCGCGAAGACATTTTCAAGTTTTTTTTTTATGTAAGCACATACAGCTGAATACCGACAGATGGTGATAGTAATTCTGAAGTCTAATCTGTAGAATTCTATGACGCTTATAATGGCGCATTTGGCTAAGCGTTGCATGTGGAGTGTTGATCCGCAAATATCATAGACTACAGCCCGATATTCACGCATCGTTTTTATTATTACAGGAATTTACTATGAATGGGTGGTTTTCACGGGACGACTTTTGTCTACCACAAATTTTGATTTATAGGCTATGACTAGCATTTTACGGGTGAGGAATCAAATTCACACCTATTATAAAAGCTTACAATTCGATTTAAAATCATTTTTAATTTAATCTTCGTCATCGTAAATTCCACGCCTTTTAATAGTAATGGTAAGCAAACATTTTACCACTAAGCTATACCAGCCAGATTTTTGGTTTCAATTTCGGCTGAAAATCTAGTTTCGGTCACTGCGTTTTGTATTTAATTTTTAATTTATTTGGAAAAGAAAAACGGCATTATTCGATCACACTTGCAGATGATGGGTAAAATAAAACCAGCGCCGGTTTCAGAAAAGTAATCAAATTAAAACATAATTTGGGGCCCCCTTTTTGAGGGGGGGCACGTGCGATCGGCCCCCCATTTATTTCCTAATAATAAATTTGACAAATAAGCTTTGTTCGGAGCGCAACGCAGCGAAAGCACTCGGAAATAATTCAATTATTGTGCAATTGCTTGGATATTTTGTTGTTGTCTATTCGAAATATTCATACTATGATTTTAATACACAAAATGTGTTTTACTTAAATTACATTATGATTATAACTATCCGAATATGCCGATAAAATGAAGGTCACCCAACGTACCATGAAGAAATCCATGTTCGGAGTGTCTCTAAAAGATAAAACTCGAAACGAGGATATCCGAAAAAGACCTCAAGTAGTGGATGCTACCCAAAGAATAGGCACTTTCAAGTGGTAATAGGAAATACATGTCTGTCATAAAGACGACGGTCGATGGGGAAGAAAAGTGTCCAAAAACTGGCAAAAGGAGCGTTGGCCGACCTTCTAGAATAACAGACGATACTAGAAGAATAGCAGGGGTAGCCTGGATGCGGAAAGCGGAGGACGGAGGGTCATGCAGGAGGCCTACGTTCAAAAGTGAACAGACACATAATGATGATGATGAATAAGGTGAATACTCAAGGATCATGCTATATTTTGTTGAGTATAGTTGTACAATTACTTAACACCCATAAACGGAAATTAGTCAGCCGATAATAAACAATTTTCATTTTTTTTCTTCAATAAGTGGCTCATTGCCGGCGGGTATAGCTGAATGGTCTAAGAGTTTGCTTTGCAAGCCAAAGGTCGTGGGTTCGATCTCTGACGGAGATTAAAATAAAAAATATTTTTAATCGATTACTACGCTCTTTAAATACCCCTTGGTGGTGTGAATTCGATCCCTCACCCGTAAAATCCCAGTCATAGCCTATTAATTAAAATTGACGGCAGACGAGAATCGTCCCTTAAAAACCACCCAGGTGGGTGGTTTTTAAGGGACGATATCATCTGATAAAAATTCCAAAGTATTTAAGCAATTTAATAAATTATTTACGCATAATAGCTGCGAATTTCAATTTGTACGTCAGTTACATTACTCTTTATTCATTAACGAAGTGGTGTTTGTCTATGGCAGCTCTATGACGGTAATGAACCCAATTACATTAACGCGACTACACTACTGTCATGTTACGAAAGTGGCTTCAATTAGCCGTCATCGTTCATTAATTATTAACCTTTTGATCATTTCATTACCAATAAATAATAATCAATTAATTAATATTTAATTAATTTTAATTTTAAACTGAGCTTATTTAATTTTTTAAATTAATTTCTTTTTCATGCGTATCTGCTCTCTAGTTAAAGCGGTGTCACGACCTATCGTTCACAGACAATTCGTTCAACGACTCATTGGTAACGACATGGGGTGCACCGCACGTCTGGTGCACGAGACATTTGGCGCACGGGACAACTGGTGCACTGGATGTCTCGCTAGCCTGACCTATCCTAATATTGTACATAGCAATGTGTCCCCCATTTTATTTCAAAGATCATCAATCTTTCGTATTGATCACTCTTTACATATCTGGAATATATGGTCACCACAAATCGCTGCCACTGCATATCTGGTTTCCAAAGACTTCATTGCAGGACCTCGGATGTTTAATGAGATGGCAGCTGTAGTATCTTAGACATATTTGTTTTAAATCGTATGCTCAACCCGTCTCTCTCAATGCTTTGACCATTTTTTCCTAAGGGGTAGTAATACATGGCTACATGTCCACCATTTATTTAAAACCTAGTCAGCCCTCCAGGCAGGTGTTGCTCCTCTCAATCGCACCCCTTTAATGTGTCACTGAAGTGTCTGTTGTATCATCGCGCGCAGGGTTCGGGTTCAAATGCCCGTGAAATTGTACGAATAATACAATGACGCGAATGACGCAATGACGTGAACGACTCAATGACGCGAACGACGGGCATAACGACCCCACCAAATGTCGAGGTCACTTGTGCAATGAATAGTGCATTGTTGTTCGGTTAACCTTTTATTTTTATTAATATAATTGTTTTATTTATTTGTTGTTGTAATACAAAAGAAAGTAAACACAATGTGACAATTTATTTTTTATTTTTTTATATTTTTTTCCCAAATGAGGATTGCATTGTTTTCTTTTCACAGTCAACTTCATACTGAATTAATACATTTGCAAGCAGCTGATTTGACAAGTAACTTGCTTGTTGAGAGTCTGTCATCTCACCAAGAGCCAATGCAGCCGTATAATGGGATTTGAGAGCGGATCATCATCATCATCAGCCTGTGAACGTAGTCCTCCCGCATGAGTTTCCACCCTCTTCGATTCTTCGCCTTCCGCATCTCTCCCACTCTCGCTATTCTTCTGATGTCGTCAGTCAGGGATCAAAAACAAAGAAAACTTAAGTACATTTTTAAAGCAAAATTCCACAATGTCTCAAAACTAAGGCGCTTAACCAATGCATCCTCCCTGTATTAACTTATGGCGAAGAGACGTGGAATCTAACAGCAAGTCTTACCCATAAAATAAAGGTCACCCAGCGTGCTAAGGAGAGATCCATGAGAGGAGTGTCTCTGAAAGATATAATCTCAAAATGAAGATATTAGAAGACGAACTCAAGTAGTGGAGGCTACACAAAGAATAGGTTAACTCAATTGTCAATGTGACATATCTGTTGAAGAGTTGATGATGTATAGGGAAGAAAAGTGTTAGAATTGCGCCCAAAACTGGCAGACGAAGCGTTGGCCGACCCCCTGCAAGACGGACTGATGAATTTAGAAGAAAGCGAGTAGCCTGGAAGCGGAAGGCGGAGGATCGAAGAGGATGGAGAGTCATGCAGAAGGCCTACGCTTAACAGTGAACGGAGACAGGCTGATGGTGATGAGCGTTTGTTGAGCATATACCTGCCGGCGGGTATAGCTCAATGGTCAAAGCGTTTGCTTTGCAACCCAAAGGTCGTGGGTTCGATCCCCGACGGAGAAAAAAAAAGGATTTTAAATCGATTTATAAGTTCTAAAATACCCCCGGTTGGTGTGAATTTGATCCATCACCCGTAAAATGCCAGTCACAGCCTATTAATTAAAATTGGTGGTAGACGAAAGTCGTCCCGCGAAGACCACCCATGACGTTTGCGGATCAACGCTCCACATTCAGTGCTTAACCATATGCATCATGGTGAGCGTCATAGAATTCCACAGATGAGACTTCAGAATTACTATCATCATCTGTCGGTATTCTCCTGTATGTACTTCCATAAAAACAATTATTATTTTTTTGGATTCGTTTCGACTGTTAACTGCGGTATGGAAAGCTACTGAGATTTTTCAATCGCCGTCTGTCTGCATTCTCCTGTGTGTATCTTAAGGTGATCTAACACTAATAGTAGTGTCTCATATGTTTGGATTTAGACCCCCTTTGGTGAGAGATCCTTCTGCGGCGTAGACAGTTGTTTTATATCAAACTTTACTACTCCGTGATATCTCCCCTTCTGGCAGTAAGCTACTGCCGCATCCAGGGCTACCGCCGAATATGAAAATAGGTCAGATAAGTACATTTATGCTTCAAATACTAGTTTTATTATTGACAGTATAACTTTTATTCAAACCGAGCCGTAATGAAAGGGTTAAGGACACTATATGCAACATGCGGTGATCCATCCAAGTTTTGATCCGCGAACATTTTTTTAATAAATCACATTCAGATAAGTACACCCGTGCTCGTAGCCATCCATTGTTTTTGATCCTAGTTAATACTTGTGGAGCTTCGAGCACCCAATTTACTACAACGGCAATGGCGCTCCTAAATGACCTACCAGCACACCTCGATCTTTTTCTTACATCCTTTTCCTCTTTTGTCGATGGTATTGTTCTCCTAGATCTCTATGATCTTTGACACGTGTCATCTTATTCTTCTTTTATGTTTATTTTTCTCTTTTGTATGTATTGTATGTTTATGTATACTCTTTGTTTCTTATTCTTCATTATTCTATGTACCTTATGATATCAGCTTGATATAGCTCATTTAGGCTGCTGCGGTAAAGCCTCGAAAAACGATCTTCTGTGTCTTATTTTTGTTCGCTCGCCTGATATGCACATCTAATATTAATTTTATAATGTTGCACGGCGTTTGCATGCGCCACCTTGTTTGTTATGACAGTTGGTCCATTGCATGTTGGCCACTGTCATATTCACTTCGTATGTCGGCCGCCAGATGTCAGAGCGCGCTGTCAGTAAAAATGCGCGGGGAGTTGGCAGTTGAAGTTTGACTCGCGGCCGTCATAGTGCGCGCGCCTTCGGCGTTCGCTATAACGGGCGACATTATTGAAGAATAAACGCGCAATATGTGAAACAGAAACAAGTGTTTGTATTGTGAACCTGATCCTGAATCCTTCATCCAGTTAATCGATGTCCTAAATGGAAGAGGAGGATATCACTTAGAACTGCGTTTCTGTTTTTTTTTTTTTAAATCACGCATTGCATCGGTCGCACTTAAGGCATCCCTGATCCCCACAGTGACCATAATCCATTCCCTCACAGCTCAATCAGCCGCTGATTAAATTGTAATCTGATAAACCATCTAGTTGGGGGACTCTATGTGTGTACACAGACACAGCATCAGCTAATCCATAAGTGTTATTTCATTACTGCGTGAGTGGGCAAAGATGGACTGCAAAAGTATCTTCCTGATCCATCACTTTTACAAATTAAAAATCAATATATATTTCATTTTTTTATTTAACTATTTCTGTATGACTTTACTGTTGTAGAACGTCTTACGCGCAATATCTGAGTCTCACAGCTTAACTCGATTCGTTTATTTAAGAGATCCAGATTGTATCAAGGAGGAAACACATACGAGTTAACATACTCCTCTCTCTCAAAACGGTGTTAATCCGTCGCGTGAGGGCATGATGAGGAGCAGGTCAGCAAAACTAAGACTTTCTCAAAAGCACAATGACATACATTTACGTTAAAATTTTAAAAGCTTCCAGGAAGGTGGAATGACATGCCGCCGTCCGTAACGCGACCTTCTCGGCCGTCAGGACACAACTGACCCGTGCGGCCCGTGGTCGGTCGCCAGCGCTGTAAGCGGCGATCTATATAACTAGTCCTAATATGGCGGACACAAAAATATATGACAAGCGAACAAAAATAAAGAGACAAATATTGTTCATCAAGGTTTTTGGTACCGGTCAGCAAGGGCTATAACATGCTGATGTCAACTGGAAGAGCATTTCAAAGATCATAGTCGACATTTAGGAAATCCTTTTTTAAAACTGCTTGTCCTTGGTTGACATACATTAACCATATATTATTTGGTCAGCAAGTATTAGACGAATTTGTCGTAAAGATTCAGATAAATAAACACTTGAAAGCGCTGCATGTGGAGTGTTGATCCGCCAACGTCATCGACTACAGTCCGAGATTCATGTATCATCCTTAATTATTACAGGAAGTCACAATGAATGGGTATTCTTCACGGGACGGTTTTCGTCTACCACTAACTTTGATTAATAGGATATGACTAGCATTTTACGAGTGAGGTATCGAATTATTTAAGGATAAGGAGCCACAGATTGTTTCTTCTTCCTAGAGGTAATACTAACCTGCCAGGGACTATGCCTTTTGGGAGAGTGATCAGACTGTTCAACGATATCGCCTCGAATATTGATATATTCCACTTCAGAGAAGCCCAGTTTCGACATGAGCTCTACGAATTTATTTATCAAAGTAATTTCGTGGAGTCTTCTGTTTAGCGGGCTCCGGGACTTTTTAAATGATTCTTTTATTATTGTGTTATTTATAAATTGTTATTTTATCCTGTTTTAGAAATGAATTAAATATTCTTTTTTGTAACGTTTCTAAAAGAAAATAAATTGAAATTGAAAAAAAAAAAAAAATCTCAACCAACCTGGGGTATTTATAGAACGTAGAAATCGATTGAAAATATATTATTTTAATCTCCGTCAGGGATCGAATCCACGACCTTCGGCTTGGCATGCAAAAGCTTCGTCTACTAATCTACGCCCGCCGGTATTGTGCATGCAGTGTCATAGAGTACACCGGTCTCAAACGGTTGTGCTCTCTATTAAAAAATATATATGGAGAGGAATATTGATGCTTCATTCGCCATACTCGTATTTGGATAATAAGTTAATATTGAACGGATGCATTGGCATTTTGGCTAATTTTGTATGTGGTATTATCCTACATCTACGAAGCAACTACGCCAACTCTCTCCAATATTCCGATTGTTCAGAATAATTTCATTATCATCTCATCCCGTGCAGTTTTATTATCGCCATTAATCAGCTAGGCTCCCGCAGGAGTGGCGCTCGCTAAATATTGAAAAATTCCCATGAAATATTCACACCATAACATCCGAGGCGTGCGCCGGTAATGGCTTGAGCTCCCCCCATAGGTCCCCATTGGTCCCCGGGGGAACCACCCTCCGCATCCGCCGTTTTCGGGGGGATCAAAACAACGTCATTGAGTCACACACGGGATAAAAGAATTATCGCGATAGACTCTCTTTCTCTCACGTATCAAGTGTGCTTAAATTTTTTGTCGTCTCTTGGGAGTTGCCGTTTGTGCCGTTTTTAAATAAAGATAACGACTCTCACGCTTAACGTTTATCAGGTGGATACGTGTACAGTTAACCCTCCTTCTTCTTCGTAGCATCAATCCGGTGGATTTGCTTTGCAGCAACAGAATTTTGCATCTCAATCTCCATTCCTCTCGGTCCTCTTCAGCTCAGCATAAAAGCTACAACTCATGTCCTCGAACACTTGCTGCAAATAGGTCTAGGGCGCCCTCTACAGTTTCTACTCTCAACCATCCTCTCCGCAATGTCGCGAAGAAGACCATCGTGGTGCATGATTTGACCGATCCATCGCGCTCGCCTCTCTTAGATGGTTCTTATTATGTGCCTATCTTGCTTGATTATCCGGAGAACCTCATTGTTCGTGACGTGGTCTCTCCAGGAAATTCCGAGATTCAAAATTCTTCTGTATGACCACATCTCAAAGGCCTCTAGTCTTTTTTATCACTTTCAGATAAGCTTTCTGTCTCACAGCCGTACATCAAGATGCTCCACACAATTTTTTTGGTAAGTTGATTGCGGAGCCTTAAAAAAACCCTCCTATAGCGTCACAATAGAGTCGCTATGAAAAAAATTCGCTGTAGAAAATTTATATTCTCTTTTATATCCGTTTCATATCTGTAATACATGGTCACCACGAATGTTATCAGTTTCGGCTATTGCCATTGTCCATGGCTTTTTAAAAGACATCTCTGTACTGGAAGGACCACCTAGAAAAAAGTTTTTTTTTCGATAGTGTAAAAGAATGTATTATTTATCATTCAGGCGACTTCGATTAAAAACCTGACCTAGCTCTATATATCTAAATTAATTTAATCAAATCTAAACACAATACAGCATTCGGAAAACTAAAGTACATTTTTAAAGCGAAAATTCCTCAATGTCTTAAAACTAGGGCATTTAACCAATGCATCCTCCCTGTATTAACTTATGGCGCAGAGACGTGGAATCTGACAGTAGGTCTCACACATAAAATAAAGGTCACCCACCGTGCTATGGAGAGATCCATGCTCGGAGTGTCGCTAAAAGAAATAATCCGAAACTAGGAAATACGCAGAAGTACTCAAGTAGTGGATGCTACCCAACGAATAGGCACACTCAAGTGGCAATGGGCAGGACATACCTGTCGAAGAGACGACGGTCGATGGGGAAGAAAAGTATTGGAATGGTGCCCAATAACTGGCAAACGTAGCATTGGCCGACCCCCTGCAAGATAGGGGGTCGGCAAATAGCAAGGACTGACGACATAAGAAGAATAGCGGGAGTGACCTGGATGCGGAAGGCGCAGGATCGAAGAGGATGGAGACTCATGCGGGAGACCTACGTTCAACAGTGGACGGACACAGGCTGATGATGAACCAATTGAACACCCAAATATTTCTCTGGTACTACAGCAGTCTATGAAAGTTAGCGGGCTCTTGCACTGAAAGCTTCCGGGAACACGCACGTTTCCATGTGAACCTCCGGGTTAACAAGTGTTCTGGGACAAGGTATAGAAAGTCTTCGCTTCCAGAGCTGTGAAACGGCAACTTGCGGTGTCTATATGCTCCAAATATGGAGCAGAAATGGCAAAAATAATGTATTACTATAATATATTGATATCAGATTGAGATAGCTCTTTTAGGCTGATGCCGTAAGGCCTCGAAAAACGATCATTTGTCTCTTATTTTTGTTCGCTCGCTCTACATGCACACCAATAATGTTAGTTTTAATTATATAATATTACACGGCGCTTGCGTACGCCATTTTATTTGTTATGAAAGTTGCTTCGTCCACTGTTTAACGTAAGCCTCCCGTAGGAGTCTCCATCTTCTTCGATACTCCGCCTTCCGCATCCAGGTCACTATTCTTCTTATGTCGTCAGTCCATCTTGCAGGGGGTCGACCAATAATTCGTTTGCCAGTTCTGGGCGCCATTCTAATACTTTTCTTCCCAATCGATCGTCGTCTCTTCAACAGATGTGCCCTGCCCATTGCCACTTGAGTGTGCCTATTCGTTGGGTAGCATCCACTACTTGGGTTCTTCTGCGTATTTCCTCGTTCCGGATTCAACATTTTCTTACAATACACTAAATATTCATTGAATTGAAAGAAAGGTGAAGTTTTTTTACGTTCAACGTTTTTATGCACTTTCTGGAAGCAACGTATCGCGTAAAAAATGGTAGGGTGTATTTTACTTTGAAATCTCTCTATTTTCTCACCTAATCTACGCCCTTCAACGTCCGTGTAACGACCATCCGTTATTCGACTTGCGACGCGTTGAAGCGCCCCCCCCACTCGTAGCTGTCATCCCATGCAGCCGCGCAATCCATCAGTCCGCGAAGGCAGCCCAATCCCCGCGGGGGACTGCCGGCCATCGCACTTACAGCTTATGACAGCCGATAACGCTGCGGCGCCAAATCGAAACTGAAGTCGAACCGTTACAGAGTCAATAATACAGCCTTAAAGATACATCATCATCATCATCATGTATACTCCCCTAACTTGAGCATATGGACGTCAAAGTTCTGTCGATGAAAGCGACCGTGGCGGCTGACATAGGCTTGTGGCAATAGATCGGGACGACGACGTTTTTTTTTATGTAAGCACTGACATCAGGATGACTTAGCCTTTGCTGACTGGTACAGAAAACCTCGCTTGTAATACATTTATGCGTCCGCCATATTGTCATTTTGGACAAGTCCGCTAACGGGTGTGTCAGTAAGATGCATCGCCACTAGAGCGCTGGGCGAGAGCCGCAGCGCCGACGACCCCGTGGAATCGGTCGCCCCCCGTCCGTCGGCGAGAGCATATTGTATTGCGGCTCGGCCTTACGCTGTGCCTAGGTCGAGCCCTAAATTTGTAAAGTTAAATCGTAAATGTCAATGTGCTTCTGAAAAAGTCTTTGTTTTTGCTGACCTGCTCCTCATGATGCCCTCACGCGAAGGACTAACACCTTTTTGAGAGAGAGAGGAAGATGTTAATACATACTAGAGAATACCAACAGATGGTGATAGTAATTCTAATGTCTCTGATGTCTAATTCTGATATGGCTAAGCACTGCATGTGGAGTGTTGATCCGCCAACGTCATACACTACAGCCCGAGATTCACGCATCATCCTTATTATTACAGTAATTTACTATGAATGAGTGGTCTTCACGTGTCGACTTTCGTCTACCACCAATTTTAATTAATAGGCTATGACTGGCATTTTACGGAATCAAATTCACACCAACCGGGGGTATTTTGAAGCTAGAGTTAGAGAACCATGCAATTCAATAACTAACTTAGAGAGGAGGATTTCAAAATATAACGTGGAGCGTCGAACTAATCATCCGATCTCGATAAAAAAAATGTGTCCTGAAACTGCAATTTGTATTGCCCCATATGCTCCAAATATGAAGCGGATGTGGTAAAAAAAAATATTAGCAGAAGAAATAAAAATAGGAATATTTTTGGGCGACGAAATAGAGATAAGAAAATATGATTACAAAATTAAAAACAGTGACATAAGCATGATATAGGCCTTGCCGACTGGTACCGAAAACCTCGATGTACAATCTTTCGTCTCTTATTTCTGCTCGCTTGTCGTACATGCATGTGTCGCCATATTGGCATTTTGGACAAGTCCGATCTCGAGTGTGACGTTAGTTATATAAAGATCGCCACTTGCGGCGCTGGGTGTCACCGAGCGCGGCGCTCAGTAAGTGGTGTGCCGACGGCGGCGAGATCATATTGTTGTTGTTGGCCCGGCCTGAATGCTGTGGTCCGGGCCAGAAGCTTGTAAAGTTGTCGAAATACATATGTCAATGTGCTTCAAACAAAAAGTCTTTGTGTTGTTAATCTGTATGTCATCCTGCCACCACGCAATTCGATGACGAACTCAGACAGGAGGATGTCAACAGGAAAAATTAGATGGATAAAAAATTCGAATAATTGTGCTAAGTGTAAGGAACAGCAGAAGAAGACTTTTTCAGGATGTGTAGGTATCCAGGCCGCTTATTTTTGTAACCTGTAATTTAGTATTTTTCTAAATTACCTTCAGGCAGTTGTTGAAACATAGGCGTGGTCACTTATGACCTATTAATACACTTACATATACATAGCAAATATCATATAAGACATATAATTAATCAATTTATTAATAAAACATAAAAACTTTGCTGTGAGACACGAACCGCAGACAGTATACCTAGTTTTGTACATTAAGTCTAATGTCGTTAGCGGATCATCATTCAGCGTACAAAGCTTAGCTTTACTTAAAATTGCGAATATCATTGAATCTGCAGATGAGATTTCTCGTTCAACGTTTGTCAGTATTCTACTGTATATCTTCTTCTTTATCCAAGCCGTTTCCCATCATCTGGGTCGGCTCTCCTTGTGCACGTTCGCCATGTCTGTCTGTCCTGCGTTGCATTCTCGGTCAAACCCAGGATTTTCAGATCCTTGTTTACAGTTGCAGTCCAGGTTGCCTGCGGTCTTCCAGGTCTTCTTCTCAGCGTGGGTATGTCGAGGGCTCTCTTCACCATCTGGTCCTCATCTATCCGTGTCACATGCCCATACCATCGTAGGCGGTTTTCCCTTCATCTTTTCAGGTATGGGGGCCACCCGAAATGAACCCCGAATATGCTCATTTCGAACTCTGTCCACTCTAGTCGCACCGCCCGCCCACCTCAGCATCTTCATCTCTGCCACATGAATCCTACCCAAGTCACGTTTCAGCGGGGTCCAACACTCCGATCCGTATAGCATAGTTGGCCTTATAGCAGTTTTGTAGATTTTACCTTTGATTCTAAATTACAGCTAAACAGTTTTGTTAGCCACCATAGCAAATCCAAGCCTTGTTACAAGACATCTATACTCGTGCATCTTGAGATGCATCTTGGAATATTTATCATTTGTATATGCTTCCCAACGGCTTCTAGGGCAGGAGTTTGAGGACTTAACCCTTTATTTACTGAATTATGAAATAATGTATTTACTTTTCTGATTATTTTTCTACGAATAAGTGTTGATAGGATATAGAGAAAAATTAACAAAAATCTTTTTTTTTTTTTAAATAAGCATTTATTTAATTTTTTTATAAATCCAACTTATATCCCGTCATGGCACAACTGCAGCAAAATACACGATAAAATTGGAATTTGTGGTATGGGACTTGTTAGTTCCTTCAGTAAATAAAGGGTTAAAGTGACGGCAGTTCTAGTATCCAAGACACATTGAGAGTGTTTGCTTAATTGCCATTTTTTTAATGATTAACCCGATCAAAAGAAAATATTCAAGAAGACATATTAAAAAGTAATTGTAAGCAAAACAATGTAAGAATACGCTTTAAAACTAAAAAAGAGTAAAATAATAAATAAAGAATAAAGTGGTTGACGAAAGTCGTCCCGTAAACACTTTCAAACCATAAAAGTGAATCCCCGAGTAAAAATGGAAGATGCGTAAATGCTGAGCTGTATTCACATGCAGCGCTAATCAGCCTTAAAAAAGTGTTATAAATTCCACTGCCTAGATCTCTTACACTGTCTATTAGCATTTTTCTGTACGTGCTTACAAAAAAAAAATTTTTTAAATGAAAATTATTTATTAATTTTTTAATTTTTATTAGAATATTATTTTTATTATTTGAATATTCTAATCTACTTTTATAGATCATTGACTATATTACAATATTATAATTACTTAAATATACATATACTAAACATAAAATTCTTTTTCAACGCAAAAATAAAAGCACAAAAAATAACGTAAGAAGCGGGATGCGAACCGCGGACCTTGGAAACCAACTATGCCCAGGTATTCATACCGCTCGGCGAATCGCGCCATTGCTATGCCCAGACTGACCCACGATGAAACTAGTATTTATATCATTGTTATTATCATACGACAGATGTCGCCATAGTATATATTCAAAGTATGTATATTTTTATTATTATTCTATCAGTATTCATTTATTCACAAGCAATTCTTCTTACTGCCGTCAGTTATTTTGCTTGGATTGACGCGTTGAAAAAAGAAAATTATTTAAATTGTTAAATATTTACCTTCCATCTAGATACGCCACTGCAAACCAATCTTGCCCACAAAACACTTTCGGTAAAATGTCATTTCGGTATATGAGAAATAAACTAAATTATATCCATACCTGAATTTTGGAACTATAATACGAGTATTATAATAAATAACCAATGAAATGCTAGACAAGGCAAAAATAAAAGCGACTAACTTATAGACGTAAAATACTCGGTTCGAATCCCAAGCAATCATTTTTTAAATAGAAATGTAGTTTAATGTATTTCTCGAGTCCCTGATCCGAGATGCGTTTTTTGATACTCGATCAAAACAAAGTGCCGACTTAACAGCGCCTGTATTGTCCCCATTCTTCTTCATCATCATCAGCCTCTATCCGTCCACTGTTGAACGTAAGCCTCCCGCATGAGTCTCCATCCTCTTCGATCCTCCGCCTTCCGCATCCAGGTCACTCCCGCTATTCTTCTTATGTCGTCAGTCCATCTTGCAGGGGGTTGGCAACGCTTCGTTTCGGCGCCATTCTAACACTTTTCTTCCCCATCGACCGTAGTCTCTTCGACAGATATGTCCTGCCCATTGCCACTTGAGT
The DNA here is from genome assembly GCA_022606575.1 of Glossosoma conforme. NCBI lineage: Eukaryota > Metazoa > Arthropoda > Insecta > Trichoptera > Glossosomatidae > Glossosoma > Glossosoma conforme. Next base: position 1,902,494 of record JAGTXR010000047.1, read on the forward strand.
GTGCCTATTCATTGGATAGCATCCACTACTTGAGCTCTTCTGCGTATTTCCTCGTTTCGGATTTGGATATTTTAGCGACACTCATGGATCTCTCCATGGCACGCTGGGTGACTATATAGAGTAGGGTGAATTTATATATTTATAATATATTATTCCAGGCATATTTTGGCATCTTTTGATGAGCAATTTTAAAGAGATCAGATTATTAGCACGACGGTCACGTGGCTTGAACCATAAGTTCTCAAAGAAGTTCTTGATTCATTTCGCACTATTCATATGCTTCGTTTAGAAACTAATAGAAAATAAAGAAATACATATTTTCATTAACAAAATTTGACTTAATTGAGTCACTACATTGATACTAATTTCATTGTATATATATATATATATGTAGGATGCCAGCTGTTATTACATTTGATGTCAGGGGAAGCCAATGTGTTTTTATGAGCGTCATTAGGTTAAACGCAATTCGAGCTAATTCATCAGCGTTTAGAGCTAAACAATCGTTAAGCGACATCGTTAGCTCATGTCGGACTAAAATAATCATTTTGAGGTCCACAAAAGATATAAAAAATGTTGAAACGGATGTTTCGAATTATTGAGATTTTTATTTTATGTGTTATAAACACAAATAAAGATATTACCTGGTTACTTGATTCTTCTTCTTTCTTATATCCGTCATACATATGGAGCATATGGTCTCCACGTATTGCCGCCACTCAGTTCTATCAGTGTGAATAATATCATCATCATCAGCCTGTATCCGTCCACTGTTGAACATAAACCTCCCGCATGAATCTCCATCCTCTTCGATCATGCGTCTTCCGCATCCAGGTAACTCCCGCTATTCTTCTTATGTCGTCAGTCCATCTTGCAGGAAGTCTACCAATGCTTCGTTTGCCAGTTATTGGGCGCCATTCCAATACTTTTCTTCCCCATCGACCGTCGTCTCTTCGATAGATACGTCCTGCCCATTGCCACTTGAGTGTGCCTATTCGTTGGGTAGCATCCACTACTTGAGTTCTTCTGCGTATTTTCACGTTTCGGATTCTATCTTTTAGCGCCACACCGAGCACGGATTTTTCCATAGCACGCTGGGTGACCTTTATTTTATGGGTAAGACTTTCTATTTCCGAACCTTACCATTTCCTTATCCATTCCCACGTATTTCGTGGTTAGCTGCGTTTTACCAAAGAAGGTAAGTCTAGACTCGCTGTAGTATACTAATTTCGCAGCTTTAGACTGAGGTCTATTTGACATCTAACTGGTGCACCTAGAATCACAGGAAGGCCTTCAGCCACTCTCTAACAAGTAGCTTTTTGCCTGCGTCCAGTAACGGGTCCCCATCTGGGTCTCCAAAAACAGGATGGGACAGGGAGGGTTCTCACCAAGCGGGTAAGACTTGCTGTCAGATTCAACGTCTCTGCGCCATAAATTAATACAGGGAGGATGCGTTGGTTAAAGGCCTTAGTTTTAGGACATTGTGGAATTTTCGCTTGTGTACTTCAGTTTATTGTGAATAATTTGAATAATTTAATGCTTATAAATGTTTTTATAGCTTTGTAGAGGTGCGAACCCGCGATTTCTAGCGAAATGTCGCAAACCTTAGCCGATATGCCTCACCCCACCGTTTACAAACTTTACACTAATATTACTTGTTATTATGATAGGTAGCTAATTATAAACGACAAGGCAGACAATTAGTTAAGGTTTGATGGTTCCAGTCAATCGAAGGGTTAACTTTGAACCCCAAATATTTAACTGAGTAACAAAGTTATTTTAATTTAACTACAGAATTATTATTTTTATTGTAAAGTTCAATAGTATCAAATTTCATACTAATATTATAACACCTGTATTTTAGTATGTCAGCGAATGATAACTTATTAACAGAGAGCCAATGCAGCCGCTTAATGAGGTGGAGAGTACAGGTGATTACAAAAAGTATTAAGTAACATCCTCCTCTCTTAAAAAGAGGGGCGTTATTACGTCGCGCAGGGCAGGATGAGGAGCAGGTCATCAGAAAAACACTTTCTTTTAGAAGCACAGATTATATTTACTTTAAAAACATTACAAGCTTTCGACCACGCGGGTTGACATGCCGCGTGGTCGAAAGCTTTTAATGCTGCGAACTATGAACAATTTTTAAGAATAGATAACAATTTACCATGTTACGATAATAATGAAGACTGTGAGGATTCAATTGTAGAAGGTTAATACCTTCATATTTTGATTTAATAATCAAAATATGAAAAATTAGACGAAGATGACGATGATGATGATGAGTCAGCTGTGCCTGTGACTAACCAGGAGGCAAAAAAATGTATGGCCGTGGTACAGGGTTATTTTATGCAGGAAGGAAATGAAGGGAGCCCTACATCCGCACTGAATATCTGTGCTGATTTTGTAGAAGTGAAATGTTACAAAAACAAAAGACAGACTACACTTGAATAATTTTTGCATTAAATTAAATTGTATGTACCTACCCATTTATTATTTTAATTGGGATTTTTTTTTCTTCTTAAAAGTTTACATTACATATTTGTAATTTTTATGATAATTTAAATTACCTATATGTAATTAAAAGTTTCCAAGAGCTTATAAAATAAAAAATTTGAAAAAAATTAGGCATTGGTTAATTTTATGTGTGTATTTATGGCCATAATTGCCAAAACCAAATAAATAATTTTAAATTCGCTTAATTGGGACAAAATCCCCAAGTCCCGATGTGTCCCAATTAAGCGGAATCGACTGTATTTGAGTTAAAAGCGACCACCGCTAACATTACCTTGGCTGCATGCCAAGAAAAATGAAACCCTCGATCCTCTTGAACTTCGGTTGAATCATTTAGCTTTACCCTCAATCTCTCTTTAGCCTCGCCATTTTCCATCATCTCGGATCGGCTCTCCTTGTGCACATTCGCCGTGTCTGTCTGTCCTGCGTTGCATTCTCGGTCAAGCCCAGAGTTTTCAAATCCTTGTTTACAGTTGCAGTCTAGGTTGCCTGTGGCTTTCCAGGTCTTCTTCTCAGCGTGGGTATGTTGAGGGCTCTCTTCACCATGTGGTCCTCATCTCTCCGTGTCACATGCCCATACCATCTTAGGCGGTTTTCTCTTATCTTTTCAGGTATGGGGCCAACCGAAATGAACCCCGAATATGGATATACTCAATAAATGTGCTAATTAAGGATTTAGAAATATTCACAATTTCATCCTGAATATTGTAATATTAACTCAGTTCTGTTTTTTTAAGGGAAGCGAAGTCAGCCGGTGCCCTAAGGCATCAAATAAGCTAGGGGCGCTAAAGGTAACCTAACCAAAAACCTTTCAAAATTATTTTAAAAATGAAACCAATATGAGGCGCCAGAAAAAAAAGACCTAGAAACCCGCAAAGTTGAAAGCCGGCACTGTTGAAACTGAAGGGTCAAAATTGACATTTTCGTTCCGATTTTCGGATAAATAAGTTTGGAGTTATAAGAAAACTGACAGTATTTTAAATATTTTTTATTCAATATTGTTTTTTATATGTATTTTACAACGCGACATGTTATATCTGGAAACGTTGACAATCAGAAGATAAAATTCACAAGTTGGACGTCAAAATCAAGAAGATCTGAAGCTTGGAAGTAAAGAAAATAATACCTGAAATGGAGAAAATAATTATAATTAATTTTATTACTTTATACTCGTATACTAAGTACAGAAGAAGGTATTTGTGTTATTAAAGAGACTGTTGACGATTTTGCTGTTTTCACGACTGGTTTAGGCCAGTGAGCTCTTTGACGCTGATTCGGGACTAGCTTGGTGAACCCCTCCGTGTCCCGTCCTGTTTTTGGAGACCGAGATGGGGACCCGTTACTGGCCGCACGCAAAAAGCTACTTGTTAGAGAGTGGCTGAAGGCCTTCCCGTGATTCTAGGTGCATTAGTTAGATGTCAAATAAACATCAGTCTAAGGCTGCGAAGTAAGTATACTACAGCGAGTCTCGAATTGCTTGTAACACGTTGCTAACCACGAAATATTGACATATATGAACAGTGTGTGGATGTTCAGCAAGTAAAATGAAAACTATTTGTTCAACTTACATATTTTACAATTTTGTATAATCGTCGCGTTGCATATTTTATTTCTTTCCGATCCCAACGAGTCCCATCGGACTCCATGGTCTTTCTGTAGTAGTGTCTTCTGGGCGAGGATTGGCGTTGACCACCATGCCAAACACCACCAAGAGGACACACAGCACTGAGAACAGCTTCATCTCTCTGGAATATGCCTTGCTCGGTTGTGAAATACTCGAGATTGACTAGTTCAGGGATATGAATAGTCTGAATGCATGAAAATGCTGCAATGTATTTATACCCAACTATTGCAATTAAACATTGATTAAAACAATCGTATATTGCTGATAGTGCTGCTGATATATTTTAATATATCTTTAATTTAATGCAAATTAGAAGTAACTAATTACCATATCCGATGTTTATGGCATATATCGACAGGCGGTTTACAACAAGAACGGGCAGCACTTAGAAAAATTAAGTACACTTTTAAAACGAAAATTACGCAATGTATTAAGCATACAGAAAAAGGTGTTTAACCAACGCATACTCCCAGTATTAACTTATGACGCTGAGACGTGGAATCTAACGGCAAGTCTTAGACATAAAATAAAGGTCACTCAACGTGTCATGGAGAGATCCATGCTCGGAGTGTCTCTTAAAGGTAAAATCCGAAACAAGGATATCCGAAGATGAACTTAAGTAGTGGAGGCTACTCAACTAGGCACACTCAAGTGGTAATTGATAGTACTTATCTGTCAAAGGAATGATGGTCCATCTAGAAAAATGTGTTGGAGTGGCATTTAAGAACTGGCAAATGGAGCATTTGCCAATTATATATTGTCACTAGACTTAAGTTAACAAATAACAAGATCATCAGCATACTAAAGTTCCAATGAATTGATAAGGTTTTGTAAATTTTTCCAGAATATGAGGTGAAATAAAATAATTGTATTTGCAATCGGATTTCGAACATATATAGTTCCGGAGACTTAAAGCATGGCAACTGTAGTATCAGACGAATATTTGAGTGTTTAACATCGGCTGACTTTCTCGAAGCTTTTAGCTAAGCTCCTGAACTATTTGGTCTAAAGCAGTTTAGAACTAGTGACAAAATAGAAATATGTTTTAAATTACATCTTGCCGGTGGGTATAGCTCAATGGTCAAAGCGTTTGCTTCACAAGCCAAAGTTCATGGGTTTGACGGAGATTAAAAACAAAAAGATTTTTAATCGATTTCTGAGCTCTAAAATAACCCCGGTTGGTGAAAATTTGATCCCTCACCCGTAAAATTTCAGTCATAGTCTATTAATTGTAATTTGTGTTAGATGAAAGTCGTCCCATGAAGACCACCCATTCATAGTGAACTCCTGTAATAATAAGGATGATGCGTGAATCTCAGGCTGTAGTCTATGACGTTGGCGGATCAACACTCCACATGCAACGCTTAGTCATATGCACCATGGTAAGCTTCATAGAATTCCACAGATCAGACTTCTGAATTACTATTACCATCTGTCGTTATTCTCCTGTATGTGTTTACATAAAAAAAGACGTAATAGTGTATATGTATATTGAATGGATATGGGAGGTATTAAGAAATGACATTTCTTTACACCTTGTTGTCTTGTAGGCGGTTCGCAAGGGAGACATATAATCCACAGGTGAGACTTCAGCATTTCTATCTGTCGGTATCCTCCTGTATGTGCTTACATAAAAAATAAATGTACTTCATCAATTAGACTTCGTTCAGAAATCGAATCCGTCATTGCTTTCTTAGCAATAGACCATCCTTACATATCTGCCAATCGGACCAATAAATTATATTAGTTTCAGTGGTAATAAACCTTGAAATATATAATCAAAATTAACGGCAATTACTGTAACTAAACAAAATTAGTTATCCACCACAAAAAATTGTTTCTAGAATGTCATAAATTATGCTTTATTTAAAAAAGCTTTAAAAGCCTAACTAATGTTTGTAAATATTCTAAATTTAACTGAAACGAATCTATGATTAATATTTGTTAATGAGTCATAGAACTAAACATCTTTTTTTGGGGCATAAGGCCCCCGGGCCGGTAACCTTGTACCTGCGCTCCTTGGGAGCACTTACCAAGGCATTGTTTTCAGAGTACTTTCTCGTTGTACTAGTAACGAACTTTTGTGAGCAACACCAAGCGTGGGTGTAAAAGTTACTAGTTCAGACGTTCAAATTTGGACTTTTTGAAGTTCCTTCGCCGAAGGTCACCATGTAGACAGAAAAGGCATGGTAGTTGGACTCCGTAGCGATGAGGTCGACATATCCGACCGGTACAGGATTTTGTTGGATTACGTTATAGAGCCATTCCCAACTTAAATGTAATATTGGGCAATGCCACAGAACGTGTTCAGCGTCCTGCAAGGGGCAGTCTGGACTATCAACAAGGCTAAGCCTTAAAATTGCCTTGAAGAGTTTAGCCTTAAAGATACCGTGACCAGTCATAAATTGACTAGTCAAATGGTTTGGAATAAGCCATGGCATCTCCATTCTATCGAGGACGGAAGGAAAGAAGGAATATATGTGTCTACCCTTGAGCGAGGTCGACCATCTGTTCTGCCATGCTGTTAAAGAGATAAAACACTGACACACATTCAAATTGTTAGTGCTGAATAGTGCTGAGCTAGCTTAGACCAAATACTTTAGGAGTTGGAAGCTTCGGAAAAGTCATCCAATCTTACAAAATAAAAAAACCCATCAAAAATATGATTCTGATACTACAGTCGACATGCTTTAGGTCTCCGGAACTATAGATTAAGTGGAAAGTGCAAGTGGAAATCCGATTGCAAATACATTTATTTTATTTCATCTCATCTTCTGGAAAAATTTACACAACTTTATGAATTCCGTGGAACTTTAGTACGCTGATGATCCTGTTATTTGTTAACCTGAGTCTAGTGACAATATATAATGGGATGACGCTCCGTTTGCCAGTTCTTAAATGCCACTCTAACACATTTTTCACCATCGACCATCATTCCTTTGACAGATAAGTACTACCAATTACCACTTGAGTATGCCTAGTTGGGTGGCCTCCACTATTTAAGTTCATCTTCGGATATCCTTGTTTCGGATTTTACCTTTAAGAGACACTCCGAGCATGGATGTCTCCATGACACGTTGAGTGACCTTTATTTTATGTGTAAGACCTGCCGTTAGATTCCACGTCTCAGCGTCATAAGTTAATACTGGGAGTATGCGTTAGTTAAACACCTTTTTTGTTTGTTTAATAGATTGCGTAATTTTCGTTTTAAAAGTGTACTTAAATTATCCAAATGCTGCCCGTTCTTGTTGTAAGCCGCCTGTCGATATATGCCATAAACATCGGATAAAGTTATTACTTACTTTTAATTGGCATTGAATTTACGATATATCAAAATATATCAGCAGCACCATCAGCAATATACGGTTGTTATAACCAATGTTTAATTGCAATAGTTGGGTATAAATACATTGCAGCATCTTCATGCATTCAGACTATTCATATCCCAGAACTAGTCAATCTCGAGCATTTCACAACCGAGCAAGGCATATTCCAGAGAGATGAAGCTGCTTTCAGTGCTGTGTGTCCTCTTGGTGGCGTTTGGCATGGTGGTCAACGCCGATCCTCGCCCAGATACTACATCAGAAAGACCATGGACTCCGTATTTTTGGTAATCGTTATATGTAAGTTGATCACAGCCATTACCACGGTTGCCGCTCCTCTGAACTCAGATTATTGATTCCTTCTGCACTCACTCACAACGCATTGAATGTTCTTGAACTTGCTGAACATCCACACACTGTTCATGTGTGTCAATATTTCATGGTAAGCAACGTGTTACAAGCAATTCGAGACTCGCTGTAGTATACTTACTTCGCAGCCTTAGACTGACGTTTATTTGACATCTGACTGATGCACCTAGAATCACGCCTTCAGCCACTCTCTAACAAGTATCTTTTTGCGTGCGGCCAGTAACGGGTCCCCATCTGCGTCTCCAAAAACAGGATGGGATACGGAGGGGTTCACCGAGCGAGTCCCGAATCAGCGTCAAAGAACTCACTGGTATCAACCAGTCGTGATAAAAGCAAAATCATCAACAGTCTCTTTGATATCACAAATACCTTCTTCTGTACTTAGTATATAAGTAAAAAGTAGTAAAATTAAATATAATTATTTTCTAGATTTCAGGTTATATCTTCTTTACTACAAACTTTAAATCTTCTTCATTTTGACGTCCAACATGTGAATTTTATCTTCTGATTGTCAACCATTCCAGATATAGCATGTCGCGTTGTAAAATACATATAAAATTACAATATTTAATAATAAATATAAAAATTACTGTCTGTTTTTGAAAACTCCAAATTTATTTATACGAAAATCGGCACGAAAATGTCAATTTTGACCCTTCAGTTTCAACAGTGCCGGCTTTCAACTCTGCGGCGTCCTAAGACATCTTTTTTCTGGCGCCCCATATTGTTTAGATTCAAAAAAATCTTATCAAAATTGGATGCCTTCAGCGCCTAGCTTATTCAACGTCTTAGGGCACCAGCTCACTTCGCCACCCCTTAAAAAACCGTCACTAAGCAGAAAAATACTAATTTTAACCCTTCACTTTCTACAGTGCCGGTTTTTATCTCTTCGGCGCCCTAGGGCATCCATTTCTGGCGTCCAGTAATATGTTTATTTCAAAAAATCTAATCAAGATTGGTTGCCTTCAGCGCCTCTAGTTTCTTCGACGCCTTGGGGCACCGACCCACTTCGCCACCCCCTACAACCGCCATATAACGGTAAATAGAGTTAAACAACTGACGCATATACAAATTGAAAGCAAACAAACAATATTTATATGACATTTCTCTGATAGTTTGATCAAGGAAAAAAATAAACGGCGAATGTGATGATTGATATGATGATGTTTGTATACCTTGGAAGTAAGATCACCTGGGATGGCAGAACAAAAAGAGAAGTCAACAAACGCATACATCAAGCAAGGCTAGCGTTCAATAAAAAAACAAAAAATCTTGAGTCACAAAATATTAATTTAAAGCTCCGCAAGCAACTTGCCAAAACATTTGCTTGGAGCATTTTGATGTACGGCTGTGAGACATGGTGCTTATCTGAAAGAGATCTAAAAAGACTTGAGATGTGGTCGTACAGAAGAATACTTGGAATCTCCTGGTGAGACCACATCACGAAAATGAGGTTGTCAGCTTAATCAAGGAAGTTAGGCACTTAGTAAGAACCATCTTAGAGAGGCAAGCCACATCATACGCCACGATGGTCTTCTTCACGACATTGTGTGAGGGACGGTTGAGGGTAGAAACTTCAAAGGGCGCCCTAGACGCGAGTATTTGCAGCAAGTGTTCGAGGACATGAGTTGTAGCTCTTATGCTGAGCTGAAGAGGACTGCAGGGGATCGAGAAGAGTGAAGATCGAGATGCAAGATTTTGTTGCTGCAAACCAATCCACCGGATTGATACTACGAAGAAGAAACAGATTTTTTACCCTACTAAAATCCTTAGAAGTGGTTGAAAACAAAATGCTACCATTTTTTAGGATTCCTTATAATACATCTTCTCAGTCTCGAGCATTAGACTCCCATCAAACAGCCAGCATTAAAGAAATATAATGTTGCTAATAATTGCTTTACAAAGTTACCCTTTTTAACGTATTATCCGACATGTCAAAATACATGACGTTTTGACAATTTTGAACAGTTTTGACACTTGCCAGCTGTCAAAATGTTATTCGAAATTTAAATTTAGTAATCGTTCCGCTCGATCCAAGATACTTATTCTTCTTCTTCGTCCATATCTGGAGCACATGCTTACAACAAATTTCTCCCGCTCAGTTCTATCAGTTGCCATTGTACATGCCTTGTCCCAAGACATCTCTGCACCATTAAATAAAATGGCAGTATCCACTGTGCCAGTACGAATATGATCAGTTATAAAATGAAATTGTCAGTTATATATTTAATACTGTAATTAATGTAAAAATGGTCTCTATTTATACTAAGTGATTAGTTTTTTTTTAAATATGGCTATTTTAAGCTTGACAGCTAGTGATTAAATGGTCGTAACATGCAAGTTTATGACCAGGACAATAAATACTTAGCGCATAAAGTTTAAACCTAACCTCACTTATTATTTATTATCATTCACTAATTATTTACTGCCAATTTATATTTTTCTTCCACTGAAACATTTTTTTTACTGTCATTTTTATGTATTTATTACTGAAAAATTCTTAAATTTTTAATAGAAATTGATCGAATTAAGTACTGACAAAATAACCACGTGCCGAAGTAAAATTCTTCATATTGAATTCTCAGATTAAAGTGAATATCGTATTTATCTGAAAAATTCTTAAATTTTAATAGAAGCAACAAAATACTGCATCTCGATCTTCACTCCTCTTTATCCTCTGCAGTCCTGTTCAGCTCAGCATAAGAGCTACAACTCATGTCCTCGAACACTTGCTTCAATTATTCCCGTCTAGGGCGCCCTCTACAGTTTCTACCCTCAACCATCCCCTCCACAATGTCGTGAAGAAGACCATCGTGGCGCATGATGTGACCGATCGCCTCTCTGAGATGGTTCTTACTAAGTGCCTATCCTCCTTGAGTATAACAATATTAAATTTAATTTTAATTTATTTTTGTAATGAAATGTCTACGCCACTGGTGATTTTGACGTTTGATCGTTTTATTCTTAGTTAATAACCGACGTTTGGCATTTTAACGTTTCTGCGTTGTCAACCCGAACTCCTCTTTTTCTTCACGACTACAATAATTTGATATTATTTTGATGATCGCGTGCCGCCACTGGATGCCGGTCGTTGGAAACTACCTACACGCAGCACGCCACTGCCCGGAAGTGAAGTCATTACAATGGTTATTAGACTTATAACTTTTGAAACTAAAAATAAAAAAAAAACTTGAATTTAATTTTTATGCCTTTTTTTTTGAGTTAAGTACATGATAAATACTTATTATATTACGACAATAATACATACAAATTCATAGCAAAACTCATCTCATATATTACTTTCATCTCGGGTTGAGCCGCTTCTTAGGACCGAATGGTCTAGGCCTCGGGAACGTCGGGCTATATCCAATTTTCTTAAAAAAAAAAACAGATTAAGAAATCACCCAAAACAATGCCTCGGATGACAAGTACAGTGGTGCTTCGACATAAGAGTTTAATTCGTTCCGCAACCTTGCTCGTATTTCAAATTACTCGTATCTCTAAGCAAATTTCCCCATTGAAATTAATTGAACTGCCATAAATCCGTTTCAACCCCCAAAATGTCACCCCAGTTATTTTTGTTGCGTGTTTTTCAATAAGAAAAACGATAATAATTGACAAACTTTTGTATTCGGCACAGGCTACGGAAAATGATCGATCTACTTCCGTTTAGAGCCGAGCCGAATTGAGACGGAGCGCTTCGTAATACTGAAGCGCACTCCTATCACCTGTCGCCCCTTTGACGAATTATCTTCTGTCAAAACAACCAAAATGGCGACACATGCGTGTCCGACGAGCGAACAAAAATAAGAGGCGAAAATTTCGGCACCGGCCTGCAAGGGCTATATCGAGCTGATATCAACTGATTTGAAGTATTTTAACTATATGTATTGATATCAGTACACCTATTTTAGGTTGATGCCGAAAAACCTCGATAAACGATCTTTTGTCTCTTATTTTTGATATGCACATCTAATAATGTTAGTCTTAATTTTATATAAAAAATACACGGCGTTTGCATACGCCATTTTATTTGTTCTGACAGTTGTTCAAAACCGTGTTTAACTATCAACTTTAGTTTATTACTAAGCCGCGATAATCCTTGGGGCGCTACACGTTACTGTGCCCGTCTGTCCGAAGCCCGGGATCAGTTCCCGTCCGACCGACGCCCACGATACAACATGTTACGGTCGGGCGGGGAAAGTCTCATATTGGAAATAAACGCGAATAGTGCTTATATACAAGTTCTTTGCTTTGCGACCTGCTCCTGCATCCTTCAATAAAAACCCCGCTGCCTGTTGTCGCCTTTTTAAAGATGAGGGATATCATTTTTTTCTGTTAATATACTATAATTATTTTAGTTGTGGGTGTCTATAGGATGGATCAATTCCTTGGATTAATATTATTAAGATAACTTTGACAGTATTGCCGATCAACTGCAAGACATTTTTTTTATGTCAACACATACAGGAAAATACCAGCAGATGGTTATCTTCTTCTTCTTCTTCGTGTCAGCGACGTCAAATTATTTCTGCCCAGAGTATCTGGCAACATAGAAAGCCTGTGTTTTGCCTAGCATTATTAGGTCTGAAGGTGTGCAACTTGTTGGGCATATGGAGCAGGATTTATGTGTGAGGCGGTCTGCAGGTCTCCGCAGTCGCACAATAGAGGCTCTCCGTGCCAAAGAATTCTCCGCCGCTCGAGGTTGTCCTTTGTTCTATCAACTCCGGTTCTTAATCTGTTCAGGGATCTCGTTGGAGTAGGATTTGTTCTCGTTTCTCATGCGGTTATAAATAAAAAATCATTTTTTTACACTTAATTATTTTTCATTTTTATTTTTCTTTCCTTCTCATAATTATTTTACAACAGTTTCAAAAACGTTCCATACAAAAGATTCACTTTAAGACAAATCTCATTACATGAAGAAAAACAAGAAATAAAATTTAATTTAATAAAAAAAACATATATTTTTTATTCGTATAAACACGTATAGAAGATTACCTTTTGTAAGTTTTATTAACCCTTTACGTGCGGAATAAGATCTCATAAAAAGTCACGAAATAAGTCAATTAGTCAATAAAAAATAATGTTGAATATTTAAAGACGATTTTTCTTATGTGTTTTGATTGGTCAGTGCTGCATTTATATTCACCTTTAGAACTAAATTAAATGAATCCATTATTATTTAAAAAAAAAGGCAAATTTGAAACATGTGTAGAATGACCCACAACTCGATACATATCGTAAAAAAAAATTGACGAAGGAATGTCGGAATACGAAACAAAATTAGATTCAATATAGTATTCGAATAAATCCGCATCTCGCACTGAGGCGACGTGTTTTTTTCAGGGCGTGGGATAAATCCGCACCTCGCACGTAAAGGGTTAAGCGAACAAGGCTTTTGAACCAGTGGTTCTTTAATGCTGCTCGCCGACAATATTATTGGTGAATTTTTGCACGTGTTTACATTGAAAAATATTTAATGGTTTTCAAATGTTGGTATAATCTTCAAATTCTATACACAGCATTAAAAATATTTGAAAAAAATTAGATCGAAATTATGCAAAAGTCGCTCAAAACCGCTATAAAATTGGAGCATATCACTTTAGCTAAAATCTAGATCTTTTATCTTTTAAGATTTTCGTTACAGAACGCGATCTGAGATCGCGCTGTGTAGCGATCTCGATTTCACATGTCTCGCTGGTTTTTTGCAAAATTTCAATTATTTATTAATACATTAAAAGCCTACAATTACATACATATTTCACACTGCCATATCCGACCTTAATTTGGAGTATATGTCCACCATAAAATTTAGCCACTTTTTTGCCATTTTTTTGTTGCTTCGTTATCACAAAGTTTCATCGAATACACGAAAACGACGCTTTACGACGAACATGGTCATTTAAGTGAATTCGTTTCGTCAAATCTGCTCTTTTGCTTTTGAATTTTTTTAAGAGTTCAAGTGATTATCCAGACGCTCCAAACAGTGCTAACATTAACAATTAATCAATTGATTTTAATGCATTTTTAATTATTTTATTATGTACATACATATTTATAAATTACAGTAATACCTAACATAAGCTTCTTAAAATACTAATTATTATATATATATTTTAATGTATTTACATTGATAATATTTTTATGTATTTAATTGCATTTTTTAAATTATTTTTAACATATTTTTTTATACAATATTAAAATTAATAAAAAAAAGCGTCTAAAAAAAAGTTTAAATAAAAAAATCATTTTTTTTATATATATTTACACAAAAGCATTAAGTACAGTATTGCATATATCACAAAAATATTAAAATTAAAGAATAATGATTAATTTTAATTTCTTGAGGGGGCTTAATTAACAAAAATTAGCTGGTGTCAAATATTTTGTTCGTTTAAAAAAAAAAACATCTAATGCGTTCAAAATTGCCGGTTCCGCCTCATTTCGTTCCTAGACAATTCGTTCAACGACTCAACGGTAACGACGTGGGGTGCACTGGACTTCTGGTGCACGGTATATTTGGTGCACGGGACAACTGGTGCACTGGATGTCTCGCTTTTATAAAATTTTATAAAAGTTTAACGATCTCTAGCACGTAATATATATATATAAAACTTACGTCACGTAAATTGTATCAAATTTAATACTTAAAAATTTTGTAGTTGAATTTTTTTGTCTAAATCCACTAAATATGTATGTTCTTGATAGAATACTGACGAATAACAAAAAATACTTACATTATTTTTCGCAGTTTCATACCAAAAATAATCACATTTTTTCAAATTTATTACGGTTTTCCGCAGTATAGCATAAACTACAGCTACCTTTTTTTTGACACAAGGCTCTCGCCGTTATAAAAGGCTGTCATAAACTGCACATACTCATAAAATGCCAGCTAAGGATTACGATGCGATTCTAATCTCTTTCACGGGTTCTTTCTTTTAGCACTTCGGTACACTGGCCACAATTGTTCAGAGGTGACTGATCAGTTGCTAACTGATCATTTTCTGAATGAGCGCATCATCAAGTAGACTTAACTGTCCTCCGGTGTGATGCGGGTGTGAGGCGGATAAAATCAGTCAAAGTCTAGCTAAGGATGGCAGCGCTGACATTGGATGAGGCGAAATAAGAGTTATGTGTCGGTATTTAGTGATGACCATATTTTCCACTTAGCAGATATGTTATATTGATGATGATGCTTGATAAATCGAGTCGCAAGATACATTATTAAGTAATATTACACATTTAGTGTAATATTGCTTCAGATTCAGTGCTGGTGTTGACTGATACGAAATGTTGGACGTTTGATTTTGTAACAATAATGCCGTGTTATTTGTGTGTCGACCATGATATACTCATGACATGGTTTTTCTTGTTACAAGTCCAACTATTTGCGTTGAGTATCCCGACACTTGTTCTGAGTGTGAGGTCATTGACACAAGTGTGTCAATACATTTACAACACCACACTTATATATTAGCACTTCAATAACGAAATAATATGATAATATTTTTGTTATGTTATTGAAGGAAAAAAATAAAAATAAAAAAACGTAAAAAATATTTATTCGATAAAGAACGATAAATTTAAAATAACAGTTTATTTTTATACCTTGAGACTTTTGAATTTTGAAATTATTAATGTAATTAAAAACATAAATATCTAATCGTTAATTTATTAAAGCGTTAATTGTTCTACCTTAATTACAACACTAATACAGTATAATTATATAATATTACTATAACACATCAATTATTTATTACATATAGTATAGTATAGCAACTATTGATTTTTTCACTATTAGTTCGTAAAGCATATCAAATTACACATATTATAGTTTATATTTTTACACTTGAAGCATTTACTAGATTCTTTTAAAAAAATGCACGCTAAAAACGTGCAACTTACACTCGACGATATATTAGTGTTAATTTGCACGAAAGCTTTATTTTAAGCACTACCAACGTAACTATTAATTTCTTCGCAGTTCACGTGATAGTCGTGCTGTCAAGACAAGCCATTCGTCGATTGCACGTAACTTACGTGCAACATTATTTACTTATATATTTTTTTCGCGCGCAGGAGACCACGACTGATCGAGACCAGTGAGGTCTATGGCGATCGGCAAAGAAGGCTGCATGAGAGAAACTTTGATCTGTTTCTTGAAGAGATCTATATTGTGTGAAGGTGTAAACACAGATGCCGGAAGAGCATTTTTAAGCTTGACAGTGGCATTTTTAGGAAACCATTTATTAATCAGCTCTTGGTCGACATGTAAAAGAATGTTCAGCATGTGTGAGACTAGTCTGTCGGTTGTAGGTGGGTGCAGAAGGAAATAATAATTTAAGTTCAAGGTCCATAGTTATTACAACTATAAAAATATATATAAAGTTAACTAATCTTACGTTTGTGTTCAAAGGATTGGAGGCTAGATGTAAGTACGCCATTAATAATATTAAAATATTTTTAAAGTATACTCTTAGTTCGATTAGCGAAAGCTGTCGTATCTTTCACACACACACACACATACTCATACATTGCGTTTGTAAATATGTATACTCAGTGCAGATTTTAGACCTTGCGGCGCCCTGGGCAAAAAAAATCTGGCGCCCCCTGGTTTTTTTAAGTGGGAGGGAATATCTTCAGAAAACACTCCCTGTAAGATCTAAGGTAACGCCCTGGACAGCCGACCCACTGCGCCATCCCCTAAAATCGGCACTGTGTATACTAGCTAGTATTGCATGATACGCAAATAATCTCTCTTAACCGCAAGTACTTGCTTATGAGCATGATAAGGACGTGTATATATATATATATATACGAGAATGAAAAATGCATAGATGTGCAAGTGAATATGAACAAGCCAGCTTTCTTGAAGTGGTCTTTGAAGTATACATCCTTATTTAGAAGCTTTTCTTTAATTTTTTAAATGAAATTCTTTGCACGCTATTTGCACGCAACGGATGTGTTCATTATCCGCGTCCTGTTAAATTCTCAGAAGTATTATTTCGCAACTTAAAACGTGATGCAAAAAATGTCGTTCTTACACGTGATATAATCAAACATTAAAACCTTTTTTTGCACTCTGAACTCATAATAGAAGTATTTAATATAGGGTCCGCCATCTAACGTTTTTTTTTTTTCAACTAGTGATTATTTCATAGATGGTAACACTTAGCTCATGTTTGATTTGACAGGTAATTAGTTTTATCCTTCCTCTAAACGAATATGGTTGTGTATATGCTTGAACAACGCTGAAAAATATTGCGACATTACTTTGAAAATCATGGTAATGTTGCAGAATGTGTGCGAAAATTGCGTACGGATTTTGGAAGAAGAGAATCACCGTTCGTTCCGTATGTTCATTATCTTGTGAAAAAAGTGAAAGAAACTGGCATCCTCATCGATAAACCAAAGCGTGAAAAGCCAAAAACAGTGCGTACACCCGAGAATATTGCTGCTTCGAAAATGAGCAAGGAGTGGCCGTTACAGTCAATGGCGATCGTTATCGGGCCATGTTGAACGAATTTTTGTTCACAAAAACTGAAGAGGAGGATATTGGAAACATTTGGTTTCAACGAAACGGCGCTACGTGCCACACAGCCGAAGCTACACTCGATGTTTTGCGCCCTTTTTCAAAAAAAAAAAAAAAGTTATTTGGCGGACCCTTTATAATTATTTTCTATACAAAATCGTTTCAATGCCCATGTAATAATCTATGTATGTAAATAAGGTTCCATTGCTCTTATTTACGAGTATGTTTTAGAGCGCGATAAAACTTATTTTATTGTGTGTTTCAATCTAATACAAATATAACATTGCAAGCTTTTTACGTGTTAGATCGTTTACTACTTGCACGTACTCGTATCACGTTAAGAAGCATTTCACATTATTCTTGTTCTTACATTGAACAAGTTTCACATATAATGTAACCTTTTAAATGTGATAAAGTCGTATCGTAAGACATTTGATAAATAATGCCAGTGTCGGTTTTAGGGGGTGGCGATGTGGTTCGGTGCCCCAGGGCGTCAAATAAGCTAGAGGCGCCGAGGGCAGCCAATCTTTCAAATATATTTGTAAATATAAAAAATATGGGGCGCTAGAAAAAAATGCCGTAGGACGTGCGTTGTAATACACTTTATAAGTAATGCTGCATTTAACTCTCGTGATTCTAGCATATACTCTACAAACAAAAATGTTACGGCATATACTCGTATAATAAGTAAACATGGTTGCACGTAAATCACGTACTCCTCTAACGTAGATAATTTGACGTGTATGTAAGTTAACGCATCCTGCAATTGACACCCGTGCATTTTCACACAACTCACTTGCTTATAACGTAGATGTTTCAATGTGTATGTAAGTTAACGTACACTGCACGTGAAACGTATGCTATATTGCAAGTAATTCACATGCTTTTAGCACAATAGCTTTCAAGTGTCTGCAAGAAAAAACGTGCTGTACGTGACACACGTGCTATCTTGCACGTGAATCACGTGCTTCTAACGTAGTGGTTTTTAATGTGTATGTAAGTTGACGCATTATGCACGTGACACATGAGTTTCATTGCACGTAATTCACATGCTTTTACCACATACTTTTATGTGTATCTGTGTGTGCAAATCAATGTATATTTCACGTGACTCACGTCCTATTTGCACGATACTTACGCGCTTCTAGCGTAGATGCTTTGATGTGTATGGCATAATGCATACTGCACGTAACATACGTGCTATTTCTAACGCAACTCACAAGCTTTGGTGTGTATGAATTTTAAAGCGTTCTAAACGTGACACACGTGCTACTTTGCACGCAACTCACGTGCTTCTAGCGTAGATGATTTAATGTACATGTGAGTTGACGCATTCTGCACGTGACACGTGTGCTTCTTTGCACGCAATTCAGGTGCTTTTACCATATACCACACATGAGTTACGTGCTACTTGTACAAAACACACGTGCTTCTAGTATGGAGGCTCTGATGTGTATGGTATAATACAAACTGCACGTTACACACGAGTTACTTTGCACGTAACTCACAATCTTCTAGCGTAGTAATATTAGTGTGTATGCCAACTAAATCGTGCTGCACGTCATAAACGTGCCAGTTTGCACGTGACTCGCGTGCTTCTATCACAAACACCTTGTTATGCATGCAGTTTAATGCACCCTGCACGTGAAAATTCTTTGCACGTAACTCACAAGCTTCTAGCGTAGTAATTTTAGTATGTATGCCTATAAAATCGTGCTGCACGTCATAAACGTGCTATCTTGCACGTAACTCGCGTGCTTCTAGCATATAGGCTCTGCTACTTGTGGTGAAGGTTGCGGCATGTATGGAGGAGGAGGCGCACCGGCCCATGGTTGGAGTCCTTGAAGTGCAGCCAATGACGGAGGCGCGTGCTGCACGTGCTGAGCGTGCTGAGCGTGCTGGGCGTGCTGCTGTTGCGCGTGCTGGGCGTGCGCTTGGTAACCCTTGGTGAGGGCCTCCGCTTGAAGAGACAACATCAGCCTGCTCGCCGCTTGCCGTTCGGCCTCTCGCTCTTCTGCCGTCTGTCTCCTGAAAAGATGGAGAAACTCTGAGTTAAAAAGCAATCTATAAATAAAAAAGAAAATTGTGTTGGTTACACCATTTATAACTCAAGAACGGCTGGACCGATTTTCATGATTCTTGATTTGTTGGATTCTTCTTGATCCCGAATAGCAGAAGTAGATATTAAAACATCAGGCGAAAAATCAAGGAAAAAATATTAACACGTTTAACGCCACGTAATGTTTTTAATGCAGTCGACTCAGAGGCGCCATATAGGTCACATTCAATGTTAAAATTCCATTGAAATGTAACCGCTGGCGTACAGGGACTGTTTGTTCGAAAAAAAACGTAGGTCACCGGTGACCTAAGTGGCGTTAAACGTGTTAAAGAAATTTATTTTTTCATACATTTTGTATGTAAAGGCTAAATTGTTGACTGATTTATTAATCAGATTTCTTAAGGAGGTCGGATAATTAGCCCAATGCTTCGAATATAATATTTATTATTGTCAAATTATTCAGTGAAACATTGTTTCATGGAAATTTGAAAAAATATTTTCCTTCCCATATTCGTCCCATATCTGTAACATATATTCAAAAGAGATAACCGCCCTCTTAGGCGTGTTGCTATTGACGATCCATCGTTTCAAGACATCTCTGCATCTGAAGGTCCACCACAGAACATATGGTTCCCGACGATCTCTAATACAGAAGCCCAAAGACTTGAATTTTTAGAAGTTTATTCGAAGCATCATCATTTGTCTATCCACTGCTGAACCTAGGCCTCCTGCATGAGGTTCTTTACTTATCGATCATCCGCCTTCCGGTATCATCATATAATCGAGGCATTTTTGGGGTGCTTAGTTAATCAGATCATTTTTATGAAGATCTAGAGATTATTACGACGGGTACTGCAATGGCTGTCACAAGTTCCAAAGTTGCTATCTTGGAGGTAATTGAAATCCATTTGTTCCCAGATGGACCTCCAGATGCAGAGATATCTTTAGATGAATGTCCCTTAATATACTTCGGACCGGAGTATGCAAGACGAGGACGCAAGTGAAAGCCTAGCAGTTTTACAGCGGACCGACTGAATGTGACTGCGGCGTGGAGCAGACCCCGTCCCACCCTTAATCCCACCCACAAGCTGTGTCCGAGTACCTGCACCCAGGAGGACCTGATGATGGTCGAGAGCAATGCCATCGACGTCGCCCACTTCTGGACAGACAGGATCTGACCATTTTGTTTCCGACACGATTATATATATATATATATATATATCTTTAGATAAGGCATTTACATAAAAAATGGCGGAATTGAGTGGCGGCAATTTTTGTGATCTTATGTACCAGATATGGAATGTATATAGAAAGAAAGGAAAGCTTAGAATATTGTATATTAATTCTCTTTTTTATGTTTTTTCAATACATTAATTTAATTGATATATATATTTATTTAATGGATTATTTTTAATCTTTTATTTTAAGGCGACCATTCGTATCACCATTAAATCGAACCCATGACCGCACATTCCGAACCGTCTAATGTCTCTATGATCGTAAATAGAAACATTAGAATTTGTTACCGATATGTTTTACAGCCGCGTAAAAAGAAAACTTAACAACCGTATAAAAAAAATCCCGACGATAACGACAAACAACCAAAACGCACCACTGCCATGTTAAGCAGAACACGAGTTCGTACCCAAAGTGTAGCTTAGATATACAACCTTTCGTTTCTTATTTCAGTCTGCTTGACGTACGTAAGTGTGTCCGCCATATTGTCATTTGGAACTAGTAATATACACCGCCGCTCGTGGCGCGGGCGAGAGCCCATCCCGAGCGCGGAGCCCAGTCTCCCCCCCCCCGCCCTTCGGCGAGAGCATATTGTATTGTGGCTCGGCCGATTGCTAGGTCGAGCCCTAAGTTTGTAATGTTTTATCGTAAATATATGTCAATATGCTTCTGAAAAAGTCTGTTATCAATCTGCTCCTAATCCTGGCATCACGCGACGGAATAACACCCATTTGAGAGAGAGGAGGATGTTAATTAATTTGTAAAAGGAATCACAGCTTATGAAAGCCTTCTCTGTTCTGTCGTGTTTATGGAGACCCAGATGGGAACCCTTTACTGGTCGCATGCAAAAAACTACTTCTAAGAGTTGCTGAAGGCCTTCAGGTGATTCAAGGTGCATCAGTTAGATGTCAAATAGACCTCAGCCTAAATGCTGCGAAGTTAGTATGCTACAGCGTATCTCTGTAGATAGATGGGCAATACAGGTATGTTAGAGGACTTGAGAACGTCAGTCTAATCAACCGTCCTTCTTAAAAAGCTAATTATAAAAACAAGCAAATGTACCTCGGATATGACAGCTTCTTTTTAAGCTTAACTTCGGTGATCTAACGAGAACCGTGCTAGTAATGTGCTGTTGTCACTGGACAAATTAACTAAAGTTGAAAGATTTATTTTTGCGTACGAGCCTTGAGACATCTTCATCGCCTTTTGTCGGCATTCTCCTGTGTGCGTTTACATAAAATAAAATGTCCCATTAGAATTTGTTTTGGATGTGTTTTATAATGTCGTAAAACGACACTTAACAACCACGTAAAAAAAGAAATAAAAAACGCGTGACTCGGTTTTATTTATTTCGTTTTTTATTTGATTTTATTTGCCACACGTTAAGTGGCATTAAAACATATATAATTCATAACGTTAAAATCAGGGCTACGTAAATGCATAAACGTAGTATTCTTTTATTAAAACTGTCCATTCAATTCAATCAATTCCGAAGATTACCCAACTCTTTTTCTTCTAGGGATGCTTTCTTTCCATTCGTTAGTGTCCCGGAGGAAAATTGCTGCTCTCAAACATTCATTCCCTCTTCTTCGCGGTGCAATTCACAACCCTTGTATTCTTGAATGTTTTAACTTCTACGTTCCAGATAAGTACACCCGCGCTCGCAGCCATCCGTTGTTTTTTTTATCACAGTTGATACTTGTGGAGCTTCGAGCAATCAATTTTGTACAACGGCAATGGCGCTCCTAAATGGTCTACCAGCACACCTCAATCCTATTCTTAAAAAAATACCGGTACAATAGGAAATTCGGCCATGTTTACTGTGTATTCCTGTAAATTTGCCCTGCTTAATGCGTATTCCCATACATTTGCCGCTTTTAAATATGTATTCCAGCAAATTTGACCCTGCTTAATATGGTATACCAGAGGCCTTTGAGATGTGGTCACAGAGAAAAATTCTCAGAATTTCCTGGAGAGACCACGTCACGAACAATGAGGTTATCAGGATAATCAAGGAAGATAGGCACCTGATAAGAACCATCTCAGAGAGGTGAGCCCGATGGATCGGTCACATCATGCGCTACGATGGTCTTCTTCACGACTTTGTGGAAGGGATGGTTGAGGGTAGAAACTGTATAGGGCACCCTAGACGGGAGTATTTGCAGCAAGTGTTCGAGGACATGAATTGTAGCTCTTATGCTGAGCTGAAGAGGGTTGCGGAGGACCACGAGGAATGGAGACCGAGACGCAAGATTTTGTTGCTGCAAACCAATCCACCGGATTGATACTACGAAGAAGAAGCGGAAAATTGCCCCTGTTTAATCTGTTTACCGGTAAAGCTATCCCTGTTTGTGTTGTTCGGTATGATCGATATGACATTCATGTGTTTTTATTGTGAGTGTTCGATTTCAGGCTCCATTGTTTGCACTAAAACCAAAATGGTGTCTTTCCGAGCATAAAGATAAGCGCAGATATCACTGGCTTATGTACCGACCGTCGTAAATCGAGCGGAATAATACAAATAAAAAACATTCCATTTTGATCGATTCGAATCGAATGACTTTATCACGTTTTATGACTGAAACTAACGACTTAATTTATATATATAAATATATTTATACGAGTATATATGTATTACTAGTAACTTCTCAAAATAAATCGACAGGCGTATACAACTGGGATGAGCTAATTCGTCAATTAATAATAATTGAATTATTTCGATGAAAAAAATCAATTATTGTGCATTTGCTTGGATATTTTGTTGTTGCCTATTCGAAATATTCATACTATGATTTAAATACAATACAAAAATGTATTTTACTTAACTTACATTACGATAATCAGTATCAGAAGATGAAGAATGCCCATAAAATGAAGGTCACCCAACGTTCCATGAAGAAATCCATCTTCGGAGTGTCTCTAAAAGATAGAATTCGAAACGAGGATATCCGATGAGATGGGCAGCATTTGGAAAACAAAAGTACATTTTTAAAGCGAAAATTCTGCAACGTCTAAAAACTAACGCGTTTAACCAATGCATCCTCCCTGTATTAACTTACGGCGCAGAGACGTGGAAACTGACAGCAAGTCTTACCCATAAAATAAAGGTCACCCAGCGTGCTATGGAGAAATCCATGCTCACATTGGTTCTTGTATCCTTTAGCTATCAGATGATGCATAAAAAACTATTCTAAGAAAGTAGCAAAACGATATATCACGGCTAGCGATGTCAACGGTAGGGGAATCTTATGACGGCATATGCCGACAACCGATGCGAAAGGGTTAATATTTTAAATGGATCTCGAAGTGAATGCTGAAAATATGTATGCATGATGAAATATGTATGTTTATATAACAGGTTCAGTCAATGAGGTGTGTGGGTTGGTGTGGGAGATGAGTTGTTAGTGTTATTCCGCTTATCGCTAATTGCTTCTGTGTTAATAACGATGGCTTAATGAGGTGTTGTGGCGCTGGGGATGATAGGGTGGGGACAACCGAGGGTGGTTGATGGCGAGAATGAGGCGCTTGTAGAAGTGGATGCAAGCTTTGCTTTGCACGAGAATTTTAAAACAATGTTCTATCTGTTCTGGAATATGGGAGCCCATGTGTGGTGTTGCTCACCAAAACCAGTTACTTGTATAACGAGAATGTACTATGAAAACAATGCCTTGGTAAGTGCTCCCAAGGAGCGCAGGTACAAGGCGACCGGCCCGGGGGCCTAAGGCCCCAAAAAAAAAAAAAAAATATGGGAGCTTAGTTTGGAATCCCAATAAATCCTCAATAAATCATGCTCAAAAAAATTCATAAAAAAGATCTCCGACGTCTATATTTTTATATGTACGGTAACTATCCATTCAATTCAATCAATTCCGTACATAAACCAACTCTTTTTCTTCTAGGGATGCTTTCTTTCCATTCGTTAGAGTCCCGGAGGAAAATTGCTGTTCTCAAACATTCATTCCTTTTTCTTTGCGGTGCATTTCACAACCGTGGGCTTCTTGCATGTTTTAACTTCTACGTTCCAGACAGATACACCCGTGCTCATAGCCATCCATTGTGTTTTTTATCCCAGTTGATACTTGTGTTGCTTCGAGCACTCAATTTAGTACAACGGCAATGGTACCCCTAAATGGCCTACCAGCACTCCTCGATCCTTTTCTTACATCCTTTTCCTCTTTTTTAAATGGTATTTTTCTTCTCAACTCTATGATCTTTGACATGTGTCATCTTTATTGTATATTAATACCTATAGATTAAGGTTTCGGGATCTTCGAGCTTATTATCAAAATTCTTTAAATATACTGATTAACAAATTCCTCAAAAATATTCTTTGCATACTACTGGATACTACTTATTATTATCAGTATTGTCATGGTCCTCGCATTATCCCGTCAGCTCTACCTCACGCAGTTCCACTAAGTACATTCTATGTACAGTTGTTAAAGGCTTTTCAGGAGGGCGAAAGACCGGGGTTTGAAAATACCTCGCTGAAACATCGGCTCTGATCGTATCACTGAAGTTAAGCAACAGTGTGCGTGGAATCTACTTGGATTGGTGATCGTCTTTAAGATTTATGCACATGTTTGCTGTACAAAAGCAGATTATGTGACAGCTGATGCATACGAGCGCCACAAATGTTTGCCGAGCAAATTTCTTTGAACGGATGTAAACAATATCACTCACCATACTTTTGACATTTTCATCTAGTTTTGTGGATGTTGTGGGTGTGAGACTACTGCGGTGGAGAAGGGGAAGGTAATCAGGGAGCCCAGAGCGCTCTAAGCGCCTCATAAAGTATGCAGCGGAATTTAATATTTCAATTAACGTTAAATGGGAGTGCCGCAGAGGCAAATTTTGCAAACCAAAAATTTAAAACGAATAAATCTCATAATTTTTCCATATTTTTGAGCATACATAGCCACAGAGTTATTACATCTATGCCTTGGGCTGAGCACCCTTTAGAACAAAATGGTCCAAGGCTCGGGAGCCTCGGGATAAAAACATTTCCTTAAAAATCTGCTTAACGAATCACCTAAGGTTATGCCTTGGATATTACAGCTCTCATGATAATCAAGGAGGATAGGCACCTAGTAAGAACGTGTCGATCGGTCACATCATGCGCCACGATGGCCTTCTTCACGGCATTGTGGAAGGCATGGTTGAGGGTAGAAACTGTAGAGGGCGCCCTAGACGGGAGTATTTGCAGCAAGTGTTCGAGGACATGAGTTTTAGCTCTTATGCTGAGCTGAAGAGGACTGCAGAGGATCGAGAGGAGTGGAGATCGAGATGCAAGATTTTGTTGCTGCAAACCAATCCACCGGATTGATCTACGAAAAAGATTACAGCTGCCTCGACTTCAAGTACTAGGAGTTTTGCTCTGGAGGTTGTCGGGAACCTTATATGTTCCGAAGTGGACCTTCAGGTGCAGATATACTATGTCCTAGAACGACAAACGGTCAGTTATAACTGAAAGAATTAAATGGGGCAATATGATGACCATATGATACAGATATGGAACGGATATGGGAGGCAGTCCATGCCTTGTAACGTGAAATCTCTGCACACGTAAGTCTGATGAGACTGGTGTCGTCACTCCATCTTGTAGGGGGTCGGCCAACGCTTCGTTTGCCAGTTCTTGAAAGCCACTTCAACTCTTTTCTTCCCCATTAACAGTCATCTCTTAGACAGATTTGTCTTGCCCTTTGCCACTTGAGTGTGCCTATTCTA
Source organism: Glossosoma conforme (assembly GCA_022606575.1). Classification (NCBI taxonomy): domain Eukaryota; kingdom Metazoa; phylum Arthropoda; class Insecta; order Trichoptera; family Glossosomatidae; genus Glossosoma; species Glossosoma conforme. The sequence continues at coordinate 1,928,884 of JAGTXR010000047.1, forward strand.
TAGATAGCCTCCACTACTTGAGATCTTCTTCGGATATATGCGTTTCGGATTCTTCATTGAAGCATATTTTCGATGAAATTCATTTATTGCGAATTAAAGTATTATTTATTATTTTATAAAATATTTGAAAATCTTTTTACTGTGAAAGATATGGTTTTTAACTGATTCGACCCTGTTTAAAAGCACTTGCCTTCCGGGTCTTTATCCCAGATATTAATTGCCCCTCCCTCCCGCAATATTACTTATCCGGCCCTGCCCCCTCCTTACATTACGGGTCTAATGCTCTGCTAAAGTGTAAACCCTAAGTGGTGTCCTGTGCGACCTGATTACCACCCTGCTCTAGTACAAGGAATCGATAATCCTAAAAGAGTAATCTCGAGTATTGATCCTTTTAGGACCAAATATTCAAGTCTAAGTCAGTGTTGTGCTAATCATCAATTTTCTTTTAAAAAAACTCGCCAAATCTGTTTTGGATGCTACAGTTTGCTTTAAAATTATTATTTCAGTATTTGTATAGCGCTTTTTTATGATCGAATGGTCATTCCAAAAGCGCTTCTTTGCCTCTCTGAGTAAAAAGGTGAGTCTTGAGTTTGCTTTTAAAGGATGCCTCCGCTTTCAGCTTTCTTATGCTTTCCGGCAGCGAGTTCCAGGCCATTGGTGCCGCGTAGCTGAAAGCACGATTGCCAAAGACCGTGCTAGGACTACCTCCCGTCAGCTGCAGGGTGTTTCTTTGAAGGTGATGCCTGACTTTTAACTAAATATATACTATATACTAGAATCTGGGCTATTTACTAGAATTTATATTTACAAAAATTAAATACCTTAAATATCTGAAAGTGAATACAAGGTATAACTTGAAATTGTGGCTTTTGGGTGACGAATTACTTATATAAAGAAATTATAGAATGCTGAGGATTTCGCATTATTAAAGTCGTCAACCCTAAAGAGAGCCCTGCAATGGTGGTTGAAACATCGGTTAGAAAATTTGCCACACACGACTTAACCCAAAAATCACAATTGCAAATCTGTCGTGAAAATCGTGAAAATCGTGAAAATCTACGAACTTATCTAGCGAGACATCCAGTGCACCAAATGTCCCGTGCACCAGACGTCCAGTGCGCCCCACGTCGTTACCAATGAGTCGTTGAACGAATTGTCTGTGTGAACGAAATGCGGCGGAACCCTCGTAGGGATGTATTGTTTTAAAAACAATTTCGAAAAGCGCCTTAATTAAATTTTAAATTAATAAATTACCCAACACTTTACGCACAAATTAAGCCCATCACATCGCATTTAAACCTTTGCCTCCCTCGCAACTGTACGGACCACAGAGTGAATAATTCATCATCCGAGAGGAGCGGAGCAGACTCTCTGCAAAACATTAATTACGGGAACTTTTCGCCCGTTGCAGGACCAAACCGGTAAAGTTAGGAATTCGGGCAAAATAATTAGGTTACGATTTATAATCAATTTGCCAGAACCCAACGAATTGAACAAAGCACATATAACTTAGAGTTTCAGTGCTAGAGATAGATGATGAAGAAGAGGGGATGTGACAGGCTCTTTAATGAACGAGCGCCGCTTAGTGGAAATATACTAAACAATTTAGGTTCACTAGAATACTATTTATATAAAATTTTAAATTCTTAAAATCACTAACAATAAGTATGAATTAGCTTTTCATTATACGGAATCAAATATATATATTGACATCAGCATGATATAGCCTTTGCTGACTGGTACCTCTTATTTCTGTTCGCTTGTCGGACATGAATGTGTCCGCCATATTGGCATTTTTGGACTAGTTATATAGTCCACCGCTGGTCGCGCGCCAGTCGTGTGCCGCCAGTCGGCGAGAGCATATTGTATTGTGGCTCGGCCTGAATTCTGTGACTAGGTCGAGCCAGAAGCTTGTAAAGTTTATCGTAAGTATATGTCAATATGCTTCTGAAAAAGTGTTTGTTATGCTGACCTGCTCCTCATCATGCCCTCGCGCGACTGAATAACAACCTTTTGAAAGAGAGGAGTATGTTAATATATATATATCTATGTAAACACATACAAGAGAATACCGACAGATGCCGATAGTAATTTTGAAGTCTCATCTGTGGAATTCTATGACGCTTACCATGTTTCATATGGATAAGCGCTGCATGTGGAGTGTTGATCCGCCAACGACATATATACTCGACTATAGCCCGAGATTCACGCATCATCCTGATTATTACAAGAATTTACTATGAATGGGAGGTCTTCATGGGACGACTTTCGTCTATCGCCAAATTTAATTAATAGGCTATGACTGGAATTTTACGTGTGAGGGATCAAATTCACACCAAAATATTTTAGAGCTCAGAAATCGATTAAAAATATTTTTAATTTTTTTAAATCTCCATCGGGGATCGAAGCCACGACCTTTGGCTTGCAAAGCAAACGCTTTGACCATTAAATTATACCGGCCGGCAAATATGTGAAATATGAAATATTCTAAAAGAGATCAAATATTTACATAATATTCAAGGGCTGTTCGAAAAATAAGGTTACTTTTATTCCTTCTTTTTTTGTTGGCCCGTCACTTTGAAATCCAGAACCTTTTTATTCTAAGTGGCAGCTCAACATAACCGACGAATCGTGGAATGCAAAAAACGGTAACGCATTCACATTTTTGCCCACGTATAATGTTGCTTAACGAGATGCCGGCTTACAATGTGTTATTATAATATAGTGAAACATTTTTAAATTCGATTCGAATAGGGTTGCAGAGGATCGAGAAGAGTGGAGATAGTGATGCAAGATTTTGCTGCTGCAAAACAATCCACCTGATTGATACTACTACTACAAAGAAGTGAAAGTCTATTTTAACTTTGCAATCGTAGAAAGGAAATAATTAGACAATAGATCGAGGAAAACTATAAATCGGATAACAGAAAATACGGTGTTAACTTATGAATGATTGCAGAGACTTTAGAAAATGAGCGAATAATGCGGGACAACAAAAAATGGGAGAACAGTTAATTGGAGTTCCACTTGACATCCACTTCTCATATTTCGATATTATTTTATTGGGTGAAAGATGCAGGATCAGGTTCACAATACAAACAACTTGTTTTCGTTTCACATATTATCACGGTTTATTGGTCAAAAATGTCGCCCGTTATAGCGAACGCCCGTGGGCGCGCGCGCTATAACGGTCGTGAGTAAAACTTCAACTGTCAACTGCCGGCGCACTGATATCTTGGCGCCGCCAATCGCTCAGAAAAAGCGAATTCAAAATGACAGTGGTACCAACAGGATATGGGCCAACGGTCATAACAAATATGTTCCAGATAGGTACACCCGTGCTCGTAGGCATCCATTGTTTTTGATCCCAGTCGAGGCTTGTGGAGCTTCAAGCACTCAATTTGGTTCAACGGCAATGTCGCTCCTAAATGGCCTACCAGCACACCTCGATCCTTTACTTACATCCTTTTCCTCTTTTGTCTCCTGTATTGTTCTCCTAGATCTCTGTGATCTTTGACACGTGTCATCTTCTTATTCTTTTGTGTAATTTTTATTAATTATTCTTCTTTCTCTATTTATTGTATATTTATGTGTACTAATTTTTCTGTATATTTGTAAAAAAAAAATGGAATTTTGATTCTGTAAATAAATAAATAAATAAATAACAAATATTTTGGCGTATGCAAACAGCGTTTAAAAGTCTACAATTAAAACTAACATTAGATGTGCATGTCAGGCGAGCGAACAAAAATAAGAGACGAAAGATCGTTTTTCGAGGCTTTACGACATCAGCCTAAAGGAGCTATATAAAGCTGATATCACACTGTATATGCAAAAAACGGTATTCCATTCAAGTTTTGGTCCACATACAGTGCTAATGAGAAACACATGAGGAAAAATATTAAGCGTTCTGAAAAACCAGATTCGTAGCGGTTATTTTATGACAACATATGCTCCAGAAATCAACAGGCATATACAACTGCGATGGGCAGCATTTAGAAAACTAAAGTACATTTTTAAAGCGAAAATTACGCAATGTCTTAAAACTAAGGCGTTTAACCAATGCATCCTCCCTATATTAACTTACGGCGCAAAGACGTGAAATCTGACTAATCCTATTATTCATATTCATGAATAATAGGATTATTTTTTTCAGTCTAAAAAGAAATCTATGCACATTAGTCAAGTGTTTTTTTTTTTCATAATGCGTAAAATCCTAATATAAACAAGTCCAATTAAAGGTATCATCGACATTAGTGTTAAATTGTTGTTTCAGCAGAAGCTTATGTCTGTCACAGAGGCAGATGGACAATCCAGTGGTTGACACACGCGTTATTCACGCATTAATTTATTTTGTAAGTCATAGAATGCATGTGGAGAATCATTTTACATTTTACATTGAAATTACTTCACTATAGTGTATTAAGCGAAAGAAATCGACAGGTGTATACAACTGGGATGGGCAGCATTTGGAAAACTAAATTACAATTTTAAAGCGAAAATTCAGCAATGTCTAAAAACTAAGGCGCTTAACCAATGCATCCTCCTTGTATTAACTTATAGCGCAGAGACGTGGAATCTGAAAGCAAATCTTACACATATAATAAAGGTCACCCAGCGTGCTATGGAGAGAAACATGCTCGGAGTGTCGCTAAAAGATAGAATACGAAACAAAGAAATACGCAGAAGAACTCAAGTAGTGGATGCTACCCAACGAATAGGCAAACTCAAGTAGCAATGGGCAGGACATATCTGTCGAAGAGACGACGATCGATGGGGAAGAAAAGTATTGGAATGGCGCCCAAGAACTGGCAGACGAAGCATTGGCCGACCTCCGCAAGATGAACTGACGACATAAAAAGAATAGCGAGAGTGACCTGGATACGGAAGGCAGAGGATCGAAGAGGATGGAGACTCATGCGACAGGCTTACGTTCAACAGTGGACGGATACAGGCTGATGATGATGATGCTCCAGTTAGAGGAACGAATGTGGATTGATGATATGACGAAAAAATTTGCTTTTTCTATTTACAGTTTTAATTTGTGAATTTTCCTGTAAAATGTTAAAATTCTCCTGAAACGGTCGGCCGGGCCGCATTTTCAGTTTTCATTAATTTGTTTCCGGATAAAGTTAATGTTAAAACAAATCCTCCGTTATTTTAATTATAGCGAACTCGTTTTAACCCTTCTAAAACCTTGAATATTTAAACCCACTCACACCCCAGTAAACCAGACCCGAATCCAGGAGAGGGTTACATTAAAAATATTTATATTTTTCTTTTATATCCGCTACCTGCGGAAACGCATAACTTTTTTCATTAATGTCTACACTCGAGATGTTCCATTAATCAAACACAAAAGTTATAGAAAGAAAATAAAAAAGCAGTGAAAATATATAAAAATCGCTTCTAAAAGATCACATAGTTTCAGGAAACCAATACTATCGACATGAGAGGAAAATTATGTAAAAAAAGGATGTAGAAGCGCCATTGCAGTTGAACTAAGCTCTACAATATGGATCTTTTTAAGGAACATATCAATATACACTTGCAATCACCCGATCCAAACAAAAACTAAAACACAATACATGCATCGTCTCCCGCATCCAGCGTCTAGTCGTCTTCAATGAGTGTCATAGGGCTCACTGGTATCAACTGATTGTGCTCTCTTGCATGCGATTCTATAAAAAAATGTATTGAGCATTTGAAATTCCACGGATACCAACTGTAATAAAAAACAATGCATTACTACGAGCACGTTCTTACGTATTCGGAACGTAAAATCTAAAGCATTCAATAATTACAGGGCTGTAAATAGCACCATCAAAGAGAAGTGATTTTCTTTGAAGCAGCTATTTTCCTACAGGACTTTAACGAATGTAAATAAATATTTCATAGCCTCCAGGGTGGTTTTAGATAAGATATCTGTAATATCTAAATCGTATTTGGACGTAATTATTCATATTTTTACAGCTATCGAATGATTCGCCTGATGCATACGCACATTTATGTCGGCTGCCATTATTGATACCTTAAATCAGAGCTCCGCAACCTTTTCTCATCTACGGCACACCAAAGTACTTCTTTGGATTCTACGGCACACCAAAGTTTCTCACCTTGAATGCCGCGGCACACCAAGAGCCAAAAATAGATATTAATTTGATCAATTTCACTTTTTTTAAGTTCATTTAGAACTTAATAAAGCAAGTACCTCGTTGTGTGTCTACATAAATAGGCGATAGGCGCTGGGAGCTTGAGGACCGTTGTAAAATTATGTATTTATAATATTGCCTTATTTGATCGCGGCACACCTGTATCGGCTTACGGCACACCAGTGTGCCGCGGCACACAGGTTGCGGAGCACTGCCTTAAATGACGACAGCCAAGGAGCTTGAAGAAACATATTCAGCGTGTGCTATGAGCGGATATGTCATGAGAAATTTGTAGTGTCCGGAGCATATTTGAGAGTATGTTTTTTAAAGAGATCCGATGATAAACCTGGTGCTGCCGAGGCCTGCCACAAATTGGCCCTAAAAGGAGGGTATACCGAAGCAATAGGGCCGGTATTAGGTTTATCCTGATTCGACCCTGTCTTTTTCGCCAAGCCCGGGTTTTGCGGGTCCAAAGTAATGCCGCCGTAATCTAATTCCAAGGTAAACAAAATACTGTTAAATTCGAAGCAAACTCGATTTGGCGTTGAGCCTGAAAATTGTTTTCAAACGGAATGTGTTAATCTCAAAACAAAATCGTGGCGCCGTGTTAAAAAGTTGTCTTATCATGCTAACAGTGCGGAGTTCGATGCCAGCCAAAGAACTAATTCCTCCTGCACCCACTCACAGCCGACAAACTCGTCTTATACTTGCCGAACATCCATACACGGTTAAAATATGTCGACCAAGAACTGGCAGCTTCCAAAGTTCCTTCCTTGATGCCATCGGTAAGCTATGGAATGCTCTTCCAGCGTCTGTATTTCCTCCTTCCTACAATCTGGATCTCTTCAAGAAACAGATAAATATACACTTGAAATCTCCCCAACCCACTCACAATACGAACACAACACATGTTTCCCGCATGCAGCGTCCAGCCTCCCTGGCTGAGCGTCATAGAGTTTTTTTTTATGTAATCACATACAGGAGAATACCGACAGATGGTGATAGTAATTTTCTTGAAGTCTCATCTGTGGAATTCTATGACGCTTACCATGGTGTATATGGCTAAACGCTGCATGTGGAGTGTTGATCCGCCAACGTCATAGACTACAGCCCGAGATTCACGCATCATCCTTTATTATTGCAGGAATCTACTATGAGTGGGTGGTCTTCACGGGACGACTTTCGTCTACCACCAATTTTAATTGATAGGCTATGACGGACATTTTACGGGTGATGGATCAAATTCACACCAACCGGGGTATTTTAGAGCTCAGAAATCGATTAAAAATCCTTTTTTTTTTAATCTCCGTCGGGGATCGAACCCACGACCTTTGGCTTGCAAAGCAAACGCTTTACAAACATGAAAAATATACGAGTATACCACCATCATCAAAATGTGTCCATCCACAGTTAAACGTAACCGTCAGTTTTCCTGCTACGAGGTTTCTCAAAAGTGGTCGGAATTCAAGGTTCTTTTCAGAACCACTCATTCCAATCTCGTAAATGACCTTATGAAAGCTTCCACTTATAAATTTCGTCAGTTTTTTAGTAATTAAATTTATTTTATTATTTACGTTCACTGTTGAAAGTAGACCTCCCGTAAGAGTCTCCATCCTTTTCGAAGCTCTGACGTTAGCCTTCAGGCTTCTCCATTATTAAGCCGAATAATTATTTTAGCTAGATGCTTCACCTTTAGCGTTTAGCGGCCTAATAATAATCAGAAATACTTACCTGTACATACTCGCATATAAAAAGCTTTACGTGAAACCTTTTTCGGCTTTTCGATGCTATGTGTTACATATTATCGGGTATGCCAAAGTATCTAATGCACTTATATATTGCCTTTAATAATATGTATAATAAATTTTGCAAGCACGTCGACTGCAAATATTTGTGACTGCGGCGCAGAGCATACCCTGTCACGCCTTCTGGAGTGTGCGCTGTGTCCGAGTAGCTGCATCCAAGAAGACCTGATGATGGCCGAGAGTAACGCCATCGACGTCGCCCACTTCTGGGCACACAGGATCTGACTCTGTTGTTTCCGACACGATTATACATATATATAGTTGTATCAAAGTTTCCGGGGTCCTTAGAGCGACGGTAATTTATGATGACCATATGCACCATTTATGAAACTAATATAAATGAAAAAAAAAAATTATTTTACTAGAATGAAATAATTTTATAATATCATCATTATCAGCTAAAAAAATACAAAACATGACTCTAACAATACATCAGTAAATAATACAGCCTACGCATGTTTTTCTTCTCCCTTATTTAACGACACTGATCAATAAAATAAACACTCATTAACTATTCATCCCCACCCCGTCCTCCTCTCTCTCTCTTTCGCTCGCTCCTCCCGACTCTCGCTGTCCCCTTCTCTCGCCCTTTTTCTTCTAACCCCCTCCTAAAAGGGGATAGCTACCCCCTCCACGCCACTCTGTTCTGGAGGAGATATAACCGCGTAAATAATGACGCAAAACAGGGGCGCTGAACAACGCGAAAGCATCAACAGAATATCGTTTTACGCTGAAGAAAATCTATGTAGCACTGTACTTTACATATTTATACATAGAATAACGTGTTTTTTCGTTCATGGATTCGTTTTTTTTTTCAAATATTTAATTTTTAACCCTTTCATTACGGCTCGAACATAAATGTTGTTTCAGTAGTATACTTCGATAATTACTTACAAACGATTTCTATACTCAAGAAAAATTAGCATGATCCCTGCTATGAAACTAAATATATTATATTTAATTGAATCCTTGCTTATATAAAAGAAGAAATACTTAAAATCGCTAAAAGTTTGTTCAAACCATTAATTATTTGTGAAAAACATAAAAAAAAATAAAAAAAATATTAACCCTCTCATTACGGCTCGGTTTGAATACAAATTATACTGTCAATTATAAAACTAGTATTTGACGCATGAATGTACTTATCTGGTATAATTTCATATATGACATTGGTTCTTGTATAATTTAGCTATCAGATGATGCATAAAATAATATTCTAAGAAAGTAGCAAAACGATATATCACGTCAACCGATGTCAACGATCGGGGAATTTTACGACGGCATATGCCGATAACCGGTGCGAAAGGGTTAATAATTGAAATGGTCATCTTTAAAGTAAAAAGGGATGAAATATAATAAAACAAATTAAAGAGTATACGAGTATGTTTATATTTTTTTTCCTATGTTTGGATCATATGGTCACCACAAATTGTCGACAATCTTTTTTATCAATTGACACTCTCTGTTCCGGAACCAAGGTCGCGGTTACGAAATTACATCATCAGCTTAAATGGTGATGCCGGAATACCAAGTATCCGACACTGAGGATAAGACCAAAGACCGGAGATGAGTTGATACTAATTTATTTAATGCTTTTATACCCTAATTCACAACATGAGTAAGCAGTTCAAAATAAAATTAATATATTTGAATGTCATAGTCATGTCTTGATCCCTTCAATCCACATAGACTGGCAGATTATTGGGACGGTCCATGCTCCGTATCGATGCGTAAGCATTCCTTATTAATATTACTAATGCATAGAATTTCATACACCGCAAATTCCTCGATACTTGTTGTTTTGGACTTTGATCCTTGACTGTACGAATTGACAGATTCCATCTAAGATAAGAGTTGATTATAACAATTACTTCGGAGGTTTAATACAAATAGTTATGTTTAAACTAACGTTTTGAACACTGACCATAACACGTTCCAAGACATCCGGCGCCCTAAGATATACCTGGGAACATAAATGGCTCCCGACGAAGCTTCCCTCAAAGCAGCAGAAAAGAGACAGCAGCTGTAGTATCCGAGATATATTTTTAGGTGATTTGTAAGTCAGATTTTTAAAAGTAGATCGGATGATAAGCCCTACGATCCTGAAGCTTAGACCTTTTGGTTCTAAGGAGAAGCTACACCCAACTAGTGACACGAGGTTAGCAGCAGACGGCTAACCCATCCATGTTTCGGTCCGCCTCAAATGTTGCTTGGCTTTGGTGATATAAATATAAGCGCGCACAAAATGTGCTAATGTAGTTTGCCAAACGACCCCGCTGAAACGTGACTTGGATAGGATTCATGTGGCAGAGATGAAGATGCTGAGGTGGGCGGGCGGTGTGACTAGAGTGGACAGAGTTCGAAATAAGCATATTTGAGGTACATTTCGGGTGGCCCCCATACCTGAAAATATAAAAGAAAACCGCCTAAGACGGGCATGTGACACGGAGAGATGAGGACTAGATGGTGAAGAGAACCCTCAACATACCCTTGCTGAGAAGAAGACCTGGAAGACCACAGGCAACGTTGCAACTATAAGCAAGGATCTAAAAAACATTAGGTTTGACAGAAGCACAAAGAGAGCCGACCCCAGATGATGGAAAATGGCCAGGCTAAAGAAGAAGTGGTTTGTCAAACGAACATATAAAGGTCAGGACTATTTGGTTCTAAGGGGTGATCAACGATACGCGTTTAGTAACAGGACGTGTCACAATCCATGTTTTTAGCCGCGTACAATGTGATATTACTCTTTATTTATCGTCGTATTTAAACCAATAATTCAATTTAATTTATTTTTTTCCTTGCAGAAACATTACAAATTTTATCAACTCAATTTATTTCTGAAGTACAATAATAATTAAATAAAAAATACAATACATATATACAAGCATAGGTACTAATGATTAAGTACTAAAAACAATGCAATAAAGACAAGCAACAGAAGGTCCCAATGCTCATCAAACAGACGACGCCAACAAATCATTCCTCCAAAGAAACTCTTGGAGTTCTTGTCTGAATTGGGCTTCTCTTACGTGAAATATATCATTATAATTGTATGTAATAGTTATATAATAATTATTATATAATAATTATTATTTAATAATTTATGTTAAATATCCCTGCGGTCTACCATTTCAAGAAAGATGGATGGAGACGGTCTTCCTTGCGGGATTTATTATTCCGCGCAATCCACGTCGGCGTCAATTAAACATGTAATTCAATCTACGTCCCTCTACGCCGGGATTCCAGGGATTCGTAGCGGCAAGCAATTAGGCGCTCGCAGCGGCTTTCTTAAACTTTGCAATGCGATCGGACGTTTAAAACAATTAGGGTCTACGCCGGGATTCAGGTAATAAATATTTGTCGGAGTTCGTTAAACTGAAACGTATTCTATTTAAAATATATATATAAATTTACAAGTATATGCAGAATGGCGCAAAGTGAATCACCCTATCCGAATATGTTATAATTTTTGCAAATGTTACGTCAATCATATCTCCGGCAGGTATAGCTCATGGGTCAAAGAGTTTGCTTTGAAAACCAAAGGTCGTGGGTTAGATCCCCAGAGGAGTTTTTTTTTATCAATTTCTGAGTTCTAAAATGACCCTGTTGGTGTGAATTTGATCCCTCCCCCGTAAAATTCCAGTCATAGCCTATTAATCAAAAATTGGTGGTAGACGAAAGTCGTCCCGTGAAGACCACCCATTCATATTAAATTCCTGTAATAATAAAGGATGATGCGTGAATCTCATGAAAACATCCGAAAGCATGTTACAACGTTCCTGAGAGACATTCCCGTCGAGAACTTTCAGGTTGCCTTCCTGCTCTACATCCTATAGAACAAAGTTCCCGACGGTCTTCCAGACCGGCGCAACAAAAAGGTAACTTTATTTTATGCTCTTCTGCGGCATTCAAAGTATATGTTCCGACCAGGTCCGCCTTCGTCTCTTGGCCGACTGTAGTGTGTAGAGTGCAAATAGATGAAAACTAATTTTTATTTTAAAATTATTATATAACGTTTTTGGGATTCGAACCGACGTCCCTGGCATATATAGGCCGACACTTTTAGCGGTGACCCTCCAAACAGCTCAACCAATAGTAGTCGTAAAGTGCAATGAGCCAATCAACATTTGGGAACCGCACGACAGTCGTAACCCACTGTGTTAACACAATTTGGGAATGCGTACACGCATACATGCAATAACACGCATTAACCCTTTAAGGGATAATGCATCATTGAAATTAATGGAAAACTAAAGTACATTTTTAAAGCGAACATTCCGCAATGTCTTAAAACTAAGGCGTTTAACCAATGCATCGTCCCTGTATTAACATGGCGCAGAGACGTGGAATCTGACAGCAAGTATTATCTATAGAATAAAGGTCACCCAGCGTGCTATGAAGAGATCCATGCTCGGAGTGTCGCTAAAAGATAGAATCCGAAACGAGGCAATACGCAGAAGAACTCAAGTAGTGGATGCTACCCAACGAATAGGCACACTCAAGTGGCAATGTACATGACATATCTGTCGAAGAGACGCCGGTCGATGGGGAAGAAAAGTATTGGAATGGCGTCCAAGAACTGGCAAACTAAGTATTGGCCGATTCACTGCAAGATGGACTGACGACATAAGAAGAATAGCGGGAGTGACCTGGATGCGGATGGCGGAGGATGGAAGAGAATGGAGATTCGTGCGGGAGGCTTACGTTCAACAGTGGACGGATGCAGGCTGATGATGATGATGATGAATTTATTAATAATTTATATTTTTTTACAAATAAATATTTGTTTGTTTTTACAATTTTTAGCGAAAATCGTAAAATAAAAGAATGCTAAAAATAAAACAAAATATAAAGTTTATTCTCTAAAAAATGCTATAAATTAAAAATTAAAACACGCCTCGACTTTATCAACCCACTCAGTTTAGTCAGTTGCCTTTTCCTATGCCTCGTTCCAAGACATTTCTCCACCCGAAGCTTCATTTCGGAATATATATAATTCCCGTCGACCTCCGGGACAGATCTAGAGGACATGAAGAGACGTAATTTGTATGTAATTTGTTGATTTGTTTTTTTTTAAATCGATCGAATTATTATCCCTACGCTACTGAAGCCTGTACCATTTTGTCCTAAAGAGCGGCTCTACTCGATGAACAACACGCGGTTAGCAACAAGCGATGACCCATCCAAATTTTGGTCTGCGCTCAACATTTCTTAACTTCGGTGATAAAGTAAAAGTTTAAAGATTTCTACACTACATACATACTAACATCCTCCTCTCTCCCAAAAGAGGTGTTATTACGTTGCGTGAGGGTAGTATGAGATGCAGGTCAGAAGACTTTCTTTAAGAAGCACATTGATTATATTTACGTTAAAACATGACAAGCTTCCGGCCACGCGGGATGACATGCCGCGCGGCCGCAATGCAACCTTGTCTCGCTTAAGGGTTGGAACTGACTGGCGTGTGGGCACGCCGGCGCTGCGGATCTCGCTCATCGCTTGAGTGGCCATGTCTATAACTAACACACCCGTGAGCGGACCTGTCCAAAATGACAATATGGTGGACACATAAATGTATGACAAGCGATCTGAAATACGAGACGAAAGATTGTATATAGAGGCTTTCGGTAACAGTCAGCAAGGACTACATCATGCTGATGTCAATACGAGTATATGCTATTGCCTCTAGACACTTTGCATACCCATCAAAAAAATAAAAATAACGTAGTGTTCTCATAGTGATTTTTACACCCGTTTAAGGGTTAACGTATCCACGTGCGATAGTGAAACACGTTGCACGTGTAACTTTGTGTCTGTATGGGTAACCCTATTGTGAGCTTGCGTATGTGTGTGTTAAGGCTTTTGTGTTTCAAGCGAACCAACAATTGCTGCAAATTAAGTTTGCCTAAGTGTGTTAACTTAGGTGAGAGAGAGAGCATAAGAGAAGCCGACATAAAAGCAGGGTAGAAATAGGAATGTGTCAAAAACGCCATTATTAACTACATTTCCACTTATATTAATCATTTTCATCATCAGTCTGTGTCCGTTCATTGTTGAACGTAAACCTCCCGCATGAGTCTCCATCCTCTTCGATCCTTCGCCTTCCGCATCCAGGCTCCTCTAAACATACTCCAACACTTCCGCAGTCCATCTTGCAGGGAGTAGGCTATGACTATTGTCACATTTTCAACGCAACTCCAACACTTATTTTCCATCGACCATCATTTCTTCATTGCCACTTGCCTGTGCATATTTTTTGGTAGCCTCCATTCATCATCATCAGCCTGTATACGTCCACTGTTGAATGTAAGCCTCCAGCATGAGTATCTATCCTCTTCGATCCTCCGCCTTCCGCATCCAGGTCACTCCCGCTATTCTTCTTATGACGTCAGTCCATCTTGCAGTGAATCGGCCAATACTTAGTTTCCCAGTTCTTGGGCGCCATTCCAATACTTTTCTTCCCCATCGACCGTCGTCTCTTCGACAGATATGTCCTGCTCATTGCCACTTGAGTGTGCCTATTCGTTGGGTAGCCTCCACTACTTTAGTACTCCTCTTTTAGGATTCCATCTTTTATAGACACTCCTCTCGTAGATCTCTCCATGGCATGTTGGGGACCTTTATTTTATGGATAAAACCTGTTGTTAGATTCCACGTCTCTACGCCATAAGGTAATAATGCGAGGATGCATTGCTTATAACGCCTTAGTTATAAAACATTGCATAATTTTTGCTTTACAAATTTACTTGAGTTTTCCAAATTCTGTCCATCCCAGTTGTATACGCCTGTCGATCATATTATATAAATTAAATAACTTATTTAATCAACAGTTGCAAAGTTTGCGGTTCAAATCCCAGTATTTTTGATAAACAATTCGTTTGATAAACAATGACACTCTTACGTCTAACCTGCAATCAATGGAACACAGGCGTAAGATTGGTTCTCTTAGACTTTTCTATCTTCTTCTTCTTCGTGTCAGCGACGTCAAATTATTTTTTCCCAATATCTGGCAACATCGATAGCTCGTGTGTTGCCCAGCATTAGGTCCTGAGATGTGCAACTTGTTGGGCACATGGAGCAGCATCGTAGGTGTGAGGCGGTCTGCAGGTCTCCACAGTCGCACAATAGTGTCTCTCCCTGCCGAAGCATTCCCCACCGCTCGAGGTTGTCCTTTGTTCTACCAACTCCGGTTCTTTTCTATCTTTATTACCACGGTCGCTGCTCTTCAGAACTTAAAAAACTAATTCTTCCTGCACCCACCTACAACCGACAAACTCGTCTTACACTTGCCGAACATTCATACACGGTTAATACATGTCAACCAAGAACTGTCAGTTTTCAAAGCTCCTTCCTTAATGCCACCGGTAAGCTATGGGTAGCTCTTCCAGCGTCTGTGTTTCCTCCTTCCTACAATCTGGATCTCTTCAAGAAACAGATAAATATACACTTGCAATCTTCCCAAACTACACACAAACACGAACATATATATGAAAGTTGATATTTGCTGTATATTGATATGTGTGTATCAATTTGCTAAAAATATCATATAGAAGTATAGATCTTCAATTACCTATATAAAGTATTAGAATATTGAAATATATTTAAAAAAAAAACAATGCCTTATTTCGTTTCTGCTTTGAAGTGAGGTGGTGGAACATTTCGTTGTGGGTACACCTAATCTAATAAATATCCCTTTACAAGGCATTCGGAGGCTTTGGCGCTCGTTTCCTTACATCCGGTTCCCCTCATACCCACTTCCTGTTATCGCAGACTACGCCGGAAACGACACGAGTAACAACAGCCTCAAAAGACGAACAGCCGGAAAAGGTTGTGTTAGATTACGACCAATTCGATTAAAGTAAGAATCAGGTGGAATTTAGGTACTATCTTCGGTCATTAAATGTGTGTAATGGTCTTTAAATCTCTTTTATCTTCATTAATGTTATTTAATTATTTAGTGGCGTTGTTAATCAACGACATTCTTGCTTAATCTTTATTTATTAGTCCAGTTTTGATACGTCCTTTTATAACTGTTTTATATAATAATATTTTATTTACATCCAGGTAACCCATTAATATTATTATATATATAATCGTGTCGGAAACAACAGGGTCAGATCCTGTCTGTCCAAAAGTGGGCGAGGTCTTCACATGCAGCCGCTTAGCCATGTGCACCATAGTAAGCGTCATAGAATTCCACAGATGAGACTTCAGCATCACCATCGCATCTGTCGGTATTCTCCTGTATGTGTTTACATAAAAAAAATACATTACTTTTGTAAAGGAATAACAAATCACCCAAAAATATGCCTCGTATATTCCAGCTGCCGTCTTTTTAAAACACCTGGAGGCCGTCGGAAACCACACATGTTTCCTGGTGAACCTTCTGCTACAGAATTGTCGTGCGTAGAGGCATGTGCAATGACAACTGATAGAACTGAATTTCGTTAATATGTGGTGACTTCTTCTTCGTAGTATCAATCCGGTGGATTGGTTTGCAGCAACAGAACCTTGCATCTCGATCTCCACTCGTCTCGGTCCTCCGCAACCCTCTTCAGCTCAGCATAAGAGCTACAACTCATGTCCTCGAACACTTGCTGCAAATACTGCTGTCCGTCTACGGCGCCCTCTACAGTTTCTACCCTCAACCATCCCCTCCACAATGTCGTGAAGAAGACCATCTCTGAGATGGTTCTTATTAGGTGCCTATCTTCTTTGATTATCCTGAGAACCTCATTGTGGTGACTATATAATCCAAATATGCCTGTAGTAAGAAATTGTGAGTAATTGGCACGAGATTGTGCAAGCATTTTACCTCTAAGGCCTAAGCTATAATAATCTAAGCGCTAATTACATTTAGTTTAGTTACGTAAAACAACACACGGGGCGCCACATACACTAACAAACTTCACTGAAAAAGCAATTTCGGTGTGACGTTTAAACAATATACCTGAACCAGTGAATATCTACAAGGAGGGGTTGTGTGTTTAGGGGTGGGGCAGGGCTGTCTTCGTGTCATCCATCTTCTAGATTGATTCCCCGTGTCGACGCGATAGGTGCCACAGGCGTCTCCCTAGGGAACTCGGAGGAGTTCTAGATCCAATCCAGGACAGCTACACTCTCAATAGAAGAGCTTACAAAATTTATTGTATTTGTAAAAAAAATTGATGGGGTAAGAATAGTCCAACGACAATAGTGCTCATACATCGTGAGCGTGGTTCTCTTTAAAAGTATGGAAGTTAAGCTACATCACTACTCTAATTTTTCGTGCCCTCTATTGTTCACTTGTCCTATCGGTCCTGGAATATGGGAGCTTAGTTTGGAATCCCAATAAATCCAAATACATTTTCATGCTCGAAAAAAATCATAAAACAATTTCTCCGACTTCTCTATTTTTATATGTACGGTAACTATCCATTCAATTCAATCAATTCCGAACACTACCCAACTCTTTTTCTTCTAGAGATGCTTTCTTTCCATTCGTTAGAGTCCCGGAGGAAAATTGCTGCTCTTAAACATTCATTCCTTCTTTTTCGCGGTGCAATTCACAACCTTGAGATTCTCGAATGTTTTAACTTCTATGTTCCAGATAAGTACACCCGTGCTCGTAGCCATCCATTGTTTTTGATCCCAGTTGATACTTGTGGAGGTTCGAGCACTCAATTTAGTACAACGGCAATGGCGCTCCTAATTGACCTACCGGCACACCTCGATCCTTTTCTTACATCATTTTCCTCTTTTGTCGATGGTATTGTTATCCTAGATCTCTGTGATCTTTGACAAGTGTAATCTTCTTCTTCTTTTACGTTTTTTTTCTCTTTTGTATGCTTATGTATACTATGTACCTTGTATTATTCTATGTACCTTGGAACTGCGGTTCTGTTAAAATGAATAAATAAAAATTACATTCTGAGCAAAATTTAGATTGGTCACCGCTAGTAGCTTACTGAAAGTCGTTGGTCAAGTTGAGCCGCTCTTTCTTTGAAGCAAATAGTCAAGAACTAGGGAGCGTCGAGGTAATCATTCAACCTTCGATTTTTCAACAAATAAGCTTAAATATGCCCAGGATACTACAGAGGCCGTCTCTTTTTTTGGTATCTTTCTTAGAGATAATCAAAAACCATGTATATTCCCAGGTGAACCTTGGGGTGCAGAGGTATCTGGGTACGAAGCAAGGAAAATGGCAGCTTACAGAACTGAGTGGCGGCAATTTGTGATGACCATATTAACATCCTCCTCTCTTTCAAAAGTTGTTATTCAGTCGCGCGGTGGCAGGATGGGGAGCAGATTAATAACACAGACTTTTTCCAAAGCACATATTTACTATAAACTTTACACACTTCCGGCCCAGGCGGATGACATGCCGGGGCGGCCGTAATGCGACCTTCTCGGCAGTCAGCACACAACTCCCGCGCTCGTGATGTGCTGTCGCCCAGCGCCACAAGGGGGATCTATGTAACTAATGTCACACCCGTGATTGGACTTGTCCAAAATATGGCGTCACGTACGTCTGACACGCGCACAGAAATAAGAGACGAGAGATTGGATATCACGGTTTTTAGTACCAGTTAGCAAGGGCTATTTCATGCTGATGTCAATATATTACATACATATATGGAACTTACTATATATGGTAGAAAAATATAATGAGGACTTTTTCATAAGCACATCGACATACATTTATGATAGACTTTACAAGCTTGTGGCCCGGAACTAGTCACAGCATTAGGCCGAGCCACAATACAATATGCTCTTGCCGAAGGGCGGGACACGACTGGCTCCGCGCTTGGGATGAGCTCTCGCCCAGCGCTACTAGCGGCGGTCTATATAACTAGTCCCAAATGGCGGACACATAAATGTATGACAAGCCAACTGAAATAAGACACACAAGATTGTATATCGAGGTTTTCGGTACGTTTTTCGACGAATCGACTGACATTAGCATCAAGGCACAATTACTAGGGTTCGTTCGTTTCATAAATGAAAACAAAATAGTGAATCAATATCTATGCTATCTATACCAGACAGCAAAAGCTACACCATACTGATGTCAGTATTAATACTTGTAGTATATAAATACGTGTTTTTTCTCGACTTGATGGGCTGTGAAACATGGCTGAGTGGTTAACGTTGTGTAAAATAAAGTAACATTGTGCTTACATAATTTTCAGTATTTTTCAGTATTAACAATATTCGATGGTAATAAAATCTTCGTCCGGCTTCAGGAGTTGGTTGCGTTCATAAAGTATTCATTGCGGCTCTCGCTGAAGGGTTGCGGAGGCGTTGGGCGGATGGATGTGCATGCGAGGGAGGAATCAGAAAGAGGAGATCGGAGACAGGTGACGATAGTGCCTGACAACCGACTGTGAAAAGGGATAGTCACCAAATAGTTTAGACTTTTAGACAACCGTACTAAACCATTTGAAGTTTAAATTATTTTCATTTATTAACAAACTATTGACTTTTTGTGAGGAATAACAATGAGTGTATAAGGAAATCTTCTATAATAATTTTTCTGGTCGGTATACCTCAATGGTGAAAGCGTTTGCTTACCAAATCGAAGGTCATTAGTTCGATCCCAGATGGAGATTAAAAAAAAAAACGTTTTATAAGCTCTATAACTCCTCGCCCGTAAAATACCAGTCGTAGCATATTAATTAAAATTGGTAATAGAAGAAACCTGTTCCGCGAACACCACCCATTTATAGAGAATTCTTGTAATAAATTAATGAGATGTGAATGTCTGTGACGTTGGCGGATCAATACTCCACATTCAGCGATTAGCTATATTTAACATTGTAAGCGTCATGTAATCCGCAGATAAGATTTCTGCCTTACCATCACTATTAGTCAGTATTTTCCTGTGTGTGTTTACGTAAAAAAAACTACAGTCGATTAGGAGACGAAAGTGGACCTGGCATAAATATTTGGATCTAGAAATACGGATTTATGTTGATATCCTTCTCTCTTATTTGATATCGATTTACTGGATGACAGGATGCAGGATCAGGTTCACAATACAAAAACTGATTGTTTTCGTTTCACGTATTATCACATATTTGTCTTTTGAACGTCGCCCGTTATAGCGAACGCCCTTAGGCGCGCACCCTAACGGTCGCGAGTCAAACTCTAACTGTCAACTAAAGGCGCGCCCTGACATCTCAGCGGTGCCAACTGTCGCTGCCGAAAAAAGCGAATTCAAGATGGCAGTGGTACCAACAGGAAATGGGCCCACTGTCATAGCAAATATTTTGGCGTATGCAAACACCGTGTATTATTATTCAATTAAAACTAACATTAGATGTGCATGTCAGGCGAGCGAACAAAAATAAGAGACAAAAGATCGTTTTTCGAGGCTTTACGGCATCAGCTTAAAGAAGCTATATCAAGCTGATAACAATGTTAAATACTAGTATATAAATATATACTTGTATGACAATATATAATATTTTATAAATTTATTAAATTATTATTAAATTGATGGTATCAGTCAAAAATTAAAATTAAAATTAAATCAAAATATCTAGGCATGGACCTGGTTGCGTGGATTTATTTAATGCGGCTCATATGGGACAGGAAATTACATAGCTTTCGTAATCATACCGTAATTGCATACAAAATAAATTGAATTTGAAAACATTACCACTTAGATTTAATACAAACCGACTCTTTGCCGTTAAGTGACCCATTCACGAACAATAAGTCTAACCTAAAACACTTACGGCTCTTTCCCACGGACGTCCACTTTTGAGGATCATTTTTTTTTACTGGGTACCGCAAACATCATACCTGTGTTCACACACAGAAGTTTGCATCCTGTTTTTTACGGGATAGCATTGGCAGTCGGAGAAGAAAATTCAGATGCAATGGACGTGAATACTCTTCTGATATTGTACTGGTACTTTCACCGCCGAAAGAAAAGCAAAAAAAGAAGGTTTTGGGTTCACCCGATCCTAAAACTAAGATCGAGATTAGGCACATTTCGTAATCTCGTAAAAAACCGTACGCAGGATGCTAGTGGGAACACATACATTAAACTATGTACGTAACTAAACTGTATACATTTTTTAATGGATCCAGTCGTCCGGTTTGTAGTGGCAAAACCGTACACCACATTTCAAACGGATGGAACTTTTGCTCATTTGGCTTGCAGTATCCTGCAAACCGAATGCTCATGTGAATGTTACCATAGTAGCACGTATACGCTAAACGTGATCCTGCAATAAACAGAACCCGCAAAAAACGGGACGTTGCCGTGGGAAAGGACTCTTAATGTATACAATAAATGTTAGCAAATAAATTGACAGGCATATACAATTGGGATGGGATTTATTTTTCAAACTTAAGAACATTTTTAAAGTATAAAATTCAGCTTAATCAATCCATTCTTCCAGTATTAATTTATGGCATAGACACATGAAATCTAACAGCAGGTCTTATTAATAGAATAAACGTCACTCAACGTGTCAAAGAGAGATCCATGAGAGAAGTGTCTCTAAAAGATAAAATCCGAATTGAGGATATTCGAAGAAAAACTCAAGTAGTGAACGCTGCTGAAAGAAAAGAGACATTTAAGAGGCAATTTTGCTGTTGAAGAGACGATGATCGATGGGAAAAAAAAGTGTTGAAGAGACGCCCAAGAACTGGCAAACATAATGTTTGATTGGCGACGTCAAAAAAATAACAGGAGGAGACTGAATTCGAAAGGTGGAGGATCAAGATGTGTGTAGACGAATGCTGGAGGTCTACGATTAACAGTGGACGGTCGCGGGATTATGATTTTTTTATGTAAACGCATGCAGGAGAGCACACCCGGTCAAGACCAGTGCATTCTATGACGCTCAGCCAGGGAGTCTGGACGCTGCAAGCGGGAAACGTGTTTTGTGTTCGTGTTTGTGTGTGAGTTGGGGAAATTGCAAGTGTATATTTATCTGTGTCTTGAAGAGATCCAGATTGTAGGAAGGAGGAAACACAGACGCTGGAAGAGCATTCCAAAGCTTACCTTGTGGCATTAAAGAAGGAAGTTTTGAAAATGACAGTTCTTGCTAGACACACATTAACCGTGTATGGATGTTCGGCAAGTGTAAGACGAGTTTGACGGTTGTGGGTGGGTGCAGGAGGAATTAGTATATTAAGTTCTGGAGCAGCAACCGTGGTAATAACGGTTGAAAATACTAAATGAACCAATCTTACGCCTGTGTTCCATTGATTGCAGGTTAGACGTATGAGTGTCATTGTTTATCAAACGAATTGCTCTCCTTTGAACTGAGTCAATTAAGCTTAGAAGGTATTTTGAGGCTCCAATCCACAGGTGACTGCCGTATTCAAGGATAGGTCGGATTGTCCTTTATATGGAAGAAGTTGTATAACGTTGAAATACCGACTATTACTCATTATAATATATGTACTCGGTATATTATATATAATACACCTAGTTTTTAGAAAGCAAGACCGGCTTTGTACGTAATTGACTCGTAATATTTGACATTATTCGAGATTGATAATCCAAGCATGTTGATGGAGCTTGCTTATATATACATATATTATTTTTATATATATAGATATATAGATTGATTTTTGATTCGTGATTCTCAGGTGCACTTTACATTTACATTCGTCTGTAAACGCTGTAGTTTTTCGACCCCCGGCTCTCAACCCTTCGCTGCCGATTTTCATATTGAATGAGGTACACCGCTACGCTGTTTGGGCTCCTGAAATATTCAGGACGAGTGGAGGGGGTTACTTCGGCAAAGCTTGGATCTAGCAACAAGTAGTGAAAACTCAGGTGTCGTCAAATTCAGACAAAATCCTACCCAATCAAAGAATTCGTAATTAAAAAAAAAAGTAATTCAATAATAAATTATTTTATTTGATAAAGATCAACTTTTTATTTAATACGTAAATAAAAAATAATGGATACAAAACAACTACTAACATCAAGTATTTACGTTTGCATTATCAAGTGTGCTTCTTCTTCGTAGTATCAATCCGGTGGATTGGTTTCCAACAAAAAAATCTTGCATCTCGATATCCGCTCTTCTGGATCTTCTGCAACCCTCTTCAGCTCAGCATAAGAGCTACAACTAAAATCCTCGACCACTAGCTGCAAATAGTGCTGTCTAGGGCGCCCTCTACAGTTTCTACCCTCAACTATCCCTTTCACAATGTCGTGAAGAAGACCATCGTGCCGCATAATGAGACCGATCCATCGAGCTCGCCTCTCTGAGATGGTTCTTACTAGTAATGTTTACAAGTATGCTTAAGTATTGATATATTAAGTGTGAACAAATTCGCATCCAGCACAAGTAGCGACACAATACTGAGTTCTGTAGAGTCGAAACTGTAACAATAAAAATCACCTCGCATATACATAAAGTTTGAAACACAAATAATGCTATGCATTATTCCAGTACATACAAATTTATGGAAATTAGACGTGGAATATAACAGCAGGTCTTACGCAATAAATAAAGGTCACACAACATGCCATGCATAGTGACGGATAAATTAGAGGAGTGTCTTTATAAGAATCTGAAACGAGAATATCCGGAGAAGAACTCAAGTAGTGAAGGCTACCCAACGAATAGGCGCACTTAATTGACGATGGGCAGGACGTATCAGTCGAAGAGACGACGATCAATAGGAAGAAATGTGTTTAAGTGGCACCCAAGAACTGGCAAACGAAGTGTTGGTCAACCCCCTGCAAGATCAGAAAATTAGCAATAGTCTGAATTGCGAAGGCGGAGGATTGAGAGCGATGCAGATTCATGCGTTAGGCATATACACAAAAGTAAATGAAAAAGGCTAATTAAGATGAATTTAACTTTTATATAGCTCTCAATTCCCAATTTATCTCTGCATTCGATTTTCTACTTCATCCAATTTGATAAACTTCAAAAAATTAGGTCAATTTACATTTGCAATCTTCCTTACCTTTACAGAAACATTATAAAGGGTCCGCCAAATAACTTTTTTTTTTTTTAAAATGGGGCGCAAAACATCGAGTGTAGCTTCGGCTGTGTGGCACGTAGCGCCGTCCTGTTGAAACCAAATGTTTCCATTATCCTTCTCTTCAATTTTTGTGAACAAAAATGGCCCGATAACGATCGCCATTGACTGCAACGGCCACTGCTTGCTCATTTTCGAAGAAAAATTACCTGATTTTCAAAGTAATGTCGCAATATTTCCCAGCGTTGTTCAAGCGTATACATATTCACCATATTCGTTCAGCGGAAGAATAAAACTAATTATCTGTTAAATCAGACATGAGTTAAATGTTACTATTCACGAAATAAGCACTAGTTGAAAAAAAAACGTTAGATGGCGGACCCCTTATATAAAGCATGCAGCTCAAACGCTCTCATAGAGCGACATATAGCCTATTTATTTCGATTGTCCGTACTCTACTGTATACGTCTGCTGTAATAAATAATAAATTCGCAGGCGTTGACCCATCATATTGCGATCTCTGCTCAGTGTTACTTAACCAAGGTGAATGGCCAAAAATCGATGTCTTAACACGTGGTATGATCGTTCAGTTAATATCCAAACAAAGGTCTAGAAAAGACATATTATGGTTGCTATCCATAGCTTCGTATCCCCTGCATTACTACCTATGTTTATACTACAGTATTGCGTGTACTAGGAAATCGTTTTACGGCCAGTCAATCCGATACAACCTTCGATTGATGGTTTCCAGTACAAATTCAAGCAGTTGCGTAACGTATGTAAGAGTATAATGGCAACTGAAAAAAGCAAGGCTACTAAAGAAAAGGCAACTGTAGCTTATGCTCCACTACTGGATATCCAAGGATGTCCCAACCAGGTCTACAATTAAGTATTAAGTGTAAAGCCGGTCTCGCTTCCAAAAAAACTAGGTGTATTATAAATATAGACCACGTCGGTATTTCAACGATAAACAACTTCTTATATTATAAAGGACACATCCAACCTATGCTTCCATACGGCAGTCACCTTTGGATTGGAGCCCCAAAATACCTTCTAAACATAATTGACTCGATTTAAAGAAGAGCAATTCGTATGATAAGCCATGACACTCTTACGTCTAACCTGCTATCAATGGAACTCAGGCGTAGGATTGGTTCACTTAGTCTATTCTACCGTTATCACCACGGTCGCTGCTCTTCGGAACTTAAACAACTAATCACTCCTGCACCCACCCACAATCGACAAACTCATTTTACACAAATATATGCTGCGACACCGGAGAGCATAGCTTAAGCTGATAAAAGCGTTTGCTTACTATAACGAAGGTCGTGCGTTCGATCCCCGACGGAGATTTAAATAAAAAAATACTTTTAATCCATTTCAAAGGTCTATAAATATAACCGGTCGGTGTGAATATGATCCATCATCAGTAAAATGCCAGTCATAGCCTATTAACAAAAAAATATTGTATACAAAAGTCGTTTCGTACACACCATTCATCAATAGTTAATTACTATTATTAATGAATCATGCGTGATGTATTTTATGTCATTGGTGGATCAAAAATCCTAAAGCAGCGTTAAGCCCGTAAAATGACAAGCGTCATATTATACACAAATGAGATTTCTTCAGCATCACCTGTCTGTATTCTCATGAATGCGATTACATAAGCAACAAAAATAAAATTGTATTAATCTGGTTACGCCCTTGGCTTGTACAAAAAGTTACCGGCAACCTACTGAATATTTGATATCCCTTCAATTGGCAGCGAGTCCCTAACTCTTGCTGAATCAAAACTTTACAATCCGTGATCGGTTAGCACGGTAACACGGCACCGCGTTAATAAAACACCGCGCAAATCGGATTCGCGTTAAACGAAACATAATAATTTATTCGCTTAAAATTTTTCTCTATTGATTTAATATTAATTTCCATTGCAGTATGCAGATGCATTGGGTAATATTCAGTACAGGTGCCTTTTTTAACCCTGCCCTTCTTCATAGTATCAATCCGGTGGATTGGTTTGCAGCAACAAAATCTTGCATCTCGATCTCCACTCCTCTCGATCCTCTGCAATCATCTTCAGCTCAGCATAAGAGCTACAACTGATGTCCTCGAACACTTGCTGCAAATACTCCCGTCTAGGGCGCCCTCTACAGTTTCTACCCTCAACCATCCCTACCACAATGTCGTGAAGAAGACCATCGTGGCGCATGATGTGACCGATCGCCTCTCTGAGATGGTTCTTACTAGGTGCCTATCTTCGTTGATTATGCTGAGAACCTCATTGTTCGTAACGTAGTCTCTCCAGAAAATTCAAAAAATTCTTCTGTATGACCACATCTAAAAACTCCCTCCCTTTACAGTGCTTAAAACATCCAAGAGCTCCGATGATATGTATTTTTATATATGCGTGAGACAACGAGCAAAAATAAGATATGAAATATCGTATATCGAGGCTTTTGGGCATCAGCTTGCAAGGGCTATATTAAACTGATATCAATACATATCATCGTAAAGCGAGAGTTAAGCTCCCGGGCTCTCTTCATCTTAGATAAAATTTAGTTTAAGGTATATGTTGGTTCTTGTTGGTTCTTATAGGTGTCCTCGTGGCTTCCGTAAGTGAATTGTCAAGTTTTTCAACGGCGATCCGGTCGAACCGCGTGTGATATCACTCCATTATCTGCACCATTAATACCCGTCCACCGGGTTTTGAACAACGATCACTTACAAGAAGGTTTTTATTTTATTTTATCACGGCGTGTACATCGCGGACAATCCGCCACCACGGACGCCCACACCGCGTGAATCGAACCCGTGATTAATGTATCGAAAGTGTCATTGGAAACCACTGCACTTTAAGCAATACGATATATATATATGTGCACGATACATTATGAATGAAATTCAAATTTGCTGTGAAAATATATTTATTGATTTCATCATCATCATCATCAGCCTGCATCCGTCCACTGTTGAACGTAAGCCTCTCCATCCTCTTCGATCCTCCGCCTTCCGCATCCAAGTCACTCCCGCTATTCTTCTTAAGTCGTCAGTCCATCTTGCAGGGGGTCAGCCAATGCTTCGTTTGCCAATTCTTGGGCGCCATTCTAATATTTTTGTTCCCCATCGACCGTCGTCTCTTCGACAGACATGTCCACTGCCCATTGCCATTTGAGTGTGCCTATTTGATGGGTAGCATCCACTACTTGAGTTCTTCTGCGTATTTCCTCGTTTTGGATTCTATCTTTTAGAGACACTCACGAGCATGGATCTCTCCATAGCACTATTATAGATAACATAGATTTATTGATTAAAATTCTACAACTATTCAAAAGCCTTTAAAAATTTTGCTAAATTTGCTTCATTTGCTAACCGGTTTTACCGCAATGCCATAGATGCTTTCCTGCGGTGCCAACGTTCCTGGCCCGGAGCAACACCCCTGTGGTACTCCAGCAACCTTACAGTCCCGAAAAAAGAGAATGCTGAAAGGGAAGCATTTTGTGACCGTGAAAAACATCCAAAAGCATGTTACAACGTTAGTGATAGACTTTCCCATCGATGACTTACAGGGAGTCTTTCAGGCATGGCAGACACGTTTCCGCAAGTGTTTTGATGCAGTGAGAGATTATTTTGAAGAACTTAAAACATTTGTAAAGTTCCAATAAATGAATCTATTGTTTTTCGAAAAATGCACATTACTTTTGTAATGGACTATGTAATTGCTATGTAAACACATTCTAGAGAGCACCAAAATACGTTTTAACCTTATATTTTGTAGCCTGTAACGTTCAACGGCAGCGACTGGCAATATGTATTGTTTTTTTTATGTTAACACATACAGAAGAATACCGTGAGTTGGTGTGACGTAGAAGTTTCATCTTTCATTCTACGACACGGACTTTTTATTTTTTTAGTATTGCTGAGTGCTTTATGCGGAGTGTTAATTTGCTTACGTCATAGACTACACTCCGGCATTCACGCAACATCCATTGTTACGGAGATTCCAATATGAATGAGTCTTTACGGGACAACTTTCGTCGTCATCAACTTTGATTATTAAATATGGCTGATATTTTACGGGTGAGGGATCAAATTCACACCAACCGGAGGTATTCATATAGCTTATAAATTGATTTAAAAAAATGTATTTTTAATCTTTGTCTCGGATCGAACCCACGACTTTTAGTATAGTAAGCAAGCGCTTTACCTTTAAAACCATACCTGCCTAAAACATATATGTATTTATCACTCCGATGCATTTTAAATTTCGTCCATTATCATCCATCAATAATACATATAGATATAAGTTATATATAATGTATATACATTATATGTATTCGTAATAATGCAAGCAATATTGCTTATCTTATATTTGCAAATTCGCTGAAGTGATGTATTGTTATGACTTAAGGTAACCGATGCAGTGTCGGCTCTAGACTTCGTGGCGCCCTGGGCAAAAAAATCTGGCGCCCCTAGGTTTTTTGGGTGGGAGGCGAAATCTTTAGCAAACACCCCCTGTAGGAGTGACCTTTTTTCATTCGGCGCCCCGGGCAGCTGACCCACTACGCCACCCTCTAAAACCGGCACTGAACCGATGACTATAAGCAATGATTCAAAACACTCCACTTAACCGCTAGCTGTACAGGGTTCGAGGGTTCGTAAAATTCTATATGTTTGATATAAACTTGATATAAAGCATTTTCAGGCTGCTGCCGAAAAGCTTCGATATGCGATCTTTTGTCTCTTATAAATGCTCTTCCATAAAAAAATACGGTGTAACAGTTTTCAAATTCAATGTGAGTTATGTTTTCGTGTGGCAACCGTTCCCTCATTGTTGATGGATTCTTTATTCGTAGTATCAATCCGGTGGATTGGTTTGCAGCAACAAAATCTTGCATCTCGATCTCCACTCCTCTCGATCCTCTGCAGTCCTCTTCAGCTCAGCATAAGAGCAACAACTCATGTCCTCGAACACTTGCTGCAAATACTCCCGTCTGGGGCGCCCTCTACAGTTTGTTCCCTCAACCATCCCGTCCACAATGTCGTGAAGAAGACCATCGTGGCGCATGACGTGATCGATCGCCTCTCTGAGATGGTTCTTATTAGGTGCCTATCTTTCTTGATTATGCTGAGAGCCTCATTGTTCGTGACGTGGTCTCTCCAGGAAATTCCGAGAATTCTTCTGTATGTCCACATCTCAAAGGCCTCTAGTCTTCAATCGGTTAAGCTCTTCTAAATGCTCTTCCATAACAAAAATACGGCTTAACATTTTTTAAATTTACGAGTCATGTTTTCGTGTGGCAAGCGTTCCCTCATTATTGATAGATTGTAGAGAGATATATCAACGATATGTTTCCGTGTAATATTTATCTTGCTTGCAAATTCACTCTTATAATGTATTATTCGAACCTAAGTTATCACTCGTACCTGCAAGAAATCTAAGCACGCGTCTACCTGATAACAAAAATTCAACAAACAATTAACAACTGTCTTCTATCAATAACATATTACGTGTTTTTATTATATGTAAGTATGTATAGGGTAATTGAAAAGAAACGAAATAAATTAAATCGTAATTTTTAAGAAATTAATTATACACAGACAGTTATACATCAAATTTCATACGCATCAATTCAATCAGAAAAAATATCGGCAGACGCGGAATTCGAACCACGAGCCTTTCACCTTTGCTCCGTTCTACACACCGCGCCATCCAAACGACTATTCTCTGCCTGGGCAGATACGCGAAACCTCATGTATATATTGATATCCTCCTCTTCCATTTTTGGACATCGATTAACTGGACGAAGGATGCAGGATCAGGTTTACAATATAAGCACTTGTTTCACATATTGTTGGTTTATTGTCACAAACGTCGCCCGCCACAGCGAACGCACAGGACGCGCGCACTGTGACGGGCGCGAGTCAAACTTCAACTGCCAGCCCACGGCGCGATTTCACATCTCCACGGTACCAACTGCCAATATGACAGTCCTACCAACCGGCAATAGGCCAACTGTCATAACAATTATTTTTGGCGTATGCAAACATTCGATGTAGATGTCACGCAAGCGAACCAAAATAATAGACAAAAAATCACTTGTTGAGGCTTTACGACATCGGCCTTAAGGAGCTATATCAAGCTGATATCAATATATATCATTGTTAACATCATATAACGACAGATGACTCTGTAGTATATATTCAGAGTACGTATATTAATATATTTATGATTCAATCAGTCAACATTTATTCACAAGCTCACGTATTTTTTTAGTTTTGACACCGAATGAAAGCTTAATGGATATCAAATATAAAGATAAGACATTTTCCTAAGTCCAATATGTCCATAAAGCTGCCTTGGTACTGAAGATTCACAGCCGTAGAGAAGAATGGGGACGCTGTATGATTCAGGCGCTGTATAGATGTCATTTAGTTCTAATCGAGTAAAGCTGCGAGTCCCAGATATTGCACATTTAGCTGGCAGGTATAGCTCAATGGTCAAAGCGTTTGCTTGGCAAGCCAAAGGTCGTGGGATCGATCCCCGACAGAGATTTAAAAAATAAAAATAAAATATTTAATCGATTTCTGAGCTCTAAAATACCCCCGGTTGGTGTGAATTTGATCCCTCACCCGTAAAACGCCAGTCATAGCCTAGTAATTAAAATTGTTGATAGACGAAAGTCGTCTCGTTAAAACCACCCATTCATAGTAAATTCCTGTAATAATAATTATGAAGCGTGAATCTAGGGCTGTAGTCTACGACTTTGGCGGATCAACACTCCACATGCAGCGCTTAGCCATATTCACACTATGGTAAGTGTCATAGAATTTCAAAGATGAGACTTCAGAATTACGATCACTATCTGTCGGTATTCTCCTGTATGTATTTACATAAAAATAAAAATAAAACTATACCCAATGCTAAGCATAAAATAATCCACAGATGAGATATCTTCACCACTTTGTGTTTGTATTTTCCTGTATGTGATTAGTAAAAGAATATTTTATTTATTTCACATAACCAAAGTTCCAATGTACAAATAATAAGAAACATAGAGTATACATAAATATACGGTACATGGAAGAGAGAATAAAAAATAAGAATAACATTAAAGGGGAAGAAGGTGGCACGTGTCAAAGATCGTAGAGATCGAGAAGAATAATACCATCGACAAAAGAGTAAAAGGATGTAAGAAAAGGATCGAGGTGTGCTGGTAGGCCATTTAAGAGCGCCATTGCCGTTGTACTAAATTGAGTGCTCGAAGCTCCACAAGTATCAACTGGGATCAAAATCAATGGATGGCTAAATATGTAGAAATACGTATTTTGAAACACCCTATAAATTATTTACAACAGGATGCTTATATTATTTGTATATCTGCTTAGTGAATAATTTCATTGTTAGAAACTTCTGTATGATGTTATGCTTAAAAGCAATTTGTAGATTTGATGTAAGCAAAAAGCAGTTTTTTTAAATATAAACACACGAAGTAAGACACCAGCAGAGGACATTGTCCTCCACGGACTCTATAACGCTTAACCGAGTCAGATGGACACTGCATTTAAGAAAGATGTTGACACCCCCCGTCTTTAAAAAAAACGACAAGTCACGGGTTTGTCACGTGGGCGCGTGAAGAAGGATGCAGGAGCAGATTAACAACACAAATAACTTCTTTTTGAAGCACATTTCGCATTTATTTTTAATAAATACTTGTTTTCCACGCCTGACCGGTATGACGTTTCGCCGGCCGGACGAGAGTTAACTGACAACTGCCGGAACACTGTGACATGCAGCGCCAACAAGCGAAATGGAGCAACTTTCATAACAAATATAATGGCGTATGCAAGCGCCGTGTATTTGTATATATAATTAAGACTTACATTATTAGATGTGCATGTCAGGCGAGCGAACAAAAATAAGAGACAAAAGATCGTTTTTCGGGGCTTTTCGGCATCAGTCCAAAAGAGTTATATCAAGCTGACGTGAATTTATATAAACTCGTATATTAAAAATACTTTTCCACGTGAAACGTCTGGCTGAGCGTTATAGAGCACACTGGATTCAACCAGTTGCGCTCGCCTAAAAAAATAAGTGTTATATAACATGTTGTGATGAAAACATATTGAAAAATAGATTAACGTACATAACTTAACGTGAATGTAACTTTACAGATGGGGGGGAAGGCGTAATTGTGATTTAACGTAAACGTTAACGTTAAAGCTGCGCCGTCACGTTCTTTTGACTAAATAGCGTATTACGCAAACGTTGTCGCTCGGAATGGGCAATTACGTTAAAACCGCTTGTCTCGTATAATTATTTTACGTCAAAATATAATTAACGTAAGTACGGGGGTATTGAACAATATGCATCATCAGGGGAAACAAATTAATGGCAACTAAGTGTGTCAAGAATAAAAACATTAAAAATCATGCTAATGGGCTGAATTTTTAGAAAATAATTTAAAACACATCTTAAAAAACGTTGAGCCGCAAGCCCATATGGTCCATGCCTCGGTAGCGTAGGGCTGATGATCCGATCTCCTTACAAATTCTGATTTAAAATTCATCCAAAATATGCCTCGGATAATCTACCTGGCGTATCTTTAACCCTTTCGCATCGGTAGCCGATATATGCCGTGTAAGATTCCCCTACCGTTGACATCGCTAGCCGAGATATATCGTTTTGCTACTTTCTTAGAATACTTTTGTATGCATCATCTGATAGCTAAAGCATACAAGAACCAATGTGATATATGAAAATAGACTAGATGAGTACATTTATGCTTCAAATACTAGTTTTATAATTGACAGCATAATTTGTATTCCAACCGAGCCGTAATGAAAGGGTTAAGCATATTGGATTATTAGTATTTTGCTTTCTGTACCTGAATATGACAATTTAACAGTTTATAAACTCCACAGGAAATATCTCGGTGAGTTTTACTAAATATTTTTTCATGGAGGTGTTGTAGCGTCATGTTTCGTGAGCGGTTCGCGGAAGACTTTGCGTCTCGAGGTCTGAAGCTTGACTAGCCTCCGTTGGCAGCGTTGCATTGGCGCTCTTTGTGAACACGGTATTGCCACATCTCTATAGAACTGTAAGCTATAATACGATTGACTGCATTACTTATATATATAAACACTCTTTGAGCATCTCTTTTGATAGTAACGCTAATCACAATCGTACATAAAAATGGATTTGTAAATATTTTATTAGGTACTTATAAATAAATAGACTGTCGGTAACTTATAATAATATAAAAAGCTTGTGAATGTTGACTGATTGAATCATAAAAAAATATATATACATACTCTGAATATATACTACAGACACATCTGTCGTTATATGATGTTAACAATTGTATATATATAAATCAGGTTTCGCGTATCTGCTCAGGCGGAGAATGGTCGTGTGGATAGCGCGGTGTGTAGAATAGAGCAAAGGTCGCAAGGCTCGTGGTTCGATATTTTGATATTTTTTCTGAATGAATTGATGCTTATAAAATTTGATATATAATTGTATATGTGTATTTAATTACTAAGTGTATACAACAAATGCACCATACATGTTTTGTTAAATTGGTTGAGGACGTTATGTCATTTTTGACTCATTTTTTTTAATGTTTGGAAGCCCTTCTTTTAATGCTCCATAAACTCGTCGCATCTTGTTGGATAACCTCATTTTGATGATGTTACGAATTGTTTTACTCCGTTTTCAGTAACGCTTAGCAAGCACTAATCACTCTTAAGCGGCTAAGCCAAACGTGAGACGATTAAAACCGCAAATTGCACGGCATAGAATCGTTTATTACGTGCTCCCATTTGTACCTTACTCAAATTGGAACGCCATTACTTTAAGTTTAATTTAAATACGCGAATACAAACGAAAGTTTCGGATATTTTGACATACAGTACACTGAGAGCGGTAGTCTGCAGACTGGTTCGAGATCCGACAAGGCTGGGTACAAGCTCCGTTATTCTTCACCTCTTTTTTCTACCTCTGAACTGTAAAATTTATAGAGGAATCACCCTCATGAGCATCCCGGGAAAAGTAATTGATACGTTCCACACTAAGGAGCCCCAGTTCAGGTACAAACTCCACGAATTCGTTTGGAAGAGTTATTACTTAAAATTGTCTGTTTGATGAGCATTTGGACTTTCTGTAGCTTGTCTTTATTGTTTTTTTTTTCTTGGTGGGATTTTTGCATGTCAAATCATGTGTGTGGACCATATACTAGTACACAACGTCAGATCGCGTAAAAGGGTATTAAAATAAGAAGCATCAGACTGTGTAACCAAATCGCCTCGAATGTTGATATATTTCACGTAAGGGAGGCCCAATTCAGACATGAACTACACGAGTTGCTCTGGAGGAATAATTTATTGGCATCGTCTGTTTGATGAGCATTAGTACCTTCTGTTGCTTGTCTTTATTACTTTGTTCTTAGAACTTAATCAAAAGTACCTAAATTGTATATTTTATTTTTGGATTAATTCTTATTGTATTTCAGAAATGAATTGAGTTGTTCAAATATGTAATGTTTCTGTAAGAAAAAAAGTAAATAAACTTGAAAATAAAACTGAAAATCGTGAACTACCTGTATGCATCTAGTTTATAATACTAGGATGCAGAGCTGACATGGGATGAGACAACCATATCATTTAGTTAGGAAAGCGGACGTGGAAATTATATCATACATTTAAACTTCTTCTGATAGTTCTACTGACGCTGCATTTAAAAGTATTTTTAAAAATGATTAAGCGTTAGTTTACAGGTATGTATCAATTACTGTGCTGGTTTAATTCAACCTAACCTAACCCAACCAATTTATATCTCTCTCGGATTCCTTCGACGCCTTGGTCCTTTGTTTATTTTGTTTTTGGGCTCAGTGTTTGTTGTGTCTTTTGTCGTCTCAGCAGGAGGTCTGCGCGAGGCGCCACTGCTGCGGTCCTTATCATCTCTACACGGGTTCTCCATTAAAAGCTGCCCTCGCCATAGATAACGAAGCCAGGGGAGGCGCGTGGCGACCACTCTTAAATAATTAATTTTAATGTTCAAATCAAAGTTATATTTTTAAATTATAAAATATTTAGTTAATGCCGTGGTATTATTATATATATTATTTAAACGTATATGAATAAGTCATATTTAATTTTATATAAGACAATGACACATGAGATCGTAAACTACAGCTGCTTTTTTTCAAGTCTGCCGGCGGGTATAGATCAATGGTCAAAGCGTTTGCTTTGCAAGCCAAACGTCGTGGGTTCGATCCCTGACGGAGATTAAAAAAAAAGAATTTTTAATCGATTACTGAGCTCTAAAACATCCCTGGTTGGCGTGAATTTGGTCCCTCACCCGTAAGCTGCGAGTCATAGCCTATTAATTAACATTGGCGGTAGGCGAAAGTCGTCCCGTGAAGACCACTCATTCATAGTATATTCCTGTAATAATTAACGATGTTGCGTGTTTCTCGGGCTGTAGTCTATAACTTTGGCGGATCAACAGTCCACATGCAGCGCTTATCTATATGCACTATGGTAAGCGTCATAGAATTCCACAGATGATGCTTCTGAATTACTGTCACCATCTGTCGGTATTCTCCTGTGTGTGCTTACATAAAAAAATCTAAAATAAAAAAATTATGACAATACACATGAGCTCGTAAGCTACAGCTGCTTTTTTTCAAGTCTTAATCTCCCGCCATCTTACAAGGCCTTTGCGAACTATAAATATAATGTAATCAGTGGAACTCCGGGAGACAGAGCTGATACGGGGTGAGACGAGTAGCATGGCGGCTGTTTATCAGTTTTTTAGATATTCTGATCAGATCGTATGTTGTAGTTAAGAAAAGCGGATATGATAACATTGATTATGTATCATCATCATCAAAGTCCGTTCATTGTTGCACGTAGGCCTCCCGTATGAGTTTTCATTCTTTACGATCCTCCGCCTACCGCACCCAGGCAACTCCAGCTTTTTTACTGATGTCTTCAGTCCATCTTGCAAGAGATCGGACACCACTCCAACACTTTCTTCCCCAACGACAGATATGTCCTCCACATTACCACTTGAGTGTGCATATTCGTTGGGTAGCCTCCACTACTTGAGTTCTTCTTCGGGTATCCTCGTTTCGGATCTTTAAGAGACACTTCTCTCATGGATCTCTCCATGTCACGTTATATGACCTTTATTTTAATGTGTAAGACTTGCTGTAAGTTTCCACGTCTCTGCGCTATACTTATATAATACTAGAAATATGCATTGCTTGAACGCCTTAAACGGCTTTAAAAATTTACTTTAGTTTTCCAAATGCTACCTATTTTAATTGTATTCGCCTGCTGATTTTTGTAACATTTTTATATATGCGTGTCTGACGAGTGAAAAAAAAATAAGAGAAGAATTATCGTATATCGAGACTTTTCGGCACCAGCCTGCAAGGACTATATCGAGCTGATGTCAGTGGTAAATGTGATATATTCTTACCTCCATTTGGTACGCCTGTTCTGGAACCACGTCTTGACCTGTGCGTCGGTCATCTTGAGCGCTTTTGCAAGGGCTGCTCTCTCAGCAGATGCCAGGTACTTCTGCTTGTGAAACCTCTTCTCCAGTTCGGCGATCTGCAGTCGAGTGAACGACGTGCGCGGCTTCTTGCGTTTGGGCGGGGTTCGGTTCTGATAGGGGTGCCCAATGCGACGCGTCATGGGGAAGCTCGCTGGAAGAAGAGAAATGAATGTTTTAACAACATCAACAGGGATGACGGTTTGTCACTAATGTTCTGGTTATTTTAAATTTTATTTATTTTATTTCTTTCAGAAACATTACAAATTTTATTTAATAGGATCCTGCAATAAGATATAATACAAGAGAAACAATTTATAAATATAGGTTTTTATGATTATTAACAACAATTATTAAAAAGCCCGCTAAGCAGAAGACTCCACGAAATTACTTTGATAAATAAATTCGTGGAGCTCATGTCGAAACTGGGCTTCTCTCGAGTGGAATATATCAATATTCGAGGCGATATGGCTGAACAGTCTGATCACTCTCCCAAGAAGCATAGTCTCTGGCTGGTGCCTCCTTATCCTTAAATAATTATCAGGGACAAACAAAATATCTGTATTTCTGAACACGTCGCGCACTAGCCGAAAGAAATGCATACTCAAGCACACATCTCTTCTAGTTCTCAACTCATTGAGATATACTACATAGATTATGCTGGACAATGTAATGCATCATGAAAATTATCCGATAGAATAAAATAATAATAAATAAATTAGATGGTTAACAATAACCAGTGCAAGTTTAAGAGTGTGGCTCTGTGGGTCGGCATCATAGTATTAGGAAGATTTAACAACATCAACAGGGATGACGGCTTGTCACTAATGTTCTGGTTATGCTAAATGATGCAATGCATCATGAAGAAGATCCGCTAGAATAAAATAATATATAAATTAGATGGTTAAAAATATCTATTGCAAGTTTAAGGGTGTCCCGCTGTGAGTTGGTATCATAGTATTAGGAAGATTTAACAACATCAACAGGGATGACGGCTTATTAGTTATGATCTGGTGGTGGGAGACGATGTAGTGTATCATAATAAAGATATAATCAAATGGTTAATAATATCCGGTGCCGGTTTTAGGGAGTGACGCAATGGGACGGCGCCCCAGGGCACCAAATAAACTAGAGCCTAAATTGCTTATATTCTTTTCATATTACGCCCTTTCCATATTTAATATTTTTGTCATAGTACATTTTTCACGAAACTAAATATTTCAAATACAAAACATTTTCAGATTTGGGAACATATATAGTTTCCCACGACCTTCAGGACAGAAAGAGACGGCCCTGTAGTATTCGAGACATATATTTGAATGGGTTATTTAATCTAATTTTGTAACCCTTTCGTTATGGCTCGGTGGAATACAAATTATACTATCAATTATAAAACTAGTATTTCAAGCATAAATGTACTTATTTGGTCTATTTTCATATATCACATCGGTTCTTGTATCTTTTAGCTATCAGATGATGCATAAAAAACTATTATATTTAACAAACGTTCATTATGTAACTCCATACAAGTGGTGGCATTGACAAATGTGGCTTACAGAAAAATCGCTCCTGTGACGAAACCCAACGATATTTATTTACATGATTTACCGATTCCTGTAAAGAATACATGTAGGTTGATAAAGAGAATGACTGCAGTTTCAAGTTCCTACCGTAGGTGTCACAATGAGGACCGAAAGTAGCAAAACGATATATCACGGCTGCTGATTTCAACTGGTAGGGGAATCTTACACGGCATTTATCGACAACCGATGCAAAAGGGTGAAAGAGATCAGATGGTGAGCTCTAAATTCCCAAGGCCTGGACTTTCTGGTTCTAAAGAGCAGCTTAACCGGACAAGCGACACGCGGTTAGAAGCAGGCAGTTAACACATCCAAGTTGTGGTCCACGCCGTTGCTTAATAAATCCTTATATTTAGTATACAGTTTATAATGTATAATCAGCGCTTTTATAACGTTTACATAAGATCGGATGATAAGCCTGATGCTACCGAGGCTAGGACCATTTAGTCTTGAGAGGCGGTTTAACCTACGAAATGAGCATATTCGGGGTTCATTTCGGGTGGTTTCCTATACCTGAAAAGATAAAAGGAAAACCGCCTAAGATGGCATGGGAGAGATGAGGACCACATGGTGATGAAAGCCCTCAACATACCCACGCTGAGAAGAAGACCTGGAAGACCACAGGCAACCTGGACTGCAACTTTAGACAAGGATCTGAAAACTCTGTGTTTGACCGATAATGCAACGCAGTACAGACAGACATGGCAAATGTGCGCAAGGAGAGCTGACCCCAGATGATGGGAAACGGCGAGGCTAAAGAGAGAGGCGGTTTAACCTATAATAACAACATGAAAAGCACGTTACTATGAAAAATCGTCGCAAACGCTATAGAACATATTTTTGTTCCAAATAATAATGTGTACGTTATAGGAGGGTTGATTGTACTCTTAAATATTACAATTTAAATTCTGACCATGAATTATAATAATACAGTATACAAAAAAAATACAAGTTTAAATGTATAATCTACCTTAATACATAATACATACAAAATATGCATCTCCATTATAGATTTAGGTATACAAAAGTAAAATGCCTGCCTACCTAAAATTAATCAGTCATTATTCACAATTAGGTTAGGGTCTAAACACCGAAACGCCGCATGCCATTAATGCATAAATAATGACATCAATAAATAATAACTAAAGTGGCTATGTACCTGCCTAATTCACGACGATGTATATAATGTGCTTTTTCGTATCAAGCCCCGCCATTAGGTTTCGAATAATGATTGCATCGTACATGAACACGATGTGTAATCAAATGCAGGACCCGCGTAATTGGTAAAGAGGCGGCCATCTTATGATTTCGACACCATTTTGATTCGAACGATTATTTAAAATTTTGAATAATTTGATTCGAAATATTTCTGCGAGGAATTTTTAATCATTTTTAAGATATACCTACGTTTTTTTTAATTATAAACAACACACAGGATTGGTTTTTGGTGCAGTTTTAGAATATATTTCAAAACTCTAATTCTAATACTTCTTCTTCGTAGTATCAATCCGGTGGATTGGTTTGCAGCAACTAAATCTTGCATCTGGATCTCCACTCTTCTTGATCTTCCGCAAGCCTATTTAGCTCAGCATAAGAGCTGCAACTCATGTCCTCGAACACTTGCTGCACATCTCCCGTCTAGGGCGCCTTCTGCAGTTTCTACTCTCAACCATCCCTTCCACAATGTCATGAAGGAGAACATCGTAGCATATATATTAGATAATTGAATAAACATACAAATTCACGCAAACATTATCTTGTGACTATTCTATCATAAATAAATCGGAGATCTAATAAGCGACGGACACTGGTATTCGACGGACATTGGAATGGCGCCAAAGAACTGGCAAACGAAGCATTGGCCGACCCCCTACAAGATGGACTGACGATATAAGAAGAATAGCGGGAGTGACCTGGATGCAGAAGGCGGAGGATCGAAGAGGATGGAGACTCATGCGGGAGGCCTACGTTCAACAGTGAACGGACACAGGCTGATGATGATGAT
Organism: Glossosoma conforme; assembly: GCA_022606575.1. Classification (NCBI taxonomy): domain Eukaryota; kingdom Metazoa; phylum Arthropoda; class Insecta; order Trichoptera; family Glossosomatidae; genus Glossosoma; species Glossosoma conforme. The sequence continues at coordinate 1,968,942 of JAGTXR010000047.1, forward strand.
GGCTGGGATTCAAACCGCAAACCTTTGCAATCAACGTTCATTCGTCGTCAAATATTTTATTTTTACCTGCATTTACTTGTATTTTGTTTTACACTTTTTTATTGGTATATTTATTCCATTAAAAAAATACTACACCTTTAACCCTTTCGTTACGGTTTGGTGGAATACAAATATTACTGTCAATACGGCGTGAATTTTTCAAACCATTTTTTTTGCTTAAAACTAGTATTTGAAGCATAAATGTACTTATCTGACCTATTTTCATATATCACATTGGTTTTTCTATCATTTAGCTATCATATTATCCATAAAAAAATATTATATTTAACAAACGTTCATTATGTAACTCCATACATGTGGTAGCATTGACACATGTGGCTTACATAAAAATCACTCCTGTGACGAAACCTAACAATATTTATTTACATGCTTTACAGATTCCTGTAAGGAATACATGTAGGTTGATAAAGGGAATGACTGCAGCTCCAATTTCCTACCGTAGATGTCACAATGAGTAATGAAAGTAGCAAAACGATATATCACGTCAACCTATGTCAACGCTCGGAGAATTTTGAACGGTATATACCGTCAAACGATGCGAAAGGGTTAAGGCTTATCAAAGTAATATTGTGCCGACTTTCGTATAACCAAGTCGTTAATGCTCAGCGGCCATTTTGTGATTCGCCGCCCATTACATGTAATCGTTTAATATAATTTGATTCCAAGTGTTGCTGTGTCGGATAATTACGAATGTTCACTCGCAGTGGAATGGAATTGTTTTTTTGATATGACTGGCAACACTCGCACATGGGAGGAACCAAATATATCAACGGACGGCTTAAATAAATTTAGTTTAATTTTTTTTATTATATTCATGAAAAACGTTACGTTTTTTAATATGATTCTGAAAAAAAATCTCTAAAAATCAAGGATGCTTAAGTATAGCAAATTTAGTGAACGACCTCACATTCAGCACAGGTGGTGTCACAATACGCAGCGCCAATAGTCAGGAATTGTTACAACAAACACCACGTCAAAGGTATATCATATTTAACATACAAATAACTCAAGGTTCTTCTTCTTCGTAGTATCAATCCGGTGGATGGGTTTGCAGCAACAAAATCTTGCATCTCGATCTCTACTCTTCTCAATCCTCTGCAACTCTCTTTAGCTCAGCATAAGAGTTACAACTCATGTCCTCGAACAACCATCCGTTCCACAATGTTGTGAAGAAGACTATCGTGACGCATGATGTGACCGATCGTCTCTCTGAGATGTTTCCTACTAGGTGCCTATCTTCCTTGATTATGCTGAAAACTTCATTGTTCGTGACGTGAGGTATTATTGTCACAAAATCAGACATCTAACGCTTCGCATCCGTCCACACCAGCACTGAATCCGAAGCAATATTGAATCGATCGATCTCTTCATGTTAATTTGTTGTGTTTGCAGTGTTTGCTTTTCGATTCCTTCGTTTTACGCGGATCCAGGGCTGAACGACGGTCCTTTCAGGCCACACATCAGGCTGCATGAGAGACTTCAGAAAATTCGCAATGACCCCGACTGTAATTAATACTTAGAATGATCTTCTGTGTGATCGGAAATATGGATTCCGCCGTTGTCGATCATGTGGTGATCTCTTGGCATTTGTCACACATGCTTAGGAGAAATTCATTGAATACATTGGAGAGACGCAAGACGTTGCTCTGGACATCTCCAAGGCGTTCGATAGAGTTTGGCATCGCGGTCTCGTGAATAAATTACCTTCTTTTTGACTCACTGCTTTTCTGCGTTACCTAACAACACACGCTTACCGCGTGCAGCATCCAGCCGCAGTAGCTGAACGACATATAGTACACTGGTCTCTAACGTATATACTCTCCTGCATTCTTTTACTATTATTCAATTTAAAAAAATCTTGTCGTATGTGTGCTCCTCTTTGGGATCGACGAGCTAATCATACATTCCACCATCCACCAAACATGGAATAAATGTTATATATAAGTTTGGTTCAAAAAATAAAGGTCACCTAACGTGCCATGGAGAGATTCGTGAGATAAGTGTCTCTAAAAGATATAATCGTTAGCAAGGATATACAAAGAAGGACTCAGTAAAGACCGTGCTAGGACTACCTCCCGTCAGCTGCAGGGTACTTCTATTTTCTCTGGCTGAGAAGGATGGACACTCATGCAGAAAGCCTACGTTCAACAATGAACGGACACTGTGTGATGACGGTATATATAGTAAATAAAAAGGTACGCTACTGTTTTATTACATTTTTTTCAATCATGAGACGGAAGCCATTATGTAAAGTAACTGGGTATTAGTGGCTAATAATTGCTGTTGTTTTGTATTGCGTTTATTGTAATATAACAACGAACACACACAAGTAACAACAGTAAAAGTCATGAACACGATTCATTTTGATTGCGACGATAACAGCGAATCAGTAATTACAGCTAAATTATATTAAATCCTTGAATAATTCAATTTGAATGACTCAGCAAAAAATGCAAATTATATCCAAGAGCCAATCTAAATGATAATCAAACTACGTTAACGTCTAATCTGCAATTCATGGAACACACACATTCATTTTGAACTTTATTTATTTCTCTACAACTGATTCTTCTTTAGCCTCGCCATTCCCATCATCTGTGGTCGGCTCTTTTTGTGCACATTCGCCATAACTGTCTGTCCTACGTTGCATTCTCGCCCAGAGTCAAGCCCAGAGTTTTAAGATCCTTGTTTACAGTTGCAGTCCAGGTTGCCTGTGGTCTTTCAGGTCTTCTCGTGCATCATGTTTTTTTTTGACGGTTTTCTTACGCAAAGGCAGTAGCTTTCTTGGAAAGGTAGAGAGCTGCCGTTGACCACCGATTCGGTTCATCCGCCACCATCTCAGCTATAAGGTCCTGCCCACTACATAGATCCATCATAGCCTCACCTCCGAATATGTCGGAGAAGTCTATGGATGGTCTTCCACTGGGAACCTCTCCTTCAAAATGTATTTCTCAGCCTGTCCATCCTCTATTGAACGTAGATTTCCCGTATGAGTATACATCCTATTCGATCCTCCGCCTTCCGCATCCAGGCTACACCCGTTATTTTTCTGATGTCGTCATTTCACCTTGCAGAGGATGACCAACGAACGCTCTATTTGCTAGTTCTTGGACACCACTTAAACATTTTTCTTCCCCATCGAACATCATATCATATATATTGTATTTTTTATTTGTATTTTTATTGTACTTCAGAAATGAATTGAGTTAACATAATTTGTAATGTTTCTGAAACGCAAAATAAACAAAATTGAAATTGAAATTGAAATTGAAAAATCTTGATATGTCCTTCCCGTTACTACTTGAGTTTGCCTATTCATTGGGTAGCTTTCACTACTTGCGATCTTCTTCGAATATCCTCATTTCGGATTTTTTCTGTCAGGGACACTCCGAGCATGGATGTCTCCATGGCACGTTGGGTGACCTTCATTTTGTGGATAAGACCTGCCGTTAGATTCCAGTTAAATTTTTGCTTATCTTTATTACATGGTTAGAAATTTCAAACATTGAAGTATTTAATGATGTAGTTACATTTGCTTTCGATGACTTTCCGCATCCGGTAGACAAACTTTTGCAATCCCTCCTCAAACCAGCTTCTCGTAGAAAGATTAGAACCGCTTCTTGAACTTCCTCGTCGTTCGCGAATTTTCGTTCTCGCAACACAATACGGGCATTAATTGATGCAAGCCGTCAAATAAAAAATTTATGTGATCCCTTCGGTGAAATATGTATCGTTAGGTTAATCAAAACAAAATTATTTTTCGAAAGTATCATTTTGTACCATATCTACTAATATTTGTAGCATATAGACTGACATCAGCATGATATAGCTCTTGCTGACTGGTACCAAAAACCTCGATGTATAATCTTTCGTCCGTTATTTTCGTTCGCTCATCCGACACGCATGTGTTGTCATTTTGTAATGCCGTTAGGAGGAATAGTTATTTATATCGCCGCGGCGCTGGGTGTCACTGACCAGTAAGTTGTGTGCCGGCGGCGGCGCGGTCTTATTGTAGTTGGTTCAGCCTGAATGCTGTGGTCCGGGCCAGAAGTTTGTAAAGTTATCGAAATATATATGTCAATGTGCTCCAGAAAAATTCTTTGTGTTGTTAATATGCTTCTCATCCTGCGACCAGGCGATTCAATAACTAACTTATAGAGAGGAGGATGTCAGGACAAATTGTCGTTTCACAGTCCTGTCAGCTCGGACTGTCTTATATCTTGTCCCAGAACACCTGTATCCTGGATGTGCACATGGGAACATAGATGGTTCCCGGGAACCTTCAGGACAACAGCCCGCAAACTTGCATAGATTGCAACAGTAATACCAGAGAAATATATCACTTGTTTGCTCAATAATTTACGTTTTTAAATTATATTCACTAATCATTTACGTTCATGAACCCTTTACAAAAAATTGATTAGTATTTTCGTCATTAACGCCTTAACCCCTTGCCGCCCCTCGTATAAATGATAACCGCTGATTGCTAACATCCCCGGTATGAGCGACGGGAGGCGATTAGAGCGGCAGTCAAGGGGTTAATCTGGGATATACCCTTCGCAAATCGTAAAGGGAGAGACACGGTCGTAAAGGGTTAAATTACTTTTTAAGGAGACCCGCGATAATGGGTTGCAATTATGAGAATACAAATTTAATTTTATTATGTACAGGTTTTACCTGTTGTTGTGGCTTATGAGTTGAGCCGTGTGTGGTGAACTTTTTTCAACCAATATTTCGACCGCCATTGCAGGGGTCTTCTTCAAGATTAATAATTTATTTAGTTTTGAGTTGGTTTATTCAGATTATATATTTTTACCACAACATCAAATCTGGCCGTGAAAACCTAAGAAGTTATTTAGGTTTTACCTGTATAAATATTTTATTTTTAAGATCATAATGACCAACGACAATAGCACATTGGAATCGCGGTTTTCGTTAGATCACCGGAGTTAGGCAACATTGGTCTCGAGCAAAAACTTGGATGCCGAGTTGAGCTGCTCCGTAGGTCGTAATTGTCCAGGCCTCGAAAACGACGGGCTAATCGTTTGGTCTTCTTAACCCTTTCGCATCGGTTGTCGGCAGATGCCGTCAAAGATTCCCCGACCGTTGACATCGGTTGACGTGATATATCGTTTTGCCACTTTCATTACTCATTGTGACATTTACGGAAGGAAATTGGAAGTGCAGTCATTCCTTTTATCATCCTACATGTATTATTTACAGAAATCTTTAGAGCATGTAAATAAATATCATTTCGTCACAGGAGCGATTTTTATGTTAACCACATGTGTCAATGCCACCATGTGTATCGAGTTACATAATGAACGTTTGTTAAATATAATAGTTTTTTATGCATCATCTGATAGCTAAAGGATACAAGAACCAATGTGATATATGAAAACAGGTCAGATAAGTACATTTATGCTTCAAATACTAGTTTTATAACTGACAGTTTAATTTGTATTCCACCGAGCCGTAACGAAAGGGTCAAGAAACGTCTCTGCAAACGGTTTTAACGTTGGTTACCTTAAGTCAAGGAATTTCTCTGGATACGGGTGTGGGACATGTATATCAATATTGATTGCCTCAAGAGACCCTAAACTATGGCTTCATTTTTTCAAATCCTCTGGCTCACGTTGTCTTATGAGGTCATCGGGAGCTTTACTTAAAATGTAATAAGTATATTGTTAAGGTAAGGATTTTTAATCGCGGCTCGCAAAACGCGTGCTCACTGTATCATACAATCCAATCTCCTCGCCCCATACCAGTACAGTGACCTCATATTTTTCTCGGGCGTGAGAGGGACGGCACCACCTCGCTTTACGACGCCGGCGCAGTCGTTAGTTCGCACCGTCTGCAGAACAACTCCAGTCTTATTAAATTACGATCAGAATAGACCAGCGCTTCCAAAACGCTTACACACTGATGCCAAGGCATAAAAAGATTAAGAAGGAGCGACGGCACTCACCACTTCAAATTCATTGCTGGTGGGTATAGCTTAGTGCTTAAAGCGTTGACTTACCAAACTGAAGGTCGTGGGATCTATCCCCGTCGGATATTGAAAAAAAAGTATTTTAAGGGACCTCCATGTATTCCACCCCTGGTCGTGTCAGGGGCTAGGACCGGAGTATGCAAGACGAGGACACAAATGAAAGCCTGACAGTTTTTCAGCGGACCGACTAAACGTTTTTTTGTTAGTTTTTTAGTAGCTTCTGACAATGGTGTCATGTCACCGAAAGCGATAGAGTGATTATTAATAATACTCAGTGGTTTCATACAAAATTTTACTCATTTAGTTCAATAAATATGAAAAACCACAAAATTACTGCGTTCTTCTTCTTTGTAGTATAAATCCGGTGGATTGGTTTGAAGCAACAAATCTTGCATCTCGATCTCCACTCTTCTCGATCGTCTCCAATCCTGTTTAGCTTAGCATAAAAGCTACAACTCATGTTCTCGAACTCTTGCTGCAAATATTCTCGTCTAGGGCGCTCTCTGCAGTTTCTACCATAAACCATACCTTCCACAATGTCATGAAGAAGACCATCGAGGTGTATGATGTGATCGATCGCCTCTCTGAGATTGTTCTTATTAGGTGCCTATCTTCCTTGATTATGCTGAGAACCTCATTGTTCGTGACGTGGTCTCTCCAGGAATTTCCGAGAATTCTTCTGTATGACCACATCTTAAAGACCTCTAGTCTTTTTTTATTACTTTCAGATAAGCACCATGTCTCACAGCCGTACATCAAGATGCTACAAATTGGCAAGTTGCTTGCGGAGCCTTAAATTAATATTCTTTGACTCAAGAATTTTTTAGCTTTTTTATTGAAAGCTAGCCTTGCTTGATGTATACGACTGTTGACTTCTCTTTTTGTTCTGCCATCCCAGGTGATCGTACTTCCAAGGTATACAAACTCTTTTGCATATTTTAAGGGTACTCCTAGCATTGATAAATTAATTTTCTGCTGCTCATAGCGGCTTACTCTCATGACTTTGGTTTTTGTGCTGTTTATCTTTATATATAAATGTAAGAATTAAATATGTTTTCCATGGATGTCAGCGCTTCAGTGAGTTCATCTTCAGCTTCAGCAATCAGAGCAATGTAGTCAGCAAACCTTATCATGTCAATCTTTTGGCCGTGTATTTTAACCCCCTCTCTATGGCCCATCTTCTCTGTGATGTACTACTAGTATGTAAATAATAAATAAATTTAAATAATCATTTCGTTTGAAAAGTCTAGACGTAGATATTCACCTTTTCTCTCAGTAATTTAGCACAGTTTCAATTTGCTGTACCTGAGCCGCCATGTTGCCCCCTCCCCTTTAGGCTCCCCCCTCCACACACAGACAAGCAGCCAATCACAGCGCGAGGAAGTGCGATACAAACGAACAAGTAAAACGAAAACCAAGGGCGTAGACGCAAGAAACTTAAATATTGATTCTAGTAAATTTATATATAATCGTGTTGGAGACAACGTCACATAGCACTGTCGGAATGCTGGGTGTGTGAATGTGTTGTGATCTGTGGATTGCTGAGAAGAAATTGTCATGCGTGTTAGGAAGAGCTCGAATGGAAACACACGAACATTCCGAACACAGAAAGAAGATAAATAAAAACACTCACGGATAATTTAATATCAGGATAGTTAAATTAATATTTATACAGTAAATATGTAAATATAATCGTGTCGGAAAAAACAGGGTCAGATGCTGTCTACCCAGAAGTAGGCGACGTCGATGGCGTTACTCCTGGCCATCATCAGGCCTTCCTGGGTGCAGCTACTCGGACACAGCGCACACTCCAGAAGGTGTGACAGGGTCTAGTGCCGAAAAGCCTCGATATGCGATCTTCTGTCTCTCATTTTTGTGCGCTCGTCTAACACGCACGTATAAAAACGTATGTCTAAGTTTAACACTTAAGTAGTTATAAGATGCGGCGTTTGCATGCGCTAATTTGTTTATTTAGTTTTGAGAGTCGCTACCTAGACTTTATCTGCCTCCACCTGAATCACACCGGAGGACAGTTAAGTCTCCTTGATGATGCGCTCATTCAGATTACGATCAGTTAGCAACTGTTGACAGTCGGTTCCTGTCATGTGAGAGCAGCTAGCTCCATAGATGGCCGCTATGTAGTTTCATCGCAGTGACTGTCACTGCCGTTAGTCTCCGCCCGGGTGCCGTGAAGTTAACATTGTGTTCTTTCCCGGGAGGTGGACCGAATTTTGTAAGCCTATTTTGTTAAACGTAAAATATTTTTTAATTTTAAATGTGCTTCCGACGATATTTTTGCTTTAGCGACCTGCTCATCACCCATCCACCACGCATCCCCCATGACGAATCCGCGATCCAGAGTCGATTTATTTACACGGAGATTGTCACTAGAGATGGTTTACAAATGCATTACTGATGAAATGCACACAGTGCACGAGATCATATTTTATTTTCTCTGAAATTTACTGTTCAACGAGTTCCATATATATTGACATCTTCCTCTCATATTTTAGGGCATAGATTTACTTCACGAAGGATGCAGGATCAGGTTCACAATATAAAGAACTTGTTTTCCTGTTTCACTATACACGTTTATTTGTCAAGCACTTCGCATTCGGCACACGCCAAATAGGCGTGCCCATTAACGGTCGCGAGCGTTGTCTAACTGACAGTTCACGGCGCGGTCTGACATCTCGGCGGTGCCAACTGTCGCTGCATAAAAAATCGAATTCAAGATGGCAGTGATACCAACAGGAAATGGGGCCACTGTCATAACAAATATTTTGGTGTATGCAAACACCGTTTAACATTCTACAATTACAAATATTAGATGTGCATGTCAGGCGAGCGAACAAAATAAGAGACAAAAGATCGTTTTTTCGAGGCTTAACGGCATCAAACAGTTATATCAATCTGATATCAATATATATTTCTTGAATATGAAAACACAAGCAGCAGAATAAAGTGACACAAATGGAGAAATCTCACCTTTGAATTATATGCCTTTTTTCAAACGCCAAATTAATTATCCGATCACCAAAAATATGTCTAAATAGAATAGACCTAAGGTGCATAGTTTTCGGGTTGAATCCCATCGTCTGTCGTTTTTTTTTCTCCAACATTGATGAGAGTAATGTCTTTAAAGATGACATTTTAAATTTATATTTCGATTTTTTAGAAAAAAGTCCTACTATTTCATGGGTTCACAATATTAATTTTCGCCCCTCAGTACTGCCTGTAGACCCTGCGTCGCCCTAGGGCAATTTTTTGTTTCTGACGCCCAAAATCTAAGCAAGATTGGTTGTAGTCAGCGCCCCTAGGTTATCCGACGCCCTTGGGGCACCGACCCATTCCGCCACCCCTAAAACGGGCACTGTCGCCCCTCTGTGGCATGTTCAGAAGTAAGCTATGGCATGCACTCCACTGTGTGAAGGCCTCAGTTCTGTTCATGAATCATTCCCGACTAATTTGATTATCTTACCCACGTAGCATGAATTGCTCGCTACTCCCCTTTTTCATATATTTTCCTGTACTACGAGAAAAAAATTCGCATTCTACGTTGCGGGGTAAAACGTTACTATATTCATCGTTCCATATACGCTACCTAGTTGGAGCATGTGTATTAACATCATCCTCTCTTTCAAAAGGGTGTTATTCCGTCGCGTGAGGCAGGATGACGAGCAGGTCACGCTGTCAAACCCTTTCCGCCTCCGCTCTGTACATGTGTTTCTGATGGAAACACGTCACAGAGCACTACAAAAAGCTTAAGTGTTAGCAAGTGGCTGAGGGCCTTCCCGAGTCTTTGACGCAGCATACGGCTTGTCAACAAAACCTCAGACTAGAAGTTTCGACGTTAGTACGCTACATGCGACGAGCAGGTCAGAAAACAAAGACTTTCTTTTAGAAGCACATTGATTATATGTATGATAAACTTTTCAAGCTTCCGGCCAGGCTGAATGACACGTCGCCGGCCGCAATGCGACGTTAGTTGGAAACACCACCGCTCGCGGCACGGGCGAGAGCCCATACCGAGCGCGGAGATCAGTTGTGTCCCAACGACCGAGAAGGTCGCAGTACAGCCGGGCGGCATGTCATTCCGCATAGGCCGGAAGCTTGTAAAGTTTCAGTATAATCTTAATATTGTGACCACTCAGTGTAAATTCTGATCAATGTAATTTGATACTAAAAGGTATCACAAAAACTATGACCAAAAAACTGTACACATAAAATTTATATCTTAAAAAAAACAAAGCATTTTGAAATTCCGCAATGAAACTTTTTTAAAGACACTATTCTTCAATATTGTTTTAACATATTTCATAAAAATACTTCACAAACATTACTCCTTTTTATTCGACAAGTTTTCCTATAGAAGATTATTCTCACTACAAAAGTTGGTCCTTTACTTCGATGCACGACCAAGTTGTAGACTTTTATGTGATGCACTCTAAGGTATTTTGCATTGCTGAGCTTTCAGGATGCAAAGCTCACGGTTTATTAGTGACCGAATCGCATTCCTTGCTGCAGTTTATTTAACTGTGATAAATAATGTAAAAATTAATGTCGAACAAGATATTATAATATTTTACTGTTGATTTAATTAGACTTCTTAGAAGTTTCCTACAGTCGACAACGGAACTGGTGATACCTGAGGCTACCCTGCGGCTGAACATGTGGAAAACCGCAACTGAGAAGAATACTTGGATCTACTAGCCCCTGGACATGATTAGGCGTGGAATATATGGAGGTCCCTTAACAGACTTCGGACCGGAGTATGCAAGACGAGGACACAAATGAAAGCCTGGCAGTTTTACAGCGAACCGACTGGATGTGACTGCGGCGCGGAGCAGACCCTGTCACACCTTCTGGAGTGTGAGCTGTGTCCGAGTAGCTGCACCCAGGAAGACCTGATGATGGCCGGGAGTAACGCCATCGACGTTGCCCACTTCTGGGCAGACAGGATCTGACCCTGTTGTTTCCGATACGATTATATATATTGGACTTCTTTATAGGTGTAATACTTGGCATCTCATCAAAAGCCACTGTAGCCGTGTAATTGGTTTTGTAAGTTAGGTAATAGGAAAGCAGTTGCCTGCGTTGAATACTAGGGGTTGCGATGGGTTGAGCATATTCCATGTCGGCCTCGTTAACCGCGCACGTACTTCCAACGATATCATTGATGTAGTTTAACAGCAAGGGACCGTCAGAACTAAACAGCAGCTTAGAAATGTCCTCACAAGAAATGGCAGATACTCTCAGGCGACAATACAGGACACGTCTCTTATTCTCATGAATGATGCACTCCATCAGATAATGTCTCAATGTCTGTTGTATGCTTGGATCACAGGGACAAGCGTCGCTAAAAGGGAGGCCAAACATTTGTAGAAACTCTCTAAATATTCAGTGTCTAGTAAACTGCCGCCTGCGTGAGATGAAAATCAACGAAGTTCTTCTATTACTACGTCAATAAAATGATTGATGTATGGAAAATTGGTTGTTCCTCCAGAATTTCACTTTCCATATCAGAATGTAGGTCTTTAGTATGCATCTCTAAAGCTGCTAAGACTTCGTTACATTTTAATAGCAACAGAATAACGAGATGAATAATTTCGCAACAACTCGGCCTTATTTTAGAAACTTCTGAAAAACGGATATCTCCATGAAAAAACATAAATCTTTCAGTATCTTTTCTTCGCGCAGCGCCTGTTAAGATGATACTTTATTCCTCCTTCTACCCACAGTCAAAAAAGGGGATAAAAGGGGGTTATAACAGTGGCGTATCGATGTAATGTACCCCTCAAAGATTGCATAAAAAATATTTTTATTATAAATACTGGTATATTACACATACAGGAGAGCATCTGTAAAATGTAGCCCTTGCTGACTGATACCGAAAACCTCGATATACAACCTTTCGTCTCTTATTTCTGTTCGCTTGTCATACATTTATGTGTCCGCTATTTGGGACTAGTTATATAGACCGCCGCTAATAGCGCTGGGCGAAAGCCATCACGAGCGCGGCAGTCGGTCCCCGCCCTTCGGCGAGAGATATTGTATTATGGCTCGGCCGAATGCTAGGTCGAGCCATAAATTTGTAAAGTTTTATTCTACAAATAAGAGACAAAAGATCGTTTTTCGAGGCTTTAAGGCATCAGCCTAAAGGAGCTATATCAAGCTGATATCAAACTAAAAACCTTAGAAATGGTATGATTCTAAAAGAACACTAGAATTATATTTTAAAATTTTGAGGAGACAGCAAAAATAAATTCTGAAAACGGGAGTAGATTTTGAATTTCAAAGACGCGGTGAAATTCCTTGCATAAAAATCGAGAAATTCTAAAGTGGGGGAATTTCGCGACCCCGGCTGAATTACGCCGCACAAGTTTCGTCCAGGTTGTCAGGGAAAGTTTGGTCGTTTTCCCCGCAAGCGGGGAAAAATGCTCCGCGGGCGTGTCGCGTGAGAGTAACGGTCGTGGTCACAAAAACGACACGATCGACGATTTATTTTTGAATTTAGTGCTTTAGAATTTTTATGCTGTTAAGATTTACAACATTTTTATAAATTTAAAATCAATAAAATTAAATACTTTTGTGTACAATTTAAAGCTCCGCAAGCAACTTGCCAAAAAATTTGTTTGGAGCATCTTGATGTACGGCTGTTAGACATGGTGCTTATCTGAAAGTGATAAAAAAATACGAGAGGCCTTTGAGATGTGGTCGTACAGAAGAATTCTCGGAATTTCCTGGAGAGACCACGTCACGAACAATGAGGTTCTCAGCATAATCAAGGAAGATAGGCACCTAGTAAGAACCATCTCAGAGCCAATCGGTCACATCATGCGCCACGATGGTCTTCTTCGCGACATTGTGGAAGGGATGGTTGAGGGTAGAAACTGCAGAGGGTGCTCTAGACAGGAGGATTTGTAGCAAGTGTTCAAGGACATGAGTTATATATCTTATGCTGAGCTAAAGAGGATTGCAGAGGATCGAGAAGATCGAAGTGCAAGATTTTGTTGCTGCAAGCCAATCCACCGGATTGATACTACTACTACGAAGAAGAGTCAATACTTGTTAAATAAATAATCCAGTCCTTGAGAGCGTCAGGCTAATAACTCGATCTCCTTAAAAAATATGATTATCAAAAAAGCACAGTCTTTTCGGTGAAGATATGGAACCATGATAGAATTATTGTAGCTGTTACAAATTAATGGCGGTAGCTTGTGACGACCATATTCTTCAATTAGGCAATGAATGCATAGTAATATATATGTGCCTATAATTATGAAAGTGGTGTTAGTCAATAAATTGAAAAAAAAAACTATTATTAACACATACAGGAGAATACCAACATACGGTGATAGTAATTCTGAAGTCTTATCTGCGGAATTCTATGACGCTTACCATGATGCATATGGCTAAGCGCTGCATGTGGACTGTTGATCCGCCAACGTCATAGACTACAGCCCGAGATTCAAGCAACACCCTTATTATTACAGGAATTTACTATGAATGGGTGGTCTTCACGGCACGACTTCCGTCTACCGCCAATTTTAATTAATAGGCTATGATTGGCATTTTAAGGGCGAGGGATCAAACTCACACAAACCGGCGGTATTTTAGGGCTTAGAAATCGTTGGTGTGAATTTGATCTCTCACCCGTAAAATTCGAGTCACAGCCTATTAATCAATATTGATGGTAGACAAAAGTCATCCCGTGAATAAGGATGATGTGTGATCCTATGACGTTGGTGGACCAACACTCCACATGCAGCGCTTAGTCATATCTTGAATGGTGTGCGTCATTGAATCCACAGACGAGACTTCAGAATCACTATCACCATCTCTCGGTATTCTCATGTATGTATTTACAAACCTTAAATATCTGCTTTAAGAACCCACATTACAAAAATAATATTAAAAACATAAACTGAAAAAATCCTATTCACATTTAATACAAGAAATATCATATTTGACGTAGCGATATCGTTCCGGAGAGGGTTAGACAGGGGTGGTAAAGGGTGGGCAGGGATCCAATAAGAGCCTTGAGCTATTGCCCCCTCCCTGCAGGGCCTAAGTGATTTGCCTGCCCCTGCTTGGGAGCCCCTGGCCAGCGTTTCCTTAACGAGGACAGACAGGTCGATTTATATAAGGTACAATTTATGCGCAAATCTACTATGAGAGCAATCGATCTCACCTGGAAAAATATACAGGTGTATTTATGTTTTACTCATCATATTACAGGTATGAGTGGTGCTTGCAATGAAAATGAACGTTTTGTATTGAGGCTCATAATTCGGCAGGTGTATATCCGATCGTGCTGAAATAAATTTTACGTGAAAGCTAAAACTCTAACCTGCAAACATCGCAAATTTCAACTGCCGGAGTGTAAAGGCGTTTTTATCCGAAATTTTAAACATAGCTGAGTTCGTGCCTACAAAACCGTTTTTGCGGGGAATTCTATTACATTACTTCCACCGAAAGACAACAGCAGCTGAGGCGCATAGAATATTAGTAGGAACAATAGGGCGACAATGCTCTTTCAGAACAAACATGCAGAAGATGGTTTCAACAATTCAAGGGTGGTGATTTTGACCTCTAAGTTTGTAATATGTTATTTTTTAATTCTATTTTTCAAGTATTTTTTCTGATTCTAGTGGCAATAGCACATCGTAAACGCGGTTCTCGTTAGATCACTGATTTAAGCAATATTTGATGCAAACCAAAATTTGGATGGGTCAACGTCTATTTGCTAAACAATTTTATTTTTTACTATTAAAAAGGTAAAAAAGCAGTAAAAGCATGATAAAAAGTTATTCAATACATATGGAAAAGATGTATTGACAGAACACCAATGCCAAAACAGTTTTGCAAAATTTCAAACCGACAATTTTGATGTTGAATATGCACCACGTTATGGACGGCCAGTTGACTTTGATGAAGACACAATAAAAGCATTTATTGATGCAAACCATCAAATAAAGACTTCAAGAAATCACTGAGAGATCAAATTGATCGAATTTAAAAGAGTATTTCAAATGTTTTTTTTTTAATGAAAAAATAAATTAAATAATAAACAACTTAATATTTTTCATTATCATCGCCATGTCCACTCCACCTAACTAGAACATATGGACGTCACGAACTTCCGCCACAAAACTCTCATCGTTCATGATCCTCGCCTCATCCCATGTCAGCTCTGTCTCACGCAACTTCTCCGAGTACATCATATGAATAGTTTTCGACGGCCTTTCACTTAAAATTCATCCCATATATGTAACATATGGTCACCACAAATTGCCGCCACTCATTTCTATCAGTTGCTACTACTTTGCCGGCGGTCATAGCTCAATGGTAAAGCGTTTGCTTTGCAAGGCAAAGGTCGTGGGTTCGATCCCCGAAGCAGATATAAAAAAAAAAAAAAGGATTTTTAATCGATTTCTGAGCTCTAAAATACCCCGGTTGGTGTGAATTTGATCCATAACCCGTAAAATGTCAGTCATAGCCTATTAATTAAAATTGGTGGTAGACGAAAGTCGTCCCGTGAAGACCACCCATTCATAGTAAATTCCTGTAATAATAAAGGATGATGCGTGAATCTCGGGCTGTAGTCTATGACGTTGGCGGATCAACACTCTACATGCAGCGTTTAGCCATATACACCATGGTAAGCGTCATAGAATTCCACAGATGAGACTTCAGAATTACTGTCACCATCTGTCGGTATTCTCCTGTATGTGTTTACATAAAAAAAAAAAAAAAACTCTCCGTGCCTCGTCTCAAGCATATCGAAGTTCCAACTGTTTTAATATTACATTTTTTTTACATCTACTTTAAAGTTTTCAATAACCCTTTCCGTTCACGAAACTCTTAAAAAAGTATACTTTTCGTCATTAACCCTATGATATCAGCATGATGTAGCCCTTGCAGACTGGTACCGAAAACATCGATATACAATCTTTCGTCTCTTATTTCTATTCGCTTGTCATACATTTACGTGTCCGCCATATTGGGACTAGTTATATAAACCGCCGCTGTGGCGCTGGTGCGACAGCTCATCACGCCAGTTGTGTCCCGCCCGTCGGCGAGAGCATATTGTATTGTGGCTCGGCCTAATGCTGTGACTAGGTCGAGCCCTAAATTTGTAATGTTTTATCGTAAATATATGTCCTTCTGAAAAAGTCTGTGTTATCAATCTGCTCCTAATCTTGCCATCACGTGACTGAGTAACACCTTTTTGAGAGAGAGAAGGATGTTACCTATATTACAGTTTTTTTGTTAAAAAAATTAATTACTTTTCGAACAACCTAATATATTTGCAAAAAAGCTTTTACTCGGTTCCTGCAATAAGTGAAATAGCACAGAGACCGTGAAATGGCACGAAATGGCATGGGATAAGTTGAAATAGCATATCTCGAGATAGCAGAGAAACCACATATCATATCCCTGGTGTAAAGACGAAACCCGATTTCTTTAAATGGAAAACCTTATGTAAGCATAGGCGTAAAAAAAATGTTAATCCACAATCAACGAAAACCTTGAAATACAACCTTTCGTCTCTTATTTCTGTTCGCTTGTCGTACATGCATGTGTCGTCATTTTGTAATGCCGTAAAGAGGACTAGTTATATAGATCGCTACTTGCGGCGCTTGGTGTCATCGATCACGGCGCCGCACGGCAGTCAGTTGTGTGCTGACGGCGGCAAGATCATATTGTCGTTGGTCCGGCCTGAATGCTGTGAATAGGTCCGAGCCAGGAGTTGGTAAAGTGATCAAAATATATATATATATTTCAATGTGCTTTAAATAAAAAGTCTTTGCGTTGTTAATCTGCTCCTTATCCTGCAACCACGCAATTCAATAACAAACTTAGAGGTGAGGATGTCTTAGTTAAAAGAACTTATAATACCTAAAAGCTATTAATTATTTTGGTCAAACTATTGAACAGAGATGAGGACCACATAGTGAAGAGAGTCCTCAACATATCTACGCTGAGAAGAAGACCTGGAAGACCGCAGGCAACCTGGACTGCAACTGTTAACAAGAATCTGAAAACTCTGGGTTTGACCGAGAATGCAACGGAGGACAGAAAAGAGAAGAGGACAAACTATTGAAATCTTAAAATAAATATAATAAATATTGATTACTTGATAATTACTCAAGAATATTGCGATATTTTCTTGAGTATAAGTGGTTCCTTCCATGGTTTCATGTTTCCTTCGCACTCACATATCAGTATGAAGATCCTCGCCTACTTTGCAAATAAAACCGCTCTTATTTTGCGTTCCTGCAAAAGAGTTTGTAAGGGGATGGGTTGTATGAATATGATATCACTAAGGGCTGCCAACATCAAATATCCTATCAAACTTATCCACATATATAAAAATCAACGTCTGTTTGTACTTAGTGCATTCCTACACCATTTATCCGATCGATATGAAACTTATAGGAATTAAAAACTGTGAAAGTGATGAAAAAAAGACTAGAGGTCTTTGAAATGTGAAGTACAGAAGAAGTTTCGGAATTTCCTGGAGAGACCACGGCACGAACAATGAGGTTCTCAGGATAATCAAGAAAGATAGGCACCTAGTAAGAACCATCTCAGAGAGGCGATCGGTCACATCATGCGCCACGATGGTCTTCTTCACGGCATTGTGGAAGGGATGGTTGAGGGTAGAAACTGTAGAGGGCGCCCTACATGGAAATATTTGCAGCAAGTGTTCGAGGACATGAGTTGTAGCTCTTATGCTGAGCTAGATTTGCAGAGGATCAAAAAGAGAGGAGATCGATATGCAAGATTTTGTTGCTGCAAACCAATCCACCGGATTGATGCTACGACGAAGAAGAAGGTAACTGTGTTTTTTTTTTTTCGAAAACGGTAAACAGGAAAACAGGAATGAGGAGCGCTTGTGTACCTCCCGCCTACTTATTGAAGCCTATACATGATCACTTGTACGTAAATATTATTTTAGTTTTAATATTTCCAATGCGCTTCACAATTAAATCTATAAATATTATATAAATCGATGTTTGTGTTTAGTCATGGTTATATAGACTAGTGCTCCGCAACCTGTGTGCCGCGGCACACTGGTGTGCCGTAAGCCGATACAGGTGTGCCGCGATCAAATAAGGCAATATTATAAATAAATAATTTTACAACGGTCCTCAAGCTCCCAGCGCCTATCGTCTATTTATGTAGACAAACAACGAGGTACTTGCTTTATTAAGTTCTAAATGAAATTTAAAAAAAGTGAAATTGGTCAAATTAATATCTATTTTTGGCTTTTGGTGTGCCGCAGTATTCAAGGTGAGAACTTTGGTGTGCCGTAGAATCCAAAGAAGTACTTTGGTGTGCCGTAGATGAAAAAAGGTTGCGGAGCTCTGATATAGACCGCCGCTTGTGGCGTTGGGCGAGAGCCCATCCGGAGCGCGGAGCCAGTCGTGTCCCGCCCTTCGGCGAGAGCATATTGTATTGTGGCTCGGCCTAATGCTGCGACTAGGTCCGGGCCACAAGTTTGTAAAGTTTATCGTAAATATATGTCAATGTGCTTCTGAAGAAGTCTTTGTTTTGCTGACCTGCTCCTCATCATCCCCTCGCGCGACTGAATAACGACCTTTTGAGTAAGAGGAGGATGCTAGTGTTAATATATATACATTTAAAATGCCTGTTGCGACCCTGTTTTTCGTGAAGGTTGTAAGGTGGTCTGTGCGGGATCTCCAGGGACGGAGCAGGGAAAATAAAACCGCCAGCCAAAGCTTTTCATCCCAGTAAGATATTAGACCCGAAGAAAAAAATACGTGAATATGAAAAAATAGCACAAGTCTTTGTATGTAAAGTAGAAAAATGTACTTTTAAATATGATTTTTGTAAGCATATTCCTAATGATGCAGATCGCATTTATGGATTGTACGCCGCTTGCTATTTTATGTACGGTAAAGCGCTGCATGGAGTGTGGATCCGCCAACGTTATAGACGTCAATCACGCATCATCTATTTTTACAGGAATTCGATATGAATGGGAAATATGCTGACAAAACGGCTTTCGTCTTACTTATTTGGGCCAAAAAATTTCCAACATTAAGAAATATAATAAATATTGATTACTGTTTATAGGCATGACTTTCGTCTACTACCAATTTTGATTAATAGGCTATGACAAGCATTTTACGGGTGAGGTATCAAATTCACAGAAATCTGTTTTTTTTATGTAAATACATACATGAGTATACCAAAAGATGGCGATAGTGATGCCGAAGTCTCATCTGTGGATTCTATGACGCTTACCATGTCACATATGTTTAAGCGCTGTATGTGGAGTGTTGATCCGCCAACGTCATAGACTACAGCCCGACATTCATGCATCATACTTATCATTACAGGAATTTACTATGAATGGGGATCTTCACGGGACGACTTTCGTCTACCACCAAATTTAATTAATAGGCTATGACTGGCATTTTACGGGTGAGGGATCAAATTCACACCAACCAAGGGGATTTTAGAGCTTAGAGATTTCTTCGGAGATTAAAAATCCTTTTTTTTAATCTCCGTCGGGGATCGAACCCACGACCTTTGGCTTGCAAAGCAGACGCTTTGACCATTGAGCTATTACCACCGGCCATTGAATTATGACCATAGATACTAAGTTAAGGTTATGGTTACAGATTTCTTCTTACAGACACTCGAGACATGGCATGTATAATGGCAGCTGACAGAACTATATGTCCACGATTTAAGGCATCCATAAAGAAGCAGATATTGAAGAATAAAGACATAAAAGCGATGAACCACATGCGACTATAGTAAATACCATTGGCGTAACAAAACTCATGTAAGTTATCATCAAATCCGCAGCTCGAGACCTAGATGCTTAAAGAAGAGTCATACCATTGAATATTTTTTCTTAAAATTACTTATACTTCTTCTTCTTCTTCTTCGTGTCAGCGGCGTCAAATTATTTCTGCCCAGTATCTGGCAACATCGATAGCCCGTGTGATGCCTAGCATTAGGTCTTGAGGTGTGCAGCTTGTTGGGCACATGGAGCAGGACCTTAGGTGTGAGGCGGTCTGCAGATCTCCACAGTCGCACAATAGTGACTCTCCCTTATAATAAATAATTTTGAAATCAGCGTTTAGACATCCTCAAGATGGCAAGCAGCATAAAATTCTTAGGTGCGATTTTGCTACAACCATCTTGCGGAAATCTCGTGTATGTGTTTATTCATATACTATATTTTTTCATATAAAAATCAATAAATATGTGTTTTTTATGACGTCCTAAGCCGTTCAACAGAATACAATAAAACTTAGAGGAATTATTGGATCCATGCTCTGAATGGTTTTTGAAAAAACAATGTTATACTGGACCCGGAGTGCACAGTAGACCTTTTGAGTATAGCCAGCCCACAGGTCGCACGTGTAGAAAGATTGACAGAAGGCTTTAAAAAGCTTCAGCTTAACGTTTTTAGTACAATGAGCAAACCTACGAATCAACATATTGCATCGAACTAACAGCGCCCTCCGCTCCCTCTCAATTGCAGCGCCATCACTAAGATCCTCTGTAACCCAGTGGCACAGATACTTAAATATATCCACAAGTTTTAAAACGCGTCAATTCATTCAGAAACATGTCGGCAGAAGCGGGATGAGAACCGCGGACCTTGGAACCAACCTTTTGTCCAGGTATTCATACCGCTTAGCCACCTTGGCTATTTCTTTGCCTGAGCTGACTCGCGTTGGAACTTGTATTTATGTCATTGTTATCACTTAATTGACTCAGTTCAAATAAAAGCAATTCCTTTGATAAACAATGACACCCTTACGTCTAATCTACAATCAATGGAACAGAGGCGAAAGTTTGGTTCTCTTAGTCTTTTCTACCGTTATTACCACGGTCGCTGCTCTTCGGAACTTAAAGAACTAATTCTTCCTGCACCCACTCACAGCTGACAAACTCGTCTTGCACATGCCAAACATCCACACACGGTTAATGTATGTCGACCAAGAACTAGCAGCTTCCAAAGTTCCTTCCTCAATGCCACCGGTAAGCTATGGAATGCTCTTCCAGCGTCTGTGTTTCCTCCTTCCTACAATCTGGATCTCTTCAAGAAACAGATAAATATACACTTGCAATCTCCCCAACCCACACACAAACACGAAAACAGCACAAGTTTCCCACATGCAACGTCCAGCCTCCCTGGCTGAGCGTCATAGAGTGCACTCGTCTTGACCGGGTGTGCTCTCCTACATGCGTGTACATAATTTTTTTTTTTTTTAAATCATCGTATGATAGATGTCGCTAAGGATATATTTAAAGTATGCATATTTTTATTTTTTATTATTCAATCAGTCAACATTTATTCACAGTATTTAATATTATTAATTTCCGACAGTCTATTATGCTATTTTAAATTCTTGCTTTCATAATTATGGGCACATATATTGCCTCAAGTAACGCCGATGCGTCTAATCTTGAAAACGCCCTCCTCACAAAGTACAATACAAAACGTATAAAAAAGCAATATCCTCCCGCATCGTAACGCTAGAGGGAGTACCACCTCCTCCCTCGTCCTCCTAGACAATGCAGCCGCGTGGGGGAGCTGCTCCACACTTCCTCTACACCCCAACAACCATAAAATTAATATTAAGCTACATCCTCTACGAGAAGAACTCTAAAATAATGAGGCTATCGAAGGTATCACCGTTTTTTTCATAATACAAAATTTATTTATATTTTTGCATACAAGTACACTGGTATGATCCCTTTATGTTGGAGCATATATTGGGCATATTTTTTTATATAAATGAAATTTGTGAACCAGTGGGAAAGTAGAGAAAAAATATATATAGATATTCGCCGCGTGGAAGAAGGATGCAGAAGCAGGTCACAAAGCAAAGAACTTGTTTTTGAAGCACAATTCGCATTTATTTTTATTAAAAACTTGATTTCCCCGTCAGACCTTTACATGACGTTTCGCCGTCCAGACAGGGACTTAACTGACGACTAAGCGCGCTCGTAATGGGCTGTCGCCGAGCGCCGCAAGTGGCGATCTACAGAAACAATGGCGCACCAATTACAGCAGCCAAGTACATAACTAACGTCACACTCGTAACCGGACTTGTCAAGATGACAATATGGCGATACATACATGAACGACAAGCGAACAGAAATAAGAGACGAAAGATTGTATATCGAGGTTTTCGGCACCAGTCAGAAAGCGCTATATCATGCTGATGTCAATTTATATCAAATTTTAATGAATATAAGGTTGGGTTAGGTTAGGTTATGTGTGTCATATGTAATGTAAGGTTGGGTAAGGTTCATCGTCATCAGCCTGTGTCCGTCCACTGCTGAACGTAGGCCTCCCGCATGAGAGAGTTATCAAAAGAACTCTCCCAGCTTCAACTAGGCACGGTATATATAATCGTGTCGGAAACAACAGGGTCAGATCCTGTCTGCCCAGAAGTGGGCGACGTCGATGGCGTTACTTCTGGCCATCATCAGGTCTTCCTGGGTGCAGCTAACTAGGAAACTAGGCACGGTGTAAGCCGGCCATAAACTCGCCAAGCCGCCTGGCAAGCGTGGCGTTTTAAGCCAACCACCCCAAATGGGTAAGGTTAGGTGCGACAAAACAAACATTACTAAATAATATAAAATGTAACCTTTTGTATTATAAATTCTGACCATATATTATGGTTATACTTCATCATTTACTGGGGGTTCGATGGTTTGACTTTATAAGGCTTCTGGTGGACAAGACTAGGACATATACTTCGGATACAGCAAAAGAGCATAACCTAAAAATGCCCTTTTTCTTCAAACTTTATATATATATTTTAAATATAAACAATATGGGGCGCTAGAAAAAAATGCCCTAGGGCGCTGCAGGGTCGAAATGCGGTAGTGAATCTGCGTTACTAAATAAAGCAAAATACTTGCAATTACTAAAAGTGAGTACAAGCTATTAGTTGTTTGGGGAAAACTTCTGAAATATTAAAAATTATAAAAAGGATTTAATTGTGTAGGTAAATATTCATGAATAATATGATTATTTTTTTCAGTCTAAAAAGAAATCTATGCGCATTAGTCAAGTGTTTTTTTTTTTTCATAATGCGTAAAAGCCAAATATAAACAAGTCCAATTAAAGGTATCATCGACATTAGTGTTAAATTGTTGTTTCAGCAGAAGCTTATGTCTGTCACAGAGGCAGATGGACAATCCAGTGGTTGACACACGCGTTATTCACGCATTAATTTATTTTGTAAGTCATAGAATCCATGTGGAGAATCATTTTACATTTTACATTGGAATTACTTCACTATAGTGTATTAAGCGAAAGAAATCGACAGGTGTATACAACTGGGATGGGCAGCATTTGGAAAACTAAATTATAATTTTAAAGCGAAAATTCCGCAATGTCTAAAAACTAAGGCGCTTAACCAATGCATCCTCCTTGTATTAACTTATAGCGCAGAGACGTGGAATCTGAAAGCAAGTCTTACCCATAAAATAAAGGTCACCCATCGTGCTATGGAGAGATCCATGAAAAGATTGTCGCTAAAAGATAGAATCCGAAACGAGGAAATACGTAAAATAACTCAAGTAGTGGAGGATACCCAACGAATATGCACACTCAAGTGGCAATGTGACATATCTGTCGAAGAGACGACGGTCGATGGGTAAGAAAAGTATTGGAATGGCGCCCAAAAACTGGCAAACGAAGCATTGGCCGACACCCTGCAAGATGGACTGACGACATAAGAAGCATAGCGGGAGTGACTTGGATGCGGAAGGCGGAGGATCGAAGAGGATGTAGACTCATGCGGCAGGCTTACGTTCAACAGTGGAAGGATACAGTCTGATGATGAATAAAAAAAATGATGATGAATCCATGTGGTGATTCATTTTTCATTTAACATTACTTCACTATAGTGTATTAACCATTTCATTACGGCTCGGTGGAATACAAATTGTACTGTCAATATGGCGTGAATTTTTCAAACATTTTTTTTGCTTTAAACTAGTATTTGAAGCATAAATGTACTTATATGTATTTCTATCCTGAAGATCGTCGGGAATCATATAATTTTCCAAGTAAACTTCCGTATTCAGATATGTCTTAATTTGTGCTTTCCTGCGGCATCCAGAGAACATGTCCCAACCAGGCTTATTGGCGGTCATAGCTCAATGGTCAAAGCGTTTGCTTTGCAAACTAAAGGTCATGTGTTCGATCCCCGACGGAGATTAAAAAAAAAAAGATTTTTATTCGATTTATGAGCTCTAAAATACCCCCGGTTGGTGTGAATTTGATCCCTCACCCGTAAAATGCTAGTCATGGCCTATTAATCAAAATTGGTGGTAGACGAAAGTCGACCCATTCATAGTAAATTCCTGTAATATTTAATTAAGGATGATGCGTGAATCTCGGGCTGAAGTCTATGACGTTGGCGGATCAACACTCCACATGCAGCGCTTAGCCATATGCAGCATGGTAGGCGTCATAGAATTCCACAGACGAGACTCCAGAATTACAATCACCATCTGTTGGTAGTCTCCTGTATGTGTTTACATAAAAAAAACGTCACGACGAAGACATTGTCGTCAATTTGATGACCAACGGATTGAGCCAATAGTTGTCATCGGCTATGTTTAAAATGTCGACAAGCAACTCGACGCGAGCACAACCAGTTTTGTGACATGTCGAGTTGACAGAATGGGGATCGAACGTGATAAGGCGGCGGGCATACCGTAGCTGGCTATCCGCTGAGCCACCGAAGCGACAGACTATCGCCAAGCAATCACTCACATTCAAACATATAGCTTCATTAACTTAGTTTCTACTTTATTTTAATATGGATCACACGGTGTCACGACCTATAGACAGTTCGCTCAACGACTCATCGGTCATGACGTGGGGTGCAATGGACGTCTGGTGCACGGGACAACTGTCTCGCTAACTTAAACTAACTTAAGAATTTTTCTAGTGATCGTAGAGTGCAGAGATTCATAGGTCTCTTTTACGAAATAACTTAGGTTAGGTTAGCGAGCCATTCGGTGCACCAGTTGTCCCGTGCACCAGACGTCCAGTGCGCCACACATCGTTACCGATGATTCATTAAACGAATTGTCTGGGTCCGGAATGCGGCGGAACCGGATCACACTAAATATATAAGAATTACATACGTTGTTGTAATATATATATATAATCGTGTCGGAAACATCAGGGTCAGATCCTGTCTGCCCAAAAGTGGGCGACGTCGATGGCGTTACTCCCGGCCATCATCAGGTCTTCCTGGGTGCAGTTACGCGGACACAGCGCACACTCCAGAAGGTGTGACAGGGTCTGCCCCACGCCGCAGTCACATTCAGTAGGTATGCTGTAAAAATGCCAGGTTTTCATTTGTGTCCTCGTCTTGCATACTCTGGTCCGAAGACTGTTAAGGGACCTCTACGTATTCCACCCCTGGTCGTGTCCAGGGGCTAGGTCCTCTTTCGGGGCAATCCAAGTATTCCCCTCAAAAGATAACCACACGGCTCAAATCAAGAAGAAGTTTCCTACAGTCGACAACGGAACTGGTGATACCTGCGGCTGAACATGTGTTATTGTAATATGGGTCACACTGAGCACTGTTTCACATGATAGAACACTGCAGTTCTGCGATCTATGAAAGCTTCATCAGTTTCAATGTTCACAAACGTACTGACGTGTAAATTAATATTTACTGATAATGAAAATGTTTTTTTTTTCAGTATATTTACTATAAACAGTGAATTGTTCTTAAGAAAACAACTTTCGATGGTCTTCTGCTAGCCTTTAACCCTTTTGTTACGGCTCAGTGGAATACAAATTATACTGTCAACACGGCGTGAATTTTTCAAACCATTTTTTTTGCTTAAAACTAGTATTTGAAGCATAAATGTAATTATCTGACCTATTTCCATATATCACATTGGTTCTTGTATTATTTATCTATCAGATGATGCATAAAAAACTATTTTATTTAACAAACGTTCATTATATAACTCCATACATGTGGCGGCATTGACACACGTGGTTTACAGAGAAATTGCTCCTGTGACGAAACCTAACGATATTTATTTACATGCTTTACAGATTCCTGTAAATAATACATGTAGGTTGATAAAGGGAATGACTGCACTTTCAATTTTCTACCGTAGATATCACAATGAGTACTGAAAGTAGCAAAATGATATGTCACGCCTACCGATGCCAACGAAAGGGGAATCGCGAAAGGGTTTAGGGCGTCAATATACATATTTTTTAAATAACAAAGATTATCGTCGAATCTAAACGCTGCGTACAAGCGTCGATCCGCCTACGTCATTACGTAATATATCTCTCATAAAAAACAATATCCCGCGGTGTCCCTAAAAGGGTTTCCATTTTACGGCACGAAATTGCGCTTCACAAAAAAACGGAGTCGGAAAAAAGGTAGATACAGGGAGTGATCGCTGTTTAAACATTTATGAGGTAATGAGGATCGCCAGCTCAAGACTAGTAGCCGATCATTATCTCCTTGATGATGCGCGGACCGGATAGCATGTAATAATCAACAAGCAAACCCTTTATTTAAAAAAAAAAAACACCGTAAATTTTGTATATTTTTTATGTATACAAAGGAACACACAGGAGAACATCAATTTTTTTCCTTCAAAGCACATTGTGACACTCAAAATGGACGTTGCTTGTTTTATTTTTAAAACAATTATGTAAACAGATACCGGATATACTGACTTTGATTATAAAAAGATTGAAACAACCAGGGGTGGAATATATGGAGGTCCCTTAACAGACTTTGGACCGGAGTATGTAAGACGAGATTACAAATGAAAGCCTGGCAGTTTTACAGCGGACCGACTGAATGTGACTGCGGCGTGGAGCAGACCCTGTCGCACCTTCTGGAGTGTGCGCTGTGTCCGAATAGCTGCTCCAAGGAAGACCTGATGATGGCCGAGAGTAACGCCATCGACGTCTCCCACATTTGGGCAGACGGATCTGACCCTGTTATTTCCAACACGATTATATATAAAAGATTGCCGTTTTTAAAACGTGTAAGCGCTGTATATAGTGTTAATCCTTTTAAATGTCAATAGACTATAGGTGTATTTATGCAACGTCCTATTTTACGGGGACTCACTTCACTCATTTATTTGTATATACAAGTACATATACACTAGTATATAAAATGTGTCGTATAATTCAATAGTTAAGCATTTGTTTGTCATCCAGACGTCGTCGGTTCAAAACCCGAACAAGCTTGATTTTTTAAATATTATTTAATCAAATATAAGCTATATCTATACATATTTCTGGTAGAGCCGTTCCTTAAGGACAAAAAAGTGTTCAGGCCTCGGTAACGTCGAGCTCATCATCCAATATCCTTAAAAACAACTTTATTTAGTACTACACCCGCAGTATATGCAAGTTCCCGAGCTCTTGCCCTGGAGAACATCTTACAAACCATATATCTTCCCATGTGGACTTCCATCTATACATGTATTCTGAGACAAGGCATACACAATTGGATCTTACAGAACTCTAAAACGGCAATTCGCGGTGTTCATACGATCCAAATACGGAGCGGATATGATAAAAAAAATTGCAAATATATACTCCTACACAAATTGATGCTTTTACAATATGTTTTTGTGAGAATGAACCAATTGATATCCTCCTCTCTAAGTTTGATATCGAATTACTGTGTGACAGGATGCAGGAGCAGATTGACAATACAAAGAACTTGTTTTCGTTTCACAATTCGCGTTTATTTCTCAAGCGTTTGTTTTTTCGTCCACCCGTTATGGCGGCCGCGAGCGAGCTCCAACTGACGGCGCGCTCTGACATATAGCGCTGCCTACAGTCGCGGCAGAAAAGCGAATTAAAGATGACAGTTGCACCAACATGAAATGAGGCAACTGCCATAACAAATAAAATGGCGTACGCAAGCGCCTGCGTAATATTTTATAATTAAAACTAACATTATTAAATGCGCATGTCAGGCTTTACGGCATCAGACTAAAAGTGATGTATCAATCTGATATCATAATATTATGTCTATGTTCCAAGGATTGGAGGTTAGACGTAAGTGTGTCTATATTTATCACACAAACAGCTATTTTTCATCATTTTTTAATGAAAGAGCATTGAACCCGGATTGCCGTTCATTCATACAATTCGAGAATATAATTTAGAGTCGTATAAAATTCATATAACGCGTCATCGTAGATGGCCAAAAAAACTATAAATTTTTACCTCGTTCGGAAATCGTCAGCGTCTCCCAGAAACGATTATAGACCTTCTAAAGGTCTGCCCGATGTGCGCCAGCTGGCATTCCTAACCCTCAATTACGACCTTCAATTATCCTCAGAGGAAACAATGACAATAAAATTGATAATTTGCCACTAAACATTGGACGCCTTTACACAATGCCGAAGGGTACGGTTGTAGATGTTGAAACATTCGATTGTCGTGCGAGAAAACACGATTCGATACCTTAAAAAAACTGATTCTTTTACAATCTTAGCATCTACCAAAAGCTAAGATTTACCTATAAAAAAATACTTCTCTACTCTAATCAAAACAATGTGTCAATTATGCAGTGCTGTATCATTTCAACGATAAACAACTTATTCTTCTATATAAAGGACAAATCCGACCAATCCTTGAATACGGCAGTCACCTTCGGATTGGATCCCCAAAATACCTTCTAAGCTTAATTGACTCAGTTCAAAGAAGAGCCAATCCTTGGAGTATCAATCTTCAATAATGTCAAATATTACCAGTCAATTAAGTATAAAGCCGGTCTCGCGTCCAAAAAACTAGGTGTATTATATAGATCACTGACGTATTTCAATGATAAACAACTTCTTCTTCTATATAAAGGACAAATCCGACCTATCCTTGAATACGGCAGTCACTTATGTGTTGAGACACAAAATACCTTCTAAGCTTGTTTGACTCAGTTCAAAGAAGAGCAATTCGTTTGATAATCAATGACACTCTTACGTCTAACGTGCGATCAATGGAACACAGGCAAGATTGGTTTACTTAGTCTTTTCTAACGTTATTACCACGGTCTGTGCTCTTCGGAAGTTAAAGAACTAATTCCTCCTGCACCCACCCACAACTGACAAACTCGTCTTACACTTGCCGAACATCCATACACGGTTAATGTGTGTCGACCAAGAACTGGCAGTTTACAAAGTTACTTCCTTAATGACACTGGTAAGCTTTGGAATGCTCTTCCAGCGTATGTGTTTCCTCCTTCCTACAATCTGGATCTCTTCAAGAAACAGATAAATATACACTTGCAATCTCCCCAACCCACACACAAACACGAACATAACACACTTTTTCCGCAGGCAGCGTCCAGCCTCCCTGGCCGAGCGTCGTAGAGTGCACTGGTCTTGACCGGCTGTGCTCTCCTGTATGCGATTACATAAAAAAAAGACTGCCGCTGTAGTATCAGAGAAATATCTGGGTGTTCAATAATCAGCGTATCTTTTAGATTCAGGGAGATCGGATTTTACCTTACGGCTGTGAATCTTGACATCACGCCAATGCAGCCGTATAATGAGTTTCGAAACCAGGTTTTTGCGTAGAGTACTGGTTGTACAATAGCTTGACTTTGTGTGGAATAGCAAGGTGAGGTAGCTAACAAGGTAGAGTTTTTTATGTATTCGCATGCAGGAGAGTACACCCGGTCAAGACCAGTGCACTATGACGCTCAGCCAGGGAGGCTGGACGCTGCATGCGGGAAACGTGTGTTGAGTTCGTGTCTGTGTGTGGGTTGGGGACGTTGCGTGTGTATATTTATATGTTTCTTGGAGAGATCCAGATTGTAGGAAGGAAGAAACACAGACGCTGGAAGAGCATTCCATAGCTTACCGGTGGCATTAAGGAAGGAACTTTGGAAGCTGCCAGTTCTTGGTCGACACACATTAACCGTGTATGGATGTTCGGCAAGTGTAAGACGAGTTTGTCGGTTGTGGGTGGGTGCAGGTGGAATTAGTTCTTTAAGTTCCGAAGAGCAGCGACCGTGGTAATAATAACGGTAGCGAACAAGGTAGATTTCATACCACAAAGTTTACATAAAAAATGCACTTATATGTGATTAAACGAGTTATTGTTTATGTAAACATATTGAATTCATATGTTAGTTAATTTATAAAGACTTTTACTGTAAAAACACATATACATTACATAAACAAATAAGCATTGTTTAAACAATAGACTTGGAAATAATCATTGGTTGTTGACTCAATTATGTACTCACATATTTACAGATAAGCTTAATACATAACAATTATGACGATTCATGTTTACTAATGCTTTATAATTATGTAAACCATGTGTAATGAAACTTCTAATTTAATTATAATAAAGATTAGAGGTTGATAATACGACTACCTTTTAGTAAGGATTGTTATTTACGATGATTTTTTAAGTAAGTAATTACGTTTAGAATGAATACACTTATCTGGGACAAGTAATCCAACTAGGATGACACAATTTCTTAAAAGAAATCGACAGGCGATAGCAATTATAATAGGCAATATTTATAACACTTAAATACGTTTTTTAAAGCGAAAATTACGCAATGTCTCTAAACTAAAGCGTTTAACCAATGCAGCCTTTTAGTGGCGCAAAAACGTGGATTTTATCAATAGATTTTACACATTAAATAAAGGTCACCCAACATGCCATGAAGAGATCAATGAGAAGAGTGTCTCTAAAATGTATAATCCTAAACGAGGATATCCGAAGAAGAACTCGAGTATTTGACGCTACCGATAGAATAGGCACACTCAAGTGGCAATGTGACATATTTTTCAATAAGACGACGGTCGATGGGGAAGGAAAGTGTTAGAGTTGCGTATCAGAACTGGCAAACGGAGTGTTAGCCAAACCTTTGCATGATAAACTGTTGATATCAACAGAATAACGGAGGAAGCTTGATGCAGAAAATGAAGAATCAAAAGTGATGGAGACGCATGAGGGAGACCTACGTTTAACAGTGGATATACACATGTTGATGATTTTTTTGTGTTAACGCCAGCAAAATAATATCAAATTTTAGTCTAGTGGGTTCTATGACGCTCAATTACGGCGGTTTGCTGCATTCGGAAAGGACATATCATGTTTGTGGCGAGTTACACAAAGTTATAGATTCTATCACAGCTGCTGTAACGTATGGTACACAAAATATATTGCTGACGTTCCTGTAGCGTGACGTCTCGCACGTACGCTATCTATAAGTGTAAGTTACATTGTGTAACTGAGAACACGCAAGCTGTTGTAGTGTGTTGTCTCTTTCGCACGTTACCGTTACATATGGCTTTAGAAAGAGATTTACCGATTTTTCAAATATAAAATTACTTCAAAACGCAATGCAAGAAAGATTTTTATCATGATACCTGCGTATTTACCTTAATATAATAGTTGATATTTTGTTTGACGTTGTGTTGTTTGTGAAATATCCGGCGGTCATATCTCAATGGCCAAAGCGTTTGCTTTGCAAGCCAAAGGTCGTGGATTCGATCCCCGACGGAGATTATAATAAAAAATATTTTTAATCGATGTATGAGCTCTAAAATATCCCCGGTTGGTGTGAATTTGATCCGTCACCCGCAAAATGCCAGTCATAGCTTATTAATTAAAATTGATTTTAGACGAAAGTCGTCCCGTAAAGGCCACCCGTTCATAGTAAATTCCTGTAATAATAAAGGGTGATGCGTGAATCTCGGGCTGCGTTGACGTTGGCGGATCAACACACCGCATGCAGCGTTTAGCCATACACACCATGGTAAGCGTCTTAGAATTTAACGAATGAGACTTCAGAATCACTATCACCGTCTGTCGGTATTCTCCTGTATGTGCTTACACAAAAAAAAATGTTTCACGTGTTTCAAATAACTAGTTACTTATACCCACTTTGAGTGATTATAAGTATTTATATTTTTATACAGGTGTATCGAAAGTCAACGTGAAGCCGGAAACGGCTGATAGGCCATATTGGTCACAATAGTTCTTAGAAAAAGAAAAATCCATATTTCAGTCAGTTAGTCAACTGAAAATGGGCAAATGTTACTTTGGAATATTTTTTTGAGAAAGACATGACATTTTCATCCAAACTGGAGCAGCAAGCTATGAATTTAAAGCAACAATTTTACAGAAGCATTTTTCAGAATCACAGAATAAAAATTAAATTTAAAAAAATGATTAGATTTTTAGTAATTTGAGTTTTAAGACACATTCGCGTGATGTATATTTTTTCGATTTTTTTAATTCCTACGATTTAAAAAGTATAGAACTTTGTTTTATTTTTCTGATATATATATATAATCATGTCGGAAACAACAGGGTCAGATCCTGTCTGCCCAGAAGTGGGCGACGTCGATGGCGTTACTTCTGGCCATCATCAGGTCTTCCTGGGTGCAGCTATTCGGCATTGCCCCACCAAACATACGGCGAGAAGTTACTACCAAGAAGGAGCTCACCAAAGCAACCCACGACGCACTCCACCCTATGTTTGGGTACCAAAAGATAACCACACGGCTCAAATCAAGAAGAAGTTTCCTACAGTCGACAACGGAACTGGTGATACCTGAGGCTACCCTGCGGCTGAACATGTGGAGAAGCGCAACTGAGGGGAATACTTGGATTTTTCTGATAATTATTAAGGTTTATCACTCGTTTCCGGCTTGACGTCGGCATCCGGGACGCTCTGTATAAACCCGGATTTTAATAAAGAAACATGTGTAAACACATATAGGAGAATACCGACAAATGGTGATGGTAATGCTGAAATCTCATCTACGGATTTTGACGCTTACCATATTACATATGGTTAAGAGCATGTGGAGTATTGCTCCGCCAACGTCACAGCCCGACATTCGCGCATCATTCACTATGAATGGTCGGTGCGTAAGGTGCGTTTAAGGGATGACTTTCGTCTACCGCTAATTTTAATTGATAGGCTATGACTGATGCACCTAGAATCACGGCAAGGCCTTCAGCCACTCTCTAACAAGTAGCTTTTTTCGTGCGTCCAGTAACGGTTCTGGGTCTCCAAAAACAGGACGGGACAGGGAGGGTTTTCACCAAGCGAGGGTATTACTGTTATTTTACGGGTGAGGCATTAAATTCACACCAACCGGGGAATTTTTATATTGAGCTTGAAAAACGATTAAGAACCTTATTGCTTGTAAGTGTGATAAATTTTCTTGAGTATATAAAACTATATATAATCTCCATTATATTTAGTTAAAATTGAAATATTCATTTCAAATTCAATTATAAATCATTGTAGTTAAAATTAAATTTTTCTTTTTTACCAATATTTTTAAGTTAGAAACCTTTTTAACCCTTTCATTACGGCACGGTTTGAAAACAAATTATACTGTCAATTATAAAACTAGTATTTGAAGCATAAATTTACTTATCTGGTCTTTTTTCAAATATCATATTGGTTCTGTATCATTTAGCTATCAGATGATAAATAAAAAACTATTCTAAGAAAGTAGCAAAATGATATATCACGTCAACCGATGTCAACGGTCGGGGAATCTTATGACGACATATGCCGTCAACCGATGCGAAAGGGTTAATATTATACTTATAAGAATGAAATACCATAAGAATATAAAACATTGAATATACTACAATATATAAACCCTAGTACTTTGTGTAGACTGCAACATTAAGGTAATACACGAGTACATAACGCATTTACTAATTTATAGTAAAAAAATACTTAGTTGATAAGTATATACAAAATATATTATTTAGAAGCTTTTTTAGTCACGTCAGGAAACAGTTAAACTCTCAAAAGTCATAATAATCTCACCATTAATCCTGTCTTTGACGACCTGGTGCGCGAAAGCTGCGGCCGCGGCCTGTCGGGGGTCCAAAGGCAGATGCCAGGGCAGTCCTCCGAGGGCCCTCTGCGCGGGAACTCTCAACACTCCGCCCCCGGGGGCCCCGGGACCGTAGATGCCTCCGGGACCACAGTCCATGAAACACCCAGCCAGCCTCCGACTATACTCTTCTCTAGCGGCTTCGTCAGCCAAGACGTTGAAGTTAGAAGAAGAAATCCTGCTGGCGTTAGCGTACACGTCATTATGCCTTCCGCTATCGGAATCGTTATCATCACTTCTGAGTCTTCCTTCATCATCAGTTGTGTTTGCATCATCATTTGAGTCTCTTCTCACTATCCGCTGCATCAAATCATCGACTTTTCTTGAACTGTTGATTTTATCATCATTGAATCCTTTACCCAGCAATCTAGAGATGCTAAAAGGCAGCGATATCTGAGTGGGATGATGAGTAGTCGTTCTGTTCTGCAAATCCGGAGAGTGCGATTCTGTATCGTTGTGTCCCATTCTGGGACTGTTATACGACTCTCTATCG
Organism: Glossosoma conforme; assembly: GCA_022606575.1. Classification (NCBI taxonomy): domain Eukaryota; kingdom Metazoa; phylum Arthropoda; class Insecta; order Trichoptera; family Glossosomatidae; genus Glossosoma; species Glossosoma conforme. The sequence goes on from JAGTXR010000047.1 coordinate 2,003,423, forward strand.
GACTCTCTGTCCGACTGATCACACGGAGGTGATAACCTACTATCTGTATCCACGTTTATCTCCTCCTGCTCATCATCAGAATGCACAGAAGACATTTCTTAATTGCTTAAGTTTTACGATACACAAAATATAATTTTTAAGCCACTGCTTAAGTTTTCATTTTAAGCGCATCTTTATTAAAATTTACGCAATTCAAACATTATTTTAAAAACACTTTATTATTTTTTCAAAATCATTTTTTACGGTTCTACAAAAGGTTTTTAAATAATTTTAAAATATCGTAATATAACACTGCTTTTTAATTTAGTTTTTTATTAAGTGCACAATATATAACACAATTAATTGTTAATTATTTATAATTAAAAAAAAAACACAGCAGCTGTCAATAAAAATGCATCCAAAAAATCACGTAAATTGTCATACAATCAATTGTCAGTATATAATTAATTAATTTTATTTAAAAATATATATAAACTACCGTTATTTTCGTCTAAAATTACACAAAACACGTTAATAATACTATGTAATATAATGTCATTAAAACACTTAATATTAATTATAAATTAATCAATTAAATTTGATTTTTAAAAACAATAAGTGTACGTTGTCTTGTTTCTTATTAAATTATTAAAAATAAACATTAAATTAACTTTATTATCGTTTAATTAAAATGTCATTTAAACACTCATTATTTATTTAATTAGCGTTAAGTACGTTGCGTTGTTTCTTATTAAACGTTTACAAACACGCGTTAAATTATTTTTTTAATTGTTTAATTATATTGTCAGATAAATGATGAATATTATTGATAAATCAATCAATTTGATTTGATTTAAAAAATCAAAAAAATAAACGATCTTTGTAGTAATATTTTTTTAGTAATACCGCTCGCTGAGTCGATGCTCCAGCGTTCAGGCTTAAGGTTGTACTGGCACAACATTTGTGAACCAAACTGAATCTTTCCCATACGTTTCAAGCTAGAGAGAGAACACAAAAGGTACAAGTCGCTCAATTCTATGCGTTGGAAGCGATACGCTATGTGCGCGATGTATTCGTCGTGAATAGGGGGTGTTGCTGGGTCGGTAGAGTAAAGAGATTGACCCTCGCATTCGCTGCTTTGTGAAAACGATTTTTGTTGGAAGTGTTTTAAGAACGTTGGAGGATATTCACCGCGTGGGTTTTTCGAACCAATGGATTCGTGCTTTAATTAGATTCGTTTGTCAACGTTTTAAGTGACGTTAATTGTCAACGTCTTGATTGATCAATTAATTACATTATTTATTAAATTTATTCGGAAATTGCTAATTAATTAATTCAATTCGAAATATTTTATGATAACTGTTTCTTAAATTATTGCATTTTGTAAAATATTTTAGTCTATTTTTTCTGCTCAATCAAAGAACTCATATATGGTATAGCAATTATTAATTAAAAGAAAGCTTAATTCCTGAGTACTTAAATAAATAATTTGAAAATTGATACACACATACAAATCTATATCAAATATCTCTCATCAATTTGTGGTGAAAAATAAACGGCAGACGCTGGGAATCAAACCACGAACTATGCACTCAGTTTTGTTCTATGCACGGCACAATCAACAATGACTATCAACCATGAATCGATCATGATCGATTGCGCCGTGCATAGAGAGACAAAACAAATGAGTGCATAGTTCGTGGTTCGAATCCCATCTTTTTCACCACAAATTGATGAGATATGTTTGATTTAGATCTGTTTGTGTGTATCAATTTATACAATATTAATATTTGAAAATATTCTAATAGAAATTAAAAAATAATCTTGAGAAATATTTTTTATTTATTAGAATTTTTAATGTTTTACAGTTTTGCCACGAATAACTAATAGCTTGAACCTACTTTCATTGATTTTAAATATATACTACTTGTATATAAAGTTGAGCCGGTTTGTAGGACAAAATGGTCCAACCTCGGGAGCATCGGTCTAGTCATACTAATTCTTTAAAAAAATAAGAAATCACCAAAAATATACCTTGAACACTACACCCTCCGTCTCTTCACCAGGCATTTACTTTGGAGGTCGACGAGAACCATATATGACATATGTTCCTAATAAGACTTTTAATTGCAGAGATATCTGGGGATGAGGCATGAACAATGACAACTGACAGAACTGAGTGGCGGCAATTTGTGTTGACCATATTTTACATATATTGAACGGATATAGAAATGAAAATAAATTACCAAAAATTCTAGTAAATTTAATTGGTTTAGGTACAAGTAAATAGTCAGGAAGGCATAATTGAGGGGAGAAACTGTAGAGGGCGCCCTAGTCCTAAGAGACGGTTCAATAAAAAATAACAAAATAAATGAGGTGTTCGTCGCCATACACTAGAAGAGACATCCTTCAAGTCTCTCTAGGATTTTCCTAAAGAGACCACGTCACGAACAATGAGGTTCTCAGCATAATCAAGGAGGATAGGCACCTAGTAAGAACGGCGATCGGTCACATCATGAGCCACGATGGTCTTCTTCACGACATTGTAGAAGGCATGGTTGAGGGTAGAAACTGCAGAGGGCGCCATAGACGGGAGTATTTTCAGCAAGTGTTTGAGGACATGAGTTGTAGCTCTTATGCTGAGCTAAAGAGAATTGCATAGGATCGAGAAGAGTGGAGATCGAGATGCAAGATTTTGTTGCTGCAAGAAGATTTTGTTACTACGAAGAAGAAGAAGGTACAAGTAAATAGTCATGGATTATGCTAAATTTTCTTGAACGTAGTTTGTTTCACGTTTCCCGTTCGCGGCTCCTTGAGTACGTCCCAAGGGCGCAAAAAACGTTGAGCAACGCTTATTTTTTAATCGGACCATAAAAAATAATTGGATTTTTTCGGTAGATTGAGTAAAACAAAATATAATTAACTTGTAATTACACTTTGGGAACGTTTTTTGTTTCGTTTTACGATTGGTTAACATTTTACATACCTCACAATTGTAAAACTAATCAATTCTACATTTTAAGTGGCACTGCTTCTTTGTTCTATTCGGGATTTTATTTATAGAAGTACCTATACGTGTTTATACATATCTTCCGATAGATATAAAATTTATTAAATCCTTAGTGCGTAAAAAATACTTCTCTATATAATAAATAATCTTTAAAAATTACTATTGGCACAGATTGCTAATTTAATCATCATCATCATCATCATCTGCATCTCCATCATCATTGGGTATCAAAAGAACACGGCTCAAATCAAGAAGAAGTTTCCTACAGTCGACAACGGAACTGGTGATACCTGAGGCCACCCTGCGGCTGAGCATGTGGAGAAGCGCAACTGAGGGGAATTCTTGGATTGCCTCGAAAAAGGACCTATCCCCTGGACACAACCAGGGGTGGAATATATGGAGGTCCCTTAACAGACTTCGAACCGGAGTATGAGACGAGGACACAAATAAAATCCTGGCAGTTTTATAGCGGACCGACTGAATGTGACTGCGGCGTGGAGCAGACCCTGTCACACGTTCTGGAGTGTGCGCTGTGTCTGAGTAGCTGTACCCAGAAAGACCTGATGGTGACCGGGAGTAACGCCATCGACGTCGCCCACTTCTGGGCAGACAGGATCTGACCCTGTTGTTTTCGACACGATTATATATATCTTCATGTCCGCTTACCTAACTGGAAACGGATATATAGAAATCACGAACTGCCACCATAATGCTGTCAACCGCTATAATCTTCACCTCATCCCATGTTAGTTTTGCCTTCAGCAGCTCCTCCGAGTAATTTCTATGAATAGTTCTTGTCGACATTTAGGAAGACGCCCGGGGGGTTAAATAAAAGTCAGCTGTAGTTTATGTTCTCTTGCGGCATCCAAAGTATATAACCCAGACAAGTCCAACTTCGTCTAGTTATTCCTCACACAATCAAATAACTTCTACCCCCAGCATTCTACGCGATAATTGTTTTTACAATCCATTATGCGGCCGCATTGCATTTTAGGGAAATGCTTAAATTCGCAGTCTTAAAACAGAATTGGGACGAATACGATACAGAAACTGTATAACCGACATTTTGTTATGATTGATTGTAGAGGAGTCCCAGACATAGCACATAGATAACGTAGACACTAAAAATACAAAGTGAATATTAGATAAATCAATATTATCATTATAAAGTACATCAATTTTAACAGTTAATATAAATAATATTTTTAAATATCAGCGTTGCCGTTGACATATATGTGTAGGCATGATGAATTAGGAATGATGAGTTCAAATAAAGGAAATACATGATAATATTATTAAAATATGCTTAGAGAACCTACTATACGCTTATGTTATATAAATTAGAGATCAGACGTTAGTGTTTTACATAAAATTCTATGCTTTTCTTTGATTTGGTAAGCAAACGCTTTTACTTCAAAGCCATAAACTTTGATTATGAGTTATGGTGGCCTCAAGTTCCAAATCTGAAGCAAATAATGCATAGAGTAACGTTCAACTTGACATTGGCCTCTTGAGGAGGTTGAAACAAACCATTATTTTAGAATAAAAGGAAAACATACGTTTTTTCTGTTATTATTTTTCTTTACGTTTTGGAAATATTCTCGATTGATATTATTATTTTGTGTATTTGATCAATATTGTTATTGTTTTGTTGAGTTTCCTAATAATTCTAAATGCTTCATTTATCGACGCAAAAAGTTGAAAAGATCTAAATCAAAGTATTGGTAAATTGAAGGCTCTTCAAGCACAGAGACGAACTTTAATCATGAAAATAAAACACAGTAAGAGTAGGATTTACAAGAAGTTGTTTTCATCCATTCAGTCTATAGTTCGGTTCGAGAACCGAGTGGTACTTACTAAATCAATAGACTGTCCTTAACTAAAACTATAAAAAGCTTGTGAATAAATGTTGACTGATTGAATCATAAATATACATACTCTGAATATATACTACAGAGACATCAATCATTATATGATGTTAACAATGGTATATATATATACATCAAGTTTCACGTATCTGCCCAGGCAGATAATATTCGTGTGGATAGTGCGGTGTGTAGAATAGAGCAAAGGTGCAACGCTCGAGGTTCGAATCCCGCGTCTGCCGATATTTTTTCTGAATGAATTGATGCGTATAAATTTTGATGTATAATTGTATGTGTGCATTTAATTACTAAAAGTACGCGTATTTACCTGAATACAGTATAACCTGCCATAAAGCACGCTTTTTTTTTAATATTATCGGAGATTTTTCTCCTAGTGTCTTCTTCTTCGTAGTATCAATCCGGTGGATTGGTTTGCATCGATCAACACTCTTCTATATCTTCTGCAATCATCTTTAGCTCAGCATAAGAGCTACAACTCATGTCCTCGATCACTTGCTGCAAATACTCCCGTCTAGAGCGCCCTCTGCAGTTTCTCCCCTCAACCATCCCTTCCACAATGTAGTGAAGAAAACCATCGTGACGCATGATCTGACCGATCGCCTCTCTGAGATGGTTCTTACTGGGTGCCTATCCTCCTTGATTATGCTGATAACCTCATTGTTCGTGACGTGGTCTCTCCGGGAAATTCCTGGAGAGACATGTCTCTTCTACTGTATGGCGACCAATTTCACGTAAGCACCTCATCTTCATCAACATATTTTTTATCGACAGTTCGATCCTGGTTTAAAAAATCGCTATTTTGTCTCCAAGTAACTGTTAACGGGCATTATAAAATAAACGTAGAGTCGTTGACGAGTTGGCGGAGCGGTTAAATGGTCGGTTACGGAACAGAGGGTTCGTCGGTCGATGCTTTTAAGCGTTTTGCAATATCAAAATTGTCGCAAAAAAATATATCTATCGACTACTATCATGACCGTGAATATACAATACTATGGAATAAAATGCTTATTTATTTTTTTATTTATATTCCAATTCAAGTAATGCGAATTCCTTTTACTCTATTCTTTTCATCATCATCATCACATTCGCTCACGAAACTGGAGCATACGGACGTCATGAATTGCCTATGTGCATTCTATCCATAGTTCTCGACGGCATTCAGAACAATGAAAACTTAAATAAATCACATGCATAGTTTATGCTGTCCTGCGGTCCCAACCAGGTCCACCTTCGCTTCTTGAACGACAATGTATGGAAAGCTGTCTATTCCGCTCTCTTGCCTCGTCATTTCTCACAAAGTCAAACCATTGATGGGCAAAGGTCCACTTTGGTTTCAAGTTCGAAAGCAACTGCCGCTAGCCGTGGAAGTGGCAGGAATGGCCCTGGAATGGAGGAATAATTAATTTGCATTTAATTGATATAATAAACATATTATTAATATTTCCATATTCGCTCCATATCAGCAATATATCGTCACCATATATCCTGTCACTCAGGTCTGTCAGTTTTCATTGTTCATGCCTAATTTCATGATATCTCTACACACAAAGTTTCATTTAGAAACATATATAGTTCCCGACGGCATCCAGGACAACCTTGAAGACAAGAATTGACGGCTGCTGCACTAATAGAGGCATATTTTGGGTGATACTTTTAATCAAACGATTTTTTAAGCAAATCGTACGATTAGCCCGATGCTAGCAAAGCCTGCACCATTTAGTCCTATAAAGCAGCTCAACCGGAACAGCGATAGGCGGTTAGCAACAGGCGGTGAACCATACAAGTGTTGATCCGCGTGCAGTTAAAGTTTATTTCGATGATTGAACGAGAACAGCGGTAACGAAGTGCTATTACCGCTAAACGACGTGTTATTTATGTCTCTATTCACATGTAAAAGTAATCTCAGGTCATCCGCCACACTAAGCCATCAACCCTGAAGAAGACCCCTGCAATGGCGATCGAAGTATTGGAAATTGGTAATTCGCCACACACGGCTAAACCCAAGCGCCACAATATCAAATCTCGCCGTGGAAACCTTAGAAGTTATTTAAAAAACAATTTATAATAAAAAAATATATATATATATATTTTCATAAATTACAAACTCAAAAGCCGTGCCTCGTCTTCGAGTTCCAAAATCATTCTAACGGCCAAGTTCCTAATCTGAGCCGTCACCATGGCAACCGCGCTTCGACCAATAGCGAGCCAGACTCCGCCTTTTCTGCTACGCGATTGGTCAGAGTCTTGATTTAAGGAGTGGCTTACATTGGCTACGCCTCCTCGTTATTTCCAAGCCTCGGAGAATCGTGGAATTAATTCTCGGGCATTTTATAAGAGCATCAAATAACATGAAGAGAATTCCCTTTTTTTGATTTATTAAATTTGAACCAAAAAATAAATTATTAAAGATTTTTTTTTATAAACAGCATCCCAATGTCAGCTTACGTAACTGGATTGTACTTTCGTCACGAATTGCCGCTACAAAGCTCTGTCAGCCGCCATAGTCCTCGCCTCATCCCATGTCAGCTGTGCCGAGTACATTGTATATATAGTTCACGACGGCCTTTCAGTAAGATAATATTATAAAAATATGCTTAGTTAGACTAAATATCTAAGTTATATAAATAAGACATTAGACTTAAGTGTGCTACATTGTATTACATCAAACGCTATGCTCTTTTTTGGATTGGTAAGCAAACGCTTTTACTACAAAGCCATAAACATTGTTTTTTTTATGTTATCACATGCAGGTGAACATTGCCGGTCAAGATCAGTGCACTCTATGACGCTTAGCCAGGAAGGCAGGACGCTGCATGCGAGAAACGCGTGTTGTGTTCGTGTTTGTGTGTGGGTTGTGGAGATTGCAAGTATATATTTATCTGTTTCTTGAAGAGATCCTGATTATAATAAGAAGGAGGAAACACAGACGCCGGAAGAGAATTCCAAAGCTTACCGGTGACATTAAGGAAGGAACTTTGTAAGCTGCCAGTTCTTGGTCGACACACATTAACCGTGTATAGATGTTCGGCAAGTGTAAGACGATTTTGTCGGTTGTGGGTGGTTTCAGGAGGAATTAGTTATTTAAGTTCCGATGAGCAGCGACCGTGGTAATAACGGTAGAAAAGACTAAGTGAACCAATCTTACGCCTGTGTTCCATTGATTGCAGGTTAGACGTAAGAGTGTCATTGTTTATCAAACGAATTGCTCTTCTTTGAACTGAGTCAATTAAGTTTAGAAGGTATTTTGGGGCTCCTATCCAAAGATGACTGCCGTATTCATGCAGCTGTAGCATTTTTTAACTGATTCATTCAAATATATTTTTTAAAGAAATTAGATGATTTGCTTTAAGCTTCCGAGGCCTAGACCATTTGGTTCTAAGGTGCGGCTAAATCCTAAAAAAAAACACAATTTAAATTACATGTCATTGTAAATAGATGCGTACTTCATATGAGAGGTATCGATCCCCTAAAACGCTGGTAAAATTCAGATAAATAATGGATAATATCGGAATCGTATCAACATCAACTCGATGCGCAAAATTAACTAATACGCAATAAAATGGTTCGTGAAACTGAAAATAATTCTCACACTGAAATATATATGTATAATCGTGTCGGAAACAACAGACTCAGATACTGTCTGTCCAGAAGTGGGCGACGTCGATGGCGTTACTCTCGGCCATCATCAGGTCTTCATGGGTGCGGCTATTCAAACACAGCGCACACTCCAGAAGGTGTGACAGGGTCTGCTCCACGCCGCAGTCACATTAGTCAGTCCGCTGTAAAACTGCCAGGTTTTCGTTTGTGTCCCGTCTTGCATACTCCGGTTCGAAGTCTGTTAAGGGACCTCCATATATTCCACCCCTGGTTGTGTCCAGGGGTGAAATTCTCACAATGAAATAAAGTATCACATTTGATGCACGGATAACTTGGACGTAAATGATGGCTCAACATATCTTAATAACACGCCGTATTCCGAGGCGGTCACCCATCCAAATACTATCAACGCTCAATTTCGCTTAACTTTAATGATCGAACAATAATGGATGCGAAGGCAGTAAAAATTGTGCAAAAAAAAATCTATCTAATGCAATTTAGATAATAATAATAAAATAATGAGAAATAAAAAGCGACCTTGCCGTCAAATGTTATTTCTATGAAACGTCTTTCATACAAATTATGTATTGATCCTCTATTTCCGGTTCTTTGATAGATAATTGGTGACCCAAGACCAGGCAACAGGTACCTCATCTAAACTAAACCAATGTTCCCAAATATCATTGCAAAAATAATAACTATACTTAACACCATGGATGACTTCAAATGGATGTGGTTCAAAGGCTCTTCGTGCAATTATTTACGAAACAGGAAATACCCAGTTGAAATGAATGACGAATCAATAATAATAATCATCGTCGTCAGCCTGTATCCGTCCACTGTTGAAAGTAAGCCTCCCGCACGAGTCTCCATCCTCTTGTCAACCAATGCTTCGTTTGCCAGTTCTTCTTTTCTTCACTATCGACCGTCGTCTTTTCGACAGATATGACCTGCCCATTGCCACTTGAGTGTGCCTATTCGTTGGGTAGCATCCACTACTTGAGTTCTTCTGCGTATTTCCTCGTTTCGGATTTTATCTTTTAGCGGCACTTCTCATGGATCTCTCCATAGCACGCTGGGTGACCTTTATTTTATGGGTAAGACTTGCTGTCAGATTCCACGTCTCTGCGCCATAAGTTAATACAGGGAGAATGCATTGGTTAAACGCCTTAGTTTTAAAACGTTGCGGAATTTTCGCTTTTAAAATGTACTTTAGTTTTACAAATGCTGCCCATCCCAGTTGTGTACGCCTGTCAAAAATAATACCAAAGAAAATATAACATGATCGCTGAGTATTTACGTAAATAATTGATTTTTATTTAAAAATGTATTATTAACTTCATATATTAACGATAAATAAGTAAAAGCTAGTACCAAGTTTCAGTGTATTTAGGTATCTAAACTGTTTTTTGGTTTATAGTTAGGAATCATAATAATTTTTCTTAACTATATGTAATGATATTAGCTTGATATAGCTCTTTTAGGCTGATGCCGTAAAGCCTCGAAGAACGATCTTGTGTTTCTTATTTTTGTTCGCTCGCTGACATGCACATCTAATGTTAGTTTTAATTGTATAATAATACATGGTGTTTGCATACGCCATTTTATTTGTTATGGCAGTTGTCCCATTTCTTGTTGGTACCACTGTCATCTTGAATTCGCTTTTTCTGCATCGACGGTTGGCAGCGCGAGGTGAGAGCGCGCCGTCAGTTGACAGTTGGAGCTCGCTCGCGACCGTAATGTTGTTATGTCGTAGCTATGTCGATATAAAACGCCTCTAGGGATTGTTATGTGGTAACTGACGGGTGGCGAAAAAGCAAGTGCTTGACAAATAAACGCGAATTGTGAAACGAAAACTAGTTCTTTGTATTGTGAACCTGATCCAGCATCCTGTCATCCAGTAAATCGATATCAAATTCAGAGAGGAGGATATCAACAGCAACTGCAGTATACGAGGCATATTTAGGGCAATTTGTTAATTCTTCTTCGTAGTATCAATCCGGTGGATTCGTTTGCAGCAACAGAATCTTGCATCTTGATCTCCATTCCTCTCGGTCCTCCGCATCCCTTTTCAGCTCAGCATAAGCGCTACAATTCATGTCCTCGAATACTTGCTGCAAGTACTCCCGTCTAGGGCGCCCTCTACAGTTTCTACCCTCCACCATCCCCTCCACAATATCGTGAAGAAGACCATCGTGACGCATGATGTGACCGATCCATCGGGCTTGCCTCTCTGAGATGGTTCTTATTAGGTGCCTATCTTCCTTGATTATTTACTATTATTATTTGTTAATTAGGTTTCTTAAAAGTAATCGAATGATTAGCCCGACGTTTTCGAAGATAGATTATATACCATTAAGTCCTAGAACGTGGCTTTAATATGATTATTTATGTAAAATTGATTAATGTTTTCTAAGCAAATAAAATATTTTTAGCTCCCTTTTTAGTTTTTGTTTAAAAAAAGGCAAATTTAATCTTGCAAAAAAAAATATTTCTGTACAAAAATGTACAGTATTAAATTATCTACGTTTTATCAGCAACGAGTTTTGTTGTTAGATAAGTAATGAGGTTGCTAGAGATCGTGAAAAAATTTTTTTTAATCCAACCTTCGCTCTTTTAATCCGATATGTGAAAAAAATTAGATAATTCATCGTCGTAAGTTGGTGATGCGACGAGAATACACCTAATCTATCTTTCAGGTTGCTACCAGTTGCTGTCGGCTTTACTTCAGGCCGAGAAACAATCTGTGGTTTTCCTCTGAATCTCCTCCCCTCATATCGCAGTGCTGACCACAACAAAGACGGTATTACAGCGGTGTGAACCGTCCGCGAACTCGATCTTCCAATTTATAATTTTAATAAAAAATAAAATATTATACATATACATTCAACGACACAGGAGAATACCGACAGATGATGATAGTAATTCTGAAGTCGTGAATCTGTGGAATTCTATGACGCTTTTTAACCATAGTGCATATGGCTAAGCGCTGCATGTGGAGTGTTGATCCGCCAACGTCATAGACTACAGCCCGAGAATCACGCATCATCCTTATTTTTAGCGGAATTTACTATGAATGGGTGGTCTTTACGGGACGAGTTTCGTCTACCGCCAATTTTAATTAATAAGCTATGATTAGCATTTTACGTGTGAGGGATCAAAATCACACCAACCGGGGATATTGTAGAGCTCAGAAATCGATTTAATTATTATTTTTAATCTCCGTCGCGGATCGAACCCTCGACTTTTGGCCAGCAAACCAAACGCTTTGACCATTGAGCTATACTCGTTGCCAAAGTGCTTGCACTTTGTAGGGTAACGTGTGTAAATCTTTCACTAAAATTCGCTGTAGTATAGGAACCGTTGATGCTTAGATGTGTGGCCCGTCGTCTGCTTGATGTTTCTTTGTTCTCAGCGACATGGACAGCCACAGACGCGATATTTTCTATGCTGCGTTCAGTCGTCTGGACTAAGCGTCATAGAGCTCACTGATCTTGACCACTTTGTGTTCTCCTGCATACAATTTCATATTTAAAAAACACGGTGTACATATCTATCTTACATGAAAGATAAGTATATTTCAGTTAGGTTCCAGTGTAACCCGAACTTTTAACAATTACTCTAGTAGTTATTTTTTATACAGCGTATTATTTTGATTCGAAACATCCTGTTGAAGCGGCTGCATCTGTTCTCTCTCTTTCCTCCTAACCACTGCACCACTCTCACTCCCATAGACTGTCCATGGCAGCGGTGCTAAAAGTGAGAACCATGTTTTATTATCAATAACAATTTTATCATATTTGCAACTTGTCGTACTGGTATTCACAGATTGCCTCCATTACATTTCGCCGGCGGGTATAGCTCAATGGTCAAAGCGTTTGCTTTGCAAGTCAAAAATCGTGAGTACGATCCCCGAGGGAGATTCAAAAAAAATATTTGTAATCAATTTCGGAGCTGTAAAATACTCTCGTTTAGTGTGAATTTGATCTCTCACCCGTAAAATACTAGTCATAGCCTATTAATTACAATTTGTGGTAGACGAAAGTCGTACCGTGAAGCACACCCATTAATAATAAATTATTGTAATAATATGGATTATGCGTGAATCTCGGGCTGTAGTCTTTGACGTTGGCGGATTAATACTTCACATGCAACGCTTAGCAATATCCACCATGGTAAGCGTCATAGAATTCCACAGATGAGACTTCAAAAATTACTATCACCATCTGTCGGTATTCTCCTATATGTGTTTACATAAAAAAAATAGTTCTGTTAGTTGCCACTGTCCATGTCAAGACATCTCTGCACCTGAAGGTTGACTTGGAAACATGTATAACTGAAGACTTGAAAAGATGGCAACTATAGTTTCCAAGGCATCTTTTGTGAGATTAGTCATTAATATCTTTTTAATGCTATCTGATGATTAGCTCGATGCTCTCGAGGGATAAATAATTTAATCATGGTAGCCTGCTGAATCTAACGAACGACCCGCGGTTAGTAACAAGCGATAAACCATCCATGTTTTGATCCGCATTCAATGTTTCTTAATTTCAGTGATCTAACGAGAATCGAACTCGCAATGTGATATTGTCATATATGTAATATTTACTGTTATACATGAAAAATTCTAAAAAATCTAACCTAACCTAACACAACCTAACCTAACCTAACCAACACTAACTCTGTTAAACGTTGTTAACACGAAGAAAAAAAACAAATATTTAATCATCATCATCATCATCATCAGCCTGTGTCCATCCACTGTTGAACGTAAGCCTCCCGCATGAGTCTGCATCTTCTTCGATCCTCCGCCTTCCACATCCAGGTCACTCCCGCTTCTTTTCATTCTTCTTATGTCGTCTGTCCATCTTGCAGGGGATCGGCCAGTGCTTCGTTTGCCAGTTCTTGGGCGCCATTCCATTACTTTTCTTCCCCATCGACCGTCGTCTCTTCGACAGATATGTCCTGCCCATTGCCACTTGAATACTTGAATAGTATTTTTTACAAATTAAAATCAAATATGTAATATTTGATTTTTTTAAATAAAATATTTAAAGCCCCTGATTTATTCACACAAGTGAGATGCAAACAGGCATAAGCGCCTCACATCTCAATACAACATAAATCGTTTTGGTTTTCATTCGAGTGTCATGATTTTATGTGGGATATATTATGTACCTCCATGTATCTTTAGACGCATATAATAATATACTTTTGATCGTGAGATTCAAAACGCCTTATATGCCGTGTATATGTAAAGACAATTCAGATACATAACGCATTCTAGTTATAAGACGAAAAATATCGATATTAATATTATTAGATGATATCCACAAAGTCGTAAGTGATAAATATCAATAATATAATTTTTTCATTTACTATGTTAATTAGCAGTAAGCGCCATCTCAGAGAGGCGATCGGTCACATCATGCGACACGATGGTCTTCTTCACGACATTGTGGGAGGGATGGTTGAGGGAATAAACTGCAGAGGGCGCCCTAGGTGGGAGTATTTGCAGCAAGTGTTCGAGGACATGAGTTGAAGCTCTTATGCTGAGCTGAAGAGGAGTGGAGATCGAGACGCAAGATTTTGTTGCTGCAAACCAATCCACCGAATTGATACTAATTAGAAGAAAGATATTAATTATTTTTCTTCACATTATTTTGTAAGCTTCCACTTAATCATAAATCTTTAGTCACTATAAAAAGAATTCTCTTCCAGCATATGTGTTTCCTCTTTCATTCAATCTGGATGTTCTCATGTAACAGATCAATATACACTTGCAAATACTCCAAGCTGTATACAGACAAAATACATAATTTTTGCATGCATCGTCAAATCACTATGGCTGAGCGTTATAGAGCCCACTGTTCCAACCGGTTGTGCTTTCATGTATGCGCTTATTTATTTAAAAAAACATGCTTAAATCTTAGCAAATTTGTCTACTTTTATTTTTCAAAGACAACAATTTTATTTAAAAGTGCGAATTTTCTTTTTTTTAAATTAAAAAGCAAAAAAATTATATGTTTTTAGTATTTTTCACCTAAAAATACCAATCAATATTATATTCATTTATGGTTGTGCACCATAATTTGGATGGGTGACCGCCTGTTGCTAACCGCGTGTCGCTTGTGGGATTGTCTGGAGCTGCCGCCTCTTTAGATCCTCGGGCTTCTCTGTTAAAGGTTGTCGGAAGGTACAGAGATGTCTTGAAACGAGGAATATACAGTGGCAGCTGACATAACTGAATGACGGCAATTTGTTGTGACTATTTGTTCTATATATATGCAACGGATATTCAAAGAAAAAAATATTCTTAATCTTCTTCTTCATGTCAACGACGTCAAATAATTTTTGCCCAGTATCTGGCAACATATGAGAGACTCCAACTCTGGCAACAAGTCGCATCAGAGGATTTCATTACTCCAAAGGAAGGGAAATATAAAAATCCCAAAAAGATTAAATATATAAGATTTACACCCGTATGCAGAAACATCCCTTGACTTAAAATAACAAACTTAACACCCGTTTGCAGAGACGTTTCTTAAATTTGAGTTGAGTCGAGTGTTGATCCTTCATCACCTTAATGCGTTAGGCAACCAACCAACCGTCCCACTGCTTGTATAATCATATATTCACAACACGCAGACTAAAGTCGCGAAGCAGCTTTCTAAGATCCACACAATCTCTCAATCCGGCCCTGAAAATGAGAGACTCCAACTTTGGCAACAAGTCGCATCAGAGGATTTCATTACTCCAAAGGAAAGCCTCCCAACTGGTAAGAACCTTGACTGGCGGACCTGGAAATCCCTGAACAGATTAAGAACCGGAGTTGGTAGAACGAAAGACAACCTCGAGCAGTGTGGAATTCTTTGGCAGGGAGAGCTACTATTGTGCGACTGCGGAGATCATCATCCTGCTTCATGTGCCCAACAAGCTGCATATCTCAGGATCCAATGCTGGGCAACACACGAGCTATCGATGTTGCCAGATACTGGACAGTCTTAATAACAATGTTGCATGTGGACTCCACACAGTGCTGTCAGATCCTACTACGTCATTAACTAGTAATAGGTTATCATTAAGTGGTGCACCATACAACGTTGCGGTAATGGTGTGACATTACCCAATGGTAACATACCTGTGGTAAATCAGGGAGATTTTACCGGTGAGAAATATACACCTTATGTTTTTTTTTATGTAAACACATACCGACAGATGGTAATTCCGAGGTCTCATCTGTGGAATTCTATGACGCTTACCATAGTGCATATGGCTAAGCGCTACATGCGGAGTGTTGATCCGCCAATATCATAGACTATAGCCCGAGATTCACGTATCATCCTTATTATTTACAAGAATTTACTATGAATGGGTGGTCTTCACGGGACGACTTTTGTCTGCCACAAATTTTAATTAATAGACTATGAGTGGCGTTTTACGGGTGAGGGTTCAAATTCACACCAATCGGGGTATTTTAGAGCTCAGAAATCGATTAAAAATCCTTTTTGTCTAATCTCCGTCGGGGATCGAACCCACGACCTTTGACTTTAAACGAAAACATTTTGAAACGCTTTAAACATTGAGCTATTCCCGCCGGTATAAATAGTGATATAAAGTTGTTAAATTTTTTAGAAATCAATTTAAATTTTTTCTATCAAAGAACTTTTTTAACGACATCTTGACACTTGAGCCACATTTTTTTAACAGATAATAAAGCAAGGCGTGTTTGTGTAAAAGTGGATTGTGATTCTACGCAGTAGTTTTTGATTGGTACCGTTTCAAATATGGTATGTAGAAAATAGAATTATGTCCATACAATTTTATTATCAAAATTGTAAAACACATTTTCGAGTGATGATTTGATAATCTTTATATGATTTAACCAGTGCCGATTTTAGGGAGTGGCGCAGTGGGTCGGCTGCCCAGGGCGCCGAATGAACTAAGGGTGCTAAGGGCGGCCTTAGCTCCTACAGGGGGTGTTTTCTTAAGATTTCGCCTCCCAATCAAAAAATCCAGGGGTGCCAGATTTTTTTTGCCCGGGGCACCACAAGCTGATGTAGCAAGGCCAAAGCATGTGAAAAAGCTTGCTTGTTTCTACGCAGTAGTTTTGATTGGTGTCGTTTTGAATATAGAAAGTAAAAAACAGCATTTTTACATATTTTACAATCAAAAATTCTGTTCATGCTAGGACGATATGCATGAAAAAGATATACGATATATATACTTTAGTCATATATTAATTATATTTTTTTACAGCTTATATTAGCCATCCATTGTTTTTGATCCCAGTCGATGCTTGTAGAGCTTCAAGCACTCAATTTGGTACAACGGCAATGGCGCTCCTAAATGGCCTACCAGCACACCTCGATCCTTTTCTTACATCCTTTTCCTCTTTCGTCGATGGTATTGTTCTACTTGATCTCTGTGATCTTTGACACGTGTCATCTTCTTATTCTTTTGTGTTATTTTAATTTATTATTATTTTCTATTGTATATTTATGTATACTCTATGTTTCTAAATATTTGTAAAAAAATTGGAATTTCGATTCTTTATATAAATAAATAAATAAATAAATATTATAGAGAGGCTTGCTTGTGAAAAAGATCGCTGGATTCTACTCAGTAATTTATGGTTGATACCCCATCAATAATGGATAGTAAAGCAGATGATATTCATCATACTCGGATTTTGCTTTTTTCTTTCAAAAAACGTAAAAATGATGTTCGATAAAAAAAATCGTCTGATTTGCAAAATTTCAATTCAGCAATTTTGATGTTGAAGATGCACATGTTCTGGAAGGCCTCGTGAAGCTGATGAAGACACAAAAAAATTGATCCAAAGCAGCGAATTAAAAAGTTATCTGATAATTGACAGAAATCACGGCATAAGAAGTTTTTAATTACAATTGTATTTTTTTTTAAACATCGTTATCATCATTACCATTACCTCATACCTTAACTGGAGCATATGGACGTCATGAACTGCTGCTCAAAGACCCAATAAAGGCATTAATTGAATCAAACTAGCAAGTAAAAATTCGTGAGATCGCCGAGGGATTACATTGATCGAATTCGATCGTTGATAGAGTTTCCGGTAAAGGTAATAATTCCCGGTAACTGTACATCATGTGGGACTTGCGGTTTCCCTGATTAGTGGTACTGTGTCGCCCACTCGTCGTGGGAAAGCCTCGGTTACCAACAAATAATGAACTTTTGATGATGTCACGCCACCGGCGGGCAGCGAGGGGTTGAGAACCACTGGAAATACAATCAAAATTCACCAGACAAAATATTCTGCAAAGTTCATGTTGCAATAGCTTCGGGGTATAGCGTTTGCTTTTACCGTACCGAAGGTCGTGGGTTCGATCCCCGGTGGCGATTAAAATTAAAATCATTTTCAGTCTATTTTTTAATTCTTATAATACCCCGGTTGGTGTGAATGTCTCATCTGTAAAATGCCAGTCTAAGCCTATCTAATAAAACTAGCTGTCGACGAAAGTCGTCCCGTGAGCACTATCCATAGTCGTCGGCGGGTATAGCTCAATGGTCAAAGTGTTTGCTTTGCAAGCCAAAGGTCGTGAGTTCGATTCCCGACGGAGATTTAAAAAAAAAATCAATCGATTTCTGAAATCTATAATACGGTTGGTGTGAATTTGACCCCGAAATTCATCCTGTGAAGACCACCCATTCATAGTAAACTCTTTTAACTTAATATATTTTAATAAAATAATAATATTTATACATCACTGAAGATCCATATCAATATTCAACAACTGCACACACATACAAATCCACTGCAAATAATATCTTATATGTCATTTTTCTAATGAACAAATCGAAGAAAAGGGAAAAACACTTGGATTCAAACCACGAATGATAGGTAAAACTCAATAGTCTAGTTCTCAATGAATGGTTGATAATCACTGTAAGGGAAATTCTCAAACTATTATAAACCCACTAAGGGAACCAGATTGGGACTGTTGAGAAACTCTGATCGATAGGAAAACTTCTACTGAAGTTCGTAGCCAAGTGGATAATCTTTTTTATTCATATTATTTGATATTTCGACCACCGTTGCAGAGATCATCATCAAGAAGAGTGTATATCATACAAAAAGTATCGAAATGGACTATTTTCCTAGTTTATAAGCGCCATTGAATTTAGGAAACAGAGATGAGATGGTATGAGACGAGGGTCATGGTGACTGACAGAGCCAGTGCCGGTTTTAGGGGGTGGTGAAGTGGGTCGCTACCCCAGGGCGTTGAATAAGCTAAAGGCGCCAAGGGCAACCGATCCTTCTTAGATTTTTTATAAATATAAACAATACGAGACGCTAGAAATAATGCCTTAGGGTGCCGCAGGGTCTAAAGCCGGTACTGGAAAGGGGCTTTGTGGAGGCAATTTGTGACGACCATACGCTCCTGTTAGTGAGAGAACATGGTGATGATGATCATTGCAGTTGAACCGAATCAGTAAATTAATTAATTGAAATAAAGTACTTCGTATTTCGTGATTAGCAACGTCTTACCAAAGAAGGCAATTCGAGACTCACTGTAGTATACTAACATCGCAGACATAGACTGAAGTCTATTTGACATCTAACTGATTCAGCTAGAGTCCTAGAATCACTGGAAGGCCTTCAGCCACTCTCTAACAAGTAGCTTTTTGCGTGCGTCCAGTAACGGGTCCCCATCTGGGTCTCCAAAATTAGTACGGGACAAAGAAGGTTTTCACCAAGCGAACCGAATCGAGTACGTAAAACTGTAATGTTACCAACTGAAATGGAAAACAATTGTTGAACATTGTAACATCCTCCTCTCTTTCAAAAAGGTTGTTATTCAGTCGCGTGATGGCATGGTGAGGAGCAGGTCAGCAAAGAAAAGACATTTTCGTTTACGATAAAACTTTACAAGCTTTTGGCCCAGTCTTAGTCACAGCAGTAGGCCGAGCCACAATACAATATGCTCTCGCCAACGGGCGGTACACAACTGATCGCGCTCGTCGGCGCTGTCGCACCGGCGCCCCAAGCAGCAATCTATATAAATAATGCCAATATGGCGGACACATGCATGTACGAAAAGCGAACAGAAATAAGAGACGAAAGATTGTATAACGAGGTTTTTGGTACCAGTCAGCAAGGGCTCTATCATGCTGATGTCAATTGATAAAGATGATGCGTTACCTCTAAGCCTAACTCTACGGCATGGTTATCGTCCATTTCTCCTAAGTTCTTGCCAAGTTGTTATCAATATTAAATAAGTCGCTGCAAACAAAGGAAATGGACTGAACGCTGTGTGAACGTGAGCAATCCAACAAATTACGTTTCAGACTATAGATTCATCGACTTCACGACTCAGTGGCGTATCTGCTCTTTATTTTGGACATGTTGCTATTCATTTATATCTTAATTTATTCATGGTATAAAATATAAATTTAAACAGCTCTTAAACTGTAAAAAATAAGTTTTTTGCATATGAAAAGAAAGGTCCGCATTTTTTTATAGTCCAGTATCGACTGTAGACCCTGCGGCGCCCTAGAGCATTTTTTTCTAGCACCCCATATTGCTTATATTTTAAAAAATAATCTAAGAAGGATGGGTTGCTCTCGGCGCCCCTAGCTTATTCGACGCCTTGGGGCAGCGACCCACTTCGCTAAGACCGGGACTGTTTTTATCAATGATATTTATTGTGAATGTATATTACAAGGTTAGAAACCTTGAACATTCAGCTATCGAGATGCAGATTGTGCACTTATCAACGCGGGCCAGACCATTGAGGGGGTTGAGAGTTTCAGATATCTCGGCGGACAGGTGCCTGGAGAAGGAGCTCGCTTGCGAATGCTGGAGTGTCTTTTAATTCAATGCGCAATATTTGCAACTCAAACCTGTACTCGATCAAAACACAGTGCCGACTATACAACGCCTGAATCGTCCTCATTATTTTTTGCAGCTGTGAACCTTGACATGTCACCAAGAACCAATGCAGCTGTATAATTGATTTCAAGAGCAGGTATCTGCGTAGAATATGATGATTATTTGACTTTTTGAGGAATGACGAGGTGAAAGAGCTGACAAAGCAGCTTTCCATACAACAGTTAATCAAGAGGTGAAAATGGACCTAGTTGTCACATATACTTCAGACTGCTAACTTATGCACCTAGAATCACGGGAAGGCCTTCAGCCACTCTCTAACAAGTAGCTTTTTGCGTGCGTCCAGTAACGGGTCCCCATCTGGGTCTCCAAAAACAGGACGGGACAGGGAGGGTTTTCACCAAGCGAACCTGATCCTGAATCCTGGCATCCAGTAAATCGATATCAAACATTGATAGGAGGATATCAGTTGGTTCACTAACGCCCATGGTGTAGTGGCTAACTTTATGTTCAGCTAAGTACGATATCTAGCTGTTCATTGGTTTCCATTGATGTAACGATCTTCGTCATCTCATTTCCTAGCCAATCATCTCTTGCGCCAGCGCCGTGCAAGTCAGGTTCAATCATGATCGCCGCAAGTACGTAATTAATGATTAGACATGTGCAATTACGTGATTACACAGTTACCGGCGATACATAATGTAATGATTAAGATGCAACGAGGATAATCTCAAATCCGACGAGATCCATTACGATAGTTGTAAATCAGCAATGGATACGAAGCCAAATTAATGAAATATCATTCTATACCCATATTCCAATCATTCAAATACATTCAGTGGCTAATTTAAAAGAATGGAAAAATAATGCTTTACAATTACTGTATAGAGAAATAAACAAAGAATGACAATTTTAAAAATTCTTTCCTAAATGCTACCTGTATACTGTTATATCTAACTTCCAATCCTTGGAATACAGACGTAAGTTTGAATCAAGAAGATTTTTTAAAAATATATTTCAACACTCTAATCTTTCATAATGAGCAGCAGAACATTAATATATCAATGCTAGGAGTAACCCTAAAATATGCAAAAGAGTTTGTATACCTTGGAAGTACGATCACCTGGGATGGCAGAACAAAAAGAGAAGTCAACAGACGCATACATCAAGCAAGGCTAGCGTTCAATAAAAAAATCAAAAATTCTTGAATCAAAAAATATTACTTAAAAGCTCCGCAAGCAACTTGCCAAAACATTTGTTTGGAGCATCTTGATGTACGGCTGTGAGACATGGTGCTTATCTGAAAGTGATAAAAAAATACTACAGGCCTTTGAGATTTGGACAAACAGAAGAATCTCGGAATTTTCTGGAGATACCACGTCACAAACAATGAGATTCTCAGGATAATCAATGTAGATAGACACCTAATATGAACCATCTCAGAGAGGCGAGCCCGATGGATTAGTCACATCATGCGCCACGATGGTCTTCTTCATGACATTGTGGAAGGGATGGTTGTGGGTAGAAACTGTAGAGGGCGCCCTAGACGGGCGTAATTTGCAGCAAGTATTCGAGGTCATGAGTTGTAGCTCTTGTTGCGGAGGACCGAAAGGAATGGAGATCGAGATGCAAGATTCTGTTGCTGCAAACCAATCCACCGGATTGATACTACGAAGAAACAATTTATTTATTCCTCGTCGTAATCTAAAGCATAATTTACTTAAATTTAAAAATCTATATGTATATAATAAGTAGGGGTACCTACTGATACTCGTATATCATGTTTTTAATCTACCTACCTAATTACATTGCTTCATGTAAAATGCGGCATTACATTTAGTTTCTTGTTTCTGTGTCTGTAAACGATGTTAGTCAGAAATAACAACAGCACAAAGCATTCGATTATACCCCCATTAAGCGCTGTACCTACTCTTGCTAAGCTCCAATGTTGCTAGATTACAGATCCTCAAATGGTTACATTTATTTAATGTGACTCGTGATTATAGTTCTACGGAGCAACGGGCTTTTTCATTTTATACATTTTTTTGGTTCATACAGAATATAGGGTGCAACAGAAATATAAAAATAATCAATGAAAAAGCAACAAAAAAAAAACTATTAATTTATATTTATTTAACAGAACCGCAGTTCCAAGGTACATACAATAATAAAGAATAAGAAACACAAGGTATACATAAACATACAATACATACAAAAGAGAAAAAAAAACATGAAAAAGAAGAAGATGACACGTGTCAAAGATCACAGAGATCTAGGAGAACTATACAAATCGACAAAAGAGGAAAATGATGTAAGAAAAGGATCGAGGTGTGCTGGTGGGCCATTTAGTAGTTTTGGGAGACTATTAATTAAAATTGGCGGTAGACGAAAGTCGTCCCGTGAAGACCACCCATTCATAGTAAATTCTTGCAATAATAAGGATGATGCGTGAATCTCGGGCTGTAGTCTACGGCGTTGGCTCAATCACTCCACATGCAGCTCTTTGCCATATACATTATGGTAAGCGTAATAGAATTCCACAGATGAGACTTCAGAATTACTATCACCATTTTTCGGTATTTTTCTGAATGTGTTTTCATAAAAAAAAACGTTACAAGATTTTATTGAAAAAAAAACGCACATCAATTTAAATAATATTGCTGTAAAAACGTACGAGAATCGTCAATATAATATGATCCTTATTTTTGTAGAGGCCTGTATAATAGTTTGACGTTTAGGTACCGACTAACTCGTTGGTACCTACGAGCGGAATAAAGGTAATCATTTTCCAACGACTGGCAATAAAAAATATGATTCGAATGGTTTAGCGTTCGATTAGACTCGGGCCATTCGCTCGCTCGATAACACAAAGACGTATCTTCCACAGAGTTCAATACAATTTACGTCTTTACGTTATTTGATCCTTTTCAATCGTACGCTTTTCTCGATAGCAGAAAAGTCGTATCTTCTATTGAATTTAGAACAAGATGTGCTTTTTGTGTTGTTGGATTAATGATATTCGAACGCTGTCTTAATGACATAAAGACGTATATTTTTCTGAGTTCGATAAAAGATACGTCTGTATGTTATTATGCGACTAATATTCTAGGTTTGATTTGACTACATGAATTTATTTATTTCTTTAACCTTTATAGATATCTGGAAAATATATTAATACAGTTTAGGTGCTTATCTGAAAGTGATAAAAAAAGACTAGAGGCCTTTGAGATGTGGTCGTACAGAAGAATTCTCGGAATTTCCTGGAGAGACCACGTCACGAACAATGAGGTTCTGAGGATAATCAAGGAAGATAGGCACCTAATAAGAACCATCTCAAAGAGGCGAGCCCGATGGATTGGTCACATCATGCGCCACGATGGTCTTCTTCACGATATTGTGGAGGGGATGGTTGAGGGTAGAAACTGTAGAGGGCGCCCTAGACGGGAGTATTTGCAGCAAGTATTCGAGGACATGAATTGTAGCGCTTATGATGAGCTGAAAAGGGTTGCGGAGGACCGAGAGGAATGGAGATCGAGATGCAAGATTCTGTTGCTGCAAACCAATCCACCGGATTGATATTACGAAGAAGAAGGTATTATAATTTAAAAAAAAACATTTCCACTTAAATTTTCAGCAAAATAATTTGAATTAAATAACTTCTTAGGTTTTCACGTCCAAATTTGAAATTGTGGCATTTGGGTTTAGCCGTGTGTGGCGAATTTCTTTCGACCAATATTTTGACGGCCATTGCAGGGGTCTTCTTCAGGATTGATCATTTAGTTGTGAGCTGGTGTCAGATTATCTTTTTTTTATTATATATACATATATATATGATATCTCCATGGCAACCACATATTCAAATTCTATTGGTCCGAAGAATCGTGTACGGTAGGTATGTTCTAAGAATTGTACCTCCACGAAAGTCATGTCGGACTGTGGTCGTCCATGCTTGTCTGTACAGGTTTTAGAGTATGTGCTAGAGGTGGGAGCCATGCTGTTTTGAGAATCAAGCCGTCATCCCTGTTGATGTTGATGGGATGTCTTTTGATTTCAATGGCTTCCCTTACTAGAATTATTTTGAATTATTCTCTAATTTTTACTACTTCTTTACAAAAATAATTATAATATTTTGTTTGTTTATTCCCATTATAGGTTTTAATTGCAGTTTTCAAAGTCAAATTTACACTTAAGCAGCATTTTTTTGACAGCTAATAAAGCCAGGCTTGCTTGTAAAAAAACACAATCGATTATACGCAGTAGTTTGTGGTTGATAACTTTTTCATATGAAGAGTGAAAAGCAGAATTTTCAGCATATTTTATTGCTAAAAATGCTGTTCCAGCAAGATGATTCCATTTTGTATGGTTCCGCAAACACCCGTAAGATATCGCCCAGCGCCGCAAGCGGCGATCTACCGAATCAATGACGCACCAATTACTATGTATGCTATGCACATAGTATCACGTCGCACCCGAGACCAAACTGCCAATATAGTGACACATACATGTACGACAAGCGAACAGAAATAAGAGACGAAAGATTGTATATTGAGGTTTTCGATACCAGTCAGCAAGGATCATGTTGATTTCACTATATTTTCTGTGTATTTGGGGGTCCTCGTATGACGTCAGCGTATGTTGTGTGTATTATGCAAGTGTGATGGGCTTTGTTGAAATCGAATTGCCAAACTGCAAAGAAGCAACTTAGCATTGCAGACAACTTAAATATACAAATGCTTTTTATTATGATTTATTTTAGGGTTCCTTGAAAATCGAAATGGCGAGGTTTCACCGTGGTTGTTTCCACTGTGCCGCGGAGCCGGGACAGGTTGTTGGATATTAATAATGCCAGTTGATGATTTTATTCAGATTCAAGATGGCTGTCTCCTAAGCGCTGCCATTACACAGACATCTAATTTAAAGCAAATGGCCGCTTCAATTGTCTCTGCCCGGGCGATTAAAGACCAACGGGGAATCGAAACCAGGGCTGACTGAGACATAAATTCAAGGACTTAACATTAAAGATACTACATCGGGTAAACTAAAAAAATCATTTATTATTTAGTACACGATTTTCTAGTCAGGCAAGCGAACAAAAATAAGAGACTACAGATCGTTTTTCGAGGCTTTTCCGCATCAGCCTAACAGAGCTATATCAAGCTGATATCAGGACATTCGAGTACATAGTATTTGTAGAACACATTCGCTATTTATTCCTGTTTACCTGTTGGGTATTTTTTTTATACAGAAGCTCCTTTCTATAAATTATTATTAGGTAAAAATAACAGTTATTAATAATGTAATATAACCCTTTCGTTACGGCTCGGTGGAATACAAATTGTACACTCTCAACACGGCGTGAATTTTTCAAACCATTTTATTTGCTTAAAACTAGTATTTGAAGCATAAAATGTACTTATCTGACCTATTTTCATATATCACATTGGTTCTTTTATCCTTTAGCTATCAGATGATGCATAAAATGTATTATATTTAACAAACGTTCATTATGTAACTCCATACATGTGGTGACATTGACACATGTGGTTTACAGAAAAATCGCTCCTGGGACGAAACCTAACGATATTTATTAATATTCTTTACGGATTCCTGTATAGAATACATGTAGGTTGATAAAGGAAATGACTGCACTTCTAATTTGCTACCGTAGATGTCACAATGAGTACTGAAAGTAGCAAAACGATATATCAAGTCAACCGATGTAAACGGTCGAGGAATCTTGGACGGCATATGCCGACAACCGATGCGAAAGGGTTACAACATTTATAGCTCTAAGAAATCTAATTAACCACTGCCTTCGACAAGGGTGAGAAATTATATGTAATTTTGATTGAACGTCGCATCCCTGGTACGAAGATGGCGCCCTGCGCACCTCCACACGTCTCCGTTGATCGCCGCTAAACCGTAACAACAACCCGGCCATCTCACAAAGGTCCTCCATTTAAGCGGACGTGTAATTTGTGCGGCTAATGCGCGGGCTGGCAACACACAAAGGGGTAACGACACTATTCTCCCGCAACCTGGCAACCTTCAAATTACATCTGAATTATGGGGATGCCATTAAAAACAGACCATAGTGGATATTGTTCCTTTTTTAAACATTCGTAGTTAGGTATGCCTACCATTAGACCTTTAGATACTTATGATTTGTCCAAAATTTTAGATAATTACGAAAATCGTTACGTAATTATTTAACCTCTTCTTCTTTTGTCAGATATCATTCTTCTTCTTCTTCATATCTTCTTCATCTTAGTACTTACTCGGTTTTGTTTCCGTAGTGGAGGTCCCTTAACAGACTTCGGACCGGATTATGCAAGACGAGGACACAAATGAAAGCCTTGCAGTTTTACAGCGGGCCGACTGAATGTGACTGCGGCGTGGAGCAGACCCTGTCACACCTTCTGGAGGGTGCGCTGTGCCCGAGTAGCTGCACCCAGGAAGACCTGATGATGGCCAGAAGTACGCCATCGACGTCGCCCACTTCTGGGCAGACAGGATCTGATCCTGTTGTTTCCGACACGATTATATATACTCGGTATGAGCATGCTTTCACAACTTTATATAAAATAAGCCTTAGGCAGGAAGTAAAGTCAGTTATCAACATCTTGCAGAGGTTATAAAAGTTGCACCTACAGACAAGATTTCTCCTAACGTTAAAGACGCTATAAAAGAGCAGAAATGCCAAATGTCTGAAAAAACTTCTTGATGATTTAAATATATATATATATATTTCTTTGCCATTTATATTTCACTATTATTTTTCTTTTTTCCCATATCCGTTACATATCTGGAACATATTGTCACCACAAATTGCCATCCCCCAAGTTCTGTCAGCTGCCACTGTCTATTCCTCGTTCGAGAACATAACTGCTCCTAAACGTCTACTTGGGAACATGTATAGTTTCCGACAACCTCCAGAACAGAAGACCGAATACTTAAAGACGGCATATTTTTATGTGATTTTTTAAATTAATTTTGTAAGCAAATCGGATAAAGTCCCGACGCTCCCGAGGCCTGGACCATTTTGTTCTAAGAGACGGCTCAACCCAACATAATTAAATTTATTTATTTAAAAATAACGCAGTCACACAATAAATATATTCTGGATATCTTAAAGCAGCGTCTAACCGTTCTTGCCTGAACGTCATAGAGCCCACTAATTACAAACGGTTATGCTCTCTTGCATGCGTTTAATTAAAAAAGAAATATATGCAATATACTTACATTTCAAATCTCTCTAACCGGAACTGAGGTCGCGGTCCCGAAATAACGGCATCAGCTTAAATGGTGATGCCGGAATACCAAGGTTCCGGCACTGAGGATAAGTCCAAAGACCGGAGTTAAGTTGGTACTGTTTTATTTGATAAGATACCCCTTCTTTTACCTTGGTTTACAACATGAGTAAGCATTTATAAAATTAATATTAGTACATTGAATGTCATACACCGCACATTCCTCGGTACCGTTTTGCACCTTGATCCCTTTCTATTTACATTGAGTGGCAGATTATTGGGATGGTCAACGCTCCGTATCGATGCGCAAGCATTCTTTATTTTATAAAATTAATATTTTATACATTGAATTTCATACACCGCGACTTCCTCGCCACCTGTTTTGGACCTTGACCCCTCAATTTACATACAGTGGCAAAATGCCCTGTGTCGTACCCGACTGTATGAATCTAAGATAGAGAGTTTGATTATAACAATAACTTTAAAGACTTTCAAATGCTGAATACAAAATAATTAACACCAACTCTTACACAAACAACATACTTCCATTCCAAACGCAACGTTCAATAGTCCTTGTTGAACTTCATTTAGCAAACTAATTGTATATAATAATTTCAAAGTTTACTTTTAGTTCTCTTCTTGATACATTAAAAACAATAACGTTAAATATAAAAATCTATGAAAGCAATTATACCTACCTTTGTCGATAGGTATTATCCTGCAAGTGTGTACACAAAAAACGTAAGCTTACATTTTTTCTTCAGCGATTGGGATAATTCCATATCTAACCCAATACCCTATATACTATAGGATTGTCATTACAAAACAACCCTTTGTGACGAAAAAGTTGATTGTTTTTGTGTTTAAAAATATGATCCACTATTAGCGGATACGAAAAAGGGGATATTTTAGATAAACCCTACATTTTGTACCAATAATTATCTACGAACGAAAAAGTGCTAAGAGTTTTTTCTTTTTTTCCATCAACCAATTAGGTTTCTCACAAGGATGTGAAATTTGAAATTGGAAAAAAAAAAACAATTATTTGAACCGAAGTAGTTTTATTGTTGTGGCGATTCTGCAAGAAATGTATGTTTCCGGCGGGTATAGCTCAATGGTCAAAGCGTTTGCTTTGCAAGCCAAAGGTCGTGGCCCGTGGTTCGATCGCCGACGGAGATTAAAAAAAAAAAAAAATAATGAGAATCGATTTCTGAGCTCTAAAATATCTCCGGTTGGTGTGAATTTGATCCCTCACCCGTAAAATGTCAGTCATATCCTATTGCTTAAAATTGGTGGTAGACGAAAGTCGTCCCGTAAAGACCACATATTCATAGTAAATTCCTGTAATAATAAGGATGATACGTGTGAATCTCGGGCTGTAGTCTATGACGTTGGCGGATCAACACTCCACATGCAGTGCTTAGCCATATGCACCATAGTAAGCATCATAGAATTTCACAGATGAGACTTCAGAATTCCTATCACCATCTGTCGGTATTCTCCTGTATGTGTTTACATAAAAAAAAATGACAAACCTCAAAGTTACAATTCTACGAATATATACTCGTGTGTATATATTATATATATAATATATATATAAGTAAGTGTAGGCGGGAAATATAAGCTCTCTCAGTGTTCTCTCTTCTAATTATTACTGAGTACCGAGTCAATTCATTTAATTTATCTTGTCGTAATGTGGGAGTGTAGTGATCTGAGGATTGCTGAGAAGGGATTGTTATGCGTGCTAGGAAGTGATCAATGGAAATACACGGACATTCCGAACAAGAAAGAAAATAAAGTAGAACAGGATATAATGTCACGGGGAATTTGATGTCAGTAAGACAGTAAATATTTAAACAGTTTTTAAGGTTTAAAAGTTAACAGAATATTTACATTAGATTTGAGTTGAATGATTAACGAGATTATTTTCATATATCACATTCGTTCTTTTATCCTTTAGCTATCAGATGATGCATAAAAAACTATTATATTTAACAAACGTTCATTATATAACTCCATGCATGTGGCTTACAGAAAATTCGCTCCTGTGACGAATCCTAACGATATTTAATTACATGCTTTACAAATTCCTGTAGGTTGATAATGGGAATGAGTGCAGTTTCAAGTTCCAACGTAGATGTCACAATGAGTACTGAAAGTAGCAAAACGATATATCACGTCAACCGATGTTAACGGACGGGGAATCTTTGACGGCATATGCCGACAACCGAAGCGAAAGGGAAGAAAATTGTTATTAATCGGATGCGAGTAAAAATGCATAATAATCAATCCTGCTAAGAATAATCGATAAAAACAGAAAGGAAAAAACCATACATAATTTTTTAAAAGTAAAATGAAAATATTGTATGAATACTTGAGAATACAGAGTACAAAATGGCTATAAAATTTACGAATAGGTTTGACATAAAATAAAATAAGTATGTAGGTAGAATAAGAGCGAAGTTAAAAAACTTTTTCCTCAATTTTTATATTTCGCCACTGTTTACCGGGGGGGGCTATCTGGTGAAACATTTAATATTTAACTAAACACGCTCTCGAAGCCTCTCGTTCCTTTTAAAATCCATAAAGCGAGTCCCCCTCCTCCGATCTCCTCACTCCATACGGCCGACAGCGGATTAAAACTGTCAAAAACTCTAAAAAGCTTCCACCCGTAAAATCAAGAAATTTCTACAGTGGCCATACATTATTAATGAGAGCAACTTTACACGACTGGTTTATAAACTCGACACCGGTGGCGCTAGTGTATGGGTGAAATTTAAAAATACGAAAACAGAATGCGTTTTTATCGTTATTTATTTATTGTTAACAGAAAAACAAAGATGCCGCTGTAAAATATATTTAAAATCTAAATAAATATATTTTACTTAAATTATTTTTTAAACTAATTAGACCTAGTAATATATAATCCGCAAAATAAAATAAAAACTACTTGAGAATGTAAATTTAACTTAATTTAATTTTTATTAATAATATCAAATATTTTAAAAGAATTATAAAACATCATAGAAAGAATAAACAATATTTTTTGAAGATATCAATTGTAGAAATAAATAACTTTAGTGTTTTTTTTTGTAGCAGTTTATGTATTATTCCTAAAAATAATTTAAAATTTAAAAAATTATACTACTTTAATATTACAGAAATCTGTAATGATAACTTATAATTTACAGCGCTAGATTAATAGATTGATAATTCTGTTCGCACTCCATAATCGCATGAAAAATATTGTAATTTCTTTTAGCAAAACTTAGTCTTATTTCAATCATTCCTTATGATTACGACAAAATAATTCAGACCTTAAACTTCCCGTTGCAGTTACAACACTGCCAAAATTATATCAGTTTTTTATAGAACATGATAAATATCTTGAAATGGTACCTAGTATAAAGCATGAAAGTATGTTTTTTCAAAATATATATTTAAAGTCATTTAGTATAAATTTTTATACACATTTTATATTTGTACTTTAAAATAAATAAAATTCAAAATAAATGGGACATACTCTTTTATGACCAAATAAATTATAAGCGATAACTTCATGTTGCTCTTTTTTTTTTTAATTTTAACTCTGTACACAAATTAACATTACATAATAAAATAATAATATGTTCAACAAAATAATGCTTGAAATATGTTTTGTGTTCAGAGCTTGCAATCTTTATGCGATAACTTCACGTTCGTTGATGTTGTTTGTCACCGTCCGGTGTTCTTATAACCTCATTTAATTTATTTGCAGCAAATAAACTGTTTTGAATTGATTTATCGCCGTTAAAGTGCAAACAATATGGTTTGATCGCTAACAAAAGATACCCTATTTGCGCGTCGCCGAGATTTCGTCCAGCTGAAAAAAGTAAGGTTATCTAACTATATTTTGCACTTTTTTACAACAAAGAATAATGCCACTTTGCAGAAATTCTTATCATCTTTTTTTTACTATATTCATTATCATTTATATTCATTTATCTGCTCCTTGACTGGAGCATATATCCACTACAAAACGACTAAAACACATTTGCAAGATACGTCGCCTTATTCCAAATCAATTCCGCATCCCGAAGTTCCATTTCCCTTCGTTTATTTATCAATATGTTAATATCTTAATTATTTTCTTTACATTATGTTGTTTCTACATCATCCTACTAAGTCAAAGAAGGAATATTTTCAATTGTTTATCAATGTTCATAAAATATATCGTTATAAAATGGTAAGCTCACGATGGGGCAGCCAGTGTTGAATCCTATAATGATAAATATCTTGCAGTCGGTAATTAAACATGGATGAATTAAAAAAATTTCGAGTTGTATCGTTTTTAAAGATCTATGTACACATTAAACGAAAATGTGAACCATCGTAATTTGATTTTAAATTTACACATCTAAACTTTAATTATAATTTTCTCCCGCTAGTAGCCCCAGCACTCAAATAGGTATACGATTGGATGCGTACAAACTCAAGTTCAAATCCTCTCATATCTTTCATTATCTGGAACATATGGTCACCACAAAATACACTCAGTTCCTACAGTTGCCTTCTCTGCAAGTCTACCTGGTAACAACATGGTTCCCGACGACCTCCAATGGAGGAACACAGAAACATGTATATGAGGCTGTTGTAGTATTTTTAGACATATTTTTGGGCCATTCGTTTATCTATATTTTTTTTAGTTAAAATTATTAATTCAACAATCCCGGCGCCTGGACCGTTTGATTCTATAGGAGTAGCTCAACGCAACCAACAATACGTAGTAAGCCACAATGTTACTTAACTTTCGTTTTTGATATTCTTTTTTTTTTGCCGGCGGGTGGTTAAAGCATTTGCATGGGAAGCTAAAGGTCGTGGATTCGTTCCCCGACAAAGATTTAAAAAATGAATATTTTTTAATCAATTTCTGAGTTTTAAAATACCCCCTTAGATTTGTGTAAATTTGATCCCTCACCCGTAAAATGCCAGTCACAGCCTATTAATTAAAATTGGTGGTAGACGAAAATCGTCCCGTGAACACCACCCGTTCATAGTAAATTCCTGTAATCAAAAGGATGATGCGTGAATCTCGGGCTGTAGTCTATAACGTTGGCGGATCAACACTCACATGCAGCTCTTAGCCATATGCACTATGGTAAGCGTCATAGAATTCCACAGATGAGACTTCAGAATTACTATCACCATCTATCGGTATTCTCCTGTATGTGTTACATATACATAAAAATAAAAAATAAATTGAGAATACAAACTAGTGTCCAAATTATTGATTTTCTTAAAACAATTAAAACTTATTTATTACCACTTGGTTTACCCACTGATTTACTATTTATCTATTTTCTATATTTTTATTGTTTAGTTGTAAGTGTTGTTCTGACGATGATAGATGGTGCTACCGAAACTAGTAGACAATAAACTGTAGACCAAGTGGTTATAAACAAATTTTAATAATTTTAATTTTAATCATAGCTGACCACAAAGTTATTGCTTTTTATAAAAAATATTAATTTTATATTTAATATTTCAAATGCATTTAAAAGTGAACGCCAATTTGCTAAAAATAAAACTTCTTCGTAGTATCAATCCGGTGGATTGGTTTGCAGCAAAAATAAATATCAATATTTAAATTAATTTATTGTTTATGTATTATTATGTATGATACTTTATTAACCTATAAACGCCCAGTGGTCCCATACGGGACCGCAAATTTGCGTCGTTCAATGCCCTAGCAGGTCAATGTTTGTAATGTTTCGTCGCACAATAGATTCTTCCGTGAACTTACTTTAATACTATTATTACAAATTAATGTAATCCGATTGTAAAATGAACCATAAGCACTCCTGTATGGGACCGTAGGGCATTGAACGACGCAAATCTGCGGTTCTGTAAGGAAACCACTGGGCGTTTAAAGGTTGACACATATAAGTGATTAAATGATTATTGTGTTATTAAACGATACATTACTGAATGTAATTATCTATATTGACGGATGAACATTTTCTGAACATTAATGTGAGGGAGATGAATCATTCAAAATATTCCATAACAGCTGATGGACAACATTTGAATTAAAGCATTAATAGTATGTCAATTATTTAGCGCAGTGAAAAATGATAAAAACAATGTTTTTAACCCTTTAGATGCGGCGTGCCTATATATCGGCATAACACATTATATTGCTAGAGTCTTCTTCTTCGTGTCAGCGACGTCAAATTATTTCTGACCAGTATCTGGCAACATCGATAGCCCGTGTGTTGCCCAGCATTAGGTCTTGAGACGTGCAGCTTGTTGGGCACATGGAGCAGGATCTTAGGCTTGAGGCGGTCTGCAGGTCTCCACAGTCGCACAATAGTGTCTATCCCTGCCTTAGCATTTCCCACCGCTCGAGGTTATCGTTTGTTCTACCAACTCCTTTAATCTGTTCGGGGATTTCCAGATCCGTCGGTCAAGGTTCTTGCCAGTTGGGAGGCCTTTCTTCGGAGTAATGAAATCCTCTGATGTGACTTGTTGCCAGAGCTGAAGTCTCTCATTTTCAGGGCCGGATGTGAGAGGTTGTGTGGATCTCAGAAAGCTGCTTAGCGACTTCAGTCTGGGTGTTGAGGGGTAACTGATTATACAAAATTGCTAGAGTGCAGAGTGCCAATATATAAGCAAGGGCGTTTTATTTAAAAAAAGATATAGTGTGTTTAAATTGAAGGTTAATTAAATCATCATCAGCCTGTGTCCGTCCACTGTTGAACGTAGGCCTCCCGCATGAGTATAGATAATTATATAGATATAAGATACTCATAGATAATTAATTATAAAGGTTAAAATTTAAAAAAATGGATATAGGTTGTTCTGTCAAACCTTTCATTGCGGGAAGATAATTTCTTATTGATTGTTTTACCTGCAAACCAAATGTTGTGTTAAAATTTTATTTGCCATCAAAGTCCATATCTAATGCATTGTAATCAGTTTTAAAATGATGCGTTTCTGATAGGTATTGCCTCATCCCTTTATCTCGTGAAACCTCAATGCTGAGGGCTGTGGTGCAGTGATACAGAGCTGGGCTGAAATGCCAGCAGTACGGGTTCAACTTCATGGAAAGCTAAAAAAGTCAATATATAACTGATAAAACGAATTGTATCTGTTTAAAAACAAGTGATTAATCTTATTGAGTGTGAAACTACAGTCTTCATTTCTGCAATTAACAGTTATCCACATTATATTATTTCATATCCACTCCTCTGTCTGGAGAATATGGTTGTTACAAAATTCCTGCCACAAATTTCTTAGCGGCTATAGTCCTGTCCTCATCCCATATTATTATTAGTATATCAGTATTTGTATAGCATTTTTTTATGACCGAATGGTCATTCCAAAAGGGTTTCTTTGTCTCTCTGAGTAAAAAGGTGAGTCTTGAGTCTGCTTCTGAAGGATGCCTCGGAAGTTCTCTTAACTTCTAAGAGGCATACAAGTTCTGCCTCTTAGAAATTCGCCGAGTACATTTTATGTATAGTTGCTGATGGCCTTCCAGGACGGCTAGAGCCTAGGGATATAAAGAAAAACCATTTCTTAACTGACTTCAAGATGAAAGGCTGCCTTGTCCGCTCCCCCAGCTTGTCATTCCTCAAAATCAAACAATCACAGCATTCGACGTGAACACCTGTTTTCAAAATTCATTATATGGCTGCATTGGCTTTTGTGAGAAGCAAAGATTCGCAGCCAAATTGAAGGACAGGGGTAATATAATCACTGCATAAGCAGTGCTTGTGTTTTAATCGAGTACAAATTTTGTTAATAAATTCTCCAACCTTCCTTATGTGGAAAGCAAACTTCCTCGTCTAACCCTCCTTGGTGAGTGCCCAATCTACATCTCAACAAGGCTTTCTTGCTTAGCAACTAAGTCTCTCTGACGGCATTCTCCTGCGTGCGTTCACATGTAAACAAAATTTGATGCATTGTTGGCAGCTTAAAAATGATGCATTATTTATTATCTATTGCCTCATCCAGTGATATCTCGTCAACTTCATTTGCTCTGGTCTACAAAAGGTAAAGACAAGTCTTTAAAACGCCCAAATGAGTGATAACAGTAGTGATAATCACACCTGTTTCAGAAAGTGTTACCTCTTCTATTAACAGGTAAAACATCTTGTTTGATTCATTAATTACTACCATTTAACATAAACTATGCACCCAATACATTCTGTAAGTTTCATCGCAATCGGTTGAATGGTGTAGTAAGACATACATAAAGAGTATTGATATCAGCTTGATATAGCCCTTGCAGGCTGGTGCCGAAAAGCCTCAATGTACAATCTTTCATCTCTTTCTTTGTTCACTCGTCGAACATGCATATATAAAAATGTTAGTCTAATTTATAAATTTAAGTAACATAAGACACGGCGTTTAACACGTTCCACGCCACGTAGGTCACCGGTGATCTACGCTGTTGTTGAAAAGGGCGCCCTTTAGGTTACCGGTGACCTACGTTTTTTTTTCGAACGAACAGTCCCTGTACGCCAGCGGTTACATTTCAATGGAATTTTAACATTAAATGTGACCTATATGGCGTCTCTGAGTCGAATGCATTAAAAACATTACGTTGGCATTAAACGTGTTAAAGGAGCTGTTTTGTTATTTGATTTTGACAGCCGCTGCCTGTCATGTGAGAGCGGATAGTTTTCCAGTTGGCCGATATGTGGTCTTCTGTAACTGCTGCCCGGAAGTGGCTGTCGAAGTCTGGGACCTGTGAGGAACACAACATTGTCTGTCCCGGACGGACGACCGATTTTGTCAGTTCTTTTATTTAAAATAAATTTCAATGTGCTCCTTGACGAGTTCTTTGCTTTAGTGACCTGCTGCTCATCCATCCACCAACTCATGCCTATGACGATCCAGGCAAAGCGGAGTCGCTTTATTGAAACTGGGGGCGCATGTGTCGCCATTTTGGTTAAGTCCTGTCATTGGTTCGCCGTTAGATCAGTAAAAGGCTGTCTGTCATTGGTGCCCCATAAGTTCTCTGAATGGCCACTGGATTATTGACGGCGCTGCGCTATCGCAGCTGGTTGTCAATCTGCGTCTGCCCACGGTGTGAGCCACATCCATAAAAGTGACCCCGACCAGATGACATTTGTCAATCCTTTACCGAAATATATCTCAATGTTCTTTTAAAAAAGTCTTTGTGTTGCTCATCTGCTCCTCATCCGTCCACCACGCGTCCTGATAACTATCCTGGTGACGTGAAGTCGTTTTTTCTTTGAAGAGCAGGGGATTTTAGCCTGGATTATAATATTATTTAAGTAATTTATAATTTTTTAAATTTTTTTTGGCAAGTGTAAGAAGAGTTTGTCGGTTGTGGGTGGGTGCAGGAGGAATTATTTCTTTAAGTTTTGAAGAGCAGCGACCGTGGTAATAACGGTAGAAAAGACTAAGTGAACCAATCTTACGCCTGTGTTCCGTTGATTGCAGGTTAGATGTAAGAGTGTCATTGTTTATCAAACGCATTACTCTTCTTTGAACTAAGTCAAATAAGCTTAAAAGGTATTTTGTGTCTCAACACATAAGTGACTGCCGTATTCAAGGATAGGTCGGATTTGTCTTTTATATATAAGAAGAAGTTGTTTATCGTTGAAATACCTCAGTGATCTATATAATACACCTAGTTTTTTTGAAGCGAGACCGGCTTTATACTTAATTGACTCGTAATATTTGACATTATTCGACATTGATAATCCAAGATTTTTTGATGGAGCTTGCTTTTGGAAGAAAACAACCGTTGAAAGATACAGGATCCATAGCAGTCTTCTCGGTGTAGAAAGTACATGATTGGGTTTTGGAAATGTTGAAACTGATGAGGTTGAGGTCACCCCATCGTGAAACCCTTTCAAGAGACATGTTCATCTTCTCCACCAGAGATTCCCTAGCATGTTGATAGAGCTTGCTTTGCATGCATATATAGGAAGATTGAGTTGTTTTCATTGAATAATATGGCATTGATTATCCATTTTTTTTTATCTTTAGTCATTATTTGTCAATTACTGAACTGTTTGTTTAAATTTTTCAGATAAGTTATCAAAGATATTGGATATGATTCGATTATTACAGCAATTATCACACATTTGATTTAGTTACCTAAATTCTATACATAACTTTTATATCAATGATTCAATCTAAAGATTAAAAACCAATAAGTATGAAGTAGAAACATGAGGCAATACTCAAAGTTTATCAAGTATTGAAATATGTTTTTATTTTAAAAACTTCATTTTTTATCCACACACGTCTAATCTCCAATTCTTGGAATACAGACATAAGATTAGTTCATTTAGTCTTTTCTACCGTAATAATACTAGAGTCGTTGCTCTTCTGAACTCAAAGAATTAATACACCCAACACCCTATAATTGATTAATACACGGTTGTATGTCGAAAAAGAACTGGCAGTTTCTAAAAATTTCTTTCTAAATGCCACCGCTAAGCTCTGGAATGCTCCTTTAGTGTCTGCGTTTCTTTCTTCATACAATCTGGATCTCTTAAGAAACATTTCAATATACACTTGCAATCTCCCCAATCCGCACACAAACAACATATTTTTTCTCTCGTGCAGCATGCAGTCAGCCTGACTGAGCGTCATAGAGCCCAATGGTCTCTAGTGGTTATGCTCTCTTGTATTTGCTTTAATAAAAAAAAAACTCAATAAAGTATAGCCCGTTCCGTGACTGTTGAACTAAATTAATTATGTTTACCAGAATCTGAACTTCTGCTTCGTAGTATCAATCCGGTGGATTGGTTTGCAGCAACAAAATCTTGCATCTCGATCTCCACTCTTCTCGATCCTCTGCAACTGTCTTTAGCTCAGAATAATAGCTACAACTCATGTCCTCGAACACTTGCTGCAAATACTCCCGTCTAGAGCACCCTTTGCAGTTTCTACCCTCAACCATCCTTCCACAATGTCGTGAAGAAGACCATCGTGGCGCATGATGTGACCGATCCATCGGGCTCGCCTCTCTGAGATGGTTCTTACTAGATGCCTATCTTCCTTGATTACGCTGAGATATATATATATAAGCTATTAGTTATTTAGGGCTAACATTAAAAAAAATATATATATAAATTATTTTGGTAAATACTCATGGATCTTGCTATATTTTATTTAATATAGTAGTTGCTATGCAACTCTCTAGCTGTTATCATAGGATCAGCCATATTAGTACATAACATTATATTATTTACTTGATTATAAAGATATTATTAGATAGTAAATCATTATACTGATTTATCAGAGTGGCCATTATTTCCAATTGTTTATAAATTATACATTAAATAATTAATATTTATTTACCTTGTTTTTACATGGATCACGTAAGATGTGGCCTCTGTTTACGAGACTGCAGTTTAGACTGACTCGTAGCCTCCCTCAATCCATCATTGTCAAGACACAACTGAGCTGCATAATACTTCATAAATGGTCAAATCCATTTTTAAAAAATACTACTACTAATAATTTAAGGTTTGTTATTTTATTTTTTATATTTTTATTCTTTTTATGGATTGTAAATTAACATTAATTTAAAACGTTTTTTTTTAATTTTTTTATTATTACTAGCTGACCTGACAAACTATGTACCGCATAACATCTAAAAAGTCATTCCATACAAAATGTATGAAAAAATAATTTCTTAAACATTTTTTTAATGTGTTTTTTTTACAATGTTTTAACCCTTTCGCATCGGTTGTCGGCATATGCCGTCAAAGATTCCCCGACCGTTAACATCGGTTGACGTTATGTATAGTTTTGCTACTTTCAGTACTCATTGTGAAATCCACGATAGGAAATTGGAAGTGCAGTCATTCCCTTTATCAACCTACATGTATTCTTTACAGGAATCTATCTGTAAAGCATGTAAATAAATATCGTTAGGTTTCGTCACAGGAGCGATTTTTCTGTAAACCACATGTTTCAATGCCATCACATGCATGGAGTTACATAATGAACGTTTGTTAAATATAATAGTTTTTTATGCATCATATGATAGCTGAAGGATAGAAGAACCAATGTGATATATGAAAATAGTTCAGATAAGTACATTTATGCTTCTAATACTAGTTTTAAGCAAAAAAATCATTTGAAAAATTCACGCCGTATTGACAGTACAGTTTCTAT
Organism: Glossosoma conforme; assembly: GCA_022606575.1. Taxonomy (NCBI): domain Eukaryota; kingdom Metazoa; phylum Arthropoda; class Insecta; order Trichoptera; family Glossosomatidae; genus Glossosoma; species Glossosoma conforme. The sequence continues at coordinate 2,043,167 of JAGTXR010000047.1, forward strand.
TCCACCGAGCCGTAACGAAAGGGTTAATATCTACTTTTGTATTTGGAATCAAAACAAATCCAACAAATCAAGTATCATCAAAATCGGTGTAGGTTCTTGATTTATAAATGGTACAACTAACACGATTTTATTTTTTATATATTATCATCATCATCATCAGCCTGTATCCGTCCTCTGTTGAAAGTAAGCCTACCGCTTGAGTCTCCATCCTCTTCGATCTTCCGCATCCAGGTCACTCCCGCTATCTTCTTGTATCGTCAGTCCATCTTGCAGAGGGTCGGCCAATGCTTCGTTTGCCAGTTCTTGGGTGCCATTCCAATACTTTTCTTCCCCATCAACCGTCGTCTCTTCGACAGATATGTCCTGCCCATTGCTACTTGAGATTTATATATATATAGATGCAATTATAATTCTTGTAATGCCGCTTTTTAATGCATCTAGAAAAAAATCTCTTTTTTTCTAAACTCTCTGCAAACCTGGTTTAGAAAACGCATAAATTCTTATCAAACAACTACTGGGCAAGGCATTGGACGTATGATATGGCGCGAGGGATATTTGAAAAGTTTCCGTCAATTAAATTAATTTTACAAAAAAACCTTATACTTGTATAGAGTTGAGCCGCCCCTGTGGTCAAAATAATCCACGCCTCGGAAATGTCCGGCTAATTACAGGATATCCTTTATAAATATATTAATAAATCACCCAAAAATATGCCTCAGATACTACTACAGTTACCCTTTCTTCAAGTTCTTGGACTTCTGCTCTGGGGGTTGTCGGGAGCCATATATGTTCTCAAGTGGACCTTCAGGTGCAGATATGTCCTAGATCGAGAATAAGACAGTGGTAGCTGACAGAACTAAGTGGCGTAAATTTGTGGTGACCATATGTTCCATATATGCAAAGGATATGGAAATAAAAATAATATACTCGTATACTGTTGACATCAGCATGATGTAGCCCTTGCTGACTGGTACCGATAACCTCAATATACGATCTTTCGTCTCTTATTTCTGTTCGCTTGTCATACATTTATGTGTCGCCATATTGGCATTTTTGGACAAGTCCGGTCACGGGTGTGTTAGTTATATACATCGCCACTCGGGCGCTGGGCGAGAGCCATACGTTTTTAAAGTTTATCGTAAATATGATACGATAAACTTTACAACCTTGCGGCCCGACCTAGTCACAGAATTCAGACCGAGCCACAATACAATATGCACTCGCCGATTGGCAGCACACGACTGGCTGCGCTCGTCGGCGCTGAGGCTTTTGCCAAGCGCCCCAAGTGGCGATCTATCTAACTAGTCTAAAATGCCAATATGACAACACATACATGTATGACAAGCGAACGGAAATAAGAGACGAAAGATTGTATATCGAGGTTTTCGGTACCAGTCAGCAAGGGCTCGATCACGCTGATGTCAGCATTTTTAAAGACATTGAATGATTAGTCTATTTTAACCAACTGCACGCCATAAATAGACTGCCGTACATAAAATAATAATCAGAATTAATTTTTAAAAAGAGGTTTTACATATATTTAGATAACCTATCGGAAAGCGTTTTTTTTTGCATTACACATTGACATCCACCGTCTTAAAAATGACGACAAGTCGCGGGTCCGTCACGTGGCTGCGTGGAGGGAAGGATGCAGGAGCCGGTTCCCAAGCAAAAGAACTTGTTTTTGGTTCACAATTCACGTTTATTTTAATAAATACTTGCTTTTTCGTCCAACCGGTATGGCGGTCGCGAGCGAGTTGCCAACTGACTGAGCACTCTGACATCCAGCGCCGCCAAGACAGTCGCGGCAAAAAAGCAAATTAAAGATGACAGTTGCACCAACATGAAATGGAGCAACTGTCGTAAAAAATAAAATGGCGTATGCGAACGCCGTTTAATATTATATGATTGAAACTAACATTATTAGATGTGCATGTCAGGCGAGCGAACAAAAATAAGAGACAAAAGATCGTTTTTCGAGGCTTTACGGCATCAGCCTAAAAGTGCTATATCAAGGTGATATCAACTTATAACGATAAGGCCATGGACTTATTAAATGACCCTAGTATATACATGTACTTGTATATTGCAAATACCATACATATAGAACAAATCATTTAATACAGCTGGTACCTAGTCAGTACATAGTCGTCTATTGGGCAGTGAACTGGTCGACATGTAAGTCCCTTATTTCATTTTTACTTACAATATTTTCCTACTGCGGCTTAACCCTTTCAATACGGCTCGGTTTGAATACAAATTATACTGTCAGTTATAAAAGTAGTATTTGAAGCATAAATGTACTTATCTGGTCTATTTTCATATATCATATTGTTTCTTGTATCCTTTAGCTATCAGATGATGCAAAAAAAACTATTCTAAGAAAGTAGCAAAACCGATGTCAACGGTCGGGGAATCTTATGACGGCATATGGCGACAACCGATGCTAAAAGGTTAAGGGGGGCAACCACTTTAGGAGGTTGTTTTTTTTTAACCTTTTTTGTGTTTTTTTTTCCGGGGGAATGAACGATCAAAAGTGATTGGGTCATTTAATATATAATATGAACTACATAATCAAACTTTTAAAGTTTTTTTTCGGTTATTGTCTTAGTTAGTTAGGAAGTGTTTTATGTAAACACGTACAGGAGAATACCGACAAATGGTTATAGTAAATCTAAAGTCTCATCTGTGGATTTGGATGGGTTAAGCGCTGCATGCGGAGTGTTGATCCGTCAACGTCATAGCCTACAGTCCGACATTCACGCATCATCCTTATTATTACAGGTATTCACTGTGAATGGGTGGTCCTCACGGGACGACTTTCGTCTACCGCCAATTTTAATTAATAGACTATGACTGTCATTTTACGGGTGAGGGATCAAATTCACACCAACCGGAGGTATATTTATACAGCTGATAAATATAATAATAAAAAATCGTCAGGGATCTAACCCACAACCTCGATCGTGTCACGACGTATCGTTCACAGACGATTCTTTGAACGACTCATCGGTAACAACGTGGGACGCACTTGACGTCTGGCGCACGGAACATTTGACGCACGGGTGCACTGGCTGTCTCGCTAACCTAACTTAAGGATTTGTCCAATGATCGTAGAGACCAGAGATCCATAGGTCTTGTTATAAGAATAACGAAATAACTTAGGTTAGGTTAGGGAGACATCCAGTACACCAGTTGTCCCGTGCGCCAAATATCCCGTGCACCAGACGACCAGCGCGCCTCACGTCGTTACCGATGAGTCGTTCAACGAATTGTCTGGGAACGAAATGCGGCGGAACCGTCCTCGATATGGTAAGCAAACGCTTTAGCACTAAGCGATACCAGCTGGTTTATAATATTATTGTTGATAGATTTATGAACACAGCTGTTGTATTATATAGATAAGAGGTTGCCCCAGTCATAGCCTACTAACGACTCCGGGGTCAACAAAGGTCACGCTGCTTAACGGCTAATGACCCTAACTATTGTCTCAAATATGTCATTATCAGCATTATTCATTGATAATAAGCGAAAATTAATTATATGCAAATAATTTGCACTGTAATTAATGTAAAGGAAGAGTGAAATTACGAGGGGCATATGAAAAAGAATTTCTGCATTTTTTTTTCATGGTTATTGAGATATATTTCTTATGTACATACTATATACAGTGGTACCTCGACTTACGAGTTTAATTCGTCCCGCAACCTTGCTCTTATTTCAAATTTCTCGTATCTCAAAGCAAATTTGTCAAAAGTCACAAAACGCGAGCACAACTCATCAAAGATGCTTTGACAGCGAGAGCACACTGATAACTGATTCTCTGACCGCGGCCGGGGGATTCACGCGGGAAATCGCGACGCAAGATTCGAATGAAACCGGCCGACCCGCTAAGCCGATTGCTCGTATCTCTAATTTAGCTCGTATTTCAAAGCAGAAAATCGCTCGCTTGACGGCTTGTATCTCAAAAAACTCGTATGTCAAGGTACCACTGTACTCGTATTACAGTGGAACCACGTTAATTCGTTCAGTTGCTCTAAACGTGATACCCACGTGCTTGACCTATATTGTCTGTTCCGCAGGGGGAATCATCGTATGACGTCAGCGTATGTTGTGTGTATTATGCGAGTGTGATGAGGCTTTGTTTAAATTGAAGTGCCAAACTGTAAAGAAGCCACTCACCATTACAGACTTATAATATTTTATTTATATATATATATTTGTTTTTATAAGTTATTTAATTATAATTACGTATTTGAAGTTCTCATATCCGTTGCATATCACTACAAATTGCCGCCATTCAGTTATATCAGTTGCCACCGTCTGTGGCCCGTTCCAAGACATTTCTGCGTCCGAAAGTTCACCTGGGAACGTATATGGTTCCCGAGGACCTTCAGGGCAGAGGCCCGAAGACTTGAAGAGACGGCCGCTGTAGTATCCGAGGCATATTTATGGGTCAATCGGATTTTTTAAAGGAGATCGGATTGTTAGCCCGGCGCTCCCGATACTTGTAGCATTTGCTTGTCAAGCTTCAAGAACCGGCGCAATCCGACCACGGACCCATCCAAGATTTGTTCCGCACCCTATGTTGCTTAACTTCGGTGATTATATATATATATATAAGGTTTTTTTTTCTTTCGTAAATCGAAGTTTTTTGTGGCTTCAAAAATTTCAAAGAAATACTGATTTAAAAATTATTTTATTGTATTCAAGTTCGAAATATTTTTACGGTTTCTTTCATTATTTTTTTTTCGTCGAGGGGTTTTCGCGGACATATTCATAAAAAAATGCTGAAAAGCTATTTTTTTAATTTTTCTCTTTTGGTCATAAAAATGTGATCATTTTTCTTATCTTTGTTGATAACAGCTTACGCATTGTGGGCGTCGCCAGACATGTTGGAACATAATATGTATTTGAATTATTAAATTAAAATTTTCGATGACATTTAAAGGTCAACACAAAGGGCACGAGCGGAATTTCTTTTTTATGTAAACACATATATACGTGTTTAGTTGTTCAGTAGATATCAAAACTGGTTAAATGCATAATGCGTAAAAAAAAATTCTCGAAATTCTGTTAAAATTATACTAATGAATGAATAAATCCGTCGATTAACTAAAATGGATTCATTTGACATTCACAAACACTAGTGTTATTTACACCTTATCCTCTTTTACGCGATACATTGGTTCCGTAAAATTGTGCCTAAAAATATCGCGAAAAAAAACTCAACTTTCATATAATTCAATAAATTGGGTACAAAAATCAAAATATCGCGTAAAAGGAAAATATCGCTTAAAATATCGCGTAATAAGAACAAAAAAATATATATCAAAAAACAAAATCAAATTCGTGTATTTTTTTATTCAATGATTACAAAAATACTATGAGAAACAGATTCGTGAGTGTTTAATGAAGAATTATATTCACTTTATTTAGTAGAAAAAACAAAAAAAAACTCAAAATTATCATACAAGATATTCGGATTGTATGCGGAAACACAGATGCTAGGAGAGCATTTTAAACCCTGATGAAAGATTGGTTAAGATGTTTGTAATGAAATCACAGTGGGCTATTGTCGTATCATTTTGTTTTTGCTGTCGCTGGGTTGAAAACATTGGCCGGAAGAGGAAGTCCGAAATTCCGTTTCCAGGGGGCACCGCGTGGAGGTTCTTTTCATGCTCCCTCAGCTTTAGCACTTTGTTTCTCAGCCGGAGAATATGCGGCACCAGTGTGGGGTCGATCAGCTCACTGTAATCAAGTGGATACTGCCCTGAATGATGCATGCAAAGTCGTCACAGGATGCTTCAAAACTATACCCCTTGGCTGGTATCGCACCACCAAACATAAGACGCAAAGTCATATGCGCCGAAGAAATGCGTAAGGCAATCAACCAACCGTCCCACTGCTTGTACTCAAATATTACGAGTCAATTAAGTATAAAGCCGGTCTCGCATCCAAAAAACTAGGTGTATTATATAGATCACTGACGTATTTCAACAACTTTTTCAATATAAAGGACAAATCTGACCTATCCTTGAATACGGCAGTCACTTATGTGTTGAGACACAAAATACCTTCTAAGCTTGTTTGACTCAGTTCAAAGAAGAGCAATTCGTTCGATAAACAATGACACTCTTACGTCTAACGTGCGATCAATGGAACACAGGCGTAAGATTGGTTTACTTAGTCTTTTCTAACGTTATTACCACGGTCGGTGCTCTTCGGAACTTAAAGAACTAATTCCTCCTGCACCCACCCACAACTGACAAACTCGTCTTACACTTGCCGAACATCCATACACGGTTAATCTGTGTCGACCAAGAACTGTCAGTTTCCAAAGTTCCTTCCTTAATGCCACCGGTAAGCTATGGAATGCTCTTCCAGCGTCTGTGTTTCCTCCTTCCTACAATCTGGATCTCTTCAAGAAACAGATAAATTTAAATTTAGACTTGCAATCTCCCCAACCCACAGGTTAGACGTAAAAATAACATTATTTATCAGGTGAATTACTTTACTTTTTGCAGCATGGCGTCCCCGGACACTTGCTACCTGCAATATGGTACCACAGCCCGCAGTGTCACCGACCTGTCTTCCCCGGCACATGATGGTGTGGTGCTGGTCACATTCCCCAAGGAGCTGAAGGTTCGCGCTCCACTACTTCTGCAGAAGACTGTCGAAGCTGCAGAGAAGCTAGACGAAGCGCTGGCAACGGTAACAACACATTACATACCTTTTAGCTCAAAAAGCACTCCACGGAATTGCACCAAGCTTTTTGACAAAGATTATCAAGCCATCTTGTATATATGGAGCCTGAAGTGTGGCCTGAAAGGACCATCGTTCAACCCTGGATTCGTGTAAGACGAAAGAATCGCAGTGAACAGTGGTTGAAACCAACTTGAGTGAAGATATTGACATATTTAGTGTAATATTGCTTCAGATCCAGTGCTGGTGTGGACGGATACAAAATGTTTTCGGATGTTTGATTTTGTAACAATAATGCCGTGTTATTTGTGTGTCAAACATGATATACTTATGACATGGTTATTGTTGTTGCAAGTCCAACAAGAGACATCCTTCAGAAGCAGACTCAAGATCTACCTTTTTGGCTAGAGATGCAAAAAAGCGCTTTTGGAATGAGCATTTATTTGGTCAAAAAAACGCTTTATAAATGCTGATATAATAATAATATAATACTTAACTTTTAAACGTCCAGTGGTTTCCTTACGGGAGCGCAGATTTGCGTCGTTCAATGCCCTACGCTCCCATACAGGAGTGCTTATGGTTCATTTCACAATTGGATTACATTAATTTGTAATAATAGTATTAGAGTAAGTTCACGGAAGAATCTATTGTGCGACGAAACATTACAAACATTGGCCTGCTAGGGCATTGAACAGCGCAAATTCGGGGTCCCGTGTGGGGCCACTGGGCGTTTAAAGGTTAATTACCTACGTCTTACACACTACATAGCTACTGTTTTTGCATGGTGCTGTTTTTTCTTCAAATTTGTACCCCAGTCAGGTCCACCTTCTTGTCTTGATCATCCAGTTTATTTGTTGCAGGAAATTGCAGTCATCCACTGTCCTGAAGTTTCTGGCTCCCGGCTGATCATCTCCCCCGCGGGACCCATCACGCCGTACGATGACATCAGGTAACGTTATTACTATACCTGGAGGTAGATATATATAGCCTTTTTCTTTATCCTAGCCATTTCCCATCATCTAGGGTCGGCTCTCCTTGTGATCATTCGCCATGTCTGTCTGTCCTGCATTGCATTCTCGGTCAAACCCAGGGTTTTCAAATCCTTGCTTACAGTTGCAGTCCAGGTTGCCTGTGGTCTTCCAGGTCTTCTTCTCAGCGTGGGTATGTTGAGGGCTCTCTTCACCATGTGGTCGTCATCTCTCCGTGTCACGTGCCCATACCATCTTAGGCGGTTTTCCCTTATCTTTTCAAGTATAGGGGCCACCCGAAATGAACCCCGAATATGCTCATTTCGAACTATATCCACTCTAGTCACACCGCCCGCCTACCTCAGCATCTTCATCTCTGCCACATGAATCCTATCCAAGTCACGTTTCAGCAGGGTCCAACACTCCGATCCGTAGAGCATAGCTGGCCTTACAGCAGTTTTATAGATTTTACCTTTGATCCTAACTGGAATCTTGCTGTCACACAAAACCCCAGAGAGAGACCTCCATTAAGATATATAGCCAACGAGCTTAAATTGATAAATTTTATGTAAAATACAAGTGCCTTACATGTGTTCTTACATGAAAAAATCTGCATTCTAGGTCGATATCAGAGGCTGCCAAGAATGGTATTAACCGAGCTTTGAAAGCGGGAGTCAAGGTTCCCATCCTGGTGCTGCAGGCCGTGCCCGCGTTCCCTGAGAGCGAGATGGCCCTCATACTGGGCGCTCTGGAGGCTCTATATGTGGTAATTATGCTTGACATGTGATTATGATGACTATATCCTCCATAGTCCACTGATTATTCTATAAAACTTAAATTTGTTAGTAAATAAATTGATTTCAACTTTGCAAATAAAAATCCATATAACATATAACAAGTGCCATCTATGATAATACATGTTAAGCATATAATATGTATTAATTTTCAGAAGTATGAGACCGATCAATTCTCTGTATATCAGGTGGATACTACTCAAACCATATACCCATTGTAAAGCCAAACATTAAGTGTAAAACCAAGTATTTACTGTAATGCCAAATACCCAATTTAAAGACAAATATGCACTGTAAAGCCAAGTAGCCATTGTTAAGCCAAAAACCATTGTAAATACAAATACCCATTTTAAAGCCAAATATCCATTGTAAAGCCAAATACTCAATTTAAAGCTTCCTTTTAACTGGACAAGGATCACCATACATATATCAAAAGATCTTAGGAGGAAATGTGTAAAGTAATCAACCAACCATCCCACTGCCTTCATAACCCATCTTCTCATTTGATTGAGTAAAATTGCAAGTACCAGAGAATGCGCATGTAATTAAAAGACTCTCCAGCGTTCCCAAGGCGAGAAGCGAGCTCCTTCTGCAGGCCGCCATTCTCAGACTTGTATGCCAAGAAATCTGAAGCATTCATCCCTCTCGATGATCTGACCCGCGCCGGTTAGCACATGATCTGCATCTCGATTGTCAAATATTAAGCTAAATCGATTGTGGTAGTTTAATTCTTGAACAGTAGTGTTGTGATACGATTTGAGAGTGTTTGTCTGGTTCACAGCCCCTGCAAGTGCGTGACAGCGGCAAGCGCTCCAAGTGCACCCAGCTTGCCGTCTACCCGGACAGACTGACGAAGAACGTGGAAAAACTGCTGAAGACAGCTCTCGCTCTCGAGGAAGGAAGGTCACTACTTTTAATACATTTTTTCTTTAGTTATTAAATATACACATACATCAAATTCTTTATACGCATCAATTCATTCAGAAAAATATCGGCAGAAGCGGGATGCGAACCGCGAGCCTTGGAACCAACCGTTGCTCTTGTTCATTACCCTAGTCCACTCGACTATCTCCTGCCCGAACTGATGCGCGGAATAAGTTGTATTTATACCATTGTTACCATCATATAACGATAGATGTCTCTATAGTATATATTCAGAGTGTGTATATTATTATTTTTTATTATTCAATCAGTCAACATTTATTCACAGGCTTTTTAATATTATTATTTTCCGACAGTCTATTTTATTAGTAGCATTTTTTCTTTACATCATTGTTCCATATCTGAAACATATGATCACTGCAAATTGCTACCACACAGTTTTGTTTAGATGCTGTTCATGCTTTGTCCCAAGATGAACCAGAAGGTCTACGTAGAAACATGTATAATTATCATCAGCCTTCAGAACAAATCCCCAGGATCCCATGGAAGTGTTATCCATTATAGGGCTGCATTGGCTCTTGGTATTATGCCAGTGTTCGCAGCCATATAAAAAATGTAAATAATACAGGCTCACTAGAGATGACACTATGCTTTGATTGTATGTAATAATTTATAATTAGTGACATCAGCATGATGTAGCCCTTGCGGACTGGTACCGAGAACCTCGATATACAATCTTTCATCTCTTATTTCTATTCACTTGTCATACATTTATGTGTTGCCATATTGGCATCTTGGACAAGTCCGCTCACTTGTGTTAGTTATATACTTCGCCACTTACGGCGCTGGTGACCGACCACAGGCCGCAAGGGTCAGTGGTGTGCTGACCGCCGAGAAGGTCACAGTACGGCTGGCCGGCATGTCATTCCGCCTGGGCCGGAAGCTTGTAAAGTTAATCATAAATATATGTCATTGTGCTTCTGAAAAAGTCTGTGTTATCAATCTGCTACTAATCCTGCCATCACGCGACGGAATAACAACCTTTTGAGAGAGAGGAGGATGTTAGTAGTTTAAAGCAGCAAAATACCCCACAGTTGCTGTGAGACTCTAGTCAAGTAGTAAAGCATGCTTTTTTTGTAACGGAGATTTTTTATAGTGTTTGCGGCTTTTTTGTTTTTTTTTTTTTTTAATGTAAATATGTATGTATTTACATTAAAATCATTTTCAATACATATTATTGAAAAAATCAAAAGTATTAACTTTTATAAAGTTGTATTTTTTTTATGTAATACACATACAGGAAAATACCGACAGATGGTGATAGTAATTCTTAAGTCTTAACTGTGGAATTCTGTGACGCTTACCAAGGTGCATATGGCTAAGCGCTGCATGTGGAGTGTTGATCCGCCAACGTCATAGATTACACCCCGAGATTCACGCATCATCTTTATTATTACAGGAATTTACGATGAATGTGTGGTCTTCACGGGACGATTTTCGTCTACCACCAATTTTAATTAATAGACTATGACTGGCATTTTACAGGTGGAGGATCAAATTCACACCAACCTATTTTTGAGCTCAGAAATCGATTAAAAATACTTTTTGTTTTTTTTTAAACCTCCGCTGGGGATCGAACATACGGCCTTTGGCTTGCAAAGCAAACGCTTTGACCATTGAGCTATACCCGCCGGCTATCCGTATTTCATCCCTGTATCTTTTTTCATCACAGTGATTTTCCATAAAAATGGTTGACGGGAAATGTTGGACTGTTATAGAATGACGTTTGTGGATCAAACTTTTTCATATAAAGCTTTAATCCATCCTTTAAATCAGGGGTCGTCAACCTTTTTATGCCTAGCGCCCACTTTTGCCTATTTTTCATGATAAAATTTCCCTACCGCCCATCAACCTCGCTTTATTTCAATTCAGTATATGGGTGGAAAAAATTCTACAAGGAATGTAGGACCAGGTTGACGACCCGTGCTTTAAATAGTCAGTTATAGTGGAGTAATAGATGTAATATTAACAATGGATGATTTCAGAATTGTAGCTCGAGACATTGGAGGCGGTGACCCCGAGCGCATGAGCCCCCCGAACGTGGACTCCTACGTGCAGCAAGTGTTCAGCGGCAGCTGCGTGCAGGTGCGCGTGCACTCTGAGCTGGCGCTGCTGGAGAAGGAGTATCCTCTGATGGCCGCTGTCAACAGGGCGGCCCAGGAGATACCCAGGCATCGGGGTGAGAACAGATGTCCTTTTTTTTTCTTTTTTTGGGGCCTAAGGCCCCCGGGCCGGTCGCCTTGTACCTGCGCTCCTTGGGAGCACTTACCAAGGCATTGTTTTCAGAGTACTGTCTCGTTATACTAGTAACGGGCTTTGGTGAGCAACACCAAACGTGGGTGTAAAAGTTAGTAGTTCAGATGTTAAAATTTGGACTTTTTGACTTCTTCGCCGAAGGTCGCCGCGTATACAGAAAATGCATGGTAGTTGGACTCCGTAGATATGAGGTCGATATATCCAACCGGTCAAGGCTTCTGTTGGATTACGCTAAAGAGCCTTTGCCTACTTAAATCTAATATTGGGCAATGCCACAGAACGTGTTCAGCGGCCTGCAAGGGGCTACCACATGGGCAGTCTGGACTATCAACGAGGCTAAACTTGAAGAGTTGTCTTACAGATGTCCTAACACTCCTAAAAGTCCTCAACACGTTGACTGCCATGGAAATTTTCATGATTCTTGTCCAAAGAGATAATTTGACATAAGGGGCAACTACTTTAGGAGACTATCTTTTAACCTTTTTTCAGATTTTTTTTACAAGAGGAAGGAATAATAAAAAGTGATTGGGTATTGAAGGTCTTTTAATTTGTATTATGAACTACATAATCATATAGTTTAAGAAGTTTTCTTTGAATATTATCCTAGTTATAAACTGTGACATCAGCATGGTATGGCTCTTGCTGACTGGTACCGAAAACCTCGATATACAATCTTTCGTCTCTTATTTCTGTTTGCTTGACGTACATGTATGTGTCGCCATATTGGCATTTTGGACAAGTCCGGTCACGAGTGTGACGTTAGTTATATAGATCGCCATTTGTGGCGGTGGGCGCGCTCAGTCGTGAGCCGACAGCAGCCAGGTCATATTGTTGTTGGCCCGGCCTGAATGCTGTGTGTAGGTCCGAGCCAGAAGTTTGTATAGTTATCGAAATATATATGTCAATGTGCTTCAGAAAAAGTCTTTGTGTTGTTAATCTGCTCCTCATCCTTCCACCACGCGACTGAATAACAACCTTAAATTAGAGAGGAGGATGTTTGCTGATATATATGGTTTTCTGAATTTTTGTGCACGATAGCGGTCAAGAAATTTACCTGAAAGCGATGTAAAAAGTTTAGTTATAATATATAGTTATTAGTTGAACCTACGATTTAATAAGAAACATGAAAAATGAATTAGTTTCGAGACATTTAAAAAAAAACGGTTTTTGCCACTTCTTTTATTGTTATATATTTTTCGTTTGGGATGCAAAAAAGGTGTAAATTATTCTTCAATTTAATTTTTTATTTTATTTAAGACTGATTATTTTTTGTGTTAACGTTTAAAGGTAGAGTTATCTTCTTGGAGTATACTCCAGAGAACCCGGCACTGGTCACCGACACGCTGCTGCTGGTGGGCAAGGGAGTCACCTACGACACGGGGGGCGCCGACATCAAGGCCGGGGGCGTCATGGCCGGCATGTCTCGCGACAAGTGCGGAGCTGCAGCCGTCGCAGGCTTTCTCAAGGTAATTACTGTAGGCAAGGGAGTCACCTCACAATGGAGTCACCTTTGATTATACGGGTCATTTCAATAACAATAAGAAGTATACAGTAAGCAATGTGTTAAATCAACTGTTTCTAGAACCAAAGAAGTTTCACTTCAACCCTTCCAGTCCTATGTCGAATATCATTGGACATTTTTCTTATTCTTCAGTTTAGCATCAAAATACAAGCAAACATATTTTTTTCTGACACGTGTTTAGTGTACACGGGGACGAGAACATATTCCCATGTTTTTATGAACATTGGAATGTGTAACTTTTTACCTGAGAATAATACAATAGGTTTTTTGGGAGGCTGGCTCGGTGCGCGTCACTCGGATGCCCGGCCGCTGGCATCAGTTACACTTGACCCGTGCGCGTGCCAACAACTCGATATTCACTATTTTTGGGAGCGAAAGGGGTCATTTCTTATACCCCAACCCTCAAGGAAAGCATAAAGATTGCCTGGTATGCTCCAACAGAAAAATTCCTGGAGGTAGAAAAGAAACGCGATACATTTGTGTAGCTTGTGAGAGAAAGTCCTGCCTTTGCATCGGTGAATATTTTCACCGATATCATACTTTGGATACGTATAAAAAGTAATATTTAGAGTTATAATTATAATATTGTAAACAAGTCCCTTAAACTTCTAGGTTTTATCAATAGAATCACTAAGGATTTTAAAAACCTGAGCTCCACCAAGGTCATTTACTGTTCACTGATTCGTCCGCAGCTGGAATATGCTAGCGTTATATGGTCTTCCTACTATCGAACTCATATCGACCGGATTGAATCAGTCCAACATCGCTTCTTGTCAAGAGTTGCACGACTGATCGGCCTTGAGATATAGCTACTCCTATGAAGATATAGAGGCGACTTAATGTTACTACATTGGAGAGACGTAGAACAGTGACTAACTTGCTGTTTATTTTTAAAATTATGAACTCCATAATCGATGACTCGACATTATTGCAGGAAATTACGTTCAATGTTCCCTCCCGGTTCACTAGAGGCAGTGACCTGCTACATGTAAGAACATCCAAAACCAACTACGGTTTCTATTCTCCTATGTTAAGAATGTGTAGACTGGTTAACTCCTCTAGTGACTTGGACTTTTTCGGGGTGGACCTTCCAGCATTTCGCAAATCCCTCTACTAATGTGCTAGATCTATTTATTTACTCATGTTCATGTTTTGTCTGAATGTATTGTCTTAGCTTTAATATTTGTTCTGTTTTACCATTTTATTTATTATATTTTCTACTTTAAAACCGTATGTATTGGCCTAGGCCGTTAATAAAATAAAATATTCTACACACTCAAAAAAAATAAACATAAATATAGGTTTATTAAAAAAAAAACCTGATGTATTGATTTGCCTTGTAATTCTATAAATTTATTGTGCACCGGAAAGGGTTAAACACGCATATTTTTAATTATTCCAGGCTTGCCAATTGCTGAAGCCGAAGCACGTAAAGGTGTGCGGAGTGATGTCCATGGTGCGCAACTCTGTGGGGGAGAACTGCTACGTGGCTGATGAGCTCATCATCGCCAGGAGCGGAGCAAGAGTGCGCGTGGGCAACACCGACGCCGAGGGGCGCATGATCATGGCCGATCTTCTGTGTCTGGTGAGCTAAAATTCTCACTCCACCATGATCTTATTCAGATTTTGAACGAAGTATATGACTACCACGAAATACAGCCAAACAATCTAAATCTTGCTCCGAATACGAAGCGGGAAAAAATAAAAATTTATATATAGTCAAACTGTAATACTGGCATTCTTGGAAATATTCTAACTAGTAAATATAACTTAAATTCACACTTAAATAAGAACCGCTTAAAAGATAAAAAAAAAATTGAACCCGTATCAGCTTAGCTTATTATAATGATACAATATAAATTCACAGATTTTTTCTCTTGGAAAATGTTGGTCAAAAAAAGCCACCCTTTTTTTTGCCACTCGCATCCTTCCAATGCGTTCTCTAGACTAGTGGGGGAATGACCCAAGCCGGATTTGGGCAAATCACTATAAAAAGTTTCCTGTACAATGTGCCCGAATTCAGTTTGAGCAAATCACTGTGTCAGCAAAATACCTGCCCGAATTGTATTCGGGCAAATTACACAAGGGGTTAATATAGATTGTAATTTCAATTTTCATTTTTGTAATCAATTTTCGGCTCAAATGCAATTGACTATATCAGCTAATTTTGGAAATTACAGCTATAGAACACAGGTGTGGCTAAAATAGGCTCAAAAATCCATGTAAAGCTTACGACCGCTATAGATGTTATTTACGATGATGAGTTCATCGTTTTCATTACATGGCTCTCCTAGAGTGCGAATTGAATACCCACAGTAAGTTGTCTTGTATGATTCCAGATGAAGGAGCAGGCCAAAAGCGAGGTCAACCCTCACATCTACAGCATCGCCACTCTCACGGGGCATGCCATCAGGGCCATGGGGGAGGCTTACGGGGTGGTCATCGACAACCATCTTGCAAGGTAACATGAAATGACATCACACTTTTTGTCATTCCTCTTGTCAAATAAATTGGAGAATATAAATGGCGGACTCAAGGATTCGAACTGTGAACCTTGTATGCACCATATTCATTTCTTTACACAAAATTAATTGCTCGACCATCATGAACTCTCCCCATTAAAAAATTAACATTAATATATTTAATTAATGAGAGAAACGTCCTGCAAGGTGATATTTTTGCTAAAATAAAATTTAGTAGTATCAGTTGTTGAATAATAAGAAAAAGTAATTACAAATCTTTTGTGGTAGTTTTCTTTCCATATTTGGAACATATGGTCACTATAAATTGCCGCCACTTTTAAGTCAGCTACCACTGTCCATTCTTCGTTCTAGGACTATACTACAGCCCGAGATTCACGCATCATCATTATTATTACAGGAATTTACTATGAATTGGTGGTCTTCACAGAACGACTTTCGTCTACCACCAATTTTAATTAATAGGCTACGACTGGAATTTTATGGGTGAGGGATCAAATCCACACCAACCGTGGGTATTTTAGAGCTCAGAAATCGAATAAAAACCCTTTTTTTTTTTTTACCTCTGGGATTGAACCCACGACCTTTGGAATGCAAAGCAAACGCTTTGCCCATCGAGCTATACCCGCTGGCATTGCACACATATCTGCAACTGAAGGTCCTCATAGGTTGAACTACCCCTTAGAACAAAATGGTGCTAGGCTTCAGGAGCGACGGACTAATCATCCAATTTCCTTAAAAAATCCAACTAACAAATCACCCAAAAAAATATTCCCGTGGCATTAGAATATAGAAATATATTCTTAACCAAAATAAAAAAAACAACAGTGAGCTTTTACGATTTTTTAGCATTGCTGAGAATAATGGTGTTTGATGCGTATTTTTTTTGTATCTTCAGGCAGGAAGGCCACGCCAGGAAGCTGCAGCAGAGCGGGGAGCAGCTGGGAGACATGTTTGAGATCTCTTCTCTGCGGCGGGAGGACATCGCCGCCCACCGCGGCACCTTCGAGGGAGACGACGCCCTGCAGGCCAACAACAAGCCTTCTGTAAACACAGACAGGGGACACCAGGTAACATCATAACTGTATCAAAAAACACTAGAGATGTGCAATCCTGCATTGTGAAAACAGTGATCAGGCTAGCTTTACTTCCAGAAGCGAAATACATGGTGTTCTGAAATTAGGGTGTACAGGTGGTGTGCACGATAGGGGTCGGAAAATAAACCTGGAAGCGATATAACTATCTCCAGGACAATAGAGTGCCCTAACCAGCTTGACCTGATGAGGTTAGCTGGGTGTTAGCTTATTTAATTATATATATATTTCATTATTGAATATTAAAAATTCATATCATTAATAAAGCATACATCATACTTCTATTTTAATTAGCAATTCCTACATTCTAGAGGTTAC
This sequence comes from Glossosoma conforme, assembly GCA_022606575.1. Lineage (NCBI taxonomy): Eukaryota > Metazoa > Arthropoda > Insecta > Trichoptera > Glossosomatidae > Glossosoma > Glossosoma conforme. The sequence continues at coordinate 2,060,246 of JAGTXR010000047.1, forward strand.
TTTCTAAATCTTCATAAGTTTGATTAAGATTTAAACTTCATTATTATCTCCTCTTTTGTGGATTTTCTCTTTTCTTTCGATTTTTAAACAGTCGCGTTCTCCTTCACATTCATAATGTATGAAGGACTTATCGAGAATAAGGAGAATATCCCTTCATTTTTTTTAAGCATATTCTTGTTTATATCTACAAATTAATATAAGCAATAAAAAAATTTTTAATCGTCTAAAATGGTTACCCACCTTAAGAGGCAGATTCAAGACCCACCTTTTTACTTGTGAGAGGCAAAGAAGCGTTTAGAATGAACCATTTGGTCATAAAAAAGCAATATATAAATGCTGATATAATAATGCTGATTATTCACTTCATTTTTTGTCTGTCTGATTCCAGAACCCGGCCGGGTTCCTGTTGATTGCCTCGGGACTGGAGGGGGAAGAAGTGAAGTACTCGCACTTGGGCGTTGCCGGCAGCGCAGGCATCGCACCGGCCGAACCCAGCGGAGCTCCTCTGCTGGCTCTCGCAAAACTCTATAACATCTTTGATTAATTATCAATTATATGGCCTGTATTTATTTGTTCAGTTACGTATTCAAGATTTTGACAGTAAATTTAATTAATTGGCGGTAGATTTAATAGATTGGCAGTATTAACTGTGTCAGTACCAATCAGTTATAAAATTAAAATGTCAGTGATATACTCAAATACTGCCAGTAATTAATGTAAAATTAATGAATAATTAGCACATAAAATGTAAACCTAACCTAAACTATTATTAATTTCTATTCATTTATAATTGACTGCCAATTTACGTATTTATTACTGACTATATTTTAAATATTAACTGGTCATTAATTTGTTATAAATACTGACAAACTAATTAGTTGCCTAATTATATTATCGTGGAATGGCGTGAAGCATGCAAGAGACAATGTATTACGAAGATGGAAGAAGCATTTTAAAACATTTTAAACTTGTAGAGGAAGCGGCAAAAAAATTTTTTTTCAAAGATTTAAATCAAAACAACGACAAAAACCGTCAGTTTTTTTTGCCGCTCTCTGAATCAAAATATTAGCTTTAATGGAAAATAAAAATCCCAAAACATTTTTTACATACAATAATAAATACCTGTCGGGAAAATGCTTTAAAAGGGATTTTTTCCATGTGAATCGGGAATGAATTAAATATGAAATTAACCCTTTAGGTGCGGCTATTGTTTTTATCATTGTTCCATAAGAAGTGTCGATAATCGAAATAATTATACATTTGATTTTTATGACGAATTATTATTTTATACATATTTACACATCTATATCAGTTTTTTTTTATTTTTTAACCCTATTAATTAATTAACCATCAATTAAAACAAAGATATAAAATAAAAGATTCTTTAGAATTTATTCCACATATATTTTATTTTTTTTGACTACATGTTTCAGCCAGGTCGGATGGCCATTTTCAAGTCATCCGACCTGGCTGAAACATGTAGTCAAAAAAATATATATATATGTGGAATAAATTCTAAAGAATCTTTTATTTTATATCTGATATAATGGAATTCCACCAAGAAATATCGATCGAAAAAATCGAAATAATTAAAACAAACTTTATATATATTTTTTTAATTCTATGGTCTTGCCTATATAGGCATGGAGTGATTATCCGACAGGGACACGCATTCCCCATGTGTTTACCAAGTTTCGTATCGTTACATAGAGTGAGCAGTTTTCTATGGCCTTGCCTATATATCGGCACACCGCTCCCTAGCCACATAAAATGTCATGCCGATATATAGGCACGCTGCATCTAAAGGGTTACATAGGTATTTTTAACAATTTTAATATTGAATTTTTAAGTTAATATTATTTGAATTAGTAAACGTCTCGACATGCTTGCAGTAGTGATTTATTTTTATTTTTTTAATTATATGTTTTATATATTTTTTATACATAATTTTATGTATTATTTTATATATATATTTATAAAATGTGATTTTAAATTTTTGAACGTCACCCGATCGCACTGAAGGCTTTTGTTATACGAGTCTGTTAGTATATAATTTTTATTGCGCACTTGCTTAGTATTATATAATTCAATAGTGACATATATATATTTACAAACAGAAGTGATATACACATTTATTTGAAAAATAAATTAAATGTTGTAGAAAATTTTAAATTTCTTGTATGTAAATCAAAACTACATATTATTACTATGCATCCTCCAAAATTTATTGTATTTTAATAATAAAAAAATAAAAAAACATGTATGATAATTTTATTTTAGTAAATTAAACACATCCCCTCCTATGGCACAATTTTTGAACTCCAACTTGTTTACCGAGACATTTCTTAACGGCTCGGTGAAATAAAAATTTACTGTCAATACGGTGTAAATTTTTCAAACCATTTTTTTTGCTTAAAACTAGTATTTGAAGCATAAATGTACTTATCTGATATATTTTCATATATCACATTGGTTCTTGTATCCTTTAGCTATCAGATGATGCATAAAAAACTATTATATTTAACAAACGTTCATTATGTAACTCCATATATGTGGTGGCATTGACACATGTGGTTTACACACACAAACAAATCACTTCCGTCACTAGAAGTTTTATTGGTGATTTATCTAAAAGACTAACATTTTCCTTTCCTTTAGTTCAATGTTTTTTATTCAAATTTCACAATTTGGTAAAGTCGCACAATTTAGCTTGCACCTGCAGCTGGTCACTTCATCTGATAGGGGATTAAGGAAGAGGGAAGGCTTACAAATAACATTGTATATTTTTTTAGAAAAGTTTTGTTTATTGTTACTGTTATCTTAATTATATATTATGTACAAAACAAATTAAAATGTCTGGATTCACTATTGAGTTTCATTCTGGGGACGCTGATGACAGCCTCCCTTGTCAGCACACAGGAGAAGCTAAAGCTGACCCTTGACAAAAAATTATCGCAATCTTTCAAATCTGGTCAAAACGATAGTAAAAAAATTATCTTGAACTCTCCTCGGTGTTGCGAGCGTGCGGAGCCGACAGAATCTTTGAAAACAGCGAAACAGCCACAAAAGGAATGAATGAGATGTATTCGAGAAACAAAAATAATAATATTATAAATTGAGTAAATGATAACAAAAAAAAGATTTTTAAATTAATGAAGATAATACAAAAATAATATTCGTCTTTTTTTTAATACGTATCATACGAGTCTACCTGACATTTGTTTGATTGTTTTCTTTCACAATTGTTTTCTCGGATTTGAAAATGAATGTATCTTCTTGAATGGTTTGTCCCTGGCCGGGGGCGCTATGTTACTTACAGCTAGGTTTAAATAGTCTCTCGTTCGCGACCCTCGTGGGGAGAACTCCCCTCGGCCGGATCCTTCACACCATTTAACGGGAATACTGACACACATCGCGCACTAGACAAACACCTCGAGCCGTAAATTGAAAAAATATAATAAATAGTGTTCATTTTTTAATTTAATCAAATGATTAAGTTTAAAGCGCATTCAAGATAATCTCAGAAGACTTGTTTGGCAATTTTTCTTACTAAATTTATTGAAGAAATCATGTTAACGCGACAACGATGATTGTTTCCGGACAACTATGTTTATCATGACTAATCATCCTTGGAAGTTGCTCTTTCTTTAGAAATAAAGTATATCCACGTACATTTGCTTTAAAACCTAATTAAAGTCGTGCCGAATAAAAAAACGGCGTAACAATAAAAATGACAGACAGTCAAATATTTTTTGATTCCATTATAAAATACGTCACGAGGTGTCGCCGGCGCTGCGCAATTCGCACAAAAAAATATCTATCAAACACACATCTCCCATACGTTCATTTACCTAAAACAATAATTACGCTTAAATACACTACTAGTATTTTTAAAAAAAGGTCCGTCCGCATGTCGCGCGTGTCCGGTGTCTCCTGAAGGTGTTGAGACAGTGAAACAGTAAAACTGCGTAAAGCTTAAATGTAAGTCGTAACAACTAGAGGGGGGGGAGGCAGAAAGCTCATTTCTTGGAGTTCTTCTTGGGCGCGGGAGCCTTGCCCTTGGCGTTGTGGGCCAGTTTTGACTTCTTGCTCTTGGGACCGGCGGGACCGTCTTCCTCCTCATCGTCCTCATCCTGCGAAGAACAAAACAAATTCAATGTTAATTAATCACCGACTCCGACGACATATTGTTTTATATTGATGTTATTTTGTATGCAGCCAAACTCGGATATTTATGAACTGCGGTGTGTTCCTGCAGAGTCTGAAAACTGTAATTCAAATCAAATTTAACAAACATACATTTTTTATATTGTTCATATCATACACAACTTAAATTATGATATTTTTTACAACCTAGCTCAATATATATCCGAGTTCAACTACACGTAATATATATATATATAATAATATGTAAACAACCCGAGTGTCTTCCATTATACGTCCTACCCCAATAGCTGTCATCCAACACTGACAAAAATTTATTGGCACATGTCTACCAACTGAATAATAGTCAAAAATTAATTTTGAAATATCAATGATAGAATCTATACACAATTTAATAAGACTAGTAATTTATTGGAATCGCTTTCTACGTCCGAATTGCTATGTGTGAAAGAGACACTGCAATAGTAAAAAAGTTTTTTTTTTCATTATTAAAATTGGAAAATTGTATACGAGCGAAACTCAGTACTTTAAAAGTAAATGACTTTCACTATCCGCATGATGCGAATGCCACACATCAGAAGAATATTCATCCAGGTATTCTCTGCAAAAGAACATCAAGATAGCATCAAGACAACCACCAGTAAGAAACATTGCCAAGACTATTCACGTATCGACAATTTTTGATTAATAGTTACAGATAATTTTAATCATTCAAATTAACTATGTAAAAATGATTTTAAGGCAGTAAAAAATATTTTTTTCTTTTAATTATTAATTTTTAAAATAATAAATTAGCCAGTGTAGGACAACAACCAGTGGTCCTCAAGTGTTGTAAATTAGTTGATCCTAATTTTAAAAGCTTCTACAAAGGCCTGTCTATAGAATATAATTATACAGTGATACAAACAATAACATAATAAAACATTGAACTTATAATAAAGGAGTGTAATCAATAATTTTGAATAATCCACACCAAACCACCGTTTAATGCCTAACCACTTGAATATGAAAAGCTGAGGAGTTGCCATTGATCATTCATAAACTAGAAATAATTACCAATGTTATTATTATAGATGACATATCCTAAACTTTTTATACCCAAGGCTAAGACACTGTCCAAATTTTTGTTTAAAATTTAATTTTTAAAACCAATTGAAGATTCTTAGACTCAGCTAGTATTTTTTGTAAATACAAAAAAAAAATACATTTTTACTGATACCACAAAGTCTTTTTATAGCATTGAATCGATCATTTTATTTGCATATATGAAACTAAAATTAAAATGGGTTAGTGAAATTAAGTTAATTGGGGGGGATAAGTGCCAAAACCAAAAAAGGATTATTATATAATTATATTTAAACAATGGATTCTTCCAAGTATTTAATTAAATTTTATAAAATAATGGATAATGCTGGATAATGCCAACAGAGGTAAACAAAACTAATTGCAAAAAGCTTGCCATGACAGCGCAATGCTGCCAATCACAAAATAATAATGTTCAAAGCAGTACACTTAATTAAATATATAAATAACATATTATTTCAGTACTTCGTTTAAAGAATAATAAAAAAAGATAGGGAGTAATGTGTTTAGTGATGAAAAATGAGAACAATTTGTCATGTAATTGGATTAACACAAAAACGTATCCACTAATTGTTTTTCAGGTGCTAAATGCTAAATCTATCAAAAACACCTGTCGGTGTGAATTCAAGTTTTAATATTTGCAATAATGAAAGTACATATTAAACTATTTGATTATTATTATATTACCTCATATTTTGTCAACAAATTAATTTATTTCAATTTTTTAAGATTTTTCCTAAATCCCTAACAATCAATATTCTTTTAATTCTAGTCATTTTATACTGACCATTATAAGTTTTGAAAAAGTATTTATAATATGTGTAGATATAATTCGGTGGAGACTTTTTATCACCAAACAAGATAATAATATTATCCACCACCATCTTGAACAATGAAAATAATATGTGATGCCATGTTTTAGTCATTGCATATGAAAATATTGATTGTATTCAATTCCATATTACAGTAGTACCTTGACATGCGAGTTTTTGGAGATATGACCCGTCGAACGAGTGATTTTTTGCTTTGAAATACGAGAAAAAACTTGAGATACGAGCAATCGGCTTAACATGAAACACCCAGAAAAAGTTGCAACTGGTCGTGCGTCGGAGCTATTTAATGACCTAATTAACGAATTAAACTCGTATGTCGAGGTGCCACTATAATAAGATTTAGCTCATATTTATTTAAATATGTGAAAGATATGCAAAGCATGAGTTGTTGACCATTTTATATCACATATGTGTGGACGATCTGTATTGAATATTCAAAAATAAAAAATAAACAATTTGTAGATACGTTTTAGTATAAATTTGTGAAGGGATGAATTTTATGCAAATAAAATAAACATTCAAATAGATCCTTTGGGGGTGTATCATAAAAAAAACATATCAATCGATAAAATCAAAAATGTTTACTACAATTATAAAAAAAGAAGTTGAAGAAGCATCAACACCACATACAATGTGGCCAATGCATCTTCACCAAGAGAGAACCCATTGACAACAAAATGCATGCAATATCAATAGAATATTAGTTATTTAGAGTATTTGATTGTTTCATTTAGCTGAGCCGCCTCTGTGGGACGTTACATTAAACATTGTTGGACAAATGAACAGTATTGGCATGTACCTCATCGTTCTTGCGCTTGCTAGAGGCCTTCATCTTTTTAGCATCGACCTGCAAATATCACCAAGCTCAATATCACCTCACTTCACTAAGGCTTAGGATTATGTCATCATCCAAACAAAAACAAAAAATTGCTATCTACTCTCCTCCATACAACACTTTCACGTTTTAAAAAACCCTTTTCCGGTCATAATCCATGAGTATGCTCCCTTTACCTACCAGTATGAGCCCATAAAAAATTTAGACAAGCGCAATGTCATAATTTTAAAAACTATTTAGATTCTTGACTTTTAGGTAAATTGGGAGAAAATATGCAATTTCTTAGAACCAGGAAAGGGTTCTTGAAGCAATCTAAATAATAATTAAATATTGATAATAAGAAAAGTATAGAAACAAGAAATCATGGCCAAATATATAATAAAATTCAAAACGAAAAATGAGCCAAAGAGATATACACATTTAAATAAAATTAAACCAATCGATTAAAATTGTTAACTTTAATACAAAAATTATAATGAAACCAATATCTTTACACATAGATTTTTAATAAAAATTAATGTTACATTAAAAATTCACGTTTTTAATGGTAAACTAAAACAAATGATGTTTTAACGTCAATAGAAAAAGCAAATTGTGAAAGAATTAAATATATTTCGATTTATTAGCTTTTTATGTACCGCATTACTTTTCCCAGAAAGCCAATAAACATTGGATGAGACATGGATATTTATAATAAGGGGGCCGCCCACCAATGTTTATTAAAAAAACAATTTATTCCAGAAAAAATATTAAATCGGGCGTTGATATTATTAATTTTCAGTGATAGATTAATTATTTCCGCTGCTGGTCAGACAAATGCCTCAAACAATCTCTGGAGGCTGCTCGGCCAGGACGGCCTACTGAGCTTCTCTCAAATGCTCATTGGTAGAAGTGGGAATCATCACTCCAAACAGCGGAAAACAATTAAACAAACAACTCTTTGGTTTATAATTTATTACACATTTCTATCATAGAAAGTTTTAACTGACAATATTGATGTAATGTGCGAAATTGCATTATTATTAAATATAATTTCATTTAGAATTAAACAAAATCATTCAGTCTTATTTTACTTTATATTTTTGTATTTGTTGATGTTTTATCAAGAGCGAAAGCCATCAAATCAAAAATATAAGTAATTAAACTAAATGTTATTAAAATATTTTTTAAAAATAATTTGACTGCTTATTTATAGTAAATATATCAATAGCCGCAAAAAGTATCATCTGCCATTTCACGTTATCAAGTTTTGTTCTACAAACACATCTCATTTTTTTTCATCAAAAGGACATCTCTTCATATGTATATCCCACTTCATACATTCACTGAAGCTAGTTTCAGCCAAAATCAAAACTTGAGTAAAATTAGAAGCTGTATTCAATCTGCCTATAATGATATAAATATATACAGTGGTACCTTGACATACGAGTACCCTGAGATACGAGCCGTCGAGCGAGCGATTTTTTGCTTTGAAATACGGGCAAAATTTGAGATACAAGCAATCGGCTTAGCGAGAAACACCCAAAAAAAGTCACAACTGGTCATGCATCGGAGCTTTTTAATGACACTATGAGATACGAGCTGGGTTGCGGAATGAATTAAACTCGTATATCGAGGTACCACTGTATTAAATTAATGATAATTTAAATAGGTCCTTCTATGAGAGCATATTCAAACATATCCTTTTACATTATTGAAATTCAATAATATTATATTTTTACAATTATTTAAACACCCAATCTATCATATTACAAAAAAAAAGTCGACATCAAAGTAGGGCGATTTACATTACAATGTATATTTCAGTCAAAATATTATTTTTAAAATCTTCAAGCTCCTCAAATGACACCCAACCCGTATAAAATAAATAAATATGCAGAACAATCATACATTATATTTTGTTACTAGATCAAATTGAAATATCATTTTAGACCTTGGAATTGACAGTTGATAATTTTGCTGTACATGCCACTGATACTAACAATTCTAACTAGCGATTCTCATATTTTCAGTGAATAAACACTTCACGCAAACATTCAGTGTTTAGTAAAACCAACCATACATGAAGCAGTTATAAATTTGTGTTGTTATAACACATTCACAGGTCAATAAAAAGTACGATCTTAATAATAATTAACATTAATTAGGCAATCTTCCATTGGCTTAGTGAGACTTTACCTTTTTTCCACCTGAGAATATAATGCTAAATTGTTAACCCTAAAAATAAAGACCCACCATCTCTATAGTATGTTTCAGTAAAACTAATAGTGCCAATTAATTGGGTGATAATATTTAATAAATGGGTTTTGTCAATAGTTTGTGAAACATTAAAAATCCTGTTTATTTAATATCAACAGGACATAAAAATGTAGTAAGCAGCTAATCAATCCAACTCCAATAATAATGCCATAAACAAAAAACTTTGTGTAATATTGAGTATTTCAATGAGGCATGATTAACATGAGCAAAATTTAATTCCCCGGTTAAGAGTTATGGTTTAAGTGTGTAAGTTTGCGGTGATTGACAATCTTTTTGGCATTACGACCCGTTTAGTGATGCCAACAATTAGATAGCAAGACTTACGTTAACTTCTCACGAGTCCAGTCAGTAGCACTGTCTAATTCAAAATTCAAAATAAAAAAAAAAACTCATCTCTATTGGGATATTAGTCTACCGAGTGAACTACTAACTGATGGATTTAAAAAAAGCAGTGCTTCTCAAACATGTTAGGTATAACTCTGTCTTTAATTGTATAAAGATTGCCAGGGCGGCAGAGATATCATGATAATGGAAGTTTTTAGGGGATTTTCCCACACCTCAAAAAAGCAACTCTAATGGTATATTTAAAACATTTATTCTCAGAAACGTTTTACAGAAATTAATTCACAGAATTAAGCTTATATAAACACGCTGCCCCGCCCTGGGCAGTTTGAGAAGCAGCGCCGCAACTTCCCCATCAATGCATTCATTCCGTTCACTCGCGGGGGGGAATACAACCAGTGCACCATAATACGACAACCTAATTATTTTAGGATGTTTTTAATGTTATTGATTTAGTTATTCTACAATGTCTGGACCAGAGATTGTTACATACAGCTGTTAGTGCGCTAATATTGTTTTACAGAACAAGGCAACACATTAACCTTTCTCATAGAATTGAGTTAAGAATTTTATATTTTTAAACATTAATCACACAATTTAAAATATAATACAAACAATATAGAATCCATTTTGAGATTCAGATTATTAAAAAGTTAATAAACAGATGCAAAAAATAATACTTAAGCATATTTTAATAAAAAAAATAGTTACTTAACTTCTAGCAATGAATATTAGCTATATATAACATTTATAGATCAAATAAAAATTGGTTGAAATATTTACCACTCGCTTTATGGTCTTTATCTCCTATTGTGTTCAAAGTAAGGTAAACTTTTTTCTTTAATACATTGATGAGAATATTCAATGTTTAATTTATTTCATAAATATGCTTGAAATTTGTGTTATTACTTGTTTACTTACACTATGAATTATGATCAATGGTTAATTTTGTGACGAAAACCTAAACACGTGGATTTCCAGGTAATTAATTAAAATTAATAAATTAACCAAAGAACATTCTCGGCAACGTATTAAAACATAAAACTTGACATTTTTATGAACTCAATAGGAAATATATGTGGTTAATATATTATATGATTTCTTTGTCCAATGAAGTTTTAAGGCATGAAGATCACCTTCAATCAACTAAAGCAGTATCAATCATGTCCAGACATCAATTTTAAAAAATATATCAAACAAAATCTGTCGTTAGTGTTGTTGTTGCACGGTTGCATTACCCTCCTAATATCATCATCAGGTGGGGTGTTAAGTCTCATTTGGCCTTGGAAGATTTCCCGTTGGAGGTTTTGTCCTTCTTGTTTCTCACATGGGGCTCGTCTCCCTCCTCCTCGTCCAGCATCTCTTCCTCCATGTCGTCCATGTCCTCGAACTCCTCCACGATGGCGCCCATGAGGTGCTGCCCGATGAGGTGCACCGGCCCGGAGCCCTGGAAACAACAACAATGTCACAATAAGTCACAATTCTTTACAAAACCTCTAATCTTTGATATATTAAAAGCAGACGTACAACCAGTTTATTATACATATTCTATTGCTATGATACACATCTCTTCTGAATATTCTCTATATAATTGAGCATATGGGTACCAGAATCTACATCTCATACTGCACTTGTATTTATAAAGTGAAGAACTTGGTTTCTCTGAACTAAAATTTTATCTCACAATTCGAATCATTATTTGTATTTTTTTTTTAATATCTATCCAAACCGCATGGAACTAATTAATACAAATGAATAAAAGCTTTCAGTTATAATCTACAGACGGAGACATGGACAAGCAGACCTTGCTCGCCAAGCGCAAGTGGCGCAGAGTAATGGAGTACTCCGTGAAGGTATCCTTATTCGTGACAGAACTAGGAATATTGGAATGAGGAGGATAAGAGCTGCCAATATAGTAAATATATATTTCCACATAAAATGGTAATATGCCGGCTACTTATACGGATCCTTCCATAAGCAGGTGGGGGATAAAAGTTGAGTATAAATGGATGAATTTATTGAATTGTAACATATATTTTTGCTAGTGTTTGCAGTGATTGTGCAAACAACGGCCTTTATTTCTTTCTCCCTTCTTTATTATTTTTGGTTGAACCGTCTCTTAGGAATAAATGGCTCAGGCCTCGGAAACATCGGGCTCATCATATGATCATATAAAAACGTTATAGAAGGGTTGACTGTAGTTCCGGACCTTTACAGGACAGTAAATAATATATTTACAACATGAACATGAAGCACAGCTTTGTGTTGACAATTTACAATGCTTTCTATTGTAAAAAAATGTAATTACACATAATTGAGGGAAAAAATCTAAAAATAATTGGAAGAGATAACATTTTGGCAGCAGTTCTGGTATAACCCGAGGGCCGCTACTTAAGGCCATGAGGTCGGGCGAAGATTGATAATTTCAGACAATAATAAATGCTTTAATGACTCTTGGCAAACATCCACATAAATAAGCGTTCAACATCAAATGATGAAAGTATCAAGTTATAGCAAAAATGTAACCAGAAAATATTTTGTTGGTTAATATTTTTATTTTTTAAGGATAAGCGAGGTTGAGCCATGGACATGGAAAACTTCCTTCCTAATTTAGTTAAAAATCAGACAAAATCAGAGTATCAGACTGAGACATTTTCTCCGGGTGCTACAGGAGCATAAGGACAACAGCAGCCTTTTTTAAAACCCAGAACCAAACAATAAAAAATAACTGCCGAGAACTTATATATAAAATGCACTCAGCTTGAACTAGTTAGTAGCGGATATAAAAGAATCTATTTCTTCGGATTATTAAATTTCTTATTAAAATATTTTTCAATATAATTGGAGAGAATTAACGTATTTATATTATTGTTACTTTCGTATAAAAAATAGTAACGCTCGTGAATAAATGAAGATTGATTGAATATTAATAATATAAAAACACATACATTAATTTACAGCAAAGCAACATCTGGTATAATACGAAAGTAACAATAATATAAATACGTTAAATCTCTCCACTCGATTGAGGCGGAGAATAATCATGGTCGATTGCCCTGTGCATAAAACAGAGCTGAAGTGCATAATTCGTGGTTCGAATCCCCAGCGTAATTGATGTAGATTTGTATGTGTGCATCAATTATAAAGCTAATTCTGATAGATTATAATAATTATGTAGATATTAAATTGCTCAAATAATTATATTATAAAAATATTTTCTCAGCATAAGTATTAACCTGTTAACCGAGGAATTTAATTTTGCTCATGTTAAAAAGAAAACACACGACAAGTCCGTGCATCTCCATGCCTAGATGTACATGGTATATGATGAACAAAGGACAACCTCGAGCGGTGGGGAACTCTTCAGCAGGGAGAGCTACTATTGTGCGACTGTGGAGACCTGCAGACCGCCTCACACCTAAGATGCTGCTCCATATGCCCAACAAGCTGCACATCTCAGGACCTAATAATGATCAACACACGAGCTATCGATGTTGCCAGATACTGGGAAAAAATAATTTGACATCGCTGACACGAAGAAGATGATGAACAAACAAAATAAGCTGTAGCTCGTCACGCCCGTTAGAGTGGAATTTCAAAAGTCTTGACGGAATATATCGTTATACCCGCTACAGTTGCTTTCTTGGAATGACAGAATACTATGTCATACTCGGTTAACAGGTCAATTTACATTTCACAGGAAACCAAGTTGCAGTCATTTGATAGTTACAACTTTAGAGATAAGATACATATTTAAAATTAAATTATTAATAATTGAAGACAATCAAACGTAAACCAATAATGAAAAGTGCTTTAGCAACACTTGGGTAAATACTTTTTGTGGATCTTCCATTGTCAAAAAAATGGGGTCGAGCCTAAATTGCATACATATTCTAATTAACAATGAGCAATGATAACACAGCCCGAGACATGACACCCAGACTAAGTCAGTTATAAATTATTTATCTTTGAAATTATTTCACGGCTCGGCTCGTGTTTCTAAAATGTATTGTTAGTCAGCACATTTGATCAGACAAATGCCTCAAGACAATCTCAGGAAGCGGAGCGTCCAGTACGGCGTCCCACCTCTCTCAAATACTCTTGGTAGATGTTGTCATCATCACTTCAAACAATACTCTCAATTACCGAGAAAAAGAAACCGGTAGTGATTATCAATTAAAAATCAGCAGTTTCACACCAAGTTTAACTTGTTTTATTCTTTACATTTGTAAGTGTTTTGTGGTGTTACCTGCAGGAGCGTGAAGGTAACAGGAGCATCGGGGAATTCAAGGTCCAGCCGCACCTGACGGTTCTCTCCGGACTTGAGAACGGCCACGGGAATCTTCACGGTGTCCCGCATGGACATGGTCTCCACCTGGAACACAACGTGGAAACTCAATATACAACGCTTATACACGACATCAATTAGTGAGTCATAATAATTTAATTATTCATTTTTAGTCATTGTATTTCCAAATATAATGAACAGTATTCCAGTCAGACAAATGCCTCAAGATGATCACGAGGAACAGGGAGGTCAAAACGACCTTTATTCCAATCAACGTAACTTGGTAGTTGAGGTTATCATCACTCCGATAATACTTAACATTTTCTTAAATTTTTTTTTAAAGCTGTAATACAATTTAACAATATTAACTTAAGTTTGCACTGGGCTCGCCTCATGTGGAATGTATCACGAGGTGTTGTTTACCTGGACCACGTTGAACTCTCCGTCCTTAGCATCCTGCCCGAGCAGCGCCTGGCGGATGACCAGCTTGTTGGTGCGCGGATACTCGTCGGCCTTGATCTCGGGGTCCCACGTCTCCGTCTTGTGGGCCTCCGTCAGGGTCATTCCTGTAATATCAACACGACAACAACGTTATTAACACATTCACTGCGTATGATGTCTATAGCGGTTATGAGCTTCAAAATTAACTTACTTATATAATAATTTGCGGTCCCGTATGGGTTCACTGGGCGTTTTAAAGGTTAATTAAGAAATTTTAGATAATTCCACACAAAATAGCGAAACCTAAAAATAATGTTAATATTTAACTGAATTGATTTTTATAAAACCAATACACGCTTTATATAATGAGTATCATATCAATATTTTAAGGATTATTTCTCATAGTTAAATAAAACATGAATGGTAAAACAACAGTTGATCATAATTTATTTGCCATTTTTGACAGTTACGACATCTATCAATGAAAATAATTTAAAAAGTTAAATATTTTGGTGAAACCATTCGCCATGCTCGTTAAATTGACCTAACCTAACTTAACACATATGTAACAATTAATTTTTGGCTTACAAAAGTGTCTAAACATAATTTACTTCGTAAGTAGTCGTAAAATATGATAGACAGCATTTAAAACTTGTAAAATGTTAATCCGATAATGAGGATCACTACCCATCATTTTATAACACTATTGTATATAACACGATACACTTACGTGAAGTGTTACCAAAATTATTTAATAATAATTTTGTGTGCTATTAGCAACAAACTTGTTCCATTGATAAATAAAGAAATACTAATAAATATTCATTAGTTTTTTATTATTATATCAACACTATCCAGTCCGATTACACAATATGTGTGTAATAACCAGGCCGAACGTTAAAGGCAGGTCACACAACATGTGTATGATCGTTCCGCCAACGCTTAGTGGCAGACTATACAAAGCTTGTGATGTTTTTTCAAATGTTATTGGCCGATCACACAACATATGTGTTGTTTTTACTTTCGACTAAATTCAAAGATCTCAAACATTTTCAGTGAGGGTCATATTTTATTTGAACACATGACGATAGATTTAGCAATTCTTTAAAAAAACAGTCGGCCTCCAGCGTAAGTTTAATCGCGTAACGCGCGGACTGGATGGTATTAATAAATATTTTAAAACCACGTTTATCATTTTGAATGTGATATGCTGTAAGTATTATACGACGTGTCTCTTATTATTACAAAACATATTTATTTTGTATGTATTCAGATAATTATGTTGATTTATTGTTTTGAGGCGTCAGTGTCAAAAAACTAGCACTTTTGAAGCATTCAATACCGCGTGGTAAGTACATGATATGTGACTTGTATGTATAATCATAACATTATATAGAACAATGTTAAACACTCTTTATTCGCACTGATAATTAATAGATGAATCATATATATAAAGTGATTAATGTGTAATGATTTTAAGGCCATCATATAAATTTAATTAGTGGCTAATGTGTATATGGAAAATTAACAAGCTTTTTTCAAACAGCCCGCCACATGCATTTTTTTAAGTACGAGAAGCAGATCCACGATAAGCGTTTCGTTTGTTTAAAAATTAGAATCAAGAAAGAAAGCAAAAATGTGTTTCATTGTTTTTTTAATAACAAAAGAGTCGATATTGTTCTTCATACAAAATGCTTCATACAAAAAATGGACAAGGTAAAAATGGCGGGGTTTTTTGGAAGAGGTTTCAGAGACATGGCTCAATTAAGACGATTTAGGATGTTTATAACATGCTTGCATCAACGGTATAGGAGATTGAGTTACATTGTTAGCTTGGAAATGATTGTAGATCTTTTGTACGTAGCAAAGCCAAGCCGTGTTAAAAATGGCGAGCCGGGTTTAGCGGTAAGGAGACGCCCCGGTTCGAGACCGTAAATTGCGATAAGTACTGAATGAAAACGATAAATATTCATGGCGGCGGATTGGGTGGATGTTTGTGTATTGTACTGACCGTAAAAGTATTCGTCGGCCATCGTGATTATGTCCCTGTGGGTGGATTTTCCGACACCTTGACTCGCGGACGCCGGTCTGGGAATATGAAGAATCACTGAAGGCTGTGTGGCAATGCGCCAGCGACTGTTTCCAGAAACGAAAGTGTTTTCGTTATAGAAAAACAAACTTGGTTGGTATTCAAGTAGTTAGGATCAATAAAATTATTATAATATAATATTTTTTTAATAATATGTACAATTCTATTCATAAGATATTTAAAAATATATATCTTCATAAGTTGAAAACATTTTAAATACTAATTTCGTTTCCTTAGGTAAGCAAACTCAAATAATTCTGAAATAGATTTGAGCATTTTTAGAATAATAGTGAGGAGCTTTAGAAACAACATACATATTTATCCAGTGTCGTGATAAGGTTTCTTTCATTTAAGTGCAATCCACGAATTAAAAAAATATTATATTTACTTGTAAAATTGAAATATTTTATTTCCCTTTTCAAACTATCGACTAAATGAAATATTTTTATATACCCGATTTACAAAGTTATATTACCTGCTATATGTGTGTTCTCACTTATTTACATCTGCTGACTGCAAATACATTACCAAGAAATTACACTCGGTTCATTCTTCTCTTTGCTCATTTTAATGGTCGTGGCGAACATCCACAATAAACATTGATAAAAAATCCCGCATATTTTTTTCCCGATTTATCAATTTCCTCGATCTATCATCTAAATATTACGGTACCCTAACAAATATTATCCTGATTAACCGTTTCTTGCAAAATAATCAATACATATTCGTAATTTTTAAATGGAAACACGCAACGCGGTGGTGAAGTTTGAGTCATGCTTTGTTGCTAGGCAGTCACGCTAACGCGTGTTTCACCTATATTATGTCTTTGAGAGGATCTCGGTACGACGTCAGCGTATGTTGTGTGTATTGTGCTAGTGTGTTGGCTTGTTTGAATTGAAGTACCAAACTGCAAAGAAGCAATTAAGCGTTACGGACTTTTGAAATAATACTTACATATATTAGTATGATATGTAAATAAGTGATTTTTATTATTATTATTATTACTCATTTGATGGGTTCTTGCTTGTTTCGTTTACCGCACATATTGTTTTTAGGGTCCTTTGAATAACGAAATAACGAAGTTTCACTGTACGTAAATTGTTACAAAAACAATCATAAATTTTAATTAGGTGTTTTGATCCGATAATTTTGTTTATTTCTTAATTTAACAAGGACTTTGTTGGCATAAATCCAATAAAATAGGAAGGTTCCGCTAGTCCTCCCAAAATTCATCTAACCACCTTTAAAACGTACCTCAAAAACAAATTAGTTAAATATTGGAGAAGTACCAACAATATATACACTACCATAACTAGGTGAAGAAGGGTGAGCAGTTTTTTGGAAGCAAATTTTTGACTGTTACGCATATTTCATAAAAAATATCATTTTATATTCACTTTTAATGAAATAACAATTATAATTGTAGAGTTTCACTAAGAATTGAGAGTAAATAACCTTAACTCTTGGATAAATAAAATGCTTTGAAAAAGGATATTAATGCTTTTTGTAATAATAGTGAGTTACTTGAGTATCAACAAACGCTCATCCTTGGTTCCAGTCCATTGCATCATAGGTCCGTGTTTCAAAACATTGGCCATAAATTCATAGAGTAAAAAAATGTATTATGATTTGTTCCCGCAAAGTTGGCAGCAGCGCCTCAAGTTTTCCGCAGATTGTTCTCTGTCTGACTTTTGCCACTTATCAAAATAGAACGTGCCCCGTGTGTTTTTGTCCGCTGCAATGGCGTACATCCTCCCAACAACAACAATAATCGTCCCGACACAATAACAACGACGTCCCGCGTCGATCGTGGCAGTTATCTCGAGGATGCTCCCCAGGGAAGTGTCCCTTTGAGCGAGGAGAAATTGCGAAACAGAATCCGGACCATACTAACTTGGCAACGCGAGGAATTTATTTGATAGTCGGCCAGGTATACATTGACATATTGTTATTTTTTCGCATTATTATGTGACCTTCCTAGTACCAATTCCAAACAGTTGTGTAACTCTCTAGTGGGTATTGTTTTATGTATTTTAATTATTTTTTTCGCACGGAAAATGGGTGAAAGTGCAGTGGAAATGGAGGTGACATACATTTTTGATTGTTTTCGTTTGCGCCAATGCTCTTTTCATTTATTAAATAATGATGAATTAATATAAAAACTATATCTTAATTTCCGCTACTATATATAGCTGTCATTTGATTCAGAAATACCACAATAATAATTTAAGTTCAATTTGTGTTCCATTTGTACTAACCTTCACAAATGGTCATATTTTTATAGTAATGTAATATATTTTAGTTATATTATTTCTTGAATCTTCAGTATGGAGCGAGATTTATTCCTTCAAATATAGATATGTCAAACAATATTTATAAAATTATTATTGGTATTAATTTGAGTAAAACTTCACTTAAGTGTATCAAGCTTAGTAAAATATATAAAAGTATATTTCCGATAATTTAAATGATTTAAATTTGGAAAGAAATCTGCATAGGATTTATAACAAGTGAAAATATTAAAATATATATATATATGATATGCTTGTCATATGTATTAATATTACATGAATAATTTAAGCAGCTATATTGTAGAGTGATCAACGTACACGTAATGAATATTTTCTATCTCTACGTGCTATTTTCTCAGCTTGTCTTTTTTTTGTTTATTGTGATGATATTTAACCTCAAATTTAAATAAAATTGGTGTCGAGTCATCACACATAAAGAAAGAGTCACATTTCGAAAATCGTCAACAAATTTTTCTGTTCCCTTGAATGCGTATTTTTATTTAAAAATACATTGTTATAAATTATGGACTTCATAAGTGAAGCAGAGTAGTGTGTAGGAGGGTGCCTCCCACGCCTGACCATTATCTATTGTTGATTAATTCCTCTTAACGAAAGAAGAAGACGTTCAATGCCACTTAATTTATAATTATTGTTGTTTTTGTGTGGGAGAGTCAAAAGTAATACCTAACAAAAAATATGATTTACTTTAGATTTAAGTTGGTTCGCCTGTATTCATGAGCTTTTGATGGATTTTTGAGCCTCATTTTACAACTTTATTATATCATTGTCATGTTCAAATTAGATAAATTCATAATCTATTGGATATAAGTCAAAATCTTTTAAACTACATATATATTCGCTGAGAGGTTAAAGCGTGTTATAGACTATCATTCAAGCAGTAACAGGTTCAATTCCCAGCAATGCATTGAATAATATTAATTTGAATCAATTTAAACCTCTAAAATATTAAGAATTTATAAAAGTACACCCAGTTAATATGAGACTAATCTCTATCAAATATTGATGGAAGATTATATTTGTAAACACTGGACATTCACAGTAAGTCTCTTAGTGGAGGAAGCATTAATACCTAGCTATAAACTAATGACACCAGTGAATCAACAATCTATATATACTTAGTTAATTTAAAACAAATGGCTATGGTCATAAAATTCACAGGCGAGTCTTAAACGCATGTCTCTTTTTTTATATATCACCTTTATTATTATTATATCAGCATTTAAATAGCGCTTTTTTATGACCAAATGGTCATTCCAAAAGTACTTCTTTGCCTCTCTAGGTAAAAAAGTGGGTCTTGAGTCTGCCTCTGCAGGATGCCACTGTTTTTAGCTCTCTTATACTTTCCGGCAGTGAGTTCCAGGCCGTTGGTGCCGCAAAACTGAAAACACGATTGTCAAAGACCGTTCTAAAACTATCTGTCATCAGCTGCATGGTACTTCTACTAGCTCTGGCTAATATGAGTGTCTCAATAATCTCTTTTATGTGTTTAAATAATGAATACTCTTATAATTATAAATATCTACCTATAATTAATAGTTAATATTTTTATTTGTTTTCAGAATCGCTTCCCGAAATCTAAAAATATAACCTCAAAAAGTCCTTTTAATTGGGTTTATCTTCTCTAAAGCGAGATCCATACACTGTTACACCAACTACGACTCAATCCTGATGATATTACCGTCCCACAAAATTATTTCCAAAAAAATCAACACCCAAATAAATTAAACACCTTAAAAAAAACACTAGGGCACGTTCTTAAAAAAAAAGTTGACAAATTTGAGTGACAATTGATTTTGAAAAATTCAAATTAATTTTATAAAACAATCAAATTGTATATGAAAATCTCATTACGGTCACTACAATATTCCAATACAAAAATAATCAATAGACAATGTATGTTCTTTGATAGATTGTATCAAATTCCATTTGTAATTAGTCTATGCTAAATTTAGAATTAAATTTGAATGACTTGATCATTTTCAGAATAATATCCAATATTGTTTTTTTTAATAATTAATTAATAAATGCTGATAGTATTTATCAACCATATTAAAAATTAAATAGTTTTTAGTATAAATTTCTAATATATTTTAATTGTATTTTGATCGTAGTAAATCAAATTTTGTTGTTGATATTAAAAATTGATATATTATTCCGTATCCTTACATCTAATAACCGCAATTCCTTTATCCCTTACATACCATATTTGTGAATCGCTTCATTGTATAGATATCTTTATTTGAATGTATATCCAATAATTTAAATCAATATATATTAACAGTTTGAATATATATTTGACACAGTTTAATAAAAATTGTTACAATTTTAATGTATTACTTTTTAAACAATCTTTAAACTATTTAAAAATTCAAATCTAGCCATATTTCAATCACATTGTAATATACAAGGCTTTGCCGAATTCAAATTTTCATTCTAAAACAATTATTTAAATCTTAACATTCTATTATTTTAATTTTTCACTCCGTTACATATATAACCTTGCTTTTGAATCATTAAATGCAAATTTAAATTAGTCTTCGGGTGTTATTTTGCGTAGCTACAAATCGCGTGTAGTGGACGGTAGTTTTTTTTTCGTTTACGTCTTGCGAGGTGGCCGACGTTCCCGATGAGGTTGTAGTTGAGTCAAGCATCGTCCGGTGCAGAGCTGGTTCGCGTGTGTCCGCTGGTGTTCAGCGCACGATGAGCGATGACGGGGGAGAGGACATCAGGGAGCCAGATAAACTGCCTTCGCCGAGGCGCCATGCTGAGGCGGCCGACTCCATGTACTCGTTGCAGGTGAGAGTTTTGTGTGTGTCAGCTGGTATTCAACACAAATAAGTGACGAGCGGTGTAAAGGAACTCTTTTAGATAGCTGGACTGCTTTTCTTAACCGTGAGTCGGTCGCAATATTTAGGCGCCTTTTATCAGTTGCAATGAGCCTGACAGATACACAACTTTAAATTGCTATAACTAACATATTATATCTATAAAATATAAAAAGATTAAGAAACACGCGATCTGTAGGTCCAGATAATGTTCCTACAATGATTCTAAAGGGTTGTGTCGATTTTCTCAAAATACCCCTTTGTCATATATTTAACCTCTCATTAAAATCAGGTATCTTTCCAAGCCAATGGAAGATATCCAAGGTGATTCCTGTTTACAAGAGTGGCATAAAGTCATCAGTTGAAAACTATAGACCTGTGGCTGTACTGTCGGCCCCGGCTAAGGTTTTTGAAATGATGGTTCATAAAGTCATTGCTTCGGGAACTGAATCAATTTTAATTGATCAACAGCATGGTTTTAGGCCGGGTCGCTCGGTTGACACAAATCTTATGGTGTTTACTAGCTGCGTGTCGAGAGCTTTAGATAGAGCAGCACAAGTTGACTGTTCCTATAATGACTTTTTAAAAGCATTTGATAAGGTAGACCATGACATTCTGCTTAAGAAATTAAGTGGATTGGGTTTTTCTCATGGTCTTTTAACTTTGCTTGGGAGTTATTTTAGAGGCAGACAACAGTTTGTTACTTATGGCATTTATCGATCATACAGTTTTTATACATATTCGGGAGTCCCGCAAGGATCCAACCTGGGACCACTGCTGTTTTCATTGTTCATTAATGATATAGCTGATGTCATTAATCATGCTATGTTTTTGTTATTTGCTGATGACTTGAAACTATTCATGAACATAATTACCTTGGATGATTGTATGCTTCTGCAGTCGGATATAAATAATATATTCGACTGGGGTAAGCGTAAGAAGCTGAAGTTTAATATAGCTAAGTGCAACGTTCTGTCCTATACTCGAAATTTGAAAACTGTATATCATAGGTACTCTATGAACAACATAGGAATATCACGAGTGTCCTCCATCAGAGACCTTGGTATAGAGTTTGAGAGCAGACTGACGTTCCATGCGCACATTAAAGCTGTGTGTGGTAAGGCACTTAAGATGCTTGGTTTTGTATTACGAAATGGCAGGGTTTTCTCTAGCACACACGTAATGGTAGTGTTGCTTAAGTCATTGGTCCGTAGCATACTCGAGAGCGGATCTATCATTTGGGCACCCCATGAGTTGAAATATAGCCGCATGTTGGAGAGGGTACAGAAGAAATTTCTGAGATCTCTCTACATTAGGGTATATGGATACTATCCGTGGCTGTATCCAACTAACTTCATACAGAGTATGTTGGGGTACATTGAGTTGAGGACAAGAAGGGATACATGCTTAGGTATGCATTTCTTCCGACTGTTGCGTGGCGTGTTCGGGAATCCTGAAATTTTGATGAATATCGGTTTGTGTGTCCCCGATAGATATCTGAGAATAAGGAAGCATAGATTGTTCGCTCTTCCTAAGAGTAACACTAACCTGCCAGAGACTATGCCTCTTGGGAGAGGGATCAGACTGTTTAACCAAATCGCCTCGGATGTTGATATATTTCACGTAAGAGAGGCCCAATTCAGACAAGAACTCCAAGAGTTTCTTTGGAGGGATAATTGGTTGGCATCGTCTGTCTGATAAGCATTGGGACCTTCTGTTGCTTGTCTTTATTGCTTTGTTCATAGTACTTAATCATAAGTACGTATTTTTGTATATATTGTATTCTTTATTTTTATTTTTTATTGTACTTCAGAAATGAATTGAGTTAATATAATTTGTAATGTTTCTGAAAGGAAAAATAAACAAAATTGAAAATAAACAAAATTTAAATTATTTAAAAATGGGGGACCTTTTTTCGACCTGGCTTTCTTAGGGATATAGCAATACAGTGGTACCTAGACATACGAGTTTAATTTGTTCCGCAACCTTGCACGTAATTCAAATTACTCGTATCTCAAAGCAAATTTCCCCATTGAAATTAATTGAACAAAAATATGCTTTGACAGCGAAAGCACACTGATAGTTGATTTACTGACCGTGGCCGGGGGTATTCACGCGGTAAAGTGTGACACACGGTTCGTATGCAACCGGCCGACCCGCTAAGCCGATTGCTCTTATCTCAAATTTGGCTCAGATTTCAAAGCAAAAAATCGCTCGCTCGACGGCTCGTATCTCAAAAAACTCGTATGTTAGGGCACTCGTATGTCAAGGTACTACTGTATTGGAAATTCAATTTTTTTTTAAAAAAATATTTTTGACTGTCACAAACTAATAAAATTCAAAACCACTTTTTTTTTCTATCCATAACTGTAGTGTTAGAAATACGCAAAAATTTGCACTCTCAACTAACGTAATCCGTGTTTCTATGGCAAAATGGCCACTATCGTGTACTCTGTATGTAATTATGCCTCTTAGCTTACAAGGCACTCAACGGAACTGCACCGGGCTATCTGACAGAACTTATCAAGCCTTCAGAAAGAAGCGCGCGTGGAGAGACGCTCAGATCGGCTAGAGCAAATAGAAGCACCCTGCAGCTGACGGGAGGTAGTCCTAGCACGGTCTTTGGCAATCGGGCTTTCAGCTACGCTGCACCAATGGCCTGGAACTCACTACCGGAAAGCATAAGAGAGCTTAAAGTGGAGGCATCCTTCAGAAGCAGACTCAAGACCCACCTTTTTACTCAGAGAGGCAAAGAAGCGCTTTTGGAATGATCATTCGGTCATAAAAGAGCGCTATACAAATACTAATATAATAATAATAATAATAATAATGTATAGGTGAGGTCAGAAGGCCACCCTGAGTCAAGACGATACTAGGAATTTGGGTGCATTAATTCGTCTGGTCAAGGAATGGTGCATATAAAACTGTCACCTGATCTGTTGGATCGTATTGCAACTGACGGAGGGTTAATAGAAATTTAATTTGTTAACTCTATTTGAAAACAAATTATAGAATTTAAAGTGATCCATTAAAAAAATTGGTTCGAATCCCAGCGTTTGCTGTTTATTTTTTCTGATATTGACGACAGAAATGTCGCAGGAGATGATATTTGCCGTAGATTTGTATGTGCATGTCAATTTGTTAAAAATAAAAACTATCGGCATAGATCTTCAATTATCTATCAAGCATTGCAATATTGAGTATATTTTTTAAAAATCTAAAAACAATTTAATGTGTAGACTTGTTTAGTGATGAATTATTGATGTTGGCTTTCAGTCTCCCTCCGAAGTCATGACCTCGGCCGGCGCCCCCTCCCCGGGGGCCGGCAGCGAAGCGGGCTCCAAGTGGTACTGTGACTATTGCACCTACGAGAACTTTCCTCTGTCACTCAAGGTAATCCATATTTAATTATTAACATCCTCCTCTCTCAAAAAAAAAAGGGGTTATTACGTCGCGTGAGGGCAGGATGAGGAGCAGGTCAGCAGACAAAGACTTTCTTTTAGAAGCACATTGATTATATTTACGTTAAAACATTACAAGCTTACGACCACGCTGGATGACATGCCGCGCGGCCGGAATGCAACCTTGTCTCGCTAAAGGGTGGGGACCGACTGACGTGATGGGCTTACCGGTGCTTGAGTGGCCATGTCTATAACTAACACACCCGTGAGCGGACCATATGCATGTCAATATATTACAGAGACCTTCTTTATCTTGATATCAGATATAGCCCTTACTGGCTGGTGCCGAAAACCTCGATATACGATCATTCGTCTAATATTTTTGATCGCTCTTCGGATATGCATGTGTCGCCATATTGCTTGTTTCACAGGTGTAATTCTGTAGATCGCCACTTGCGGCGCTGGGTGTCACCGATCACGGGCGCCCGGTAGCCAGTCAAATGTCCCCCGACCGGGATGAGTGTCAGGTTGTGGTCGACCTAGTGCCTGAAAACATGTAGCTCCACTCGGACCGAAAGTTTATCAAGTTTATTAAGAATATATGTGCTTCTGAAAAAGTCTTTGTGTTGTTCATCTGCTCCTCATTCCGTCACCACGCGATCTGATGAATATCCGGGCGACGTGAAGTCGTCTCTTTCTTAAGTAAAGGGGATGATAATCTATATTCAAAACTATGTCTTAGTGTAAAAATTCCAACATTGAGGTCGCTATCAACATTTTAAGACTGATATTGTTGTATTATGATTTTGTAACAATAATACCGTGTTATTTGTGTGTCAAACATGATATACTTTGACATGGTTTTTGTTGTTGCAAGTCTAATTATTTGCGTGAGTATCCCAACACTAGTTCTGAGTGTGAGGTCATTGACACTAAATATGTCAATACATTTACAATGCCACACTTATGTTACTTATGTTAGTATGTATTTTAATGACGAATTGAAATCTAATATCTCTTCCAGTGCACAATGTGCCGCGCCGTGAAGCCGCTGGTGAACGAGGACATCTTCCGCCTGCGCGAGGCTGACGAGAGCTGCGGCGCCCCCGGGGGCGTTGGGGGCATGGGGGGCATGAGAGCCTGCGCCCTGGAGCCCGGCCTCAGCCAGCAGCTGGCCGGGCTGCAGCTGGCCCCGGACGGCTCCAGCGCCTGCAGCCCCGCGCTGCCCAAGTGGTCCTGCCAGGTAACGCTGGACACTAACCAAAACTATCTGCTATAAACACTACTT
Source organism: Glossosoma conforme (assembly GCA_022606575.1). Lineage (NCBI taxonomy): Eukaryota > Metazoa > Arthropoda > Insecta > Trichoptera > Glossosomatidae > Glossosoma > Glossosoma conforme. The sequence continues at coordinate 2,086,406 of JAGTXR010000047.1, forward strand.
CATTATTATCATTAGTATTTGTATAGCGCTCTTTTATGACCAAATGGTCATTCCGGCAGCGCTTTTTTTTTTTCTTTTTTTATGTAAACACATACAGGAGAATATATAATAGCGACAGATGGTGATAGTAATTCTGAAGTCTCATCTGTGGAATTTTATGACGCTTACCATGGTTTATATGGCTAAACGTTGCATGTGGAGTGTTGATCCGCCAACGTCATAGACTACAGCCTGAGATTCACGCATCATCCTTTATTATTACAGGATTTTGCTATGAATGGGTGGTCTTCATGGGACGACTTTCGTCTACCACCAATTTTAATTAATAGGCTATGACTGGCATTTTACGGGTGATGGATCAAATTCTCACCAACCGGGAGTATTTTAGAGCTCAGAAATCGATTAATAATATATATTTTTTTTAATCTCCGTCGGGGATCGAATCCACGACCTTTGGCTTGCAAAGCAAACGCTTTGACCATTGAGCTATGACCGCCGGCTTCTTTGCCTCTCTGAGTAAAAAGGTGGGTCTTGAGTCTGCTTCTGAAGGATGCCTCCGCTTTAAGCTCTCTTATGCTTTCCGGTAGCGAGTTTCAGGCCATTAGTGCCGCGTAGCTGAAAGCATGATTGCTAAAAACCGTGCTAGGACGACCTCCCGCCAGCTGCAGGGTGCTTTTATTTGCTCTGGCTGATCTGAGTGTCTCTTCTCATCCAATCACCAAAATTAAATCCAAAAACTAACCAGTAGCATGCCTCTGCTTGCCGGTGAGAACCATGTGATTCTCTTTGTTGTCGTGGGTGACAGGGCGGTTGACGTAGCACAAATCAAGTACATAGCGGCCAAGCAAGGTAATCCTCCCCACGTGGCCCACAGTCTGAGACCTACCGCTTATGAAGCGGGTCAAGGTTGAGTCAGTCCCGCTTCTAGTACCGCTTACCGGGCTGTTACTCAGGTCTCCCTGCAATTGCATTAATGCATGCCATAATTTTGAGTCCAATTCTGTTATTTTGTTTTAAATTTCTAATAAAAAGTCATTTATTAACACATTGTTTGCGGGGGGTTTTTAATTAATCCACCCCGTAAAGCGGGCAACTTTGTCAGATTCGCGCGCCAAATTACGTTTCACGTAAAACAGCTACAGCTTCTGGACTATTGATCATATTTATATAAAAATTTGAGTACTTTACCTTAAATTAAATTTTCTATTATTATGCGGTCACAAATGTTTATATTTTTGGATAAAAAATTATAATATTCAAGGTTAAATATAAAACATTGGAAAAAACTGCACTTTTGTCGTATTGTCGATTTAGTCATTTTATGCACGGTCAACATAATATATATTTTGTAAAATACAAAACAATAAACACTAATATTTTTTCTAAGTATGATATCCTTGGAAACAGTTCCCTTTATGTAATGGTACAGCACAGAATTTACACATATCGACGGAAAAAAGTCTTGGGACGCGCTGTAGCTTCATCATCACTAAATTCATCATCTGTATGTTTCTCAACGTCACTATCACAAGAATAATTTGATAAATTATCAGCACACAATTCTCCGTCACTTTCATCACTAACGTAGTCCATTGTTATTAGGTATTTTTTTATAAAAAAAAATATGTAACAAATAACTTTAAACACAACAGCGATCGATTACATCATACAATGATAGGTATTTTATACAAAATTCTTAGAGGAATGTAGACAGAAACGAAAATGGAGAACGCCTTGAACAAAACAGTATCGCTATAACACTGAATAAATGTAAAGACAAAAACGAAATGTTTATCTTACAGCTTTCAAAAGAATATTTTATGACCACAGTCGGCCACCCGACCCTAATTCCACCAATTGCCGGGTTTAGGTACCCGGTATAGGTATTACACGTCTCAAAGGAGCTGGCGCCTAATTTTTAGTTCAGAGTAACCAAGAATCACACGTTTCTCGTAATATGTTGTTACTCTAAGTGTCAACGCGTTTAGGCGTCTCCCGCGCTCTACCAACAGTATACAAATACAAAAAACGCTTTTAAGCGCCTCCCGCTCTCTACCAACAGTATGGAAAATACGCCTTTAAGCGTCTCCCGCAAACGATGTGTTAAGACATCAGATGATAAATAACTTCTTAGGTTTTCACGGCCAGATTTGATATCGTGGCTTTTAAGTTTAGCCGTGTGTGGCGAATTACTCCTTTCCAATATTTTGACCGCCATTGCAGGGGTCTTCTTCGGGGTTGATGACTTTGTGACTTAGACTCACTAAGTCATCAACCCTGAAGAAGACCCCTGCAATGGCGGTCGAAATATTGGAAAAGAGTAATTGGGCACACACGGCTAAACCCAAAAGCCACAATATCATCAGATGACGAACTCATAAAAAACAATGATTGCAGTGCAGCTAAAGTTTATATAACTTCTTCTTATTTCAGACGTGCACGTTTGAGAACTGGCCCAAATCTGGGCGCTGCGCCATGTGCGGGGAAGCTCGCTCGGCGCCCCCCGGGAGCCCCCAGCCGCCCAATAACGAGTCTTCACAACTCATCGGAGGCTATGACTGCAAGGAGACCAAACCCGTGCACAAACACTCACCCCGCTCACAGCTAGGTGAGAGTAAGAGATTTTGACTATGGTCCTACAACCTTCTATATGTAGTGAACGCTACAGTAACTAGCCTCTTTGATGGATAAAAAGTTGCTGAGTGTTGCCAAATCAGCTTTTTCAATTAGGCTAGCCTTAACTGGCTAAATCCTCACTTAAGTCATTAAAAAGAAATTAATTTCCCACTCTTCAATCTCTGCAAACATGAATCGTGCTTATGATTAGTTCGAGAGGCGTCAATATGAAATAATGCCTCAGTCTTGTTCTTCTTTTTCATGTCAGCGACGTCAAATTATTTCTGCCCAGTATCTGGCAACATCGATAGCCCTTGTGTTGCCCAGCATTAGGTCTTGAAATGCACAGCTTGTTGGGCACATGGAGCAGAATCTTAGGTGTGAGGCGGTCTGTCAGTTTTTTTTTTCAGATTTCACTGTCTTTTTTACTTGATTTCTCGTTTTGCGGTTTTCCTCCAAATTTCATCTAATGAGTCCGAGAAAACTTAAGATTTAGGAAAAAATTTAAAAATCGGAAACTATTATATCTCTAATATCTCGCAACCAAAGTTGACAGCAGGGAAAAATTTCAATTAGTGAATATAATTGTACATGTAATATAAACGAATTTTTAAAGAAAAGAAAATCAAAATAATTAGTTTTACACAAATTAACCCATTAACGCCCAAATGGAAACTACAAGTGGCAAATATTTTTTAAGGTTATTTATTACAAGACATTGACAAGAGACTTAGAACAGATTTACACAAGCGTGTATGGTGGGCGATAATGGGTTAAAAGTTGTTTTTTAAATTTCACTTTTGGTATTCTTTTAGAATTTTGAAAACGAGTTATTGTATTGAGTTGATGTATGAAAGTTCAAGTTTTTTTTATGTGCCATTTTCCGGAACCAATCTAACGCGTAAAAGAATGATAAGGTGTAATATTGATAATGAATATATTTGCAGGCGTGAATGATCTTCAGAACAGTCCGAACCACGACATTGAAGCTTCCAACAACAGGAGGATGAAGAGGCAGCGGCAGACAGATTGGGCCTGGCTCCAAGCCTGCTTAGGTAGGCACCACCGCTTCTTTATGAATACTTAAGAATTATAATTTCATATATTTATTATAAATTAACATCCAGGATGAGGAGCAGGTTAGCATAACAAAGACTTTTTCAGAAGCACATTGACATATATTTACGATAAAACTTTACAAATTTATGGCTCGACCTAGCAATCGGCCGAGCCACAATCTATAACTATATATAACTATAATCTATATAATAATCTATATAATAACTATAATCTATATAACTATAATCTATATAATAACTATAATCTATATAACTATAATCTATAACTATAGGCCATGTCTATAACTAACACACCCATGAGCGGGCCCGTCCAAAATGACAACATGGCGACACATAAATGCACGACAAGCGACCAGAAATAAGCGACGAAAGATTGTATATCGAGGTTTTCGGTACTAGTCAGCAAGGGCCTCATCATGCTGATGTCAAAATTTATGTTGATATCAATTCAATATAGTCCTTGCAGGCTGGTGCCGAAAAGCCTCGATATATGATAGTTTTTCTCTTATTTTTGTTTGCTCGTCAAACACGCATATATAAAAATGTTAGTCTACATTTTAGATTTAAATAACATAGCGCTTGTAGGTGCCATTTTGTTTGTTTTGACAAGTCCTGCATAGTTCGTCAAGTGGCTGCTATGTGTCTTCGGCGCAGAGACTTACTACCACGGTCCCTGTCGCTGCCTGTAGCTCGTGGAGTAAACAGAGTGTTCTATCCCGGGCAGCAGCTAGCAAATTTTTTTCGTTGTCTATGTATAAATTTGCTGCTTTGTAACATGCTTTTTATCTATTCGTCACACGTCCCAATGACGATCCTGGCGAAGCGGAGTCACCTTTATTTGACTGGAGATGTCAATGTTTGTTTTGTTTTTTCTAGGTGTGGTTGACGGTGAGATCATTCCTGTAGAACAGTACCTGTCCAATGGCGGTGATCCGGCCCGACAACTAACCAGCACGGAGGTCAGCTTACTGAACAGGGCGTCTGCATTCGATGCCGGCTACACGCTTATCCATCTGGCCATAAGGTAAGGATAGATGGAAAAACTAACCATATGGGTGCCATGAGCTCAAATATGGGTACGCTGCTGGAAGCCCGCCAGTGCCGTGAGTACACCGGTGTGTTAAAAAACTGTATATATTCGGTTAATGTTATAGCTTGGGTCTATAGCGATATCTATCGTTTGCCCAAGAAAATAAAATGGCTAAAATTGGACACCATTTAGGAGTCCAAATCTTCGATAATCCACGAGGCGTTGCATGGTCATGGCATCTAAAAGGTTAACTTAACCGATGTCGAAAGTTCTGCAATACAGAGAGTCACTGCGGAGACCATCAGACCAATGTCGAATCTAAAATACTGCCAATGTGACGTAAAGTAAAACTTTGATTACTACACCATAAGTTTGTGGGTTTGATCCCTGGATAGATTACAATAAAAAATATTTAGAATCGATTTCTAAGCTTTACTAAGTCTATCTCTGCACTCAAAAGTTCCCTATGATCGCAAGGCAAAATCCTGGGGACTTAAAGAGACTGCCGCTGTAGTATCCGAGGCATATTTCGTCTAGACTATTCGGTGCTGAAGAGCAGCTCAAGCCAATCAGCGATACGCAGTTAGCCACAGGTGATCCAGCCAAGTTGTAGTCCATGTCACATGTTGCTGCGGATGAGGCATGGAGTGGCAACTGAGTGGCAACTGAGTGGTGGCCATATGTTCCGGATGTGGAATGGATATGGGAAGAAAAATAAGTTTGTTTGAAAGTGATACTTTATGGTAAAATGTCAGTCATATCACCCATCAATCAAAATTGATGACGTAAGTTGTTTCACGACCACCATTTACCGGCTTGACTGGACTATTCTTGTTCTACATTCCACACACAACTATTGCCAACAAGCTCTGTTCAAAACGTTATTTTGAACATAACTTTGTTGTATTAAACAGCCAAGAGTCTTTAATGTAATTATATATATATAATCGTGTCGGAAACAACAGGGTCAGATCCTGTCTGCCCAGAAGTGGGCGACGTCGATGGCGTTACTTCTGGCCATCATCAGGTCTTCCTGGGTGCAGCTATTCGGGCACAGTGCACACTCCAGAAGGTGTGACAGGGTCTGCTCCACGCCGCAATCACATTCAGTCGGTTCACTGTAAAACTGCTAGGCCTTCATTTGTGTCCTCGTCTTGCATACTCCGGTCCGAAGTCTGTTGAGAGACCTCCATATATTCCACCCTTGGTCATGTCCAGGGGCTAGGTCCTCTTTCGGGGCAATCCAAGTATTCCCCTCAGTTGCGCTTCTCCACATGTTCAGCCGCAGGGTGGCCTCAGGTATCTCCAGTTCCGTTGTCGACTGTAGGAAACTTCTTCTTGATTGATTTAAAGTAATTGTTATAATCAAACTCTATCTTAGATTCATATAGTCAGGTATGACACAGGGCATTTTGCCACTCTATGTAAATTGAGGGGATCAAGGTCCAAAACAACAATTATCGAGGAATTTGCCGTGTACGAAATTCTATGTATTAATATTAATAAAGAATGCTTACGCATCGATATAAAGCATTAACTATCCCAATAATCTGCCACTCTATGTGGATTGAGGGGATCAAGGTCCAAAAACGGTATCGAGGAATGTGCGGTGTATGACATTCAATGTATTAATATTACTTTTATAAATGCTTACTCATGTTGTAAACTAGGGTACAAAAAAGGGTCTCGTATCAAATAGTACCAACTCAACTGCGGTCTTAGGACTTATCCTCAGTGCCGGAACCTTGGTATTCCGGCATCACCATTTAAGCTGATGCCGTCATTCCGGGACCGCGACCTCGGTTCCTGAACAACCTCAACAATCCTCAACACAATCAACACCATCACCGCATAGGGCAGCATTACAGACAGATTTGACTTTTAATACAATAGATTATAAATGGTATTTTTTTTGTTTTCAGATTCCAGCGCGAGGACATGTTGTCGTCCCTGCTGTCTCGAATCTCGGGCGGAGGCTCCGGCATCAAGCGCGCGCCCTCGTACGTGGCCCCCGACCTGGCCAGCGCCATCCGTCGCCACGTGGCCGCCACCATCCGCCACAAGAAGGGCTTCCCCTGCCGCTACATGCACGACATCACCACCTTCTGCCTGCCGGCCGGTAATGATCATGATAATCTCCTCCTACAACTTAAAACACGTGCTGATACCAAAGGGTAAATTGACTGAAGACACAACATTGAGTTTACTCTCTTATATTTAAAATTAAAAACAAAAATTGATTGTCAATAAATAGTTCCAAAAATGCCAACATAATCTTATATTCATGTAAAAAATATGACATTTCAAAAAAAAAATTAACTTCATCAAAATTCCAATGATTTTGCTCCTTTTTTTGATGATTTTTATAAGAATATTGAATTAACAGAAATGAAACACCATAATGAATTGAAATATTAATTCTTTGATAAAATTTAAATTAAAAATGTTTAAAAAAAATCGACAATTGTGTTTTCCTGTACACCCTGTGTGAACACCCTTATGGCAATAAGCACAAATTGTTTTGATCTACACAGCCTGGCACCATCTTTTTTATTCAAACTACACAACGACTTAAATTTCTACCAGAAAGTTTATTAACCCTTACATCACGCCTCGATGGAATACAAATTATACTGTCAATTATAAAACTAGTATTTGAAGCATAAATTTACTTATCTGGTCTATTTTCATTCATCACATTGGTTCTTGTATCCTTTAGCTATCAGATGATGCATAAAAAACTGTTCTAAGAAAGTAGTAAAATGATATATCTCGACTACCGATGTCAACGGTAGGGGAATCTTACACGGCATATATCAGGTACTGATGTCAACAGCTTAATTTGGATTTGTTGAATGAAATTCTTGTAGAATATAGTGTTTTCTTTGCAATACAACCACTAACTTTGCGACATATCAAAAATTAGGAATGGTGTTTTTTTGTAATATTTGAAAAAAAAAAAAATTATGTTGTTTAACTTATTGGCAGCGAGAGCCGAGTTTGAACTTGCATTGACGTAGAAGACAACAATCGATGATTGTCATTCTTCAGCAAATTTTGAATCGAAGATTGGCAAACTAACGGTTAATGCAAATATCGTGAAGCCACGAATACAGCCAGGAAAGCGATCCAAAAGCAGTATGACTCAACCTTAACCTGCTCGCAAGTGTGGTAGACAGCTGACTAAGGGGCCACTTGGAATGGAGTACCCCCCTTGGCCGCTATCCTTGATTGGTGCTACGTCTACCGTCCTGTCACCTGCGGCGACACAGAACCACGCAGTTTACCACTAATTAACAGGGTTGCTAACGGATGGTAACGACCGGTATCAATGCTTACATTATATATATTTTTTAAAATTTGAATGTTTGCCTTCTTTACATGATTAATATGTTATTATAACTATTTTCAGATGTAGAAGAGTTACCCCCGCCCATTCAAGATCAGCTGTTTGAAGAACTGCTAGACAGGGACGCCCAACAGCAGCTAGAGGGAGACGCCTGCGCCATCAACTGGAGCCTGGAGCTCACCGTCAGACTTGGTAATTAACCTTTAAAATATCTGTTTAACTTACATTATTGGTGAGCTGCAATCGATTGAACTAAAACTTTCATGAAAAAAAACACTTTTTCACTAGGGCTGCCACAAAATAGGTTCTAGATCAAATACTCGATAATTTAACCGCCCTAGCTGCAGGTATATTTCCAAGATATATTTCATAATTGTCTCCCTACATCGTATGTACCTCCAATGCATCACGTTTGTTGTAAATATTTAAATTTATTTTATTATAATTTTATTCAGTGCCAGCCCTTACACCATCTCATGAAAATCACCCAAACTATCAAAAAATATTGATCCTTTTTGGTTTGTTCAGATATCGTTGTGAGAAAATCGGAATTAATTGTGAAGTACATCTTTCGAATATTGCGAAGCGCCCACGGGTGCGCTTATGGCGATCGTCAGGTTAAAATTCTTCAACAAACTGGCAACTTTTGGAAGAGCAGACCACATTTCTTGCCAGGTTTTACTGCCTACTACGCTGCCATGGATAGTCGCGTCACAATAAAATCTTTGGCATTACTTTCAATGTGGTCAAGAACCTACTTTGAAGAATTTGAAGCATTTGTACAAGTCCGATTAATAAATTGATTTCTCCCAGAAAATGCACGTTACTTTGTGATAGACCCTGATACATTTATTTTAGATATATTTATATTTTAGAATACTGCAATCTGTATACAAGAAGTACAATAGTCATACAGACGAGTGCCGGTTTTAGGGGGTGGCGAAGAGGGTCGGTGCCCCTGGGGCGTCAAATAAGCTAAGGGCGCCGAGGACAACGATATGAGGCGCTAAAGAGAAAATGCCATAGGGCACCGCAGGATCTAAAGCCTGTAGTGATACATACTATGAACAATCTTTGTATTTTTTTTTTTGCCTAATAGAAATTCATTATATAATTTAATAAAATAATTATTAATTTAATAAAATGCAATTTTACAAATTAAGTGTTAAGTTTAAAATTAAAAATTTAAAAAAATATTATTGATTAAATTGTAATTGATTTGATAAACTTAATGTTTTAGGTTCCCGTTTGTACGCCCTTTGGAACCGCTCGGCCGGCGACTGCTTGCTGGATGCCGTGCTGCAGGCCACTTGGGGAGTATTCGACAGAGACAACACGCTCAGGAGGGCACTGGCAGACACATTGCACCATGCGGGAAGAGCGTGAGTTGACATGAATCCTGCCATCTATCAATGTACATCATCATTCCATGCCTGTTTCCTAACTGGATGTCATGGTCATCAAAAATCGCTGCCATAAAGTTCAGCATGTTCTTTCTTAGTCTTTTTCCACATCAGCTCTGCTTTTAAGAGTTTCTCAGAGTACATTCTATGTATAGTTCCTGATGTGCAGTTTAGTTTGTGCTTTCCTGCCAGGTCTGCATTTTTTTCTCAAAGATCTTTAGAAATGAAGAATTTGTTTCCTTACATTGAGATGGAGTCCAAAGATTTTTTATAGAAAGAGAATAGTCACTACAAATTGCCTTGAACTTACTATATAACTGAATATAAAATATATTTGATTTCAGTCAAAAACTATAAGCAATATCTGATATATTTGTTTACTATAAAATTTATTAGAGTTTATATAATTTGCCTAAAAATCAATTAAAAATCAATTAAAAAATCTGCCAAAAAGGCGCAGCCTTCAAATGATTAAAAATAAGGTAAATAAAATGTTTTTAATTAGTTTATTATTTTTATTTTTTCATAATTCAAAATTGTAATATCTATTATTTAGACAAATTGTCAGGGATCAAGATATATTTTCTTGAGTACAACTCTGTGTTGATGGAGACAGTTATTACAATTTTGGCGTGATGGTTTTTTCAGGTTCTACGGTCGCTGGCGAGTGCAAGAGTCGCTGCAAGCTGCACTAGCCGGGTACGCGCCCGACGAGCGGCAGCTCGAGGCCGACTGGGCGCGGGCGCTGCACGCCGCGGCCCAGCCGGGCGCTCGCTGCAGCAGCTGCACGTGTGGGCGCTGGCGCACGTGGTGCGGCGGCCCGTGTTGGTGTACGCCGTGGACGTCGTCACCTCCTTCAGGGGCGAGGCTCTCGGCTATGCGCGCTTCCAAGGTGGGTCCCCTCCAGGCAGCTTTCTCACACCACTCATTCATCACCATGTCAGCTCATCTAAATGGACCGTACGATGACCCCACAAAGCCAATCATTTTACATAAGATAAATTCATCGCTGCCAAATTTTAAAAAGTAAAAAAGAAAGTCTTTTTTAATTAACAATTTTTATTGAGCAAAATACAAGGGGCTTATTTAAGGCAACGTGGACTGCAACTGTAAACATGGATCTTAAAACTCTGGGCTTGACTGAGAATGCAACTGTGCGAATGTGCACAAAGAGAGCCGACCCCAGATGATGGGAAATGGCGAGGCTAAAGAAAATACAAGGGGCTTATTTAACCAGTGAGGAACTGGCTTGGTAACCCCAAGGTAGCATCCCACATCCCTTCCAGGCAGTGCTCCTTTCCTTTACTTACAACACATTCTTCTTTCTCTCACTTTACCCATATGGCCGGGGTGAGTCGCCACTTAGGAATGAATGGTCCAGGCTTCGAGAGCATCGTGCTAACTATTGGAGCACCTTCAATTGATAGATTCCTCTAATTTGACTTGTAATACGTATTGAGAATGCTCATTATGAGAATGTTACTTCCAGGGGTGTATCTTCCTATGCTGTGGGAGCACACTTTCTGCTCCAAGAACCCCATCTGCCTCGGCTACACCCGGGGCCACTTCTCTGCCCTGGTACCCATAGAGCCATACTCGCAGGCCTCTGGTAACACCGCAGGATACATCTGCAGGTAATTACACTTTGTACAGATACCAGTCCATTGCATGTGCATCGAACGGGCATCCATTTTATTTTACCAAACTGCAAGGTTACAGATAATTTAATATAAATGTAATAATTTTTTTATCCAATTTTTATTCCGCTTTAATGTGATTTTTTTGGACGGCACCTTTACTTTTTTACGTGATTTACTTGGTACTTTTTTAAGCGACATTTCGATTGTTGACCTATTCATTGATTTGTATGAAAAATTGTTTTTTTTATGCGATACTTTCTGGAACCAATTATCACGTAAAAAGGATGGCTTAGTCCTAGATGGTCCAGACTCCCTGGCTGAGCGTCATAAAGTGCACTAGTCTTGACCGGCTGTGCTTTCCTGCATGAGATTACATAAAAAAAGTAACCAAATAATAACTGCATTTTAATGTACATATTTTTATATTTTCTAGATCTGGCAATACGAGAGAAGAAGATGACGATGGCCAGGACGAAATATTCCTCCCCCTGACCGACTCTGAAGGAAAACTCTTGCCGGTGCACTTCCTCAACCATGATGAGGTGAGCTTCAATGCTTCCATACTAAATTGTTTCATAATCTGACCAACAGTATGATAATCAGTCCAACAAACGACCATCACTTAAAGTAATAAAAAACTAACTTTTGGCAATCTTTTTTATGGAATATATATTTTTAAGCTGCTATTATTTAGATCAATGACATTATCACATTTTAAATGTGGTTCTCGTTTGACTATCGAAATTAAATAACGTTGGACATGAACCAAAACATGGATTGGCTTGTTGCTTACTGAATGATTCAATGGTCCAGGCTTTGGGAGCATCTAATCTATCCGATTTCCTTAAAAATCACCAACACCCAGATACTTTCTTAAAACTAAGTACAGCTTTATTAATTGTTTTTCAGTTACAACGCACACAATCACATTTTCAATTATAACGCTTGCCGGCGGGTATAGCTCAATGGTCAAAGTTGCTTTGCAAGTCATGGGTTCTTTAGGGGTGATTTTTAATCGATTTCTGAGCTCTAAAATACCGGTATACGGTTGGCGTGAATTTGATCCCTCACCCTTAAAATTCCAGTCGTAGTTTATTAATTAAAATTGGTGGTAGACGAAAGTCGTCCCGTAAAGACCACCCATTCATAGTAAATTCCTGTAATAATAAAGGATGATGCTTGAATCTCGGGTAGTAGTCTATGACATTGGCGGATCAACACTCCACATGCAGCGCTTAGCCATATGCATCATGGTAAGCGTCATAGAATTCCACAGAGGAAAATTCAGAATTACTACCACCATCTGTAGGTATTCTCATGTATGTGAATACATAAAAAAAACTTTTCCAACACACATACATATATTCCTACTTACTCACTATATAACCTTAAAAATATCTCTCTTTTTTTCACACTTGAGAATGGCTTCTGGAAACATGTCCTCAATAATAATGTTTGGGAATTTAAACTAAAAATCGTATTTAAATAACAACATTAAAATTGTGTTCCATATCAATCCATAAGGTGAAATGTAATAATATTTTAAAAAGAAAGCTTCACATTATATTTTTAAATTAATTTTAATTAAAAAATTAACAAATTAAAAATATTTAGTTTTGATTCACATTAATTTTTAACGATTACATGTTTCGGCCTCCCTGGAGACCATCTTCAATAACGAAGATGGTCTCTAATTATGCAGTTTCACCAAGTATTGTCAGTTGATAACCTTAATGTTATAAAACCTTCACATACGAACAAAGGCAACTAATCCTATACGATATGATGCTCGTGATGCTTCCAAACACATAGCTGACAGCGTAACTCCTGGAAGACACCAACTCATGACAAATCATCAACCCTGAGGATGACTCCTGCAATTGCAGTCGAAATATCAGAGAGAATAAAAAATTATAGCCGTATGGTTCAACCTAAAAGCCACAATTCCAAATCTGGCCTTGAAAACTTCTTCTATTGAACGACGTTGAAGAAATTTTATTTTTGTTGCAGCTGGGACATGAAGAGGAGATCCTGCAGCAGTGGATGGTGACCTGCAGCGCTGGCGGGGGCCTGCTGGCCGCGCGGCAGCGCACTGGGCAGCTCCCGCTGCTCGTGGCGCAGATGTTGGAGGAGTGGCTCAACCACTACCGGAGAATTGCGTTAGTACCGCAACACCACTTACTTGACCTCCGTCTGCTGCAGAGACCATTTTCAGACCTTTAAGCACATTCTTTAAACCTGTCACTACCTTTTGTTAGAAAGAGGCGGTTTATAGACATTTTTACGTAACCTATCTCGTTGTCTCCAAGCACAGCTTCGGGACAACGCAATGCCCCATTTTTAAAAAGAGAGAAACATACGGTAATAATTAAAAAAGAAAGTGTGAAAAATCGACAGTGATGCATCATATTCATACTTTGCGGAAGAAATACTAGCTTAATTTCTCATCTGCATAGTGTGTACCAGTGCATAGGACAAAAGCAAAACCAGTAATACTTAACCCTTTCATTATGGCTCGGTTTGAATACAAATTATACTTTCAATTATAAAACTAATATTTGAAGCATAAATGCATTTATCTGGTCTATTTTAATATATCACATTGGTTCTTGTATCCCTTAGCTATGAGATGATGCATAAAAAACTATTCTAAGAAAGTAGCAAAACCGATGTCAACGGTCGGAGAATCTTATGACGGCATGTGCCGACAACCGATGCGAAAGGGTTAAGTTACATTCTTTAAAACTGTTAATACCTCTTGTTAGAAAGAGAGGGGTTAAAGATATTATCATTCACACTTACAGTCAAGTATAACTAAAATGACCATACGTCCCGCTTTAACAGAATCATGCCGTTTTTAGGTAGCCTGTCTCGTTGTCTCCAAGCACAGCTACGGGACGTAGAAATTTCTCGTTTTTAAAAAGAGTAACAATTTCAAAAAAGTGAAAAATTGACAGTGGTGCATCATATAACCATATTCGTATAACTTTGCGGAAAAAATACTAGCTTAATTTTTCATCTCCTTAGTGTGTACCAGTGCATAGGACCAAAACAAACCCAGTAATACTTAACCCTTTGGTTACTAAGAATTTTCTTAGCGAACTTGTGAAAAAAACAAAACGATTTTAGACCATTCTTTAGTACTTCAAAATTTTAACATTTTTTTTTTACGCTAGATTGTAAAGATAATAATATTAATTCCAAACAGTTCATACTTCAGATTTAGCAAATAAAAATTTAATCAATAATAATTATAAATGCCAATAAAAAACTATAAACATCAAAAAATAAAACATCCAAACTCAAATTTTGATTTTGAGATCATATATGATGTAAATAATAGATGTTTATTACTGTCAACTTGTCTTTATATGAGTCGCATAGTAACCAAAGGATCCAATTTATGCATTACTTATGTATGATGACTTTCTAACAACACATTTTAAAAGCTTGAAGTATGAATATGTATGATATGTTTCAAACTAATATTATTCAAATATCAAAGGTCCAAGCCTTTTTTATGGGATACCAAAAAAAAATTCCATAGGTGGTTGATATATAAACCATAAAAATTTAGATAAGTGTCGAATATTCGACGATTCGTCTTTTCCACACGAGAATCGACCGTCGAATACTCGACACTTAGTAACCTTAAAGTAAAAAGGCTTAAAATGTTTTTTTTAAATTTATATTTTTAAAATATTCTTATTTTGCAGACAACAGACGAGTGGGCCCTTCCCTCCGAGACTCTCGGCTCAAGCACATGACTTCTCCAGTGAAGGAGAGACGGACGAAGAATAGATGATGCAGCAAGAAGCAAAGACAAGATGTACGATGGTGGAACCAGAAAAATAAGAAGAAGAGAATATCAAACAGGATAAATGTATGATGTGATCTAATATGGGTAGTAAAATGGATACCCAACAGAAGATAGATGAGGTGAATAAGACCCATTAAACATGTAGGTAAAGGAATACAATAATGCTATCTGGTGTTGATATCATGTATCAGACTGCAGGATCCTTATTAGATGGATGAAAATCAGGAATTATTTAGTGATTATATGAGAATTTAACCAAAGAAGTGTGGAAGAACATCAGATGGAGAAGAATCTGGTATTTTAAGTATCGGATTTTGAATTTATCACAGTGAATTGGAGGGGAACTCATGAAGAATTAGGTGACTAAGATACAAGTCGTGGGAGAGCGGAATTAAAGAAATACGGCGGATATGATGAGATGGAATGGATGCAGTAAGCAAGATACAAGATGTAGGAGAATCCATCTAAATGAGTAAAGTATAACATCGGACATGTTAGCCTCTGATGATAAATATAAAACATATCCATCTCTACTTTTTTGGAACGTATGGTCACCATAAACTGCCGTTCACCACAAACATCTGTAAAAAGCCAGAACATATTATGTTGTCTCCAAATCAGCTCTTAATGTTAAAACATTATTGGATATATTACTTTATCCAAATTACTACAAGAAAAGGAATTTGGTTTGATGAATATGATTGCTTTTCGAATCTTATCAAATAACTAAAGGAACCTAACCTAACCTGGCATCGAAGAAAGATTGCATCAGGCTCTGTATCGTCCGGTGTTTAGACATGTTGATACAAGTATCAATTGTGTATTGATAATAGTAGTGTTTTGTTTTTGTTATTGTCTGAATATATTGTTTTATTTGTTGTTTATACGAGACGTTAATGCTTACCGATCGGCGCTTTAAAAGAACGACATCTTTAACCTTTAAATGCCCAGTGGTTTCGCAGACTTGCGCTGTCAATGCCCTACGGTCCCATACAGGAGTGCTTATGGTTCATTTCACAATCAGATTACATTAATTTGTAATAATAGTATTAAAGTAAGTTCATGGAAGAATCTATTGTGCGACGAAATATTACAAACATTGGCCTGCTATGGGATTGAACGACGCAAATTTGCGGTCCCGTATGGGACCACTGGGCGTTTAAAGGTTAATTTGGAGCAAATTAAATGAATATAATTAATTCTTTTCTACATTCTCTTCAAATAGAATCTGTTGTAATTTTACATTATGTTTATGCACTCGTGTTTTTTTAAACATTATCGGTAGGCATTTCCGGTCTTAAAAGTGATAGTTTATTATATGTGATCATCGTAGAGGAATTGTATGTAATTTTATCTTTATTTGAGGTTAGGAAAGTAGTCTGCGAATCGGCAAGTCATCCTTTGGTGTAACTGTAAACTTATCAATCAAACTCTATCAATTGGATTTTTTCTCAGAAAATCATTTTCCTTGGTTTATCTTGGAAAAATGATACAATTGGTTATTCTTATGCCTATATGACTAGAAGCCTGTACCATTTATTTTTATGTTAATACATACAGGAGAATACCGACAGAAAGTGATTGTGATTCTAAAGTTCCACCTATGGATCTTTTGATCCGCCAACGTCATAGACTAAAGCCCGACATTCACGCATCATCCTTAATATTAAAGGAATTTACTATGAATTGGTGGTAAACTTTCGTCTATCACCAATTTTGATTAATAGGCTATGACTGGCATTTTACGGGTGAGGGATCAAATTCACACCAACCGGGGTATTTTAGAACTCGGAAATCATCTCAGATTAAAAATATATTTTTATCTCCGTCGGGGAGAGAACCCACGATCTATGGCTTGTCAAGCAAACGCTTTGACCATTGAGCTATACCTGCAGGCTACCATGATATGGTCCTAAGGTTATCTCAATCCACAAAAGTTTTAACCATTGTGAATTGCCACTTTAAAAAAAATCTCAAAAAAAAAAGTCTTTTTTTGTATATTTAAAAATATATATTATTATTTCATTAAAATTACATGCACTCGAAGTATAGTCTTAGTAAAAACAATTCTATAATGATTTTAAGGTTTTTTAAAAAATATTATTAATGAATTTATGATTTTCTAAATTTAAGTCGTTATGAATTAATAGATGTTTAAAATAAAAAATTAAAATTACCTATACTGAAAATCGATTCGGTAATAACTTTATTTTTCAATGAGAACTTAACCTCATTCTTTGTTATTGTGTTAACAAATAAATAATATATTATATGTAAATTATTATTATAATGATTTTTTAAATTTTCACAAGATGGTGCTTAGGTTGTTTCAGATAAAAAGGCCGCAGTCGTAAAACACTATTATTATTTTAATATTTTTTATTTTAATCAATTTTTAATTAAAAAAAAAACAAATGGTCTCCACATAACAATATCATATTACATTTATGTAATTTAAACCATTCCTCTTAACATAACCGTTTACACTTCATCATTATCAGCCTGCATCCGTCCACTGTTGAACGTAAGCCTCCCGCATGAGTCTATATCCTCTTCGAACCTCCGCCTTCCGCATCCAGGTCACTCTTGCTATTCTTCTTATGACGTCAGTCCATCTTACAGGGGGTCGGCCAACGCTTCGTTTGCCAGTTCTAGAGCGCCACTCTAACACTTTTATTCCCTAACGTCCGTCGTCTCTGACAGATATGTCACATTGTCACTTGAGTGTGCCTATTCGTTAGGTAGCCTCCACCACTTGAGATCTTCTGCGGATATCCTCGTTTCGGATTCTATCTTTTAGCGACACTCCTAGCATGAATCTCTCCATAGCACGTTGGGTGACGTTTATTTTATGTGAAAGACCTGCTGTTAGATTCAACGCCTCTGCGCCAAAAGTTAATACAGGGAGAATGTATTGGTTAAACGCCTTAGTTTTAAGACATTGCGGAATTTTAGTTTACACTAAATATGATGTAATCAGTGGTTCTCAAGAACGATGAGAGCTGGAGGGGTTAAATGAAAAAAGGCTTATTTCACAAAAATTGTGAGCGACTTTTATCCTAAAATAAAAATACATCCTAACCAGGACAACACTAAATTATGTAAAACATAGATTTATGTGGTTCAAGCCATTTGTTTTTTTTTTTCATTTCAAATCTCATTTTTTGTGTTTTAGTGCACTCACACTGTGAAACATTAGTAAACAGCTAGTCATTCTTTATTCCATGTGTTGACTCTTTCCGATTTGACAGAATATTCCAACATGGCTGACACTTAATAAAAAGGAAAAAAAAATACTGTCAATGCTTTTATAGAGCGACGAAAGTTTTTTTTTTGTCCTTTACCATCACAACTGCTACTCTTTTAAGTCCACCCACCATAAATATTGTTCCTTACTAATTCAAATCAATATGAAATTCAAATTTGAATTGCAAGAATTTTTCTTTTATTCTTTTGTTGTTTTGTTTATTGTCAGCAAATGTTTTGTCGGGATTTCCTTTAAACATTCAATGCAGAGTCTAATTATAGAAAATGTTGTATATTTTTTTAAACATTATTTATTATGTATAGATTGTTTTCTTCATACATTTTAAAATATAATATATCTTCACACATTAATTTAAAAAAAAACTATGTTAATTGTGTTGCTATTTGTGCATTTTGAAATGTTTCAAAAGATATAAGTATTTCCAAAATGGTAAAAAATGTACATAAACTGTCAAAAATAATATATATATATACATATAAATGATTATATTATGTACAGTAGTGAAAAATTATAGATTATAATATTATTTAATTTATTTTTAAAAATAATTGCAAACATTCAGTTTTTTTATTGCAAAAGTATCAGTTTCTCTAGTGAGCTAAAGGTTTGAATGGTATCTTTTTCTTCTGTCATATCGACTCCATAAATGGAGCATATAGCTACCACATTTATATGAATAAATTCGTATTCAGACCATGGCATCTAAGGCTTCTATGATGGGGATATAATACATTATTATTTAAAATTGATGCTCCAAATAGAATTTACTTGATGCACTATATTTACTTAGTCAAAATAACTCTATAAAATATTTATAGTATTTTTTTTTCATCCATTGATAGCTATTGCCCACTTTCTACACCTATCGCAGCTTAGTTTTCCTAATTTTTAGTAATTTTTAATTTAATTATACCATTCACACATTCTGATTAATTTGTATTGGATAGTTTAATTCCGTAAATATTATTTGAATTTTATTCCAATCGCAAATTTCAAACTATGGAACAATAAGGTACAAGCTGGCAACTTAAATTTTAACCTTAAACAATGAAGTATTGCCCAACTTATGAATTGATCCACTATCACATACCTAATAAACACAAGTATAAAACAAACTGTTTTAAAATGTAATAAATGCCATAGTCATTGGATTTGAGCCACAAAATGCACAAATTATTATTGAAATTTTTAATATACATACCGGTAAAAATCTCTTTCCTAAATCTTAATTTAATATTAAAGGTAGTACAACGTAATACAAGTACCTTGACTATTTAAAAAAATGTTGCTTGTTTGATTTGATTTAAAAAAATCACTAAATGTTTCCAGTTAAAACCTCAATTTATCCTTTCGTACACATTTTTGTTATGCAATATTATTTTAATTTAAACAAAATTTTTTTTATTTCATCTTGGGTCTCACCCCCTGATTCTCACATCCTCACTAATTTACGCATTGAACATAAAAATAAAACCTGTACCTTAAAATACCATTTTAATTATTTTTAATGACCTAAAAACAAATCACTAAATCAAACGATACTACTTATTATTATTTTAATTATGAATTAATTATTTAATCAAATGTGCTGTAAAGTGATACTTAAATATTAAGTTTTGGGGAGGCTAACACTTTTTCGTTTTTAACATTACACTTGATTCGAGTATTATAATATATTTTCACTACATTATTTTTTTATTAATAAAAACACATTCTGAAAATATTCATTGTTTATTTTTTTATTTTAGTTTTAATTTATTTTTACCTAGGCTTTCTTTTTCTTCATCTTCGCTGCTGAACGTCTCAGTCCTATGGAATATTCTTAGTATTTCACAACATTATTTACTAAAGATGATTTAAAACTTAAAGGACATATGAAAAAGAGGGTTCGTTTAGTATTTTAAACTGTTTTTTCCATTTGTTTATTTAAGATGAAATAAAATCATTATTTTTATAGTAAATTTATAATATATTTTAACTGAAAGTGACCATTATCTCTTACCACAGCTTTAAATGTCTTCCTATTGGCAATATTGTTGTGAATCTTGACAGTAGATTTTGTTATCCTTACCTAACCTATTATTTTAAAATTCATTGGAAATTTACGATTTCTGTGACCCGATAGATTTATTTAAATTACTTTTCATTTATTATTATTATTTGATGGTTTGCATTTTATTTTGGCACTTTTTTAATTGTTTTCAAAATATTACATCATTGCCAACATTCGAGAACAAATTTTCAGAGCAAGTACAAAAATATAAAAATAAGAGCGAGTATTTTTTACAAATTCCAAAGATATTATTTTTAAAATGAACTACACATTTTTAAAATTCGATAATGTATTAGTAAGTAAAAAAAATGTTATTTATTTAGATACCTACCATCGTATTTAAATATTCATTATATCAAAACTTATGTACCTCTGTTGTGGTATTTAGGTATCCATCTACGCCTAATTATTTGTGGTAGGCATTTAATAATAATAAAACAAATTTTTCTTTCTGGTTTATGGAAATGATGATCAACAAAATTCCTGATACAAAATAGATTTTCCCCCTCAAAGTCCCCACAAACATAGGATTTCTAGGAACCCAAAAATCATTTTCTGCAAAGTAATGCAAGTCATGATTTCTACCACAAATGATTAATAATGAAATGAATTTATTAATTAGACATAACCTCAAATAACATAGTTTCATCGCTGCCGTTCTATTTTTGCCTTTGTAAATACATTTGAGCAAAACATTGTAATAAGTAAGTATTTATTATATACATATTGTATTAGCATCCAATGTATATTATTCACTAATATTATTAATTTCATTTTAATTAAGAAAGCGGTAGCAAAAATAGATTTATATTTCAATTAGAAAATACTTTTAAAAAGATGCTTGTTCCAAATTCAACAAGTTTATTCAAATTAATTATAAATCTATAGTTTTACTCTAAGTACCTACCCAGGTAGGTATTTGTTTTATTTTGAAAGAAAAAACTTATTGAACAACCAACTCTTAAAGGAATATGTTATTCGATCTTTATGCATAGCATATTTTTAGTACCAAATGTCCACTATATATAATAGTTTTACATAAAAATATGTTTTATAAGTATTCATATTGAGTTGTTTTTTTAAATGAATTGCAAAAAAAAAAAAATGATGCTTTTTTTTTAATTTGTATATGAATTTGAAAAATTTAAGTAGGTACCTTTTTATTTATTTACATAAATATGATTAGAAATACTTATAATCTAAGGTCAGCTGCACTTATACCCAAGAAAATTTAACATGATCCTGACTATCTAACTAAATAAATTATATTTACTACTTTCCAGGCTTAAACAAACGTTAAAATACTTGAAATTACTAAAAGTATTAAAAGGTATTAGATATTTAGGGCAAATACATGAAGCATTACAAAGTATAATAAACGTAAGTTTTTTAGTTTAAATACTCAAGGATCATGTCATATTTTACAGATGTGATTTCATATTGAGTTGTGCTTATGATTTATAGATTTATTGATTATTTTATTTAATCGTATTACTTAAAACTATTATATTTCTGAGTGGGCATTTAAAATAGAATTTGACCACTTCACCGTAACGTATAAAGTAAAACATAATATTTAGATAATTCATAACATTGTATCAATGCCTTCGACTGTTGGAATGTATTTAAATGGCAAAGCACTGAAATCAAAACCAATTAAGTGTAGATGTTAATTATTAAAAATTGTTAAAAAAAGGAGTTAGAACAAAATGGTGTTATGTGTAATGTGACATTGAATGAATAGGTGTCGATAAACCAAAGAATCTAAGAGGACAAGAAAATAATAAATTATAATTAATAACTAAAGAAACTGTAACTTTACGTGATATACGTGAAGATATTCAGCAATTACATATGTAACTAAAAAATCAGTAATCAATAACAAATATCAATTAAAATAAAATCACGTCATAAATTATTCAAAAGGGTAATTAAAATAACAAGAGGTATTGCATGCATCTAAAATGTTTATCTCATATTAAAGGAGCTGTATTTTTATCATATATTTATATAATTTTTCTCCGGCGTGTGACGTAAGTCAATTGCATACAATATTTCCTGTGGAATACAATTTTTATTGCCACGATAAAAAATATTGCTCACTTACTTCACTGTTTTTATAATTACTAATCTTGTTTTCTTACTTCAAATATAAAATGTCAGTAGGTAAGTTACATTGATAAGAAAAAGGTTATTCAGTTTTATTTTGTTATTTATCATTTAATTTCACTAGGAAAATATCTTTTAAAATATTCGATCAAGTGTAAAATATCTTTAATTATGTGATATAATAATTTCCTTCTTGTCCTCTTAAATGTCTTCGATGTTTGGGTATATTTTAAATAAGAGTGTTGTTGACTTTTAAATAATCATTATTCGCTTTTACTGTCGGCTTACATTAATATTCGAATTAGCTCAATAAATACATCAACGTATTTTTCTAAAATTATTTCGACTGCTTTAATTTCTGGCCATTAAAGATTTGGTGTCTGGAGATGCGCACCAAACTGGGATTGTATGGAATTACCTGGATTTGTATCAAATGTAAGCTTTACAAAATGTTAATAATATTTATATGATATCGTATACCTACCAAGTATAAGAAATTGTGTGTTTTTTTTTAAATTTCATAATGGTATCATTATGATTTAAAAAATTCCAAATTGCCTTGACATTATCGATACAAAAACGAATATCTTCACAAAAGCGAAATCGTTTAGATTAAATTTATATTGTCGCATGTATGAATTAATACTCGTAAATGAAATGAAATAAATAACAAGACACAATGCATTAAAATGAATAAAATGAAGCATTAACATTTTTATCCATATTTAAATTAGAGAATGCCGAAATTCTTATGTAGCTCGTGAAATAATTATATAATATTGGGAAACCATTAAAATAAATTAATAATTAAGATTCCGCATAGTTGGAAGGCATGTTCATATGCCAAAGCCCCACTTTATAGATTCTGCACAATTGATTGTTTGCTGGTTTAAATACAGTTATGAACGATGTTAAAAAAATAATCAAACATCTTATATGCATTTTTTTAATGACATTTCTATAAATAAAACAACACTTTCATCAGAAACAATAACATTTTATGACGAAAAAAAATATGTACCTACTTTCGACATGGGTATCATTAGCTATTTTAAATAATATAATTTATCGTGGTAGGTATACGATATCACGAAAAATAATCACACAATTAGGTACGCGTGAAGCAAAATAAAGACCACTGCGATATAATAGGCTTGCAGCAAGATCACTTCGCTTCATTATTGCTCTTTATAAATATTGAGAGTGTTGTTAGTTTGTAACTCGTCATTTTATAAAGTATTAAAGTATAATGTGATAAAACTCGATCTGTTTCTAGCCAAAAATAACATTTCATAGATTTTAAATTATTTCATAGGTTTTAAATGTTGTCATACATGTCAATTTTAGATATTTATGTTAAAAAATGCAATATTGTTTAGTACAAACACAGCTAATGTTACAGTGTACCCATTTGACTCTGATTGGATTCACAAGACAACGATTTCACGTAACAATTTTACACATCAAAAATACTGTACCGTTTTCATTTGATTTATCGTATAAAGCTATTTACCAACATTATTAAATAACTTCACTCTATCAAGCTTTAGACAATCAATACTAAATTATAATCGACGGATAATGATCAGTAGCATTTCTTATTATCAGGATTATCATTTGCAGTTAAAAATGCTTTTTTTTTCCACTTTTTATAACATGATTTTGCCAGAAAAGTCCAAGACCTAATGATTGAATTTCGTTTAGAAGCGGATTTGATCTAATCTAAAATGTATTGTTTGGCTTGAATAAGCTTAGCTATTTTCTCAAAATATTTATTTACATTAAAAAAATCTTCATACGTAGATATTATAACTGTCGAATTGATGGAATAAGTAGAAAAAATTGCATTTACACATACATCTAGAAATACTCATTGAGACCACAATTCGTTAGTATTGGGCATGTTTTGAATTTTAAGACTTGATACAATAATGTGTAATGTTACCATTAATCAAATAGAGTGAAAATTAGATCGTACCAAGTTGCAAATATTGTCTAAAAAATCTTTGTAATATATAACCTATTTGCGTATTTATGAGATGTGATTTCTTTTTGCTTTCTAGTTGTCTTGTGGACTCATTTTAACAATGGCGGTTTTGTTTATGTTAAATTCTGTCATTAGTTATTGTATTATTGAATTATTACAATTGTGAACATTGCTTAATGTACAATATACCTATAATTGAATGATAAGTCCGTTTTGGTCACAAAATCTCCAAACACAAAAATACAATCCATCAAAACTTTGCGACTTGGACGGACTTGCTTAATAAACACAATTTTCTTTAGATTCTCCCTTAATATGAATTTGTTAATGTATTATTATAGTAAGTGATGAATCAGTATGACTCGCAAATTTTATGAATAATATTCAATCAAAATAAAAATGTTGTTGATAAACTAAAATGGTTTTAAATTGATGTACTTTATGCAATCCGTGTACATGCTTATGCCTTCTTTATTAATCTTCATTCTCCTTTCCATATATTTTTAAAAACAATAAAAATCACACCAGATGATAATGAATAGATCTTGTCTGTGGATTTTGTGATACTTGTCATAATTCGCTTTGCCGGCGGTCATAGCTCAATGGTCAAAGAGTTTGCATTGCATGCCAAGGTCGTGGGTTCGATCCCCGACGGAGATTAAAAAAAAAGGATTTTTAATCGATTTCTGAGCTCTAAAATACCCCCGGTTGGTGTGAATTTGATCCATCACCCGTAAAATGTCAGTCATAGCATATTAATTAAAATTGGTGGTAGACGAAAGTCGTCCCGTAAAGACCACCCATTCATAGTAAATTCCTGTAATAATAAAGGATGATGCGTGAATCTCGAGCTGTAGTCTATGACGTTGGCGGATCAAAACTCCACATGGAGCGTTTAGCCGTATACACCATGGTAAGCGTCATAGAATTCCACAGATGAGACTTCAGAATTACTATCACCATCTGTCGGTATTCTCCTGTATGTGTTTGCATAAAAAAAAAGACACATTCATCAGCAGTTGAATTTCGTATCATCAGTATAAAGTGTATTTATCCATAGAACATATGTTCAAATATAAAAATACAAGTGATGATAAAATACAGTCGCTTCCGCTTAATTAGGACACATCGGGACTTGGGTATTTTGTCCCAATTAAGCAAATTTCGTTTTTTTTTTAATTAATTTATTTGGTTTTGGCAACTATTGGCTAAAACTATTAAGCCATTAACCAGTAATACACATAAAAATTTAAACAATGCATTTTTTTTTAAATAATTTTATTTTATAAACTCTTGGAAACTGTAAATTACATATAGGTAATATAAATTATTATATAAATTACAAATATGTAATATGAACTTATAAGAAAAAAAACTAATTAAAATATTAAATGGGTAGGTACATACAATTTAATTTAATGCAAAAATGAGTCAAATGTAGTCTGTCTTTTGTTTTTGTAACATTTCACTTCTACAAAATCAGCACAGATATTCAGTGCGGATGTAGAGCTCCCTTGATTTCCTTCCTGCATAAAATAACGCTGTAACACGGCGATACATTTTTTACCTCCTGGTTAGTCACAGACACAGGTGACTCATCATCATCATCGTCATCTTCGTCTAATTTTTCATATTTTGATTTAATACCTTTTACAATTGAATCCTCACAGACTTCATTATCATCGTAACATGGTAAATTGTTATCTATTCTTGAAGATTCTTCATATTTAATAATAGGAACTTTCAATATATCTTGATTTTCTTCATTGCTTAAAATTTCGGAAATATCTAAGGGTTTAAGGCCGCAATTACTGCGGTGATCTTAAATTTACTGTCCCAATTAAGCGGAATGTTGTCCCAATTAAACATATAAATTTACTATTGGTTTCTTGGTTTGGTTTCTGTTCTTTGAGATTTGTCCCAAATAAGCGGCTGTCCCAATTAAGCGGTGTCCCAATTGAGCGGAATCGTCTGTATTGAATATAAAAAGCTTGAAAAAAATACAACAGTAAGATAAAAAAAAACCATATAAAAACAGATATCATAGGAAACCAATGTCATTGACAAAAATAGAAAAGGATGTTACATAAGGATCGACTTGTGTTAGAAACCTACAAGCGCCATTACAGTTAAACCGAATTGATTACGCGAAACTCCACAGATACCAATTGGAATGGAAAACAATGCATAATTACGATCTCGGGTATACCTATCCTAAACGACAAACAATAAGTAAAAAGTAAATTAAAATATTATTACAGTATTATACCTCTTCAAATTTATTAAAAATATCCCTGGTAATTCCCAATAAAGATACTCGTACTTAATAATTAAACAAGCTGTGAATGTTTTGTAACTATTAATAGAGACCCATTGTTTTTTTTTTGGAGAATATAAATACAATCTTTGACAAGAGGTTAGAAAAAAAATATATAGACATAATATTAATAATTAAAGCAAAATATTTGTTGGCGATCACGTTGCGAAAATATAAGGTATATTTATTAAGGTTTTCAACAATATAACCGCTTGATCTAAGCTTTGTTTTTTACATATGAATACTTTGATCGTGTAGTGGCTACTAATGAATCGGTTCCATGAATCAAAATATCGCTTAAAAAGTACTAAGTAACAACGAATAAATCACATAAAACGTCGCGTAAAACAGGACTGCATTTAAATGAAAATACGAACAACGGAAAATGTTGTAAAATAAAATATGGTCCACACACTGCGGCTGCGGCTGCGGCGACTTCGAACCTTTGCATTTTACAAAAAGACAAAACCGTATAACGAGCTTCAAGAACTAGACCTGTGCAGAAAATAAGCGGTAGGTACATTGTATAAACATTATGGGAAATGACAAGATAAATGAGTGGATACACACCATGGGCTATTTAGAGATGAAATTATCAATATTATATCTGTATGCATCCATTATAAAGTCAGTGGATCATTCCAGTACGTTGTACTACAAGCCTACACATCATGTGATGAAATTTGAAAGCATCTTGTCTTATTCTTTTCATAACACAAGCCTTCCTCTCTTATTAGATATGTTCAAATAAACAGTGCATAATAAAATTTAAATAAGTAAGCCAATTATCCTGCTGGAATTAAAGCACTTATTATTATTATCATGATATATTTTCCGCAGATATTATTTCAGAATAAAAAACATTTATCTATGCGTTTTTAATTGAATTTTATAGGTATGTACTTGTTAAGTATAACTTGAAAATACATACTTGAAAAGATAAGGGAAAACCGCCTAAGATGGTATGGGCATGTGACACGGAGAGATGAGGACCACACGGTGAAGAGAGCCCTCAACATACCCACGCTGAGAAGAAGACCTGTAAGACCACAGGCAACCTGGACTGCAACTGTAAACAAGGATCTGAAAACCCTGGGTTTGACCGAGAATGTAACGCAGGACAGACAGACTTGGCGAATGTGCACAAGGAGAGCCGACCCCAGATGATGGAAAATGGCTAGGATAAAGAGGATAAAGAGAGAGGTATCTACTTGTTATATAGTTCATCCAATATACGAAGAACCCTGTGCCCTGTGACACATTTATTGCCCTGCGCTGAATATCGTCCGATATAACGTTGTAATAACGTTCACTGCCTTTATTAATTTTATCAACACTTACAAAAGCCTCTCTTATTTTAAGTAATTAGTTATTTAGGTAAATATATCACAATACAAACAAAATAATAAAATATATATACATATTGTTACAAATTAGCAAAAATACGGCATTTTAAAACAAATTAAAATAATATCTGACGCATGTAGAAGACCATGTCATATTGCTGCGAAAACCAGTGTTGGGGTATCGATAATCGTATTTTAGATTGTTTTTGTGTACGAAATATTAGAATTTTAATAACGGTAGGTACAGAATATTTTCTTTGTTTACATTCCATTTCTTAGCAATGAGAACAAAGTTAATTTCAACTGCCGTCGCCAGATGTCGCCGGCTCACCAGTTCCCGTCTGACGTTTCTGCTGCAGCATCTACCGTCGAGGCTCGCAACCAACATTAGGCTCGCCCATATTGTTATTCCCCGTGTTATTACCGCGTCCCCCAGTCGACGATCGACCCCGTCGTGAACTATCACACCTCACACGCCTCGCAGTGCGACACGACTAACCAAACAAATTAAAATAAACCATAAAAAACGTGAAAAAGTGATGTGAGAACGAGTAACAACGCACCCTTCATACATTTAAGGATTGATCAAAAAACCAGACACCAAAATGGGTACGTATTTATATTTTTAACTGCCGGTGTTTTATTATTTTTATTTTGAATTTTTATTTTATTCTATTTTGTATATTTCCGGTGCGTTCGCTCTCGGTTGATGTTTTTTCTTTTGCTAAAATGGATTCCGTTTTTCAATGTTATTTGTGATGTATTTGTGTTATAATTATTGATTTTCTTGGATGCCTCGCCGGTCGCCTCCTCTTCGT
The DNA here is from genome assembly GCA_022606575.1 of Glossosoma conforme. NCBI lineage: Eukaryota > Metazoa > Arthropoda > Insecta > Trichoptera > Glossosomatidae > Glossosoma > Glossosoma conforme. The sequence goes on from JAGTXR010000047.1 coordinate 2,115,241, forward strand.
GAGTCACGAGTTTTTTTGTACAAATGTATGTATGCCGGCATTGCTCTTTTTGACAGAGGAACCACAAACGTACAAACGATTATTTTAATCCACCGGCCATACGATATTATGTATTTAAACGTATCGATAATGATAAAGACTATTTGACGTAACACATCGACAAGAGGCTTAACTTCCTTATGTCATATCAGATACTTATGAAAAGTCTATTATAACCAGAGTATTACATAGAAAATTGATTATTTTTTAGTTTGCTATATATTTATGACCACACAGTTATATTCCATACGTAAATGTGATATTATTTTGAGTTAGTACTGCATAAAACAGACATGAAAATTCTTGTATTAGAAAAGTAATGTATGTATTACTTTTTTGCGCAATCAGATCACAAGACTAATAACAATAGTTAAACCATATATGTATACTGTTGTAATTTAGTGCATAACTAAGGATACCTAATTAAATAATTATTTAATATATAAATGTTCTAATTTAAGCACATTTTTATTGAGGCTTTTGATTGTTAGTAATACGAGTTGGAATGATATTAGTTATTCACCGAAATTTCAAGTTAAATTATTACAAGGGATGCCAGTTTATAATTTAACCATTATTGAAGACGGTCTCCAGGGAGGCCGAAACATGTAATCGTTTAAAATAAATGTGAATAAAGACAATATTTTTAATTTGTTATTTTTTTAATTAAAATTAATTTTAAATTATTATCATACGAGAGATTAAATTTATACGTATTCCAGTATCATGCGTGATTGTGTATAATACTCGTAAATGTACAGTTTGACCAAAATATGTTATACAAACAAAATTCCCATGCCAAAAGTATGGGAATTTTTGAAAGTTTATGGCTTATAAATGCAATTTGTTATATAGGGTCCGTCATCTAACGTTTTTTTTTCAACTAGTGCTTATTTCGTGAATGGTAACACTTAGCTCATGTCTGATTTGACAAATAATTAGTTTTATCCTTCCGCTAAACGAATATGGTTGTGTATACGCTTGAACAACGCTGGGAAATATTGCGACATTACTTTGAAAATCATGGTAATGTTGCAGAATGTGTGCGAAAATTGCGTACGGATTTTGGAAGAAGAGAATCACCGTCATCTCCGTATGTTCGTTATCTTGTGAAAAAAATGAAAGAAACTGGCATCCTCATCGATAAACCAAAGCGTGAAAAGCCAAAAACAGTGCGTACACCCGAGAATATTGCTGCTGTGGCAGAAAGTGTGCGTGAAGCGCCATCAATGGCGCTTCCATGCGGCGCGGCCGTGTTGAACGAATTTTTGTTCACAAAAATTGAAGAGGAGGATATTGGCAACATTTGGTTTCAACAGGACGGCGCTACGTGCCACACAGCCGAAGCTACACTCGATGTTTTGCGCCCTGTTTAAAAAAAAATAAGTTATTTGGCGGACCCCTTATATTATAATAGACGGTTAGTGTTCCTTAGTAGAGTTCTTCGTTATCATATTTACAATTTTTCATTAAAAAATATATTTTTCACACATTTTTATGATGACTTTGACAGCTAAATTAGAGTTATAATACCTACTCAGCCAGCGGGTATAGCTCAATGGTCAAAGCGTTTGCTTTGCAAGCCAAAGGTTGTGGGTTTGATCCCCGACGGAGATTAAAAAAGAAAATGATTTTTATCAATTTCTGAGCTCTAAAAAAATACCCGGGTTGGTGTGAATTTGACCCCTCACCCGTAAAATGCCAGTCATAGCCTATTAATTAAAATTGGTGGTCGACAAAAGTCGTCCAGTGAAGACCGCCCATTCATAGTAAATTCCTGTAATAATACGGATGACGCGTGAATCTCGGGCTGTAGTCTATGACGTTGGCGGATCAACACTCCACATGCAGCGCTTAGCCATATGCAGTATGGTAAGCGTCATAGAATTCCACAGATGAGACTTCAGAATCACTATCACCATCTGTCGGTATTCTCCTGTATACAGGTATGTTTACATAAAAAATAAAAAACCTACTGATTCTTTGAATTACCTTTGGAACGAAAAAAATATTGGTTAGATTTAGCTTAGGTTAGGCACAATTTAATCAATGCGGCGGCTGGCGTTCTATTATGTATGTATATTCGTTTACGTTGAAAAGTATTTTCGTTGGTAGGGTACATATCTGTCAAATTTGACACATAAATATGTGATAAATGTTGTTTTGTGAGTTGAAATGATATATATAACAATATGCAATGGTACACAATCAGTTTTATCATAGTTTTGAGTGTTTAAAAAGCATGTGTTGATCTTTATAATGTTTGGAACATTCAAGTGTTTTTTTGTTAGGTTGGCCTGAACCTAACGTAACTTAATCCAAACTTATCATAATCTGACCTCATCTAAAAATACACCAAAAATGTTGCTTGTTGGTAAAATGCCTACGTGATTTTTAAACATGTCCATGTTTCAAACACGCATGTCGCATTTCAATTTTGATGTATTGCGAGTATTCCAGTTTCTCTTGACTTTGTCACTCCCAGAATGTTAATGGAGCTTCATTACAAATTGCATACATTTTTTCTGATAAGGCCACATTTTCAGCCGTCCTGGCTGAGCGTCATATAATACACTAGTCTCGACCGGTTGTGCTCTCCTGCATGCGTTTACATAAAAAAAGCTCAATTTGTTTTTTTAATTTTATATTTTTAAATATAATTAGGTTAGCGAGACATCCAGTGCGCAATTGTCCGGGGACCAAACGTCCGTGCACCAGACGTCCAGTGCGTCCCACGTCGTTACCGATGCGTCGTTGAACGAATTGTCTGGGGATGAAATGCCGCGGAACCGCTGTTGGTCTTATAGAATCCTTTCCATTAACCTATGACGTATTACCTGTATATATATATATATATATAATCGTGTCGGAAACAACAGGGTCAGATCCTGTCTGCCCAGAAGTGGGCGACATCGATGGCGTTACTCTCGGCCATCATCAGGTCTTCCTGGGTGCAGCTACTCTGACACAGCGCACACTCCAGAAGGTGTGACACGGTCTGCTCCACGCCGCAGTCCCATTCAGTCGGTCCGCTGTAAAACTGCCAGGCTTTCATTTGTGTCCTCGTCTTGCATACTCCGGTCCGAAGTCTGTTAAGGGACCTCTATACATTCCACCCCTGGTTGTGTCCAGGGGCTAGGTCCTCTTTCGGGGCAATCCAAGCATTCCCCTCAGTTGCGCCTCTCCACATGTCGCATTTAATTGATACAACGTCATAGAATCCACACATTTCCGGCTGCACGTTCAGTTATAAGCTTGAAACAACACTCTATCGTCGCTTTACCTTCACATGTAAGTGCTGCTTCACGAAACGGACTTTGCACATGAAGATTATTATTCCATATACTTTTTATGGTACTGTTTATGTAAGATAAAAATAAGAAATCGTTTTTTTTTTGCGCAAATTGACTGTTAGAATCTGCGAATATTTTTTTCAAAACATTTTTGCAGCATCCGGGTTAATATCAGAATTAAGTTATTAAATACATCTTTCGTCATCATCATTTTAACATCCGTTCCCCTAATCACAGCGCATAATCGTCGCAAATTTGCTGGCGTGTATGGGTTACTGGTAAAGCGTTTGCTCATCATACCGAAAGTCGTGTGTTCGACTTTTAATCGATTTCTCAGCTCTGTAAATACCCTCGGTTTGTGTGAATTTGATCACTCGAAATCCCGTAAAATGTCAGTCATAGCCTATCAATTAAAATTTGTGGTTGACGAAAGTCCTGTAAACACCACCTATTCAAAGTGAATTCCTGTTAAAAATTAATGTTGCGTGAATGCCGAGTTGTAGTCAATAACCTTGGCGCATCACATTCCTTATGCAGCGTTGAACCATATGCAAAATGGTCAGTGTTATAGAATCCATAGATAAGATTTTCTCCATTTCCTTATCAATTCCAACGTATTTCGTGGTTAGCAACGTGTTAACAAAGAAGGGAATTCGATACTCGCTACAGTATACTAACTTCGCAGCCTTAGACTGAGGTCTATTTGACATATAACTGATGCACCTAGAATCACAGGAAGGCCTTCAGCCCCTCTCTAAAAAGTAGCTTTTTGCGTGCGTCCAGTAACGTGTCTCCATCTGGGTCTTCAAAAACAGGACGGGACAAGGAAGGTTTTCACCAAGCGAATGTCGGTATTCTCCCATATGTTTACGTAAAAAAACTGTCACCACAAAACTCTGTCAGCCCTAATGGTTCTCGCCTCATCCCACATCAGCTTTGCCTCCTAGAACTCTCCGAATACATTAATGTATAGTTCTCGACTGCCTTCCAGGAAGGTGAGACCTGAAAAAAGGTAGCTTTAGTTTATGCTCTCCTGCAGCATGCGAAATACATGTCCTAGCCAGGTCCACCTTCGTTTCTTAACCGACTGTAGTATTAGATATCACTGACCTTACATGTGTGAAGTAGAGGATATCTTATGTATGAATGAAACTAGTTTTATCGATTTACATAACTTATTTTTTATAATCTTATTCGCCGTGTTGTGTCATTGAACTCTAATCATATCAACAGTCAGAAAATAAACATTTTTATTTACATAAAAAATGATTTGTTTTAAACTTCATTTTTTTTATGTAATCGCATGCAGGAGTGCACAGCCGGTCAAGACCAGTGCACTCTATGACGCTCAGCCAGGGAGGCTGGACGATGCATGCGGGAAACGTGTGTTGTGTTCGTGTTTGTGTGCGGGTTGGCGAGATTGCAAGTGTATATTTATCTGTTTCTTGAAGAGATCCAGATTGTAGGAATGAGGAAACACTGACGCTGGAAGAGTATTCCAAAGCTTACCGGTGGCATTAAGGAAGGAACTTTGGAATCTGACAGTTTTTGGTCGACACATATAACCCGGATGTTCGGCAAGTGTAAGACTAGTTTGTCGGCTGTGGGTGGGTGCAGGAGGAATCAGTTCTTTAAGTTCCGAAGAGAAACGACCGTGGTAATAACGGTAGAAAAGACTAAGTGAACCAATGTTACGCCTGTGCTCCATTGATTGCAAGTTAGACGTAAGAGTGTGATTGTTTATTAAACGAATTGCCCTTCTTTGAACTGAGTCAATTAAGTTTAGAAGTTTAGATGACATTCAAAGCAACGTTCCAAACGTGTTTTTTGATCAAACCGGGATTATTTTAATACTCCAAAACAGTCAACCAACCCTTCTATAAAGTTTTCATAAGACCGGATGATTAGGTCGATGCTTTTAAGGCCTCGCTTGGTGAAACCCTCCCTGTCCCGTCCTGTTTTTAAAAACCGAAATGGGGACCCGTTACTGGGCGCACGCAAAAAGCTACTTGTCAGAGAGTGGCTGAAGGCCTTCCCGTGATTCTAGGTGCATCAGTTATATGTCAAATAGATCGCAGTATAAGGCTGCGAAGCTAGTATACTATAGCGAGTCCCGAATTGCCTTCTTTGGTAACACGTTGCTAACCACGAAATACGTGGCAATTGATAAGGAAACGCAAATCTACAACGAGTATGTGCAGTTTTTGAGCAAAGTGTTCACAGATGAAATTGTCACGATATCGTATATCGGTAGCAATGGTTGCAGTTGACTGGATTTCAGGTAAACCGATACACCTGGTAATCGATACACTGTAGACTCGCAGAAGTAAGGCGAGATCACCTGTTGCATTGCAGTCATACAAAGATATATTTTGCCGACATCTTTGATCCAGCAGAGCGTGGAAAACAAACTACGTTAGTCGCACATTCTCTTACGTATTAAATTGAAATAAGTAACGGTGAGAAAACCAATGAATGATATACTTCTACGTTTTATCTTTCACTTACGTGTACTTCTGCATGATTGATTATTTTCTTCGCTCGTCTAAAATATGTCACCACAAATTGTAGCCTCTCAGTTCCGTCAGTTGAACATTATCAATGCCTTGTTCCAAGACATCTATGTACACGAAGACACATCTCTGCACCTGTAAACATTCAAGTACGGTGGTGCTTTAACATATGAGTGCCCCAATTTACGAGTTTTTTTGAGATAAGAGCCAGCTTGGTGAAAACCCTTCCTGTCCCGTCCTGTTTTTGGAGACCCAGATGGGGACCCGTTACTGGACGCACGCAAAAAGCTACTTGTTAGAGAGTGGCCTTCCCGTGATTCTAGGTGCATTAGTTAGTAGCCAGTCATAGCCTATCAATTAAAATTAGCGGTAGACGAAAGTCATCCCCAAAATTGATAAAATAGATAAAATAAAATGAATAAAATAAATAAAATAAATAAAATAAATAAAATATATAAAATAAATCAAATAAATCAAATAAATCAAATAAATCAAATAAATAAAATAAATAAAATAAATAAAATAAATAAAATAAATAAAATAAATAAAATAAATAATATAAATAAAATAAATAAAATAAATAAAATAAATAAAATAAATATAATTTAAAGAGCTGCTTGTGGCTCTTGAGACTCTCTTTGTTTAGCACTGCTATAGCAGAACATCACAAGTCCGCCCTCGAAGATTTTATACGCTCCACTGCCCTCGTCTTCCCATACAAACAATACGACAGCCGTCGCCAACTGTCGGTCCGCGAGCAACAAGAACAATGCCCTCTCTTCGTAATCAGATGCAGATGAAAATGAAGATTTGTAATAAAATCGGCGGGACTTCAGTGTGCGGAACTGAATCGATCGTATTCTTCGTGTCGGCGACGTCAAATTGTTTTGACCCAATATTTGGCAATATCAATGTGCATTAGGTCTTGATGTGTAGCTAGTCGGACACATGGGGCAGGATCTTAGGTGTGAGGCGGTCTGCAGGTCTCCACAGTCACACAGAAGTAACTATCCCTATAATATCCCTAAATAGAAAACGGTGTATGCAGAAGAGCATAAACTTCCTAAAAAACACAGATTTTATGTATTTTTCTGCTTTTTCAATGAGTGTATCCTGTTATTACTCAGATACTGTTCTTGCGACACGGATATCTATCTATCAAGCCATCTTTTATGTGATTTTTCTAGGATTGTCAGCTGCTACGATTACCACTCTTTCAGAACACACCCATCCAACGTAATGACATCCCCCGTCTTTGAAAATACGTCAAGTCACGGGTTCGTCACGTGGCCGAAGAATATTGTTTTTCGAGGCTTTTCGGCATCAGCCTAAAATAGCTAGTGCCTTGCATCGATAAGTTAGCTTGAAAAGAAGACATTGTCTAGTTTCAATGTTTTGCGCTAGGTTAAGGATTCAAGGGCTAGCCTCCCCTGCAGTAAAAGTATTTATGATCGCGTATAAACGTAGGGCAGTGCACCCCAATCACGCGATGTGGTATGTTAGGGTAGGTTTCTGCTTCGATACCTTAGTTGTGTGTGGGAGGCATTCAGAATTAAACTTTTTTCACAGAATGCAATAAAACCAACATTCGATTCATAAAATATTATATATTTTTACTCTTTTATATTACCTGTTTTCATCCGCGTCCTATGTTGCCTAACTTTGGTGATCTCATCTAATACATACATATATATTGAACCGCTCTTACAATGTGCTATTGTCGTTGGTCGTATTGGGAAAAGTTTTCTAATGTGTTAACAGCCCTTAATGTGTAGTATGTGTCGCCATATTTTGGTTGTTTGACAAGTCCGGTCACGGGTGTATCATTAGCATTGTACATAGCTGTCTGTCATTGGTGCGCCATTAGTTCTGCGGATCGCCACCGAATGAATTTCGGCCCTGGACGTCACCGACCACGGGCCCCCGGTGGCCAGTAATCAGTTGTCTGCCGACCGCGACGAGTAGCTAGTTGTGATCGGTCTGGGGCCTGAAGCGAGCAAGTTCCGCTCCGGGCCGAAAGATTGTCAAGTTTATCGAAAATATATGTACTTCTGAAAAAATCTCTGTGCTGCTCATGTGCTCCTCATCTGTCCACCACGTGTCCTAATAACGATCCCAGCGACGTGAAGTCGTCTTTTATCATTCGTTAAGTAAAGGGGATGTTAAATACATAAGATATTTTATTGATTAGATTAATTCAGTGCGAATTAGTAGTGAATCGATTATATCAACATCATCAGCCTGTGTCCGACCACCGTTAAACGTAGGCCTCTCGCATGAGTCTCCATCCGCTTCGATCCTCAGCCTTCCGCTTCCAGGCTGATCCCGCTATTATTCTGATGTCATCAGTCCATCTTGTAGGGAGTCGGCCAACGCTCCGATTCTTGGACGCCGAAAAACGAGCAAATAATGTAGAAAAACGAAAAAGCGATAATGAAATAACGGGGTTCCACTGTATTATGTTTGTGTTTGGATTGTTTTATAAGATTATCAAATGATTAGTCCGATGCTTCCGAATATACAGTCATCACATTTTAAGTTATTTATATCCCATCATGCGTGATAATGTGATTTGGTTATTGCTCGTCGTATGTCACTTTTTCGTATTATTTATTATATACATAGACAATAACGTCATAATTATTGCGGATTGACAGGACAATACAAGATGGCCGACAAAATGGCGGCCGAGAGAAATATTGGCCATTACTTAGTGTAATTAACAAGATGGAGGTCGGCAAACACAGTTAGAAGCAATATCCGATATTATGGGTGTGTGCGACTTGATGGAAACGAACGTTCTAGCATCCAGAGCAAAAAGAATACATATTATTTGATATAATATAGTCAAGTCTTAGCTTAATGGCTTAACCCTTGCTTTCCAATGATATGTACGAGAGTTATCCGTAAAATAAGTTTCCCAGTGATTTTTCAGTGTAAAACATGTTTAATTCCATGAATGCGTACATTTTTGCAAAGTTCGGACTTTTACCTAATTTTCTACATAGTCGCCACTGAGGTCAATGCATTATTGCATGCGGTATACGAGCTCTTGAATGCCCCAGTCAAAAAAAATTACCGCCAAGCAATGCTGAGAACCGCTTCTTCCAGCTCTTCTCTATCGCCGAAATTCGTTCCACCCAGGTGTTTCTTCATTTCAGGGAAGAGATGGTAGTCACTTGGGGGTTTTAGGGTGGGTGTTTGACAATACCCCATCCAAATTTTGCGAGCTTGTGGTCTTCGGTCAACATTCTTGGCACCCACCTCGCGCAAACCTTATCGTACCCTAGATGCTCCGTCAAAATCTTGTTTTGATGACATCAGGGATCATTTCGGAGAGTTTACGAACCGTCAATCTTCGATCAACTACATTACTTCGATACAACTCTCTGTGATCTGTACGCCAGGATGTCTGAAAGTCTTCTTAAAACTTGCAATAAATAGTCTGGCCCCAGCTGGCATATTAACTATTTTATTAAATCAATAATTTATTCACATATTTAACAATCAAGTTTGGCATGAACAGCTGTTTGCCTATGCAAAAAGTGCATTAGTATGCCAGACATTACAACAGCTGATATAATTAATGCATCGTTAATGATTATGCAGAAATTCATTCATGGTTTAATATATTCGCAGAGAACTGTTATTACCACATACTCGTACATACACTAGTACTTTCATTATTTTTTTAATCGGTTTATTTTTTTAGTAAATGGATTAACCGACAGCATCATATACATGGAAAATTATATCAAATTATTATACTAAAGAAAAAAATATCGCGATCTCTGACTATATATGTGTACCGGAAAAGAATGTCGTTTTTTTGTTATCGCTTTTGAGTGGTCAGTTGTGCTTCGGCAGTCGAACTTTTACAACGTGTTCTGTGTTGTTTCTCTGACTACGTATACCTGGAGTGTACTAGGACTTTTAAACAAAAAAATTACAACCCTTTCTACAATGGAGAGCTTTGTACCGAATGAGGAATTTATTCGAAGTATTATGCTTCACCATTTCATGAAGAAATAAAGTGTAATATACAAGGGTATTCTGTGAAATAAGTTTACCTCGACTCCATCGTCACTGGAGACGAGACTTGGTTGCACTACCTCACACCCGACACCAAAGAACAGTCTAAACCAGGGGTCGTCAACCTTTTTATGCCTAGCGCCCGCTTTTGCCTATTTTTCATGGTAAAATTTCCATACCGCCCACCAACCTCGCTATAAATCAATTGAGTATATAGGTGGATTTTTTTAGAAGGAATATAGATTTAAAAATCTACAAAAATCGCCCACCGCCCACCACGGAAGCCCGTATCGCCCAATAGTGGGCGGTACGGACCAGGTTGACGACCCGTGGTCTAAACAATGGAAGCACCCAGAGTCGCCGACAGGAAACGGATCACCGAGCGCAGCTCACACCTGGCGGGCGAAGCGAGGAGGAGATCCATCACGTACGGCTGCCAAGCCAAGACTGAGCTCCGCAGGCAGCTCGCTAGGAAAGGGATTTGGAGTGGGGAACCAAGGTACACTACAGAATCGCGGGATCCATTATAACTGCGCTTTTCAGGACTGTAGTGCCATGGAAAACTTATTTTATGGATGACCCTCGTACATATAAAGTATATATACTAGCATAGGGCTCATATACATTTTTAATATTTTCAATCACTAAAAGTAGGTAAAGTAGAACCCCGTTATTCCTTTTTTTCATTTTCCACATAATTTGGTAATTTAAATGGTTCCGGCACACATCCGTATGAAACGGTTTCGCCGCATTTCGTTCACAGACAATTCATTCAGCGACTCATCTGTAACAACGTGGGGCGCACTGGATGTCTGGTGCACGGGACATTTGGCAAACGGGAAAACTGGTGCACTGGATGTCCTGCTAACCTAACCAAACCTAACCTAAGTTATTTCGTTAACGAGACCTATTGATCTCTAGACTCTACGATCACTAGCAAAATCCTTAGGTTAGGTTATGTTAGCGAGACATCCAGTGCACCATCCCGTGCGCCAATTGTCTCATGCACCAGATGACCAGTGCGCCTCACGTCGTTACCGATAAGTCGCTGAACGAATTGTCTGTGAATTATTATAGATCGTGACATCGTAAAAAACTATGTTAAATAACCCTGCATAAACTCTTCCCCGATTTATCATTTTCCTCGATATCTCGTCTAAATTTTATTGTAATCTCTGTTTTTTTTTGCAAAATTCTTAACACATAACGATTCAAGGGGCTAAGCTTAGTAAAATGCAAAGGATTATGACATATGTAAATAGTCGTATATAACGTGATGGCAGACACTTGTGGCGCTCATATGCTCCAACTAGGGAGCTGATACATAGAACTAGTAATGCGAAAGTAGCGTCTGGCATACTAATGCACTTCTTGCTCATGCCACAACCAGCTGTTCATACTAAACTTGATATTAATATTAGAATAAATTAGCGAAGTACTGTATGTAATCGGTACTGGAGAATTTATAACACTACGAAACTGTGATACATATTGTTAAACCATCTCTCTTGTACACTTGTCGAAGTTGTCCGAAGTAAGCTAGAGGATGAAAGAGTTGAAGGTCACTTTTCATCGTGCTACTTCTGCAAACATCACACATACTTCGTGTAACTTCGCGAGAAGATTATCGTGCCAGAATTTTAGATATTTATCAAGATCAAATATGCACGTGTCACTTGATAGGGTTTCGTGATGGGAGTAACCAAAACCTCGTTAAATTTAATATCCGACAGCGTAATGTCAGCTCCATTAACTTTTTAAGAGTGTCTATCTTATATACAATCATGAAATTTGAATCATAGCCGATTAACCAAAATTTGCGGTAGACAAGAGTCCCGTGAAGACCATAAATTCATAGTGAATTTCTGTAATAATAAGGGTGATGCGTGAATCTCGGGCTGTAGTCTATGACGTTGGCGGATCAACACTCCACATGCAGCGCTTAGCCATATGCACTATGGTAAGCGTCATAGAATGCCACAGATGTGACTTCAGAATTACTATCACCATCTGTCGGTATTCTCCTACATAAAAAAAAAACATATTCATAGTAATTGATGGTCTCTAGAACGACTGCCCCGGGGCTTAAAATCAATGCGACTATAGTATCATAAGTATATTTGAACTTTTTGTTGATCAATTATTTTAAGGAAATCGAATGATTGGTTGAGGTAAGCACCATTTAGTTCTAAAGGCAGTTCAATTAACAACAAGCGTTGTTTTGTTGTCGCTGGGTTGAATTTGTAATCAAGTAGATACTGCCCTGAATGATGCATGCGAACACCCTTGGAAGGTATCGCACCACCAAACATAAGACGCAAAGTGATATGCGCCGAAGAAATGCATAAGGCAATCAACCAACCGTCCCACTGCTTGTATAATCAGATACTTCCAACACCCAGACTGAAGCAGCGTCCTGAGATCCATACAACAGGGAGAGTCATTATTGTGCGACTGCGGAGACCTGCAGACCGCATCACACCTAAGATCCTGCCCCATGTGCCCAACAAGCTGCACACCTCAAGACCTAATGGTAGGCAACACACGGGGCTATCGAAGAACAAGTGTTGTTTTCAAGCGATCACCCATCAATGTACGATCTTCTCCCAGTGTTGCTTGACTTCAATGATATAACGAGAACTCCTGTTTGAACAATGCATAGTAACGTATATTTCTGTGACCTTAATAAGTGATGTTAGCGTATACTTTTTACCTTGAACAGTTGTTTATGAAGTCACCGTTAATGACGACCATATGCTCCTAATTGAAGTACAGAAAGTGTTCAATTATGATGCTGTGGCAAAAATACGCACGTGGACTATAATTGACATTAAACGAAGGTCAGAGGAGGATTCTAAAACACGTTGGATGAAGCAAAAATATTGCTAGGGTTATCAGTAAAATAAGTTTCCCAGTGATTTTTCACGGTGTAAAACATGTTTAATTCCATGAATGCGTACATTTTTGGAAAGTTCAGACTTTTACCTATTTTTCTACATAGTCGCCACTGAGGTCAATGCATTTTTGCATGCGGTATACGAGCTTTTGAATGCCCGAGTCAAAAAAATCTGCCACCGAGCCGCGCAGATACCTGAGAACCGCTTCTTCCAGCTCTTCTCTATCGCCGAAATGCGTTCCACCTAGGTGTTTGTTACCACCAAGGGATTTGGAATAGAGGAACCAAGGTACACTACAGAATCGCGGGATTCACCATAACAGCGCTTTTCAGGACTGTAGCGCCATGGGAACATTATTGTACGGATAACCTCGTACATGCTATAGACATACAAGTCGAAAAAGCCTTTAACGGTATGGAGTGCTTACATTTTCTATATTTGTTTTGTACGACACTAAATTCTGGCATTGAACAAAATCTAATGCAGCCGTATAATAGGTTTTGATATCAGCTTGATATAGCTCTTTTAGGCTGATGCCGTAAAGCCTCGAAAGACGATATTTTGTCTCTTATTTTTGTTCGCTTGCCTGACATGCACATCTAATAATGTTAGTTTTAATTATATAATATTACACGGCGTTTGCATACGCCATTTTATTTGTTATGACAGTTCCTCCATTTCATGGTGGTGCAACTGTTATCTTTAATTTCCCTTTTTGCCGCGATCATTGGCGGCGCTGGATGTCAGTGTTCCGGTGTTGACAGTTAACCTCTCGTCTGGCCGGCGAAATGCCATACCGTTCAGACTAGGAAATCAAGTCTTTATTAAAAATAAATGCAAATTGTGCTTAAAAAACAAGTTATTTGTGTTGTTAATCTGCTCCTGCATCCTTCCTCCACGCGGCCACATGACTATCCCGCGGCTTGTCGTCTTTGTAAAGACGGGGGATATTAGTTTTTAGAACATGTGCATGAGTTGTATATTTGGTGTATGATGCTTTGACTTTGTGAGAAATTACGATTTGAGGGAGCGGACACGACAGCCTATTTCTATCGTAAAGTCGTTCAAGAGATTTTTTAAATTTTTTATGTAAGCACATACAGGAAAATACCGACAGATGGTGATGAAGCTGAAATCTTATCTGTGGATTCTATGACGCACACCATGTTACATATGGCTATGCGCTGCATGTGGAGTGTTGATCCGCCAACTTCATAGACTACAGCCCAAGATTCACGCATCATCCTTATTATTACAGTAATTTAATATGAATGGGTGGTCTTCACGGGACTACATTCATCTACCACTAATTTGTATTCAAACCGAGCCGTAATGAAAGGGTTAAGCAACGTTGGCCACGGACCAAATCTTTGATGGGTTTCCTTTAAGGACTAAATGATCCAAATTTCAGGAGCGTCGAGCTAATCTCATCCAATCTTATTAAAAAAATCAGATTGACTTATTACCAGCGATTATTTTTGTTTCGTGCTTCGTTTCCGGGGATCGAACCCGTGATCTTTCGCGTGACTCACGAATCACACTTTCATTTGATGTATGCGAAGAAAAAAAATACGTTTGTGATAATTGCAAACGAAAATTTCTCGAAACCTGACGCAATGCCTAGCGGCCATTTGCGATTTCTCCCGCCCTCGATGCCAGCTCGACAATAAAAGCTCCGCGCACAATACTAAAGTTCAATACAAAAATCACAACACGTGCTCAATGATTTTTTATCACATGTTTGATTTGCGTACAGGTCTTTTCTCGTTACGTGATTTAATGGGCTCGACCAAGGCGACCATAGACACACCTATGAAAAAAATCGTGTTTTACTGTCGAGCCCCATTAAAAATATAATAATATCAATTCGCTTTAATGTGTAGTGTGTTACGTAAATTTTTTATTATGGCACGTTTTATGTAATACATTCTCACATGATAGCATAGCCCTGTCCCTCGAATACGACAGTCACCTTTGGGTACATCTGTCTTACTGTTGAACGTAGGCCTCCCGCGTGAGTCTCCATCCTTCTCGATCCTCCGCCTTTCGCATCCATGCTACTCTCGCTTTTCATATGATGTCAGTCCATCTTGCAGGGGGTCGACCAACGCTTCGTTTGCCAGTTCTTAAACGCCATTCCAACACTTGACTCTTACACAGATATGTCCTCTTGAGTTACCCTTGTTTTGGAGCCCCAAAATACATTCTAGACTTAATACACTAGGTTAAAAAAGCAGCAGTTTGTTTAATAAATAATGGCACACTTACGTCTAATTTTCAATATTTGGAACACAAGTAAAGTTGGTTTTCTTAGTCTTTTGTATCGTTATTATCATGGTCCCTGCTAATTAATCTCTTCTGAACCCACCCACAACTAACGCACTCTTCCCATATTTGATGTACATACATGAACAGTTATAAAAGATGTATGTCGACCAAGAACTGGCAGTTTCCAAATTTTTTCAGCTCTAAAAAGCTATCCCAGTATTTGTGTTAAATCGTTCATACTATCTGGTTCGCTTCAAGAAACAGATTGATTATTTTTATCAATATATTTAAAACCCTTTCTCATCGGTTGTCGGCATATGCCGTCATAAGATTCCCCGACCGTTGACATCGGTTGACGTGATATATCGTTTTGCTACTTTCTTAGAATAGTTTTTTATTCATCATCTGATAACTAAAGGATACAAGAACCAATGTGATACATGAAATAGACCAGATAAATACATTTATGCTTCAAATACTAGTTTTATAATTGACAGTATAATTTGTATTCAAACCGAGCCGAAAGGGTTAAAATTATATATGATTTAAGCTTAGTAGGGGGGTCGAACCCGCGATTGTTCGTTACTCAGATAATCATGTTAAATATAAACTCTCGAGTAATTGTCACAATATTCAGATAGGAACATTGCGACGTATGGGGAAAACCATGTAAAAATGACTAATTTGTGCTGTAAATAAAATACAATATTAAAATTTAAACATTTAGGTCATGATAAATCAATTTTAAACAATGATGAACATAAAAATGATTAAAACTTTTACATATAAAGCTTTACTGCGTTTATATGTTACATAACTGGAACATATTATCACCACAAATTGACGACATTGCATACCTTGGCCCCAAGACATCTCTTCTACCATAGTAGTTCCACTTGAATATATATATATAATTTCCGACGACCTGCAAGGCAAGAAACTTTAAGAGAAGCAGTTATAAAATCCTATCCACATTTTGTTGATTTGTTAATCGGTATTTTTAAGAATTATCTTATGATTAGCATGACAATCCCGAGTCCTGGACCTTTATGGGTTCTGATTCCATTTGCAGCACTTCCTCGTAGTATCAATACGGTGGATTGGTTTGCAGCAAAATCAAACGAAATCTTGCATCTAGATCTCCACTCTTCTCGATCTTTTGCAACCATCTTTAGTTCAGTGTAAGAGCTGCAACTCATGTCCTCGAACACTTGCTTGCAAAAACTCCCGTCTAGGGCGCCCTCTACAGTGTCTACCCTCAACCGTCCCTTCCACAATGTCGTAAAGAAGACCATCGTGGCGCATGATGTGACCGATCTTCCTTGATTATGCAGCACTAAATGTACACTATGTATATATGAAAAATGGTCCCTAACGCTTTAAGTAAAATCTCTTTATACGCCATAAGAGAGTTGACTATAATATATATACATAATGTAGCGATTTTGTGCGTTTTACTTAAGACCTTTTTTTATAACATTAGGTTCCATGTTCAGGAATTCGGTAATGGACCAAAATATCCGAGAACAAAGAGTTTGGAAGTGTTTTATTCTCAAATGTAAACCCAAACCATTTAAATAACACAAACGGAATGTTCGCATCTATGTACTCTTAGTTCAAATACATAATACGAAATTTTGTTACTGTGGAGGTTTTATTACATACTTACGATTATGTTGGAGTTCTATTTCGTGTGTATGTACTGATATCAGCTTGATATAGCTCTTTTAGGCCGATACCGAAAAGCCTCGAAAAACGATCTTTTATCTCTTATTTTTGTTCGCTCTCCTGACATGCACATCTAAAAATGCTAGTTGTAATTACATATAAAATTACAAGGCGTTTGCATACGCCATTTTATTTGTTACGACAGTTGCTCTATTTCATGTTGGTTTGACTCTCATCTTTAATTAGTTTTTTTGCCGTGATTATCTTGGCGGCGCTGGATGTCACAGTGTTCCGGAGTCGCCAGTTAACATCTCTGAAATCTCGTGTACCGGTCGGACGAGGAAATAATGTCTTCATTCAAAATAATTGCGAATCGGGCTTCAAAAACAAGTTCTTTGTGTTGTTAATCTGCTCTTGCATCCGTCCTCCACGCGGCTACGTGTCGAACCCGCGACGTGACGTCTTTTTAAAGACGGGGGATGTCAGTATACTACTCGTTCATTTAGTAGAATGTTAAAAAAAAAAATTTAATTCTGTGTTTTGCACCTTATAAAGTCGTTAATCGATAGATGACCAAGTTCAGCAATATTGGACGCGGACCAAAATTTTGGATGGGTTACCTGTTGCTCACAAATTGTTAAACTACAATCACTATGCAGTAGTATACATTGTTAAATCGGGTTTAACCCTTTAATTACGGCTCGGTGGAATACAAATTATACTTGCCAATAAGGCATGAATTATTCAAACCATTTTTTTTTGCTTAAAACTAGTATTTGAAGCTGATAAAGTGAATGAATGCAGTTCCAATTTCCTACCGTAGATGTCACAATGAGTACTGAAAGTAGCAAAGCGATATATCACGGGTACCGATGCCAACAGGTTAAACAATTTGTAAAATGTAAAAAATAAAATAAAATAGTACATATTTATTTAGGTCGATAATGACTAAAACAATATGTATTTTGGCAGAACAAGTTCATGTTCAATTGTTCACGTTATATGGCATGAGTACATGATTTCATGAGTACATGAGTATAAGCTCGTTTCATGCCAACATGGTATCTCACGACTTGCATCATTTAAGCATGCTGTACATGTGTTTTGACCATGATGACGTTAGTAACACGATTGTTTGATTAATTTGGTATTTAAAGATGACGAGTTCATACTCGTGCATGCTTGATTGGTGACTACACCAATACATGCCCATTGCATCACAAAAAAACCTGACGACTTTCATTATTTAAGCATTTTATTTATGTTGACATCAGCATGATGAAGCCCTTGCTGACTGTTACCGAAAACCTCGATACACAATCTTTCGTCTCTTATTTCTGTTCGCTTATCTTACATGTATATGTCGTCATATTAGCATTTTGGTCAAGTCCGGTCACGGGTGTGACGTTAGTTATATAGATCGCCACTTGCGGCGCTGGGCGACAGTCCATCACGAGCGCGCTCAGTTGTGTGCCGACCGCGAAAAAGGTCGTATTGTGGCACGGCCTAAATGCTTGTGGTCCGGGCCAGAAGTTTGTAATTTTTTAAATATATAAATATTTCGTACGTATTTTTAACATGGATTACACTGAGCACTGTTCAATCACTTACTGGAAGACCGCAGTTTCGCCTTCAATGAAGGCTTCAGCGATTGCCAAGGTATTATCATATTAGCATTATGATGTATGAATATATTTAAAATGTAGGATGTTCATTAGAGTAAAAAGGGAGGATGGGTGGAGCTTAAGCAGTAACTGCTAAAACTTTGAATAACAATTGTTTGATTAATTGTCGGCGGGTATAGCTCAATGCGTTTGCTTTGCAAGCCAAAGGTCGTGGGTTCTCGATCCCCGAAGAAGATTTTAAAAAAATATGTTTGTAATCGATTTCTGAGCTCTAAAATAACCCCGGTTGGTGTGAATTTGATCCCTCGTCCGTAAAATGCCAGTCATAGCTTATTAATGAAAGTTTGTGTTAGGCGAAAGTCGTCCCGTGAAGACCACCCATTCATAGTGAATTCCTGTAATAATAAGGATTATGCGTGAATCTTGGGCTTTAGTCTATGACGTTGGCGGATCAACACTCCACATGCAGCGCTTAGCTACATGCACCATGGTAAGCGTCATAGAATTCTACAGATGAGACTTCAGAAATTACTATCACCATCTGTCGGTATTCTCCTGTATGTGTTAACATAAAAAACCTATTCATAGTAAATTCCTGTAATAATAAGGATGATAATCTCGGTCTGTAATAAATGACGTTGGCGGATCAACACTCCACATGCAGCGCTTAGCCATATGCACCATGGTAAGCGTCATAGAATTCTACAGATGACAAATCTCATGACTTGCATCATCAAAGCTAGCTCCACATGTGTTTTGATGTTGATCGTATTAGCAATACAATTATTCGATTAATTTGGCATGTAAAAATGATGAGTACTTGCATGAACGATGAGCTCACGAATACATGCCATTACATGACAACTCAGTCTCGTGAATGCCAGCATTTAGCGATATTTAGAGTTGCGGTTTTGCGGCCGGCAGCTTATTCCATTATTTGAATCTATTTCCGTGCAATGGCGCACTACGTGTCATTAAACAATGGACAATGTCGCTTATTGTGCAATGCATACGATTATCCACGGTGTTTAGCTCATTAAGGTCATTGCACAATCATTCGATCTGTATATTACCAATTGCGGTTTTGAATATTTTTAATTATCTCAATTGGAAAATAACAAACTAGTACTAGACCAACTTATGGCGCAGAGACGTGGTATCTAACAGAAAGTCTTACCCATAAAATAGAGGTCACCCAGCGTGTTATGAAGAGATCCATGCTCGGAGTGTCGCTAAAAGATATAATCCGAAACGAGGAAATACGCAAGTGGCAATGGGCATGACATATCTGTCGAAGGGACGACGGTCGGTGGGGAAGAAAAGTATTCGGGTGGTGCCCAAGAATTGGCAAACGAATCGTTGGCCGACCCCCTGCAAGATGGACTGACGACATAATAAGAATAGCGGGAGTGGCCTGGATGTGGAAGGCAGAGGATCAACGAGGATGGAGACTCATGGAGGAGGCTTACGTTCAACAGTGGACGGAAACAGGCTGATGATGACTTCATTGTATTTTTCACAACAATCTTTACACTTTAGTCGCTAAATAATTATATAATTTGACAGCTAGTATAGTAAGGCTTGCTTGTGAAAAATGTTGTTTGATTCTACGCAGCAGTTTTTGAAGTACCTTCAAAATACACACAATGTTAATTGATGCAAGAAAACAACATAAATAAATTAACAAGAGACTTTTTTATTTTACTGTCGATAACTTTATATATACAGGTATACTTATATTCTTTAAATTAGTTCAACAGTAAGAAACCGTCAAAATTAATCAACAGTTCAGGAAAGTCTTACCGCAAAACGACATAGACAGAGTGTGTACGTCTGTTCTCATGGTTGATGCACTCCATCAGAGAATGTCTAACAGTTTGCTGTTTGCCAGGATCAAATGGACAGGCGTCATAAGAAAATAAGACAAACCTTTTATGAAACTCTCTTAATATTCAGTATCCAGTATCTAGTAAGCATCTTTGTACAACGTAAAAACAAGGAGATTTCTGTGAATTTGAATATATCAATTGTTAAAGAATATTATCATAAATAATGTACGTATTAATATTTGGAATACGTGTTTAAAAATATATTTTATTATAATAATTATGATGTATGGCTATCGGTTACTGTAAGTGTGTTGTGAGTGCTTAAAATTACATTTTCAACACTTTCAAGACGTGGATTACGCAATGTGGGTCAGAGGTCAAACAACTTGCCGAAATACTCACCCAAACATCAAGACATGTAACATTGTACCACATACTTGTATCACGGTACATACTCGTATATGCACTATACAGGTACAAGTCCTTCCTACTGCATACGTGATCAAATTCTGCAAAAATCCAGAAAGAAGTCATGAATCTACCTAAGATTGGCAGGGAGAGTCACTATTGTGCGACTGTTGAGGCCTGCAGACCGCCTCACACCTAATATTCTGCTCCATGTGCCCAACAAGCTGCACATCGATAGAGCATATCAAGCCATTGGAGATAAGTGCGCATGAAGAGACACTCAGATCAGCCAGAGCAAGTAAAAGGACCCTGAAGCTGACGAGAGGTAGTCCTAGCATGGCCTTTGGCAATCGTGATTTCAGTTTCGCGGCACCAATGGCCTGGAACTCGCTGCCGAAAAGTATTAGAGAGCTGAAAGCGAAGGCATCCTTCTGAGACAGACTCAAGAACCACTTTTTTACTTTGAGTGGCAAAGAAGCGCTGCAGTAATGACCATTTGGTCGTATAAAAGCGCTATATAAATGCTGATATAATAGTTATAAAAATGTATTGACATCAGTATGATATAGACCTTGCTGACTGGTATCGCAAACCTCGATATATAATCTTTCGTCTCTTATTTCTGTTCGCCTGTCGTACATTAATATGTCCGCCATATTGGCATTTTGGACTAGTTACATATATTGTCACTGGTGTCGCTGTACGACAGTCCATCACGGGCGCGCGAGTCGTGTGCCGCCCGTCGGCGAGAGCATATTGTATTGTGGCTCGGCCTGAATGCTATGACTGGGTTGGGCCATAATTTTATAAAGTTTATCGTAAATATATGTCAATGTGCTTCTGAAAAAGTCTGCGTGTTATTAATCTGCTCCTAATCCTGCCGTCACGCGACTGAAAAACAACCTTTTTAAAGAGAGGAGAATGTTAGTATATAATGACTTGAAGATTTGACATCTGTACTAACCTAGGCATATTATTCAATGATTTGTTAATTGGAATGTTTTTAAAGACATTGGATTATATCCCGACACTTCGGAAGCTTGGATTATTTGGTCCTAAGGGGTAGCTTAATGACATGCGATAACTTATTCAAGACTTGATTCCTTAACTTCCGTGATCTAATGAAAGTCGCGCTTATAATGCGACTTTGTCGTCGGTCATATTATAGCTGCTTTATTTCTTTCCGTATTTTCGTTTAAAAAAACACGATCCACGCTCATTAAATGCTGTTTGTACGTCGGTATAGAGTTATAGACTGGTGTAGTATAAACACCTCGCGCGGTCGCTACCACCACTACCACCTGTCTGCGATTTTTTGCGATCGACGCAATCCCTGCTAAGTGCTGATGCAGTGGAGGAACCAACCAATGTATTAACATCCTCCTCTCTTTAAAAAGGTGTTACTCCGTCGCGTGTGCGGCAGGATGGGGAGCAGATTGATAACGCAGACTTTTTCTGAAGCACATTGACATATATTTACGATAAACTTTACAAGCTTCCGGTCCAGGCGGAATGACATGCCGGCCGGCCGTACTGCAACCTTCTCGGCCGTCAGCTCACAACTCCGCGCTCGTGATGGGCTCTCGCCCAGCGCCACAAGTGGCCGTCTATGTAACTAGTCCCAAATGCCAATATGGCGACACGTGCATATCGACAAGAGAACAGAAATAAGAAACGAAAGATTGTATATCGAGGTTTTCGGTACCAGTCAACAAGGGCTATAACATGCTGATGTCAGTATGTGTAACTAAAAAAATTACCGAAAATACATTGTTTTCACTTTTCTAGGATCTAGGCTTGGATATTATATTATTATTTGGCGCATTGATGTAGAATATTGTATCTATCTGTAATATGCGAATCAAGTCCCGACCTTCGCAATTTTCTTGTGAAAATGAAAGGGAGGAAATTATGAAAGCACACTCGTCTTGTAGTCAGTTTATTTAGTGTCTCCATCTTCGATCCCTGTGAGTGGTTATCCGGTGATTCAGTTTTTACATATTTACTTAATACTCATTATTTTTGTTAAAGTAATAATTTAAGATTAGTCGCGTACATCTTCACTGTCTTAGGTATTTTTACGACGGTAGGTTATACGAGTACAGTAAGGCCCCGCTTAACGCGGGGGATACGATCCATCAAAGTAGAGCTTAATGCGAAACAGCGCTAAACGACAACATGTAAATAATGGAGTTAGGTATTAAATTTAATAGTTATGTTTTTTTTTAAATAAAACCAAACATTTATTTCTTACAAAAATAAAAACAATATAAACGAATATACATATAAAAACAAATAAAATTCTAAGTCAGTCAGATCATTCAGTCTATTCTGTGTTTCCAATTTTCTGCCTTTTTGTCAAGAAGGCATCTAATGTAGTTTGCGTTTTCCTTTTGCGTCCTGTAAGAAGTTGTTGAAGTGGATAAAGCATCTATAACACCCCGTCTTGCTTTTGAACTCTTGTCTAAATTCGGATCATTTTCAACAAATTGGTCCATAATATCAGTTATAGTGGTCAAACTCTTTTTTACAAACGCCATCGAAAGTTCTTTTTGCTCTTCTTCGAAATCACTAATATCAATATTTTTGTTTTCTTCTTGCTCAGTTAATTCCTTGAGCTCATCAATAGAAAGACGAGCTGCTGTTTCTTGAACTATGTCTTCGACGTCTTCCACATTTACCTCATCTAAACCGGTTCGTTTCGCTAATTCCACTATTTTTTCCACTATTTATGCACAATTTCAGGGAATAACCCCGGGTTGAAATAAAAGAGCGCTAAACCGAAACAGCGCTAAACGAGACAGCGTTAAGCGGGGCCTCACTGTACGTCACTATTCAAAAAACGTCCCTTGTAATCGAATCTGAAGTCGGTTTAAACATTGTAGGAGCCTCTTTTTCCAAGCGGTTATGCACTCTTGAGTGCGCTTAGGTATGAAAAGTATAAGGAAAATATGTAAGGGCTATATCGATTTGGTATCAAAGTGTTGTGATGCAACATCGCTGCTGTTTGTTCCGCCGATGGTTCACGGTGAGTCATGCCTTCTATGTGGCGAGACCGCTTTCAAATGCCAGACACGCGGCTTCCCACAGCTCCGAACAACACAACACTCACTTCCGGAAACCATCAGCAACCATTCTGCTTCCCTGCGTGCGTTGAGCCATACGGTCCCCTGAGAGTCAGCCATATGCTCCACCTTACGGTCTTTCAAAACTATGCGAGCCCATGGGCTTGAAGAAATGGCAACTGTAGTTAATGATCTCCTAATGACTATAGAAGGCTGCCTTGTCCGCTCTCTAGCCTCGACATTACATACAAGCGCACCAATGACAGACAGCCGTGTACTAATGTCACACCCGTGACTGGACATACATGTCCGACGAGCGAACAAAAAGGGACGAAAGATCGCATATCGAGGTTTTCGGCACCAGCCTGCAGGGACTATATCAAACTGATATCAGTTTTTTTAATTTTTATTAATTGTATGTTTGTATTTTTTCGTTACAGGTAAGCATCTAGATTATTCTGCGTTCTTATGTACAAATGATGCCGATCTAATTCAAATGTAAGTATATATAAAAATTATATATAACTGTATTCTAAATGTAGGTGTATCAATACATGCATAATATATTTTGAATATCGTGATATTTTCCTCGAAGGATATTCAAATTTATTGTAAATATTCGCTATCTGTGTGTTGTCGGTTGACATCATTTCTAAGTAAGCACACATTTTTTTATCTTCGCAACCCAAATATTGTTCCGCCTTAGCTTATTTTCGGTCCAGACAATATTTATTTTCTTAAAACTTCATTGATAAAAAGTGCGCATTCATTAATGATACGATTTAAAAAGCTATTGCGGAAAGAAAAACGCAGATTTATTCAAATCTATAAGTAAAATTATTAATTCGCAGAAAATGTTAAAATTACATCTCTATGCTTTGATTTTCTTAAAGAATCTTACACCCGTATGCAGAGACGTTTCTTGAGATTTTTGGTGAGTCGATAACTGAGGCTTCCTCACTTTAATCATTTTTAAACAGAGTAACTATTTGAAATTATTTACCTTAAGAAATGTGTCGTACGTACATCGGGAACGACGTAGAGCGCACTAGACGTTTAGTGCATGGGACAACTGGCGCATTGGATGTCTCGCTAACCTAACCTAAGAAATTACGTTAAAGAGACATATTGTTCACTGGACTCTAAGATTTCAATTATTTTTTCATTTCAATTATTTATTTCCTTTATAACATTACAAAATATTTTACATTTTATTTCAGGCGCTGTAAATGTATTGACACATTCAGTGTCAATGACCTCACACCCAGAGCAAGCGTTAGGTGACTCAATGCAAATAGTTGACTTGTAACAACAAAAACCCTGTCATAAGTGAATCATGGTTGACCCACAAATAACACGGCATTATTGTCACAAACTCAAACTTCACTGGAAAAATCCTTAGGTTAGGTTAGCGAGACAGCCAGTGCACCATCCCGTGCTCCAAATGTCCCGTGCATCAAACGTCTAGTGCGCCCCACGTCATTACCGATGAGTCTGGGGACGATAGGTCGTGACACCGATTGTTTCGTTAGCACTGTTGCTCTATCAATATTGAACAATCTTGAAATTCGTATTTCTTGTGTTTGTAGGTAGCGCCTTCGCATATTTCACTTTATTACGCATCAAAACATCGTTTATGGTAGTTACTACAACATTAGTTGTTAAACCGTGACGTTAAAACAGTGTTATTATGCACCATGTTTTATTTTTAGTTTTATTGCCATCCGCACTGCGAGTGGAGTCATCAAATATTCATAGCCGAGAGTCTTATTGTTTCAATATTTTTACGTTTCTTGGTCTTCACATAAACATGCTGGAACATTGTTGTTCACCGACGACGTCGTTTGACATTCTAATTATTGGCATTAATCTATTTTCGTCACATTTTATTACACATATGGCCACCATTAAAGCGGAGACATCTTTGCAAGCAAACGCTTGAAATGGAGCTGCTTAACATTTGTTGAAAGTCGGTCTGTATGTCCCCGATAAATATCTGAGAGTAAGACGGCACAGATTGTTCGGTCTTCCAAAGAGTAATACTAACCTTTTGGGACAGGGATCAGACTGTTCAACCAAATCGCCTCGGATGTTGATATATTTTCACGTAAGGGAGGCCCATTTCAGGCATGAACTCCACGAGTTTCTTTGGAGGAATAATTTCTTGGCGTCGTCTGTTTGATGAGCAATGGGACCTTCTGTTGCTTGTTTTTATTGCTTTGTTTTTAGTACTTAATCGTATGTACCTATATTTGTATATTAATCTTGATTGTTCTTCATTAACGTTTTTTTTAGTAAATTAATATACATATACTATACATAAAATTCTGTAATCAAGTTTTTTTTTTAATTTGTAATGTTTCTGTAAGTGAAAAAATAATTTGAAATTAAAAATTAAAAAAATATATACATTTATTTATTTTTTATTTCTATATCTGAATCACTTGATCATCCCAAAATGCCACCACTCAGTTATATCAGTTGCCATTTTTTTTATTTAAACACATACAGGAGACGACCGATAGTGATAGTGATTCTGAAGTCTCATCTATGGATTCTATGACGCTTACCATTCTACGCGTATTTGGATAAGCGCTGCATGTGAAGTTTCGATCAGTCAACTTCATAGACCACAACACGACATTCACGCATCATACTTATTATTTCAGTATTTTACTATGAATGGGTGGTCTTCACGGGACGTCTATCGCCAATTTTGATTAATAGGCTATGACTGTCATTTTACGGTTGAGGGATCAAATTCTCACCAACCGGTGGTATTTTAGAGCTCAGAAATCGATTAAAAATCCTTTTTTTTTTTGTAATGTGGTAAATCTAATAACGAGCAATGTCTTTCGGCGCCACAATCCGTTAAGTTGTATAACTTTTATTATGTAAAGCTTGATATAATAAATTTAAATGTTACCAGCAGCTGTTATAAAATGCAACAAAAAATGACACTGTTATTCGATCTTAGTATAGCCCACCATACTAATGTCATGGACTACCGGTAGGTGTATGATATTCTTCCACAGGTGACTTCATCTTTAACGTTTCAGTCTCGACTCGCCTTTCGCCGTCGACTGACGTGTCCTCCGTTACAATCTCTCTCGCACGAAACACAACATCACTCTCACACATATCATTAGCATGTATTAATCTCGTTTTCCGTACAAGAGAGTTTCGCTCCAAACGTCAAAGTGACGTTTGGTTTCGCGCGCGACTTTCCCGCGCCCAGCTGCTCGACCGTGCGGCCGCCATCTTTGTTAGTGTTTTTTTTTTTAATTATGGCTGTTGAGTGTTTATTATATCAATTAATCTTTGAACAAAATTAATAATACCTAATAATGGAAAAATTATAAAGTGCTTATTAATTTTTTTATTCATGTTTCCTGATCGTTTGATATAATTAATTGTATTTAAACATAAATTCAATAAAAAATATCTACACTTTTATAATAATAATTACGCGATTTCTACCAAATATATTTTTAAAGTTATTTGATAGTTATTACTTTAACTAATCATTGATTCAAAATAATAATTATTGTATTTTAATATAAAGGCAGCGGCAAAAAAATCTGACGGTTTTAAATCAAAACAAAGACGAAAAACGTCAGCTTATTTTACCGTTCCCTGTATCTTCATCCTACATATATGATATTTAAACAATCTACTTCAAAAAATAATAAAAGATATTACAATATTAATTTTATATTACAAAGTAATATAACGTTTATATATTTTTATTTTACGTATATCTTTTACTTATGCTAATATTAATACAGGGAGCGGCAAAAAAAGCTGACGGCTTTAAATCAAAACAATGACGAAAACCGTCAGATTTTTTTGCCGCTCCCTGTATTATGTTCTTGTTACTTAGAAATATAATTTTATTGATTTTAGTTATTTATTTTAATTTGACTAAGATAAAAGTAAAAATATAGTAGGTAAATTATCTCAGATTTGAAAGATTTTTCGGACATTTTTTTTTTACATTACTATTATAATTTATATTTCTGCGATTATGTTACTAGTTAAGTTTTTTTTATGTAACTTTAATGGTCGAACTTGATCTAATTTCACAAATAGGAAGTCTGGAGGAGAGTAGGTATTTACGAGTAGGTATAGTAAAGTGGAGTAGGTAGCTACTTATATAGAGTAACTACAGACTGTTGAAAAACTCGAGACTGTTCAAAGGAATGCTCGAATTTTGTGCCTCTCATCAGTCATCTGCTAGCAATGGACCAGGGTTGCCAACTACATATATATTTAGTTAATTATTTATTAAATAATACAAATATTCATTTTAAACGAATGCACTTTTATTTTATTTTTTATGTAAACACATACAGGAGAATACCGACAGATGGTTATAGTAATTCTGAAGTGTCACCTGTTACTGGGTATTATTACAAGAATTTACTACGAATGAGTGGTCTTAACGGGACGACTTTTGTCTACCACCAATTTTAATTAATAAGCTATGACTGGCATTTTACTGGTCAGATCAAATTCACACCAACAGGGGGTATTTTAGAGGTCAGAAATCGATTAAAATTATTTTTTTTTAAATCTCCGTCGGGGATCGAACCCACGAACTTTGGCTTGCAAAGCAAACGCTGTAACCATTGGTGTGAATTTGATCCATCACCCGTAAAATTCCAGTCATAGCTCAATGGTAAAGCGTTTGCTTTGCGAGCCAAAGGTCGTGGGTTCGATCCCCGACGGAGATTAAAATAAAATGGATTTTTAATCGATTTATGAGCTCTAAAATACCTCCGGTTGGTGTGAATTTGATCCATCACACGTAAAATGCCAGTTATAGCCTATCAATTAAAATTGGTGGTAGACGAAAGTCGTCCCGTGAAGACCACCCATTCATAGTAGATTCCTGTAATAATAAAGGATGATGCTTGAATCTCGGGCTGTAGTTTATGACGTTGGCGGATCAACACTCCACATGCAGCGTTTAGCCATATACACCATGGTAAGCGTCACAGAATTCCACAGATGAAACTTCAAAAAACTACTATCACCATCTGTCGATATTCTCCTTAATGTGTTTACATAAAAAAAACTAAATTCACAGTTAAATACCTACCGTAACAAAATTATTTTTGTGACTGGCAAACCTGTTGCTCAGCGTATTATAAACGATTTGAGTTGGTAGCCCTGTATGCTATGGTCGTGCTCTGATTATTTCCGACCCGAAGTCGGTTTACAGTTCGTTCACACCGAAGTATAAAATTGCCCGAAATATTGTCTGCCTATTCCTTTTATTTGTATTGAGCGGACGAAGAAAGAGTTATGGCCGCCAACCTAACGGGCTGAAAGCCGTCGCTGTTGCCACAACAGCGATAATTCAAACATGGCGTTGAAAATTATATCTTTTATTATGCACTCCCGCGATGCGATGTACAATGCACGTAGCAAGGAAATTATAAAAATTAGAGACTTTATCAAACCACCAAGGGAAGTAATCAATTCACTGAAGGTGTCTAAAATCTGAATTAACCCTCTAGAATGGTTTACTTTCACCCTTTCATTACGGCTCGGCGGAATACAAATTATACTGTCAATTATAAAACTAGTATTTGAAGCATAAATGTACTTATCTGGTCTATTTTCATATATTACATTGGTTCTTGTATCCTTTAGCTATCAGATGAATATAATATAATAAAAAACTGTTCTAAAAAAGTAGCAAAACGATATATCACGGCTACCCATGTCAGCGGTAGGGGAATCTTACACGGCATATATCGGGTACCGATGCGAACAGGTTAAGGAAGTGAGTGATTTTGTCAAACCTAACCTAACCTTACTCCTAAGGTAAATGATTAATTTACGGAAGATGTTTAAATAATTCGAGTTAACTAGTTGGTGTGATTTTTCCTAAAAAAGCGAGTAATTTGATAAAACCTAATCTAACCTAACCTAATCCATAAGGTAAATGATCAAATCACGGATGATGTTAAATTTACAATACTATAGATTGATTTTCTTTAAATTCATAAGGTAGATGATAAATTTACGGAAGATGTTGCAATTACAAATCTTTGGCATGGTTTTCATTAAAAAGTGAATGATTGGATTAAACCTAACCTAATCTAACGTCATTGAATCCAAATTAAGCTAATTCCTATGGGAAATGTTGAATTCACGAAAGATGTTAAAATTTTAACTCTTTGGCGTGATTTTCCTTGAAAATACAAATTATTTGATGAAACCTAACCTAACCCATCATAACATAACTCAACCCAACCTAACCTAAAAATTCTTATTGAAGATAAGCAAATTCATGTAAGATGTTAAAATTTAAACTTTTTGGTATGATTTTACTTGAAAAAGGAAATTATTTGATGAAACCTAACCTCTCATCATAACCTAACTTAACCGAACCTAACCGAACCTTACCGAACCACTAAAGGGTTAGGTTAGATTGTGTTATGTTAGGTTTAGTTAGGTTAGGTTAGGTTTTGATAAAATCGCTTTCATTACAGAAACCATCCCACATAAAATGAAATGTATAAATATTTTTTTTAATACAAATAATTTTGCAGTAACCAAAAAAATTAAGATTAGAACCACACATTAAGATATAAATCAAATATGTATATTTATAAATCCATGAATATTTACTCCTATATATATTATATTTTATATCTTTCCTATTCTATATACTAACGCGGTCTTATAACGTGTACTCGTATATAATTTTGTACTCTGATTAACACTCAACGAAGTTGCCTGAAGTCAATCGATGACGATAGTGAAAAGATCACTTCTTGCGTCTTCGGTTTGCCGCATGCCTACTTCGGACAACTTCTCAAAAGCAGCGATGATACAGCATCAGACTGCATTAGATGAAAGGTTAATCACTGACGCACTTACAGTACTACCTCTCTCTCTCACTCTTTTCTGTCTCTTTCTCTAATTGAAAATAACGTTTTTTCTACATTAATGGTTTGGAAACTACGTCTCTCAACACGTAGCACTTACCCGTAGAAGGTACATTAAAAAATCAATTAATATTTTGTTGTTTCTTTTTTACGTTAACCCATAGAGGATAATGACTCCAGACGATGATGGAGACGTCTCATATGTAGGTTTATAATATGACGCTTGCCAGATTGAGTACATCTAAGCGCTGTATATGTAGTTTTATTTGTCAATGCCATTCCTAATTTTATAATTTTATAAATTTTAGGGATTTTTATAAATTTTCTTCCTTCTGGAGCATATGATACCGTAAATTGTCGCCACAGAATTTTTTGTTGACACGATCTTTGTTTGGCCTTAGTACTTGCACTTTCTTTCTTCATGAAATGGTAAAGCATAATATTTCGAATAATATTTACTCATTCGGTACAAAGCTCTCCATTGTATATATGGTTATAATTATTTTTTAAACATATTATAATTTTTGTTTAAAAGTCCTAGAACACTCCAGGTATACGTAGTCAGAGAAACAACACAGAACACGTTGTAAAAGTTCGACTGCCGAAGCACAACTGACCACTCAAAAGCGATAACAAAAAACGACATTCTTTTCCGGTGCACCTATTATATATAGTTTCATTAGGTTTGAAGAGAATGATGATATTCCCAAGTCAACCTTTCGTTGCAAATATGTTTTGGGACAAGGCATGAACAATGGTAACAGACTATATCTGGAACATATGGCTTACAAAATTTCCGCTACCTAGTACTGTCACTTGGCCATGCTTATGTCCTACGTTATCACTGCATTCGAAGATCAATTCAGGAACATATGTGGTTCCTGATAACCTCCAGGACAGGATTTATGGAGGTTGACAGGACGATTGCTGTAGTATCAGAAGTATTTTCATTGAATGATTAGCAATACGCTTCTCAGGCCTGGACCATTTGTTCTTAAGGGGTGTCTCAACACATCCAAACAAAACGCTGTAAGCAACAAGCAATAACCTGTCCAAGTTTCGGTCTGCTTTCAATGTTGAGTAATTTTGGTGATCTAACGAGAACGTTGAGTTGAAAACTGACATCGACGAAGAGTCGTTGGATTAAATAATCGCGTATATATTTAAAATATATATATGGTACATCGGAACCTCTCATAACGAGCACCTCTCATAACGAGTAATTCGCATAACGAGCAAAAAAAATGTGAAAAAAAAACTCTTAACGAGCGATATTTCGCATAACGAGTATCGCAGAAAGGGGAAGTCACATAAAGTATGACGCACTTGTGAGCCGGGACTTCTGCGTCATTGCGTCAGTCTGTGTTTAGCACTCGTACCGTTAGCACGTCAGTGTTGCATGTGAACACACATTTTTCTTAACTTATGTGCAGACATTATTTGTATATTTTTTTTGAAACTTTAGAGGTGTTACATTTTCACCAAATTTTAAAGAGTCGGTTAAAACAAATGACTCTAGACAGTTTTCTGGTAAAAAATAATTACTGGTTTGTCATAACTGAATAAGCTAGTTTAGATTTAAAAAAATGTTTTATCCAGGTTGTTACGATCTTTAACAATTTATAAGCATGTAACTTTATTAGAATAAACGTTAAAAAAATGTTTCGCATGGAACGCATTATCGTGTTTTATATTGATTTATATGGGAAAATTAGTTTCGATTAACGAGTGTTTCACATAACGAGCCAGATTCTGGAACGAATTATGCTCGTTCCATTATGAAAGGTTCCGCTTTATTTGCCATCAGTTTGTATGTACTAATAAAATACTATTTTTGACGTTCAACAGGTAACCAAATGAAAGAAATGGCAGCACCGAAATGTACGCACGCTATCGCTAACATTTCCTAATCCCCAATTTTCTCACCGGGTATTAGGGTAATACCGGTAATAGGGTAATATTAGCTTGTTAAGGGTATTAGGCGGTTATACACAGGTCGGTGCATTTCTTGACCCGCTGTTTTATTAAGCAGTAAGGGCTTAAGAGGGGCTTAAACCCTTTTTACAGCGAATTTCAGGACACATAAGGTTTCTAGAGATAGGGTTGCCAGTAGTTATTACAAACATTATTTTTAAAATTATGTAATAGAACAAGTAATATAACATACTATGGATTGAGCTAGGATTAAATGTTTCAGGTCTCTATAGCGTCAGGCTAATTATCCAAAAGCTTTATTTAAAAATATAAATATAAACTAATTATATGGCGATATAAAAATGAAGAAAAATATTCCGCGCTCTCGCCGACCTCAGTTAACAATGGTCGGGACCGAGAGTGATTCTTTTGGACCGTGGAATAACGTCAAGAATATATCGCTAACGCATGTCGTGGTGTTAATAAGTTCATTCTTGTATTTTCATATTACTTTCAAAAAAATAAGAGCTACCTCAAGTGCCATGGTTACTTCTTAATTTTTCTTTTCATATCAATCATCATCATAATCATTAGCGTATGTCTGTACACCGTTGAACGTAGGACTTCCACATGAGTATCCATCCTCGTCCATCCTCCGCCTTCCGCGTCCAGGCTACTCTCGCAATTCTTTTGATTTCGTCAGTCCTTCTTGCAGGTAATTGGCCAACGCTCCGTTTGCCAGTTCTTAGACACCAATCTAACAATTTTCTTCCCCATCGACCGTCATATCTTCGACAGATGTCATTGCCACTTGAGTGTGCCTATTCGTTGGGTAGCCTGCACTACTTGAGTTCTTTATCGGATATCCTCATTTCGGATTCTATCTTTTAGAGACACTCGTAGCATGGATCTTTCCATGGTGCATTGGGTGACCTTTATTATACATGTAATAATTTAGTTTTTATTATTACACACATTTCACGCATATGTAGTTTAACATAGTCAAATAAATATTGACATCCTCCTCTTTTTCAAAAAGGTGTTATTCCGTCGCGTGAGGGCATGATGAGGAGCAGGTCAGCAAAACAAAGACTTTCTTTTAGAAGCACATTGATTATATTTATGATAAAACTTTACAAATTTAGGGCTCGGCTTCGTCGCAGCAGTAGGCCGAGCCACAATACAATTTGCTCTCGCCGAAGGGCGGTAGGTAACTGATCTCCGCGTTCGGTATGGGCTCTCGCCCGTGCCACGAGCGGCGGTGTATATAACTAGTCCCAAATGACAATATGGCAGACACATTCATGTACGTCATGCGACCAAAAATAAGAGAAGAAAGATTGTATATCGAGGTTTGCGGTATCAGCCAGCAAGGGCTACATCATGCTGATGTCAACATGTTATTTTGATGCGTCAAAATATTAAGTTTCGTTATTAGATGATTTTAGAAAAAGGGTGTGTTGCTTAGATTGGAGTGAATGCGTTATTGCGCTCATTATTGATAATCGATAAATTGATTAATGTTAATGTTTCAATTATTTCTAGAAAGCGTTTTATTTGGATTTGATCGGAATCAAATTGTCGTAAAGCCTCTCTTTATACGGAGGCTCTCTGTCGTTAAATACCTTATTCGTGCGCCTATAAAAATATCCGGATGCTGCCTATCAGCTTCCTTATAAAGGTTTAACAACAAATGGTTAAAGTAGGCTGCATTATAGCCATCATAAATTGATATGCGAAAGTCGGTCAATAATTGTGCATCTTTCAAAATCAATATAAACTACAACTCTATATAAAAATAAAAGAGTCAACCCTACTATAGCGTAGAAATAGGCACAGTGTAATATAAAAATATGGTATATAAAGTTACACATATATTTTTAATTTAATTTATTTTTTCCTTACAGAAACATTACAAATTTTAACAACTCAATTCATTTCTGAAGTACAATAAGAATTAAATAAAAAAATACAATTTATACAAACATAGGTACTTATGATTAAGTACTAAGAACGATGTAATAAAGACAAGCAACAGAAGGTCCCAATGCTCATCAAACAGATGACGCCAACCAATTATCTCTCCAAAGAAACTCTTGGAGTTCATGTCTGAATTGGGCCTCTCATGTGAAATATATCAACGATAATATTATATATACGGCCACCACAGATTGCCTTTACTCGGTTGTCAGTCGAGATTTTCTGATGGAGTGCATCATCCATGAGAATAGGAGACACGTTATGTGTTGTCGCCTGCGAGTCTCTGCCATTTCTTGGGAGGATCTTCATGAACTGCTGCTTGGTTCTGACAATCCCT
The DNA here is from genome assembly GCA_022606575.1 of Glossosoma conforme. Classification (NCBI taxonomy): domain Eukaryota; kingdom Metazoa; phylum Arthropoda; class Insecta; order Trichoptera; family Glossosomatidae; genus Glossosoma; species Glossosoma conforme. The sequence goes on from JAGTXR010000047.1 coordinate 2,150,014, forward strand.
TGCTTTTAAAGCACACCAAAAATACCATCAGGATAATAAGGCCGACATGGAATAATAGACTTCTATATTTTTATGTTCATATTTTTGTGTGGTATACCACACAAAAATATGTGTAATTTGCAGGATACCCACACGCAATATTTTTTTTCTATATTTTTTCTATGACGAAAAATTAATTATAAAAATCTCAGTTATCAAGACATCTCTGCATCCGTAGGTCCTCCATCTGGGAACATATATCATTGACGAAGACCTATAGGGCAGGAGCCCGGGGGCACTTGAAATGAATGCAGTCAGATTTTAGGTGATTTTTAAATCGTAATTTTTAAGAATATTTGATGATTAGCCTGACGCTTTCAATGTCTAAACCATTTCTGCAAAAATGGATTAACATAAAGATATCGAAAAAAGTTAGACAGAGTTAGAGTAAATTTAGGCCATTAAATATCTTTAATGAATTTTACTAAACGTCGAATATATGAAATGCACGAGAAAATCTTAGTACTACGCAAAAGAAAGCAAAAATTGTTATTTTGGTATGTTTTAGCACACCTGTTTTATTAGCATCAAGTATTTATTCCAGTTTTCCATATTTTATCACCGAGACTCCTTGGAATGCAGAACTTAGAAGTGATACCAGTTTTTCTCATTTTCCTCTCTGTGCACTCTCCTAGTCCAGTTTGGCGACATTTCTCAGTAAATATTTATTATAATATTATTTTATAGCCGTCTATGAAAATAAATCAATTCTCGTTCATTGATTATATCGCATTTTTTAAAATCTCTTTCAATTAAAGCCGCTTTCGTTTGAAAGATTCGCAAAGTTCCATATAAATTTAAACATAGCATGTATAAAAGTTAAAGTACTTAAAATAATTAAAAGTATAGGTACAAACTAATAGTTATTTGGAGCAAACGTGTGAAACATAAAAAACATATATGTTAACATCAGCATGATGTAGTCCTTGCTTTCTGTTACCGACATCCTCGATATAAACTCGTCTTACACTTGCTGAACATCCATACACGGTTAATATATGTCGATCAAGAACTGGCAGTTTCCAAAGCTCCTTCCTTAATGCCACCGGTAAGCTATGGAATGCTCTTCCAGCGTCTGTGTTTCCTCCTTCCTACAATCTGGATCTCTTCAAGAAACAGATAAATATACACTTGCAATCTCCCCAACCCACACACAAACACAACACACGTTTCCCACATGCAGCGTCCAGCCTCCCTGGCTGAACGTCATAGAGTGCACTGGTCTTGACCGGGTGTACTCTCCTGCATGCGTTTTTCCATAAAAAAAGTACGATCTTTCGTCTCTTTATTTCGGGTTTTGTCATGCATTTAGGTGCGCCGTGCTGACGGTGCCGCTGACGGGTGTGTTAGTTAAGGATACCACCGCTCGTGGCGCTATCGGAAGGCGGGACAGCGCGGAGATCGGCAGTCGGTCCCCACCCTTTAGCGAGACAAGGTCAGCGTTGCGGCCAGCGGTATGTTTCCGCTTGGCCGAAAGCTTGTAATGTTTTTAACGTAAATATAATCTGTGCTTCTAAAAGAAAGTGTTTGTCTGCTGACCTGCTCCTCATCCTGCCTTCACGCAACGAAATAACTCCCCTTTTTGAGAGAGGATGATGTTAATATATATTAATTTTAATTAACAAATAAAAAATATTTATTTTTATTATTTAGATTTCACATTTATTTTTATTTGATTACATGTTTTGGACTCCCTCGAGTTCATCTTCAGCAATGGTTAAACTGTTAACTGGCAGTCGCTTATATATCGTAGATAGACATAGAAGATTGAAGGGTGGCATCCCCCGTCGAAGTAAAGCGACTTCAAAATGCCTGGATCGTTATCAGAATGCGTGGTGGATAGATGAGGAGCAGGTCTCCTAAGCAAAGAACTCGCCGAGAAGCATATTTTATATTTATTTTAGGTTAAAATACGACTGACGAAATTCGGTCCTCTGCCTGGGACAGAACATTGCTTACTTCACGACCCCCGGGCAGAGACTGAGACGGTGGTAGTAACAGTCACTGTGCCGAACACTCATAGCGGCCATCTGGCGAACTATGCCACTTTCCACATGACAGGTAGTGACTTGTCAAAATAATCGAAATGGCGCATGCAAATGCCGTGTCTTATTATGACTTAAATCTAAAACATAGACTTACATTTTTATATGTGCGTGTCAGACGAGCGAACAAAAATAAGAGATGATAAAGATCGCGCATCGCAGCTTTTCGGGGGGGCTTTATCGATTTGGTATCAACGCTAATGGACTAGTAAGGCGGTATCCTGTGGTCGTCCACTTTAGATCGCATGAGTCTCCATCCCTCTCGATCATTCTCTTGATGTCACTCGGCAAGGAGCTTGACTGTTAAATAACGATTAATTCGATTAGAGCGTATTTTTCGTTGATTGAAGGGTGATGGACAAGGAAGATAGAATGACTGTCGCGTAGATGTCAAAGGTGGCATTCCTCATCGCGCATTAAACAGATGCACTTTATTGATTTCAATTAAAACCGCCATCATTACTACACTTGTACCATTCAAGGTAGGCACTCAGTGGTCTTGAAACGACGGCATGCGAAACAATTTACATCCTCCTTCTAAATAAAGCGACTCAAGATCGCCGGGATCGTCATCGGGATGCGTGGTGGATAGATGAGGAGCAGTTCGCATTAGCAAATAACTCGTCGAGAAGCACATTTGATATTCATTTTACGTAAAAGGTGACTGACAAAATTCAATCGTCCGTCCGGGACACAGGCAAAGGTGTGTGAGTCGCCGGTGGCAGTGAGAGTCTGCCCCCGAAAGCTACTTGCGGCCATCTGGCGAACTATGCCGCTCTCATGTGACCCGAAGCGACTGTCAAAACAATAAACAAAATTGTGCATGCAAAAACCGCGCCTTATAACTACTTAAATCTAAAACTAATACTAACATTTTCATGTGCGTATCTGACGAGCAAAAAAGATCGCATATCGAGGTTTTTCAACACCAGCTTAAAGGGCTATATCGAGTTGGCATCGATATATATATATTAAAAATCCACCAAAAACAATCGCATATTTTTTTATTTATTTTTTGAGACTAAAGCCCCGGGCAGATCGTCTTGTACCTGCGCTCCTTGGGAGCACTTACAAAGGCATTGTTTTCAGAGTACTTTCTCGTTATACAAGTAACGGGCTTTGGTGAGCAACACCAAGCATGGGTGTAAAAGTTAGTAGTTCAGAAGTTAAAATTTGGTATTAAAAATATATATATATGTGTGTGATGCTTTGCCCGTTCACAGAATACGCAGTAGTTTTATCAAAAAAATGTTGGCCGTCGCTGGTCGTATGTAAACCGAGTGGTGGGTAATCAGGTCAGGTCATAAGCCAAAAGTTTAATTCGATTGTAGAGCTCGTCACTCCGCTCGGCAGGGGACGCCCCATTGGCCTCAGCGGGCACTTGTAACGTAACGTGATACGCGTGAAAAATGGGGTACTGCTAGTACGTTCAATGGGAAGAGGAAACATTGATGCCATGACCAGTCATCTCCAATACTCTAAAATCACATTCATTATTTTTTCTTAGTAGTATCAAAAATCGTTACTTTTTTCGATTTAAAACGAAATTTCTTTCCGCATAATTCTATATTTACAATTTTAAATTAATTTTAATTCAAAAATTAACAAATATTTAGTTTTGATTCACATTTATTTTAAACGATTACATGTTTCGGCCTCCCTGGAGACTATCTTGAATAATGGTTTATAAACTGGCAGTGGCTTATATAGGTGTGTGTATAAGTATTAGTTCCTACGTTAGTACACACATATTTACAGATTCTATATGTGTGCGGTTTACACCATTGAAAAAATACATTATAAAATCAAGGGATGGTCTCCAGGGACGCCAAAACATGTAATCGCTTAAAATAAATGTGAATCGAAACTAAATAATAAAAAAAATAAATTAAAATAAATTAAGATTATACCTGTAATTCTATATTTATTGTAGAGTTTTAGTTTTTTTTAAATGGCTCTTGTTATCGCATAATTTAAAAAAAATGTTCTGATCGAAGTGCAACGCGCACACACATTCAAACAAACACACTTGTTACAATTGCGATTGTACAAAAAATCGCTGGCATTGCGAAAGCCGCTGATAAGGCTTGATAAGAAACGCTTTATTCCGTAAGCAAGGAACCTTATCACTCGACTACACGACAATTCCACAACACAAATACTTTGTCAATTAAATTGTATTAAAATATTATTAAAGCAATGTATCTATATCACATTGTAAGCGCTATTCTCGTTAGATCACCGAAATTGAGCAACATTGAATTCGGACCACAATTTGGACGTGATATCGCCTGTTGTTTACCGCATATTGTTGGTTGGGTTGATCCGTCTTGATGGTCCTTCCCATCTCAGTTCTGCCTTACGCAACTCCACCAAGTACATTCTATGTATATTTCCCGACGGCTTTTCGGGACTTTGCGAGCCTTGAAGAAAAGGCTGCCGTTGTTTGTTTATGCTCTCCTGCGGCATCCGAAGTATAGAGACGCCTTTTGGTAACACTTATTTATTAAGATTTCCTGTGTATTTATGTATTTATACATTTTTAGTATCATTATATTGGACTATACCCGCCTCAAACCCGCATCACACCGGAGGACATTTAAGTCTCCTTGATCACGCGCCTATCCAGATTATGATCAGTTAGCAACTGATAAGTCCAGTGGGAGTCCCTCTGAACAATTGTGGCAACAAGAATCGCATTCATGGGTTGTAAAGAGATGGAGATGGAAGATAGATTCTCTCACCGAAAATACGAGCAAATATTGTAAATGCGTGGATTTTTTTTTAGTAGTCACAAAGTCTGCATGCCCGATAGGGCCGAGGCGATTCTCTCGAACTGCATCGAAAAGGACTCCTCTTTCTAACTCTTGTAACTGACAGTCCCAGAGAATGTGCTCTGAGATTTGGAAGGGGGCGCCACAGGGGCAACTAGGGTTTGAAACTAAATTAAATGAGTATCATTATATAGAAAGTACGATTTTATGCTGGACATGTTACGAATACTCTAGAACCAACACACGGCATGCGGTGATCAACAACTTGGACATGTGCCAATTTAACATTCCACTAATTTCGACAGTAATCAACAAACATTACGCTTATTTTAATTACAAAATTCTTTTTTTTTTTGCGCAAATTTTTCCTTCTCACGTGTGTCCAACATGCGGTCGGCAATAACCCTTTTATTTTCACGTCTTACTCTCTTTTCAACTTCTTCCCATACCCATTCCATATCTGGAACATATGGTCACCATTAATTGCCGCCACTTAGTTGTGTCAACTGTCATTGCCCATTTCTCGTATATATAATCGTGTCGGAAACAACAGGGTCAGATCCTGTCTGCCCAGAAGTGGGCGACGTCGATGGCGTTACTCCCGGCCATCATCAGGTCTTCCTGGGTGCAGCTACTTGGACACAGCGCACACTCCAGAAGGTGTGACAGGGTCTGTTCCGCGCCGCATTCACATTCAATCGGTCCGCTGTAAAACTGTCAGGCTTTCATTTGTGTCCTCATCTTGCATACTCGGGTCAGAAGTCTGTTAAGGGACCTCCATATATTCCACCTCTGGTCGTGTCCAGGGGCTAGGTCCTCTTTCGGGGCAATCCAAGTATTCCCCTCAGTTGCGTTTCTCCACATGTTCAGCCGCAGGGTGGCCTCAGGTATCACCAGTTCCGTTGTCGACTGTAGGAAACTTCTTCTTGATTTGAGCCGTGTGGTTATCTTTTGATACCCAAACATAGGGTGGAGTGCGTCGTGGTTTGCTATTCCTCGTTATACGACATAACCTGAAGGTCCACTTGCAAACATATAAGGCTCCCGACAACCTCCAGAGCAGAAGTCCAAGGGCTTGAAGGGGTGGGAGACTGTAGTATCCGAGGCATATATTTGGGTGAATTGTCAAATCGGATTATTAGGTCGACGCTCTCGAGGCCTGAACCATTTTGTCCTAAGGGGCGGCTCAACACATCTCAACCAGCTACAAACACGTACGAATGATCACGATCTTTCTAGCATTGTTACCAAAGAAGGCAATTCGAGACTCGCTGTAGTATACTAACTTCGCAGCCTTAGACTGAGGTATATTTGACATCTAACTGATGCACCTAGAATCACGGAAGGCCTTCAGCCACTCTCTAACAAGTAGCTTTTTGCGTGCGTCCAGTAACGGGTCCCCATCTGGAACTCCAAAAATAGGACGGGACAGGGAGGGTTTTCACCAAGCTTCCTAGCATTGTGAGAGGTCGTCAACTAGTCAACCGTGTATTGTTCCGATGATTGACAGCGATATTTGAATAGTTTTTTTTGGCTAGAAAATAAATGGTCAGAATTTTAATCGATTCGTGGTCAAAATTGAATCAACTTATGATCAAAAAAAAATACAGTTTTTGGATAGAATAAAATTACTATATGTTCAGGACCAGGTTACATTTTTCGAATAGTTTTTTGGGCAGTAAAATGGTCAACATTTTGTTCTGGAAAAAAGTATGTAAAACATTTTTATGCATTTCGTAAATATTGAATATCCCTGACTTTATAAGTTTTATTGTATAATTGTGTGTTCTACTTTTGTAAATAAAATACAATAAGGTCGGCGGTAAGTAAAAACAAAGCATCCATTAAAATGCCATTTGCTGAAATGCAGCGGCCGAGAGGGATTAAAAAAACTGTAAATAAAAAATGTACAAAATAACGAAAAACGATGCCAATATTATTAGCTGAAACTGCTATCTCTATGTCAGGACAGTGGCGTAACTATAGTAAACTGTCTGGGCAGAAAGATATAACAAGGGTTCACTACAAATCTATTTTATAATCCAAATGTTATGAAAAAATATGAATCGATATTTAAGCTCTATAAATATCCCTGGTTGGTGTGAATTTGATCCCTTACCGTAAAATCTCAGTCATAGCTTATTAATTAAAATTGGTGGTAGACAAAAGTCGTTTTTTGAACAACACATATTCATAATTAATTCCAGTAATAAATGGATAGTATTTGAATGTCGCGCAGTGTAGTCTTGACTTTGATAAATTGAGGCTTCAAAATGCTACGTTTAACCAACATGGTAAGCGTCATAAAATCCACGTATGAGATTCCTGCATCACCATAACCGTCTGTCGTTATTCTCTTGTGTGTGTGCTTACGTAAATTAATATCAAAATGTATCCACTTGTTGCTGGGCGAAGATCTTCATTGATGATGAAAATATTTACGGTTTTGAGTCTTTTTCTACCTTAGCATGTTTCTTACCCAAATTACGTCGTCTTTTCAACGCATATGTCAAATTAATGTGCTTATTCTTTCGGTAGCGTCCACTATTCAATTTTTTTCATATATACCGTTTCGAATTATATGTTTTAAATATTTTTTTCTCATGGATATCTCATTGGCCTTTATTTTATCGGAAAAACCTCGTTAGTTTGTACGTATCTGTGCATTAAGTTGACGCTGAGAGGATACATTAATTTGACATCCCCGTTTACTCAAAAGAACAACTCCATGTCGCCGGGATCGTCATGGGGGCGCGTGGTGAAGGCATGAGGAGCAGATGAGCAACACAAAAAACTTTTCGAGAAGCTTATTATAATATGTTTAACACAAAAGATTGACAAACTTCGGTATTGGGCCACAAACAATGATCGATCTACCTCCGTCGAGACACTGACCGAAAGTGAAGCGGAGCGCGCCGTAACACTCGCAGCGCCCACCTATCACCTGTCGGCCCTTTGACGAATTATCTGCTGTCACAACAAGCAAAATGGCGACGCAGCGCCTTTTCTTATATTGCAAACATTTTTATAAATGCGCGTCCGAAGAGCGAGCAAATATAAGAGACGAAACATCGTATTTATATGTTTTTACTCGACAGTAGCCTGAAAGGGCTATATCGAGCTGATGTAAAATGTATTATATTCAACATAAATATTTCATTACTAATATCTTGGTGAATACGCCAGTGATTGGTGGCAATTAAATTGGTGTTATTAATATTGTAAAAAAAGCACCAAAGCTCTCCCAGGTATTTCCCATCGTCTCGCTTCACGGGTCCAGAACGGGCCAAAGAAATTCAAACAACACCAGAGATGATGATCCAAAGAGGAGGGCTCTTATATATTTTATCACCATTTAAACCGATTACTTGACATTATTCTTGGTTCAGACAACAAATAAATTTTATGTTTTTTTTTACGAATCAAACCGCAAGCGTTTTTTTTGAAGTGCATCAAAATTTGCCATTTTCCAGTGTCAAATCGCGCAGATTGCTATGCTACAGGGTTTCTGTGCAAATCTTAAGCCGCGCGGTTACCGCTACGATGATTTGTACGGAAGGTTGGTATCAATAGACATCGACATATCGCCGGGTTTGCATTTGGTCATTTATAAAAAAGCAGTTGTAAGTCATTATGTCCAACCACTGACGTAATCTGCATAATGTAATATTATTTCTTCTTCTTCCCATATCCCCACCATATCTGGAACATATATTCACCAAATGTCGGCCACTTCGTTCTGTCAGCTTCCACTGTCCATTCCTTGTTCTAGGACATGTCTGCACCTAAACGTCCACTTGGGAACTAATATGGTTTCAGGCAACCTCCAGAGCAGAAGTCCGAGTATTTGTTACGATATTAGCTGAGACATGTTTGAGTGATTTTTTAATCATTTTTTTTTAATAAAAAAGGGATGATTCGCCTGACGTTCTCTAGGCCTGGACCATTTTTTCCTAAGGGGCGGCTCAACATCATGTTAATATTATACCCGTTAAAATTATATGATGGGTAATATCAATTGCCATTTTCCATGACTCGTTTCAAGATATCTCTGCACCAGAATATTCATCTGGGGTTATATACGAGTATGGTTCCAACTGAAAGCTTTGGGACTTGATGAAACTGCATATTTTGAGTAATTTGTTAATCTGATTTTTTAAGGCGGTTGGATAAGCGACCCGAAGCTCCCGAGGCTTGGAAAATTTCGTCCTCAACCAATTCAATTACGAATATACAGACTAATATAAGTTTAAATATATTTTTAAAAGGTTAATAGAAAATTCTTGGCTCGATGGAGTGAGAAAATTTGTGCTCAGTGGTCTATAATAATCATTGATTTGTTATAATTAGAATATTAAAAAAATATTCTCACTAAACCTTTATCGTAATTTGATACTATTGGTGACCGTTCTATCATTCGATCTATTCTTGGTTTCGTCAATTTCGCGGTTTTGACACCTTGTCCCAAATATAATAAAATTTGGCAAGTGATTTAGAAACATCTAATCGAATTTGAAACACCGGCATCTTATATTTAGTATTATTCATTTCATTGCCCTTACTTCTCTGAACTTAAAGAATTAATCCTTCCTAAACCCACCTATATCCGACAGACTTACATGCTTATATTCGACCAAGAACTAGCAGTTTCCAAAAAAAAATCCAAAAATATCTGTCAGTATTTTCCTTTCTGTTTATGTGTTTACATAAACAAACACAACACATCTTGGCTGAGTCATAGAGCCCACTGGTTTTAACCGGTTGTGCTCTTCTGCGCGCGTTTGCTTATTTAAAAAATTACCTTCAGCCGCTAAACCGTATTGTTCGAACTGTTAATTATGTTCTTATTATCGCGGTGATTGTTTTCGACCTTGCTAGTAAGTTATCTCGAGCAGTAACTCGAGTTTTACAACCGTTTTGTTTGATAACCGATATACGAATACAATATAACACATGCTATTATATATGTGTAAGACCGAATCTATGAAATTTGCTCATTTTGTGAAATTGTTAAGAATATATTGCGCTATATATGTGACGTTTTTTGCAACTATAAACACTAAAAATTAGTTATTTATATTTCAACAGTCAACTTCAACAAGCCAACTTCATTAGATTACAACCCGGTATTTACGCATAATCATTTTTTTACTGAAGTTATGAATGGGTGGTGTTTACGGGAACACTTTCATCTACAGCCAATAACTTTCGTCTATCAACAGAATATATACATATTAGAAACGTGTAAATAGATAATATTAGGTATTTATACTGGTTTCTAAGCTGTCATTTTTTTCATATACGTTCCCTAGCTGTGTCATATGGTCACTATAAATATTTGCCACAGTGTACTGTCAACATCTAAAATCTTTACTTAGTACTCTCTAAAAAGAAATTATATGTATTGGTACACATCGCTTGAAGAGAAGCTGATGTAGTGTCCCATGCATTATTTGAGCGGTTTTTTTTTTTTTTTTTTAAGAACATTGGTTGATTCTTCCACGCTCTTGAGTCACGAACCGTTTGGTCCTAAGTGGTGACTTTGTCTATATTATACCCCTCGATATGTAGCGTGATTGTGCCAGTTGCCTGATATGATGTCAGCGTCCATTCATGGTATTTACAATCATGAGATCTCCTCATTTAATCACTTGCTTTAGATCTTAGTTGGTGATCCAGTTAATCCTATGATGTCACCTTCTATTCAGGTCTTTCCTATAGGTATAACTGTAGGGTAAAGCGCTCCACAACACTGCTAAAGGATGCGATGGATATCAAAACTACTTAAGCCCATAGTGTGTAAAAACATCTCTTCTAAAAATACTCTCAAAATACTACCAATGTATTCAGGGAGCGGCAAAACAAGCTAACGGTTTTATATCTAAACAACGACGAAATAAATCATCTTTTTTTGCCGCTCCTGTATTAGAAATACATAAATCCATCGTTAAACTATGGACTTATCTGTTGTAGTAGTATATTTACTATAATATCGATATCAGCTTGATATAACTCCTTTAGGCTGATGCCGTAAAGCCTCGAAAAACTATCTTATGTCTCTTATTTTGTTCGCTCGCCTGACATGCACATCTAATGTTTGTAATTGTAGAATGTTAAACGGTGTTTGCATACGCCAAAATATTTGTTATGACAGTAGGCCCATTTCCTGTTGGTACCACTGTCATATTGAATTCGCTTTTTTCTGTAGCGACAGTTGGCATCGCCGAGATGTCAGACCGCGCCGTAAACTGTCAGTTAGACAACGCTCGCGACCATTATGGGCACGCCTATATGGCGTGTGCGAATGCGAAGTGTTTGATAAATAAACGTGTATGTATAGTGAAACAAAAACAAGTTCTTTATATTGTGAACCTGATCCTGCATCCTTATCAAGTAAATCGATGTCCTAAATATGAGAGGAGGATGTCACTATACATTACTACATACACTTTACTTCAATAAAATACATTTCTTACGCATTTTAGATTTACCCTAATGTGCAGACTATACAGCGCCTGCATCGCCCTAATTCATTTTTACGGCTGCCTTTTGGAACTTCACCAAAAACGTACGCTGTCATATAATGGGTTTTGAAAGCAGATACCTTTGTAGAATACTATGGGTACGTTGGTTTAACTATTGCGACGTGAGGTAGCGAACAAGGTATTTTTCCATACAACAGTCAGTCAAGAGACGAACCTTACTGGCACATATATTTATGATGCATAAGCTGCGGTTGCCTTTTTTTCAAGCCTCCGGGCTCTAGCCGTCTTGGAAGGCCGTCGGTAACGGTACACACAATGTACTTGGCGGAGCTTCGTGAGACAATCTTGTGCGCTCTCTCACCTCTACTTCCCCCAGTATTCTACGCAGGCATCTGCTCTCGAAACCCACTATACGGCTGCTTTGGCTCTTGGTGATACGGCAACAATAACAACAACAAAGCTGATCGATACACTATGGTCAAATAATGAAAACTATTTATATTGCCGAAAAATGAACTTGGAGATTAAGTGCATCTACTTTCTATTATATATATTTTAACTATTTTATATTTACATCATGTAATTTTCATGATATCACGATATAAGTAGATGGACGACTGCTAGCCTGAGGTCTGTTGTTTGTCCCCTAGTTGCATGCATGAAAATGATGTCATCGAGGGCATAATTGATAGGAGCACAGTGTTAGCTTAGCAACTGGATAGAGCAAGATAGTTCCAATGTCGCTCCATTCAGCTCGTTTCTCATTCAAGAAGCGTTTACGCGCATGTTTGCAATATGATACGCCCTTTTTTGCGGTATTTTTAAGTCGATCGGGACCTTCGTCTCTGGACGCTACGCGACCCAATCCAAGATATGACCAGATTTTTTTACATTTTGAGATAACCGATGGAATTAAGATTTGGAGAAGTCAAGTAAATTTATGAAAATAATAGTTTAATTGAGTGAATGCCATTCGTGTGATAGTTTAAATATTGGTTATAATTATTTACAAATTGATATACACACACAAATATACGGCAAACATCATCTCCAATGACATTTATGCATTTGTGCAATAAAATGTATTGATAAATAAATACGTCTAAATTCTCAAGTCCGAAGGTGGAAGCAATTGGTAAATGGACAGCGCTATATATAGAATAGAACAAAAATGCAAAGTTCACGGTTCGAGAGAAATGTCATTGGAGATATTTGCTTCAGATTTGTATGTGTATATCAATTTGTTAAAAAATATTGGTAAAGATCTTCAATTATTAATATTATTATTAGTGCTCTAAATAAAACGATTTCAGAAATGATTTTAAGTTTCCCAAATACTTTTTTCAATCGCAATGTACAATAATTTCCCAAAACTTGTGAAGCTAAGTTTTTGTTTAAAGTTGTGTTTTTTTTATTTAAACTATATTTAGTTTTTTATGTAACTATGTTTCGATGTTATTTATAACATGGGGTAGCGATGATTCACTTATTAACAACTAAACAATGTCCCGTAGATTGGAAAATTATGCAAATTTTTGCTTGATTGCGCAACTAATGCCCACATTAGATACTGCATGCATGAAATAGCAAGGTCGAGAGATGTCTTTTAGATGTAATCACCGCCTAGTAACGAGCATACAGACCAGTTAGTATTTGTCCTACACTATTTACTTCAATATCAAATTGTATTATCTATTATAATATATACAAGAGTTTTTAATTATTTTGGATTCGCTTGTCAAAAAATATTTAAAAATATTAAATACGATTGTTTATTACTATAATAAGCAACCTAACCCTAGCTGGAGCATATGGTCGCCACAGATTACCGCCGATTAGAGATAAGTGGGATGCGGATCCACGTCCTCAGAGAAAACTAAAATAAACTACAGGAAATTTCCAGAACCATCACCACAATTCAGAGGTTGATGATTGCCGCCACGGCAGGGAGCTTCCATGGCAGATATGCCAAACTTAACCAAACAGACTATTCAATCAGTGTGACTGAGAGTCACCTCGGTTGCGGTGTAATATATTAAGATTTACTCAGGGTGCACTGCGAGGAAGCGTATTACTTTACACCCCTCAGCTGAAAATTTTCCGACTCACAACAGCATCACTACTGAAGATAATGAAGTGCTTGAAATGATGCGCTCATTTAGATTATTGTTAGTTAGCAATTGTTCAGTTGGAAAAAAATGTGACCATCTGTTATTGAAGCACACTAGACGGCTACATTGGCTCCTGTTTAGATGTCAATAATAAAAAGTATATATAAGAATTTGGAGAATTTCTCATTTTCATATTACCTTCATAGCTGGAGCATATGGCTGCCACAAATTGAATCCACGCAGTCCTGTCAGCTCCCTTTATCCATGTTTTGTCACAAATCTGAGCTCCACGTAAGTACAAACATGTTTCTGACGGCTTCCAGGGCGAGAACTTGGGAGCTAGAAAAGAACGAGGGTAAATTATCCTAGACATTTTTGAGAGTATGTTTATCAATATTTTAAATGAGATTGCGTGATTAGTTAGACGCTCCCGAGGCCTAGATCAATTGATTGTGTGGCTCAACTCAGCCAGAATAACAATGTATATTTAGGCGGCCACCATTCATGTCCGTTCCACGTCTGATGTTGATTAACTTCGGTGATCGAACGAAAACTACGCTAACAACATACCCCAATCTTTTCACGTCATGAACATCACATTAGTAAAAAAATGAAAAATTATTGAATGTTAGACTACGATCACTTGCATCATCTGCTCCTTAGGTCGTCCATATGCCCATTACAACTACACAGCAAATACCATACAAGTGCATAGCTCCAGAAGTGGCTGTTGTGTTAAGGAAATCAATTTAAATTTGACCTAGTGATTAGCCGGACGCTCATATATAAAAATACAGCTATTTTTTTTTGTTGGTATGTAAAATTAAAACCATAGATAATGGGACAACAACAAGGCGGCCATGGTGATTTGCATATTTTCAAAAACATTCGCTGAATACAAATCCGTCTACGGTAATAATTATGAATTGAAACGAATACGAATGCAGTGAGTCATAATCACGTACCATAACCGTTAAGCTTACATAGTCGAATGTTAAATCGCCACACTGTTGTGCGAGCCGTTGCGAGTTCGATCCCCGTCAATTTTTTTTTTTTTTTATGTAAACTCGTACAAGAAAATATCAACAGATAGTGACTGCGAGAAATATTATCTGTTTATTCCGTGACGTTTGCCATTTTTAATGGATAATTAATTAATCATCGCTACATCATCATCAGCCTGTGTCCGTCCACTGTTGAACGTAGGCCTCCCGCATGAGTCTCTAAACTATACCCCTTGGCTGGTATCGCACCACCGAACATAAGACGCAAAGTCATATGCGCCGAAGAAATGCGTAAGGCAATCAAATCAACCAACCGTCCCACTGCTTGTATAATCAGATACCCCCAACACCAAGATTGAAGTCTCGAAGCAGCTTTCTGAAATCCACACAACCTCTCACATCCGGCCCTGAAAATGAGAGACTCCAACTCTGGCAACAAATCGCACCAGAGGATTTCATTACTCCAAAGGAAGGCCTCCCAACTGGCAAGAGCCTTGAATGGCCGACCTGGAAATCCCTAAACAGATTAAGAACCGGAGTTGGTAGAACAAAGGACAACCTCGAGCGGTGGGGAATGCTTCGGCAGGGAGAGACACTATTGTGCGACTGTGGAGACCTGCAGACCGCCTCACACCTACGATGCTGCTCCATGTGCCCAACAAGTTGCACATCTCAGGACCTAATGCTGGGCAACACACGAGCTATCGATGTTGCCAGATATTGGGAAAAAATAATTTGAGGTCGCTGACACGAAGAAGAAGATGAGTCTCCATCCTCTTCGATCCTCCGCCTTCCGCATCCAGGTCACTCCCGCTATTCTTCTTATATCGTCAGTCCATCTTGTAGGGGGTCGGCCAATGCTTCGTTTGCCAGTTCTTGGGCGCCATTCCAATACTTTTCTTCCACATCGACCGTCGTCTCTTCGACAGATTTGTCCTGCCCATTGCCACTTGAGTGTGCCTATTCGTTGGGTAGCATCCACTACTTGAGTTCTTCTGCGTATTTCCTCGTTTCGGATTCTATCTTTTAGCGACACTCCGAGCATGGATCTCTCCATAGCACGCTGGGTGACTTTTATTTTATGGGTAAGACTTGCTGTCAGATTCCACGTCTCTGCGCCATAGGTTCGTCATCGCTACATGTGGATTGTTAATTCGTAAATGTTAAAACGTCATTTAACTACAGTTTGGCGCATTACGCATCATCCATATTTGCGGTCTCTCACTATGAATATGTGGTTTATGGTAAGCCGGCGGGTAAAGCTCAATGTTCAAAGCGTTTTCTTTGCATGCCAAAGGTCTTGGGTTCGATCCCCGACGGAGATTAAAAAAAAAATCATCGATTTCTGAGCTCTAAAATACCCTCGGTTGGTGGGAATTTTATCCCTCACCCGTAATTAAAATTGGTGGTAGACGAAAGTCGTCCCGTGAAGACCATCCACTCATAGTAAATTCTTGTAATAATAAGGATGATGCGTGAATCTCGGGCTGTAGTCTATGACTTTGGCGGATTAACACTCCACATGTCGGTATTCTCCTGTATTTGTTTATATAAAAAAACAACGCTTTACCTCTAATACCTCTTTATTTGTTAGTTATTATCGCGTATTTCAATGTAGATAATAGGAATATGTGCATATAATTATGTTTATAATGCCTTTTGCATGCATGCCGACCTCTAATAAGTCATTTGTGCATATTAAAAAATAGATAAATTACCCAAATATATGCCTTCGATACTATAGCTGCCATTTTTTCAAGTCCTCTAGATTCTGGAGATCGTCGGGAATCATATATGTTTCCACGAGTAAAGGAAACTGACAGAACTAAGTGGCGAAAATTTGTAGTGAACATATGCTCCATATATGGGAAGATGATACAATTTGGATCTCTTCCAGAAACATTGCAACTCCCTCCTCTCTCTCAACAGGTTGTTATTCTGTCGCGTGATGGCAGGATTAAGAGCAGATTGATATCACAGACTTTTTCAGAAACACACTGACATATATTTATGATAAACTTTACAAGCTTCCGGCCTAGGCGGAATGGCATGCCGGCCGGCCGTACTGAACCTTCTCGGCCGTCAGCACACTACTGACCCGTGTGGCTCGTGGTCGGTCACCAGCGCCGTAAGTGGCGATGTAACTAACGCACAAGTGAGCGAACTTTTCCAAGATGCCACTATGGCGACACGTAAATGTATGACAACCGAACAGAAATAAGAGACAAAAGATTGTACATCGAGGTTTTCGGTACCAGTCCGCAAGGGCTACATCATGCTGATGTCAATTGGTTATCGTTAGTTCGCCAAAACACGCTAAACCTAAAATAAAAAGCGAAACAGAATCTGAGGATGAGATTTCTACATCGTTATATGTCAGTTTACGCCTGAGTGTGTTTACATAAAAATAAATACATATAATGTAACCCGGTGAGTCATGATCACGTACCACAACCGTTAACAGCAGTCATTATGTGAGAGGCATAGAATCCATCTACAGTTGGGAACGTAATTGGGAGCAATTATCAAGTCTGGGCAGCGCTTTGTAAGTGTATCATAACGAGCCGGTATGTCGAATTAGAGTTTGCTTCGGATTAACAAGTGTTGCTGATCACGCGATCAGCTGACTGAGAGAGTAAAGAGATTCAAATGTCTTGGCATACAGGTCGCTATCATATCTATGTATGTCAAATTTGAGTTAGTTTTGGATTATCTAGTACCGTTGATCAGTTTATTGAGAGAGTCGAGAGTTTCAAATATCTATAGAACTATAGGCGATCTATAGAACGAGTCCTGCTAACGGCCTATCAAATAATTACAAAATGATAACACATGCGTGTCCGACAAGCGAACAAAAATAAGAGACGAAATTTCGCATATCGAGGCTTTCGACACCAGCATGCAAAGGTTATATCATGCTGATATCAATGGATTACCGCGGATTCGCTTCAATAAAAGCTTCCCTAGTTCTCAGAGAACGGGCGAAGCTTTCATTGAAGGTGAAATCGCGGTATTCCATAACTGAACAAACAGAGCTCACTCTGATACATGCAACAAGGTAATACGTCTTTTTTTATCTATTTATCATTATTTTATTCATGACCCTCAATTCATCATCATCATCAGCCTGTATCCGTCCACTGTTGAACGTAAGCCTCCCGCATGAGTCTCCATCCTCTTTGATCCTCTGCCTTCCGCATCCAGGTCACTCACGCTATTCTTCTTATGTCGTCAGTCCATCTTGCAGGCGGTCGGTCAATGCTTCGTTTGCCAATTCTTGGGCGCCATTCCAATACTTTTTTTCCCCATCGACCGTCGTCTCTTCGACAGATATGTCCTGCCTAATGCCACTTGAGTGTGCCTATTCGTTGGGTAGCATCCACTACTTGAGTTCTTCTGCGTATTTCCTCGTTTCGGATTCTATCTTTTAGTGATACTCCGAGCACGGATCTCTCCATAGCACGCTGGGTGACCTTTATTTTATTTGTAAGACTTGCTGTCAGATTCCACGTTGCTGCGCCATAAGTTAATACAGGGAGGATGCATTGGTTAATATCCTTAGTTTTAAGACTTTGCGGAATTTTCGCCTTAAAAATGTACTTTAGTTTTCCAAATGCTGCCCATCCCAGTTGTATGCGCCTGTCGACCCTCAATTAGTATTGTGCAATTATTTATTATAATGGTCATTAGCGTACGTATTCTTCACTGCTGTGCACACGTGGTTTAGCCTTGACTGAGCAAACACACGTGGCCGGTCTTCCATTCCTCGCTGGTGACGTAAGTGCCTACTGTTGTAGCGTTCGGCAGTGGGCTATGGCAGCCCTCCCACCCGAACACTGTGTCAGTGGGACGGCAGATGTACCCGAAATGAAGAAGATACTAGCGCTCAATCACTGTAATACGCTAAGCCACACGACGAGTATGCCAGCGCTTCGTATTTTTTTTTAATACATTATTTTGTGGCCATGAAAAGCAGAAAAATACTGCAGCGATAAATCGTCATATACATGGATATTATCCGTGGCTGCACCCATCTATCTTTATACGGGGTATGTTGGGATACAACGAGTTGAGAACTAGAAGAGATGTGTGCTTGAGTATGCATTTCTTTCGGCTGTCGCTCGGCGTGTTCAGAAATCCTGTTACTTTGTTGGAAATCGGTTTGTTTGTCCCTGACAATTGTTTAAGGATAAGGAGGCACAGATTGTTTGTTCTTCCTAGTTGTAATACTAACCTGACAGAGACTATACCTCTTGGGAGAGTGATCTGTTCAACCATATCGCCTCGAATATATTCCACTTGAGAGAAGCCCAGTTTCGACATGAGCTCTACGAATTTATTTATCAAAGTAATTTCGTGGAGTCATCTGTTTAGCGAGCTTCGGGACTTTTTATTAATTGTTGTTAATAATAGTAAATACCTTATAGTTTCGCTTGTATTATATCTTATTTCAGGATCGTATTACATATACATATTTGTAATGTTTCTGAAAGAAATAAATAAAATTGAAAAATTAAAAAAATTTAAATTTGAAATTGGAATACAGAAATTCAGACTATCACAATACGCTAAGCTTCACGACAAGTATGCCAGCGCTACGTCATTTTTTTTACATTTTAACATTGTATCAGTTAGACTATAGATGACCACAAACAGAAGAAAATACTATTTATATATACCAGATAAGTACATTTATGCTTCAAATACTAGTTTAATAATTGACAGTATAATTTGTATTCAAACCGAGCCGTATTGAAAGGGTTAAAAATTGACTTAATTATGAAATATATTTATGAATTTATACGATAATTTATTTGTTAA
This sequence comes from Glossosoma conforme, assembly GCA_022606575.1. Taxonomy (NCBI): domain Eukaryota; kingdom Metazoa; phylum Arthropoda; class Insecta; order Trichoptera; family Glossosomatidae; genus Glossosoma; species Glossosoma conforme. The sequence continues at coordinate 2,169,293 of JAGTXR010000047.1, forward strand.
TTTTTGATATTTTTTATTTTCGCGAAATAAAATTAAATAAAAATTTAAATTAAAAATAAAAACACGTAAAAAATACAGTTTTTATCTTTGGCGGGGCAGTGTAGAGAGAACGCATCACTTCTATTTATATTTTCACTCCCACTCCACAAAATTGTATGTATCTTTGCATTGTGTTGTACTACGGTCGCGATTCCCGCAGTCGCTTCAAGTCATTCGAACGAACCGAACGTGCGCGAATGCCCGCCGGAAAAACCCGACGCAATCCGAAAAAAAATATGTAAAAAAACGAAAATTGTGAAAAAAACACCAATTTTTCATAGTGATAAATTTAGGAAACGTTCAGTGAAAAAAAGTGTCAAATTCATAATATTTTGCGTGGTTTTTTTTTAATGCGAAAACAGTGGAATTTGATAAATAATTATTTAGTTTTTTTTGACCTCTAAAGGTCGTGTTGATAGTGTTGTTTAGTGTGTTTTCATTCATTTTTAAATATGTTTTTATAACTTAAAAAAAATAGTGATTTTAAGCTAAAAAATCTCATTTCAATGGCTTTGTAACTTAAATGTGCTTGACCAACGACAATAGCACATTATAAGCTAGTTTCTCGCTAGATTATCGAAATCGAGCGACATTGAACACGAAACAAAACTTGAATGCGTTAGCTTACAGTGTGACGTTGATTGGGTTGAGCTGCCTCTTAGGAACAAATGATTCAGGTAGCTTCGGGATAGTTATTAACTATCACCCAAAATACGCCTCTGATACTACAGTGGCTGTCTCATTAAGACATGGCTTCTGCATCTGTAGGTCTTTAGGAACTATAAATGTTTCCAGGTGGACTTTAGAGTGCTTGGGGTAAGGCATGGACAGTGGCAACTGATATGAATGAGTGGCGACAATTTGTGGTGACCACATGTTCCAGATACGAGAAAGGATTAAATGAGCTTCAATTATAAATACATTAGAAAACTTAGCTTAAAAAGCATTTACCTCTAATTAATGAATGGTACATACAATACATAATGGAAATTATCTTTAAAAAATATCGTTTAACTCGTTGAACGTCTTTCTCTTTTTTTATGTAGGCGTGAGATTGATGATCTCACTTGCAAAATTACCTGTCATAGGATAATAATTACAATACATAATCCGCTTTCGTTTCTCGCTGTCGTATAGATTCATCAAAAGCGTTTCGATACGTTTTTTTGTACCTAAATCTATTTGAGGATTATATGATGCTTGCCATTGTGCATATGACTAAGCGTGTTGTGCGGAGTGATGATCTGCAAACTACATTGCTCTAAAGTCCAATAATAGCACAAACAACAGCGTTTTATTCGTTACATGTGACTCACTGTGTATGGGGAATTTTTCAGGAGCGAATTCTGTCTTACGCTAATATTGATTGATAAGCTATGACGGGCATTATCTTACGTGTGAGAGATCGGTCTCACATTAAATAAATGAATATTTGCACACAATTTAGAGCTATCTTTCATTTCCACGTCTATATTTGGAGTATATGGTAGCCACAAATTCTCGTCATACATATTCTACACCCCAAGATGCACCTGGGAACATATATAGTTCCCGATGGCCTCCAGGGCGAGAGCCAAAAGAGTTGTAGAGATGGCTGTTGGCATTTGAGGCATGTTTGGGTGTTTGTTAATCATATTTTTACAAAGCCAGGATTTTTTGAAGGTTATAAATTGATTAAACTCGCAATCGTTTGTATGACAGTCTGTCTTTTATCGCGCATATCCCGGCCAAACCTTTGACAAATATTTATTTATCCAGCATTAAACGCTTTAATATGCCTTTTACAATTAAAAATCGTATGACAACATCTGCATATAAACTGACATCCCCTGTCTTTAAAAAGAGCGACAAGCCGCGGGTTTGTCACGTCGCCGCGTGGAGGAAGGATGCAGGAGCAGATTAACAACATAAAGAACATTTATTTTGATTAAAGACTTGATTTTTCGTCCGACCGGTATGTCGTTCGCCGGCCGGACGAAAAGTTAGACAATCGCGGCAAAAAAGCAAATTAAAGATGACAGTTGCACCTATATGCAATGGAGCAACTGTCATAACAAATAAAATGGCGTATGCAAACGCCGTGTAATATTATATAATTAAAACTAACATTATTGGTGTGCGTGTCAGGCGAGCGCACAAAAATAAGACATAAAAGATCATTTTTGATGTGACCAATCCATCGGGCTCGCCTCTCTTAGATGGTTCTTACTAGGTCTATCTTTGATTATGCTGAGAACCTCGTTGTTCGTGACGTGGTCTCCAGAAAATTCCGAGAATTCTGTAATGCCACATCTCAAAGGCCTCTAGTCTTTTATTACCACTTGTTTATATTGATAATAAATATATCACTTGTCAATATGTTATGACTTTTACCTAAATGTTGCAGTCTATTCTTAGTGGAATTTTAAAAATGAGATGAAGTTGAAAATGACATTGGATATAAAAAAATATGTTTCATTCGTTTTGGAGGACCGTCGGTTCTAAGGGCGGCTTTACGACTTTTTTGTCCCCCTCCTTTTTTATATATCAATTCAACCAAAACATGATTTTTCAAAGATTTATTTCGTTTTACATCTAAGTTCTAAAGCACGCGTCACTGTTGAAAATAAAATTAGCTCGGATTTTGCGATCGAAAAAAAATTAAGCTATTTTTAAAACCTTTCAGCGAGACTTCGGCAAACTTCGCGCGATTCCGCCGAAAGCCGAAGCGGATGTGTAAAAATAATTTATTTGTGTATATCTATAGTTATCTCAACGCAAATTATAATGCAAAATCGGGTAAAAAATATCCATGTTAGTTCATATAAAAAATATTGATTAATTCTTTTTTTCATGAGCGTTCCGTAATTGGAACATATGGTTACTACAAATAGACGCCTCATACAGTTCTATCATCTGTCATTGTACATACTTTTACTTGAAGACGTTTATCTCCTCATTCGGAAGTCGTCCACATGGGAACATACTCGTATATGATTATCGACGACTTTCAGGGCGAGAACCTGGTGATTTTTGGTGTATTTTTCATAGTTAGATATTTTTCTCAAAATTGTTAACAACTTTTTTTTATTGATAAACGAACGTAATTGTTTTCTTTTAAATTATTGCAGCTTATTACAAAAAATAATCAGATTTTACTTAAAACATAAACCGGCGGATCAATGGTCAAAGAATACCGACAGTTGGTGATAGTAGTTCTGAAGTCTCAACTGTGGAATTCTATGACGCTTACCATGCTGCATATGGCTAAGCGCTGCATGTGGAGTGTTGATCCTCCAACGTCATAGACTACATCCCGAAATTCACGCATCATCCTTTAATATTACAGAAATTTACTATGAATGGGTGGTCTTTACGGAACGACTTTCGTCTACCGCTAATTTTAATTGTTAGGCTATGACTTGCATTTTACGGTTGAGGGATCAAATTCACACCAACCGGGGTGTATTTCAAAGCTCGGAAATCGATTATTTTTTTCTTTATCTTTTATCTCCGTCGGGGATCGAACCCACGACCTATGGCTTGCAAAGCAAACGCTTTGACCATTGAGCTATACCCGCCGGAAAATCAACGCAGTGACTACGGAAAATATAATTTTTAAATGAAAATAGCGTGCATTATTATAATTATATTATTATGGTTTTGACACTCGTCACTATTTACAACGACATACTCTACATTGTTGAGGGCGCCCTAGACGGGAGTATTTGCAGCAAGTGTTCGAGGACATGAGTTGCAGCTCTTGTGCTAAGCTAAAGAGGGTTGGAGAACATCGAAAAGAGTGGAGATCGAGATGCAAGATTTTGTTGCTGCAAACCAATCCACCGGATTGATACTACGAAGAACAAGACTCGTACGAGTACATCGCTCGTTTTGCTAAGTGTTCATCGGGCAAAGTGTTTTCATACGCTGTTCTAATCTGCTAATTTAGAATTAGCATTTTCTCGGTACTTGCAGAACAAACATAATAATAAATATTGAGTATATTCACGCAAAGAAAAACTATTAAACTACTCTATAAATAGACGGTTCGAGAAGACTAACAAACGGTCAAGAAGCAGTTGCTCCGTCGTTATGTAAACACATTCTTATTATTTATGCTATAACAGCGGGCACGCTCATCTTTTAAAACAATGTATTATTCATTCATGTGAACACATACATTTAGAACACCGCCATATGGTCAAGAATCATCTTATGTTGATTTACGATGTTTTGACATTTAAAGATGTAGAAGCGCTGGATGTGAAGTGTTGATCCGTTGACGTCATTAGAGTAAATTTTGCGTATATACACAGTCGCCATTTTTTTGTTAATGCGAAGCATATTGTTGCTACAAGCCGCTGTAGATTATTTAAAATATTTTATTTTGTGCCGCCTGGTAACACAAGCACTCGAATCACACGTTCAGATTTGTACTATCAAATGAGATGGTATAATTTCTTTCTTCACTTGCGGGAGTTTTGAACGTCTTGATGAGTTGGGCAAATAAAAAACATTGAGTGCAATGTTCCTGGTTTGAATCCTCGGGTTTGCCGTTCATTTTTATCTGATTTATTAATGGGAGATATGTCCTATGAGATGGTGTTTGCTGTAAATTTGTATGTGTATCAGTTGTTAAAAATTGGCATAAACTTTCAGTGGTTTAGAAATATTATATGTTTAATTGAAATTTATTCTAACTCCAACAAAAAAAGAATTGTGAATTAAAACTAAATATTTTTAATTTATTAACTTTTTAATTAGAATTAATTTTAAAATTATAATTATGCAGTTTCACCAAGTATTGTCAGTTGATAACCTTAATGTTACCAACAACAAAAAAAGTAAAAACATTGATGAATACTTGGGTTATCCGTAAAATAAGGTTCCCAGTGACTTTTCACAGTGTAAAACATGTCTAATTTCATGAATGCGTACATTTTTGGAATGTTCAGACTCTTACCTATTTTTCTACATGGTCGCCACTGAGGTCAATGCATTTATGCATGCGGTATACGATCTATTGAATGTCCGAGTCAAAAAAATCTGCCGCCAAGCCGCGCAGATACCTGAGAACCGCTTCTTCCAGCTCTTCTCTATCGCCGAAATGCGTTCCACCCAGATGTTTCTTCGTGTCAGGGAAGATATGGTAGTCACCTGGGGCTAAGTCCGGGCTGTAGGGTGGGTGTTTGACAATACCCCATCTAAATTTTGCGATGGGGTCGTTGGTCAACATTCTTGGCATCCACCTCGCGCAAACCTTAGCATACCCTCGTAGTGTAACAGTTATAAGAGCATCCAGTGTTCACTGGCAAATAATAGTTTTTTTTGCAAATAACTGCTCTTATTGGCTTACACGCCATTATAACTTCAACTCTGTTAAAAACTCTGCTCTGCCGTCTGTTAAAAAGCTCCGGTCGTAGAAAGTTTTTGCTCTCCTGTGGCGACAGCACGTAGCACGTAAGGGGCTTTACGCAATGTGCAGTTAAAACCGGTCTGTCGAAAAATCTCACGAATAATTCGGCTGCATTTAGTTGAGCAATTCGCTTTTATTGCAGGCGATATTGCAACACGCACGGATTGACCCAAAAAACAATGGTTTAACCAAATTCAATTAAATTCACTTTATTCACGTGTTTATTTTTTATGTAACTCAAGTATATTTTTTGTACTGCCACAATGGTACATCGCTGAGTGCGGTTCTCGTTAGATCAGTGAAGTTAAGCAACACTGGATGTGGACCTCAACTTGGATGGGTCACAGCCTGTTGCTAACAGCATGTCACTGATCGGGTTGAGCCGTTTTTTACGTCTAGGCCTCTGAGTCTCCGGTCTAATCATCTGTCCTTAAAAAAAAACGATTTATAAATCACCAAGTTAACCTCCGATACTACAGCAGCCGTCTCCAAGTCCTCGGGATTCTGCTTTCGGGTGCAGAGATGTGTGGGCATGAGGCTTGGACAGTGTCAACTGACAGAACTGATTGCCGGTAATTTGTGGTGACCAAATATGGAACGGATATGGAAATAATATTATATTTTCACCAAAAATTGCCGCCACTTAGTTATGTCACTTGCCGTTGTACATATCATTCCTCCAAGACATCTCTGAACCCGAAGGTTTGTCTGGAAAAATTGGTCATCAGATATGGTTCAATACAAAATGTACTCCACAAGAGGAACCGTTACACTTGTATATGAAAAACCCCCACAAACGCTGTAAGAAAAATCTCTGTAAAAGTATACGCTATAGGAGAGTCAAATTTGGAGTTGGCGGCCATACAAGGCTTAACTCAAAAGCCATGGTTTCTCGACTGCTCCTATATACATTTTTTTTTATTTTGATTCTAAATACGTACCATAAAATGTATTATTTGTCAAGATATTAACACATTGACGTAATTAGCGATAGATTCTCGTAGATAATCTTTAGATTTGTTTGTATTTCATATTGCAATTTATACAATCTATGTATTGATGATATCGTTGATCTTTGGAATGGATAGTATATAAACATTTGCGCTTATTCATACATAAAGTGCTTCGCGAACAATAACTCGAAGCAGGGGTGTGAAAATGTGGCCCGCGAGTTCGTTTGCCATTTATTTGTATGTAATAAATGGTTCTTACTACTAATACTAAAATAGTTATTATTTTGTTGTTTAAAATAAATTTTCATACCTTGTTTTAACATGGTATGAAAATGGGTATAGATCAATGGTCGAAGCGTTTGCTTGGCACGCCCAATGGTCGTGGGTTCGATACCCGACGGAGATTAAAAATAAATTAAAAAATAATATATTTCCGAGTTTTAAATTAATTAAAATTTGATATCTCAACCGTAAAATGTCAGTCATATTCTATTCATTAATATTGGTGGTAGACGAAAGACGTCCTGTGAAGACCGACCACCCATTCATAGTAAATTCCTGTAATAATAGGGATGAAGCGTGAACTCGGGATGTAGTCTATGACATTGGCGGATCAACACTCCACATGCAGCGCTTAACCATATGTAACATTGTAAGCGTTATAGAATAGAATCCACAGATGAGACTTCAGAATCACTATGAACATCTGTCGGCTTTATCCCGTATCTGTTTACGTAAAAAGAACATGGATCTCACTGAGCACTGTTTCATATGATGGAAGACTGCAGTTTCATGGTTCGTGAAAGCTCTTATATGCACAAACGTACTGACGTGTAATTGTATATTTACTTATAAAGAAAGAGTTTCACTAGAGAGTAGATAGAGGGTTGGGTAGAGTCTATGTACAAGCAAATGCATATTTACTTTTACTTTCTTGTATTTAACTGATCAGTTTACGTGTCATGTTGTGAAGTTAAGCAACATTTGACGACGAACACACTTGGATGGATCAAATCGATTTTTATAAACCTCTAGAACGTCGGACAATTACGCGATCTTCTCAATAATGATGATGGAAAAATAAATATGCTTTGGGTACTATAGTTCTTTCTCTTTTAACTCATTCCAAGAAATGTTTTGGAGGAACAAGGCGTGGATAAAGACAGCTGATAAAACTGTGTAGCGGTAATATGAGGCAGCAATTTGTGGCAGACATATGCGCCAGCTAAGAAAAACTAAAAAAAGTGTCGATTTCTGATTTAAAGTAAAAGATAAGGAAATGTGTTATCTAAAATACACACTCGTGCATTATTGTATATGTATTTTAAATCCAAACAATTATTACCAAAATAGCGATAAAAAAACAGACTTGATTTTATCGTTAGTCAGCGTCGCGGAACATGCAAATGTCCTGACGTCTAATCTTCAGTCCTTTGAACACAAGCGGACGGCGAAAATATCGTATCAATAAGTCGTGTAACTTCTCAAAAGAGATCGACAGGCGTATACAACTTGGATGGGCAGCATTTGGAAAACTATACTACATTTTTAAAGCGAAAATTTTGCAATGTCACAAAACTAAGGCGATTAACCAATGCATCCTCCCTGTATTAACTTATTGCGCAGAGACGTGGAATCTTACCCATAAAATAAAGTTCACCCAGCGTGCTATGGAGAGATCCATGCTCGGAGTATCCGAGGATATCCGCAAAATAAGTCAAGCAGCCTACCCAACGAATAGGCACATTCAAGTGGCAATGAATAGGACATATTTGTCGAAGAGACGACGGTCGATGGGGAAGAAAAGTATTTGAGTGGCGCCCAAGAACTGGCAAACGAAGTATTGGGCAATCCCCTGCGAGATGGACTGACGACATAAGAAGAATAGCGGGAGTGCCCTGGATGCGAAAGGCGGATGATCAAAGAGGATGGAGACTCATGCGGGATGATTACGTTCAACAGTGGACGGATACAGGCTGATGATGATGATGATGAAATCGCGTAGCATGTTGGTTTTAGCGCCGACAGACTCGTCGTGAGTTTAGCCCATTATAATGACACCGTAGACAGAAATTCTACCTCTTGTAAAAAATAAAACAATTTAGAATGTTTTTTGCTATGTTCGTAATGTATCCGGTGAAAGTGAGCGAGTGTTGAAAAATTGCGGAGTCGCCCATTGTACTGTAGTGTGGTGAATGATAAATTTGCATTCAATTTATTCGGTCGGAGATTCGCTCGTTGGCGATTCCGCTACTAATCAGACCGGATAATTCAATCTAAAAAAAATTAAACAATAAACAAAGTACGAAATAAAAATAAGTAAAAAAACGAAAGGAAAATCTGCAATACATTTTTTAATTGTTTGTTTACGCTTTTTAGTTCTATTGTTTTTTCTTTCTAATATGATGACGCATTCATCGAAATTAATCAACATTGGACGCGGATCAAAATTTGGATGGGTTACATACAGACGTGTATGTAACCCATGCGTGCTCTAACGTGTATTGTTAAATGGCTCGATACGCCCTTTAGGTCATAACGTTTCACACCACTAATGCGTAGGGCATATCGTTCGATTTCCTTTAAAAAATGGTTCAGATATATACACCTCCGTTTTTTAATTGCTGACTAAAATGATTTTTTTGTACCTTCACATTTTTTGGTTATCTCTTGGGTCCCGTTCGTCCGCTCTCCACGCTTCGTCAGTTCGTCGTGGTGTACCGTTGCTCCGCCATTATTATTTAGTGGTACGCCGGTCGACCGCTCGCTAATCGCTTTTTTCGTGCCATCATCGTCACAAATAAAGATCGCTCGAAAGACCAGACTTCAAAAAAAAACATATTAACTAAACCCTCATATAGCGTACACTCCTATAAAGATTTTTGCTACAACGCTTGCGACGATTTTTTCATACAATTGATCTTTCTATAGTGAACATTTTGAGTATATATAATTGTGTCGGAAACAACAGGGTCAGATTCTGTCTGCCCAGAAGTGGGCGACGTCGATGGCGCTACTCCCGGCCATCATCAGGCCTTCCTGGGTGCAGCTACTCGGACACAGCGCACACTCTACAACGTGTGACAGGGTCTGCTCCACGCCGCAGTCACATTATGTCGTTCCGCTGTAAAACTGCCAGGCTTTCATTTGTGGCCTCGTCTTGCATACTTGAAGTCTGTTGAGGGACCTCCATATATTCCACCCCTGGTCGTGTCCAGGGGCAAGGTTCTCTTTCGGGGCAATCCAAGCATTCTACTCGGTTGCGTTTCTCCACTTGTTCATTGTCGACTGTAGGAAACTTCTTGTTGATTTGAGCCGTGTGGTCATCTTTTGATACCCAAACATACTACATAAATACTCTTATATCGAACGTATATCAATGAAAAAACTATTTCGATTGTTTTGGACAGCGCCCCTCTCGATGATCATCGATGTTAAGCAACATTAGACGTGGATCTTAATACGAATGAGTAAAAGTGTTTACATATTGTCATTGATGGTATTGAGACAATTCCTTAGTATCAAATGGTAGGCATTAACAGCGTTGTGTGCAATTATCAGGTCTTATTTTAAAAAATCACCCAAAAATGGCTTAGATGTTATTTAAAGGTAGATATCGTATCATTAAGTCTCCAGACTCCTACGCCGGAGTTTTTCAGGAACCTTTTATGTTCTTAAGTATAATTTCAAGTGCAGAGATGTCCCAGGACAAGTCATGGACAGTACAACTGACGTAACTTAGTGACGGCAATTTATATAAGTGATTACATGTTCCATTTTTGGAACGGATATGTGAAGTATGTCGTTATTATATCAAATCTTGATTTTCTATAGCGCGATTCGTATCTAGGACGCTATAGAAGGGTTATCTGTACATATTATGTTATACAAAACTGCTTTGAGACTATTTACCAATTGGGTAACTATGACTCACCGTCTTGTCTGGCTCTAGCAAATGTCAGGGCCGCGCCAATTTTCACTGTCTAGTAATATTTCGTTTACCAGATTGTGGCAGCCCCATGATCCATTTAAGGAGTGAGACTATTGTTTTTAAATGTTTTTTTTTAATAGATGAAATATAGGTTTTTTGGGTACGTAAGTAGTAGTAATTTCCTACAAGTATCCTTTTGTGATTTTTTTTTTGTAAATTTAATACTCTCTAGTGCTTTAACCGTTTATCTGATGAATTACATATAATGCGTAAATTGCAGTAAATCTGTCAATATTAAATACATAAATGTTTCGTAACTTATTTTAATATGTTGGTCATAACAGAATGGCAAGCGTTCTACAACGCTTGCCATTCTTCATCCACAGATGAAACTTCAGAATGACCATCACCATCTGCTGGTATTCTCCTGTATTTGTTTACATAAAAAAAACATGTCTCACATTTAGCACTGTTGGAAGACTGTAGTTTCACTATCAAAGCAGGCTTCATCAGTTCCAACGCGTATAAGCATAATATCGTGTAAATACAATAAATCTTCGGATGATTTTTATTTTTAATTTAGCCTAAATCTCCACGGTTTTTTAAATTAATTTCAATATTTTTAATAATGAGATTAAAAACAAATTAAACCATTTCTAAGCTCTATAAATACTTCGGTTGCTGTAAATTTGATTCCTCGTCTGTAAAATGTCAGTCATAGACTATTTATCAAAATTGTTAGTAGAAGAAAGTCGCCCCATAAATATTATTCATTCATAATGAAGTTTCCGTAAAAATATACGATGCGTGAATCCCGTGTCGTAGTCTAATGACGTTGACGGATCAACATTCCACGTATAGCGCATACAGATAAGATTTCTCCATTGACGCCTGTCAGTATTCTCCTATATTTTTGTGCTCATTTAAATATATATATATATATAAATAAGTATGAAGGTATATATGTATGTCATTACATAAATTAAGAATATGTAACATAACCTATTGTGCAAAAGCATTCCTATCAGTTGGTATACTCTACTGTTCCAAGGTTGCGTTTCTAACATAGCATAATATACGATAATATTAACTGTTGCGGTTTAGTTCTTTCCACTTCGGAGTCCGACTTCCGCATGTGGCTGAATAATAAAGATAAATCTACTTTTTGTTTAAATTAATAAAAAAATGTTTAGTGTATCAAAAAAATAAAATACTTCAGTGTTGTTCTAGTGCTCCGAAAGTGATGAAGTGAACAAAGTTACTATACTAATGAAATCAATCAAAGTGTTACTAAAATTGATTAATTTACCTTTAAAACATGAATTGTAGATATAAACCTTTTCGCTTTATTTGAACGACCATTTCAGAATTAATTACGTAATTAAATACACATTAAACTAGTTTTTACGTTAGTTTTTGGTGTAAGAAAAATATTTTTCAAAATTCTTAATACCTTATAAACCGCTGAAGATATACTTGTATGCAAATATTTAACAACTGATACGCTAATAAATTCATTGGGAACACAATAGTATGTGATATTTTTCTCGTCAGTTAGTCGAAGGAAAATAAACCGCAGACGCGGGGATTCGATTAGCTGAACTACCAGCGTTAGCCGTTTATTTTTCATTGATTAATTAATGCCAAATATGTATATAAGCCGATGTTTGATATGAATTTGTATGTCTATCAGTTTTGGTTGGTTTTTACATTAAAATGTGTGTGAATTTTGTAATAAACTGATGAATTTTATCGTATTTTAGTAAAAAAAAAAAATATTTTTGCTGGTTAACTCGATGGTATCATTAAATTTCATTGGTTCTTTATGTAAAAAATGTATTTTTTTTAAAGATTACATTAGATTCTTAGATGATAAAGAATATTGTCAGAAAATTGAAAAAAACAATAATTTTAATCGGATTTAAATTGAAAATCGTGAAGTTGTATTACAGTCTTGGAAGAAATGCATTTTAACATTGAATTTCTCTACAAAATTCTTCAATTTCATATGGAAATTTTAAGTTTTTATCGAGTAATTTATCAAATCGTTTATTGCGGTCTTAATTCATAGTAAACTATCCAATTTCTTTACCCACGTCCTTGTAAACATCAATATTTATTTAATACTCGCCAAATATTAGGTGTAGTATGTAAGATATGGCGTATTTTCTCACTGCTAGTGTCCATCTTTAACGCGCGTTCAAACAAAACCTATAGAGTCAACCTATCAAAAAACAATCTTAAGCATTTTTTTAAAGTACAAAACCTCACTTTTCTAACGCCATCTTGTGTAATCCGTTTACGCATCGCGAGATACAGATAACTAAAGCCATTAATTGAAAATTTTAATATTTTTTTACTACACCTATTATAAGTATTCTTTCTCCTAAACAATCTAGTGCAAATTGATCCAAAGAAGAAACAGACTGTAACTGCTGTCTTTGATCGATTCAAAGTTTTAAGTGGTCCAGTTTCAAGTCTGGAGTTTTGAAATTGGATGTTGCAAGTTCACAAGATAGTCCAAGTAGATACGATTGTCACCTGTCCGAGGACATTGGTTATTGGCTAGTCCAAAGACGTTGGTTGTTGATCAGTTCAAAGACATAGGACTGTTGCTAGAGATGAAACCCAAGCCGGAAGCGTCGCCAGTGATGGATCTAAGGGCTCATTCCGAGACCTTCATCTTGTCGGAGAAGGTGGACAACACGAAGATGCCCAAGAAGTCGGAAAAGGACTTGAAGAAGGAGGCCAAGAGGTTGGAGAAGGAAGCGGTAGAGAAGGAGAAGCTGATGAAGAAGGAGAAGGAACGCCTGCTCAAGGAGAAGAAGGAACAAGAGAAGAAGACCAAAAAGGGTATTTTTTATTTTATGATTTTTTTTTTAACAAATGCTATATACGCTTACTAATTTACAGCTAATATCATGCTGAACGATTTTTCTCTTGTCAATATCGCAGAAAAAGAAACGGCAGCCGCTGGGATTCGTACATATTATACACAGCATTTTCCCATTCGCCAATTCTTCTACTGTCTTGAGAATTAAGACGTTATTTTATTATTAATACGTATTATTGCAGATGGCTCTTTTTTAGTAAAATGTCAATTCAGCGAATGATCATAACATAAGTAAGATATTATTGTAAATACTACCATGATATATAGCGAGCATTTTTATATGTGCGTGTCAGACAAACGAAAAATATAAGAGACGAAATATCGTATATCGAGGCTTTTCGGCACCAGCCTGCAAGGGCTATAGCGAGTTGATATCAATGTAAAACACTGATTATTTCAACAAATATCAATTATTTAGGTAAATACTCAGAGACGGTGGTATATTTTCATTGGTATAGAATTATTTTTGCTTTGATATCTTATTAATGCTATCTCCATATGGCTATTTATACATATTGTACATATTGAGGTTGACCTTACGTCCTCGGCGCATGGTCTTATCAATACATTATGAATTCATGAGCATTCTGTTTGCGAAACATTTTCATACACAATCGCATACAAAATTAAATCATCTGTTCCGAAATAGACTGTTCTAGAATATTGACAAGTATGTATGTATTATTGTGAAGTTATCTCGTATGTAAAAAAAAACATTGGCACATTGTAAGCGCGGTTCTTGTTAGATCACACCGCAGTTAAGCAACATTACATGCGGAATATAACATGGACGGGTTACCGCGTATAAAGTACCTTAAAAATAATTGTACGATCTGCTTAATTATTCATATTAATGAGAAAAAACAAATATTGTACTTAATTTAATTTTAATGCAAATTTAATTTATTGTTTATCCAACACTGGAAAACTCGTCGTGAGCTTAGCGTATTATAATATTTAATTTCACAGTATAAAAAAGAATGGACGGTCATGGCAATCCACCTATAATCTATATAAATAAAAGTGAATGTATGTACATATTACATTACATTACATCCTCCTCTCTTTAAAAGGTTGTTATTCAGTCGCGTGATGGCAGGATTAGGAGCAGATTAATAACACAGACTTTTTCTGAAGCACATTTACATATATTTACGATAAAACTTTACAAATTTATGGCTCGACCTAGTCACAGCATTCAGGCCACAATACAATATGCTCTCGCCGACGCCGGCACACGACTCGCGCGCCCGTGATGGGCTGTCGCACAGCGCCACAAGTGACTATCTCCATAACTAGTCTAAAATGCCAATATGGCGACACATACATGTAAAACAAGCGAACAGAAATAAGGGACGAAAAATTGTATATCGAGGTTTTCGGTACCAGTCAGCAAGGGCTATATCATGCTGATGTCAGTATGTTTGTTTGTGTGTAAGTTACTTATTTAAGCCTTTACTGCTTATCAATCACGATGATTTTTTGTATATACGTTCATTGCCCATCCGGGAAGGTTTCTGTATCATTAAAATTATTTTACAACTCTTATCTAACACTATTGATGATGAAAAAAACACGAGCAACGCTGGATACAATCTATAATTCTATTAACCCTTTCGCATCTTTGTCGGCATATGCCGCCATAAGATTCCCCGACCGTTGATATCGGTTGACGTGATATATCGTTTTGCTATTTTCTTATAAAAGTTTTTTTTGCATCATCTGATAACTAAAGGATTCAAGAACCAATGTGACATATGAAAATAGACCAGATAAGTACATTTATGCTTCAAATACTAGTTTTATAATTGACAGTATAATTTGTATTCAGTAGGGTTCAGTAAAAAAATGTCATCATCATTTACAAATTAAATATTTCTTCGAATGACGGCATAATTTAAAAATAAATTTATTCGATAGCACACAGGCCATCTGTTGTTTTATTGAAGTCTGATGAATACATACGATAAATATAATTATATATTGAAATGTGCTAGCGGCATATGGTGGTGATGTCCATGTGCCGATCAAAGAACTGGTGGACGATCCAAGTTTGTAGACGATTGGCGTCTGCTTTCTATCTTAATCGATTATCTTATTTTTTTCGATTTTTTCAAACATTTTTTCATGTAAATGAATGAATATTTGACAACTGATTTATGTACACTACATAACAAACACGATTTAATATTTAAAAAATCTCATAAATGAATCGAAGAAATTGAACGACGTACGCTGGGGTATTTCGAACTACACCAAAGATCGTGGTTTGAAACCCAAAGGAGGCATGGACAATGGCAACATGAAATATATTGACATCAGCATGTTATAGCCCTTGCTGACTGGTACCGAAAGCCTCGATGTAAAATCTTTCGTCTTTTATTTATGTTCGCTTGTCGTACATGTATGTGTCGCCATATTGGTATTTTGGGACTAGTTACGTAATCGCCACTTGGGGCGCGGTGCGACTGCCCATCACGAGCGCGCGCCAGTCGCTTGCCGCCAGTCGGCGAGAGCATATTGTATTGTGGCTCGGCCTGAATTCTGTGACATGGTCGAGCCATAAGTTTGTAAAGTTTATCGTAAATATATGTCAATGTGCTTCTGAAAAAGTCTGTGTATTATTAATCTGCTCTTAATCCTGCCACCACGCGACGGAGTAACTTTTTTTGAAGAGAGGAGGATGTTAATATATATAGATATAAATATATAAATGTATATACTTTAGCTAAATACAAAGTAAACCAATCTTACGTTTGTATTCCAATGCTTTCAGGTTAGACGTAACTGTGCTATCATTTATTAGAAGAACTGTTTATTTCTTAAACCAAGGCGGGAGTTTTATGCTAATTAACCGATCCTCCTTAAAAAAACGATTAAAAGTCACTTAAAAATATGCCTAGGATACTTCATTTGCCGTATTTCCAAGGGTTCTGTATTCCCAGGCTTCTGTTCTAGAGGTCAGCTTTAACTTATATGTTTCCAAGTGTACCATCGTATGCAGATATATCTTAGGACAAGCCATGTACAGTGGAAACTAACAGAATTGAGTGGCGGCATTTTTTTGTGATCACATGGATATGGAACGGACATGGGAAGAATATAAATACATGTGCTGTATTTAGGAAGTTGAAATGAAAAGATTATGACGATTAGTGTTTGTTTTTGGTCGCTAAGCTGTTGAATGCGAATCCTCTGACATGTTCGAAATGTACGAAAGCATGCAAACATGTGCTGTCTTATAGTATGCTCGTATTATTGTAGCTTTGGGTCTAAATCCGTCCAGCCGACCTGATTCCTCTGACGAATGCTTCCAATGGAATCTCCGACTTATTTCTGAAATCTGCCGAATAAATCTAGAAACACGAGGTGTGGTCACCCACCACTAAATTAGATTAGACCCTATGCTTCAGTTTGGGTGGAACTAAATAAGAGTATAGGAGAAGAAGAATGTTGTTTTTTTTTTTTTTTAAGAAAACGATTACAGGAAAGTATAACTGGTTGAGAAGTAGTTAGCTCTATGACGCTTAGCCATGACTACTGGACGCTGCATGCGACAAACGTTTTTTTTTATGTAAACACATACAGGAGAATACCGACGGATGGTGATAGTGTTACAGAAATTTCATCTGTGGATTATGTGACACCATGCAACATATGGCTTAGCGCTGCATGTGGAGTGTTGATCCGCCAACGTCATAGACTACAGCACGACATTCACGCGTCATCCATTTATTACAAGACTTGACTATGAATTGGTGGCGTTAACGGGACGAATTTCGTCTACTTTCAATTTTGATTGATAATCCATGACTGGCATTTTACGAGTGAGAGATCAAATTCACACAAACCGGGGGTAATTATAAAGCTCAGATAACGATTAAAATCATTTTTTTTAAATCTCCGTCGAGGATCGAACCCACGACATTCGGTTTAGTAAGCAAACGTTTTAACCACTAAGCTATATTTGCCGGCAAACGTTACTTTTGTGTGTCGATTTGGAAGATAACAAGCGTATTTAAATTGATTTTTCATTTTCAGATATATTCATATTGTATGAATGAGGTAACACAAATATCTATGATATAGGAAAGAATTTTAGAAACTTACAGTTCTTGGTGGATATACATTAACCGTGTATGAATGTTTAGCAAGTCTGATTCAAGTACATATGTCGGTTATAAGTGGGAGCAGCGGCCATTGTATTAACGGTATTAGATTAAGTTGACCACCTGTGTTCCAAGGATTGGAGGTTAGTCTTAAATTTGTCATTATTTATTAGATAAACTGCTTTTTTTTGCACCGAGTCCAATATGTTGAATAACTATTTTTTAAGCAACATTGGTAGCGAACCAAAACTTGCATGGATTACCTCGTGTCGTTGGTTGATTTGAGCCGTATCTTAGGACCAAATGATACACGCCTCGGGAGCGTTAGGTTAATCACCCGATCTCCTTAAACGTTCTGATTAACCCTTTCGCATCGGTGGTCGGCATATGCCGTCAAAGATTCCCCGACCGTTGACATCGGTTGACGTGATATATCGTTTTGCTACTTTCAGTACTCATTGTGACGTCTACGGTAGGAAATTGGAAGTGCAGTCATTCCCTTTATCAACCTACATGTATTCTTTACAGGAATCTGTAAAGCATGTACATTAGGGTGTCCCAAAAAAAGAACGTTTTTTTTCAAGGCTCACCCCCTCGTTTTGTGTGAATGGTGTCCAAATAATTGTAAAAAAAGTTTCGCGTCATTAAAACCACGGGAAAAGATAGCGACTTGCATCGAAACATGTCAATACTAGAATTCTAAGCAGCGCGAAAGCTGAACCCTTATTATATAAAGCATTTTTTTTTTAATTTTCTGTAAAAGATAATGATATTAACATAATAGATACTTAATATTTGTAAGATAGAGATAAAACAGTGTTTTATTTGCTGAATAAACAATAAGTTTTCAAAAGCTCCTTTGGCCTTCATACAAAAATTTATATTAAAACTTAAACATCAAGTCGCTATCAGAAAACATTGTCCGATAGCAATAAAATTTATTATGTGAGTTACTAGGACCAAACCACATAAAAAAGAGGATGAGCCGATTTCATTTCGAAAAAAAAAAATTCCTCACACATAGCCTGGGACACCCTAATGTACATAAATATCGTTAGGTTTCGTCACAGGAGCGATTTTTCTGTAAACCGCATGTGTCAATGCCACCACATGTATAGAGTTACATAATAAACGTATGTTAAATATAATAGTTTTTTATGCATTATCTGATAGCTAAAGGATAGAAGAACCAATGTGATATATGAAAATAGGACAGATAAGTACATTTGTGCTTCAAATACTAGTTTTAAGCAAAAAAAATGGTTTGAAAAATTCACGCCATATTGACAATACAATTTGTATTCCACCGAGCAGTAACGAATGGGTTAAGAAATCGCTCAAAATATTACAACTGAAAGAAATGCTCGACTGCAATTTTGAGAAGAAAACAATACTTTAAATGTAAACAGATTTCTAAGTATATTCGATCTTATATTTCTCCGGAATTTAAAGTATCTGGTTTGGGATGACCGTATGCTCCAAATCAGGAGCGAACATGGTAATAAAACAAGCATTTATATGACTTTTGTGTGTTGACATGAGCCATGAGAGTGATCTCATAATATACGTGTTCAGATTGAACGTGACTTTGAACGAATTCCTTGGGTTACAAAACAAATCTGAAAAAGTAAAAACGTTAACGACGTAAGCTGCCCTTGTGAGCTTTCTTTGTTGATTCCCACACCACCCACTCGAAACCGTGAGAATCGAGACCCATAAAAATGAGCTGCAAAGCTACATGGTCAATGTTTGTGGTCTTAAAATATATTTTTATTCGATTTTTCGCATTTTAGATTTTGACTCAACGACAACTAACAAAATCATCGTCACATAATTTTCTTTCGATATTTTGTCCATACCTGAAACATATCATCATCATCATCAGCCTTTATCCGTCCACTGTTGAACGTAAGCCTTCCGCATGAGTCTCCATCGTCTTCGATCCTTCGCATTCCGCATCCAGTTCACTACCGCTATTCTTCTTATGTCGTCAGTCCATCTTGCAGGGGGTCGGCCAATGCTTCGTTTGCCAGTTCTTGGGCGCCATAAGTGGCGCTTATGGCCATTAAAAACTGCTACTAGAAAGCTCTGTCAGCTGTCATATTCATTATTTTATATTATATAATTTTTCAAATATACATATACTTCTAATACCTTCATTCACGACAAAAATAGGAAGAAATGCATGCTTTTTGTAAATATTTATTTTCTATAAAATATATATATATATTTGCAACCTGTCTGTCTGGCATCGATTTCGCAAGCGGATTCTAAGAAGTTCTTGTTGACACTTTTCGCTATCGCATGCGGTATCTGGGCTCTCTATCAGGTCGATTAAAAACACTTTATCTAGTGAAGAGTTCTTACGGAGCTCCATATCATAATCCTTGATCAAATCCACCTTATCACATAGAGAGATACGAACGTTCTTAAGGGCTACACACACGAACGATAACAATTACAATACCGCTTTACTTTTAAAAATGTACAAACTACCATACTATACATTTTAAGTAAATTTTTACGCCGCTTCCATGTTAATTTTGCGACCCCTTTCGTGCACGCCAAATTTTAGAACACCGTGTATATCAGCGTATAACTAGGACAATGTCCAAGCTCTTTTTTAAAATATTTGATTATGTAGTTTATAATACGAGTGTAAATGATAAGACCTTCTAATGCACAATCACTTTTCATTATTCCTTCCCCTCCAAAAAAACATAAAAAAGGTTCAAAATCAGCTAATGACACTCTTACGTCTAACCTGCAATCAATGGAACACAGGCGTAAGATTGGTTCACTTAGTCTTTTCTACCGTTATTACCACGGTCGCTGCTCTTCGGAACTTAGAGAACTAATTCCTCCTGCACCCACCCACAACCGACAAACTCGTCTTACACTTGCCGAACATCCATACACGTTTAATGTGTGTCGACCAAGAACTGGCAGTTTCCAAAGTTCCTTCCTTAACGCCACCGGTAAGCTTTGGAATGCTCTTCCAGCGTCTGTGTTTCCTCCTTCCTACAATCGGGATCTCTTCAAGAAACAGATAAATATACACTTGTAATCGCCGCATGCAGCGTCCAGCCTCCCTGGCTAAGCGTCATAGAGTGCACTGGTCTTGACTGGTTGTGCTGTCCTGCATTCGATTACATAAAAAAAGAGTCTTAAAATGGTTGTGCCTTTTAAGGGCTACTACTCAAAATATAGCAATTACAATGCTGCTTTATTTTTTTTTCTTTTCCATTTCTCTCATTCAGTTGGTGATTAGTCTGGTCTGTAGGTCGCAAGCGGAGCATATGTCCATCACAGACAGTGTAATTACCTATGGCCTCGAACTTGCGTCTTCCGCTTGCATCAATGCTTAGATCACGCTCTTTGACGAAGAGCCTCAGAGCGTGACTCTATCAACTTAATCACTGCATTCTTTATGAAGGAACAATAAGACAGACTGACAAAACGAATTGAAATCATTGTTTGGCTGAGAACCTTTTTTTAAAAAAGAAATGACTGACATTTTCATTTCAATAATAATATAATAACACATGATGAGTAAAAAGTAGGCAATCTTTCAAATCCGCGTGAGATTTGTGGAACTCGCAGCTATTTCTTCTTCCCATACCCATTATTTATCTGGATCATTAGGTCACCACGGATTTCCGTCGCACAATTCTGTTTTACTTTCATTTGAGAAAAGGCGTTTAAAATGCTATTCCTCGTTTATCAACAAACGACTCCACGTCGCTAGGATCGTCATCGGAACGCGTGGTTGATGGATGAGGGGCAAGTCATAAACTTCGGTATTATGCCCGTGCTACAAACAACGATGTGTAACTGACGGTGTCCGGGAAGAAAGTGTAGTGTGGTAGTGACGGCCGTTGCGCCGAACAGCCGTAGTGGCCACTTGGCAAACTATGGCGCTCTACATGACAGGGCTTGTTAAAAATAACAAAACGGCGCCTGTAAAGCCGCGTATCATAGTAACTTAAATCCAAAACTTTAGGTTCTAAAGGCTAAAAATTTTATATGTGCGTGTCAGACGAGCGAACAAAAATAAGAGACATAAGATCGGATATCGAGGCTTTTCGGCACCAGCCTTCAAGGGCTATATCAAGCTGTTATCAAGCTGATATCACTTGTAGTAGCTACATTACTTAAAGTTTACTGTTGTATGTGTACAGTTACACATCCCTTAATACGATCTTCCAAGACGTGTGATTCGTGTATCTCTGATTTTTTTGTCTTCCCATGTCCGTTCCTGAATTGGAGCATATAGCCACTACAAATTTCCACCACTCAATCTTTCAGTTGCTATTAAGCATGCCTAGTACCAAGATATATCTACAAACTAAGGTTTACCTGGATACATACAGGTATAAGGTTCTTAACAACCTCCAGAGCAGGAGCCCGGGGATTTGATAATATCTTCACCTTTTCTTTGTTTTTTTTTATCATATCTGTCGAATTTTTATACATTCATGCATACTATATATACATAAAAAATATAAATCCAAATTAAAATCGATTTCTTGCTACTAAAAATTACATTTTATTAAGAAAAAGTTACTTATTGAACCCGGCTTATTTTCACATGCCATGTCGCTAACCTGACCCACTACTGTAGCTTCCAATATCTTGCGCCGATATCACATCTTCAGACGTATTATGCGGCTGCATTGGCTCTTGATTAGATGCCACTCTACTCGGTCGGTGGCTCGCAAGCAGCGTTATCGATCACAATAATAAAACCAAGCAGACGGCTAGTGTTACGGACTAGAATAGCCGCTTCCGAGAAGCGTCTGTCGAGCAAAAAGACATAGACTCCACGAGATGCGGAATGCAGCGGTGGGTAATGAGCTCCCGAGGATTCCTGCGGTTGCTATAGACTTTTTCTGACCTCAAATAGCTTCCGCACTTGCTGCCGTCGAGGTACTAACATGTTCTCTTGAACGATGTTTGAGAAGCCACGTTCAAAGTAGTTTTTTTGTAACGTAAACACATTCATACCGATCGTCGCCATCTTGATCATCATCTCTATCAAATGAACCTGCTTTACGTTTGTGTTACAAGGATTGGAAGTTGGTAGTAATTAATATGCCTCCAGCTAGTGCGAATTTGATTCCTCAACCGTTAAATGTCAGTACTAGCCTATTATAATTAAAATTGGTCGAAGAAGAAGAAAAAGAAGAAGAAGAAAGCCGTCCGGTGAAAATACCCAGTATGTAATAGTGAATCCCCGTGAAAATGTGTTATGCGTGAATGACAGCTGCAGGCTAATAACGTCATCGGATCAAAACTCCGCATACTTGACAAATGGCTACCGTCATATAAAGAGATGTTCGATGAGATTTCTCTATCTGTCAGTATTCTCTTGTATATGCTTAGCGTCATGGAGTATCAACAATCGGCATCTAACTCCTCTTGTCCGCAAAAGCTGACCAGTGGCAACCCTGCTAGCAAGTGACCAACGAGAGAACTGGTTGGTACCCGGTACCACTCTCCACGTGGCCCTACCGCGCGGCTTAAGAGCGGGTTAAGGTTGAGTCGATCCTGATTTGAAATCGTTCTTCTGGCTGAGGCATAGACTCAAGGCAGCAGCATTAACGCGTGTCATATTTTTAAATTCAATTTCTGTATTTTTGAGTTAACATACAGGAAAATACCGACACACACGCTGGAAAATTCACACTTTCCCGTATTGTACTTTTATTTTACTACTATTTTAGTTCTCCGTCGGAGACCCATCACTAGACGCTCCTATATATACAGCTATATATACAGCGCAGAATAACGTACGCCAACATACCTTTTTTGTTAAGTAGAGATGAAGTTAGTATACTACGTGCGTGTTTCGAGTTGCCTTCCTTTCTGATTTGTTGCTATCTCGCGATATGCGTTGTTATAAAGAAAATACCAACAGATGGTGGTGAAGAAATCTCATAGGTGATGACATACCCCATATTTAAAAAGGCGACAAAAAGTCGCGGGTTCGTCATCGGGACGCGTGAAAGAAGTATGCAGGAGCAGGTCGTAAAGCAAATTACTTGTTTAGAAGCACAATTCGCATTTATTTTCAATATAATGTTCCCCCGAATACTTCGGTTTCCCCGCCCGACCGTAACATGTTGTATCGTGCGCATCGGTCGGACGGAGAATGTCCGCCGGCACGATCTGACGGGCACAGCAACATGTAGCGCCCCAAAG
Source organism: Glossosoma conforme (assembly GCA_022606575.1). NCBI lineage: Eukaryota > Metazoa > Arthropoda > Insecta > Trichoptera > Glossosomatidae > Glossosoma > Glossosoma conforme. The sequence continues at coordinate 2,192,820 of JAGTXR010000047.1, forward strand.
ATTATCGCGGCTAAATCAGAAACTAAAGTTGACAGTTGAACCAACATGATATGGATCAACTGTCAAAACAAATAAAATGGCGTATGCAAACGCCGTGTATTATATGTAAAATTAAGACTTACATTATTAGATGTGCATGACGAGCGAACAAAAATAAGAGACAAAAGATCGTTTATCGAGGCTTTTCGGCATCGGTCTAAAAGAGCTATATCAAGCTGATATCAGTGTGATCAGTGATGACACATGAATCATGTTATAATTTCTTAAGTATAATTCATTTACGGTTAAAAATCATTATTTTCAACAAATTGCAATTTCTTAACCTTCAATTCAGTATCAGTAGATTATACATTTTGGGTTTTATCTTATTTTTATCATTCCAAGATATTTAATTTGCCTGATAAGCTTAATATATTTTTAAAATAGATTAAATGCCATATAAGTACTTACATGCCGGCGGGTATAGCTCAATGGTTTAAGCGTTTGCTTGACAAGCCAAAGGTCGTGGACTCGATCCCCGACGGAGAATAATAAAAAAAAAGATTTCTGAGCTCTAAAATACACCCCCGGCTTGTGTGAATTTAATCCCTTGCCCGTAAAATTCCAGTCATAGCCTATTAATGAAAATTGGTGGTAGACGAAAGTCGTCCCGTAAAGACCACTCATTCGTAGCAAATTCCTGTAATAATAAGGATGATTCGTGAATGTCGGATCGTCATAACTATCATCATCATCATCAGCCTGTATCCGTCCACTGTTGAACGTAAGCCTTCCGCATGATTCTCCATCCTGTTCGATCCTCTGCCTTCCGCATCCAATAAGCATATTATAGTGTTATCGGTGTTTTTTTAAACAATTTGAATTTTGACAAAAAAAAAACATTAATATTATTTTACTATTGCATAATCCTTCGGTGCGTATCAGAAAGTGATAAAGAAAGACTAGAGGCCTTCGAGATGTGGTTTTATAGAAGAATTCTTGGGATTTCTTGGAGAGACCACGTCACGAACAATAAAGCTCTCAGCATAATCAAGGAAGATAGGCACCTAGTAAGAACCATCACAGAGAGGCGATCGGTCACATCATGCGCCACGATGGTCTTCTTCACGACATTGTGAAAGGGATGGTTGAGGGTAGAAACTGCAGAGGGCGATCTAGACAGGAGTATTTGCAGCAAGTGTTCGATGACATGAGTTGTAGCTCTTATGCTGAGCTAAAGAGGGTTGCAGAAGATCGAGAAGAGCGGTGGTCGAGATGCAAGATTTTGTTGCTGCAAACCAATCCACCGGATTGATACTACAAAGAATCCTTCCGGAAATTCTATTCTTGGATAAGCCATAAAAATTAACACAAAAAAATATGGTGCAATAAATTGAAGTGGGCATGTTTTAATATATCTTCCGACAAAAGATTGATACGTCCGTCTTTGTAGAACTAATTCTCTATTGCTGGTTACGGAAATAGCATCTACAATGTATAACTGAAAGCAGGGATTCTAAAGTGTTCAGAAACCGTGTAAAAATTCCGCTTTTAACCCTTCATAAGACGTATTGCAAATTAAAATGACGTATATCTGAAACTGAAGTAATTAGACTTCAATTAGACTATATGTATTTGGGAGTTGGGATAATCGCCCAATCTCCTTAAAAATTTATATTATTAGATTATTAAAAAATTGCCTGACCATTGACGATAGAAAATTGAACGTGCCGTTTTATTTTGATCACCGATGTTAAGCAACATTAGACACGAACCAAAATATAGATGGGTTACCGGCTGTTGCTTAACGGCTGTGCTTAACGAATGTTGTTGATGGTTGGGTTGAGGCGCTGTTTAGGACCAAATGTTTCAAGCTTCGGGAGAGTTCGTTTAATTATCTAATATCCCTAAAAATTCCGACTAACTAATTAGCCAAAATATTCCTTTGATTCTTAAGCCATCTCTTCAAGTGATTTGGTTCCTACCATGGAGGGCGTCGTAAATAATATATGTTCCCAGTGGGTCCTTCAGGTGCAGAGATGTCTTGAGACGAAGCAATCTGTAGTATTCGTGGTATATTTTGGTCGATTTGTAAATCGATATTTTTAGGGAGATCGGACAGTTAGCTCGACGCTCCCGAAGCATAGAGCATTTTGTCCAGTAGGGTGACTCAAACCTATTAACGACACGCAATAAGCAACAGGCGGTAACCCATCCATGTTTTTATTCGCGTCTAATGCTGCTTAACTTAGGTAACGTTCAAAAACCGCGGTAACGATATGCTTTAGTCGTTGGTCGATATGATTGATATATGATAGCACCACAGTACAGTACATAAAATAACAGTAGTTTTCCTATAGTGTTTGTGGCGATTTTTCATTTATCGGTCCCATCTATGTTATTTTTTATATTAAACATCCTCTTCGGACTAAATGTTCACGGCTTTGGGAGCATCAGGCTAATCATCCGATCCTAGAAGTAATACTAACCTGCCAGAGACTATGCCTCTTGGGAGAGTGATCAGACTGTTCAACCATATCGCCTTGAATATTGATATATTCCACTTGAGAGAAGCCCAGTTTCGACATGAGCTCCACGAATTCATTTATCAAAGTAATTTCGTGGAGTGTTCTGTTTAGCGAGCTTCGGGACATTTTATAAATACCTATATTTCTAAATTGTTTCTCTTGTATTATATCTTATTTCAGGATCGTATTAAATAAAATTTGTAATGTATCTGACAGAAATAAAATAAATAAAATTGAAAATCTTATGAAAACGTTGGGTTGACTGAACAGGAGGGTTGACTGTACAACGTTTCTATAGGCTTCCAGGGCGAGAGCCCTGAATGCAGAATGCAGCCGTGTATCCGAGTTACATTTGGGTGTTTGTTAATCTAAAAGCTCCAAGAAGAAATCCAGGGCGTGAAATATAAGTAAACTTTCATATTTAACCCTATCCTTGCTCCGGGGCTTCGCATTGATACATATATACAGGCATCCTAAAACGTACGCTGTTTGTAATAATCAATAGCTTAGTGGGCGTATAAAAGGGTCCGGCCTGTATGTGGACCGTGGGTCGCGGTTTGTAAGGCCTTACTTCAGGGCAGGAATCTCAGGAATCTCTCTCTTACAACATGGACCCGCAACGATGCTGTTTAAAAATACTCCTCTGCGCTTACTGTTGTATGTTTTTGTGTTTTAAAGTGGATCAGGAATTCAATGAACACTACCGTACACAACTTCACCATAAATCAATTCATATTATTATTTATTAAGTGTTCATGTTCATATTACTTTATCCATCTATAAAGAACGTCTTTCTCCGAGTGCCTTTTAACTCATGCGCAATGCTGATTACGATGACTAGCTTTACTCGATCAAAACAAAGTGATGCCTAAGCAGCGCCTGTATTACTCCATTCTTCTATACGGTAGCGAATCATGGCATCTCACAGTAAGCCAATGCAGCCGCATAATATATTTTGAAAATTGATGTGTGCGTAGAATACTGGAAGTATGATGCTTACACTTTGAGGGAGCGTACAAAGTAGCCTTCCATAGTGGAGCCGATTATGAGACGAATATGAATATGGCTAAGACATCTACTTTGGATGCAGCAGGAGAGCATGTAGTGCAGCGGATTTTTTTTTAATCCACGGAATTTCGATGGAAATCCGTTTAGAACTACACACAGACACGTAGCTGACGATATTGTTGTACAAACCGAATTGTCGGAAAACGAAGCGTTGGCAGACCCCCTGCCAGATGGACTGACGACATAAAAAAAATAGCGGGAGTGGCTTGGATGCAGATCGTAGAGTATGAAGACTCATGCAGGAGGCCCACGTTCAGCAGTGGACCGAGACGGGCTGATGATGATGTACAAAATCGTCATCCCCGAAGATTACCCGCAATGGCGGTCGAAATATTGATGCGAAAAATTCGCAACACACGGCTGAACTCAAAAATCACAATACAAAGTAAATCACTTAAAAAAGAAAAAAAAACGCGTAAAAATATCTTGTAACAAAAAATGATTGTGTGTTTACAGTACTTTAATAATTCAATATTTAATTAATTAACTCAATAAATTAATAATTCAAACTGATGTAATATTTCTTCGAGAGTAATTTTGCTCGAGGTGTTGTGGTAATGGGTGCTTATAGACGATTACACATTACATATATCCACCACTCGCTCGTGCAATTGGATGACGTTACCGCTAATTAGCTATGTCGCCGCCTTAATAGCCTCATTATCCAATTATATGAATACAACCGCCGTTTAACCCTCTTAGTGCTTTTAGATTAAGCCGTGTGCAGTTTATTTTTATTTTTATGTAATCGGAGGAAACAGATGCTGGAAGAGCATTCCAAAGCTTACTGGTGGCATTAAGGAAGGAACTTTGGAAACTGCTAGTTCTTGGTCGTCACACATTAATCGTGTATGGATGTTTGGCAAGTGTAAGACGAGTTTTTCGGCTGTGGGTGGGTGCAGGAGGAATTAGTTCTTTAAGTTCTGAAGAGCAGCGACCGTGGTAATAACGGTAGAAAAGACTAAGTGAACCAATCTTACGCCTGTGTTCCATTGATTGCAGGTTAGACGTAAAAGTGTCATTGTTTATCAAACGAATTGCTCTTCTTTGAACTGAGTCAATTAAGTTAAGAAAGTATTTTGTGACTGCAGTATTAATGGATAGGTCGGATTAGTCCTTTATATAGAAGAATAATGTTTATTGTTGAAATACCGACATGATCTTTATAATACGCCTAGTTTTTGGGAAGCGAGACCGGCTTTATACTTGATTGACTCGTAATATTTGACAAAAACATTTCTGTATCCGGTATAAACCAGTGTACTCTATGACGATCTATCAAGACAGATTATTGCTATATGTGGAAATTATGTGTTGTGTTTGTGTAACGGTGCATTGTGTACATTGATCTGCTTTTTAAATATATCCAGAATGTATAAAGGAGTAAACACAGATGCTAAAAAGGCATTTTAAAGCATTCGATTAACTATATTTGTGGTGTTCAGCAAGTGTGAGACGAATCTGTCGGCTGTAGGTGTGTACAACAGGAAATTATTTCTGAGACTAAGTGAACCTACCTTACGTTTGTGTTCAAAGGATTGGAGGTCATTAGTAATTAATATACTTCCAGTTAGTACGATTTTGATTCCTCAACCGTCAAATGTCAGTACTAGCCTATCGTGAATACCACCCATTCATAGGGAATCCCGTAAAAATAAAAATAAATACGCTAATGCCAGTAATGTAGTCTTATGATGTAGGTGGGTCAACATACCGCATGCAGTATAATACTATAATCGTCTTACAATCCACGGATGAGCTTTCTACATTGCAGTCTGTCAGTACGTGTTTACAAAAAAATAATGCAGCGTTTAGCTGGTCTGTTGAGCGTCATAGAGCATACTTGTTTAGACAGGCCGTGCTCCCTTAAAGCGCTTATATAAAAAGAATTAAAAAACGCATTTTTGATAATATTAAATCGTTTTTCTGGTAAATGTAGGGTTAACCCTTAGACGGCGACGGACGTAGTTCTTGAATGGAATGTAATGGCAATGATGATGATGATATTTATATAATTATACACATTACGGTCAGTAGTAATGATTGTAAAGAAATTGAAACAAGTAACAGTACTCGCTGATAACAAGTGTAAGTGGTTGACAACTCGATGATTCGTCATCAATAGGGACTTCGAACCTGGCCGCTAAACGGCCTAGTAATAATATAATCTATCGAAAGATATCATAGGTGGATTAAATAGCTTAGTGGTAAAGCGTTTGCTTGCCAAACCGTAGGTACGATCCCAGACTGAGATTTTAAAAATAATCTTATCTCTATTCTTGTGTGAATTTGATGCCTCACACATACAATACCAGTCATAGCCTATTGATTTAATTAACTCTCAACCTGTGAATGCGGGAATCTTATCTCTTTCACGTGTTCTTTAGCAGAGAAAATTCCCACTGGACTGTACTGATCATAATCTGAATGAGCGCATCATCAAGGAGACTTAATTGTCCTCCAGTTTGAGGCGGTATACGGTAGGCGGTAATGTCCAGTCCGGCGTAGTTTTTTAGTTTTTAATAATATATATAGTAGACGAAAGTCGTCCCGTGAACACCGCCCATTCCTGAATTTCGGGTTTGTAGTCTATGACTTTGGCGCATAACACTTTTTTATTTAATTTACATGCAGCGCTTAGCTATATGTAACATAGTAACAACCCCCGTCTTTAAAATGACGTCACTTTGCGGGTTCGTCACGTGGCCGTGAGGAAGAAGGATGCAGGAGCTGGTTCCCAGGCAAAAGAACTGATTTTTGGTTCATAATTCGCGTTTATTTTATTAAATACATGCTCGACCGAGCGACTCTTAACAGACAACTGCCGAACACTGACATGCCGCGCCGCCAATGATCGCGGCAAAAAAGCAAATTAATGATGACAGTTGCACCAACATGAAATGGAGCAACTGTCATAACAAATAAAATGGCGCATGCAAACGCCTGCGTAATATTCTATAATTAAAACTAACATTATTAGATGTGCATGTCAGACGAGCGAACAAAAATAAGAGGCAAAATATCGTTTTTCAAGGCTTTAGGCATCAGCCTAAAAGAGCTATATGAAGTTGATATCCATGGTAAGCTGCTTACACTCCACAGATGAGATAATTGCATCACTATCACCATCTGTCAGTGTCCTCCTGTATGTTTACATTAAAAAAATGTGTCGTGTTGAATACGACACTAGTGTGAAAAGTTTAACACTTTTCTTTTACATTAACTGTCAGCTCTTCGGCAGATATGTCACATTTCCACTTGAGTGTACCTATTCTTTGGGTAGCCTCCACTATTTGAGTTCTTCGGATATCTTCGTTTCAGATTCTATCTTTTAGAGACACTCCTTCCCATGGATCTCGCCACGGCACGTTGGGTGACCTTTATTTTATGAGTGAGACGTTCTGTTATATTCCACCTCCCTGCGCCATAAGTTAATACTGGAAAGATGCATTGGTTAAACGCCTTAGTTGTGAAGCTTTTTAATATTTTTAATAATTGTTATTTTTTCTTTCTTTTTAGGTAAGCTACACTAATGCGTAGACCTAGATGACCACATCAAAGACAATCAAATACATACTTGTAATGGATTCTATGCCAAAAGGTAAATTGACAAAAATACTGTATTTTGTAATAGTATTAATAAAACCACGTTGTTTAAAAATAATTCAATACGAGACGAATATTTCTGTTCCCGAACGTATATTTTTATGAAACTGATATGGCAAAAAAGAGGCTGTTTCAGACGCAGGTCAGCAAAACAAAGACTTTTTCAGAAGCACATTGACATATATTTACGATAAACTTTACAAACCTATGGCTCGCGCTAGTCACAGAATTCAGGCCGAGCCACATACAATATGCTCTCGCCGACTGGCGGCACACGACTGGCGCGTCCGTGATGGGCTGTCGCACCGGCGCCACAAGCGGCGGTCTATATAACTAGTCCAAAAATGTCAATATGGCGGACACATGCATGTCTGAAAAGCGAACATAAATAAGATACGAAAGATTGTATAGCGAGGTTTTCGGTACCAGTCAGCAAGGGCTATTTCATGCTGATGTAATTGCAAAGACTGCAGAAGTAGTGGAGAAATGTTTGGGTATTCAATAATCAATATGCTCATCGCGAATTACCGTCACTCAGCTCTATCACTTGCCATTATACATGTCTTGTCAAAGACATCTCTGCACTCGAATGTCCACCTGGCAACATGCATGATTTCCGACTACCTCCAGAAGACTTGAAAGAGATGCAGCTAGTATCTGATGCATATTTATGGAGATTTTTAAATTATGATTTTTGATAATAATGATTAGCTCGAAGCTCCCAAAGTAAGGACCATTTTCACATTTTGCACTGCTGAAGGTATAGGTAGAATATATTTTTAAATGTAAACACATATACATGAGAATACCGACAGATGGTGATAGTAATTCTGAAGTCTCATCTATGGAATTCTATGCGCTAACCATGTTGTAGCTAATCGCTGCATGTGGAGTGTTGATCCGCCAACGTCATAGACTACAGCCCGAGATTCACGCATCATCCTTATTATTACAGTAATTTACTATGAATGGGTGGTCTTCACGGGACGACTTTCGTCTACCACCGATTTTAATTAATAGGCTATAACTGGCATTTACGGGTGAGGGATGAAAATTCACACCAACAATTTTAGAGCTCAGAAATCCTTTTTTTTTTAAATCTCCGTCGGGATCGAACCCACGACCTTTGGCTTGCAAAGCAAACGCTTTGTCCATTGAGCTAAACCCGCCGGTAAAAAGTTTGACTGTATTACCTTACTACTTGGTGACCAAGTATGACCTATACACGGTGGGATTGACCCATATGCTGGGTGCGCGATGGCACAGTTGCCAGCGCGCTCTCATTTCGCCTTCCTGCCTGCTGTCGGCCGCCCAGCATCGGGGGCGGAGATTGGATGCTTCCGCACGTTTCATTAACGAGTCATCCTGACTACTCTTCAAATGCTGTGATCATTATGCTTCACAGTTTCCAAAAACTAGCCCAAAAAGTATTATTATTTTTCTGGTGATACAAGCGGTTATCCTATATTGTTTTACTATTATCTCCAACCTCTTCGATCCTTAGCCGATTCTTCTGATGTTGTCAATCCATCTTGCAGCAGGTCGGCTGACGCTCCGTTTGCCTTAATCAAACAACTTGAATATCAATTTATTTTTATATTATCAACACGTAAATTACAGTACAACAGGAGAGACAAATGAGAACAAGACTGTAGGTATCGGTGATAGATTGTGATCCCTGAATACTACGGCTCGGGGTTATAAAGCCAGATTTGAAGCGTCCAGATGTTGGTATTCCCACGCTAAGTGACCAACCGACAAGGCACACGTGGGTTTAATTTCTTGAATCCTTCAGGGATAAAATTTAAGGACTGAATTTTTCTAACATAACAGTACCCAAAATATTCTACGCAGGGACAAATATTGGCTCTTGGTGAGATGCCAAGATTCACAGCCGTAAAGAAGAATAGGGGCGTTTTTAGAGGCGCTGTAGAGCTGGCACTTTGTTTTGATCGAATAGAGCTATCAACTCCAGATATTTGCGGAAGCACTTTGCGAAAGACCTGATACATAATCGCAAAGCAATGTTTAATAGACTCTGCTTAAATATTATGAAGCCTTTTTACAAACATGCCAGTTGATCAACCCGACGCACCGCCACGGAGATACATCTCAATCAAAGCATTCAGCTAACAATTCCATAGCCTCGCCCATGTCGGCCATGTTGTCACAATACGGCATCTCCCGACAATGGCGTTTGTAGCAGCTTCTTTTGTGTCACCACAATGCATCTGTAATGTATATTTTTAGTGTATCCATGTCGTGCTGATGGCGCGTCACTTGATTCGATTTTATTTGATTTATTTTCTAGCCTAAGCTCAACAATTCTAACCCACGCACAAAACGTGAAACTTGCATCTGTGAAATAGTCCGCTAACTAGTAAATTCTTGATCGCATCGTTTTTAACGGAGAAAAATTACCGAACGTCTTTAACCCTTATGTCACGCCTCAGTGGAATACAAATTATACTGTCAATACGGCGCAAATTTTTCAAACCATTTTTTGTTGTTGCTTAAAACTAGTATTTGAAGCGTAAATGTACTTATATATGACCTATTTTCATATATCACATTGGTTCTTCTATCCTTTGGCTATCAGATGATGCATAAAAAACTATTATATTTAACAAACGTTCATTATGTAACTCATGACATGTGGTGGCATTGACACATGTGATTTACAGAAAGATCGCTCCTGTGACAAAACCTAACCATATTTATTTACATGCTTTACAGATTCCTGTAAATAATACATGTAGGTTGATAAAGGGAATAACTGCGCTTCCAATTTCCTACCGTAGATGTCACAATGAGTACTGAAAGTAGCAAAACGATATATCACGTCAACCGATGTCAACGGTCGGGGAATCTTTGACGGCATATGCCGACAACAGATGCGAAAGGGTTAACATAGACGTTTCAAATGACGGTCGAATTTAATAAATGTAATCTCTTAGCGATCTCCAGAGTTCATCTTTTCACATTAATTAATTAATTATTTATTTCCTTATCGGCCTAAACTGGCTTTCCAGATCGTGATCCATCTTCAACATCAATATTTCCGGATCGTAATTTTATCAAATCAGTTTTGACACTGGTGGTCTGTGAATACATCGTCTCCATACACATCGAATATTTTTTTTGCCGTCTCATCCTAGTCACTAGTCTTCTGCACTTGAGGTTTGTTAGGAACTATATATGGTACCAGATGTACATTCGGGCGCAGAGATGTCTTGAGACAAGGCATGGAAGCTGACAGAATTGAGTCGGCACAAATTGGAGTGACAACATGTTTTGGTTCCGTCGCATTTCGTTCCCAGACAATTCATTCAACGACTCATCAATAACGACGTTTAAGTGTACTGGAAATCTGGTGCACAAGACATTTAGTGCACGGGTCAACTAGTGCACTGGATGTCTCGCTAACTTAACCTAACCTAAAGATTTGTGCAGTGATCTTATAGTTAAGAGATTCATAGGTCTCATTTACGAAATAACTTAGGTTAGGTTAGCGAGAAATCCAGTGTTCCAGTTGTCCCGTGGACTAAATGTCCCGTGCACCAGACGGCCAGTGCGCCCCACGTCGTAACCGATGAGTTGTTGAACGAATTGTCTGGGAACGAAATGCGGCGGAACCAAAAAAATATAAATTACTAAATTAAAAAAAAACTTTGAACAATAAACATTGAACCTACGTTCTGTCACATGACAGTCGAGCACTTAAACATAAATCATCATTATAAGTGTTTGTTTATACCAAAAGCTATTGCTCACTTCTTTCTACAAGTTGTAATATTAATTTTATTATTTGTTTATATAATGAATTATTGGGCAACGAGAAATAACAAACGGGCCCTTTATGTTGCTTCTTGTTGCCATAAAATGTATTGGGCAATAAACGGCAGCAAGACATTTGAATACAGCGACAGTAAACACATCGTAATTGTTGATTTTAAGACGTTTTTTACAATTTTATAATCTGGGTCAATTGTTATTGCTCATCCATGTGTTGTTGACAACTTAAAACGAACTTTGTGACGTAATAAATAATTGTATTAATATATTTTTCTTCTAGGTATGCTATCTTTCCATTCGTTAGAGTCCCGGAGGAAAATTGCTGCTCTCAAACATTCATTCCTTCTTCTTCACGGTTCAATTCACAACTCCGGGACTCTTGAATGTTTTTAACTTCTATGTTCCAGATAAGTACACCCGTGCTCGTGGCCATCCATTGTTTTTGATCCCAGTTGATGCTTGTGGATCTTCGATCACTCAATTTGGTACAACGGCAATGGCGCTCCTAAATGGCCTCCCAGCACACCTCGATCCTTTTCTTACGTCCTTTTCCTCTTTTGTCGATGGTATTGTTCTCTTAGATCTATGATCTTTGACACGTGTCATCTTCTTATTCTTTTATGTTATTTTTATATTTTATTATCCTTTCTATGTATTGTATATTTATGTATGCTCTGTTTCTCATTTTGTGTCTTGGAACTTCGGTTCTGTGTAATAAATAAATAAGTATTTATTATAATTTTTTACCGTCCGGTTAGTCAAGTGTCCTCTTAGTTTTTTGTTGAGTAATTTTAAATTAAAACGCACCTTTCTAAACGTGCATTAGCTTAGTAATATTTCAATTGCATGTATCGCATGCTTCAATTTAAAAAAAAATGTAAATTTATAGTAGCTTCTAATGTTGTTAGAAATTGTATTAAAAGTTTAACGTCCTCTTAACGCCTTAACTGTTTTATCTGATTATTAAGAAAATATTGCATTGACATCCCCAGTCTAATTAAAGCGACTCTAGATCGCGGGATTGTCATTGGGATGCGTGGTGGATGGATAACGAGCAGGTCGCCAAAGCAAAAAAAAACTCGTCGGGAAGCACATTTGACATTTTTTTTACGTTTAACAAATAATAATGACAAAATTCGATCTTCCGCCCGGGACACACAATGAAGTGTACCTCACAGCGCCCGGACGGAGACTGTCAGCCGGTGGCAGTGAGAGTCACTGTCCCGAAAACGACATAGTGGCCATATATAGAACTACCCGCTCTCACATGACATGAAGCTACTGTCAGAACCAAATATGCAAACAAAATGGTGCATGCAAACGCCGCGTGTTAAAACTACGTAAATCTTAAAATTAGACTGACATTTTTATATGTGCACGTCTTTTTTTTTTTTCAATTTATTTAACCTACTGTCGATTAATTTTATTTACTGCCAATTGATTAAACTTACTACCAATACTACAGGGCTTATTTTATCTTGAGTAAGATTTTTTTTTTAATTCGAGATCGCTATAATAGGAAATTATCATCTTTAACCAAGTCTATACTCTCGTACATGTCTTCATAAAACTTAATGCATAAACACACATGATTTAATGGTTTTGTCCATATATAGAGCGCATCACGCGGTAAACAGTGTGACATAACCGCTTAAACGGCACATATCAACGCTGCAAGGTTGCTCGCCTACCTAGTAAACAATAAAGAGAGATACAGTCGATTCCACTTAATTGGGACACATCGGGACTTGGGCATTTTGTCCCAATTAAGCGGCTGTCCCAATTAAGCGAATTTCACTTTTTTTAAATTCATTTATTTGGTTTTGGCAACTGATAATAACTAATTCAACGCAAAAATGAGTCAAGTGTAGTCTGTCTTTTGCTTTTGTAACATTTTACTTCTACAAAATCAGCACAGATATTCAGTGCGGATGTAGGGCTCCCTTCATTTCCTTCCCGCATAATATAATGCTGTAACACGGCCATATATTTTTTTGCCTCCTGGTAAGTCACAGGCACAGGTGACTCATCATCATCATCGTCATCTTCGTCTAATTTTTCATATTTTGATTTAATACCTTCTACAATTGAATCCTCACAGTCTTCATAATCATCGTAACATGGTAAATTGTAATCTATTCTTGAAAATTCTTCATAGTTAGTAATAGGAACTTAAATTTACTGTCCCAATTAAGCGGAATGTTGTCGCAATTAAACATATAAATTTACTATTAGTTTCTTGGTTTAGTTTCTGTTCTTTGAGATTTGTCCCAAATAAGCGGCTGTCCCAATTAAGCGGTGTCCCAATTAAGCGGAATCCACTGTATATACATAATCACCGTTATATGGGCATTATCACGTAGGAACATTAACGCGGGTATATGTTAGTTTTTTATTGCAGCGCCTTTATAACCCCCATTCTTATGCTGCGAACCTTGACACCTCACTTAAAACCAATGCTGCCGTGTAATGAGTTTTAAGAATATGTGCTTGCGTGGAATACTGCGGATGAGATGGCTTGACTTTGAGATGAGGAAGCGGATAGAGAAGCCTTTCAAACTAGTTGGAGACAATTGTGGATTTGGCTGGAATATGTTTTAACATCCTCTTCTCTCTCAAAAAGTTGTTATTCCGTCGCGTGATGGCAGGATAAGGAGCAGATCTATAACACATAGACTTTTTCAGAAGCACATTGACATATATTTATGATAAAGTTTACAAGCTTCCGGCCCAGACGGAATGACATGCCAGCCGGCCGTACTGCGACCTTCTCGGCCGGCAGCACGGATCGTCATCGGGACGCATGGTGAAGCTATGAGGAGCAGATGAGCAACACAAAGAACTTTTCGAGAAGCACACTGTAATTTATTTAAGAAAAAAGATTGACAACTTCGCGTATTCTGTCCGGGCCACAAACAATAAACGATCTCCGTCGAGACCCGGGCTGAAAGTGAAGCGTAGCGCGCCGTAACACTCGCAGCGCCCTCCGATCGCCTGTCGGCCCTTTGACGAACTATCTGCTGTCACAACAAGCAAAATAGCGACGCAACGTCTTTTCTTATTTGCATTTTTATATATGCATGTCCGAAAAGCCTGCAAGAGCTATATCTAGCTGTCAATATAATATACTTGGGAGGCAGAGTTCACATGTGATGAGGCGACCAATATGTCGACTTAAAATAACTTTATGACGACAGTTTATGACGGCCGTATGCTCCAGATACAGATTGCATTTCTTCTTCGTGTCAGCGACGTCAAATTATTTTTGCCCAGTATCTGGCAACATCGATAGCTCGTGTGTTGCCCAGAATTATGTCCCGAGATGCGCAGCTTGTTGGGCACATGGAGCAGGATCTTAGGTGTGAGGCGGTTTGCAGGTCTCCACAGTCGCACAATAGTGACTCTCCCTGCCGAAGCATTTCCCACCGCTCGAGGTTGTCCTTTGTTTTTCTACCAACTCCGGTTTTTAATCTGTTAAGGGATTTCCAGGTCCGCCAGTCAAGGTCCTTGCCAGTTGGGAGGCCTTCCTTTGGACTAATGAAGTCCTCTGATGCGACTTGCTGCCAAAGCTGGAGTCTCTCATTTTCAGGGCCGGATGTGAGAGGTTGTGTGGATCTCAGAAAGCTGCTTCGCGACTTCAGTCTGGATTTTGGGGGTATCTGATTATACATATTGACATCAGCATGATGTAGTTCTTGCTTACTGTCACCAAAAACCTCGATATACGATCTTTCGTCTCTTTATTTCCGGTCGCTTGTCCTGCATTTGGGTGCGCCGTGCTGACGGTTCCGCTAACGGGTGTGTTAGTTAAGGATACCACCGCTCGTGGCGCTATCTGAAGCCGGAACGGCCCGGAGATCGTCAGTCTGTCCCCACCCTTTAGCGAGACAAGTTCAGCGTTGCGGCCAGCGTATATTTCCGCTTGGCTGAAGCTTGTAAAGTAAACATAATCAATGAGCTTCAAAAATAATGTGTTTGTCTGCTGAACTGCTCCTCATCCTGCCCTCGCGCGACGTAATAACTCCCCTCTGAGAGAGGAGGATGTTAATATAAATATTGCATATAAAATGATATTATAAGGAATGTTGTTCGCCAGCGGTCGTCAACCTTTTCCACTTACGGACGCTCGTTTTCAATTATTAATGCCGATGAACTTTCGCTTTCGTAATAGAAATCAAACGCTCGTATGTATGTATTTATTTATGTAATGTTAATTAAATACATTGGCAGTGGCCGTACCGGTTCAGTTGCACTAAAGCAGTGGTTTCTAAACGGTGCTCGGCGGGGACGTTACTAGTGCTCCGCGAAGCATTGAGCCTAATATAAAAAAAATATATAACATTTCGCGAATTCAGAAATTTGCCCGTATTAAAATACTTATTAACGTGAAAGTATTGAATTTTAATTGTAGTAAGAATATTTTCAGAAAATTCCAGAATTTCTTAAAACTAAGGCGTTTAACCAATGCGTCCTCCCGGTATTAACTTATGGCGCAGAGACTTGGAATCTAACAGCAAGATAATTGAACACCCAAATATTTCTCTGGTACTACAGCCGCAGTCTATGCAAGTTCGCGGGCTCTTGCTCTGGATGCTTCCGGGAACCATCCAAAAGTATGTTCCCATGTCCAGGAACACAAGTATAGACAATATAAGCTTACAGAACTGAAAATCGGCAATTCGCGGTGTCCATGTTTTTTTTTATGTAAACACATACAGGAGAATACCAACAATGGTAATAGTAATTCTGAGGTCTCATTTGTGGAATTATATGACGCTTACCATGGTCCATATGGCTTAGCGCTGCATGTGGAGTGTTGATCCGCCAACGTCATAGACTACAGCCCGAGATTCACGCATCATCTTTATTATTTCAGGAATTTATTATGAATGGGTGGTCTTTACGTCTTTCGTCTACTACCAATTTTGATTAATAGGCTATGACTGGCAATTTACGGGTGAGGGATCAAATTCACACCAGCCGGAGGTAATTTAGAGCTCAGAAATCGATTAAAAATATATTTTTTTTAAATCTCCGTCGGGGATCGAACCCACGACCTTTGCCTTGCTAAGAAAACGCTTTGACAATTGAGGTATACCTGCCGGCAATGTGCTTTAAATATAGAGCGGATATGGTAAAAAAAAAGGCATGTGCGTCACGTTAGCATTGCTAGTATTAAAAGTAAAAATCAATCGTAATAAAAATAAAATTAAGTACGTTAATTTTGTTTCTTTATAAACGAAATTGCTTTCCGAACAACTACGCATTTTGTAATCGTGACGTCATCCGGCATAATGCAAAAAAAACGGGACCGCTTATCAATGTCCGTTCTAAACAGGAAATTAATGAAATTTCGCAATTAAATTTATATATTTCGCAATTAAATTTAAAAATATAATGAAATAGAGAGTGCATCAGTCTTGTCATCCATTAGCCGATTGCCGGAACAGAACTTCCGATAGACGACGGAATGATAGCCTTTCCATAGCCTATTAATAAACTTCCATTAGCGATCAGTTCCGATTTTATTTTATTACATCACTGCTTGGTCACCCGACCCTTTTTGAAACTTATTTATAGTTTTACTTTATCTATCACTGATATTGTGGCTTTTAGGTTTAGCCGTGAGTAGCGAATTACTAATTTCCAATACATCGACCGCAATTGCAGGGGTCTTCTTCAGGGTCAATGGCGGTCGAAATATTGAAAATTAGTAATTCGCTACACACGTTGAAAATATAATAGTTAACCAATCTTACGTTTGTGCTTTATCACTTCGATATTACAACAAAAAAATATATATGTTGCTGTAATGTGAAGCTCAAAATCCGTGTATATCTCATGATGTGTATTGTTGTCATCCGCGGTGAAAGGGTTAATAGTTGAATGCATAATAGAATTATTATTTCTTTTAAGTGCGACTACTGTTAGTCTCTTGTTTTGGTTTGGCATAAGTGTTGCGGGTCGATGAACCCGTGCTTTAAATAGGCGCACAGTCTGACACTGCTGGCGTCAGCACGTGCAAGAGACACGTGCAGTTACAGCAAGCACGTGCTCACGTGCCACCCAAGTATGTATTATAATATTCATATATATAGCGCTGTCCTGCGAGGCCTTAGCGAACCTTACGTAGAATGTACTAGACGGAACTACGGGAGGTGGAGCTGACATGGGATGACGCGAAGATTATGACGGCTGACAGAGCTTTGTGACGACAGTTCGTGACGACCATATGCTCCAATTAGGGGAGATATGGTTATAATGATAATGAGATGAAACAAGCAAGATAGGCACCTAATAAGAACCATCTCAGAGAGGGGAGCCCGATGGATTGGTCACATCATGCGCCACGGTGGTCTTCTTCACGATATTGTGGAGGGGATGGTTGAGGGTAGAAACTGTAGACGGCGCCCTAGACGGGAGTATTTGCAGCAAGTATTCGAGGACATGAATTGTAGCGCTTATGCTGAGCTGAAAAGGGTTGCGGAGGACCGAGAGGAATGGAGATCGAGATGCAAGATTCTGTTGCTGCAAACCAATCCACCGGATTGATACTACGAAGAAGATAATGAGACCTGGATCATTTAGTTCTAAGTAACGGCTTGATTAACTAATGACACGCGCTAATCTAAAGGCGGTAACCCATTTCAGTTTTGGTTCACTTCGAATGTTGCTTAACTTCGGCTGTATTTCCATTTGCGCTTCCCTAACAGGAGCGTATGGTCGACACAAACTACCGCAACAATGTTTTGTCAGTCGCCATGGCCTTCGCCTCATATAATGTCAGCTCTGCATCCCGGAAGTCCAGGGGAGTATTATATAAATACATAATTTAACTGCGGGTGTGGCTTAGTTGTAAAGCAATTTATTACCATTCCGAAGCTCGTAAATTCGATCCCCGATGGAGATTCAAATAAAAAAGGATGCTTATTGATTCATAAGATTTATAAATACCCCTGATTGGTGTGAATTTGGTCTCTCACCCGTAAAATGACAGTCATAGCATATTAATTAAGACTGTTGGTAGACGAAAGTTGTCCCGTAAACAACACCCATTCATCATCAATTCCTTTTAAAAATAGATGATGCGTTACTGCTTGAATAATTTACGACGTTGGTGGATCAAAATCCCATATGCAGCGTTTATCCATTTGTAAAATGGTAAGCGTTATAGAATCCTGTTTAGATTTTTTCGACACCATTTCTTGGTATTCTCCTGTACGTTATACGTCAAACATGAGTTGATTCTTACACCGGTATGCAGAGTCATTCCTTGGCTTAAGGTAACCAATTTAAAACGCGTATACAGTGTCATTTCTTAACATAACCACCGTTTAATATAGGGTCCGCCATCTAACGTTTTTTTTTTCAACTAGTGCTTATTTCGTGAATGGTAACACTTAGCTCATGTCTGATTTGACAGATAATTAGTTTTATCCTTCCGCTGAACGAATATGGTTGTGTATACGCTTGAACAACGCTGGGAAATATTGCGACATTACTTTGAAAATCATGGTAATGTTGCAGAATGTGTTTAGCTACTTTCCTTTCGAATGATTGAAGTGAGGATGACTCAGTCCTAGACTCACCTCAAATCTTAAGAAACGTCTCTGCAAACAGATGTTAAGTTAGTCATGGAATGTCTGTACACGTGTTTTAGGGTAGTCTTTACTGTTCGATCCTTTGTTACATTCGGCGGAATGTCAGGATGCGGAGCTCACTTGTTGTGTCGTGGTCCATCCGTCTTCTCGCTAGACATCTGTATCCCCTTGTCCCGCGCTGTGATCTCACGACTCTGAACCCGGGACCGAAGCGATCGAGTCGCACGATTTAACCCATCACCTATACTCGAGAAAAATCAACACGACCCATAACTATTACACTAAATAAATCATAAAAGTATTCAAATAATGTTCCCATCAGTTTGCGTTTTTTATGTTGGTAGAAAACCAAGAAAGTGACAACTTCATGTTGCATAATATGGTATATTTAGATTGTTAAAATTTATATTGGATGATGATTATATTAATTGATATCCTCCTCTCTAAGTTTGATATCGAATTACTGGGTGACAGGATGCAGGAGCAGATTTATGACACAAAGAACTTGTTTTCGACGCACAATTCGCGTTTGTTATAAAGACTTGATTTCTACGCCCGACCAGCATGACATTTCGCCGGCCGGGCGCGAGTCCATTGACAACTGCCGGACACTGTGACATGCCGTGTTGCCAATGATCGCGGCAAAAAAGCTAATTAAAGATGACAGTTGCACCAATATGAAATGGAGCAACTGTCATAATAAATAAAATAGCGAACTTATGCTCCGGCTAGCGAGCATAAATTGAATGTCAAATTGTTTCTGCGCAATACCTGGCAACATCGATATCCCGTGCCTCGCCCAGCGTTAGGATGTGCTAGGCGGTCTGTAGGTCTCCACAGTCGCACATCTGTGACTCTCCCTGCCGAAGAACTCCCCACCGCAAGAGGTTGTCCTTTGTTCTACAACTCCAGTTCTTAATATTTTCAGGGATTTATGCAATGATATCAGCATGAAATGGCCTATGCTGACTGGTACCGAAAACCTCGATTTACAATTTTCCGATCACGGGGGAGACGTTAGTTATGTAGATCTTCACTTGCGGCGCTGGGCGACAGCCCGTCACGAGCGCGCTCAGTCGTGAGCCGACGGTGGCGAGATCGCATTGTATTGTGGCCCGGCCTGAATGCTGTGCTCCGGGCCAGAAGTTTGTAAAGTCATCGAAATATATGTCAATGTGCTTCAGAAAAAGTCTTTGTGTTGTTAATCTGCTCCTCATACTGCTATCACGCGACTGAATAACAACATTAAATTAGAGAGGAGGACGTTAGTATATATATATTGATGACGAGATCAATATTGGTATCTAAAGGGTTAAGTCGGTTAAAGCTAGTCGTGAGGGACGTTCAAAACGTCTACCGCTAACAGTTAACATATCAATAGGACGGTGGAAGCAATCTCTTCGCTGACCCTTTTTATCACATCTATTTTTATAATACGCTAAGTTCACGACGTGTTTGTCAATGATAAACTGACATCCCCGTTACTCAAAAAACGACTCCATGTCGCCGGGATAGTCCTCAGAACGCGTGGTCGAGAGACGAGGAGTAGATGAGCAACACAGATAACTTTTTTAGAAGCACATTGAAATATATTGAAGTAAAAGATTGACAAAATTACGTTATCTGCCCGAGACGGAACTTACTACTTCAGGTCTCGGACAGATCACGGCTTCAACTAAGCGCACGTAGTGGTTGACAGCCCAGCGCCGAAATTAATATTGTTGCGATTTACAGAACTAGCACCGCCAATGACAGGAACATAGCTTTTGACTTCTTTAAATATACACTTATCCCAACACCTTTAACCCTTTCGCAACGGTTGTCGATATATGCCGTCCAAGATTCCCCTGCCGTTGACATCAGGAGCCGTGATATATCGATTTGCTTCTTTCAGTACTCACTGTGACCTCTACGGTAGGATCTTGGAACTGCAGTAATTTTCTTTATCAGCCTACATGTATTCTTACAGGAATCTGTAAAGCACGTAAATAAATATCGGTAGGTTTCGTCAGGAGCGATTTTTCTATAAACCACATGTGTCAATGCCATCACATGTATGGAGTTTTATAATGAACGTTTGTTAAATATAATAGTTTTTTATGCATAATCTGATAGCTAAAGAATACAAGAACCAATGTGACATATGAAAATAGGTCAGATAAGTACATTTATGCTTCAAATACTAGTTTTAAGCAAAATAAATGGTTTGAAAAATTCACGCCGTATTGACAGTATAATTTGTATTCTACCGAGCCGTAACGAATGGGTTAAGATATTTTTTCCGGCATACGTTCGGTTGTCTACTACTTATTATTTTAGGTCATATGCTCCAACTATACTTGAGATTAGTTGAGTAAATACACTTAGTGGAACACTCTCGCTGTATGTGCGTTTTATTCTTATTATGTCTGTTCTTAAATAAGCTCTAAACCCGCATCTTGCACTCTTCAGAATTACGCTCTATTAATAAAGTTGATTATCAACAGGATGGAGTGACGACTTGTTAAAGGATTGGAGAGACCTTCACCCAGCGGCGGGTTAACCATTCTTCGTCTACTTTTTTTAAATATATCCGCTACCAGGCTGGAACATATGGTCACCACATAAAGCCGCCATTCAGTTGACATCATCAATGCCTTGTACCAAGACATCTCTACACCTAAAGGTCAACCTGATGATCAGCTTTATATAGCTCTTTTAGGCTGATGCCGTTAAGCCTCGAAAAACGTTCTTTGGTATCTTATTTTGGTTCGCTCGCCTGACATGCTCATCTAATAATGTTAGTTTTAATTATATTGTACAATATTACACGGCGTTTGCATACGCTGATGTCAGAGTGGTCCGTCAGTTGGCAGCTCGCTCGCGACCGGTATGGCGAACGCCTAATGGCGAGCGCCATACCGGTTGGAAGAAAAAGCAAATGTTTGAGAAATAAACGCGAGTTATGAACCAGAAACAAGTTCTTTGTTTGTCAATCTGCTCCTGCATCCTGCCGCCCAGTAATTCGATATCTAATCTAGAGAGCAGGATATCACTACCTATTCTTTGACGACATGCATTAAGCGTGTATGGCTGTTCAGCAAGTGTGAGAAGAGTTCGTTGCTTAAAATTTTGAGTTTAGAAGAACAGTGGCCATGATAAAAGAGTATAAAAGACTGTTTGAACCAAACTCACGTCTGTTTTCTAATGATACGTTTTTTTTTTATAAAAACAATGTACATATATAGCATAAATATTCCTCTGTATTTTCGTATTTTTTTAAATAGTAATGAATTTATGTAAATTTTATTTATGGTGCCCCCAAAATTCAGAGGCCCCTATCGCGCGCTCAATTGCGATAATACCGTAATCCGCCACTGCACATTATGCACAAACAACGCGAAGGTCAATCGCAAATATTCGCGCAGAAATCCTTGGGCGACGGGCCGTCCCCGGTGTTGATGGATCGCCCAATTGGTTAATGACCGAGCTATTGTCTCTTGGAAAAGCGGGGGCGGCACATCGCAACACTCGCACATAATAACCAGTCATCTCGTCAGTCCATCTGGCTGGAGGATGCTGCTTGAATGACGTCACGTCTGTCTGTCACACAGATGTTTCATTTCAACCGTCTTTCTACATAAGTTTTTTTTTGGCCGTGGGATAATTATTCATCATCATCATAATTTTCATTTCTGTTTCCCTAACTGGGGCATATGGACAACACGAGAGCCGCCACAAAGCTTGGCCCTCGCCTCATCCCATGTCGGTTCTGGTATAGTTATTGGATCGCGCGGTGTCGGTATGAGGAGCAGATGAATAACACACAGACTTTTTCAGAATCACATATATTTGTATGATAAACTTGATAAACTTCGGCGCGGGCGGAGTAACATACTTTCAGGCACCGGGCCGACCACAAGCTAACACTCGTTGCGTCGTTGTGGGGACAACTGAGCTGGGCACCGGGCGCCCGTGGCCGGTGACACCGAGCGCCGCAAGTGGCGTTCTATAGCTAACTAGTCCTCCTAACGGCCTGTCACATAATTACAAAATGACAACACACGCGTGTCCGACAAGCGACCAAAAATAAGAGAAGAAATATCGTAAAATTTCTATGTTCGCTCTCCTAACTGGAGTATATAGTCGTCACGAAATGGTGACATAAAGCTTTGTCAGCAAACGCGATCCTCGCATCATCCCATATTAGATTTGCTTCCTATAGATAGTACATTATATGTACCTGTACAATTCTCGATGGCCTTCCAAGACGGCGCGGGTCCGATGTAGATGTATTGTAGTTTTTGCTCTCCTGTTGCATCGAAATTATATGTCCCAGTCAGGTCTACCTTCGTCTTTTGACCTACCGCAGCATGAATCCCTGCCTTGTTCGCTGCTTAACCGTGTCATTTCTAACATATTCAAAACGTCATACACGAGTATTCTGAGCAGGCATGTTTTCAAAACTTATTATAAGGCTGCATTGACTTGTGGAGGGATGCCAAGATTTACAGCTATAAAGAAGAATGGAGGCAAACACGTATCGTATGCCTCCCGCATGAGTCCCCATCCTTCTCCATCCGCGACTTCCGCATTCAGGCTAGTCACACTATTCTTCTGATGTCGTCAATCTATATTGCAGGGGGTCACAACCAAGGCGTTCCATTTGCCAGTTCTTGAACGCCACTTCAACACTTTTCTTCCCCATCGAATGTCGTCTCTTCGACAGATATGTCCTGCCCATTGTCATTTGAGTGAGCTTATTTCTTGGGTAGCCTCCACTACTTAAGTTCTTCGTCTGATTGATATCCTCATCTTTTAGAGACACTCCGAGTAAAGATCTCTCTATGACACATTGAGTGACCTTTATTTTATGGGTAACACCTGCTGTTAGATTCGACAAACTCTGCGCCATAAGTTAACACAGAGGATGCATTGGTTAAACGCCTTAGTTTTTAGATACACTTCGAGTAAAGATCTCTCCATGACACATTTAGTGACTTTTATTTTATGGGTAAGAGCTTAAACGTTACAGAATTTTCACTTTTAAAATATAAGTTTTCTAAATGATGCCCATTCCAGTTTTATACGCCTGTTGATTTCTTTCGAGAAGTTGTTTCATCCTAGTATAGTAGTGGTGTCTATCAAATGCAGTTTTGACAGGAGACCTCCTGCTTACTTGCTTCAAACACGTTTCTGGTTTAAAAGCTTGATGTAATGTGTTATCTCTTTGCATCTTGGATGCTGATTGGCGTAATGAGATGCGCCCAAGGCGGTGGAACTGGATTCAATGCCGGTTTTAGCTTTATAAAGAAGCCATGGCACGCGCTACATTCATTCATCGAAGAAACAGACAAGCATTCATATGCGAGTTAACGAGATGTGAGAAATGATAAGATCGCAAAAACAATATCAATTATTGTCTTATATGTAACTCACGTCAGGTTAATCAGTACCACAGTAAAAAAAAATAACATTGACTGGCGAATATTTTATAAATTACGTAGTATTGTAACTTATTTTATGTAAACACATACAGAAGGAATAACTACAGATGATGATAGTGATGCTGAAGTCTCATATGTGGATTCTACAACTTTTACTATGATGCATATGGCTAAGCGCTGTATGTCGAGTGTTGATCCGCCAAAGTCATAGATTACATCCCGACATTCACGCATCAAACTTTTTGTTGCAGGAACTTACAATAAATGTGTGGTCTTCAAGGGACGTCTTTTACGAATTTTAATTAATAGGCTATTGCTGTCATTTTACGGGATCAAATTTACACCAACCGGGGGTATTTTAGAGCTTAGAATTTGTTTTTTGAATCGCCGTCGAAGATCGAACTCACGACCTTCGGTTTGGCAAGCAAACGCTTTAACCACTGAGCTATACCCGCTAGCAAACGAGATGTGATAAACGAGGAGAACGCAAGATAATATTTTTGATTATGTTATATGTACTAAACTCACGACTGGTTAACCCTCCCCTTGCTGTGCTAAAAACATCCGAGAGCTCCGATGATATGTATTTTCTACGCCATATGTCATTTCTTCTTCGTAGTATCAATCCGGTGGATTGGTTTGCAGCAACAGAATCTTGCATCTCGATATCCATTCCTCTCGGTCCTCCGCAACCCTCTTCAGCTCAGCATAAGAGCTACAACTCATGTCCTCGAACACTTGCTGCAAATACTCCCGTCTAGGGCGCCCTCTACAGTTTCTACCCTCAACATCCCCTCTACAATGTCGTGAAGAAGACCATCGTGGCGCATGATGTGACCGATCTATCGAGCTCGCCTCTCTGAGATGGTTCTTATTAGGCGTATGTCATTTAAACACAGGAAAATTTGAATATTCTTTAATATTGTGATATCCTCCTCTTCCATTTAGGACATCGGTTTACTGGATGAAAGATGCAGGATTAGGTTCACAATACAAACACTTGTTTCACATATTACTCGTTTATTCGTCAATAACGTCGCCCGTTATAGGGACGCCCTTAGGTGTTCCTATCACGATGCTGGGCGAGTTCCGACTGCCTGTTTGCTCTCACATTTCGGCGGTACCAACCGCCAAGATGACAGTTGTACCAACTGACAATGGGCCAACTGTCATAACAATTATTTTGGCGTATGCAAACACCGTTTAACATTATATAATTAAACTAACATTCGATGTAGATGTCAGGCAAGCGAACAAAAATAATAGACAAAAGATCGTTTGTCGAGTCTTAACGGCATCGGCCTTAAGGAGCTATATCAAGCTGATATCAATTGCTTTGGTTGACTATGGTTGGAGTTGAAATCTCTGGTACTAAAGACGTAGTCTATGAAAGTTCGCGGGCCCTTGCCCTGAAGGCTTCCTTCTTTCATTCCTTCTTTCATTCCTTGTTCTTATGTTCCCATATGGACCTCCGGGTATACGGGTGTTCGGGGACAAGATAGAGACAATCTGAGCTTACAGAACTGTACAACGTCAACTTACGGTGTCCACATTCTTCAAATATGAAGCTGAAATGGTAAAAAAAAAATTCTCACGTTGAGAAATGATGAAGATTTCAATGAAAAAAATAAAGGAGGTATTCCAACAAGTGAATAAACAGTGCTCAGTGTGGATCCATGTTACAACAAAATAGGAAGTTTGTATTTATTTATTCTATTTTTTCAGTATTTTTACAGCACGTAAACAATTGTTTGTCAAACCTATATGTATATATTTTTAATTTGCTTAATAGATTATGAACCAGTGATTTAGTAAATCGTCGAGAATTTGTCAATGCAGCCGCTTTGTATACATTTGTTACGCATTTGAAAATACTGTTGACTGAAAACGTATCGCTAATGATCTTTAATAGATCATTAATCGTACAGAGAAGATCTTTAGGCATTTGAGAGACATGGAGATGTCATCATTTAGTCTTCCGAGAAGTGGATTAATGGCTTCGGTGGTGAAAAGCGTGCGTTTGAGAGACAAAGAAACAGTTCTTCTTAGATATATAAATAGACGGTCTTTCATACTTTTATACTCGAATAAACACACACAAGAGTAAACCGCCAGACGGCGATAAAATCAATATATTAATAGCAATTCGATATATCCCTTTCAGGCTGGTGTCGAAAAGCCTCGATATGCGATAGTTCGTCTCTTATTTTTATTTATTTATCTTAACTGAACTGTAATTCCAAGGTAAATAGGATAATAAAGAATATAATTGTATACATAAACATACATACAAAAATAATCATAAAAATGTAAGAAGATGACATGTGTCAAAGATCATAGAGATCTAGAAGAACAATACCACCGACAAAAGAGGAAACGGATGTAAGAAAAGGATCGAGGTGTGCTGGTAGGCCATTTAGGAGCGCCATTGCCGTTGTACAAAATTAAGTGCTCGATGCTCCACAAGTATCAACTGGGATAAAAAAACAATGGATGGCTACGAACACGGGTGTACCTGTCTGAAACGTAGAAGTTAAAACGTTCAAAATCTTTTTTTTTGTTCGCTCGTCTCACGCGCACATAGAATGTTACGTTATGTTCTAGATTTAATTATTTATAAGATGCGGTGTTTGCATGCTCGATTTTATTTAGTTGGTTTTGAGAGTCACACCATGTCGTGTGGAAGTTGCTAGTTCCATATATGGCTTCTATGCCCGGCAATCTGGAGTCGCTTTAATTAGACGGGAGATGACATAATGGTGGATGTCAATATTATATATTGATATCAGCATGATGTAGCCCTTGCTAACTGGTACCGAAAACCTCGATAGACAATCTTTCGTCTCGTATTTTTGTCGCTTGCCATACCTTTATGTATGGCAATATTGGGACTAGTTACATAGTTTTGCCACCGGCGGCGCTGGTGACCGACCACGGGCCGCGGAAGTGCCGACGGCCGGCAGTTAGTCCCAAACCTTTGTCGAGGCTAGGTCCGCGTCCTGGCCGCGTGGCATGTCATACCGCCCGGTCACAAATTTGTAATGTTTTTAACGTAAATATAATCTGTGCTTCTAAAAGAACGTGTTTGTCTGCTGTCCTGCTCCTCATCCTGCCTCCCGCGACATAATAACTCCGATCTTTGAGATAGGAGGATGTTAATTTTTTTTTTTGATAATGGATAAACGATATAAGTCGAATGGATATAAGGCATTTAGTCGTAAGCACGTTTTTGCGATTATACTATTAATCAGAATATTTTATAGATAGTATATATCGGAATTTTCAAATGTCTGGTTCTTCTTCGTAGTATCAATCCGGTGGATTGGTTTGCAGCAACAGAACCTTGCATCTCGATCTCCATTCCTCTCGGTCCTCCGCAACCCTTTTCAGCTCAGCATAAGCGCTACAGTTCTTGTCCTCGAATACTTGCTGCAAATACTCCCGTCTAGGGCGCCCTCTACAGTTTCTACCCTCAACCATCCCCTCCACAATATCGTGAAGAAGACCATCGTGGCGCATGATGTGACCAATCCATCGGGCTCGCCTCTCTGAGATGGTTCTTATTATATGTCTGGTTACAACTGTATATTCCAAAGTTTCCATGAACTCTTATTTGTCAGTGCTTCGCATGAAGCACTGACAGTCAGCACGTGTTCTCGGCACATTTACGCATCACATTAATGCGAAACATCACGCGCGAGATCAAAGATAATGTTATGCTGTACCGAGTGAACACACGCTGAGATGCGATGCTGAAATACGTTGAATTACTTGAAAAGCACACACCTGGAGAGCACATCTGGTACATATATACATTCAGTAGATAACTCGTTGTTTTAACATGGATCACACTGAGCACTGTTTTTCGTAAAACGTTTGCGGCCTCTGCGACAGCATATTATCATATTGCTGTTCATTCTGTAGTTGTACACTTTACGATGAACCGCCATTAAGAACCAAAACATCTTCTTCTTCGTGTCAATATCTGGCCACATAGATGGCCAGTGTGCTGCCCAGCATTAGGTATTGATGTGCAGATAATTGTGCACATGGGACAGGTTTGCACGTCTCCACAGTCACACAACACTGATTCTCCCTGCTGCAGTATTCACCACCACTTGAGGTTGTTCTTTGTTCTACCAACTTCGATTCTTATTTTCAGATACGCTAGTAAAGGTTCTTGCCAGTTGGGAGGCTTTCCTTTCGGGTAATGAAATCTTCTGATGCGATTTGTGGCCAGAGCTGGAGTTTGTCAGTTTCAGGGCAGGATGTGAGAGGTTGTGTGGATTTCTGAAAGCTGCTTCGCGACTTCAGTCTAATAACCAAATAATACAGGCATTAAGATCGTCCGTTTAATCTTTCGAACTTAATAAAAAAAAAACGATTAAAAAATTACTTAAAATATTTCTAAGATACTACAGCTGCGTCTCTTCAGAGCTTTTATATGTCATCGGGATTCATATGTGTTAATATCTTCCTCTCTTTAAAAAAGTTGTTCTTCAGTCGCGTGGTGGCAGATTAAGGAGCAGATTTTTCAGAAGCACATTGACATATATTTACGATAAAACTTGGTTTCCCCGATCGATCATAATATGGCGTTACTTTCGCCTCGATCGATCGGGACTTAACAATGCGATCTCGCCGACGGTCGGCACACAACTCCTGCGCTCGTGATGGGCTGTCGCCCAGCGCCACAAGCGGCGGTCTATTTAACTAGTCCAAAATGCCAATATGGCGACACATACATGTCGACAAGCGAACAGAAATAAGAGACGGAAGATTGTATATCGAGGTTTTCGGTACCAGTCATGCTGATGTCATGGGTTGTCTGTGCAACCAGCGCAAAAGACTTCTCGTTACTTTGGGACCTTCTATTGTTAAATTTTATGAGCAACATGCTTCTTTTTTATTAGGGACATCGCCTCATTGTTGTCCCAACCAGTGATTTTTTGCCATTATTTTTTATGCAAACGCGTAAAGAAGAACGACTCCAAACAGTCTCTTTAGCCTCGCCATTTCCCATCATCTGGGATCGGCTCTACTTGTGCACATTCGCCATGTCTGTCTGTCCTGCGTTGCATTCTCGGTCAAGTCCAGAGTTTTCAGATCTTGCCTGTGGTCTTCCAGGTCTTCCTCTCAGTGTGGGTATGTTGAGGGCTCTCTTCACCATGTGGTCCTCTTCTCTCCGTGCCACACGCCCATACCATCTTAGACGGTTTTCTCTTATCTTTTCAGGTATGGGGGACCACCCGAAATGAACCCCAAATATACTCGTTTCGTGAACCACGCCAAAAAAATAATATAAGAATAATATTATGACGCTAACCAGTTTTATAATAGCTTAGCGCTACTACTGACTGACGAAAATAGCACATTATAAGCCTGTTTCTCTTTCTATCGCCAACATTGGACGCTGATGAAAACTTGGATGGTTTACTGCATGTTGCTTACCGCGAGGAGTTGGTTGTGTTGAGCTGTCGCTTATGACCAAATTGTCCAGGCTTCAGGAGCGTCAGGCTATGATCAACCAATCTCCCAAATATTATGTTTAAATAAACAATCAATTATGCCTCAGAATGTGATTTTTCTTCTTCTAGGAAAAACCTCAAATTTACAGTTTATTTATTTATTTATTTATACATATACAGAATGGAAATTCCATTTTTTTTACAAATATTTAGAAACATAGAGTATACATAAATATACAATAAATAGAGAAAATAATAAAAAATATAAAATAAGAAGATGACCTTGTCAAAGATCACAGAGATCAAGTAGAACAATACCATCGACAAAAGAGGAAAATGATGTAAGAAAAGGATCGATGTGTGCTGGTAGGCCATTTAGGAGCGACATTGCCGTTGTACCAAATTGAGTGCTTAAAGCTCCACAAGCATCGACTGGGATCAAAAACAATGGATGGCTACGAGCACGGGTGTACCTATCTGGAACATAGAAGTTAAAACATTCAAGAATCCCAGGGTTGTGAATTGAACCGCGAAGAAGAAGGAATGAATGTTTGAGTGCAGCAATTTTCCTCCGGGACTCTAGCGAATGGAAAGAAAGCATCCCTAGAAGAAAAAGAGTTGGGTAATGTTCGGAATTAAATGAAAATTACTTTAAGAAAAAAATGTCTGAGAGAAACTTCGCCACCGGGTATGGCTTAGTGTAGAAGCGTTTGCTTACTATACCAAAGGTCGTGGGTTCGATCCTCGACGAAGATTAAAATAACAAAATATTTTTAATTGATTACAAAGCTCTATAAATACCCCGGTTTGTGTGAATTTGGTGCCTCAACCGTATAATACTAGTCTATACCCATAATCAAGATCGATGTTGCCGTGAACACCACTCATTCATTGTGTAAAAATGGATAATGCTTGAATGTCAAGCTGTAGTCTATGACGTTGGCGCATCAGCAGCTCACATTTTTTTTATGTAAACACATACAGGAGAATACCGACAGATGGTGATAGTAATTCTGATGTCTCATTTGTGGAATTCTATGACGCTTACCATGTTACATATGGTTAAGCGCTGCATGTGGAGTGCTGATCCGCCAACGTCATAGACCACAGCCCGAGATTCACGCATCACCCTTATTATTACAGAAATTTACCGTTAATGAGTGGTCTTCACGGGACGACTTTCGTCTACCACCAATTTTAATTAATAGGCTATGACTGGCATTTTACGAGTGAGGGATCAAATTCACACCGGGGGGGGTATTTTAGAGCTCAGAAATCGGTTAAAAATCCTTTTTTTTTTCTTAATCTCCGTCGGGGATCGATCCCACGACCTTTGATTTGTAAAGCGAACGCTTTGATCTTTGAGCTATACTCGCCGGCAAATGCAGCGCTTAGCCTCAAAAAATGGCAAGCGTAATATATTTCATAGATGAGATTTCTTCATTGCCGTCTGTCGGTATTCTCCTGTATGTGTTTACATAAAAAATTAAAAATTAACTACTCAAAGAGACTTCTCAAGATCAATGTTTATATATTCAAAAATATTAATAGTATTTTCTGCATCATTTTGCGCACAAAATTGCCACCGCAAATAATGATATCATTCATTATACAAATGTTGACTCAAATGATCAGAAGTGTACTCGTAATTATATGAACACATGACAGAGAATACCACCAGAAGATAATTCATTTTTTTTATGTAAACACATACAGGAGAATACCGACAGATGGTAATAGTAATTCTGAAGTCTCACCTGTGGAATTCTATGATGCTTACCATGGCGCATATGACCAAGCGCTGCATGTAGAGTTTTGATCCGCCAACGTCATAGACTACAGCCCGAGATTCTTTATTCGCATCATCTTTATTATTACAGGAATTTACTATGAATGGGTGGTCTTCACGGGACGACTTTCGTCTACCACCAATTTTGATTGATAGGCTATGACTGGCATTTTACGGGTGAGGGATCAAATTCAAACCGACCGGGGGTAATTTTAGAGCTCAGAAATCGATTAAAAACCTTTTTTTTTAATCTCCGTCGGGGATCGAACTCGCGGCCTTTGGCTTTCAAAGCGAACGCTTTGACCGTTGAGCTATACCTGCCGGCTACCAGTGCGCCCCAAGTCGTTACCGATGAGTCGCTGAACGAATTGTTTGTGAACGAAATACGACAGAACCCCAAACTTGTTACCACTGAACCATCACCATTGACATTGTAGTTCTTATGTAAATATTTGTTCAGCTGCTCTTATGTGTGTGTCATTTTGAATTAATTAATTTGATATTAATATTTTCATACATTTACTGACATCAGCATGATGTAACCCTTGCTGACTGGTACCGAAAGCCTCGATATAAAAATCTTTCGTCTCTTATTTCTGTTCGCTTGTCGTACATGCATGTGTCGCCATATTGGCATTTTGCACAAGTCTGGTCACGGGTGTGACGTTAGTTGTATAAATCGCTACTTGCGGCGCTGGGTGTCACCGACCACGGCGCCGCACGACATTCAGTTGTGTGCCGACGGCCGAGAAGGTCGTATTATGCCCGGCCCGGCATGTTATTCTGCTTGGGCCGGAAATTTATTTTTTAAGTTATCGAAATATATTTATATATGTTTCAGAAAAAGTCTTTGTGTTGTTAATCTGCTCCTCATCCTGCCACCACGCGACTGGATAACTACCCTTTTAGAGAGGAGGATGTCAATATATTTATATTATGTACTTGTAATTTCTTTAGGTCATAATAATTGTGCTGAGTCATCATTTGCCCTACAAGGGGTCAATTCATATTTTTTTCAACAAGGCCATTTCATTGCTTTTAACTACTTTAAATGGTACTAAAAATGTTGCTTCCATACTTTTTTTTATATGAGAATATGGAAGTTATGTTTTGTATCAATGGCTTCATTTGAATGGTGTGTCAGATGAGCCTTTAATCAGTCTATGCATCGTTTAATTATATTTCTCATTAATATCAACATTTTATTGTCGTTTTTCTCAGAATACTAGTTAAATTTAATTGAAGAATACGATAATTGCTATAAATAACATTCCGAGAATCTCTGCTATTGGCTATATTTGTTTATTGATGCAGCCATCTATTCATTTATCGCCACGTTAAAAATAATTAATCTTTTAATTGATCAATGAAAATATCCACAGAAACAAAAACGCCATGATTGTGCGATGGACAATTCTTGGTGAAACTGACGAGTATTCTTGGTAAAACTGCCTATAATCAATGAAATAAAAATAGTTTTATTACACATTGATATCATACATTATGTCAGCTTGATATAACTCCTTAAGGCTGATGCCGTAAAGCCTCGAAAAACGATCTTTTGTCTCTTAGTTTTGTTCGCTCGCCTGTCATGCACATCTTATGTTAGTTTTAATTGTATAATGTTGCGCGGCGTTTGCATGCGCCATTTTATTTGTTGTGACAGTTGGTCCATTTCATGTTGGCCACTGTCATCTTTGATTCGCTTGTCTGCCGCGCTTGGCGGCGCCAGATGTCAGAGCGCGCCGTTAGTTGGAGCTCGCAAAGCAATTGTTTGACAAATAAACGCGAACTGTGAAACAAAAACAAGTTATTTGTATTGTGAACCTGATCATGCATACTGTCATCCAGTAAATCGATATCAAACTTTGAGAGGAGGATATCAATTAGTTACGTAATTTATTAATTCATTTATGTTTATATTCCCTTTACTAAGAAAGAACGACTTCACGTCGCCGGGATCGTTATTAGGACACGTGATTGACAGATGAGGAGTAGATGAGCAACACACAGAATTTTCCAGAAGCACGTATATTTTCGTAAACTTGACAAACTTTCGGCCCGGGGGGGAACTTGCTTGCTTCAGGCCCCAGACCGATCGCACTCGCTAGTGGTCGCGGTCGGCGCACAACTGACTACTGGCCACCAAGCGCCCGTGGTCGGTGACACCCAGCGACGAAATTCATCTAGTGTAGATTTAGAGGACTAATGGGGTGCCAATGACAGACAGCCATTTACAGATCTAACGGCGCACCGATGACAGGACCTAAACAACTAATATGGCGACACATATGTCCGACGAGCGAACAAAAAGAGACGAAATATCGCATATCAAGGTTTTCGGCACCAGCCTGCAAGGGCTATATCAAGCTGATGTTTATATTCAGTACCGACTTTAGACCCTGCGGCGCCCTAGGGCATTTTTTATCTAGCGCCTCATATTGTTAATATTTAAAAAAATGTATGAAAGATTGGTTGATCTCCGCGCCCTTAGCTTGTCCGACGCCCTGGGGCACCGACCCACTTCCCCACTCCCTAAAACCGGCACTGTATATATTATTTAATTTGTTGAGCTTTGTTATTTACATTTATAGAAGAAATCTGTGTTAGTTACACCATTTATAACTCAAGAACGGCTGGACCGATTTTCACCATTCTTGATTTGTTAGATTTGTCTTGATCCGGAATAGAAAAGTAATATTAAAACATTGAAAAAAAAATCACGGAAAAAAATATGAAGGAATTAATTTTTTCATACATTTTGTATGTAACGACTTTTTAAATTTTTTGCCAGTTTCAGTGATGGCATTGCATGCATCATAATATTAAATGGTGTTACTAATGAATTTTGATTGAGCGCACTTGACATCTGATGTACGAGACATTTGGCGCAAGGGATAACTGGTACACTGGGTGTTTCGCTAACCTAAGTTATTTCGTTAACAAGACATATGGATCTCTGGACTCTACGATCACTGGACAAATCCTTAGGTTAGGTTCGGTTAGCTAGACATCCAGTGCACCAGACGTCCAGTACGCCCCACGTCGTTACCAATGAGTCGTTGAAGGAATTATCTGTGAACAAAATGCGGTGGAATCATATTGAATATATGAATAACTTCTTAGGTTTTAATGGCCAAATTTGATATCGCGGCTTTTGGGTTTAGCCGTGTGTGGCGAATTACTAATTTACAATATTTTGACCGCCATTGTAGGGGTATTCTTCAGGGTTGATGACTTAGTTTCTACCCTATATGAATCAGTTATAAAGTTATCTGCATTGATCCATCCATTTTTTCATATTTTTCTGCCAATCCATAACTTCTACTTAAATTGTTTAAATCTCTTTGATGTCATCTATCTGCAATACAGATTGTATTTGTTGCTTGTTCCAGGGAAGACATACTGTCAAGCATGTACCAAGAAGTGCTCCGGGGAGGTCCTTCGGGTCACGGACAAGTACTTCCATATGTCCTGCTTCGTCTGCCGCACCTGCGGGAGCTCCTTGTCCCAGGGCGGCTTCTTCTGCAAGGACAATGTCTACTACTGTCCTCAGGTAAGACCAACAACTATCCTTAACTGTCTGCACAAGGTAAATGGATAAGACCTGATCACTGGTCTACTCAGCTAATGACTAACCACGGAGCTTTTAATGACAGATTATACTCATTTAATTTAGTTTCAAACCCTAGTTGCCCCTGTGGCGCTCCCTTCCAGACCTCAGAGCACATTCTCTGGAACTGTCAGTTCCTCTCGTTAGAAAGAGGAGTCCTTTTCGATACAGTTCGAGGGAATCGCCTCGGCTCTATCGGGCATGCAGACTTTGTGGCCACTATAAAAATATTCCACGCATTTCTTCGCTCGTATTTTCGGTGAGGGAATCTATCTTCCATCTCCATCTCTTTACAACCCATGAATGCGATTCTAATCTCTTTCACGGGTTCTTTCTTTTAGCACTTCTGTGCAGTGGCCACAATTGTTCAGAGGAGATTCCCACTGCACTTATCAGTTCCTAACTGATCATAATCTGAATGATCGCGTCATCAAGGAGACATAACTGTCCTCCGTGTGATGCGGGTGTGAAGTCCAGTCCTGTCTGTACAAGGTCAAGGACACATACTTCCACCTATCCTACTTCGTTTCCCTTATCTAGAGCTTACTTTTTAGAGTTGTTAGCAATTGGGATGTGCAGCATTTGGGGAACTAAAGTAAATTTTTAATGAAAAATTTCCTCAATATCTTAAAGCTAAGGTGTTTTACCCTTTGGTTACTAAGCGTCGAATATTCAATGGTCGATTCTTGTGCAATAAAGACGAAGCGTCGAATATTCTCGGCTCATCTAAGCACAAGTTGACAGTAATAAACATGAATTATTTACATCATATATGATCTCAAAATCAAAATTTAAGTTTGGATATTTTATTTTTTGATGTTTATATTTTTTTATTGGCAAATATAATCATTATTGATTAAATTTTTATTTGCTTAATCTGAAGTATGAACTGTTTGGAATGAAAATTATTTTTATTTTTACAATCTAGCGTAAAAAAGATAAAAATCATGTTAAATTTTTAAAGTACTAAAAATGCTCTAAAATCGCTTAATTTTTTTCGCAAGTTTGCTAAGAAAATTCTTAGTAACCAAAAGATTAACCAATGCATCTTTCCAGCATTAACTTATGAAGAAGTAACGTGGAAGCTTACAGCGGGTTTTACCCATAAAATAAAGGTCACCCAATATGCCACGGAGAGATCCATGAGAGGAGTGTTTTTATAAGATAGAATCTGAAACAATGATATCTGAAGAAATCAAGCTTTATGATTTATTTTCTACCGAAAGAATGTACACTCAAGTGAAAATGTATTTATCTGTCAAAAAAAGAAGGTCGTTGGGGAAGAAAAGTGTTAAAGTCGTGCCCGAGAACCGGCAAATAAATTGTTAACCGTGCCTGCAAGATACTAATGACAACAGAAAAATAGTGGGAGGATTCTGAGTGCGGAAGGCGGAAGATCGAGAGGCGGAAGGTCTACGTTCAACAATGGATGCACACAGGCTGATGATGAGGACTATGATTTGCCGGAATATAAACTATAACCATAGATGAAAAGTGTTTTTTTCATAGAGTGTGAAGAAATGTGCTAAAGGTATTGACTAAGCATCTAAATAATATGTTAGACATCATCATCAACCTGTGTCCGTCCAATCCCACGCACTCCGCATCTACTTCTGCTATTCTTCTGAT
Organism: Glossosoma conforme; assembly: GCA_022606575.1. NCBI lineage: Eukaryota > Metazoa > Arthropoda > Insecta > Trichoptera > Glossosomatidae > Glossosoma > Glossosoma conforme. The sequence goes on from JAGTXR010000047.1 coordinate 2,229,322, forward strand.
GTCGTCAGTCCATCGTACGTCAGTAGTAATTCTTATTGTATTCTTTCTTTCAATGTTCTGATTTTTGTATTTGATCGTATTCTAGGATTACCAGAAGCTGTTCGGCACGCGCTGTGCCGCTTGCAACACCTACGTGGAAGGAGAAGTTGTCTCGGCCCTTGGCAACACCTACCATCAGAAGTGCTTCACCTGCGCCAGATGCAGGTATGATTTGCTCAGAAAATACCTATTTTTTTTCTTGGCTTATTTGAGGTCGGTGTATATGCAAAAGGTGTATTCACATTACTGTGAAATTATTAATAATAACATACACATAATGTTGCGAAAGAACTTGTATTTTTTTTTTGCCAAAGAAAAATTAATTTAATTTGATTACTATTGAATTGATTTTATAGTGTCATAATTGTTTTTCTAGGCAAGCCTTTCCGTCAGGTGAAAAGGTGACCTACACCGGCAAGGAGGTGCTCTGTCAGAAATGTGTGATGGTGCCAGTCAAGGAGATCGTCAGGAACCAAACTGCCAGTCCCACGACCAGCAACAACCCCAACGGTCAGTGCCAGCACCTGACACTACACTGTCAAGAACATGAATCTAAACTGTAGTCACTCGGCAGCCCCTGGACACCTGTCTCTTTTACCTGTAAATCTAATCCATTTTAAAATTGGCAGTCTCAACACACCTCTACAACAAAAGATCCACCTTAGAATATAATACATATTATTATTATTATATCAGTATTTGTATAGTGCTTTTTTATGACCGAATGGTCATTCCGTCAGCGCTTCTTTGCCTCTCTGAGTAAAAGGTGGGTCTTGAGTCTGCTTCTGAAGGATGCCTCCGCTTTAAGCTCTCTTATGCTTTCCGGTAGCGAGTTCCAGGCCATTGGTGCTGCGTAGCTGAAAGCACGATTGCTGAAGACCGTGCTAGGACTACCCCCGTCAGCTGCAGGATGCTTCTATTTGCACTGGCTAATCTGAGTGTACATATGGTTGCCAACGACTCTCAGGGCAAGAGGGAGACTTGAAAAGATGGCTCTGTAGTACACTACACATATTTTCATTGATTTCGGTGATTGAAACATTATAAAATGAGTGACTTGCGAATAGAGCATATCTCCATCCGACTCACATAACAATATTGTAGATTTTTTGATGTATTTTACATGTTACATTTTATTTTATTAAATTTCAGAGTGTGCTGGATGCAGTCAGGAGCTATCTGAAGGACAGGCATTAGTCGCTCTCGAAAGGTAATCATCATCATCACTAATTTTTATCAGCACCTGTGTTTCCTCCAACATGCGATCTGCTTCTCTTCAAGAAACATATAAATATATATATATGTGCGATCTTCCCAACCATAACATACATACTAAATATATTTCCGCATGCAGCATTCATCCATCACGGTAGAGTGCCATAAAAATCATAGCCTTAAAAAAATATTAGCATTATCCCTAGTATTTACTAGAATCCAGGCTTATATAAAAGTTAAAATACTTGAATCACTGAATTAGTTGTCTGAGGCAAACATGTGAAAAATCTAATAAATATCAATTACTTAGGTAATACTTAGTACGTAGGGATCATGCTATATTTTGTTGAGTTTTGTATTGATAGTTTGGTATATAATATATTTTTGTATACCTGTATATAAAATCAATATCAAATAAGATTATGCCAATTCTCACATAATTGGATTTTCTTTGAAGCATGTAAATGAAATATTATAATCCCATTTACTACTGATTTCTATCAATCAGTCAGTATGAAAAATCTAAAAAAACACAAAAAAATAATAAAAATCAGCCTCCTTAAGTGGTTGCCCCCCTTAAATGAATTAACAAGTAAAGTGAATAATACTTTAAAATTGTTATTGGAAAGGCTTGGCTGTTTTGGTGATCTTAAAAGCAATAAAATCATGTTTTGAATAATAATCAAAATGCAGCCATTAATTCATATTCACATACTCAATTTAATTTATTTTTTAGGTTATGTTTAACAGTGTTTATGTTGTGGTTCCAGACAGTGGCACATGTGGTGCTTGGCGTGCCGAGCGTGCGGCTGCGTGCTGCACGGAGAGTACATGGGCCGGGACGGCGTGCCGTACTGCGAGAAGGACTACCAGCGACTGTACGGGGTGCGCTGCGCTTACTGCCAGAGGTTCATCTCGGGCAAGGTCCTCCAGGTGAGGAACCCTTCACCAGCTAGCCTGATGATGTTATGTTTTCTAAATATGTAAAGTTTTCGCGTAAAAAGAACTATACAAGAGCAAACCCTATATATATATATATAATCGTGTCGGAAACATTAGGGTCAGATGCTGTGTGACAGGGTCTGCTCCACGCCGCAGTCACATTCAGTCGGTCCGCTGTAAAACTGTCAGGCTTTCATTTGTGTCCCCGTCTTGCATACTCCGGTACAAAGTCTGTTAAGGGACTTCCATATTCCACCCCGGGTGCTTTAACTGGCTTTGTCTGATCTGAGTGTCTTATCTCTGATGGCTTGGTAATTTCTCTCAAATAGCTCAGTGAAGTTCCGTTGAGTGCCTTATAAGCTAAGAGATAAAGCTTGTACTGTATTATAGCCGAAACTCTTACACTCCAAGCAGTTGTAGTATCAGAGTAATGTCACAGAATTTGGACGCGTTGCACACAAGTCTTGCTGCTGCGTTTTGTAATGACCATTGTTTTATTTATGTCCATATTGAATGTTCTAGGCCGGTGACAACCATCACTTCCATCCCACGTGCGCTCGTTGCACCAAATGCGGAGATCCATTCGGCGATGGAGAAGAAATGTTCTTGCAAGGTAAACTGCATATCAATTGGTATCAATCGCTTTTACATGCACATCCATACAAAAATATGATTGACACTACCTTGGCGTAGACTCAAACAAACAACACACTATGCTCAAGATAAACTAGCATGACTATTAACCTTTAAACGCCCAGTGGTTTCCTTACGGGACCGCAGATTTGCGTCGTTCAATGCCCTACGGTCCCATACAGGATTGCTTATGGTTCATTTCACAATCGGATTACATTAATTTGTAATAATAGTATTAAAGTAAGTTTACGGAAGAATCTATTGTGCGACGAAACATTACAAACATCTGTAGTAGATGTGTAAGTAGTGCAGGCCTGCTGGGGCATTGCACGACGCAAATTTGCGGTCCCGTACGGGACCGCTGGGCCTTTAAAGGTTAAACTAATTTAATTATTTTTAATAGAATCCAGTCTCTATATAAAAGTTACAATACTTGAAATTGCTTAGATTACGTACAAGCTTTTAATTATTTATGGCAAACATATGATACTTTAAAAATTCTAATAAATATAAATTCTTTTGGTAAATACTCAAGGATTATTCTAAATTTTATTGAGTACACTAGTGATAAACTCGAGCAAAAGTCTAAAAAAAAACATGATTTTAGTCTTTTGTAATTATTTCCTGTTTCCAAACAAGAAATGGCTGGGCAGTAGGAGATTCGGATTGAATGAACAGGTAATTACTGAAACATATGCCTATTTTGAGGGCCTTGGGAAAACTTATTATTTGGAAGGAGTAAAAATTTTGGAAAAACTGGAAATGTTTCTAGCTAAAAGGAGACTGTGAAGAAAAATAAATGGTATATTTGACCAAAAAAATAATATTATATTAACAACGTCACTGCATTATCAAACTATCCTCGTATATGTTCCCATGTGGCCTCCAAATGCAGAGATGTCTTCATACAAGTCATGAACAAGCATCAGCTATGAAAGTGATATCTTAAAATAAATATTTCGTGGTTTGAATCCCAGCAGAAAAAAGGTCATAAAACATGATATTTGATGTAGATTGGTGTGTTTATCAATTTATTAAAAGAATTTTTTTTAAGGTCATTTATTATTTTAACATTTTGAGGTTACGTTTCCAGGTGGCGCCATCTGGCATCCCCGCTGCGGCCCGGGACCCGGCCTCGAGGCCGTGGCCGCCATAAACGGCCACGCGACCGACTCCGAGGTCGACCACGCATCCAGCGTCGCCGCCAGCGACATGCAGGTTAACAACACCTCAAAACAAGACAGTTTTCTTACTATACATGTGTTTGATTAATAATCTATAAAGCTAGTTTTTGAGTTGCGTTTTAAACCATTTTTTTCTTATTGTATTGCCGAACCAAAACATTTATTAAATTCATTTTACATAAGCATATTTTTACATATTAGATATTTATTTAAATTCATTCATTGCACTTTTAAATCATAGTTTTTTTTTTAATTTTGTGCACTTAATCATTTATGTCGTATTTTAATATTTTTCAAATACAGTGGTACCTCGACCTTGCTCGTATTTCAAATTACTCATATCTCAAAGCAAATTTCCCCGTTGAAATTAATTGAACAAAAAGATGCTTTGACAGTGAGAGCACACTTATAACTGATTCTCTGACCGTGGCCGGGGTATTCGCGCGGTTTGTGTGCAACTGGCCGACCCGCTAAGCCGATTGCTCGTATCTCAAATTTTGCTCGTATTTCGAAGCAAAAAATTGCTCCTTCGACGGCTCGTATCTCAAAAAACTCGTATGTTGGGGCACTCGTATGTCAAGGTACCACTGTATATTATTTATTAGAATTAATAGGCTTAAATCACACAAAATAATCTGCAAAAAAAAAAGAAAATGTTAAAACATATTTTGACATTTATAGTTAAACAAATACCCATTATGTTGATCTATAATTTTTTTTAAATACTAGGAATAATTGGTAATTGGTAATTGTAACAATGTTACACATTCATGTAACAAATAGAGTAATTTTTTTTTTTTTATGTTTTTAGCATTCACTCTGAGATCCATTATAAATAATAAACATTTATTTATTTACCTTGTTTTTACATGGATCACGTTAGATATGGTCACTGTTTAGGAGACTGCAGTTTCGACCAACTCGAAGCCTTCCTCAATCCGTCACTGTCGAGAGACAACAGAAGGAGACTGCATTATCGACTAACTAGCAGGCTTCCTCCATCGATCACTGTCAAGAGACAACTTGAGATTGAGGAAGGCTACGAGTTAGTCGAAACTGCAGTCTCCTAAACAGACACCATATCTTAAAACTAAAAATCTAAAAACAAGATAAATAAATAAATAAATATTTATTATTAAAAAAAAAAAAAATGTTACAGATATCGTTGTTTGATTTTTAAAGTTTTGAATTTAATTTAGATGTCTTATAATAATATTTAGCAATTGCATTCTATTGCCGACGAGACGACCTTCAGAGCAGGAATCCAGGGACTTGAAGGGAGGGCAGCTCTGGCATCCGAGACATATTTGTTATCGTCATTATCGAGTATCTATTTACATGATGAAAAAAATACAATTATTATTGTAATGTATTTTGTTATGAATGGCATTGCCGTTGAGATGAAACATGAGCTGAATTCTAATGATTCAATTAGTATGCAAGTCAGACGTCCTCAATGACGCAATTAGTCGGCCCGTTAGAGTGCACTCGCTATATTGTTATCAAGGCGTTACTTCATTACGTAACATTATTTAGTTTAAATACACTCGTTGTCGCTTAAAAACTACTCAAATACACGAAAATCTACTTCGAATCAACAAATTGGAAGGTTCGCATTGGAATTTATTCAAATAATTATATTTTGTTTGTAATGTTGCCACGCTGAAAACTCTCATTATATTTTTAAAATTTAGATTTTTTTTTTAAATTTCACACATAACCTAAGAAAGTTTGCATTGTGATTTATTAAAATAATTATATTTTGTTTGCAATGTTGCCACACTCAAGAACTCTCATTATATTTTTGAAATTTAGAATTTTTTCAAATTTTTCTCACAAAACCTAAGAAGGTATGTGTTGTGATTTATTCAAATAATTATGTTTTGTTTGCAATGTTGTCACAATAAAGAAATCTCATTATATTTGAAATTTAGAATTTTTCACACATAACCTAAGATGGTTTGTTTTGTGTTTTATTCAAAAATTCCCATTTGTTTGTAATGTTACAAAACTGAAGAACTATTGTGATATTTGAAATATGGAATATTTTCAAATTTTATACTCATAGCCTAAATGTTTTGTGTATTATACAAATGTAATTTATAGTGTTGCAAAAATTATATAATTTGAATTTAATTAATTCTATATAATGATAAATAACTATTTTTGAAAATTGCAAGATTGAAAGTCTAATCATAATCACTTTTAATAATTTAAACATTTTTTTCCAATATAAAAAATAATTAATTATTTAATATATTTTTATTTTTTCACAATCTAATGCAAATAGGTATAGTATTTTTGTGATTTTATTTATAGGTATTTTTAAGCAACAACAATATTATATAATACATATAAATCATGTTTTTTTTTAGATTCATACATAAATATTTATTTCTATTAACACTTAATGTTCTTACACACCATTCTTTAAATGAAATACCATTCAATACAAATGAATATCATGAAGTCTAATTATCTTATTTACACTTTGATGATTATGACCTCTAATAATTATAACATGGACAAAAAAGTAATTACGTAGCAAATTATTCATTAGCAAAATTACGTCGACAGTGAAATACACACTTAACTAAATCTAATTTTAAATTTAAATAAATTGTTTTAACAGTCTCATTATTTTATTTATTGAATCATTACTCGAAATGAAGCATAGATTAAAGATAATTAAAGTAAACATTTTTTCATTAAAATATATAAGTAATTTGAATTCATATTTGGTTTTGTGAGTTTTTCACATTTTTTTTTAAATTTGAACCTTATTTATTAATTAATTACCAATAATTTATTATTTTTCTACTGCCATTTTATTATTTTTAAATTACCTTTATATGTATGTATTACTGTCCATTTCTTAAATATTTATTGGTCATTATCCTTTAAACGCCCAGTGGTTTTCTTACGGGACCACAGATTTGCGTCGTTCAATGCCCTACGGTCCCGTACAGGAGTGCTTATGGTTCATTTCACAATCGGAATACATTAATTAGTGATAATAGTATTAAAGTAAGTTCATGGAAGAATCTATTGTGCGAAGAAACATTACAAACATTGGCCTGCTAGGGCATTAAACGACGCAAATTTGCGGTCCCGTATCGGACCACTGGGCGTTTAAAGGTTAATTGAATTAAATACTGACAAAATAATTAGTAGCCTTTAAAATTGCACACCCTTTGTAACAATAATAGAAATAATCACAGCATGCTAAAAAAAAACACTTTAATAATTTATGTTGTTTTTTAACATTCAATGTTGTTTTTCTTTGTTTTTGATTAATTTATGATTTGCTGTTGATTGACTGTTGTTTTTGCTGCATCATCCGTCTGTCACGTGTGTTCTGTAACCACTTCCAGTTCTCCTTGAGGTCGAGGACTCCTAGCCTGAACGGATCTCTCTACAGCCCCTATAGTAGTTTGAATAGAAAGGTTTGATTTTGTTTGCCTGATTTTTTTATTTTTTAAGCCGATTCCACAATGCAATAACCTACCCACCAATGACAAAAATTATACAGAAAAAAATTAACATATTTTTGTGGTTTTTATAATTTTTTATTCATTTTCATAAAAAAAATATCAAATTAAAAATATTTAGTTTTGATTTCATATTTATTTGAAACTGATTACATGTTTGGGACTCCCTGGAGTCCATCTTAATTAAAAATAAATGTGAAATCAAAACTTAATATTTTTAATTTATTAATTTTATAAGTAAAATGAATATAAAATTATAATTATACAGTTTGAACACGTATTGTCAGTTGATGACCTAAACGTTATATTTTTGTAGGTTGTAATTGCAATTCAATAACAATGTCAGTTCACACGAAGACATGCTATCACTGTTACGGGATCATCATCAAGGTATAATGCAAATAAATTGTGAAGTTCTGAGTACTTTCAACCTTGGTGCCCATCCAAAAATAAGCACAGAGAGGTGAAATCTCTATATTGTGGCTTTTGGATGCAATGGCGGTCGAAATATTGGTTGAAGGCATTTCGCCACACACGGCTCAACCCAAAAGCCACAATATCAAATCTGGCCGTGAAAACCTAAGAAGTTATTTAGGTGAAATCTCATCTCTCAAATGACCTTCACCATCGATAAACTATCTAGAAATGGTCATATACAAAAACGATTCTCCATAGCATATAGATTTACTAAGCTTTTTTTTTTCTTCCAGTGATATTCTATTGCATGTGATTATTTAAATTTTAAATAAAGAATATTCTTATGATTCATTGCATTGGTTATGGTTTTTAAATTGTGGGATCGTTTTTCGAATTATTTTTATTATTTGGAATACCTTGTCATCTTTTGAATGTTTGCATATTATACTTTTTTAATTGCCAGTATAATAAAATTGTATTGAAAAACTTTTATACCTAACACAGTGAGTATTTTTTAAACATTGAAACACTTGAGCATTTCTTCTTCATCGATGGACACCGGATTTGAATTATGCCTGGATCGTCGTAACCTTTATTTATAAACTCTGTATAAAATAAAGTACAGATTTTAATGCATTATCTTCAGTTTAACCACTTCCCCGGCAAATTATTTTGGCAAAAACGTTCCAAAAACAAAAACTATTTTTATTTTCGTTTACTTTGAAGCATGTAATTTTTTTTTTAACCCTTGGAAGCCTTTTTTTCCTAAAATATTTTTTAAAATTACATAAAATGCGATAAGGAATATTATTTAGTACAATTTATATAATTCATTTCACGATACGACATGTTTTCAATATTCCATAATCTATAACACAAAATACTTAACAAAACATAAGTTTGCATCAAATAATAATATAAATATAATAAAAATAATGTTTGCTAATGTGATTGTATTGTGTTTTTTAGCAATACGGTAGCTACTGGAGCCGCGTGGGTTCGCCCGGTCTAGTTCTACGGGAGTACGGCCCCAAGGGCCCCGGCTCTGAAGGCGACCACCGGGGGGGCGCTAGCGTGCACCGCATCCTGACATACAGCTACCTGACAGAGCAGCCGGCGCAGGGCTACTTGCGGCGCCCCATCGAGCCCTACGACCGCCCGCCCACCAGCCCGCACTTCCACAGACCACATTGTGAGACACTTCTTTTCTTCACAATGATTTGTATTTACAACAACTCTACTCTAATAATGAGAATATTCTTATAAAATATAATAGATACTAAATGTAAACAATTTTTGTATTCCTCCGTAATATTATAAACCTGTTAACCGAGGAATTTAATTTTGCTAATGTTAAAAAGAAAAGACGCTGCGAGTCCGTGCAACTCGGTGCCTAGATGTACATGGTGTATGATGAACAAACAAAATAAGGTAGCTCGTCACGCCCGTTAGAGTGGAATTTAAACTTTAATCGTTAAAGTATCTTGACGGAATATATCGTCATACCCGCTACAGTTGCTTTCTTGGCATGACGAGATATGTCGTCATACTCGGTTAACAGGTTAAGTATTAAATAAAATTATAATTGATGTATATTTATTCATTTGTTGTGATGGAAATAAATATTTTTTTGGAATAATCAGTGGTAGAATCACGCGCCCGTGTCATGTATCTGCGCGAGCAACAGCATAGACTGACAGATTTGTTAGAACCGGTCACATATGCGGCTTCGCGATCTTTCCGTCTATATTCACATTTATCCGGTTCTTAAATGACATTTTCACATGGTATAGAAAATCCATATCTTCGGAGCTCTCCTATGTTTTTAGCACAGTAACGGGAGAGTTAACCTTTTAGGTGCCATGACTCTGAATAGATTTATCCAACACCTCATGTATTATCTAAATGGTGTCCAATTTTAACCATTTTTTTTTCTTGGGCAGACGATAGATGTCGCTATAGACTCAAGCTAAAACATTAACTAAAAATATACAGTTTTATAACACACGGTGTGCTCACGGCACTGGTGGGCTTCCCGCAGCAGACTCATATTTGGGCTCATGGCACCCATACGGTTAAACACAAGAAGAATAAACTTAAACGTTAAAATAAGAGAAAAAACACAAAGTCAAATCCTCTGATATAAAGGAAATTTTTCAGTGTAACCATACCCTACATATTTTGAGAAAAATATAGCACAGAATTTATGACAGTTTAATGGCATTATAATGACATGTTTGTTGTTTACAGCGTCAAACTCATCTCGCGGTGGCACTCTGTATTCTCGCAGCAGCTCCAAGAACTCCCACCGCCCCGGCATGCGCGTGCTGGTGGACTCCATCCGCAGCGAGACTCCGCGCGCCAAGTCTCCCGCCATGAACAACGAGGTAAAACACTCGAAAATCGAGGTTATGAGTCGCAGGGCGAGAAAAGGATAACCTCCTTAATTACATGATTGATGTCAATATTCAGCACTATGCTATCAATTGTACAATTCTTAGACTTAAGCCATGTAATTTTTATATGCATCGTCATTTTAAAGACAGGTATCAGTATAATGTTGTAACATCCTCCAAGGGCTATATCATGCTGATGTCAGTTGATATATTTCACGCAAGGGAGGCCCAATTCAGGCACGAACTCCACAAATTCGTTTAGAAGAATAATTTGTTGGAGTCGTCTGTTTGATGAGCCGGGATCCGAGATCGGGACCTTCTGTTGCCTGTCTTTATTGCTTTGTTTTTTTAGTACATAATCATCAGTTGTACTTAAAAAAACATATATATTTATATATTTTTTTTTATAGAATTGTTAATTCTATCACCATTGCTGTTTGAGGTTATGTTGTGTCTCTACTTATAAAATGTATGTTTTGTGTTGGATCGCAGGAACCAATAGAACTGGCTCACTATCCCGCAGCCAGCAAGCCTCCGCCCGGCTACAAAGCCAAGATCGACAGGGATGACTTCCCGGCGCCCCCGTGCACTTCCACAGATCCCGGTAAACATTACTTTTAAATTAATTATAGACAACATTAGGACATCTTATGCTTTTTTTACGTAATATGTACGTTGATTTAGCAAAATGGTAAGTTTTTTTTTGTGTAAACACATACAGGAGAATACCGACAGACGGTGATAATAATTCAGAAGTCTCATCTGTGGAACTCTATGACGCTTGACATGGTGCATATGGCTAAGCGCCGCATGTAGACTAGTTGATCCACCAACGTCATACAGCCCGAGATTTACGCATCATCCTTATTATTACAGGAATTTGCTATGAATGGGTGGTCTTCACAGGACGACTTTCGTCTACCACTAATTTTGATTAATAGGCTATGACTGGTATTTTACGGGTGAAGGATCAAATTCACGCCAACCGGGGTATTTTTAGAGCTCAAAAATCGATTAATTTTTTATTTATTTTTATCTCCTGTCGGGGATCGAACCCACGACCTTTGGCTTGCCAAGCAAACGCTTTGACCATTGAGCTATACCTGCCGAGCTCGGCCTGTCTCGAGGAGAGGACACTGTTTAAGTAATTTGTGTTTTCAGTGTTAATGATGCGACAATTCATTGAGAGACCTGCAGACCGCCTCACATCTAAGAACCTGCTCCATGTGCCCAACAAGCTGCACATCTCAGGACCTAATGCTGGGCAACAGACGGGCTATCGATGTTGCCAGATACTGGGCAAAAATAATGTGACGTCGCTGACAAGAAGAAGAAGAACAATTAATTTGTAATAAAAATGTATTGAATTATGTTTTACCGTGCGTCGTCGTCGCTGGTCGGACTCCTACAAGGGAGTTCCTCTCTCCGATGAAGAGGAGAACGGAGCAGCCAACGGCAACGTCAATGGAAAATCAGGTCACTATTTAATTATTCAACTTTAATTCTTTCTTCTTTTTAAATTTATTCAACTCTTTCGCATCGGTTGTCGATATACGCTGTCTAAGATTTCCCAACCTTTGACATCGGTAGCTGTGATATATCGTTTTGTTACTTTCAGTACTCATTGTGATATCTACGATAGGAAGTTTGAACTGCAGTCATTTCCCTTTTCAACCTGCACGTATTCTTTACTGGAATCTGTAAAGCATGTGAATAAATAAAATTAGTTTTCGTCACAGGAGCGATTTTTCTGTAAACCACATGTGCCAATGCCACCACATGTATGGAGTTATATAATGAACGTTTGTTAAATATAAAAGTTTTTTATGCATCATCTGATAGCCTAAAGGATACAAGAACCAATGTGATATATGAAAATAGGTCAGATTACATTATATTTATGCTTTAAATACTAGTTTTAAGCAAAAAAAATGGTTTTAAAAATTCACGCCGTATTGACAGTATAATTTGTATTCCACCGAGAAGTAACAAAAGAGTTAAACATATTTGTCAGCAATTTACTTTGTTTTGAATAAACATTCAGGGAATCTTCTTTTCAATTTCTTGTTTGTGATGTTGTTTGTACTGATGTTTCCAGAAGTGATGGATCCGCAGCTCCAGAAGGAAGAGAGAGAACTTGCCAAGATAGAGACCGGCATCGCCAAGGTCTTCCTGAAGAACGTCAAGGACAGGGAGAAGGTCAAGCAGTGGAAGAGGGCCAACCTGGACCCCAGAAATGCCAGCAGGTCACTTTATAATTAATTATTTTATATAAACCATTATAGCGCTTTTTTATGACCAAATGATCTTTCCAAGAGTGCTTTCTTGCCTCTCTAAGTAAAAAGGTGTGTCTTGAATCTTATACTTTCCGGCAGTGAGTACCAGGTTTTTAAGACCTTGTAATTTTTTTGTATGTTATTCATCAGTCATCACCCATCATTGATCAGAAACAGATCTTTGTAAATATTGACATCAGCTCAATATAGCCCTTGCAGGCTGGTGCCGAAAAGCCTCGATATACAATCTTTCGTTTCTTATTTTTGTTCACTCGTCTGACACGCATGTATAAAATGTTAGTAATACGAGACATGGTATTGCGTCGCCATTTCGTTTATTGTGACATATCGTTACATGTCATGCCATTAGTTCCGTAATTAGACACTATGTTAATTTTGACGCTGTACTATCACAACTGCTGGAGTGTGAGTCGTCATCTGTCTGAGACCTGTAAAAAACGCAAAATGTTCGGTCTCAGACAGATAATCGAAGTTTGTCAATCTTTTATGCTAAATATATTTCAATGTGCTTCTCGAAAAGTTCATTGTGTTTGTGACCTGCTCCTCATTCATTCACCATGCGTTCCGATAACGATCCCGGTGACATAGAGTCGTCCATTATCCCTTTCGCATTGGTTGTCGGCATATGCCTTCATAAGATTCCTTGACTGTTGACATCGTTTGATGTGATATATCGTTTTGCTACTTTCTTAAAATAGTTTTTTATGCATCATCTGATAGCTAAGGGATACAAGAACCAATGTGATTATATGAAAATAGACCAGATAAGAACATTTATGCTTCAAATGCTAGTTTTATAATTGACAGTATAATTTGTATTCAAACCGAGCCGTAATGAAATGGTTAAGTTAACAGGGATGTCAATATAAAGGGTTAATATCAATTTCTGTATCTGTATACTTAATATCATTCGTTTCAGGATGCCGTCTGCAAACAAAGAGCCTTCGCACCGGCTGCGTTATGAGTCTCCAGTGGGGGCCTCACCGAGTCGCAACCTTGATCATCCGCGCCTCTTTGACGAGGAAGACTCTTCGCTGGCCATGGATCGCTCCAGCAGCTACCGCGGCAGCGTGGGGCGCTCCGTGGGGCAGATACCCAGCTACAACGGTAACACAACCTCAAAAATACAATCACACACACACAACACGAAAACATACATTATTCAATAGCCAAGTTAAATTATTGTAAATTTAGTATACTTTATGCCGTATTAGGGTGCATTTAGACTTTACAAACATGGAATAATATCATAAGCAAGAATGCTAATTTTTTATAAACGTTTTTTTTTCAATCTATAAACTTGTGATATCGGGTGGCATAGTCCAGTGGTAAGAGCGTTTGTTTGACATTCAGACGCTGTCAGTTCAAATCCTGACAAAGCTTGATTTTTTTTTAAAATATTTATTCAATTCTAAGCTCTATACATGTCCCCAGTAGGGTTCAGCTACCCCTTAAGGACAAAACTAAAATATACAAACCTCTGGAGCGTCGAGCTGATCATCTTATCTCCTTAAAAAAACCTGATCATTGAACACACAAATTTTTGGAGCTGATATGTTGTTTACACCAAATTTGCAGCAATGTTTGACATAGCAATGTTATAATTGTATCGTTTTTCTGCTTGTAATGATACCTTATGAATCAAATCAGTGCCGGTTTTAGGGGGTGGCGAAGTGGGTCAGTGTCCCAGGGCGTTGAATAAGCTAGGGGCGCCGAGGACAACCAATGTTTCTTATATTTTTAAAAATATAAACAATATGGGGCGATAGAAAACAATTCCCCCAGGGCGCCGCAGGGTCTAAAACCGATACTGAATCAAATTAATTAAATTCAATACAATATGTATTTGTCGTTTACACTGAGCAAATTTGAAGAATTGGGGTTAGAATTTCCAAATGCTTATCTGGTCTAAGTGCACACTTTGCAGACTTTAAAATATAAATTCGTTAGTCAAATTAGTGATTACATTTTCAAATAAGATCAGTAAATAAATTTATAAAAGTATAACATCCCCAAAAGTAATATTTTCAACTCTTCCTTTTCACTTAGAATACACATTTATATTTTATTATTAAATGACAATTTTTAGTCCAAAAATACAATAATTTATTACTTTGTAAATTTATGAAATAATTTAATAATACTTATTTTATGTTTCATTCTCATTCTTATTACATTTTACCTTTACATTCATATAATTATATATTTTACATGATTTACGTCCATTGGATATTTTACCATTATATTCCATGCTAGGATACATGATAATTCTCATAAAATTCATTCCATCAGTCTCATTCTCCATGTTACATATAATACAGGGTGTGGCACGGAAGTATCCCTAACGTAAAAATATTCATGTACATAAAAATATGTCCAGACTGGAATTATGCTTTGCTCATTCGACCAAGCCATGTCTACAACTGATGGTGGTATTAAGCAAAAATTTCATGGCCACAGCATCATTTAAGCTTACCCCCAGTCCTCGGACATGTCACCACAACTCACAACAACATCTCAAAAGTAGGGATGCTTCCCTGCCCCACCCTGTATTGTCATTCTAAGCATATTATACATGTTTACATTTTTTTTTTCACATTTTTAACATTCTATGTTACATGTTCATTCCTATTCACTACACTCAATCTTTCACCATCATTTTATTTTTACATTATACCTTTTAATTTCCGTCATCTAATGATTCATTTTCTTTTTATTACTAATAAAAAATAGATAATTTAAAAATTAATTTTAATTAAAATATTTAAAATATTTAGTTTTGATTCACATTTTATTTTTAATGATTACATGTTTTGGACTCCCTGGAGACCATCTTCAATCAATCTTATAATTTAACTATTATTGAAGATGGTCTCCAGGGAGTCAGAAACTACATGTTCAAAAAAAAAATGTGAACCAAAACTAAATATTTTTAATTAATTAAAATTAATTTAAAATTATATCTATGCAGTTTCACCAAGTATTGTCAGTTGATAACCTTAATGTTAATATAACAATTATTCAACTATAAAACAATACATTTTACCAATGATTTACATATAATTTAATGTTTTTAAAAATCCTAGTATTATTTTTTTCATTTGTGGAATTTAAATGTGTTTTTATTTTTAAAAATTAATTCTGAATTTGAAATAGGTGAATTGTTGGATAAATGTTACTATGTGTCGTGTTCAGTATTTAAGCAGTATCTTCCGATCCCTACATTATATATTTGCAAAGGCCGTAACCTCTCCTTTGATACGTAAACACCAGAATTAATATTTAATTGGTATGCTAGGTAAAAAAGCATGTAGACAATCGTCATTTAATACCTTCATATAATTTTTTTCATTCCTTTTGCTATTCAAAAAATGGAACAATATTTTTGAATAAAAGAACAAAATAGTATACAATCAGTGTTGCCACAATATTAAAAAATGATTATTGTTTGAATTTTTTAGGAATGTCTTTTGTCTTTGGAACAAAATTAAATTCATTTGTTTAAATATTTTTAAATTCAAAATATATTAAATTCCAATATGATGCAAACAAATCAAAGGAATTACTTATTTATTAATAGTTAGTATGAAATAGCTTTTGATGCTTTAATTTTTAATTTATATTCTTATATATAGTTTTGAGTATGCTTAATTATTTTTTTAAATATATATATTTATTAAAGATGGCATAAATAAATAAAATATATATCTTTTTTTAAATTTCTTCCATTGTCTACATGCTTTGTTTGAATGTATATCAATTTGTATTACAGATTTGTCCATGAAAACCAAAAGAGCATAAGTCTCTTAAAGATACTATGCATCTTTATACGCTTTGGTAGTTGTGAACAGATTTATATATCGTTAATGGTACAAATCATCGCTGAACCGGTTTAGAAAAAAAATATTTTAAAAAAAGGTGAGACGCATGAATGCCCAAAAAAATGCCATTGAATGTTGAAAATTTTTATAATTTTTGATTCGGTGAATTCAGAAATTGGCATTTGAAATTATTTTGTATTTTGGCTTTTCTTGTTTTTCAAAATTTGTAAAGCTTCTTTGTTTCATCGATTGTCTGTCTGTAGAGTTTAGAACGTTTTATGTATTTTTAGTTTTTTTTTTTAAATATATATTATGCATAATATAATTATATACAGTATATAGTGTTTTATAAATTTATTAATTTTAATATAAATAGTCATGGATGATATATAATTTTGTAGATGGGATTTTATAATTTAATTTTTTTTTTTATGATTTGGATACTGTTTTGTAAAATGAAATAGGATATATCAATTTATTCAAAATTTAAAAGAAAAGAATATTTATCAATTCAGACTACTGAGGAGAATACTTGGATTGTACTGAAAGAGGACCTAGCCTCTGGACGTGACCAGGGGTGGAATATATGGAGGTCCCTCAACAGACTTGGGACCGGAGTATGCAAGACGAGGACGCAAATGAAAGCCTGGCAGTTTAACAACTGGCTGACTGAATCTGACTGCGGCGTGGAGCAGACCCTGTTGCACCTTCCACTCGATTAAGGTGGAGAATAGTCATGGTCGATTGCGGTGTGCATAGAACAGAACTGAAGTGCATAGTTCGTGGTTCGAATCCCAGCGTCTGCCGTTTGTTTTTCACCACAAATTGATGAGAGAAATTTGATATAGTTTTGTATGTGTGTATCAATTTATAGAATAGGTATAATCAAACTCGGCTCATTTTACTCTTCGTTATCAAATTCCCAGCATTTTGGTATCTAGACTATTGTTTCATCTTTGAAAATAAGAACCTTTTCAAGAGAATTGTTTTCTTTGTAAAAATCTCAGCAGCATTGATTGTGTCCATGAATATTTTTTTTATTACATTTAGTATTTTTTTACATCACATCACACAAAATGTCTCATTGCTTATTAGAATGTTGTGTTGTAATATTTTGTTTTCATAGATTTTTTGTCTTGCGGTAATGTTTTGAACATGAGTATTAAAAATATATTTATTTCTATTCATAAACATAATTTTGCTTACTTTTTTAATTACAGTGGCACCTCGACATACGAGTTTCATTCATTCCGCAACCATGCTCGTATTTAAATTTAATCATATCTCAAAGCAAATTTCCCCATTGAAATTAATTTAGCAAAAATATGCTTTGACAGTGAGAGCACACTGATAACTGATTCTCTGACCGTGGCCGGGGGATTAACGCGGGAAAGCGTGACACGCGGCTCATATGCAACCGGCCGACCCGCTATTATCTCAAATTTTGCTCGTATTTCAAAGCAAAAAATCGCTCGTATCTCAAAAAACTCGTATGTTGAGGCTCTCGTATGTCAAGGTACCACTGTATATCGATTCTTTTCACAATACTTTTTTTCTTTTTTTTTACACACATTTATCGACTGTCACCATACCTACACCATCATTCGAATTCCAAAAATCTCTATTTATTTTTTTGACTAAGTATATATATATATTTATCATAGTCAGTTAACTCCAGATCATTTGTATTCTAAATAGGGTAACAACTAGCCACTTGAACGGACTTAACTTCTTAACAATGATAAAACCAATAGGCACACCTAAAGGGTTAAGGTAAAGTGAAAAAAAACTTTTAATTCTTGCTTTAAAAACATAATTTTTACAAATTTTTGAAACATTTAAAATAATAACATAAACACAAGTTTAATTTAGTAAATTCCTTTAAGATTATTTTATCATAATTATATCAAATTTGAATCAAACTATAACTATTAACTTAAATTTTAAAAACTTAACTACTTACTTACTTAAAAATACGTTAAATATTCTGTTTTATATTTTCTGTTAGCATTTCCGTGACAAAAAAAAGTTCAAAAATTCAAAATCAAATTATTTTGGAAATAATTCCTCTATTAAAAAAAAAAAGGTTGCCAGTTGCTACCCTGTTTACTGTGTTCATTATTTACCCAAATGTAAATATTTCAGATTATTTTATGTATTCATTTTTATATATATATATATATATATTCAGTGTAAATATAAATCAATCGTATTTTGTCTGTGCTGATGATAACATCTCGTCATCAAATTATTTTTATTTATTTTATTCTACTAACATTTCACCCCCCCTCATTTTTTTAATGTAATGTACAACTAAAAATATTTATTTATTTTATTTAGTATGATGTAAGTGAAAGGGGGGCTTTTGAACAATACATGTAGAAAATAGGTTGACGAAATAATGATAATATTTTTTACGCACAAAATATTTATTATATAAAACTAAACTATAAATTAACTTTTTAATATATATATTAAAAATATATATTCTTTAGCATCGTAAAATATTTAATTAATTCATTTCTCACTGCATTTTGTATTCACTGAATTTTTTAATAACACTTAAATAACTGTATTATTTTATTATTTAAATAACTAAATTTCTTTTGGCGCATTTCCACAAGGAAGGCCAAATCTAAATAATAATAATAAAAGGTCTTACTTAATACTAAAAGAAGAAGCCACTCTCTAACAAGTAGCTTTTTGCGTGCGTCCAATAACTGATCCCCATCTGGGTGTCCAAAAACAGGACGGGACATGGGAGGATTTCACCATCTGCGTTGTTAAATCTGGCCATGAAAACCTATGTAATTATTTTTACTCAACATATATTTGGTTAAAAGTTGATAATGTGGCTTTTGGGTGTAGCCGTGTGTGGCGAATTACTAATTTCCAATATTTCGACTGCCATTGCAGAGTCTTCTTCAGGGTTGATGACTTAGTGACCCTGAAGAAGACCCCTGCAATGGCGGTCGAAATATTGGAAATTAGTAATTAGCGACACACGGCTAAACCCTAAAGCCACAACATCGAATTTGGCCGTGAAAACCAAATAAGTTATTCTCAAGTGTTTTTAATATTCAGAACATAAAAAAAAAAATCTCGGTAAAGCCCATTGAAAGATCGCAGGTCTTCTTCCAATAGGTTCCAGAGTCACATTTTAAATACTTGTAAGCATTTTCGAATTGCAACATTGAATCTCGCAAACTTTATTCTTCCGCCGGTGTTGTCTCACTTTGAGACTTTTTAAAATTGATTTGAGACATTTTTTCAAATTGTCGGCTCCGACCTATCTTCCGCATGTGTTGTGCCTTGTGTGTTGTGTCTTGTGTCACCTTGTTGTGTCTTGTGGTAGTGGTCCACGCGGCCCCCCGCCCCGGCTATTCGCTCAAGTCGTCCACGCTGCCAGCCACCACGAGCGCCAACACGTGCAACGTAAGTGAACAACAACGCTGAACGCCACGCAACGGGAAACTTATTTGATTCAACGCAAACCCACTAAAAAACATATTTAACTTTTACATAATTTCATTTTATATAAATACAGAAATGAAGAACACCAGCAGAGATCCATAGATTCTGTGACAATTTTTTTTTTGAAACCTTAATCCTGCATTCATCATAAGCACTTATCAATGCACACAAAGCACTCAAACATGATATTGTTGAATTCGCCATACACGGCTAAACCTAAAAACCACAATCCCAAATCTGGCCGTGAAAACCTAAGAAGTCACTCAAATATGAGCTTAAAGGAATAAATATAGTCATAAAAAATGGATTTTTTGACTTCTATACCCAAGATCACAACATAAAATTGTAGTAGTTTGCTTCTGTAGATATGAGGTCTACGTATCCAAAACGTCCAGGCGTATGTTGGATTGCATTGAAGAGACTTTCTCTACTTAAATAAATTAAATGTGTTATATTCTTTGATACCTCACCTACGATTCTTATGCATGGATACAAAGTTAGCGAACTACTATGTTTAACCTGTTGGCATCAGTAGCCGATATATGGCATGTAAGATTCCCCTACCGTTGACATCGGTAGCCGTGATATATCGTTTTGCTACTTTCTTAGAATATATTTTTATGCATCTGATAGCTAAAAAATACATGAACCAATGTTACATATGAAAATAGACCAGATAAGTACATTTATGCTTCAAATACTAGTTTCATAATTGACAGTATAATTTGCATTCCACCGAGACGTAATGAAAGGGTTAAATGTGACAAATATATATGTCGTATATAAAGGTTGAATCAAATAATTTTCTCTAGCCGTATATTTTGCATGGTTTTTTTAAGTTAATAATTATATTTTTTTCAAAATGGATGACTTTTGCGTTGATATATTTACATTTAAACAACAAAAAAAATGTAATTTCTAATTACGAATCGAAAAATCATCCATTTTGCTTACGCATTCGATTGAAATGTCAAAAACCATTTCAAATTTTAACCTTTGACTGCTGCAACGACGATATATTGTTGTTTTGAAATTGGCGAAGATTGCTAACGATGTTTAAAATAATTACAAATGTAGCATTTTTCTCTTGTATTTTGAAAAACGTCTATAGCAGCCTTAAAGGGTTAACAACAAAATGAAATGGTGTTTGAAATTTCCGCACAGTTTATTTTCAGAGCGCTAGTGTGAAAAATATTAACCGCGGCTTAAAGGTACGTCTAATTCGGAAAATAAAAAAGAGAGGTTAGGTCTGTAATGTCAGGTTAGGTCACACGGATTTTCGAAATTCAAAATTTGCGACGGCGTCTGTTGGAATGTGTTTAAAGCATTGTTTGGTGTGTTTCTGGATGTCTTCCGCAGTGGTATCTTCGTTGAGGCAGGTTCCCAAACCGGGCTACGGCCTTGGCGCCAGATCTCATACCTTCTCGTCGAGCACAGCTGTAAGTCCAAAAGAATCATCAAAATTAAAAGTCTTTGAGAACCGCTGCAATTGTCGCCAAACTATATATGATGCGATTTATTTTTTCTGTATAAAGTATAGTAAAGCAGCTTAGAAGATTTGTTTTATTACATGTATATTATTTCATATAAATGTAGGTTAATTAGAACAAAGTAATATGAATAAATCTATTATGGGAGAGCTTGAATG
The DNA here is from genome assembly GCA_022606575.1 of Glossosoma conforme. Classification (NCBI taxonomy): domain Eukaryota; kingdom Metazoa; phylum Arthropoda; class Insecta; order Trichoptera; family Glossosomatidae; genus Glossosoma; species Glossosoma conforme. The sequence goes on from JAGTXR010000047.1 coordinate 2,250,879, forward strand.
ACGGGTCCCCATCTGGGTCTCCAGAAAACAGGACGGGACTGGCAGGGTTTCACCAAGCGATGTCAAGTCTGGCCATGATAACCTATGTAATTATTTTGACTCTACATATATTTGGGTAAAAGTTGATATTTTGGCTTTTGGGTTAAGCCGTGTGTGGCGAATAATTTACTTCCAATATTCCGACCGCCATTGCAGGGGTCTTCTTTCAGGGTTGATGACTTTGTTCATATAAAACAGTTAAAAATTAACTTGAAAAATTAAGTTTTCTCAATCAAGTCCTCCCACCATAGATATATGTTCCTAATGGTGTCACGACCTATCGTTCGCAGACAATTTGTTCACCAACTCGGCGCACTGGACGTCTGGCGCACGGCATATTTGGTGCACGGGACAACTGGTGCACTAGATGTCTTGCTAACCTAACCTAAGGATTGGTCCAGTGATCGTAAAGTTCAGCGATCCATAGGTCTCGTTAACGAAATAATTTAGGTTAGGTTAGCGAGACGTCCAGTGCGCCCTACGTCGTTACCGACGAGTTGTCGAACGAATTGTCTGGGAACGAAATGCGGCGGAACCGTTCCTAAACTTGTATATATACAAAAATTATATTTTTAATAACACATCTGTTGTTTATGTTTTGAATTTAGTTTTTTTTATCAAATTAACCTACTTATTAAATAATAATTCACATTAGAGTTATTTTGTGTGAAATTGAGATAAACTCAAAGTCAAAAAAATGTTCTAATTCAAATTAATTTAAAAAATATAAGGTTATTTTTTTGCAAAAATGCTGCACATAATTTATCATCACATAAATAATATACAAAGTGGTTTCTAGTATCTAGAGAATACAACATTATTATTAACTTAGAAAGGGATTTTATACAACTAGTCTTTTGTATTTTTAAAGATTTTTTATTTCGATTATTATTTATTTATATATATATTTTTAAATCCATGTTTTTACAATTTGAAGATTTGTGTTTATTTTTTTTATTTTTTTGTAAATAAATGAACTATTAATTTAAATAGAATATGTTAACTAATAATTACTACGACATCAAATTCATAAAATATTTGAATATCTTTTTCAAAAAGGTAACCTCAAAATCTTGATTAAAAAATATGCTGTGTCATGTCTAGGGTTGCCAACTGTTGCAGATTTGCTGAGATTGTCCCGGAATTGAAATCGCTGTCCCGTATCCCAGATGGATGCTTAATTGTCCCAGAATTTTTAAGGAAACTTTTCCATTTTTATTGAAATTGATAAATCCATTGATCGTCCTTACAACGTTCCCTCCGCATTGCATTTGATTGGTGAATATTGTCGGAATTGCAAAAATGTATGAATTCATAGTTAGTAATTTAAATAATTAATTTTATTTTTTAATACGGACTCTTTTGCGAAAGAATTGGTGATACTGAAAATAATTTAACCCTTTGGTTACTAAGTGTAGAATATTCGACGGTCTCGTGTGAAAAAGACGAAGCCTCCAATATTGGACGCTTCGTCTAAACACAAGTTGAAAGTAATAAAGATTTATTATTTACATCATATATGATCTCAAAATCAAATTTTTAAGTTTGGATATTTTATTTTTGATGTTTATATTTTTTTATTGGCAAATATAATTATTATTGATTAAATTTTTATTTGCTCAATCTGAAGTATGAACTGTTTGGAATGAACATTATTTTTATTTTTACAATCTAGCATAAAAAAGATAAAAATTACATTAAATTTTTAAAGTACAAAAAAATGTTTGAAAATCGCTTCGTTTTTTTCGCAAGTTCGCTAAGAAAATTCTTAGATACCAAAGGGTTAAGCATGAAAGTATTAAAAGGCCGATTTTTGGAAAAATATGGTCAGACGCAAAATATTTGAATGGGATTTTTGTCCGTTATATACAAAGTCCGTTAAATAGTGGTCCTTTATATTGAGGTTTTACTGTATAAACAATAAAATAATATTAAAAAACGAGTTTATTGAGAATTTGTTCCAAAAAAAATTTGGCAATCCTAGTCATGACATCGTTTTTCATAGCTACTTTCGAGGTTATATTTTTTATTTGTGGCATACGATAATGTATGAATATCTTGATGTATATATTTTACATTAGAAATAACAATTTGAATGTTCTTTTTTTATGTTTTTCTAACGTTATCTGTTGATTTTTCCAGGGAGATTTCTCGTTTAGTGGCTTGGGCGACAAAACTCACAGTACGGAATTCAGCAGCGGGAAATCCGACAGTAAGTCGCCATCTTGTTTTACACTTGGCATTCCCTTACATCATAACATTTAAAACGTATACCCGGCTGTTTTATCTCACTAATAAAAATAATATTATGCTGCATGAATAAAAGTAACAATATTTGAAAGTAATATAAATGGTACTAATTGTAATGTTAACGTTACTCTTATTTAACAATTTAAATCAATTATTTTGTTCTCATGTCCGGGTTAAAATTATTCTCATACCTATTTGACAGAAACAAATTTCAAATATGGCAACACTACTGATTTGTTCTTCTTTTTATTCAAATTTAGAACATTATTATTTTTTCAGTTCATGTATTTATGGAGACTTTTTAAATTTAAGAACACTACTGATTGATACTTCTTGTAACATTTAATAGTCAATTATTTGATTCAGCAATTATTGATGATTAAAGACCCGTATTTTTAGCATCTATTTTTTTTCATTTATTTTTGGAGTAGGGAAGTAAGAGGAAAAGTAAGGATTTTATTATTTCGGAGCATTTAAGCTTGAATTTTAGCTTATTAGAGCATTTGAAGCTGATTTTAGCATATATTTAATATCTTTTTAGCATTTATTTTTATACGATGCCAAAAATTAAAAATTCCGATACATTTATTTAGTTATTTATAATATTTAAAAATATATATTAAATAAAATAAAAAATCTTAAAATAGGGCAAGGAATTCAGGAATTGTCTAAGTTACAGCCACAAAGTTCATTTACAGAAAAATTGAGGAAAAACCTACCCAGTGATAATCGAGTTTAATTAAGTTGACTGATTATTAATAATAATACTATAGGTTATTATAGTTAATATTATAATAGTGAAAAATGATTTGAAAAACATAAAATTTCGCAAATAATGATGATTGTAGCATCTATTTGCATATTTTCTGAAATTCGCATTTATTAGCATCCATTCCAAATTTTTGCATCTATTTCGTATCTATTGCAAAGTGGTAAAAATACGCTCTATTGATGAGGTATTCAATGAAATTATATTGACAAATTAAATTGAAAAAATATCCATGCTGTCTGGCAAATAGGTACAATATCAACCCGGACATGACAGCATACTAAGAGATTTATTTGTAGGTAAAACTTGTATTTTAATGTATCGAATTGATTACTATGGAGTAATACTTTAGTTTACTTACAGATTAAAACACTTACATTCTCATGTCTTGAAAGGACAATTTTAAAACACAAAAATATATGAAAATGTCAGTTTCGCATTGTTTTTATGTCAAAAGTATGGAAATACAGTGGTACCTTGACATACGAGTGCCCCAACTTACGAGTCTTTTGAGATACGAGCCGTCGAGCGAGTGTTTTTTTGCTTTGAAATACAAGGAAAATTTGAGATACGAGCAATTGGCGGGTCGGCCGGTTGTACACAAACCGCACGTCACGCTTTCCCTCGAGAATTTCCCGGCCATGGTCAAAGCATCAGTTATCAGTGTGCTCTCGCTGTCGAAGCATCTTTGATAAGGTGTGCTCGCATTGTGTGACTTGCTTTGAGACATAGGTAATTTGAAATGCGAGCTGGAACGAATTAAACTCGTATGTCGAGGTACCATTGTACTCATTTTTGAACATTGGAATATTTTCAATCTAAAAAATAAGTAAATAATGCTGTGCAACTTGCCAGCAACAATAATATTATTTTTAAATATAGATCACCCAAAAAAACGGTATTTTTTGTTTTTTTTAAAATGAAGCGAAATTGAATATCTTTTTTTTTTTATTACTTTGAATATTCAATTAGCTGTGTCAAATTTTAAATTCTTAAATGTAATGTAAAATGGTCTTCAAAATATGTGATGAAATTACAATCTACATCTTCCAACTATTAGGTTTATTATATATTTTAGGTTTTCAGCATGCAGTGGTATATATTTTATATATATATATATATATACTATAATAAATTATATATATATATATTTCTTTTCTTTCTTTTGTGTCATATTTCAAAAAAATTCGCAGGTATAATTTAAATTGAAAAGGAATTACTACCGAGAGAAGATTGGTACTTTTTAAAATTAAATAGCTTTTGCTTTTTTATTAAATTTCATGGTGGATAGGCTTTCCAGTATAAAGTCATCCAACCATAGATATTGCCTTATATATTGTATAGCTTTTTTAAAAATATATATATTATGCCAATGAAATAAAATAAAATGTAAATACAATAAAATTTGCAATCTATACTATGAAATTATGCTTTAATTATTATTATTATTTGTTAATATGAATTTCTTTAGCATTTTTAATATAAAAGCAATGTGTATCATATAAATATCATTAAGAAAATTACTTAGGTATATAAAAACTAGTATAATACCACTAGAATAATTATATATATAATTTAAAATTGAATAAAATATTAAATCAGGTCATTAATAAATACAACAATATAATTTTAGTAAAAAAAAATTAAAATCATTATTTGGTTAATAAAGAAAAAGATAATAAGTTTATTACAAATTATTTGTGAAGCATGCAGCATGTTTTGCACAAAACAAGAAAAAAGAAAGCTGTCAAATAAATAATAGTTTAATTAGTTGTTTGGAACATCAAGATGATTTCTTAAAAAATATATTAATTAAACAGTGTATTTAAAACATAGAGTTCGTTTGTTTAGAACCGGAATTTAAAATGAAAATTAGTGCATTGCAAAGATTACAAAAAAGTCTTGAAAATTTATAAGAATTGACAAATTATGGATTTAATTTTTTAAAAATTGCATAATTAAAAGATAAAAATTCAAATTGAGCTGTCAGTTATAAAATGGTAACAGTTTCCCTTATCAAATAAAACCACAAACTGTAGCAGCTGGACTTGCTATTGCCACACTGAGGTCAATTAAGTCTCCTTGGTGATGCGCATATTCAGATTATGATCAGTTAGCAACTGCGTGAGTCCTCTCTGAACAATTCTGGCCACTGCACAGAAGTGATAAAGACAGAAAATCGGCGAAAGAGATTAGAATAGCACTCACGGATTAAAAAGTGAAAAATAACAGTACCAATGTCTTTTAATTTTGTAATGTATTTAGTCTCTTTACTGTTTGTAACATAGTCAAAAATAATGACTAGTAAATAAAGCTGATGATTTTAGGTTTTTTTTTCTCTATTTTATCTTTAGCGTATAAATTCCCAAAATGGTACCACAAATCATCAAATCATCGCCTAAACTGCTAACTACCAGAGCATTAGTCTTGTTTGAGTTACGGATTACCATTCTGATGTTTTGTTAACCCTTTCGTTACGGCTCGGTGAAATACAAATTATACTGTCAATACGGCGTGAATTTTTCAAACCATTTTTATTGCTTAAAACTAGTCTTTGATGCATACATGTACTTATCTCACCTATTTTCAAAAATCACATTGGTTCTTCTATCCTTTAGCTATCAGATGATGCATAAAAAATATTATATTAAAAAATGATCATTATGTAACTCCATACATGTGGTGGCATTGACACATGTGGTTTACAGATAAATCACTCCTGTGACGAAACCTAACGATATTTATTTACATGGTTTACAGATCTGTAAACCAATAATGTAAAGAATACATGTAGGTTGATAAAGGGAATGACTGAACTTCCAATTTCCTACCGTAGATTTCACAATGAGTACTGAAAGTAGCAAAACGTCAACCGATGTCAACTGTCGGGGCATCTTTGACGGCAACCGATGCGAAAGGGTTAAATACATGATCTTTATTTTTGATTTCCTGGTTTAATAAAACATAAAAATAAATCTATAGCAATTCTTCATAGCATTAGTAGTGAGTGTACATTAGTTGTGTAAGGAGCCGTGTGTAAATACATTATTTATTTATGAATTTGCTTCTGCTTGTTTCCTTCGCTGCCGCCCTCAGTTTCCGGGGGATCCATCACGGATGTGGACAGAAGTGCTATGGTAAGACTCTTTATATTCTACTCACATGTGAGACTAAAAACATTAGTCTAAAGCCCTGCAAAAAACATTGGTCAAAAGTATTGCAAAAAATATTGGTCAGAAAAATATCTCTAGAAGAAAACTAATGACGAAGCAAAACAAAAGTGTTTTATTTCAAATGTGTTAAAAAAAATTTTGTTCGAATAAAAAATAGTAAATTCTAAAACAGCTTCTTTACAAAGGTGACACGTCTCATCAAAAATATAACTTAGGAATCAATTTTAAAATACCTCTTTCATTTACTGTTAAATTATGGAATACATAATGTCAATAATGCAATAGATCATTAACCTTTAAACGTCCAATGGTCCCATACGGGACCGCAAATTTGCGTCGTTCAATGCCTTAGCAGGCCAATGTTTGTAATGTTTCGTCGCACAATAGATTCTTCCATGAACTTACTTTAATACTATTATTACAAATTAATGTAACCCGATTGTGAAATGAACCATAAGCACTCCTGTATGGGGCCGTAGGGCATTGAACGACGCAAATCTGCGGTTCGGTAAGGAAACCACTGGGCGTTTAAAGGTTAATAAAACACTTCTCTGTGCTTTTAAAATCGAAACTATGATATAACTGACAGATATTGATACTGAGTATCATTTCTAATCAATAAATTAATTATTTAATATGTGTAAAGATGACATTTTATACACTTTGCCTGTTACTTTTGACAGTACACTTTTGACTGCTGACGAAAATGAATTTAAAATGAAGAAAAATTTTGGTTAAATCTGTCACCGTGTATGTTTAATTGAACCTAATCTAATTTAACCGATTCAAAAAATCATCTTCGATTTGATCGAAATTTGGTTTGTCGGTAGGTATTTTTGTCCATGATTTCGCTAATGAGTCATCATAATAAGTGAAAAAAAGTATTTTTAATAAAAAAAAAGTATAATTTAAAATACTGTTACAGACAGTTTGTGTGTCTTTTTCTATTGTGTTTTTTTATAAAATAATGCGATTTGACCAATTTTTTGACAACAGTCACCACATTTTGTAAATACGTCACTTGTTTACTTCTAATATCGACACCCGATGCAAAGCACGTGACACAAATCACCATTTTATGTAATATTCACAGTCAATTATGACTTTTGCTGAATTATTATGTATTGTTTATTTATTATATTACAATTAAAACATACAATAAAAAAATTGACAACTGCTATCTTCAGACAATTGACATGTTTGTTTTTCAACAATTGTCAATGTATTGTTTGTTTTCAAAACAAATATATTTTATCTTTTGTATGTAAATATGGTTACTTGTTTTATCACTAACTCATTCACAAATAAAGGAGATTTAATTATTTAAAAAAGTATTCGTAATACATTAGTATTATATATATTTTTTACTAAACTTGTAATATTGCATCTGAGATTTTTTCACATACATTTAATATGTTAGTTCTGCTAACTAATCATCGACGGAAGCGATGTAACATCAAAAATTTTTGGTGGTTCGTGGGGCCTTAAGGTGTCGAGGATTGTAGCGTGTCCTGACCTGCCGGGTTCCAGCGACTGACTGGCGTTAGCCTTCGTGCTTAGTGCGTGTCCGTATAGTGTTACCACAAATACATCATTTTTATATTCTACTATTAACCTTTAAACGCCCAGTGGTTTCCTTACGGGACCGCAGAATTGCGTCGTTCAATGCCCTACAGTCCCATACAGGAGTGCTTATGGTTCATTTCACAATCGGATTACATTAATTTGTAATAATAGTATTAAAGTAAGTTCATGGAAGAATCTTTTGTGCGACGAAACATTACAAACATTGGCCTGCTAAGGCATTGAACGACGCAAATTTGCGGTCCCGTATGGGACCACTAGGCGTTTAAAGGTTAAATCATCTTTTTTTCATAAATCTCTTCTTATAATAAAAATGCAATCTGTAAATTTACTATCTACTTAATATTTTTTTAGTATACTTAAAATACATTGTTGACGTGCTATACCAGTTGCAATGTTGCGTGCAACTGTATTGCATAATATAATAGAAGCCGAATGAAAGAGACACATTTATATAGAAAAGCATAGAAAGAAAAGATATTATAGCGTTTTATTATTAATTTGGTTTGACTGTAATGTAACATTATGACAAAATATTGATGTCTTTCTTGCTCTGCTGTATATATATAAGCCCATTTAAACAAGGTCCTTAAAACTATTTTTTTTTTAATAAATAACTGAATTTAATATTCTATTAATTTATTTTTTAATGTGAAAAAATCTCAGTTATAAAAAAGGTTATTTTGTAGAAGAATGATAATTATTTTATTATTTCAACAATTGATAACATAACCTAATATTTTTGATGGATTTTACTACTCACAATTGTAGTGAATATAGTATTTATTAGATTACTAATATATATATTTAATTAGAACAATTAACAGTATATTTGATATTAATTTGTGGGGTTAATGAGGAATAATGGGTGTGTAAAAAATATTCTTTGTATTTTTATTGTAAAATTGCTTGCAAGACTTGAAAATTATTAATTGAATTTGTGAAATAATCAAAATATTATCTTAAATATTTTCAGTCATTCGCACCATAGAGTTTTCCAAACTCTATAAAATGTAAATAGATTTAAAGCATTTTTTAAATTTATTTTGTATCTTCTGCACATTTAATAACATTAATTTGTACATAAAGTCAATGCTTTTCACCTGTTTGTAATCATATATTTTTAAAAAAATGTCCTGTGTCGTTTTTGTTTTTTTTATTTTGTGTTTTTTTTATTTTATTAATTAAATATATGCAATATTAAAGGTAAACAAAATATTGTCAAAAAAATGTTATATTTATTGAATACTGAATAATGAATAATAATAATTATCTACATTTTTATGGATCACGTTGAGTACTGTTTAAAAAAAAAAATACGCAAAATAGTCTGTTTTAAAAAATATTGTTTAAGAAGTAATCACAAAAATATTGCGCATCAAAATTTACATTTTGTGGCTTTTGGGTTTAGCCGTGTGTGGTGAATTATCTTCTTCCAATATTTCGACCGCCATTGCAGGGGTCTTCTTCAGGGTTGATGACTTTGTGACTAAGCGTGGCTTGCAGTTGCCGGATACGCCCAAAAATACGACCACGATTGACACTCGTGATTTCTTCAAAAAAAGATGATTTGATATACAACATTTTTTCACAGAGACTTTAAAAATATTTTGTTTATTTTATATTTAATATTGTTTGTATTTACAACAAAAAGGGGTTTTATTATCGAGTGTGTTGTTAATACGTTGTCCTGATGATGGTGCAGACCGCGGCTGAGCTGCCGGTGTCGTCCACGTTCGTGGGGGTGCTGCGCGCAGGGACCGGCTATCGCTCCGGGGGAGGCGGCGGGGGCGTGCGGCGCTCGCTGCCCAACATGGCGCACTCCCACCTGGTGCACGAGCCCGCCAAGATCTACCCTTACCACCTGCTGCTCATCACCAACTACCGCCTGCCGCACGACGTGGATCGCCTCAACCTGGAGGTACTTACACTAACAATTGTTGTATAAAGGTGATGTAACGCAATGTCTCCCGCAATGCCTTGTTGATGGACCTCAAACAGTATGCCAAAATTCAATAAATTCGTCATATACAGTAACATTCTCCCCCCTTTCAAAAGGGGTGTTATTCCGTCGCGTGGTGGCAGGATTAGGAGCAGATTAATATCACAGACTTTTTCTGAAGCACATTGACATATATTTACGATATACTTTACAAACTTATGGCCCGACCTAGTCACAGCATTAGACCGAGCCACAATAGAATATGCTCTCATGACTGCACGCCCGTGATGGGCTGTTGCACAGCGCTACAAGTGACGATCTCCGTAACTAGTCCAAAATGCCAATATGACGGACACATTCATGTCTGACAAGTGAACAGAAATAAGAGACGAAAGATTGTGTATCAAGGTTTTCGGTGCCACTTAGCAAGGGGTATATCATGCTGATGTCAACAAATATTTATTGTTTTCACCAAGCGTATGGTCCAGTGGTAAAAACGTTTGTTTGTCATTCATACACTGTCAATTCAAAACCTGACCAAGCTAGATTTTTTAAAAATTGGTTTAATCAAATCTAAGCTTTATATTAGGTAAAATGGAAAGAAATGTCATTTTTTCTGGCACGTCTCTTTAAAATTAGTTTATCAATGGTTGCCGTTAAGTCAGCACGTCGTGGTTGGTATAATTTTGAAGCTCTGTGTAAACTCTTTCCATTTCAGAATTTTTTAATTTATTTTTTGCCGTTGTAGAATAATGGAGAAGCCTGATATTGAAGAAACAAATTTGTGCTATTTCATGTATTAAGTTAAGAAATAATCTTTATTTTTATCTTAATACATACAAGAGAATACCGACTGGTGGTGATAGTAATTCTAAAGTCTCATCTGTTGAATTCTATGATGCTTACCACGGTGCATATTGCTAAACGCTGCATGTGGAGTGTTGATCCGCCAACGTCATAGACTACAGCCCGAGATTCACGCATCACCCTTATTATTATAGGAATTTACTATGAATGTGTGGTCTTTACGGGACGACTTTCTTCTACCACCTATTTGAATTAATAGGCAATGACTGGCATTTTACAGGTGAGGGATCAAATTCACACCAACCGTAGGTATTTTAGAGCTCAGAAATCGATTAAAAAACCCTTTTTTTTTAATCTCTGTCGGGGATCGAACCCACGATCATTGAGCTATACCCGATAGCAACTCATGCAGAGTCATTCCTTGGCTTAAGGTAACCAACTTAAGGCCTATATACAGAGACATTTCTTAAGGGAACCAACTTATAATTGTTAGTTTTCTGTAGAATGATTGAAGTGAAGAAGCCTCAGCCCTAGTCTTTGCAAGAAGGTAATAATTGGCTACCTCAACTGTTACTCTCATCATCATCAGCCTGTCTTCGTCATGAGTCTCCATCCTCTTCGATCCTCTGCCTTCCGCATCCAGGTCACTCCCGCTATTCTTCTTATATCGTCAGTCCATCTTGTAGGGGGTCGGCCAATGCTTCGTTTGCCAGTTCTTGTGCGCCATTCCAATACTTTTCTTCCCCATCGACCGTCGTCTCTTCGACAGATATGTCCTGCCCATTGCCACTTGAGAGTGCCAATTCATTGGGTAGCATCCACTACTTGAGTTCTTCGGCGTATTTCCTCGTTTCGGATTCTATCCTTTAGCGACACTCCTCTCATGGATCTCTCCATAGCACGCTGGGTGACCTTTATTTTATGGGTAAGACTTGATGTCAGATTCCACGTCTCTGTGTACAATGTATTATTTTTTTCGTTCCAGCGCCATTTGTCGGATGCAGAATTTGAGGTGATCCTCCAGTGCGGCCGCGTGGAGTTCTACCGCATGCCGCAGTGGCGGCGCAACGAGATCAAGCGCCGCGCCCGCCTCTTCTAGAGCACCTTCCTCAGCACACCACAACAACTGTACTATCATTAAAGCTAGCTTATGTTTTCACCGCGTACTGTTCTGTCCAAATCTTAAAATATACAAACGTATATTGACATTATTTATATATTTTATGGTGTATAAATATTTGAAAAGCTTTTTTTTAATATCTAAAGAGCACATCATTGTGAGCAACACAAACTAGATGGCAGACGAAAGTCGCTGCCTGAACACCACCTATTCATTGAGAGTTCCTTAGATGTTGAATTTTATTCTCAGATTAAGAAAGCTAATTTTTACCATCTTTTAAATGTTTTTTGCAATACAGGGAGGCGGAAAAAAAGCTTATCGTTTGATTAGTAAACTACTTATCAAATCGTCAGCTTTTTTTGCCGTTCCCTGTACATTATGCGACCAATTTTAACAAAAATAAATGATAATAAAGTAGCTTGTGTATTCTATTAAAATATGTTCTAACAAAAAAATCCAAAAGCAATTGATTAGCTCTGAATTTATAATTATTTAAACTATTTTCAGAAACAGATGACTTAAGATGGCCGAAACGAAATATTGGAATGAAACAATTTGCCACACACGGCTAAACCCAAAAGCCACAATGCCATGTCTGGCCGTGAAAACCTAAGAAGTTCTTTAACTATTATTTTTGTTTAAAATTGGTAGCATAATAATTGTGTTTTAGATATTTTAAAATTTCACTTATTTTATTTGATTAGATTTCTATATTTTATCTTTTTATAAGAAGGAGAAGGTGTGTGTATAATAGCAGTACTATAATATTTAGTTTTAACGCATTTTACAATATTTAAAAGATTAATTTTTGTAATTTGTAAATTTTACTATTTATTCATTTCATAAAAAAATATAATTATAGCTTTTAGTTTTTAAAAAAAGAAGTAATATATATATATACATATAATTGATTAATTATAATAATTTAAGTCACACAATTAAATATGTTTATTATTATTAGTTAAGGAAGGTTTATATTTCATTTTGAAATAGCAATTGTTGTTTTGTTTTAAATGTGTAATCAATGTTCTTAATTTTAAATTATTTAAATCGTTTACTTTTACACAAAATACAAGTTTCTTTTGTTTACCCACTGTCACAATTATTTCACAAAATGTGTAAAAATGGTAATCTTAAATAAAATGTCATATTTATGACATTCAAGATGGCTAGCATTAATTTTGGTGTAAGTTATTTATGAAGTTTTACAGAAGTTTAATAGATAATGCCCCTCTCTGTGTGTTTACCTAAAAATATTTAAAACCAGTAATATTTGAGAGTAACTAAATTAACTGGAAAACACTGCAAAAAATACAATTTATTATACTACGATTAGTGTATGAGCCGTACATCAAAAATTCGCATGTGGATTTAAAAAAAAATCATTTATATATAATCAAAAAAAGAGTTGGATTTTCACATATGTATGTTTTTTACAGTGTTTTCTGTTAATGGCGTGTAAAATTAATTAAACTACGGGATACTATGTTTGATTTTAAATAAATAAATATGCTATAGTGACTCGTAAATATTTCCTAACAGAATGTTTAAAAAGGCCAAACCAATAGAAGTAATAATTAAAATGGTAATGAAAAAAAAAACAAAATTATTTCTAAAATATGATATTTTACCACATAAGATTTTTAAATATTAATTTCCAATCAGGTCTACTGTCACACTATTAGGGTAACATTACAAATAATTTTAAAATATATCAATTCAAGCGAGATGTCTTTTCTTAATATTTACTTCGATGTGGGGGGAAATAAAAGATAAAAATAATTAAATACAAAATATTTGTTTAAGACAGAAACACTAGGTATAGGTTGCCACTGCCGATTAAATAAAAATGGCGTAAAAAAACAACATGCCATAGACTTAAGAATAAATTATTTGTTTTGGATATTGTAATAAAAATATATGACTTACAAAGTTTTTTGAATCGTCTACAATTTCAATTCTATTGAATCTATTGATAGGTATAATTAAATCATATAAAAAACCTACCGCGAGATGTGGCAATACTTGCTTTGTATCATACGGCAATACAGTTTGAATGTAAAATGTTCGCGCTTTAAATATTTACTTCTAAAATTACTTCCTTTTAAGAGTATCTTTTTTTCTGTTTATATTTACCATTAGTCGGCAAGATTTTTTATATATATATTATATATATTTTATTACAAGAGGCAATGATTATTAATGTCATTAAGGTTATCAACTGACAATCACGGTGAAACTGCATAGTATATGCACAATTTAAATTAATTAAAATTAAAAAATTAAAAATATTTAGTTTTGATTCACATTTATTTTCAATGATTACATGTTTCGGACTCCCTGGAGACCATCTTCAATGATAATTTGACTCAAGTCTATTAATAAGATCTTTAGTTCAACCCATGAAGAAAGTGCATTTCTATTAATTTTTTTACGTCCTTTAGTAGTGTCCTTTAGTATCCTATATTTTTCTCGACTGAAGCAGGTAATTGGACATGATAGACTATTAAATAGGTCTTTTATTTATCACAGATTTGATACTAGCTTCATAAAAAAAAATAGCAATCTGAATTTTTATATTTTAAGTAAGAAAAAGTACATTTTTAAATTTAATACGTAAATATAGCATTACCTCTTTGAATAAAATATTTTAATTGATATAAAAAAAAAATTGTCAGTTTAATTTATTAACGGGCGGTAAAATATAATATAAATATTGACTGACCATTTAACAATTTGACGCTGGCCAAGTAGTTAGCCGCTTTTACTTCTTGGTGTGCAAAAAAAAACACTTTTTGAAATGACGACTTATTCCAATTTGTTTACGGACCATAAACACGTAGCTTAGTGACTGTCGGGTCATAACCATTAAGCTAGAGATTGTGACTAGAAGGTACAAGATCGACTCTGGAATGTTCTATAAATCAACTTTAATCGACGCTTTATTTACTACATCCAAACCTAACATAACCAAAAACTAAATTTATTCAATTACTATGTATGGGAGGTCTTCACGGGACGACTTTCGTCTACCACCAATTTTGATTAATAGGCTATGACTGGCATTTACGGATGAGGGATCAAATTCACACCAACCGGAGTTATTTTAGAGCTCAGAAATTGATTAAAAAATAATTATTTTTAATCTCGTCAGGAATCGAACCCACTACCTTCGGCTTGCCAAACAAACACTTTTTTCTGTTTACATCGAGATCAACAAGTTACAATAATCAATGAACAAATATTAGGTAAAAGGCTTCTAATTTTGGTTTTGAATAAATAAAATGTCGGTTGACAACATTTTCATTATTTTGTCGGTTTACGTAATTTGAATGTTTCCATTTTTAGTGTCATCTTGTCTCTTGTAAAAAAATTCTGTCTCCCTTTTTTCTTTTAAATAAGTGTAAAGATTTTTGTCTACAAAAATTCGTGTATTTAAAAAATGATAAATAAATTTTAAATATGGTGTGCCTATTTATGTGTTTTGAAATGCGGCCGAAAGATTTCTTGTGGTCTCAACGAAAACGAGGAAATTCATTTGAAACACTATGTGGAGTTATGACGTTGTGTCTACTCACGTCAAACATAAAATATAAACCGTATTATATCAAATATATACAGAATTAATTAAACTAATAAATATTTATAATTTTAATCACTATTGATCACACAAATGATCATTTATAACTTTATAAGCCATGTTCTCCAATAATAAAGGTGGAAAGAATAGGAAGCATAAACTATAGTTAAAGATTTTTTAAGCCCCATATTTTCATCATCCTTACATACTATCTATAAAATAATGTACAGTGGTACCTTGACATACGAGTGCCTACAATATACGAGTTTTTTGAGATACTAGCCGTCGAGCGAGCCATTTTTTGCTTTGAAATACGAGCAAAATTTGACATACGAGCCATTGGCTTAGTGAATCCACCGGTCACGGTCAGAGAATCAGTTATCAGTGTGCTCTCGCTGTCAAAGCATCTTTGATAAGTTGAGACACGAGTAATTTAATTAAACTCGTATGTCGAGGTACCACTGTACTTGTGGAACTTATTAAGTAAATGGAAAAACAACTTATACTGCACTTTTCTAATGACAGTTTGTTTATAATTTTGTTTGTATTTGATATAATAGTTGTAAAAATTACGTACTGTAAATTACTCTTGATTAAGCATATGAGCAAGTAATAAAATAAAGAATGATAGTTCAATCTGTTTATTATGGAAAAACCACTCTCTGAATGTGAGACCAAAGAATAATTGCCTTTGATATATGTGTGTATATGAAAACAAATATAATTGTACATTTAATTACTTTGTAGGTTATGTACAAGCACCATTACGCAGAAAGCGGTTAATCCACATGTCTTCTTAATTTTTTGTAAAACTCACTGCTGAGCATCCTCTGAAATGGCCTTTAACGTGTTAAATTATTTATTTTTTTACCACCATATTGAAATATTACTAATACTGAAAATTATGTATCAATCCGGTGGATTGATTTGCAGTAACAAAATTTTGCATCTCGATCTCCACTCTTCTCGATTCTCTGCAATCCTCTTCAGCTCAGCATAAGAGCTGCAACTCATGTCCTCGAACACTTGCTGCAAATACTCCCGTAGGGCGTTTTCTGTAGTTTCTACCCTCAACCATCCCTTCCACAACGTCGTGAAAAAGATCATCGTGACGCAGATGTGACCGATCGCCTCTCTGAGATGGTTCTTACTAGGCGCCTATCTTCCTTTATTATGCTGAGAACCTCATTAAGAACATCAAAACTCCTCTCCCTCGCTTTGGTATAAAAAATGATACTAGTTTACTTGTTTTCGGCAAATAATGTGTTAAGTGCCACGTTCAGAGGATTTATTGACTTCTATTATTTGGAAAAGCAATTGTAATATTGTAAGTAAATAATTTCATTTTTGAAAATGGTGGACCGGCTGCTTTCTGAATAGTTGTGTTCAAATAGTTAATGTACCTCCATTGCGACTAGCTAGTGAGATCTGAGTAATATGTCGGTGTGAATGATGTGCATAGATATTATAAATCAATTGTGTAAGTTCAATGGTGTTTAATAATTTGTTTTAACGATATTAGAAGGATAATCAATTATTTGCTGAGTTATTTTGTTTTAATAACGCATACGTTTTATTAATTTGAATATTTAAATAATTTATTTATTGATTTGCCCTTTAAAATACCAGAAAACTATTGTAATGGTCAACATTGCATATTATAATTATGCAAACATTATTTTAACATAACCTCAATTTATACAAGTGATTTTTATGTATATTAAATACATACAGGAGAGTGTCGCTGAACGACGATCAAAAAAAGAGATCTTGTTTATTAATTCTATGACACTTGCTTCTTTTAAAAACTCTAAACGCAATATGTTATGTTATTTAATTATTGTATCCTGTAAATGTAAAAAAAACATTAATTAAAAAGCGTTAAATATAGCTTCTTAGTAATGATGTCTTACAATTGGTTTTTGCTGCCGATCTGTATCTGGTATATTAAAGGTTAAATCATGTAAAAAATGTAAATTATATTGAATTACCATAAATCCTATTGTGGGTATTGTTTCATTATATAACTTAACGTTATGTAGTTCTTTAGTATGATTCCTATATTTTAGTAATTTATTATTTCATATAGCAACACTCAGAATAACTGTTTTTAAACTGCATCATAATTCATTGTAAATATTGAATATTTATTTAAATCCTTCTAGTATTCCTTAATTATGTACATTTATGTGAAAAGAAGAATGCCTTAAGTGTGCTATACAGTTGTATTAAACTTATGACACTCTTGCTTTCCAGTAAGCATTTCTTTTAAGAATATTGTGGTTTTTACCCCATATTTGGTTCTTTAATTTAATAAAAATATTTATTACAAGACAATTAATGTAATCAACTATCATACTACATTAAAAATAATGTCGTTTTTGTATGATGAATATATATTAAATGCAGAGTTGTAATATGATGACATTGAAGGATCAACACTTGATATAAAGCACTTAATAATGGCAAACATCGTATAATTCGTGAAAATATATTCATTATTGTCTTGCAATGATTATTATTTATTTCTGTTATTTATATTATACTTTATAAAGATACTATGTGTGCTTAATAGCTTTTTTAAGGAATGATAAAAATGATATTCGAAAATGGAAAAAATACTATTTAATTTTTTACTCATCCAAGATTATATTGTGAACCGTGCTATTGTGAAATAAACGTGCGAGGGAAACCTTAAAGTGTGAGACGGGCATCAGACATGCTTTAGGAGTATTTGATAATTGTATTTTTAATTTTTAAAATCTAGGACGGCCGTTGACAGCAGCGTTTGACATTTTCGAGGTTATGCTTTCGGCAATGACAAACGCTGCCAACCGATAAATATTAATATATTATTTTAGTAGGTATTTATGTTACTTTGTAGGTATATTATTATTCACACGCTCTGGAATGTTGGACGCAAACGCTGAATAGAATATATATTTATGATATTGTAAATGACTTCGATTAGACTTTTCTTCTTTTTTAAATGTATTTTTTCTTCAATCATTACACGGCAATCTTTTAAACGTTGTTTGTATTTTTTTAAATGTTTCTACAATAATTAGCTACATATATTGTAATAAATATACATGTTTGATACTGAATACATAATTATATAAAACCTGAGTCAAATTCAAAATAAATATATTCTTATTATATATAAAATACTTCTGTCTATTTATACAAATTTTTAAGACACTAGTTAGCTGCACTCAATGGAACACAGGCGTAAGATTGGTTCACTTAAAGGACTAATTTCTCCTGCACCCACCTACAGTCGTCAAACTCGTCTTACACTTGCCGAACATCCATACATGGTTAATGTGTGTCGATCTGCCAACTTCCGAAATTCCTTAATGACACCGGTAAGCTTTGGAATGCTCTTCCAGCGTCTGTGTTTCCTCTATCCTACAATCTGAATCTCTTCAAGAAACACATAAATATACACTAGTTATCTCCCCAATCCACATACAAACACGAACACAACATACGTTTTCCGCATGCAGCGTCCAGCCTCCCTGGCTGAATTGTAGAGTGCACTGCTCTTGACCGGCTGTGCTCTCCTGCATGCGATTACATTAAAAAAAATTAGACGTAAAAGGATTCATGAGAAATATTTGCATAAAATATCTAATCATATAAATTTAAAAATGTGTTTCTAACATAAAAAAATATTGGAAGAAATAAAAAAAATTAAATGAAATATCTTCAATTTTTAAAATATTGTCATTTTTATTCACAAATCCTGCTCTTGCTTTCTTTCATAATATTGCTTTCTGATATTACATCACCTAATTTTTTATTCAGCTATAAAAAAATGTGATCCTTCATTTTGTGGACGGATTAGTTCTTTTTCCATTTTAAAATTATTATTTATTGATTTATCTATGTTAATAATAATTGTCTTATGTTTATATTTGTTCTTATTGTACTGCATGGAGAGAATAAATGAAAAGGTATCGAAAATCTAAACAAACCCACACATCTTTTTGCTGCCATAATTTTCTGACATGGCTAGTGTACTTTTGTTAATTGAATATGTTAAATGATTTATAAGGTGTTATACCTAAATCTTTATTAATTATTATCATTAAATAATTTTACCAAACTCTTCATAAATTTGCATTTCGAATACAAATAGATCAAATAATACAAAAACAAATATGAGATACCTTTTCATTTATTCTCTTCGGTTATATTTTATGACTGGGTAGATGGCTCTGTACTATTTTAAAACAATTCTAAAGAGGTGCATTTTTGTGTTGACAAAAAATATATAAATCCCTGATTTAATTAAAGCATTAAATTTTATCAAAAGGTGCTAAGTCATTGTTACTGTGCTGCCAGAAATTCTGTTCCATTTTCTATGGATTTTTTTAAATTCACATCTATTTATAGTTTTAATTTTTATTGTTTATTTATTTATTTTGAGTATGCCTACCCAGATTGATTAATTTCTCAAGGATTTTAAAGTTCGACTATGAAGCGTAGTATAAATTGTGTAGTTTATTATCACATTACTGCAGTCTAGATTGATATATATATATATATATTAAAGAATAAATGATATGCTTTAAATATGTTGTTTTATTTTTTTTTCTCTTATCGCTCCATGACACTTATCCTATTTATCCTTACAAATAATTAATGTGATGTTCCTCTTATTCTTGTTGGTTCTCTTCTGAAGACTATACTATATTATTGCCACTTTCAGAATCCCTGCACTCGACAGTAGTCTGTTAACCATTTCAAATGTACTGATTTTGCTATATTAGTGTATGTACTCAAGTCAAATTATTATGATTTTCAAGATTTTCCCTCTTTCAAATTGCATATACGTAAGTATACAGTACAGGTATACTTTTTTTGAAGAATCAAAATTTTATTTTCTAAACAAAAAAAATGGATTAGAGTTAAAAGAAAATACACAAGAGTTGAAAATAAAAACACAGGGTGAATTTTAACAAATAACTTTTTTATTTTTCATTCGAAATGCAACATTTTTTTATAATAATATTGATAATCGTCATTCTCCAGGCCTTTAAAATACAATAGTAATTGCCTTATCCACCAAACGTGGGTAAAAAGTTTCAATAAAGCAATGTTTAATACTTTTTATGTACAAACGCATACAGAGAATGTAGCCAAGAGAATGGAGATTGTTATTTACAAAATTTTGACCGAAATCTCGGTTTATCTAAAAAACAAACTGGTTTCAGTCGAAACATGAAAACAATCCTAAATTTGATTTTGTTTGAAAAATTATTCAAGATCAGTGACTACGTGTGCCTTGCGTTCACGAAATTATTTGTACCACTTAATAATATATTATACAAGTGAATGGTGGAATAATCATTGACATTACTTTTTGATTGATAGACTATGATAGGCATTTTTAGTGTTGTTTATATGTTACATTTTGAAAATGTCATTATAATTGGAAAGAAACGCTATCTACAAATGGCATTAAAAATTGACATTTAGTTTCATTGGTCATCTTCAAGTTTAAAAAAAAGAACTTATTCAAAAAGCAGCGTTGCCAGATAAGATAATTAAAAAAAAAATACAGTAGGTACCTAAATTATCAATTCGCATCAGATCCACGTGAAAAAATGCTTTTTAAAGTACAATTAAATTTAAGCAGCTGTTGGTAAAGAGTGAAAAAATATTGTTTCGAATTACATATTGTTTTAATCAATGATCACTATTGATTATTTATTCTCTTGTAAATTTGTTTATTTATAATAGAAATAAAAACGATGAGACATTATATTCAGCCACTGTCAAAGGGAGACAATCTATTTCATAAAGCTAAGAAAAATGCACCTAAACAGAAATTATAATATTCGTTAATACATCAATACCAACAACATTAGGCAAAATCATATGAACTTATTTGAATATATTCTTTAACTGTTTATTTTTATGGTTTATAACCATTCCGTTTATTTGATGGTTGCGAGCTAAAAAATCTATTTTACTAAATTTGTAGCCTAATATTAATCAGAAATTTATTTTTAATACTTTTAAATTACAATTCTGTACTTCGATATATTGTCAATACTAATATCTAATTATTAATTATTTTACAAAATTTTACTCTCAATATTTTGTGCTCATCCAGATTTTTAAATATAATTCTAGCACTAATTTTAAATGAACACTAAGAATGTCTCATGTGATTTGTTAGCGGTTCCATGGTGGTCATATGCTCCAACTTAAAAGTAGATGTGCCAATGCAGATTTCATAGACAATAATAAACTTTCAAAAATCAAGGAAGATAGGCACCTAGTAAGAACCATCTCAAAGAGGCGAGCCCGATGGATTGGTCACATCATGCGCTACGATGGTCTTCTTCACAACATTGTGGAGGGGATGGTTGAGGGTAGAAACTGTAGAGGGTGCCCTAGACGGGAGTATTTGCAGCAAGTGTTTGAGGACATGAGTTGTAGCTCTTATGTTGAGCTAAAGAGGATTGCAGAGGATCGAAAAGTGTGGAGATCGAGTTGCATGATTTTGTTGCTGCAAACCATTCAATCGGATGGATACTACGAAGAAGAATTAGCTTTCTCTGTGTTGAGTGATCTCTCAGAAACAAACCTGTTTTTTTTTATTAAAAAACGTCTGACTTTGTCTTGGATACAACAGTTGCCCTCTTTAAGCCTCCGGGTTCTCGTTGTGGGCGCTGTCAGGAGCTTTACACAGTATTTACTTGACAGAACACCTGCTGCAAACATGAATTGAGGGTGCAGTAATAATACGCTCAAGATATAGCAGACTAGTGAGTTGCGGAAGGGAACGAGAAGACTCCACGCTTCATGTCTAGGTAGCTGTCATAGCTAATTAATGCAACAGGTATTCTTATATTAACCAGTGCCAGTTATCAGTGCAGGCAACGATATGTCATCTATAAGGTTAAAATAAGCATTAGCGTAGAGGTAAAAGAGAAGTTTGACCTTAACCCTTTTGCATCGGTTGTCGGCATATGCCGTTATAAGATTCCCCGACCGTTGACATTGATTGACGTGATATCGTTTTGTTACTTTCTTAAAACTTTTTCTCTTTTTAACTCTTTTATGCATCATCTGATAGCTAAAGGATACAAGAACCAATGCGATATATGAAAATAGACCAGATAAGTACATTTATGCTTCAAATACTAGTTTTACAATTGACAGTATAATTTGTAGTCAAACCGAGCCGTAATGAAAGGGTTAATTATTTTTTTCCTATAATCGCTCAGTAGTTGGGGCATATGGTTGTCACAAACTGTTGTCTGCCTCATCATATGTCATCTCTGTCTCCTTGAGCTAAGCCGATACATTCTATGTATAGTGATAGCAAGAGTCCGGGGGCTTAAAAAAGGCAGCTTAATATTTCTCAAGTGATTACTGTAAAATAAATATATATACTTTACGCATAGTCAAAGTGATGCAGGCTTCAGGTGTGATGTGATGAAACATTTTTTTTTTAATTTCCACATCAAATATGAATTTTTAAGAATGTTTGGAATTTTTATTGTCACTGTGTTTGTTTAGCTGTTGCTTTGAAATGATAAAAAAAATGTAGTATTTTTTTTAGTAAGAAAAGCATATTTAAAATAGAATGTTCCCATTGTTTAAAAAATGTGTCATCCATAGATAGTCGTAAAAAATACATTTTTTGAGTTACAACGTTATTCCGTTTGTATAAGATTATTCACATACAAATTCGAGAAGAAGGCTACTGTAAACCGCAGTCAGGGTTGTCTGTTAGATGCATGATTCATATCATGGTATTGTGGCTTTTGGGTTTGTCGTTGACACAAAGTTGTCAACCCTGACCTCTCCAATGGCAGTCGAAATACTGAATCGAAACAATTCGCTACACACGGCTAAACCCAAAAGCCACAATATCAAATGTGGAAAAGATGAAAACCTATACAGTGATCCATATCATATTTACAATCACATCTAATATATTCTGTATTAATTTTTTAGATTATGTTTTTTGTGTTGTCTTGTGGCAAATTTTTCTTAGTGTAAAGATTCAGTTCAAGCAATTCAGTGAGTCTCAAACTATGTGCATAATATAGTAGGCTACTGTGTATATAGCATGTTTTTAAGCAGGTTAGGTTATAACCCAAACGCTAAGTAATTTAAATAATAACTATTTGTTTAATTTTTTATTTATGAATTAATTTTGCTAAAAATTATATAGGAACAAGGGGAAAATGGCTACAACTCTGAAAATTGACAATAATGTAATTCGAAGGTAAAGCGTCGTAAGTCAAACGTAATTTCGACTTACGCCGCTTTGTTTCTCGAAAGACATGTAATAAGTAATAATAATAGACCACATTGATAATTATGTATATAATTTATATTTTCAATATTGTTACAATAAAACTAGTGATAAAGCCCAAAACTCACAGAGAGACAACATTATAACATAACAGTGTTTAAAACAAATATTTAACATATGTTCAGAGCAAAAAAGTATAATTTAGTACGTAAATCAAAGTGACATAAATCAAAAGTATGTAACCAAAAATTAATTATGACAAACTGACGTAAGTCAAAATGACGGATGTCAAAATGACGTAAGTCAAAATGAATTTAGTCAGAATGAATTAAATCAAAATTATGTATTGTAAGTCAAAATGATGTAAGCCAAAATGACATAAGTCAAAGTGACACAAATCAAACTAAATTTAGAATGAATTAAATCAAAATGATGTAAGTCAAAATGAATTAAGTCAAAACGAATTAAGTCAAAACAATCTTAGTTTTATAACATGTAAGGATATAGTAAATCAAATACATAAAACAAGTATAAATGAATTCTTATAAACTTAAACAGAATCATGACAATTTAAAGTGTAATATTACCATTATTTGACTTGACGCTATATCAATAACGAGCCAGTCATCTTGTGTTGCATGCCTGATGACAAAATGCTACATTGTAATACACGTCACAATAAATGAAGAAACAATTAGTTTCCAATATGTCTCTTGTTGCGTTTGACTTCTGAGCTCAAGGCATAACATTACTCGCAATACTTCATTTGCAACTTATTATTCAAGAGATATAATCAACGTGAACTCTAACCTCAAAAATGTTTCCGCTTTGCAAAGAATGCATATGAATAATTAAAAAAAAAAAATATATATTGTGAAGTCAACACTTGTCAGTGTCAAGATAGTGATTTCGTTATAGAAAATAATTTGCTTCTATATCCGAAACATAAGACCACGATAAATTGTTCATGCCCTATTCCGAGATCTACCTGGGAACATATATGCTTCCCGATGACATATAGAGCAGTAGCTGGGGAACTTGAAGACACAGTTAACTGTAGAGGTTATGTTTGCTCAAATCAATGCTTTCTTAAGCAAAATTACTAAGAGTTATAATTTTGACATACTCCATAAATATAAGCATGTATTGTGTTTGTGTGTGGGTTGGGGAGATTGCAAGTGTATATATATCTGTGTCTTGAAGAGATCCAGATTGTAGGAATGAGGAAACACAGATGCTGGAAGAGCATTCCAAAGCTTACTGGTGGCATTAACCTTTAAACGCCCAGTGGTTTCCTTACGAGACCGCAGATTTGCGTCCTTCAATGCCCTACGGTCCCATACAGGAGTGCTTATGGTTCATTTCACAATCGGATTACATTAATTTGTAATAATAGTATTAAAGTAAGTTCACGGAAGAATCTATTGTGCGACAAAACATTACAAACATTGGCCTGCTAGGGCATTGAACGACGCAAATTTGCGGTCCCGTATAGGACCACTGGGCGTTTAGAGCTTAAGGAAGGAACTTTGGAAACTGCCAGTTCTTGGTCGACACACATTAACCGTGTATGGATGTTCGGCAAGTGTAAGATGAGTTTGTCAGTTGTGGGTGGGTGCAGGGGGAATTAGTTCTTTAATTTCCGAAGAGCAGCGACCGTGGTAATAACGGTAGAAGTGAACCAATATTACGTCTGTGTTCCATTGATTGCAGGTTAGACGTAAGAGTGTCATTGTTTATCAAACAAATTGCTCTTCTTTGAACAGTCAATTAAATTAAAAAAGTATTTTGTGTCTCCACACATAGTGACTGCCGTATTGAAAGATAGATCAAATTTGTCCTTTATATAGAAGAAGAAGTTGTTTATCATTGAAAATGTATATTTTTTTAGCATTTAATTATTCGTAGCGACATAAATCAAAAATAAAATGTTGAAAATGAACAATGATTTAACATTATTTAAAGCTTAAGTGTCACAAGTAAAAACATATTGAAGTAAGTGTTTTTTTCTTTGAAAGTTTGCACTCTTCAGTGAGATTTGGGCCACATCGGTGCGTGGATGTTACACAGGGCTATATGTCGCTAATATAGCGGAAATCTAGCCAATCTGTGTAATCTCCCTCTCAACAAAACAATAAGATAACCACAAAAAAGGCGTCTAAAAATACTAGCCTATAATAATTTCATATATACTATACATATCATAAAAAGAAAACATACAGAGCAACCGCTACCCGATGCCAAAAAAAATGCATTTTAAAAAACGTAAGACAATTTGATTCCCGAGAAGAACAGACGTAAGTCAAAATTTTTTGAGTTAAATCTTAAAAAAAAACTTTATTTTTTTAATGTTTTCAGCATTCGCTTTGAGATCCATTATAAATAATAAATATTTATTTATATGGCCTCTGTTTTGGAGACTGCCGTTTCGACTAACTCAACCCTCAATCCTTCACTGTCAAGAGACAACTTGAACTTAACCCACTCTTCTACATAAATGTTACGAAAGTAGAAAGTTTCGGTGAGAGAATCTATCTTTCATCTCCATATCTTTAGAACCCGTGAATGCAATTCTAATCTCTTTCGCGGGTTCTTTCTTTTTAGTACTTTGGTGCAGTGGCCACAATTGTTCAGAGGGGACTCCCACTGGACTTATCAGTTGCTAACTGATCATGATATGAACGAGCGCATCATCAATGAGACTTAACTGTCCCCCGGTTTAATACGGGTGTGAACCGGGTAAAGTCTAGCTGTAATATCAGGCACAAAAATCATTGTCAAGTTCATGACCGCTATAGACGTCATAATGAAATATAAAAACAATTTATTTAGCAAGATATAAAAAAAAAGAAAAAAAAATAGAAAAATACTGACGTAACTCTAATAATACAATTTCATTCATAAATCTGGATCATTTTTTATAGCTTTCACTGGGAAAAAAAATATTTTTGACTTACGACATTATTCTTTTGGGTGTTTCTCATAGTTCATATTAAGTTTTCAAAGGTAATAAAGACATAGCACCTGTACAATGAGTGTTCAAACATTGCACTACTACAATGAAAAAATGCATTTAAATCAAGATTTTTTTTTAATTCTTACAAACTGAATCAAGCGCAATTGACTCTGTACATAGTTACATACATTACTATTCAACTCTTCAGTGTTTTTTTCCTTCAATTTACATAAAATTAATTTAAAAATTCCCACCAAAAAGAATTAAACGAGAAATTAGAAAAGAAAGAAAATGCAATGAAATTTTCATCAAAAACGCGTCCAAATTTTTTACATTTATTTTAATATTTTTATTCTCATCCCATATCTGTATACACCACTCAGTTATATCAGCTGCCACTGTCAACGCCTTGTACCCAGACATTATTGCACCCGGAGGTCCACCTGGGAACATATATGACTTGAAGACGGCAGCTCTATTTATTGATCATAATTTTTCAACACATTTGATGACTACTTTGGACCATTTAGTTCTATGGATCGGCTCAACACAACGTAAGCAAGTGAGCGCGATTCTTCGTTATTAGATCAACGAAGTGAAACAACATTTGGCACGGACCAAAACTTGAATGGGTCACTGCCTGTTGCCACTGGTTACATTAATCCGTTCATTATAACCAAATGGTTCAGGCCTCGAGAGTGTCGGGTTATCCGACCTCCTTAAAAAACGATTAAAAAATCACTAAAAAAATATTTTTTGGATACCAAGTCGTCGGGAACCATAAACGAGTATGTTCCCATGTGCACATTCAGGTGAAGACATCTCCTGGGACAAGGGATGGATGACGGTGACCAGTCCAAGTTTGCGTTCGCATCCACTATTGCAGAGTTTCGGCGATTGAACGAGAACCGTCCTCACATTGTTTATTTTGGAATTATTTCATTTTAAATTATTCTCTTCATGTCTCCTATAATCTTTTGGTAAAAATAATAAAAACATAAATGTTTAGAGGATTAAAATTTTATGCGATTACTCAAATCAATTAGATATCATTTGATAAAATGGCGGTCAAATTTAGTCGTTCGACAACGTTCTACAAGATCAGGCGAGGTTCGGGTGGGTCTTCATCCAGCAGTGGACAGCGAACGGCAATCCCAACAATATATATATATACAGTGGTACCTTGACATACGAGAGACCCAACGAGCAATAGGCTTAGCGGGTCGGCCGGTTGCAAACGCTTTCCCACATCAATCTCCCGACGGTCAGAGAATAAGTTATCAGTGTGCTCTCGCTGTCAAAGCATATTTTTGTTCAATTAATTTCAATGGGGAAATTCGCTTTGAGATACGAGTAATTTGAAATACTAGGCTGCGGAACGAATTAAACTCGTATGTCGAAGTACCATTGTACAACAAATTTTGTGTTTTTATACATTTTTTTGTCACAAGTCAAAATAAAAACCTACAAAATCAATTAAATATATCACTGTAACTCTAAAAAGCATAATACATCATTAATATATATATAAAATGAAACATACAATACAATTAAATAGCAGTTGTTACACATAAAGTTCATAAAAAAAAAACATTTATTTTAAGTTACGACCTTATTGTCTTGTATTTTTTATGTGTTCAACAGAAATCGTTCTAATAATAAATTTGAAGGATTCGGACTTGACTCTTGGAGGTTGATTTGTGGCTCCCATATGCTCCGTTTATGTAGCAGATACAATAAAATAAATAAAGCACATTTCACTGGATATAATGCACAGCTGTTGTGTTGCTGCTAACAATAAATTAATTCTAAAATTGATACTTTCGAAAATATTTCGCGGCCATTTCGTGAATCATGCGGAAAACAAAATGGCCGCCGGATGCGAATTTTAAAATGGCGTCGACGAATAAAAACGTAATTTTCGCTTGATTTTTTTTTTCATCATTTCACTGAAATAAAAATTTAAAAAAAAATATATAAAAATGAAGACATTATATTTTGTAATATTATATATTTTTTAAATATCATATTAAATAAATAATAAATATTAACAATATATATAACATACCAGTTTATTTGTATATTTTTATCAAATGATTTTCAACGAAGAAATTGCTTGCAGTGAAAATGTTTTTTTTTTCATTATTTCTTATGAGTTTTATTTTTCTTTCTTTTTAATTTTTTTTCACTCTTGTTTTTTATAATAATTCATCTTTCTAGAATGAGAACAAAATAAATAAATAATTAAATATACATATTTGATAGTGTGATCCATATTAATGCAAATTATATTTCTTAGTCCCCTTCAAAGAGAACAAGACTTCAACGATTTTTTTTATACAGGGAACGGCAAAAAGATATGACGATTTTGTTTAATTTTTTTTATTTAAAAACTGTCAGATCTTTTTGCCGCTCCCTGTATATATTTTTTTCAGACTATCGATTGCCATATGCTCCAATCGGAGAGCAGTTTCTGCATGAAAACAAAAAAAAACTGTCCTATTTATACTTTTTTTTTCAATGTTTATATCGAATATGGAGAATGCATTCGGTGGAACTTCTCGATGCGGAGCCGAGCCGAAGGGAATAAGCGAGAAAACAGCTGATAACAAATATGGCAGCGCATTGTTGTGTGCTCCAATAAGTAACAAGAAAATATATATTATAAATATATTAAAATAAAATAAAAATTATAATCGATTTCAAAGCACTATAAATACCCCTGATTTGTGTGAATTTGGTCCCTCACACGTAAAATACCTGTCATATCCTATCAATCAAAACTGGTGGTAGACGAATGTCATCCCGTGAACACCACCCATTCATAACAAATTCATGTAAAAAATGAATGATCAATGAAACGACATCACATTGGCGGACCAACTATCAGACTCGCTGTAGTATACTAACTTCGCAGCTTTAGACTGAAGTCTATTTGACATCTAACTGATGCACCTAGAATCACGGGAAGGCCTTCCAGCCACTCTCTAACAAGTAGCTTTTTGCGAGCGACCAGTAATGGGTCCCCATCTGGGTCTCCAAAAACGGGACGGGACAGGGAGCGTTTCGCCAAGCGAGTGGCGGATCAACATTCTACATGCAGCGTTTAGCCCCACATGCAAAATGGTAAGCG
The DNA here is from genome assembly GCA_022606575.1 of Glossosoma conforme. Taxonomy (NCBI): domain Eukaryota; kingdom Metazoa; phylum Arthropoda; class Insecta; order Trichoptera; family Glossosomatidae; genus Glossosoma; species Glossosoma conforme. Next base: position 2,280,519 of record JAGTXR010000047.1, read on the forward strand.
TCATAAAATTTACAGATGAAATTTCTGCATGTTTTTACGTATTTGCCGGCGGGTATAGCTCAATGGTAAAAGATTTTGCTTTGCAAGCCAAAGGTCGTGGGTTCGATCCCCGACGGAGGTTAAAAAAAAAGATTTTGAATCGATTTCTGAGCTCTAAAATACCCCCCGGTCGGTGTGAATACGATCCCTCACCCGTAAAATGCCAGTCATAGCCTATTAATTAAAATCGGCGCTAGACGAAAGTCGTCCCGTGAAGACCACCCATACATAGTAAATTCCCTGTAATATTAAGGACGATGCGTGAATCCAGGGCTATAGTCTATGACGTCGGCGGATCAACACTCCACAAGCTCGTAGAATTCCACAGATGAGACTTCAGAATCACTATCACCGTCTGTCGGTATTCTCCTGCATGTGCTTACAAATAAAAATGTTGAATTTTTACGTTATAAATTACTACGTGACGTAATCGTTAACGTCAGCAGCATTACATTTTAATATTAGATATAATCGATGGAAAATTCTATACATACGAGTATTTATGTATTATTATGTCTAGAATTATAGACTGCCTACTTTATACGTATTGTGGAGCAATTACATTTGTCAGTGATTAGACCGCCGGCGAGTGTAAGCGCACGTGACTGACCAAAGACCGATTCTACTATTATACGGTGAAACTATTTATTTTTTATTTCTTCAAGGGACCCTAAAAACGATAAATACGGGATATAGAAATATCTTTTTTTTTAAATTTACATATAAACAGGGAGCGGCAAAAAGAGCTGACGGTTTTCGTCGTTGTTTTTTTTTATGTAAGCACATACAGGAGAATACATACAGGTGGTGATAGTAATTCTGAAGTATCATCTGTGGAATTCTATGACGCTTAAATGGCTAAGCGCTGCATGTGGAGTGATTGATCCGCCAACGTCATAAACTACAGCCCGAGATTCACGCGTCATCCTTATTATTACAGGAATTTACTATGAAAGGGTGGTCTTCACGGGACGACTTTCGTCTGCCACCAATTTTCAAATCAAATTCACACCAACCGGAGGTATTTTAAAGCTTCGAACCCACGACCTTTGGCTTGCAAAGCAAACGTTTTGAACATTGAGCTATACCCGCCGGCAGGAAATTGGCAGGAAACATTTAATGAATGGTAATTAATAATACGTTAGGTTAGGTTTCACTTCTGTGCAGTGGCCACAATTGTTCAGAGGGGACTCCCACTGGACTTATCAGTTGCTAACTGACCATAATCTGAATGAGCGCATCATCAAGGAGACTTAACTGTCCTCCAGTGTGATGTGGGTGTGAGGCGGGTAAAGTCCAGGTTGGCTTAGGTTAGGTTTCCATTTTATAGGGTAATTGTTCATTAATTTTTACAAATATTGAATATATTGCTGCCGTTTTAATTTTATAACTGACCACATTAATACACGATGCTGCTCCATGTGCCCAACAAGTTGCACATCTCAGGACCTAATGCTGGGCAACACACGAGCTATCGATGTTGCCAGATATTGGGAAAAAATAATTTGACGTCGCTGACACGAAGAAGAAGAACACACTGAACACTGCCAATGTATTTTTAGTCAACTGCCGATTAATTTGATTTACTGTCAATTGATTTAACTTACTACCAAAACCTTGAATAAGTAACTGAACAAAGAAATAATGCCTGAATTAAAATATATATATATATTAGAATATTTTTTTACTCTAATCTTATTTTATAGATCATTGACTATATTTCATGGTTCGCATCCCGCCTCTGCCGATATTTTTTCTGAATGAACTGATGCATATAAAATTTGAGGTATAATTGTGTGTATATATATATATATATATATATAATCACTAAAGAAATAAGGCCCTTTTTATAGTACAAAATACTTAATTATATATGATAATATTTTAAAATCGACTTGTTCAGTGTAATCGATATTTTTGAGGTCATATTGATTGTGAGCAATGGAACCCATTTCAAGGTTTTTCCCGCGTTTGTTATTCACAATGTCTTAAAGTACCGAACACAAAAACAACTTTACATACAAATCTAACGAATTTTCGGAACGATAACGCACGAAGAGGGCGACTTGTGAGCAGAGCATTTCGTTAGGAACACGAAAAATTGATAATGCCAAGTTAATAATAAATAGGTTTTTTTTTTTTGTAAGCACACAGGAGAATACTAAAAGATGGTAATGGAGGAATCTCATCCGTGGATTATTATATGACGCATGCTATTTGAGGCATGTTTAAGTGTTGCTCCAACAACGTTCATTCTCGAATCATGTAATTTTACAGGATATTTTTATGTATTCACTGGACGAATTACGTGTCTACTATCGATTTTGATTAATATGCTATGACTGTAGTTTTACGTGAAATTCACACCAACGTGATTGCATTTTTAATAGAGCTTAAAAAACGATTAAAATTATTTTTTGTTTTTATGTCCGTCGGGGATCAAACCCACGACCTTCGGTACGGTATGCCTCTTGATGCTACAACTGACGTCTCTCCAAGTCACCGTATTCTTGCTCTGGAGCTCTGGAGGTCGTCGGGAACCATATATGTTCCCAGGTGGACCTTCGGACGCAGAGGTGTCTTAGGACAACAATCTATGGAGACCATATGTTCCAAATACAAAAAGTAAATTAAATGAATTTACTTTAGATGCGAAAAAAATAATCGCAATGATCTGCACACAATGCACACATTGTTTGCAAATGCGATCGAGAAAGATTACGCAATCGTATGTAATAAGTAACTTGTATTCGGAGATTTATAACGATTTTATTTTTTAATTTTTTATTTTGTGGTGTGTACACAAAACGCGTCTGCGAGAAATTTCGTTCGAGTCACGCTCGACGCTTTGTATGATCGAGGCCATTTGTATTCAGAGCATTCGATTCAATGTGGGTTAAGAGTGGCAAGGTCACGGCAGCACAAAACGGTAAATCGATAATAAAACGAAAGAAACGTTATTTTCTTCAGTCAAAAACTTCCCCTGCGACGCATTATTTTTAAATTTTACATGTTTTACGTCACATATGTCTGGTGCCGAAAACCTCGAAATGCGATCTTTCGTCTCTTTTTGTTCGCTCGTCGGACATGTATGTGTCGCCATATAAGTTTTTTTTGACAAATCCGGTCACGGGTGTCATTAGTATTGTACATGGCTGTCTGTTATCGGTGCGCCATTAGTTTCTGTAGATCGCCACTTGCGGCGCTGGGCTGTCTCCCACTATGCGAGCGCTCAGCGGCGAGTAATCAGTTGTGTGCCGTTAGCGAATAGTGATCGGTCTGGGGCCCGAAGCGAGCAAGCTCCGTCCGGGGCCGAAAGTTTGTCAAGTTTATCGAATAAATAAATGCTTCTGAAAAAGTTTTTGCGTTGCTTATCTGCCCACCACGTGTCCTACGAGGAGACGAGACTTGGGTGCTCTACCTCACACCCGAAACCAAAGAACACACCTGGCGGGTGAAGCGAGGGGGAGATCGATCACATACGTGATCGATAAGCTCCGCAGATAGCTCGCTAGTGAAGGTTTTTGGAGTGGGGGAACACTACAGAATCGCGGGATCCATCATAACAACGCTTTTCAAGCTCAGAGTTTTCAGATCCTTGTCTACAGTTGCAGTCCAGGTTGCCTGTGGTCCTCCAGGCCTTATTCTCAGCGTGGGTATGTTGAGGGCTCTCTTCACCATGTAATCCTCATCTCTCCGTATCACATGCCCATACCATCTTAGGCGGTTTTCCCTTATCTTTTCAGGTATTTTAGCTTTAGTTACATACTTCCGCAATATTTTTAGTCGGTTGCGTGTCGCGTATTAGTGGCGTACATAAGCTCCAGCGAGTACAAAAGAAGACGACAATGACAATAAGAACCACTTGACTCTTAAGTGTTTTCGTGTATATTTAATTTTTAAATAAAATTATCACATAGATAAAGATAAAAAGATATGAAGTAAGATAAAAAAGCGGCGTGTAAAGTAAAAAAACGAAGTTAAATTATTCTTAGCAAATTGAATGTAATTTTAAATACCAATAACAGTAGTAACTGCTTCCGCTTGTTCAATGCATCGAGCTAATCATGAGATCTTCTTAAATTTTCTGATTAAGAAATCACCGAAAGATATTTTAATTTATTTAGGAACAAAACTGGCAAGCTTGTCGTGAGCTTAGATTATTATAAAATGACGAAACCCCCGGGGCTCGCAACAGTCCTGGAAGATATACGAGGTGAAGCTGATATGGAATGAGGCGAGGATCATGGCAGCTGACATTGTGTCGGCAGTTTGTGTCGACTATATGCTTAGGCGGCCATTTATTATGTAAACACATACGGGAGAATACCGACAGTCGGTGATAGTGATTCTGAAGTTTCATCTGTGGATTCTATGACGCTTACCGTTCTACATATGAATAAGCGCTGCATGTGGAGTGTTGATTCGCCAACGTCATTGAGTATAGACTAGTTATATATTCACGCATCGTCCTAATTATTACAGGAATTTAATGTGAATGTGTGGTGTTCACGGAACGACTTATGTCTAGCACCAATTTTGATTAATAGGCTATGACGAGCATTTTACGGTAAGGGATTAAATTTACACCAACCGGCGATATTTATAGAGCTCAGAAATCGTTTTTTTTTCACTGTCGGGGATCGAACTCACGACCTTCGACTTGCCAGGCAAACGCTTTAACCACTGAGCCATACCCGCCGGCGAATAGATTGATAATGAATATTATTAACCTTGTATTTTTCAGAAGCTAATATTCAGTGACAATATTATTGCTATCTAAAACACATAAAGTGATTTTATCATTGAATTAATCAACGATATAGATATCGCAGTACCACTTAATCCATTATTGCTGAAAGGTAAAAGTGTTCAACTGCCATGGTAAAGTCACCGGTTCAATATCCGACAAAGCAAGAAAAAAATACCCAAGAAAAATCCATGATCCATGAATATTTCCCTAAATAATAGCTATTCATTGTAATGTACAATGTTTCAATTTTTTCCCCTAATAAGTAATAAATTGTGCCTAAATTACGGTTCGAAAGCTCTCCGAAATGATCCCTGATGTCAGCAAAACCTCTTTTGACAAGATTTTGACAGAGCATCTAAAGTATGCTAAGGTTTGCGCGAGGTGGGTGCCAAGAATGTTGACCGAAGACGCCACCAACGAGCACATCGCAAAATTTGGACAGGGTATAGTCAAACACCCACCCTTCAGCCCGGACTTAGCCCCAAGTGACTACCATCTATTCCCTGACACGAAGAAACACCTGGGCGGAACGCATTTCAGCGATAGAGAAGAACTGGAAGAAGCGGTTCTCAGGTTTTTTACTCGGGCATTCAAAAGCTCGTATACCGCATGCAAAAATGCATTGACCTCAGTGGCGACTATGTAAATAGAAAAATACATAAAAGTCTGAACTTTCCAAAAATGTACGCATTCATGAAATTAAACATGTTTTACACTGTGTAAAATCACTGGGAATCTTATATTACGGATAACCCGTGTATTATAGTGCAAGAACTGCAGTCTAAGAAACTGCTTAGAATCCACTTAAGATATTTCTCCATCATCGTCTGTCAGTATTTTCCAATACGTGTTTACATAATGTTTAAATAAATAGTCAATAGTTTTAAAATTAAATCTATATATTTTTTTTAATACTTATATTACTCGTAATATATTCATTGTAATTATTTGATGTGTGCATTGTTTAATGGGTATTATTTAAAAAAAAAAACACGAATTACCGATTCGACCCAAGTGACCTATGATAATTTTCGCACCTGACAACACATTATAAATTCAAACATTTTTATTTTAAGCGTATATATTCCATAAATCGCCAACGCTGCAGTAAAATATCGGTGAAATAAATTGCGAAAATGTTAATATTGGTGACCAATAAAGGATGTTTTTATCTTTGAGATGTGGTCATACAGAAGAATTCTCGGAATTTCCTGGAGAGACCACGTCACGAACAATGAGGTTCTCAGCATAATCAAGGAATATCTTCCTAGTAAGAACCATCTCAGAGAGGCAAACCCGATGAATTGGTCACATCATGCGCCACGATGGTCTTCTTCACGACATTGTGGAAGGTATGGTTGAGGGGAGAAACTGCAGAGGGCGCCGTAGACGGGAGTATTTGCAGCAAGTGTTCGAGGACATGAGTTAGCTAAAGAGGGTTGTATATAATCGAGAAGAGTGCAGTCGAGATGAAAGATTTTGTTGCTGCAAGCCAATCCACCGGATCGATACTAGGAAAAAGAAAGGGCTTATTCATGCAGTGGAGGAGGATATGGTAAAAAGAAGAGTGTCTCTAAAATATAGACTCTAAAATGATATCCGAATATGAACCGAGTAATGGACGCTACCGAAAGAATAGACACACTCAGGCGGCAATATACATGTCTGTTGAAAATAATACGGTTTTGCGCCCAAGAACTGGCTAACACAGTGCTGATTCACTTGATGGACTGACGACATCGCGAGACTAGAAGGACGAGACTGGATGCAGAAGGGAGATAGATTACAAAAGTACGGAGACTCACTTCCATTGAACGTAAAATCAATCAAAGATGAATACAAAAAGTGCCTCAAGAGAAAGTTGTTCTTCTATAAAAAAGTATATAAATTACCATTAGCAAGTAAATTACGACGCTATTTTAAAAAATTAAAACTTCTAAACGTATGACTGAATTACGTGCATTATGACGTTTTTGTTGATTCATTATTAACGTTAAAAAGGTGTGAAAGAAAGTTGAAACGTGGTCATAAATTTTAAAAGTGATTTATAACCCATTACCTGTCGTCCGATCGAACTTAAATTTCGCACACACGCGTCATGTCGATATATATATATATATAATTGTGTCGGAAACAACCGTGTCAGATCCTGTCTGCCCAGAAGTGGGCGACGTCGATGGCGTTACTCCCGGCCATCACCAGGTCTTCCTGGGCGCAGCTACTCGGACACAACGGATACTCCAGAAGGTGTGACAGGGTCTGCTCCACGCCGCCGTCACATTCAGTCGGTCCGCTGTAAAACTGCCAGGCTTTCATTTGTGTCCTCGTCCTGCATACTCCGGTCCGAAGTCTGTTAAGGGACCTCCATTTCGATAACAATGCATTTAAGTTTTACTTTTCCTCTGATATATCGACTGACATTTCGAGCTCATTTTTTGACAAATCGCAGTTACGTTGTTTTTTTTTTACATATTGTTAGATGTAATTTGATAATTTTTTCAATGTTATCGTTGCTATGGTTACCAACGGATTTTTAATTTCAATACCAGCTGCTCTCCTACGCAATTGGACTAGCTTGGTGAAAACCCTTCTTGTCTCGTCCTGTTTTTGGAGACACAGATGGAGACCCGTTACCGGAGGCACGTAAAAAGCTACTTCTCATAAAGTGGCTGAAGGCCTTTCCGTGAATCTATGTGCATCAGTTAGATGTCGAATAGACCTCAGTCTAAGGCTGCGAAATTAGTATACTACAGCGAGTCTCGAATTGCATTCTTTGGTAACACGTTGCTAACCACGAAATACGTGGGAATGGATAAGGAAATGGTGAGGCTGGGAAATGGATTCTGCAGAATGGCAGACATCAGTTAGGAATCATTACTTGCGTCTGCACTCTTGCAGACGGACGCGAAGAAGCGCTCAAAAGCAGCGTAATTCCGTTAAATACAATTTAACTATATAATAGTCGAGAAAATTTAGCGTGTTACCTGAGATTTTACCTATATAATTGATATATATTATATTTTTAATGCTTTACATATTCACCCAAAGTAACTAATCATAGCTTGTATATACTTTCAGTTTATTTAAAAAAAAACGCGTATATGCAAGACCGCGAATAAAGATTGTCACGAGTGTACGTAACGACGTAGTACGTTAAATATTGCAATGTCATGCTTTTTGTATAGATCTGTATGAGGATGTTGGGGTAATGATAATAGCGATGATGTAATCGGTAAGCAAAACATAATTTTGAACGATCTTAAAATAAATATTAAAAAAAAAAACAACCAAAGTACATTACAAGTGTTTTATTTACATCTACTAACTCAACACAGCTCAAATTCGCCAAGTATTCAAATACGGTAGCCACTTTTGAATTCGAGCCACAAATCACCCGTTGTAATAGATCGATTAAATTAATAAAAAAAACGCTTATATGATAAAAAAAAAATAGTGCACTGACGTATGATCTCCAATTTAGCTTTCGTATAAAATATAATAATATGCCAGTATTATAATTAGTTCTCTCAGTTACGTATTAACCCTTTCATTACGGTTCGGTTTGAATACAAATTATACTGTCAATTATAAAACTAGTATTTGAAGCATAAATGTACTTATCTAGTCTATTTTTATATCATCACATTGGTTCATGTATCCTTTAGCTATTCAGATGATGCATAAAAAACTATTCTAAGAAAGTAACAAAACGATATATCACGTCAACCGATGTCAACAGTCGGGGAATCTTATGACGGCATATGCCGACAACCGATGCGAAAGGGTTAAAACAGAGTACACACTTGCGAATATGCATGACGTATGCGATTAAAAGCGTTTCACTTTTCGTCTGATCCAGGCCATTTTTTTATAATCATTGCACATTTGCTGCATTAACTGAAGCGTATGGTCTACCACAAAAAATTATCAGCCGCCATAGTCCTCGCCTCATCCCGTGTCAGTTCTGCCTCCCGGAGCTCCGCCGACTACATTATTAGGCCGCTGTGGTTTATGCTCACAAAAAAACATGTCCCAAATATGTCCACCTCCATCTCTCAACCGAGTGTCTCGAGTTTAAAGCTGCCTTGTCCGCTCCAGAGTCAAAACATCGTATTTCCAGCATTCTACGCAAGCAACTTGCTAAATACAAGACTAAAAATGTTTCAATTAAAAAAGAAAGCTATTTCCACCAATTAGTAAAAATACTGAATTTCTTAACGAGTGTTGCGGTGACCAAAAGGCGACCCTTTTTTTTTCTACATTATTTTTTATAATAATATTTTTTTATCAATTTTACAATAAGAATATACTATGGCCTAAAATTACAGTGAATATTATAATTTAATTACGTGTATATACAATATTGATGAGACCCCCTCGAATATGCGAGTATATTACATAGAGTGGGGGGGGGATCGCAGCATCCTTCGCGTCCTATACATTTCAAAGTTTAGTAACCAAGCAGCGCTCAACCGGCAATTTTTTTATTTTTTATTTAAAAAGTGCGGTTTGACTGCCCCACCCTATGCATTCGTGTAAACATAATCCATTAAAAAAATATTCCATTTGAAAAAAAACAATATCCGCTGCTTAATTGGAGCATTGATCCACCACAAAAATGAGCTGCCAGATTTGAAACGCTAAGATCTGTTGTTGCGCATCTTGAAGATTCACCGAATACTTAAGATGTTTGATTATAAGAAGGGTGTGTTCCCATTCTGTGGTTTGACCAGATGACGAGCTCAATTCCGGGAATTAATTAAACCGATTCTCGCAATTTATGAGGCATTTGTATCGTAAAATTTCGTTCATAAAAAAACATCGACTGATAATTCCGATACTGTTTTTGTACATCAATTGTAGTACTTGTTTGAAAATGCGATATTTCTAATCTTTCCAGAGATAAAAAAATCGGCACATCAAAAGAAATCAATTAAATTTATGAACAGGTAATATTTTATATGTATTTCAAGTTAAATCGTGGAAAATTACGTCAGTTGAAATAATTTTTTGAAGCAGTTTTTTAGTAGAAACTTATGAAAATGCCGTTTTCCAAAAATTGCGGATATCAAAAGTAACAGAAATCACAAAAAATATATATAATTTATTATGCAATTAAAGAAAAAAGCAATCAATACTTGGTTTCTTTTGCAATCATTGCCAATTACTTGTAAAAAAAATTGATAGAAAAAACGGAAAATCAGTATTTTTTTGGGAAATCCGATTTTTTCACATGGAACACCTAAACAACGGATAAATACACATTTTGCACGCTTAAAAACCCACTTTCCTTTCAATACATTGCCGACAATTTCAATAGTAACATTATATTTTACAATGCGCTTCGCTAGTACCGTGATTTATTTAAAAAAAAAAACTAATCAAATAACAACTGGATTTCTAAAGACGCGCCAAAATTTTTATGTGTTCCTCAGCGTCGGCACTTGGCAATCTCCGTGATGGATCGTATTGAGACTCAGAGTGCCGTACAGATTGGCACCGTTAACCGCCGGCAATTCCATCGTCTTCAGCCCTTTCAAACCCTCCGGCGAAGAAGCTGCATTGCCGGCATGTTCGACAACGGTGTTGCCACCAGAGTTGTCGGCTTTCACAGACGCCTGCGGTAAAACTAACCTCAAGTTTAAGACTTTATCGGTGCTGCTGCTGCCGCTTTTCGCGCTGTCTTTAGCTTTATCTGCAGTTTTGAGAAGCTCAGCTTCAGTTTTGCCTAAGAGCAAGTATTTTAAAGTCTCGTACGTCGACCAGCATATGGCCGCCGCTGGCATCTGATACAGCACTCTAGCTTGGATGCCTTTGAAGAATCCTGCGGCTCCTCCTAACCTGTGCACGTGTTGCACAGCGTCCATGAAACCTTTCGCTCTGAATCCCGTTTCTTGCGTATTGAGAACTGTTTTGCAGACGTCTAAAGGTGTGGTCGCTGCCGCTGCTACGGCTCCCGCGACGGCTCCCGAGAGCATGTGGGCTGGGGGGTTGTATATCCTATCCTTGTTCGTGACGTTTTGGATGAACTCGTAGGATGTGAAGTGGATGGACTGGAATGGAATGTTCATAGTCAGCTGGGTCGTGTAGGAGCGGTAGAACGCTCGCAGACCCTCGGTGCGGTAGATTTGCGATATGCACTGGAGGACGCTTCTGTATGGAGAGTTGTACATCTGTAGTCTCTGTTTCACAACTGAAATACCAAATATTCAAGACGTATAGATTTGTTTTAATACGAACCACAGGATATTCAAACAGCATTTGAAGTTTTGATGTTGTTGGGTGGAGACAGCGACGATACATGGAAAAAAAGAGAAAGAAACACGTTAATAAAACATAATATAAATTGATACTAATTGAATTTGAAATTGCTCTCGTCTATTCAAAAAATAAATAATTTGATTTGATAATTTGGAATGCGTTAATGCAAATGCCAGAGGCTGAGCGACGGCCAGGAGAACGACCAAAAATCAGGATCGACACAACCTTGACCCGCTCGCAAGCGCGGTAAGCGGCAGACTTGCGGGCCACATGGGGAGCGGTACAGAGAACCGCGCGGTTCTCTCTTTGGCCACCGCTTAGCAGAGGCACTGCTGGTCACCTTTTGCGAACGAGATCACGAAGTACGATGCCGATCGATCAAAAAGATGGCGACGCCCGGTATCAATATATACATTTATTTTTATAACCATTATATATCTGGGATTCAATCACCACAAATGGCAGCCACTCAGTTGTCAGCTAGCTACCATTGTCCATGCCTTTGGACGTTAACTAAACCTAGGAACATATATGGTTCCCAAGGACCTTCAAGGCAGAAGCTGAGGATTTGAAAAGGCATATTTTAGGTGATCGGATGATCAAAGCGACGGCCTGGACCGTTTTGTCTCAAGAAACGGCTCAACCAGCAAAATACGGTTCGCAACAGGCGGTGACCTATCCAAGTTTTGGTACGCGTCCAATGTAGCAAACTTCGTAAATCTAACGAGAATCGCGGTAACAAAGTGCTATTGCCGTTGGTCATGTAAAAAATAGTAGTAATCGGGATGCTAGTAGTTGTTCATGTATTTGATAATCAAATAAACGTTAACTTACACATGAATCATCCAAGTGGACTGATCTGCCGGCGGGTATAGCTCAATGGTCTAAGTGCTTTGCAAGCCAAATTTCGTGGGTTCGATCCCCGACGGAGATTAAAAAAAATATTTTTAATCGATTTCTGAGCTCTAAAATACCCCGGGTTGGCGTTTTTGATTTTTTTTTTTTTTAATTTGATCCCTCATCCGTAAAATACCAGTCATAGCCAATCAATTAAAATTGGTGGCAGACGAAAGTCGTCCCGTGAAGACCACCCATTTGTAGTAAATTGCTGTGATAATAAAGGATTATGCGTGAATCTCGGGCTGTATATTAGTCTATGACGTTGGCGGATCAACACTCCACATGCAGCGCTTAGCCATATGCACCATGGTAAACGTCATAGAATTTCACAAATGAGACTTCAGAATTACTATCGCCATCTGTCGGTATTCTCCTTTATGTGTTTACATAAAAAAAAACTTTACTAGCAATAAAAAATCAATTATTGTATTTATGTACTTGCACAAATACATATATTTCTAACATAGTTTCACATAGTAATTACCTTATCAATTAATTCCAGCTAGTCATTATTTGTAATATTATTACGCCATGCATTTTTTCCTAGACAACTGCTACTTCTAAGAAAACAGTAATATCTAGTATAAATATCTGCGACAAGAGAGATAGCGATTTATAGTTAACAACACATAACGAAAAATGTACTATACATAGACGATTTAATCAAAAAAGAATAAGCAACGTTGTGTAATCGCGGTTCTCGTTCAACCACCGAAGTTCATCAACATTGGACGCGGACCGAACATGGTTGGGTCACTGCCTTGACGTTTATTGCGTGTATAACCACTTCATCGCCACATGTTTGTAGACAAATAAAAACACTTATTTTTACTAATGACATAACGAATTTGATATTTTTAACTTACATTATTGTTGAGCTGCAATCGATTGAACTAAAATTTTCATTTTTTTTTCGGGCGCTTTCATTTCGGGCGCTCTAGACGGGAGTATTTGCAGCAAGTATTCGAGGACATGACTTGTAGCTCTTATCTTTATTTTTTTGTAAACACATACAGGAGAATATCTACAGATGGTGATAGTAATTCTGAAGTCTCATCTGTGGAATTCTATGACGCTTACCATGGTGTATATGGCTAAACGCTGCATGAGGAGTGTTGATCCGCCAACGTCATAGACTACAGCCCGAGATTCACGCATCATCCTTTATTATTACAGGAATCTACTATGAATGGGTGGTCTTCACGGGACGACTTTCGTCTGCCACCAATTTTAACTGATAGGCTATGACTGACATTTTACGGGTGATTGATCAAATTCACACCAACCGGGGTATTTTAGAGCTCAGAAATCGATTAAAGATCCATTTTTTTTAATCTCCGTCGGGGATCGAACCCACGACCTTTGGCTTGCAAAGCAAACGCTTTACCATTGAGCTATGACCGCCGGCAGAGCTATGACCGCCGGCGGTTATAGCTCTGCCGGCCATAGCTCTTGTTGTAAATATTTAAGATATAAAATGGCAATGAATAAAATTATAGTGCCAGCCCTTGAGACCATCTCATGAATATCTCCCAAACTATCGAAAAATATCGATCATTTTTGGTTTTTTAATATTTTAAAATATTCATAGATATCGTTGTGAGAAAATCTGAATTAATTTTGAAACACATCTTTCGAATATTGCGAAGCGCCCACGGGTGCGCTGACGGCGATCGTCGGGTTAAATGTGGTTGGTATTTTGAAAATTTAAACAGTCGTATTAGTAGTTTTCTTTCAAAAAAAAAAAAACATTCAATCTGATGATGAAATAATCGTGATTTTCGACCAAATTTCATGGACCTTTTTTACCCCAGATTTACGCCCAAATCTCAAATAATTACTTTTTCGCCCCCAATTTACTACCAAATTTCTGTGCATATTTTTAACCCTCGACTTCCCCGACCGTTGACATCGTTTGACGTGATATATCGTTATGTTACTTAGAATAGTTTTTTATGCATCATCTGATAGCTAAAGGATACAAGAACCAATATGATATATGAAAATAGACCAGATAAGTACATTTATGCTTCAAATACTAGTTTTATAATTGACAGTATAATTTGTATTCAAACCGAGCCGTAATGAAAGGGTTAAATAAGACTATTTTTAAGCCCCGATTTATAACAAAATATCGAATATAATTTCCCGATTTACAACCGAAATGTCGTGTATCTTTTTTTCACCCCGATTTACGACCAAATCTTTGAAGATGATTTTTTTACCCCGATTTACGACCGCATCTCTACCACCAGCCTCTGCATCATGTCGTGTGTGTGTGTGACGCTGCCAATTGTATTCGGCGGAAGTTCGTGGTCGACGGAAATTATTCAATCAACTCCACGGCGTCTGGTGCGAGTCTAACAACCAAGCGGACTAAACTAACGGACCAGGGGTTAAAGCGACAGAGTGTCATGCGCGACGACGCGGGTTCGATCTCTTCTAAAACGTAAAAAAAAATACCTTATACAGGAAACCCTCTATATTTTTTCACCATGTCGGCTCCATGTTTTGAGCATATTCTTTCCAGAAAGAATACTGTTTTTTGAGATGTTGTCATACAGAAGAATTCAAGAGAGACCACGTCACGAACAATGAGGTTCTCGGCATAATCAAGGAGGATAGGCACCCAGTAAGAACCATCTCAGAGAGGCGATCGGTCACATTATGCGCAACGATAGTCTTTTTCACGACATTGTGTAAGGGATGGTTGAGAGAAGAAACTGTAGAGGGCGCCGTAGGCGGGAGTATTTGCAGCAAGTGCTGAAGAGGTCTGCAGAGGATCGAAAAGAGTGGAGATCGAGATGCAAGATTTTGTTGCTGCAAACCAATCCGCCGGATTGATACTACGAAGGAGATATGGAACATATGGTCACCATAAATTGCCGTCACTCAGTTCTGTCAGCTGCCACTGTTCATTTATCGTTTTAGGACACATCTGCATCTGAAGGTTCTCTTGGGAACACTTACAGTACTTGAAGAAAGGGTAGCTGTAGTATCCGAGGCATATTTTTGGGTGATTTTTTAAATCGTTTTTTTTTAAGGAAATCTGTTGATTAGCCCAACGTTCCCGAGGCCTGGACTTTTTTGTCCTAAGGGGCGGCTTAACCCAAATGTGGGTTAAGCCGCCCCTTAAGACAAAAAGTATGGGATTATTAATCATTTGCTCTTATATACCTTTTATCATTTTACAGGATTTACATACAGATTTTTTTTTTATGTAAACGCATGCAGGAGAGCACAACCGGTCAAGACCAGTGCACTCTATGACGCTCAGCCAGGGAGGCTGGACGCTGCATGCAGGAAACGTGTGTTGTGTTCGTGTTTGTGTGTGGGTTGGGGAGATTGCAAGTGTATATTTATCTGTTTATTGAAGCGATCCAGATTGTAGGAAGGAGGAAACACAGACGCTGGAAGAGCATTCCATAGCTTACCGGTGGCATTAAGGAAGAAACTTTGGAAGCTGCCAGTTCTTGGTCGACATATATTAACCGTTTATGGATGTTCGGCAAGTGTAAGACGAGTTTGTCGGCTGTGAGTGGGTGCAGGAGGAATTAGTTCTTTATATATAATATTATTTATTGGAGATAAATAGATAGCCGAGTAATATATGTGCCAAGGTCACATTTTCTTATCAAAAAAAATCATCATGTGTATAAATATATATACAGTCGATTCCGCTTAATTGGGCCACATCGGTATTTTGTCCAAATTAAAAGGCTGTCCCAATTAAGCGAATTTTACATTTTTTCTATTTCATTTATTTGGTTTTGGCAACTAAGGCCATTAACCAGTAATACACACATAAAATTAAGCAATGCATATTTTTTATCAATAATTTTATTTTATAAACTCCTGGAAACTATAAATTATATATAGGTAAAATAAATTATCATATAAATTACAAATATGTAATATGAACTTTTAAGAGAGAAAAAAAATCCTAATTAAAATAAGAAATGGGTAGGTACATACAATTTAATTCAATGCAAAAATGAGACAAGTGTAGTCTGTCTTTTGTTTTTGTAACATTTCACTTCTACAAAATCAGCACAGATATTCAGTGCGGATGTAGGGCTCGCTTAATTTCCTTCCTGCATAAAATAACTCTGCAACACGGCCATACATTTTTTTGCCTCCTGGTTAGTCACAGGCACAGGTGTCATCATCATCATCGTCACCTTCGTCTAATTTTTCATATTTCATGTGTAACATAATATGTGCTGTGATTTTAAATTTACCATCCCAAATAAGCGGAATGTTGTCCCAATTAAACATATAAATTTACTATTGGTAGTGGTTTGGTTTCTGTTCTTTGAGATTTGTACCAAATAAGCGGTGTCCCAATTAAGCGGAATCGACTGTTTATAATTTTACTTTTCTATACACATATGGTCATTACAAATTGCCGCCGCACAGCTTTCTGTCATATGCTATTATCAATCTATTGTCTTAAGACCTATTTTCATATATCACATTGGTTCTTCTATCCTTAAGCTATCAGATGATGCAAAAAAACTATAATATTTAATAAACGTTCATTATGTAACTCCATACATGTGGTGGCATTGACACATGTGGTTTACAGAAAAATCGCTCCTGTGACGAAACGTAACGATATTTATTTACATGCTTTACAGATTCCTGTAAAGAATACATGTAGGTTGATAAAGAGAATGACTGCACTTCCAATTTTCTACCGTATGTGCCAAAATGAGTACTGAAAATAGCAAAACGATACATCACGTCAACCGATGTCAACGGTCAGGGAATATTTGACGGCATTTACCGACAACCGATGCGAAAGGGTTAAGAGATCTGTTCACCTGGGAACATATTTGGTTTCCAACAGCTTCCACGAAAGTCTTGAAGACACAGCAGCTGTAATAACCGAAACGTATTTGCATATTTGGTAATATCAATATTTTTAAGTAGATTGTGTGATTAGTCCGACACTTTTAAGATCATTAGGTCCTAAGATTAGGCTACTATATTTTAATAATGTTTTATATGATTTCCCTAAAAAACTAATCGCTTGAACTTTCAGTGATTTATTTAGTTACTACAGTTTATATATAGTCAGGGATCATACTAAATTTTCTAGTCTGACGCCCCCAAGAACATGCAATATACAGCAATACACCGGCGGGTATAGCTAAATGGTCAAAGCGTTTGCTTTGCATGCCAAAGGTCGTGGGTTCGATTCCCAACGAAGATTAAAACAAAAACATTTTTAATCAATTTCTGAGCTCTAAAATACCCAAGGTTGGTTTGAAAGTGATCCCTCACCCGGAAAAACAGTCATAGCTTATTAATTAAAATTGGTGGTAGATAAAAGTCGTCATGTGAAGACCACACCTATTCATAGTAATTTCCGTTTATAATAAGGGTGATGCGTGAATCTCCGGCTGTAGGTATGACGTTGGTTGATCAACACTCCACATGCAGCGCTTAGCCATATGCACCATCTGTCGGTATTCTCCTGTATGTGTTTACATAAAAAAATATATGTGACCGATCCAAGTTTAAGTCTGCTTCTAACCTTGCTTAATTTCAGTGATGGAACGAGAACCGCCCTCACAGTGTGCTACTATAAATGATAATTTAGTCACATTAAGTGACCACATAATATGCAGAGCTAAGCTTAGTATGATCATTGATTGTATCTTATTTAATTAATAATTTAGTCATCGATTTACATGTTATAATACATGTACATAGATTAACCCATTACCGCCCACCGTACACGCTTATGTACACCCATTAGAACAATTATTTGATGCAATATTTCAATTTTTTTTTTTATGAAAACATACAGGAGAATACCGACAGATGGTGATAGTAATTCTGAAGTCTCATCTGTGGAATTTTATGACGCTTACCATGGTGTATATGGCTAAACAATGCATGTGGAGTGTTGATCCGCCAACGTCGTATACTACAGCCCGAGATTCACGCATCATCCTTTATTATTACAGGAATTTACTATGAATGGGTGGTCTTCACGGGACGACTTTCGCCTACCATCAATTTTGATTAATATGCTATGACTGGTATTTTACGGGCGAGGGATGAAATTCACACCAACCGGGATGTTTTTAAGAGCACAGAAATCACTTAAAAACATTTTTTTGGAAAGTATCACCCTTTTTCCTGCCATTTTACACAGTCACGTTATATTTCTATATTTTATTAAATATATATATTCAAAAAATATATGTTTCTTTACCCAATGTCTTATAATAAATAATAATAAAAAAATATTTGTAGTGTTTGTATGGCCTTTGATGGGTTAATATGAATTATGTTGATTCATCACGTACTTAATGCAAGAGATAACCCAATACGTGCAAGATAAAAATACAAAGGCACATGTCAATAACACAACAAAAAATAATAACAAATCTGACAGCAGCAGAGATTTGCCTGTCAGGGCACTGGCAATGTGGGTCAGACTGTCAAAAGTCTCAGAAATCTTGACATGCAAAAGGAGCTCGCTTCCCGCAGATATCAGCTTGATAGCTCTTTTAGGCTGATGCCGTAAAGCCCCGAAAAATGATCTTTTATCTGTAGTGATTAAATATACACATACTATAATACATCAAATTCTTTATACGCATCAATTCGTTCAGAAAAAATATCGGCAGAAGCGGGATGCGAACCTGCGAGCTGTTGGAACCAACCGTTGCTCATGTTCTTTACCCTAGACCACTCGACCATCTCATGCCCGAACTGTTGCGCGGAATAAGTTGTATTTATACCATTTTTACCATCACATAACGATAGGTGTCTCTATAGTATATATTCTATAAGTGTGAATATTATTATTTTTTATTATTCAATCAGATCGTTTATCTATTGTTTTTGTTCGCTCGCCTGACATGCACGTCTAATAATGTGAGTTTTAATTATATAATATTACACGGCGTTTGAATACGGCATTTAATTTGTTATGACAGTTGCTCCATCTCATGTTGGTGCAACTGTCACCTTTAATTTGCTTTTTTGCCGCGACTGTCTTGGCGGCGCTGGATGTCACAGGTTCCGGCAGTTGTCAGTTAACTTTTCGACTGGTACGAAAAATCAAGTCTTTATTAAAAATAAATGCGAATTGTGCTTCAAAAACAAGTTCTTTGTGTTGTTAATCTGCTCCTGCATCCTTCCTCCACGCGGCCACGTGACGAACCCGCGACTTGTCGTCTTTTTACAGACGGGGGATGTCAACGCATTGGAAACAGTGAAACGTCTTTTGATTCCATGCGCAATATATGGGACTCGTAGCTATACTTGATCAAAACAAAGTGTCGATTGAATCATGCCTGTATTGTTTTCCCCATAATATTATACAGCTGCGAATTTTAGCATTTCGCCAAAAGCTAATGCGGCCGTATAATTAGTTTTGAAACAGATAATATATACAAACGGATATAATTACATACTACAGTCGGTCAAGAACCATCTCAGAGAGGCGAGCCCGATGGATTGGTCACATCATGCGCCACGATGGTCTTCTTCATGACATTGTGGAAGGGATGGTTGAGGGGAGAAACTGTAGAGGACGCCCTAGACGGGAGTATTTGCAGCAAGCGTTCGAGGACATGAGTCGTAGCTTTTATGCTGAGCTGAAGACGATTGCAGAGGATCGAGAAGAGTGGAGATCGAGATGCAAGATTTTGCTGCTGCAAACCAATCCATCGGATTGATACTATGAAGAAGAAGTCGGTCAGAAGACAAAGGTGGATCTGGTTGAGTCACTGTACTTAGAATTCCGCAAGAGGACGTAAACTACAGCTGCTTTTTTTTAGGCTTTACAACTCTCGCTGTCGTGAAAGATCGTCGGGAACTATACATAGAATGCACTCGGCAAAGCTCCGGCTAGTGGAGCTGGCATGGGATGAGGTGAAGATCACGGCGGCTGACAGAGCTTTGTGGTAGAATTTCGTGAAGACTATATGCTCCAGTTAAGGGAGAGGATATGGAATGATGTGACTTGGTAGCAATTTTTTATTCAAATACGTATAAGGGTTGATCATTGAGTCAGTGAGTATTTTAATTCTTTCATCTACGCTCCCATGTGGACCTCGGGTATACAAGTGTTCTGAGACAAGGCATAGACAATCTGAGCTTACAGAACTGTGAAACGTCAATTCGCAGTGTCCATACGCTCCAAATATGAAGCACTAATGGTAAAAAATAAGTATATTTTGAGCCAACGTTTTTTTATGTTAACAGGGTAATACTGACACAGATGGTGTAGGAGAAATCTAATCCGTGTATTCTACGATTGCTTGCTAATTTAAGGATTGCTATGCCCTTTGAATTGAGCCACTCGCTAGGACCAAACGGTCCACGCCATTGACAGTGTTGTTGAAACTCGCATTTTTCATGAGAACTAATAAATATATATTTTATTAAATAACTTCTTAAGTTTTCACGGCCAGATTTGATATTGTGGCCATTGAAGCCATTGAAATCAAAAGACATCCCATCAACATCAACAGGGACGACGGCTTGATTCTCAGAACAGCATGGCTTCCACCTCTAGCACATACTCTAAAACCTGTACAGACAAGCAAAGACGACCACAGTTCGACATGACGTTCATCGATGTACAATTCGAGAACATACCTAGCGTATTCTTAAAAACATACCTACGATACTTCGGAATGAAACTTGAGTTGCCATGGAGATATTAATCAATAACGCTCATACAAGAAATATATATTATCTGAATAAACCAACTCAAAACTAAATAAATTATTAATCCTGAAGAAGACCCCTACAATGGCGGTCGAAATATTGGTTGAAGGAAGTTCACCACACACGGCTCAACCCAAAAGCCACAATATCATATATTTTATTATTTGTCATTCACACAAATAATGCGAAAATTTACTTTTAGAAAAAATAATTCATTGACTCTATTGACATTCTCCGCTGCATGCATTTTCATATAATTATTATTTATAATTTATAATTTCAATTGACCATGGACAATAAATCAAATAAATTTATTACAAAAATTATAATAAAATGGAATAATTGACTTTTTTTCAATGCACTCTTCACGCCCATATAAAATCTTCTTTTGTAACACGAGATAAGTCTTGTCTCAGCCTTATAAGGCACACAGACAAAGTGGTTAAAAATAAAATTTGCCTTAACCCTTTCCGGTCCTATGTCGAATGACATTCGACATTTTTCTTATTCTTCCGTTTAGCATCAAAATACAAGCAATATTTTTTTCTGACTCATATCTAATCTACACGGGGATGAGAATACATTCTAATGTTTTTATGAACATTGGAATGTGTAACTTTTTAGCTGAGAATAAATACAATAGGTTTTTTGGGAGGCCGGCTCGGTGCGCCTCACTCGGACGCCCGGCCGCTGGCATCAGTTACATTTGACCCGTGCGCGTGCGAACAACTTGATATTCACTATTTTTGGGGACAAAAAGGGTCATTTCTCATACTCCCAACCCTCAAGGAAAGCATAAAGATTGCCTGGTATGCTCCAACAGAAAAATTCCTGGAGGTAGAAAAGAAACAATACATTTCTGTAACTTGTGAGAGAAAGCCCTGCCATTGCATCGGTGAATATTTTCACCGATATCACACTTTGGATATGTATAAAAAGTTATATTTTATAGAATATAAAGAGTTATAATTGTAATATTCTACACACTCAAAATAAAATAAAAAATTTCAAACATAAATATAGGTTTATTAAAAAAAAAACCTAATGTATTGTTTTACCCTGTAATTCTATAAATTTATTGTGGACCGAAAAGGGTTAAAGAATTTCTTATATATATTATCTTATGTCTTATATATATTTATATATATTATTTATAATAATTAATAATTTTATTTATACAGCCAGCAGAGCAATAAAAATTAGAATTTTACATAGACATATATAAAGAAAATACAACTACTGACTCTCAGTGAGTTGGGCACCGGATCACCGCTGGATGGCTACGGCGCATCTAGTGCCCCTCCAACCGGGAGTCCCGCCTTAATACATGTATAGTATAAGCTCAGACTCTAAATATTATAATGTATTTAGTTAAATGGTCAAAATCATGCAAAATATGCATTTTTTTTTTCATTTTAGGAACATATAGTCTCCATATATTGTCAAAAAGCAGTTTTGCCAATCGCAGGCCTTGTTTCAAGATATCTCGGGCTGAAGGATATAATGAAGGATACGAGGGCGGTCCTATTTAAGATTGAGAATTCAGATATAAAATAAAAGATTCTTTACAATTTATTCCACATATATTTTTTTTGACGACATGTTCAGCCAGGTCGGATGGCCATTTTCAAGACTTGAAAATGGCCATCCGACCTGGCTGAAAAATGTCGTCAAAAAAAAAATATGTGGAATAAATTCTAAAGAATCTTTTATTTTATATCTAATATTATGGAATTCCACCAAGAAATATCGATCGAAAAAATCTAAATAATTGAGAATTCATATAAACCGCTCGTTCTGAAAATGACCTGAGTATAGGGGTGGTATATTACTAATATGTAATGAGTATTTAATGTAATTACCTTCTGTAGGATTGGATATTCCATCGTGTATGATCGATGCGAGACAACCGGATGCTCCTGAAAAGAAAAAAAAAGAAAAAATCAACAAACGATGCATCAAAAATGTCAAGCTGACATAACATGACCGTTGTCATTGTTGGAATACAAAAATTAAATTAAATAGCCAACAATTACAAAATATCTGTCACTCTCAGGTGTATGTAATTTATACGGCTGCGAAAACTGTCATCTTACCAAAAGCCAATGTAGCCGTATAATGGGTTTCTAGTACAGACGTCATTTGCGTAGAATATTAGAGGCGTAATGATTGGACTTTGTGAATGATGACAAAGTGGGAGAGCGGACACGGCAGCCTTCCATTGTACTTCAATTGTCGGTTAAGAGACAGATATAAACCTGGTTGGGGACATGTTTTATGTATGCCGCAGGAGAGCTTTAATAAAATATGTAACTTATTTCTAATACATACATACAAACATGTAAATATACGCACAAACACATACAAACATACATTAATTTTTATTTATATAGTTTAATAACCGCTACACATACAAACAAAGATACATCTTCTTCGTAGTATCAATCCGGTGGATTGGTTTGCAGCAACAAAATCTTGCATCTCAATCTCCACTCTTATCGATATTCTGCAACCCTCTTTAGCTAAGCATAAGAGCTACAACTCATGTCCTCAAACACTTGCTGCAGTTTCTACCCTCAACCATCCCTTCCGCAATGTCGTGAAGAAGACCATTGTGGCGCATGATGTGACCAATCATCTCTTTGAGATAGTTCACATACATATATACATACAAACATAAACTGAATGTGTGTCGACCAAGAACTGTCAATTTCCAAAGTTCCTTTCTTAATGCCACTGGTAACCTTTAGAATGCTCTTCCAGCGCCTGCGTTTCCTCCTTCCTACAATCTGGATCTCTTCAAAAAACAGATAAATATACACTTGCAATCTCCCCAACCCACACACAAACACGAACACAACACACGTTTCCAGCATGCAGCGTCCAGCCTCCCTGGCTGAGCGTCATAGAGTGCACTGGTCTTGACCAGCTGTGCTCTCCTGCATGCGATTACATAAAATAAAAAAATAAATACAAACTTCGATTTTCACATACAAACAAACATACATACATACATACATACATACATACATACATACATACACACATACACACATATGTACATTTTAATTTATATAGATAGTCATCAAATGAGGTAAAAAGGTTAAATATTTAAAACTCTCAGGTAAATATATAATACATGGATGAGTGGACTCACCGTACGTCAGGTGCTTGTACCGTTGGCTAGACAGCTGTCCCAGGGTCTCCTTGGCGAACTCGTACGTGCTGAAGTACAGAGCGTGAGCCGGGCCCGCTCCCGCCACTACGGCCGACATCCCCCGAATGGGCCTGCAACAACGAGACGTGATATCATTGAAAAATATAAAAATCAATTAGTCTGCAGTATCGACTAACTCGCAGCCTTCCTCAATCCATCACTGTCAAGAGACAACTGAGCTGCATAATACTTTTGTAAGTGTTTGAACCCATTTATGTAGGAGAGGGGGTAGGGGGTGTATCTATCAGAGAATGATAAGAGAGGGAGACAGATAGTGTTGCAAGTATGAAGAAGAGATGATTTAAGTATTATTTTTATTAACTACTATTTGTATATAATGTATATATTTTCTCTCTTATCATTCCCTGATAGACACACCCCCTACCCCCCTGCCCTATAATTAGTATGCATTGAAAATGAGCATTTTGTATTGAGACTCATAATTCGGCAGGTATATATCCGAATGGGCTGAAATATTTTTTTTACTGAAAGCTAAAACCCTAGGCTGCAAACATCAGTCCAATTTCAACTGCCGGAGTGTAAAGATGATTGATTTTAAACATGGGCCGAGTTTGTGCCTACAAAACCGTTTTCGCGGGGAATTCTTTTACATTATTTCTACCGAAAGACAACAGCAGCTGAGGCGCATAGAATATTAGTAGAAACATACGGCGACAATGTTCTAACAAAACCAACATGCAGAAGATGGTTTCAACAATTCAAGGGTGGTGATTTTGACCTCGAAGATGAAGAACATCCTGGCGCTGAGAAAAAGTTTGAAGATACCGAGCTGGAAGCATTACTTGATAAAAATCCATGCCAGACACAGGAAGAGCTTGCAGAAACATTGGGAGTGGATCAATCAACAGTTTCTAGGCGCTTGAAACAACTGGGAATGATTCAAAATCAATAATTGTAATATGCGAAAAAAATATGCTCCATCTAGGAAGTGGATATAGAAAAAAAAAATAGTTCAGTGTGTTAAATATGATAACTAGTTGTACACTTATCCTATGAGCTGCTCCTTATCGCAATAGTAATGATAATAATGTATCAAGGTAGCTATTGAATGACTGTGCTATTATATTACTCCATACAGTTGATGGGGAGACCATTTGATAATAATACAAGTCTAAAAATAAACAAATCAAATAGTTTGATCAAAACAAAGTGTCGGCTGTAAGGCGCCTGTATCGTCCCCATTCTTGAATCTTGCCAAAAGATAATGCAGCCATATATTTTAGATGTGATGATAAATGCTAGGGATACGACGGTTTGACTTTGTGAGAAATGACGATGTGAGAGAGCGGACAAAGCAGTCTTCTATACTGCAGTTGATTAAGAGACAAAGGAGGACCTGGCTGGGACATTTACAACGCATATCACAGGAGAAAGCGTAAACTACAGTATCCTTTTCTTAATGCATCCAAGCTGTCGCTGTCCTGGAAAGCTGTCAATGACTCTACATAGAATGTACTCGGCAGAGGTGTTAGACAAGGACTGTGGTGGCTGATAGAGCTTTATGGAGGTAGTTTATAATGACTATATGCTTCAGTTATTTATTAGAAATTATGTTTTTTTTCTTTATTACATGTGTGTTTGTCGAGCGTAAGTTTTGCGAACAGCATACGTAACGCACAATCTAAGTTTTAACAAAACACATTGTGAATGATCTGAGAAGGGAGCACAATGCCCTTGCTTTATTATTGTTACGTTACATTGAACGTAACGATTTTGAAATGACATTCAATTCTAGAAAACCTCTTTGTAATCGTTCATTTGAAAAAAAGAACTAATCAATTGATCGTTGGTTTTTCCAAACGTTGTCATTCCTCCGTAAAACCATCGTATCCCCAGTATTCTATGCAGGCATCTACTTTCAAAATCTATAATACAGCTGCATTAGCTTTTAATGAGAAGCCGAGATTCGAGAATGGGCTTAATAGAGGCATTGTTTAGTCGGCACTTTATTTTGATCGAGTAAAGCTGCGAGTCTCAGATATTACGCATCGCAATTAAAGACGATCCAGCATCACCGAGGCAAGACACAACTCCTTCTGTAGAATACAGTGTTCAGCCTTTCTGGCAAACGTCATAATATTTTATAAATAACATCTGCACGTTAAAAATATTAAATTCCTACAGCTTTAATGACATTAACATATTTAGCTTACGTTCATCAGTTGGTGTAATGTATGCAACAACTAGAATATAGTCGCTACAGGACAACATAAATTAAAGTTACCATACTCGCCATCTTCAACAACATGTAATTATAGCATGATTCAATTTCGTTATTTACCTAATTAATTGATACTTATTAGAATATATAATGTTTTATATAAAATAACTATATAAGCCTAGATTCTATGACATATTTCAACGACAAACAACCTCTTCTTCTATATATAGGACAAATCTGTCCTATCCTTTTAATACGATGGCAGTCACCTTTAGGTTGGAGCCCTAAAATACCTTCTAAGCTTGTTGACTCAGTTCAAAGAGGAATTCGTTTGATAAACAATGACACTCTTACGTCTAACCTGCAATCAATGGAACACAGGCGTAAGATTGGTTCATTTAATATTTTCTACCGTTATTACCACAAACGCTGCTCTTCTGAACTTAAAAAACTAATTCCTCCTGCATCCACCCACAACTGACAAACTCGTCTTACACTTGCCGAACATCCATACACGGTTAATATGTGTCAACCAAGAACTGTCAGTTTCCAAAGTTCCTTCCTTAATGCCACTGGTAAGCTTTGAAATGCTCTTCCAGCGTCTGTTTCTTCCTTCCTACAATCTGGATCTCTTCAAGAAGCAGATAAATATACACTTGCAATCTCCCTAACCCACACACAACCACGAACACAACACACATTTCCCGCGTTCAGCATCCCTGACTGAGCGTCATAGAGTGCACTGGTCTTGACCGTCTGCTCTCCTGCATGCGAATAAAATAAATATAATATATATATTTAGTTAAATAGTCAGGGATATTGCTATTTTTTTTTAGTACTTTAACACAAAGATATTTATATTTTTTCAATTTGGCTGATTAAAATGTAACTAAAAATATATATTTAGTCTTAAAAACAAATTACACATGTATTTAAAAATAGAATCATTGAAAATTAGAATAAATAAAAGGCGTCGATAATACAATTTCTCAAAAGCACAACTTGTACTTGAGAGTTGTCAATAATTACAAAGAAACAAAAGGTTTAATTTCTGGGTCAAGTTTTCCATTCTGCAAAACACACACAGGCGTCATATTTCATCGGAAAACAATTTGTTCCGGAAAATTCCACTTCATACAAAAGATAAAGAGAATGCAGACTCTCTGATAATTGCCATGTAAAAAAAAAAAATTAAAAAAACGAAATTGGCAAACATCATTTATTCTAGGTTAGAATTTAATGTAATGGCAATACTAAAGAGAACACTTTTTAAATATTCAAACGAAATGGAACAAAAACAATTTTCTTTGAATTATTTACTAAAAAAAAAAATGGCGCATTTTTTAAATTTAAATACATACAGGAGAATACCGACAGATGGTGATAGTAATTCTGAAGTTTCATCTATGGAATTCTATGACTAAACGCTGCATGTGGAGTGTTGAACCGCCAACGTCATAGACTACAGTCCGAGATTCACGCATCATCCTTTATTATTACAGGAATTTACTATGAATGGGTGGTCTTCACGGGACGACTTTCGTCTACGGTCAATTTTAATTACTAGGCTATGACTAGCATTTTACGGGTGAGGGATCAAATTCACACCAACTGGGGTATTTTAGAGCTTAGAAATCAATTAAAAATCCTTTTTTTTTAATCTTTGTCAGGGATCGAATCCACCACCTTTGGCTTGCATAACAAACGCTTTGACCATTGAGCTATGCCCGCCGGCATTTAGAGAATACAGTCTTTTTCTTACATCCATTCTATATATGGATCATAGGGTCACCACAATTTTCCACTTTCTTCACAGTTGCAATTGTTCATGCATTGTCCCAGGACGTCACTGCACCCGACGTTACAACTTTGAATATATATGGTTACCAACGAACTGCATAAAAACAGCCTGTATACGTGTGAAGTAGGCAGCGGTAGTATTCAAGGTATATTTTTTAGTGATTTGTTTATAGTAAAATTTAAAGTAGTTTAAATAATTATCACCAAGCTTCCTAGACCAAGACCGTTTGGTTTTAAGGGTCGGCTCAACCCGAATACTGTCTCAAGAGAAAAATAAACTGATACCAACTCGATATAGCCCTTTCAGGCTGATGCCGAAAAGCCTTGATATACTATCTTTAGAATCTTATTTTTGTTCGCTCACCTGACCGAACATCTAATAATGCTAGTCTTAATTTAAATAAAAGTAGACACGGCATTTGCATACGCCATTTTATTTGTTTTGAAAGTTGCTCCATATAATGTTGGTACAACTGTCAACTTTAGTTTCATATTTAGCCGCTATAATCTTTGGAGCTGTGCTCGTCAGCCAGCCCATGCCCTCGGGGGTCTCCGCCCGACCGCTGCCCACGATACTACATGTTATGGTCGGGCGGGGAAACCCAACTCCAAACTGTGAAATAAACGAGAATTGTGCTTCTAAGCGAGTTCTTTGATTCGCGACCTGATCCCGCATCATTTCTCCACGTGTCCCGATGACGACCCCGTAACCTATTGTCGGCTTTTTAAAGATGGGGTAAACAATTATTTAAGTACAATTTTTGTATTTTTTTTTTTTTCTTTTTTGGGGCCTTAGGCCCCCGGGCCGGTCGCCTTGTACCTGCGCTCCTTGGGAGCACTTACCAAGGCATTGTTTTCAGAGTACATTCTGTAACTGTAGTGTTAAGTAACTGGTTTTGGTGAGCAACACCACACATGGGTGTAAAAGTTAGTAGTTGAAACGTTAAAATTTGGACTTTTAGACTTCTTCGCCGAAGGTCGCCGCGAATACAGAAAATGCATGGTAGTTGGGCTCCGTAGATATGAGATCGATATA
Source organism: Glossosoma conforme (assembly GCA_022606575.1). Classification (NCBI taxonomy): domain Eukaryota; kingdom Metazoa; phylum Arthropoda; class Insecta; order Trichoptera; family Glossosomatidae; genus Glossosoma; species Glossosoma conforme. Next base: position 2,309,407 of record JAGTXR010000047.1, read on the forward strand.
TCCAACCGGTCCACACTTCTGTTGGATTACGCTAAGGAGCCTTTGCCTCGCTAAATCTAATATTGGACAATGCCACAGAACGTGTTCAGCGTCCTGCAAGGGGCTGCCGCATGGGCAGTCTGGACTATCAACGAGGCTAAACTTGAAGAGTTTAGCCTTAAAATTGCCGTGCCCAGTCATGAATTGACTAGTCCAGTGGTTTGGAATAAGCCACGGCATCTCCATTCTATCGAGGACAGAAGGAAAGAAGGAATATGTGTGTCTACTCTTGAGCGAGGTCGACCATCTGCTCTGCCATGCTGCGAGCGCCGCCAGTCTTACTTCTTTTTCGGTTTCTTTCGTGATCTTACCCTGCGGAGGATTGAGACAAGTGCCCCCGACCTCCGCAGAGAAGCCACGTCTAAGCAACGACATAGCGGCGCTCACCTGCACTTGCAGATCCAACGGCAGCACTCCCGCAAGGATAATAAATGACTCGGTGGCAGAGGATCGATAGGCTTTAGTAAGTGAGAGAAGTGGGGTTCTTTGACCGCTCAAGAGAATGCGTCTAATGAAGAGTAGTCGAGTGCGCTCAACCCAGCACCGCACCGCATATGTCACCGTGCTGAGAAAGATCGCATCATACACTGTTTTAAGGGCTCGAAATTTGAGTCCCCATGAATTCCCCGTAAGGCGAGAAATACAGAAGAAAGCCTTCCGCACCTTATCTACAACATGGTATTATATATATTTTTTTGTCAATTGACTTCTAAGTCTTCTTCTTTAGCCTCGCCATTTCCCATCATCTGGGGTTGGCTCTCCTTGTGCACATTCACCATGTCTGTCTGTCCTGCGCTGCATTCTCGGTCAAGTCAAGCCCAGAGTTTTCAGATCCTTGTCTACAGTTGCAGTCCAGGTTGCCTGTGGTCTTCCAGGTCTTCTATCGTGCATCATGGTTTTTATTCAATTGACCTCTAAGTGCTATAGAATATTAAGTTTTAAATTTTGAAAACATTATTATTAACTAATATGTAAGAAACATATGGTCAAATATTTTACATAAGATTTGAATAAATTAATTAAAAAATATTTTCTAATATTTGAATTAAAATTAACATATGGTAACTTAGTCATAACAGATGTAATCATAATTCATAGGTATATGGGTCACATTGTAAACATATTTTCAACTAAAAAAATAACAATTTAATCTGACCACAACTGACAAAATAACATAACAAAATATATTTAAACTCCAATATCAATGAATTATTATTTTTAGCCATTCATATCCATGAAGGTAAAAAAACAGGTATGTAATAGTTTTTTAATAGATAAGAATATTTTTTATTAATATACTTATAGATATGAATACAACAAACATTTTAGATAATATTTTCCTACTCGTGATATTATTTTATGACTATTTACTTGTTCTGAATATATTCCTTAACACATTCACTGCATTAACCCTTTCATTACGGCTCGGCGGAATACAAATTATATTGTTAATTATAAAACTAGTATTTGAAGCATAAATGTATTTATCTGGTCTATTTTCATATATCACATTGGTTCTTGTATCCTTTAGCTATCAGATGATGCATAAAAAACTATTCTAAGTAATTAGCAAAACGATATATCACGGCTACCGATGTCAACGGTCGGCGAATCTTACACGCCATATATCGGGCACCAATGCAAACTGGTTAAAAAACTGAGATTTCTTTAAAATATTAGATTTTTTTTCTTGTTTTGGTGAAAAAAAATATTGTGGTATATTTGCCCATTTATTCCTATCACACGGATCCATGTATCCGACACCTCAGTAAAATATACATTGTAAATGCCGACTACACGGATCCATGTTTAACATAAATATAATTTTTCCATCTATATTTTATATGAATAAAAAATGTTATTTAATACTTAATATTTGACCATATTTAAATCGAATAAAAACATGTAAGTAGTTTAAATGACATTGATTCCAACAATGTTTGTCTGTCAGATCCACTAAAGTCATTGTGACTATTTATTTGGAAAATCTCAGCCAACACATCGGTATCGGTGGATAAATCCTTACACACTAGGTTTTCTCTCTTTTTTTTGGGTGTTTGTTTAATTTTTGCGTTCAGACTTTCGTTTTGATGGACCAGCTTCAATATTCATGGTTGAAAATATATACCTTAATTGAATAGCAATAAAAAAACACAAAAATAAAAACGTTTTTCAAAAACCGCCACTAGATACGTTTAAAATTAATATTCTATTACAGGAATCAAGTGCAAAAGCAACTCTATTGAGCTGGGCCCGCAATAGACTGAGGTGTTTGTATGTTGATGTGTGCGATCACGGAATCGTGTAGTGGGCCTGCGAGATGTTAACCCTTGTTATACGATGATATGTATTTCCTACAACTGGACTCTAATAATGAGATTATCCATATAACATATAATAGATACTGACCTCACAATTTTTGAATTCCTCCGTAATACTATTTAAGTATTTAATAACATTATAATAATGTATAGTTATACATTTTGACACGATCATCACGATGTAGCCCTTGCTAACTGGTACCGAAAGCCACGATAGACAATCTTTCGCCTCTTATTTTTGTCGCTTGTGACACATTTATGTGCCCGCCATATTGGGAATAGTTATATAGTTTAGCCACCGACGGCGCTGGTGACCGACCACGGGCCGCCGGAGTCTAAGCGCCGACAAGCGCATCAGTTATGCGTTGACGACCGAGGAGTTAGTATTACGGCCAGCGGCATGTCATCCCGCATGGTGGAAAGCTTGTAAAGTTTTAAGTAAATATAATCAATGTGCTTCTAAAAGAAAGTGTTTGTTTGCTGACTTGCTCCTCATCCTGCCCTCACGCGACGTAATAACTCCACTTTTTGAAAGAGGAGGATGTTCATTTGTAGCGATGGAAATAAACAATTTGTGGAATAATTTGGCTGCGCATGGATCAATATGCGCAGCCAAATTATTATATATAGCCAAAGCGGCTAATTGCGATGTGTTTTTCTTTTCTTTTTCAGATACAGTAGATTCCGCTTAATTGGGACAGCCGCTTATTTGGGACAAATCTCAAAGAACAGAAACCAAACCAAGAAACCAATAGTAAATTTATATGTTTAATTGGGACAACATTCCGCTTAATTGAGACAGTAAATTTAAGGTCACAGCACATATTATGTTACACATATTCTCAATTAGACGAAGATGACGATGATGATGATGAGTCACCTGTGCCTGTGACTAACCAGGAGGCCAAAAAATGTATGGCCGTGTTACAGCGTTATTTTATGCAGGAAGGAAATGAAGGGAGCCCTACATCCGCACTGAATATCTGTGCTGATTTTGAAGAAGTGAAATGTTATAAAAACAAAAAACAGACTACACTTGGACTCATTTTTGCATTGAATTAAATTGTATGTGTCTACATATACATTGACTGTAATTTACCCATTTATTATTTTAATTAGGTTTTTTTTTTTTAAGTTTATATTACATATTTGTAATTTATATGATAATTTATATTACCTATACGTAATTTACAGTTTCCAAGAGTTTATAAAATAAAATTATTGAAAAAAAATATGCATTGTTTAATTTTATGTGTGTATTACTGGTTAATGGCCTTAGTTGCCAAAACCAAATAAATGAATTTAAAAAAATGAGAAATTCGCTTAATTGGGACAGCCGCTTAATTGGGACAATATACTCAAGTCTCGATGTGTCCCAATTAATCGGAATCGACTGTACTTACATTACAAAAATTGATACATATCATTTTCAGCCATAGTCAATCAAAGCAATATTTAGGAATATGCACATTTTTCCGGTTTTTAAATTACATTTTCATGCGGTGTAGAAAATACTTATCATCGGAGCTCTCAGATGTTTAAGCACAACAGCATGGGTTAAATATGTATATATTATTATTATTATACTATATATAGAATTAATTTATTACAAAAAAGATATCCTTTTATCTCTATTTTTATATAAACATTTTATTGTTTAATGTTTGCAAATTACTTCTAATTTAATACCTGTTCTTTTAATGCCTAGTTTACCTGTTACAATTTATAAACATTATAATTAAAAAAATACATTTAATGCTATTTATATATAAAAATAAATAAATAGCATCATAAAGGTTAATTATTTAATGGCAAACGTGGGATTCGAACCTGCAACATTGCGCACTTAAGTCAATATTCGTGGGTTTGATCCCTGATGGAGATTGAAAAAAAAAACTACTTCTGAGCTCTAAAATATCCCCTATTGGTGTGAATTTGATCCCTCACCCGTAAAATGCCAGTCATAGCCTATTAATCAAAATTGGTGGTCGACGAAATTCGCACCGTGAAAACCACCCATTCATAGTAAATTCCTGTGGGGATGATGCGTGAATCTCAGGCTATAATCTATTTTGTTGGCGGATCAACAGTCCACTTGCAGCGCTTAGCCGTATGCACCATGGTAAGCGTCATAGAATCCACCGATAAGACTTCGGCATCGCTATCACCATCTGTTGGTATTCTCCTGTGTGTTTCAAAACAAATCGGTTCACCTTGACCTATGAACACAATGGTCATTATTAATAAAGGGGCAATTTAAATATAATTATTTAAAAATCTATTTCAAGTAGCATAAATTATTAGTCTACAATTTTTCCTTATTTGATATTATACATAAGTGCATGTCATGTACATGATAATTTGCACTACCACTAATGCAGTTATTCGCACACATTCATAGCTATATACTCCATATTAAATACAATGCATTTCATTCTGATATTATTTATGACAATTCCCAACAGTACACATGTTGGATTATGTTTCCGTGGAAAAACAATTCTTGGGACAGTGCGACTGACTGATAATAAACATAAAAATATATTTATCATATATTTTATATAATTATATATTAATATCAGCTTGATATAGCACTTTTAGACTGATGCCGTAAAGCCACGAAAAACGATCTATTGTCTCTTATTTTTGTTCGCTCGCCTGACATGCACATCTAATAATGTTAGTTTTAATTATATATAAAATTAAGTGTCATTTGCATACTTCATTTTATTTGTTTTGACAGTTGCTCCGTTACTTGTAGGTTCAACTATCTTTCAATAATTTGCTTTTTTGCCGTGATTGTCTTGGCGGCGCTGCATGTTAGTGTTCCGGCGGTGGTCAGTTAACTCTCGTCCGGCCGGCGAAACGCCATACCGGTAGGATGAGGAAATCAAGTCTTTATTAAAAATAAATGCGAATTATGCATAAAAACAAGTTATTTGTTTTGTTAATTTGCTCCTGCATCCTTCCTCCACGCGGCCATGTGACGAACCCGCGACTTGTCGTCTTTTTAAAGACGGGGGATGTCAATATATACATATATATTCCCAGGTATTCGCACGCAGATGTCTTGGGACAAGGCATGGACAATAGTAGCTGACAGAATTTAATATTAACAATTTTACCCTTTTTTGTGAATTTAAGTTATGATTTCTTTATCAACACTATATTTTAAATGATTAGTTTTAGACATTTAGATATCAGTTGCTAACTGATCATAATCTGAATGAGTCAAGGAGACTTTACTGTCCCTAAATTAATACAATAATTAGTAAATTAAGTTCAAAAAGCAGTTTGAACTTAATTTATTAGATATTTATGCAAATGTCATCATTTGTATTTAAAAGATGATTCAATACTCCATCTCTTAACCAGTGGGAAATTCCCTCTAATGATGCAATGTACGTATGTTTATTTTATAATTCAATTACATTTACATACAGGTATATACAGTGGTTCCTCGAAATAGAAGTTTAATTCGTTCCGCAACCAAAATTTCCCAACATATATATAGTTTCCTAACGGGAACATATATATAGTTTCCTAACGGCCTACAGAGCAGGAACTTGGGGACATGAAGAGACAAAAGCCATAGAATCAGAAGCATATTTGGGTATATGTTAATCAGTAGTTTTAAGGAGATTAGATGAATAGCTCAAAGCTCTCGAAGCCTGAACCATTTGGACCTAAGGAGTATTATATAATAATTATAATATCTTGCTACTTTAACCTTTATCCGCCCAGTGCGCCCATTTGCGTTATTCAATGCCCTAGCAGGCCAATGTTTGTAATGTTTCGTCGCACAATAGATTCTTCCATGAACTTACTTTAATACTATTATTACGAATTAATGTAATCTGCAGTCCCGTAAGGAAACCGCTGGACGTTTAAAGGTTAATACCACTACTCACAAAGTTGCCTGAAGTTATTCGAGGGTGGTGGTGTACGAGGTTACTTTGTATTACAACGCTTACACGGTCATACTTCATCTAACTTTGCCGAGCACTTCGCGAGGAACTTTAAGGCGAATATAGTGTCACCATAATTTAGGATGAAATTTTGTTATACCTGAGGAACCCTTCGTGCTGTACCATGTGCCTGAGCGTCCCTATCACCGTGGAGTTGGTGGTCACCCCCAGAGACTGCATGCGCGTCTGAAAACAACAAACACACAATGTTAATTCATTACATATTTATTAATTTTTATAAAAAATTACACAGGCAATTTACATGTGAGAGATAGGTTTCTTCTTCACATGTCCGTCAGTTGCTATTATCCATGCCTTAACGCAAGACATCTTTACAACCAAAGGTCCACCTGGGAACATATACGCTTCCCGACACCCAAAGCAGGAGTCTTGTTACTTGAGATGAGACGACTGCTGTAGTATCTGAAGCATATTTTAGATTTGTAAATCGGTATTCTTCATGATATTTGATGATTGGTGTGATGCTCCCGAGGCCTAAATTATTCGGTCTAAGGTGCGGCTCAACCTAACTAACAACACGCGGCAAGCAACAGGCAAGTTTGCTGATCTAACGAAAACCGCAATTACAGTGTGCTACTGTTGTAGATCAAAATAATTGTATTATTATAAACCTAGCATCTACATAAAGGTATATTTAGGGAATTTTATATATATAATATAATGTTAATATATATGCACTATACAATTTGAGATTATTGTCAAGAAGTCTTGTGACAAGGCATGGGTAGGCAACTGACAGAACTGAGTGGCAGCAATTTGTGGTGACTATATGTTCCAGATATGGAAAAATATTGCTCACTTTTAATCTATTTCATGTTTATATACAGTTTGATTGTCTCAACAAACAAAATATTTGAATTTTTCCCAGTCTTATACACAAATTATTTTCAATGATAGTCTTAGCCTCTAGATGTGAACGATATACCACAATCACTGATTTTATCAATAAATATAATAACATAACCTCAAATAATCCACCAAATAGAACAATTCAGAAAATAAACAAAAATACATTCATTTTCTCCATTAATTTCACTGTAATAAGTTTGATTAGATGTAATGTTGATGTTTACACAATTATATTAAATTTTATATGCCTTTTGTATGTGTATGTACTATTTTTATCAGTTTGCACAATTTCACAATTGAGTTTTATAGGTTATGTTCCAACCATAACAAATTACCATCTTTAAACCGCAGGTTATCTTCTAAAATATACATGTCACCTTAATGAGAGTGATTTTTGACTACTTTAATAATAAGGTAAAACTTCATTTCAAGTATATCAAGCTTTATTAAATTAATAACATATTTGAAATATTTAACAATGTTTCTTATTAACAGATTAATTTACTATTGTTTGGAATGTTGTTAATCACAATTATTATAACGACTTTGACAGCTAAAACAAAATACTGATTCAACTAAATTTCATTAAATACGCGTATTTAATAAAATTCTAAAATTCAAATAAAAAATAATTGTTTAAGGTTAGGTCAGGTTCAATCAAACCAATATGGTGCGACTGTTTTACAGAAAATATTTGTTTACAAATGTACTTTCGCCAGTAGATAATTATGACTGTCAAACTTGACAGATAGCGTGTAAATTAAGTGTAAGCGGTATTATACCATTAAAAAAGTAATAATTATCAGGTCCTTCAGTTACATTAAAGTTTTAATTGTACAATGTATCAAAGGTGTATGAATCACGTTTGATTTCCTAAAGGTTTATGCACTTATGTGACGTGTTACCGAAATGACTGACATCATAAAAACATCACCTTGTTTTATTAATAATTAATACAATTGAAAAATAATACATTATTACAATATGGCAGATTTTTAGCGATATTCGAGAAGTAATTTATTTCGAATGCTACTTTCTCCTTACATTCATTTAATACAAACCATACATCTTATGGGATAACTTTTCAAAGCACATTTTGTATATAATATGCTTATATACAAGCTTTCATTGTACGTTTACACGTCTTATTATCATTTTTTCACATCATAACCGAGTCTTATAGGTTAGGTTGCAAAATAATCACCAATGCACTCAAACCACCAAAAAAATATTAATTTTAATCGCACTTACACATAACTGTTATCTTTAAAACAACGATATTTATACAATAATAAATATTATGACAAATTATTTTTGAGACTAGTCGCAAAATAACCAAAATTTGATTGCATTTACTTTCTCTATAAAATACTTCAATACAAGCTAGTGTAATTGCATAATTGTAGTTTTACGGATTATTTAAAACATTTAAGCTAATAAACACACTTTAGTTGTTCATATTATCATTTTTCGTTGATTTCGTAACTAAGTCTTATAGGTTAGGTTGCCACCATATCAGTTACAGAATCACCCGTATTGTCAATATCATATATTTCGCACCAAGCATGATTGTCATCCTTAAAACAACGATGTTATTATATTAATAAATGGTATAATAATCATTGACAGACTGCGAAATAACCAAAAATATCTTTACGTACTTTCTCTATTTATTACGTCAAAATAAGCTAGTTCCTTGGTAACATTGTATTTTTACGTGTTATAAACAATATTTGAGCTTGTATAAGTGGTGCGGTTGTATATTTACACGTCACATTATATTTTTTCGTTGATTTCATAACTGAGTCGTATAGGTTAGGTTGCCACCTATAGCTGTTACAAAATCATCAGCCATACTGTCAAAGTAGCGCAAAAATAAATATTTTGTTGAGAGATTTCGCGTTGATGCACGAGTGTCACAGGCTCGAATGGACGACGTATAGGTGTCGTTAATTGGTGAGATTTATGATCGGTTGTACCTTGACAGAGTCTAGCGGGTACATAACGCAGTGCTCCATAACTCCGGCGATAGCGCCCGCGGTCATGTGGATGACGACGTTTGACGTCGGCAGCGTTTCATAGTCCTCAAAGTTCATGCTCACTGGGGCACTGGGCGCGGACGCTCGCTGGCGTGTGCGCGGGCACGGCGTGTTATTATTTTGGCTGCGCGTGCGGTGCGCGTGCGACTCGGAGGCGTGGGCGCGCGTGACCTTCTTCGGCTACAGACGGCGGCCGACTGGATGATAAATGTGCAATGGCCGCAGAACGGCGACTCGAACAAAACACTCTTCTTAATTTTAAACTTATAATTTTATCCGTCGCAGCGCTGCTTTACAAAATCACATACATATATTTTTTAATATACAACAAGGGTCGTCAACCTGATTCGTACCGCCCACTAGTGGGCGATACGGGCTTCCGTGGTGGGTTGTGGGCGATTTTTGTAGATTTTCAAATTTCCTACAAACCATCTAGAATTCATCTACCATCATCCACCCATATACTGAATTGAAATATAGCGAGGTTGGTGGGCGGTAGAGAAATTTTACCATGAAAAATAGGCAAAAGGCTTAGATAGTTAGATTGACGACACCTGATATACATAATATAATGGCAATACATAAGAAAATGTCGGACAATCCTCGAGGATTTGCCTAAATTGATCATTTTTATTAATGTTTCGCAAAGTAATAGCTTTAACCTTCTTTAATTGACTTTATTTTAACTTTTACAAAAGCCCGAATCCTATTTTATTAATCAACTAAATAAAGTTTATGTATTAGAAATCAAGCCTATTTTTTTAAGATTTTTCTTTTCGTAATTCTAAATTATAAGTATAAAATATTTATATTAGCATACATTTTATCGATAATATTGAAAGTAATGAGAAGTGTTACGTATAAAAATACATTTGTTTATAATTTTACTTGTATGAAATTAATTGGTATATAAATGATAAATTTCGATTTAAATAAAAATTATAAATAAAATACATTTCGAATAATATATTAAAATAATATATTTATTACATAAATGGGGGAATTGTCAATTTTTTATTTAAAGATTTTGTAGATATATGTTGAAAATCAGACCGATGAAAAGATATTTTTTGTCCCCTTTTTATTACCGTTATTCATATTTTAACAGCGTCGAGGTGTTGTTAGACAGAAACTCTTATGGTTATTTTTCCGTGTCCAGTCGCTCATCTAACGCACTCTCATATCGCCGGCCGCCTGTTTGTACTAGACCCAGTTAAAACTAGTGCGCAGTCGCACATTTTGAAATTATCGCTTTAGATGCTCTTCCTGTTCAATATTATATTATGACTTATTTATTTTAACCAAACTATTCATCAATAATCTAATAAATAAGTTCTCACCATACCGACTATGCATCTTTAATGTATTAGCATCAAGGTACTAATTAATTCGTTAAGGTATATGAATGTTTTCAACTTTTCTTTATCGGTGCTCTCAAGGGAACGTAGGTCTCATATTTTAAATTGTTGTCATGACAACACTGTGGTTGAAAAGAGACTAAAATATAAACATCATTATCCTGTATCACAATCTCATAACATATTCATTTCCAGGATGGAGCATATGGTCGACACAAATTATCGATACACATTTTAATCGGCTGTCATTATCTTTTCCTTGTTACAAGTTATCTCTGCATCCGGAGATCCATCGATTGCATACTATGCTTAGTTCCGGACAAAAATATATTTTACTAATCTTGTAATGTAATCTTAGGAGAATGGCAATTTAAAAACTAACCTATGTAGAAGCACCAAATTCGATGGTGTTTCTACAAATTTAAATATTTGCCAATGTGCTTCTGAAAAAGTCTTTGTGTTGCTCATCTGCTCCTCGTTCCTCTCCCACGCGTGCTGATAACTATCCCAGCGACGTGAAGTCCTTTTCCTTAATATTTAGGAAGTAGCAAATTAGCTGTTAACCCTTTCATTACGGCTCGGTTTGAATACAAATTATACTGTCAATTATGAAACTAGTATTTAATACTGGTGTTGTAAAACTAAGATATGATATTTATTCATCCTCGTCTGGAGGTATTCTCCTATTCAACAAAATATGTAAATGGATAGACAAAGTCGCGTCTGAAGCGGGCACAATCTCGCTTCTAAGAAATTGCCAGTCGGGGAGTTACCTAATCGCGAATCAAAACAATAATTTTCTGTACCATATTTGCTACGTCAGTTTTAACACTGACGTGTAACTTTCACTATTGCTTCGGGCACTCCCCATGGAATAAATATCCAATAAAATGTTTGTTGTATTAGTGCCATTAAACTGCTTTTAATTATTTCCTATTAGCCTGATACCTACGCATGTAATGATATTTTTTTGATATGTTAATTTTTTAAGCACACGTCACACTATATACCGTATTTCCTTGTTTTTTCCGTACCAAAGTACCTCTGAATAAAATTCGCGGCACGTCTTATTTTCCACTTTTCCACAATATCCAACACATGTACGTAAATAACATTGGAATGGTAACACTTCACTGTAATTTATGAAGCTTTATAACAACAAAACAATTATATGTATAACTGACGGCTAATTGTTGGAGGATCATTTGTTATTGTTAGATTTATAGATTCATTACTAAAAATGACGTTTTTCAAACTTATTTATCAATTTTAATTATTTTTTAATTCATAATAATTACTGTTCATTTTATTTACTTTATTTAATAAATGATTTGTGCCAAAAACGGATTTCCCGATTTTGATAAACAAGGAAAACTTAAGTTGCTGCATTCAATTTTTACAACAAAAAAAAAATCTTTTATTTTTCTGTAAATAAATTTTCTATAAAAAAAAACAATTCGAAATTTAAACATTTTCGTGAAAAGATTGCCGATTATTTTATTTGGTTATTTTGAATTTTGGGTCGATAATATAAGTCCAGTGGTGAATTTTTGTATTTCGATTCTAAACGGATTTAATCATATATATTTAGAACTACCTAATAATAAGTAACGACTTTCTAGGTCAATACACTGACAGCAATGTGCAATAATCTATAATAGTGTATCCACAGTATACAAGTACAATAAAATATATTTTAATATTTGATATTGTGACCAGTAATAATTAGTTTGTTTCTATAAACACGGTACTAATAATAACGTCCTAAATGTAGGACACATCTAGGTTAATGCGTTCGGTTTTAAATTATGAGAAGATTTATTTTTTAGTGTTTCGAAACGCTTCTTTCACATTCGAATTTGATCTCAATTCTTTGCTTTTATTTTTTTGCACACTTACTGCTTATTGCAATTATGTAAGCAGTGTTGTTTTTTTTTAAATAACAAATCTTTAAAATTCAATATATTCCTTGCAGCCAAATTTTATTTACTTATACCATGATTATTTATATTTTTTGACGTATTTACCACGTGTGAGAAAAATATAATTGGTATTTTTAATAGAATGCTACGAATGGGTAAGACGAAGATCGAAAAAATCCTTATAACAATTTTTAAACAGATTACTTTTGAAACGCGGGAAATATTTAGCTTTTGCTTCCAGAATACCTATTAGTTTCTTTAGCATATACTATTTTAAAGATAAGAAGGAATGAATAAATAATAGTATTAAAAAATATCGTAGCACTAGACTAGACCGATCTGATCCAAATAAACTAAAGGAATGCTGACACGAGTATGTACGCTGCTCTTTTTTTTTCGACTGAATGAAGAAAATACTACAGAAGATATTTTCAATGTTTTGAGCATTCACTTTGAGATCCATAATAAATTATAAATATTTATTTATTTATTTACCTTGTTTTCACATGGATCACGTAACAAAAGTTCTCTATTAGGAGACTGCAGTTTCGACTAACTCGTAGTCTTTCTCAATCCTTCTCTAGTTAAGAGATAACTGAGCTGCGTTGTACTTGTAAGTGGTGTAACACATTTTTTGTAGGGGAGGGGGTGGGGGTGTGTCTAACATGAAAGGAGAGGGAGGTAGGTAGTGTTGCAAGGATGAAGGAAGAGATAAATACATAAAAGTGGTTTAACACTACCTACCTCCCTCTCCTTTCATGTTAGACACACCCCCACCCCCTCCCCTACAAAAATGTGTTACACCACTTACAAGTACAACGCAGCTCAGTTATCTCTTAACTAGAGAAGGATTGAGAAAGACTACGAGTTAGTCGAAACTGCAGTCTCCTAATAGAGAACTTTTGTTACGTGATCCATGTGAAAACAAGGTAAATAAATAAATAAATATTTATACTACAGAAGACTCTAAATACAATGTTTACCGAGTATTCTTAAACGTATAAACCTACTTATGAAGACATTTCAAATAAGCCCAAAAAGAGTTATATATACAATAAAAAACTTATATTTTCTTTGCCGTCTTTATTTTTCGTTTTGTTTCCAGACTAACACGATCCAATTACAATATTGCTTGACATCGGATATGTATGTGTATGCAAAATTTCAGCTCAATCAAACGTGAAGAAGTATAGAGGTTAAAATTTATTATTATTATTAGCTTGTAACCTATTTCATAATGGTACTTAAATGTGGCCGCGCTAAAGCACAGGTTTTTCACAGACGGACAGAATGTATCTCACAAAGACAAATCGTATAAAAAATACGCATCCTCAAGTTGCGTTCGTACTACTAAACATTTCGTTAACTATCAACATTTATGCAAATGTGAATAAGTTTAACCATTCCATTCTAAAGCTTTATGTCAAATTTAGTTTAGAGATACTTGTGTATCATTGTGAAGAATTTTACACAAATCTATGTAATGGTTCCCATTCACACTTGTACAAACATTGATACGTAACACGTGTGTTCAGTAGTGTGGATGCACCTTTAGAATTAAATTTACAAAGCTCATTGTGCCTTTAAATTCAATAATTTATCTTCCGATTAAGAATTGTGTAAAGCTCGCACCAACAAAGCAACTGCGTATCAAACAGATTTTCTGCTCCATATAATTAAACATACGTATTTATTTGAATAACGATGTAATTTGTTTTGTGGTTATCACGATAGTCGTATTAAAGTAAAGCCAATGTTATTGAAATCAATAGGTGTGATGCAATAATAAAGAATAGGTAACAAGGTCAGGGAGTAGATCCAGCAGTCTCCCAATCAATACATAGAACCACTACACAACCTTCTCACACGCAGTGTTTGATCGACACGTCTGAACGTAATAGTGTCAACTGGGTGGCCCGCCTATAGCACGGCCTTTTGATGATACAAGATAGAATGAAGGAAGGATAAATCAGAAGTATCATATTTAGAATCAAATGTTTAATCGTAATATCCGAATCTTAAGCAGTGGCGGCTCTAGACCCTGCGGCACCCTAGGGCAAAAAAAAATCTGGCGCCCCCTGTCATTTTTTTTTCTTGCGTGGAAGGGGAATATCTTCAGAAAAACACCGCCTCCGTGTACAAAATACAAGTTATTAGTATAAAAATAAAATATTAAATTTAGCAATTTAACAAAAACTAAATAAATAAACACAAAAATAAATTATTAAATACGCGATAACAATTAATATCAATCGAATAAATAATAAAAATTAATTGACTATTCTGTTTATTTTATAGACATAAATAAATTGATAATAAATATTAAAAATATTTAAAAAAAACACCAAACCACAATTTCTGCTTTCTGACCGTAAATAAAAAATATGCTTACGTAACTAAGATTTTTTTTTACCAATATCGTTCTCAATCGACAGGGTTCTTAAAATAGAAAGCCTGTTTTGTGATACGGTTATTATGTTTTGATTAATTTTATTTTGAAAAACTATTATATAAATATTTACTATATATATATTTAAAAAAATATATAAAGTCAGAATTACATTGTCAAGCGTCTAGCTACAAAAGTATATCGTAAGCGCGGTTCTCGTTAGATCATTGAAGTTAATCAATATTGATCGCGGATCAAAAAATTATGGGTCACTGCGTGTCATTGCATCGGTCTAATCAACAGAATTAAAAAATCTCATTAACAAATCATCAAAAACATATCTCGGGTACTACAGCAGCCGTCTCTTCCAGTTCCTCCAAGTCTGTGAGGTTGTCAGGAACCACATATGTTCCCAAGTAAACATTCGGGATCAAAGATGTCCGAGGACTGGCTCATGAGGGGACATGGAGAATGATAACTGACAAAAATGAGTAGCGGAAATTTTTGTTGACAATACATTCAAAATACTAAGCGGATATGGCCACAAAAACCTAGAGATACACAGACCCACAGGTAAAGGTGACAAAAAAGAACGGTATACTTCAAATAGAAGAACAGTGTTTCCCAACACCATGATCAGAGGTTCGATGGTCTCGAAAACTTTCCGCTGAGCCGCAAAAAGTATGACAAAATTCAATAAATTCGCCATACAAAAATGTTATATAAAAAACCCCCAACATTTTTATTTGTATTTATAGTAATTGTTACATAATAAAAAACGGTTCGATAATGCGACGCGTCAGAATGGACAGTGTTAAATGTCTTCAGAAATACTCAGTGACGAAGGAAATATTTGTTCTTGGAATAGTAAGTCCACATGCGAAACCAAAACTTAATATATAAATCAAAAAAAATCGAAATACATTTGTTTTTATTTAGTAATGAACCACTGAAAAAATAATTTCTTTCTATCACAATATAATATTTAATATACAAAATGTATTTAAAAAAAACAATATTAGCGGTCCTTGAGATTTCTTTCCTTTTAAACCGGTGCGTAGCTGCAAAATGTTTGGGGAGCACTGTGATATACAACACCGCCAAAGAGAAACATTTTAAAAGCCAATATACTCCTACAACAATGAGATCTGCCGGCTTGGGTGGTTATTGTAAAATACCCTAATATAATACTTCAATTTACAAATACAGGCGGACCTCGACTTTCGTACACGAGTGGTTCCTGAAAATGTGTACGAAAGTTAAATGTCCGAAAGTAGAGGGATCATCATCATCATCATCAGCCTGTGTCCGTCCACTGTTAAACGTAGGTCTCCCGCATGAGTCTCCATCCTCTTCGATCCTCCGCCTTCCGCATCCAGGTCACTCCCGCTATTCTTCTTATATCTTCAGTCCATCTTGTAGGGGGTCGCCCAATGCTTCGTTTGCTAGTTCTTGGGCGCCAGTAAGTAGAGGGATGTATAAAAAAAAAACTCCAAAATTTTTACTTAATATGTTTATTTATCAAAAGTTACAAACTTTTTCTTCTTCGTGTCAGCGACGTCAAATTATTTTTTCCCAATATCTGGCAACATCGATAGCTCGTGTGTTGCCCAGCATTAGGTCCTGAGATGTGCAACTTGTTGGGCACATGGAGCAGCATCGTAGGTGTGAGGCGGTTTAAAGGTCTCCACAGTCGCACAATAGTGTCTCTCCCTGCCGAAGCATTCCCCACCGCTCGAGGTTGTCCTTTGTTCTACCAACTCCAGTTCTCAATCTGTTTAGGGATTTCCAGGTCGGTCAGTCAAGGCTCTTGCCAGTTGGGAGGCCTTCCTTTGGAGTAATGAAATCCTCTGGTGCGATTTGTTGCCAGAGTTGGAGTCTCTCATATTCAGGGCAGGATGTGAGAGGTTGTGTGGCTTTCAGAAAGCTGCTTCGAGACTTCAATCTTGGTGTTGGGGGTATCTGATTATACAAGCAGTGGGACGCTTGGTTGATTGCTTTACGCATTTCTTCGGCGCATATGACTTTGCGTCTTATGTTCGGTGGTGCGATACCAGCCAAGGGGTATAGTTTAGAAATGGGTGTTGGTTTGAGGCAGCCTGTGACGACTCTGCATGCATCATTTAGGGCAGTATCCACTTGATTACAGTGGGCTGATCGACCCCACACTGGTGCCGCATATTCTCCGGCTGAGAAACAAAGTGCTAAAGCTGAGGTACGAAGAAGGGGTGGTTGGGCTCCCCAGTGAGTGTTGGTCAGTTTGCGGATGAGGTTGTTCCTTGTTGCAACTTTCTGTTTGGTGTTGCTGCAATGACGCCTGAAGGTGAGGGTGCGATCTAGAGTGACTCCGAGGTATTTTGGATGGTCGCTATGTTCCAGTACTCTACCTTCCCACGTGACACGAAGCTTTCTGTTAGCTTCCCTGTTTCTAAGGTGGAAACAGCAGACTTGTGTCTTAGATGGGTTAGGTTTGAGATGGTTGGTTTCGTAGTAATGGGACATCTCGTTGAGTCCCTGGCTTAGGATGTCTTCAACTTCTTCAAACGTTACTGCTTGTGCTGCCAAACCTAAGTCATCCGCATATATGAAAGACTTTGTGTCTTTAGGGTTAGTTACAAACTAAATACATATTAAATAAATATTATATTCTCTCAATAAACTTGTCAAGGGTTAATTTACTACTTTTTTTCTTTTCTTCATAGGGATCACATTTTTCCATAATATTCAAAAATGTCTCGAGATGCGTAAAAGCTTCGTTCATGTTTTTTATTGTTAAGGGCTTGATGATTTTTTCTGGTTCTTCTTCCTCACTTTCAATTTCTATACTATTTTCGTTCTCTTGAGATTCAATCACCTCATTAACATCTTTACTGTTAATATCTAGGTTTTGTTCGTTCATTAGGTGAACTATTTCAAGTGTGATGGTTTCCGGAGTTTCATCAAAATTTATGAAATCACTCTTCATTTGTGGGCATAGTTGCTTCCATGAACCTTTCATTTTTGACTCTTTTATTTCAGCCCATGCGTCTCCAATATTGTTTATTGCGTTCCATATGTTATAATTCTTCCAGAAATGTTTTAATGTGAGCCCACCTTCCATGTCAATTGCCTTGATGGCCTGATTCATTATCGACCGCATGTAATATCGTTTAAACGTAGCTATCACCGTTTGGTCCATGGGTTGTATGAGAAACGTAGTTTTGGGGGAAAGAAACACAACATTGATTTCTGGATATACATTTTGTAGAGATTTTGGATGTCCTGGAGCATTATCTAAGATTAATAATGCTTTAAATTTAAATAAAAAAATGAGAGTTTCGGCTAGAATCCAGTATAAATTATGCCTCTTAGCTTACAAGGCACTCAACGGAACTGCACCGGGCTATCTGACAGAACTTATTAAGCCTTCAGAAATAAGCACGCGTGGAGAGACACTCAGATCGGCTACAGCAAATAGAAGCACCCTGCAGCTGACGGGAGGTAGTCCTAGCACGGTCTTTGGCAATCGGGCTTTCAGCTACGCTGCGCCAATGGCCTGGAACTCACTACCGGAAAGCATAAGAGAGCTTAAAGCAGAGGCATCCTTCAGAAGCAGACTCAAGACCCACCTTTTTACTCAGAGAGGCAAAGAAGCGCTTTTGGAATGATCATTCGGTCATAAAAGAGCGCTATACAAATACTAATATAATAATAATAATTAAATGGTAAATTATTTACTTAACAATAATGTTTTACTGGTGGTACGAAATGTGAAGTGAACCAATCTTTAAATATTAAAGCAGTAATACAGGCTTTTTTATTGGATTTCCAAATGACTGGAAGCAATTTTTCTGCTTGATAAACTAACATTGGCTTCAATTTTAAGTCACCAGCTAAATTTCCACTAAGAAGCAATGTCAATCGGTTTTTAGAAGGTTTATGACCCGGGGCAACTGATTCGTCCTTTGATAAGAATGTACGATTAGGCATCTTCTTCCAAAAAAAACCAGTCTCATCTGCATTGAATATTTGACTAGAGGTATATTCTCCATCTTCAATAATTTTGGACAATGACGAAATAAAGTCTTTTGCAGCATCTTCATCCGCATCAGCTGATTCTCCAGTGAATTTAAAATTGTGTAAAGAATACCTTGTTTTAAATTTTGAAAACCAGCCGTTACTTGCATGAAACACCGTGTTAGAATCTTCGTTTAGTCTAGCCTTCCAATCTTTATACAAACCAAATGCCTTAGCTTGAATCATTGAAGTACTAATAGGGATGTTTTCTTGATTTTGATTACTTATCCAATAACACAAAGATTTCTCCATTTCATCCATCACTATGCCGTGCCTTTTGGAAATAATTTTTGATGTTATATTTCCAATTTTTTTTACATATTCTTTAATTTTATCTTTATTCTTTAATATCGAACATATCGTAAACCTTCTTATATCATACGAACGGCCGATTGAAGCATAAGACTCTCCATTTTCAGACTTTTTTATTATATCCATCTTCGTATCTATTTTATGAAGTTAATGGGTTCATGATTTTTTTTAGCAATATCTATTTCGCAGTTTCTCATTTCTCACTCATGTTAAAACGGGTAGGAAATATTTAAAACAAAACTCGCAAAACAATGTCCCCGTACGTGCGCTGACGCAAGACGAAACGTATCGAGATCAGACGGGAGTGTGTACAAATTATAGTCCATCCAAAATAGGAAGAACCCTATGACACATTTATTGCCCCTTGTAAAAGGGATGGGGCAAAAATATTTATTTCGATTAGGTCGATTTTTTTTCTCTTCTTCTTCGAAAAAAAATCGAATTTGAATTCGAAGTGAATCGTATATAAACATCTCTATTTCCGCATGGCGGCTTCATGGCGGATCAGTACAAATGTTTGACTTTCAGTAGCGTGTTGTTCTTCGATCGATTCGTGTTTTTTGTTGTTGTAATTATTATATTTATTGTTAGTATTGTTAAAGTTGTTTAATTGAATCATATTTTTGTGTTTTTACAATGCCGAAGAGACAGAAAAAAACTGTTCTCAGGAGTGAATCACGTGAATTTGTCGTACGCTTGCGAGATTATTTTCATCAAGAAAAACAAAATGGTGGACCATTGCTGTCTGTTGAAAACATTCGAGATCGGGTCGCGGATTCCCTAGGAATCAGTAAATCTACAGTGTCTCGGATCACAGAGGAGAAATACGGTGAATCTTCATTAGAAGAGAAAAATTATTAACACCAAATAAGAAACGACAGAAGAAATGCTCAATAACAAAACCCGATAGCTTTGATTTGGCAGCAATTAGGAATCACGTGTATGCATACTATGACCGCAACGAAATACCAACACTTCTTAAACTGGTAGGTTCTCTAAAGTCAGTCGGATTATATCAAGGCAGTGCGACGTCTCTTAGTAAGGTATTGAAAAACATTGGCTTCAAATATAAAAAATGTGAAAAAGAAAGTTTATAATGGAGCGCACGGATATTTCCCTGAAAAGATGCGATTTTTTGAGGCAAATGAAGAGCATTAGGAATTGGGAGAAAGTCGTTTTTCTCGACGAAACTTGGCTCAATGCTAATCATACTGTTGGTAAAATATGGACCGACGACACGGCTAAATCCAGGACGAAAACTCCTGAAGGAAAAGGCCAGCGCCTCATTATTTGTCATGCCGGAACGTCAAAAGGTTTTGTGCCCAATTGTCTTCTGGCGTTTAAGTCAGTTAAAACGACAGAATATCACGAAGAGATGAATTTTGATAATTTCAGACAATGGTTTATGACCTTATTGTCAAATTTACATGAGCCTCACGCCATAGTAATGGACAACGCTTCGTACCATTCTGTCCAAATCAACAAAGCTCCTACTACGGCAAACAATAAAAATGAAATTATAAGTTGGCTTCGTGACAAAGGAGTGCCAAGTAATGAGGCAATGTTAAAAAATGAGCTGCTCCGATTGGTTAATTTGTATAAACCTCCAACACCAACATATGTATTGGACGAACTGGCCAAAACAAAAGGCCACACGGTAATCAGATTACCGCCATACCATTGCCAATATAATGCTATTGAAATGATATGGGCTCAAATAAAAGATATATTAATATAATTTATCACTTCTACCTCACGCCATTTTAATCATTATTTATGTAATGAATATCCTTTTTTACATTAAGGTTATGCGGCTAGAAATAACACGTCTCCACCATTCACAGCGAACAAGATGTTGACTCTATTGAACGAGGCATGTGACAATGTCACGGCAGAAGATTGGAAAAAAGTGGTGGACAAAACAAAAAGAGAATATTATGCAGATTGGGATCGCGATGTACGCTTTGACAATTTAAGTGAACAGAACCTGATTATAAATGTGTGTGAAAGTTGTAGTTCTGATTCCGATAGTGACGAAGACAATTTAGAATGTACTGCTTTATCGGATTCCGACTAAAATATGTGTTTTTAAGGTTATGTGCTAATATTTATCTCTACACTTGCTTTTCTTCATAATTTTCATATTACTAATATTATTATTTATAGTTTGTTTTACATGTCTCTTAAAACCTGTTAATATTCACTTATAATTGATAATAATTCTAATATTTAATTTTAGTAGGTATTTACAAAAACAATCGAAAATACGATTATTTATACCCCAACACTGGTTTTCGCAGTAATGTGACATGGCCTTCTACGTGCGTCAGATATTAGAGTATTATAGTTACAAATTGCCGTATTTTTTCTAATTTGTAACAATATGCATATATTTTTTATTATTTTGTTTTTATTGTGATATATTTACCTAAATAACTTATTATATATAAGAAGAGAGGCTTTTGTTTATGTTGATAAAATTAGTATAGGTAGCGAACGTTTTTACAACGTTATATCGGACGATATTTAGCACAGGGCAATGAATGTGTCATAGGGTTCTTCCTATTTTGGATGGACTATAGTACATACAAACGCACGTTTGGACTCGCTCGCGCTCGTATGTTAATGCGAAACAGAACGAAACATTTTTCACAGTACGGACCTCGTTCATATTCATTACATAGTGCGACAGGGAAACAACTGCACGAAAACAAAACATTTTTGAATTTTCACCAAAAAATAAAATAAAAATATTTTTCAAAAATGTACGAAATAGCGAATTGACGAAAGTCGAGTGAACGAAAGTCGAGGTCCGCCTGTAGTTATATTATCTGAGCGTGCCGAAATATAATGAGCTGTGTAAAGTACAGACAACCTTTTCAACTTTCTCCGAAAAATATATCGTCATTGTTAAAAAAGTGTAGTTCCGTGTTTTGCTCCAATGTTTCCAATGTTTTACTCGTGAAAAATTCATCAACGAACTTATTTAAAATATACAAATATTTAATATGGAAAGGGCGCAATAAGAAAAATCTAAGTAAGTTGAGCCGCCCTCTGCGCCCAAGATCATTCGGCGCCCTAGGCTCCCGACCGACCTCGCCCCCCCCTAAAACCGGCACTGTGTTCAGTAGTGTGGATGCACCTTTAGAATTAAATTTACAAAGCTCATTGTGCCTTTAAATTAAATAATTTATCTTCCGATTAAGAATTGTGTAAAGCTCGCACCAACAAAGCAACTGCGTATCAAACAGATTTTCTGCTCCATTTAATTAAAAATACGTTTTTATTTGAATAACGATGCAATTTGTTTTGTGGTTATCACGATAGTCGTATTAAAGTAAAGCCAATGTTATTGAAATCAATAGGTGTGATGCAATAATAAAGAATAGGTAACAAGGTCAGGGAGTAGATCCAGCAGTCTCCCAATCAATACATAGAACCCACTACACAACCTTCTCACACGCAGTGTTTGATCGACACGTCTGAACGTAATAGTGTCAACTGGGTGGCCCGCCTATAGCAGTGCCGGTTTTAGGGGGGAGCGAGGTCGGTCAACGGCCTAGGGCGCCGAGTAATCTTAGGGCGCTGAGGGCCACTTGCTTAGTTTTTTTCTTATTGCGCCCTTTCGTAAATTGTGGAATTTGAAATGAAGCAAAAGATTCCAAATATTCCCACACTTTTGTTAACTACAAAGATTAGTATTACTTAAAATATACATATACTAAACATAAAATTCTTTTTTCAACGCGTCAATCCAAGCACAAAAATAACGGCAGAAGCGGGATGCGAACCGCGGACCTTGGAAACCAACTATGCCCAGGTATTCATAACGCTCGGCGAATCACGCCATTGCTATGCCCAAACTGACCTGCGATGAAACTAGTATTTATATCATTGTTATTATCGTACGACAGATGTCGCCATAGTATATATTCAAAGTATGTATATTTTTATTATTATTCTATCAGTATTCATTTATTCACAAGCTTAATATTATTACTTTCCGGCAGTCTATTTATTTTAGTAAGTACCACTCAGGTCTCACATCCATTCAGTCTATAGTTTGGTTCGAGACCTGAGTGGTACTTACTAAAATAAATAGACTGCCGGAAAGTAATAATATTAAGCTTGTGAATAAATGAATACTGATAGAATAATAATAAAAATATACATACTTTGAATATATACTATGGCGACATCTGTCGTACGATAATAACAATGATATAAATACTAGTTTCATCGCAGGTCAGTTTGGGCATAGCAATGGCGTGATTCGCCGAGCGGTATGAATACCTGGGCATAGTTGGTTTCCAAGGTCCGCGGTTCGCATCCCGCTTCTGCCGTTATTTTTGTGCTTGGATTGACGCGTTGAAAAAAGAATTTTATGTTTAGTATATGTATATTTTAAGTAATAATAATATTGTAATATAGTCAATGATCTATAAAAGTAGATTAGAATATTGAAATAATAAAATAATATTCTAATAAAAATTAAAAAATTAATTAACAAAGATTAGTTTTTCGGAGAAGTAAACATAAATAGTCTTTCCCCACACTTTCTTAAGCATCGATTCATAAATTGTTTTCGTAGAAGTAAATATGAAGTAACAAACATTGTTAAAATAGAAAACAAAAAATGCACTTTGAATCTGTTGACCCATTTATGACTCTGTCGGCATTTCGGATATTTTTATTACATTGTCGGTAAAACCTCGTAGCTGTAAACAATACGTTACTACCTAACGTCGGGTTGCCTTTGGGATTAAAAATCTATTGTTTGCAAAAAGGTGTCCTTTATGACTCTGTTGTGAATGGTGTAATTTCTAATGTTATATTTTTAAATGTAAGGATTATTTTAAAATAAACACAAAGCTTCTTTAAAAATAATTACAAATTTGGTTAATTATTTTTAATGTGCAATTTTTCACACGTTTTTATTTTTAGATATAATTTACTCACAAGCTTGTGAATAAATGAAGACTGATAGAATAATAATAAAAATATACATACTTTGACTATATACTATAGCGACATCTATCGTACGATGATAACAATGATATAAATACTAGTTTCAACGCAAGTCAGTCTAGGCAGGGCAATGGCGCAGTTCGCCGAGCGGTATGAATACCTGGGCATAGTTGGTTTCCAAGGTCCGCGGTTCGCATCCCGCTTCTGCCGTTATTTTTGTGCTTGGATTGACGCGTTGAAAAAAGAATTTTATGTATAGTATATGTATATTTAAGTAATAATAATATTGATATACAGTCAATGATCTATAAAAGTAGATTAGAATATTGAAATAATAAAATAATATTCTAATAAAAATTAAAAAATTCATAAAATATAAAGAGTTATATATTACATATATTAAATTGTATTTACATTTTTGGGCGTATCTGTAAGTCCGGTTATATCATTGTAAATATCAATTAAATTAATTCCAGAGTTTTATAAAATTATATTCAGAATAAGTTTTTTAGTTTATTTTAGATTTTATTTGTTTTTAACTAATTGAAGGGTCTAAGTGAAAATCTGACACATTTTGAACGTCAATGCTTTGGATTCATATATGAAGCATCTGCTTCGAAAAAACGATGGAAAATACTAACCGTTATTATGCACACGTATACCTTAAAGCAGCTGTCAGGGAACCGGGGTAAATTACCCCAAATGGGTTAAAAATATGTTTTTTGGGGTAATAAGGAAATTTTTCTAGTTTTCATGTAACTTTTTTGTTATTTTCCATGTAAATTAATTAAATAAATAATGTTTATTTAAATATACATTGATTGTCTTCTTTTCGAAACGAGGGGAAGGGGTAATATCGACTTACGCAAAAATATTTTGGGGTAATGGTTAAAAAAGTTCCCTGACCGCTGCCTTAAAGAAACCTAATGACACGCGTTGGGAAGCAAAACCGACTAGTATTAAAGCACTCCATTAACAAATTGGGGATGTCCAAGATGCTTTAATTACGTTATCTGATTCAGGTATAGTACACGAATCAATTGAACTGACAGTCGAAATGAAATATTTTAGTTCTGTTGTTGGACTTATTGTTTGGAATGATATTCTTTTTCAAATAAATGTCGTTAGCAAAATGTTTCAAGCAAAGAACATATCACACATAACATCACGAATTGCAAAACATTCAAAACCGCTGATTTTTTTTGCTGGCTTATAGAAAATTTTAAGATTATATATATAAGAATTTAAACCTATAAGAATTTTTTTAACATTACCTGTGACCGTAGCAGGCGGTGAACGTGGATTTTCAAAATTAAAATAAACATATCTGTGGTCCACTCTTTCAGAAAATGGGCTTTCTAGTTCAGTAACCCTTCTTCTTCTTCGTAGTAGTATCAATCCGGTGGATTGGTTTGCAGCAACAGAATCTTCTTCTCTTCTTCTTCGTGTCAGCGACGTCAAATTATTTTTTCCCAATATCTGGCAACATCGATAGCTCGTGTGTTGCCCAGCATTAGGTCCTGAGATGTGCAACTTGTTGGGCACATGGAGCAGCATCGTAGGTGTGAGGCGGTCTGCAGGTCTCCACAATCGCACAATAGTGTCTCTCCCTGCCGAAGCATTCCCCACCGCTCGAGGTTGTCCTTTGTTCTACCAACTCCGGTTCTTAATCTGTTTAGGGATTTCCAGGTCGGCCAGTCAAGGCTCTTGCCAGTTGGGAGGCCTTCCTTTGGAGTAATGAAATCCTCTGGTGCTATTTGTTGCCAGAGTTGGAGTCTCTCATTTTCAGGGCCGGATGTGAGAGGTTGTGTGGATTTCAGAAAGCTGTTTCGAGACTTCAATCTTGGTGTTGGGGGTATCTGATTATACAAGCAGTGGGACGCTTGGTTGATTGCTTTACGCATTTCTTCGGCGCATATGACTTTGCGTCTTATGTTCGGTGGTGCGATACCAGCCAAGGGGTATAGTTTAGAAATGGGTGTTGGTTTGAGGCAGCCTGTGACGACTCTGCATGCATCATTCAGGGCAGTATCCACTTGATTACAGTGGGCTGATCGACCCCACACTGGTGCCGCATATTCTCCGGCTGAGAAACAAAGTGCTAAAGCTGAGGTACGAAGAAGGGGTGGTTGGGCTCCCCAGTGAGTGTTGGTCAGTTTGCGGATGAGGTTGTTCCTTGTTGCAACTTTCTGTTTGGTGTTGCTGCAATGACGCCTGAAGGTGAGGGTGCGATCTAGAGTGACTCCGAGGTATTTTGGATGGTCGCTATGTTCCAGTACTCTACCTTCCCACGTGACACGAAGCTTTCTGTTAGCTTCCCTGTTTCTAAGGTGGAAACAGCATCTTGCATCTCGATCTCCATTCCTCTCGGTCCTCCGCAACCCTTTTCAGCTCAGCATAAGCGCTACAGTTCATGTCCTCGAATACTTGCTGCAACTACTCCCGTCTAGGGCGCCGTTCTGCAGTAATGTTCGAACATTCCAGGTGGCATATCTTGTTGGCTGAAGGTTTTTCTTATTTGTCTTGGTTGTTTTTTTTGTCAGCGGGGGAACCGCGCCACCGCCCGGCCCGCTCGGTGTGGAGCGCCCGGAGGAGCATGAATGGCTGCCACCACTGGGCTGCTGCTGCTGCGGTGTGGCGTGAGCTAGCAGCGGCGCGGCTCCGGCCAGCGCCAGGTGGGCCTCGGCCTGCACCTGCTGCGCGTGCTGCTGCGCGTGCTGCTGTGAGAGCTGCGCATGCTGCTGGGACAGCTGCACGTGCTGCTGCTGCTGCGAGAGCTGCTGCTGCGCGTGCTGGAGCTGCGCGGCGTGAGCGGCGGCTGCAGCAGCGGCAGCAGCGGCTGCGTGGTGCTCCAACAGAGCTACACCTTCCAAGGTGCCACCACCGCTTATCCTGACAGGCGGCGGGATGTTGAACGCGGCGGGGAACAGCTTGGCAGCCGCAGTGGCCGGATTCTCGAAAAGCATCTCAACAGCGAGTACGGCACAACACAACAACTAACAGGGGGCGAGAGACCGAAAACAATTCTATCACACTCAAAAGAACGATACCGATCGCGAATCTTAACAAAAATCAAAGATTGATACACAATCTGTGCTTTAAATGTTCTATGTCACTGTTCGACGCAGTGTTGCAATGTTTTTTTCAACGTTCAAGTTAAGCATCGGTGGTGACCATTTTTTGTTGTGAACTACTGTTTGCTATGACATGCACACAACGCGATTTTATTTTATTTTTTAATCAAACTTTGTGCATCGTTAATTGAATTAAGAATGCAAAATTAATGTAGGATTTTCTTCAGAATCGATGATTTATTTATTGTTTTATTACTTATTTATTTTTGTATGTAACATACTTAGTACGTATTTCGTGGCCGGCTGCTACTAGCCTACTGCAGTAACCCTATAAATTAAAAACTACATAGCTGAAAACTTAGTTTTTCTTCTTAAACGAAATTTTTTTCGGATCAAAAGGACAGATAGAGGAATTTTCAAAAGTAATGTTATGTTTTTTTTTCAGGTAAAAAACATAACAACAATATAGAAAATATAGAAAAGAATAGGGGTCGGGGGGGGCGCCTGTCATTTTTTTGCCCTGGGGCGCTGCCAGGTCTAAAGCCGGCACTGGCCTATAGCACGGCCTTTTGATGATACAAGATAGAATGAAGGAAGGATAAATCAGAAGTATCATATTTAGAATCAAATGTTTAATCGTAATATCCGAATCTTAAGTCCAATCAGGTGAAAGCTAGTCCGGATAATTCAGAGATATTCCAAAAAAGTGAAAGTCCAATTCAATAAATCAAAAATGAATTCAGTAAAATTTTTGCGCGTAATTCAGAACTGTATTGTTCTTACAGTTTGTGAGATAATTTTTTGTGATTTTCAAAATTATTTCATTCCACAATTTTTGTTCCGTTTAAGTGCTTTTTTTAAATAATGAAATATACCGAAATAAATGATTCAATGAATAATTAATAAAGGCAAATGATATGATTAATTAGTAATAGTTAATATTGAAATTAGAAATATAAAATTGAACATAGTTATACGTATTAATATTATTAAAATGACACAGTAAATGCATAGTTTCCATTTTACAAGCCAAAGTATAATTGAATGATAAATTAATGAAGATATTTGATATGATTATTTGTAACGATAAATGATATTTCTAAAATAATACATTTTGACGCAATAACAATGATACAATATCTCAAATATGGGTAGCACAAAAATAATAGGTCAAGTTTCCCTTTCAAAATTAAAGAATTTTGAAAATACATACACTACCTTGCAACACTTTCACAGCTGTTGAATGGCAGTTCTACGGTGACGTTTAAAAGTGGTTCAGTCGTCGCTGAATTTAGTGCAATAACGACCTAAATCATAATAATAATCGCAAAAATCAAGTATTTTACAGGAAAAAAGTATCAGATTGTACTGTTGAACTATGGCGAGCATCTTGACAAGATCGTTTCGCCGTTACGCGGCGTGTGATAGCAAAGGTTTACCGTGTTACTATCTCACAAAGATCATTCTCGAAAACGGACAAAATTACAAGCAAACAAACCTTTCACACATTGAAAGCGCATTTTTTAATAATAAAATAGTAAACGTGTCTCATTTTTCGAGCGCGCAACTTTTAGGTTATCCCAATAAAATAAATAATATTTCAAAATGGCAACGTCACAAAGCTTTACATTTTGAAAATTTAAATTCGAATAAAACAAAAGAATTTTTAGATTCTAAAAATATTATTATTAATACTTGCAATAATCAATGCATTGAATATGATGCAACAATAAATGAAAATAAACAACGATTTGATGTATATAATGCAGAATTATATAAAAACAAAGAAAAATACTATAATGATTATACAAAATGGCGGTATTTTGCTGCTGGTATTTTGGGTTATGTCTTGTTCAAAGTGGGTGTATCAAAAGTAGAGGCTGCGAAGCCGTTTAAGACTGGCGATTCTTTGAAAGGTCGTCGAGGGATGTTCAATTTTATTGCCGATGTCGTGGATGTATCTGCGCCTTCTGTGGTGTACATCGAGATCAAAGATCCTCGCCGTATTGACTACTACACCGGACAACCTGCAACAGTCTCTAATGGCTCTGGTTTTATCGTCAAGGAAGATGGTCTTATTTTGACAAATGCTCATGTCGTGGCTAGTCCTGCAAGCATCGTGTTAGTCAGACTACAGGTAATATATTTTTTAAGATATCTGATATTATTTTGGCATAATTATGCACAATTATGTGTGCACTTGCATTTAGAAAACTTAAGTACATTAAGTATAAGTACATTTTTAAAGCAAAAATTCTGCAATTTTTTAAAACATAAATGCTTAATTGAATCAGCTGCCCATCACAATTGTATACGCCTGTCAATTTCTTTTGCAAATTGGGACATCCTAGTTTGATTGCGTATTTCAAATAAGTATATTCACTTACTACCTTGATTTGTTTCTTTAATAGAGACCAGCTCAGCCCGAGGGTTTGGGAAATGTGCCTTTTTTCATGTCTTAAGTTTTATCCATGTTCATTTTTAAACCAATTTAGTTTGACACTTCATTGAGATAGTAAAGCATGTATTGTTTCACAGTTCTGTAAGCTCAGATTGTCTGTGCCGTGTCCAGAACACCTGTATACCCTGAGGTTCACATGGGAACATAGATGGTTCCCGGGAGCCTCCAAGGCAAGAGCCATGAGACTGTGGCTGTAATACCAGAGAAATATTTGGGTGTTCAATTCTCAGTGTTTTTTTTTTAAGGATATTGGATGATGAGCTCGACGCTTCCGAGGCCTGGACAACTGTTTTTTTGTTCTTAAGGAGTGCCTCAACCCTACAGGGGGCATGTATAGAAATTAGATCTGATGAAATCAATTTAAAAAAAAATCAAGCTTTGTCGGGTTTTGAACTGACGGCGTAAACAAACGCATTTACCACTGGACTATGCCGCCCAGCTATATATGTTAACCTGGGTACACTTAATAACCAAAGCTGTCTACTGATGCTCTTCTATGTGTGTTATATATAAAAAATTCCAATACCGGTACACAAAAGCAGTTCTATAGCTTCTTTCATCAAAGCAGTCGAGTCCATAAATATATATTTATTGCCATCATTTATTAATGTGAGTATTTGTTGTCATTACAGGATGGAACTACGTACAAAGGCAAGGTGGAGGAAGTTGATATGAAGTCAGACTTGGCCACGGTTCGCATCCCGGTGAAGGGACTTCCCGTCATGAAGCTGGGACAATCAGCTGATCTGCGACCCGGAGAATGGGTATTTAACTTTTTATCACCTGATTTTTTAATTAAATTAATTGTATACAAAAGTGTAGGTTTTTTAACCATTGGACTCTTAAGTCGCTCAACCAGGGGCGGCTTGACGCTGCATACGGAAAATATGTGTTATGTTTGTATGTGCGTTGAGGAGATTGCATGTGCATATTGATCTGCTTCTTGAAGAGGTCCAGATTGTACGAAGGAAGAAACATATATACTTGAAGAGCATTTCAAAGCTCACCTGTGATGCGTAAATGTGATTGTGTATATTTGGAAAAATGTCGCACATCACTTATGATTAATTGAATTGTCGGATGTGTAGTGTTGTGGATTTGTTGTAATCAGTCAATTGCTGTGAAGAAATTGTTATTCGTGTGGGAAAGGGATCACTGGAATTACTCCCTACATTCTTAACAAGAAAGAACACGGTATAATGCCACGGAGAATTTAATGTCAGTGTAAGTAAGCTTAATTTTTAAACAGTTATAAAAGTGAAAAGTTACAGAAGATTTACAGTAAATTGAATTGAATGATTGATGAGATTCAATTTCATTGGCAAGTTTTAGAAATGATTTTTGGAAAATGTGAAATGTTACTAGTAGGTAGGTTGTGACTTGAAGTTCGTAGATCGGCACGTAACACAGTGATGTCTCTGATGGGCGGCTTGATGAGTGCTCTTTTATGGAGGCGTCGAAGTAGAGAGAAAAGAGATCTGGTTGTCTGCTTATATATTTCTGTCTGCTTATAGTTAGATACATTTCAATATATAAGAGATAGACAATATTAAACAAGGTGTGAAGAATTTATTTATTTAATGATTGTTTTTTCTTTTTCATATTCCTTCTATGGCCTTCTAGTAGGTTTATAGAAATATCATAATTTTTTCATACGATATTGATGTCTGTTATAATTCAGTGTTAGCAGCTGTTGTGTGTTTAATCATTTATGTGAATCAATTACTATTATTTGATGTAATTTGTCATCTAATTAAAATTTCAAGACATTTCATAATGCATAATATGGCGTAGTACAACAGTACAACAGTAAATTCATTAATTTTTTTTTTAAATTATCAATATTTTTATGTTCCCATTTTTAAAAATAAATTGTCAGTTAACCCATTCACTGCGTATGACGTCTATAGCGGTCATGAGCTTTACATGAAATTTGTAGCCTCTTATTACAGCTTTATTCTAATGTTGTAATGTTCAAAATTAACTTACTAAGCAATTGAATTTAACATATATTGGATTGTAGTCAAAAACATTAAGCAATATCTGATGTACAGTGGTACCTTGACATACGAGTGTCCCAACATACGAGTTTTTTGAGATACGAGCCGTCGAGCGAGCGGTTTTTTGCTTTGAAATACGAGTAAAATTTTAGATACGAGCAATTGGCTTAGCGGGGTCGGCCGGTTGCACACAAACTGCGCGTCACGCTCTCCCGCGTGAATCCCCCGGCCACGGTCAGAGAATCGGTTATCAGTGTGCTCTCTCTGTCAAAGCATCTTTGATAAGTTGTGCTCGCGTTTCGTGACAATAAGGAAATTTACTTTGAGATACGAGTAATTTGAAATACGAGCAAGGTTGCGGAACGAATTAAACTCATATGTCGAGGTACAACTGTATTTGTTTACTAGAAAATATATATAAGTCTATATAACTTGCTCAAAAATTGATTAAACAAATCTACTAAAAAGCCGCCACATTCAAAAGATGAATAATCGTAATGTGACCATTATCATCATCATCAGCCTGTGTCCGTCCACTGTTGAACAGGGCCTCCCGCATGAGTCTCCATCCTCTTCGATCCTCCGCCTTCCGCATCAAAGTCACTCCCGCTATATCTTCTTATATCGTCAGTTCATCTTGTAGGGGGTCGGCCAATGCTTCGTTTGCCAGTTCTTGGGCGCCATTCCAATACTTTTCTTCCACATCGACCGTCGTCTCTTCGAAAGATATGTCCTGCCCATTGCCACTTGAGTGTGCCTATTCGTTGGGTAGCATCCACTACTTGAGTTCTTCTGCGTATTTCCTCGTTTCGGATTCTATCTTTGAGCGACACTCCGAGCATGGATCTATAGCACGCTGGGTGACTTTTATTTTATTAGTCAGGGACCATTAGTTTGAACTTAATTATTTAAATGTTTTTACAGGTGGTGGCTTTAGGAAGTCCGTTGTCTCTTAGCAACACAGTGACAGCCGGGGTTGTCAGCTCCACACAGAGAGGCTCAGATGAACTAGGACTCGCAGGTAAAACAATCAATTTGTGCAAAGATCAAAATATATTATTTCGATTTACCTATTTATCGATACACCTTTTCTCTTTGCTTTATATAGAGCCAACACTCACTTTACTAATTGGCCATTAGACGTGGCTGAAACATGTCGTCAAAAAATATATTGTGGAATAAATTCTAAAAAATATTTTATTTATATCAAAATATATGATATACCCAAGAAAATGTAACACGATCCTTGGCTATTCAACTATTTTTTGTACGTAAACATATACAGGAGAATACCAACAAATGGTAACACTGATGCAGATGTCTCATCTGTGGATTCTATGTCATTTTTCATGACATATGGTTAAGCCCTGTATGTTGTGTTGATCTGCCAACGTCATAGACTACGGCCTGACATTCACATCCAATTATTACAGGAATTCACTATGAATGGGTGGTGTTTTCGTCTACCACCTTCATTTTTATTGATAGACTATGAATCGAATTTTACGGGTGAGGGATCAAATTCACACCAACCTGGGTGTATTTTTAGAGCTTAGATTTTTTTTTTTAATATCCGCCGGGGATCAAACCCACGACATGACCAATACTTAATTTAAATTATTACCATTTGTTTTGTTTAATTTTTCTTAATACTTATAAGGAGTGTTGATTTTTAAGGAAAGGACATGTCATACATCCAGACTGATGCCGCGATCACGTTTGGCAACTCCGGGGGGCCTCTGGTGAATCTGGATGGAGAGGCCATCGGCATCAACAGCATGAAGGTCACTTCGGGCATATCTTTCGCCATCCCTATCGACTACGCCAAGCAGTTCCTTGCAGGAAGTGAGTATATAACACAACTTAAAGAAAAAAATATATTTACGACAATAAAACTATATTTATTTCTTGTTTTTGAACTATAATAAGAACTATAATATGAAAGGAAATTTAAAACAATAAAAAAACAGTTTTTCCAAAACATAATATCACACTTATGTCTAACCTTCAATTCTTGTAATACAGACGTAAGATAGGATCGCTTAGTTACTACTGCTATTAGCACATACTGATGATCCTCTGAACTTTAAACAATATTTCGCTTCTGCACCTGCCACTACTGACGGACTCGTCTCACACTTGTTTAACACATGGATTTACGAAATTTCTTTACTAAATGTCACAATTCTCTTATGGAATGCTCTTACAGCACAGTACCGGCTCTAGACCCTGCGGCGCTCTAGGGCAAAATAAAATCTGACGCCCTCTGTCATTTTTTTTCTTGCGTGGAAGAGTAAAAACTTCAGAGAAAAAATTGTCTGTTTTGCTTGTGAAAGATCTTATAAAATGTATGCTACATAAATATTAAATAAAGAAGAGGTTTAACCCAAAGATCGCCGTAAGCCCACCCGTGGGCGCGCCGCAATATGTGAAAGATGTATTTCAAAATTAATTCCGATTTTCTCACAACGATATCTATGAATATTTAAAAATAATAACAAACCAAAAAGGATCGATATTTTTTGATAGTTTGGGAGATATTCATGAGATGGTGTCAAGGGCTGGCACTGAATAAAATTATATTTTTTTTTTTTTTTTAGAAAACAATTATAAATTATATGTATCTTAAATATTTACAACAAACGTGATGCGTTGGAGGTACATACGATGTAGGGAGACAGTTATGTAAGTAGTTAGTCAAGGACAGTCGAAGCAAGCGGTCGAGTATTTGATCTATAGGGTCCGCCATCTAACGTTTTTTTTTTCAACTAGTGCTTATTTCGTGAATGGTAACACTTAGATCATGTCTGATTTGACAGATAATTAGTTTTATCCTTCCGCTGAACTAATATGGTTGTGTATACGCTTGAACAACGCTGGGAAATATTGCGACATTACTTTGAAAATCATGCTATTGTCCGCCATCTAACGTTTTTTTTTCAACTAGTGTTTATTTCGTGAATGGTAACACTTAGATTTTTCTTCGAAAATGAGCAAGGAGTGGCCGTTACAGTCAATGGCGATCGTTATCGGGCCATTTTTGTTCACAAAAATTGAAGAGGAGGATATTGGCAACATTTGGTTTCAACAGGACGGCGCTACGTGCCACACAGCCGAAGCTACACTCGATGTTTTGCGCCCCATTTTCAAAAAAAAAA
The DNA here is from genome assembly GCA_022606575.1 of Glossosoma conforme. Taxonomy (NCBI): domain Eukaryota; kingdom Metazoa; phylum Arthropoda; class Insecta; order Trichoptera; family Glossosomatidae; genus Glossosoma; species Glossosoma conforme. The sequence goes on from JAGTXR010000047.1 coordinate 2,344,342, forward strand.
AAGTTATTTGGCGGACCCGTTATAATCTATTTTGTGACAGCCTTTTTGAAAAAAAAGTGTTTATTTTTGTCAAAATTTTAGTTCAATCGATCGCAGCTCACCAATAATGTATGTTAAAAATATTAAAATAATTTAGTCATTAGTAAAAGTAGTGTTTTTATTTTTTTGAAAGCACGTGGTGATGAAGTGGTTAATAAGAAAAATCTAAATAAGTTAGTTCACCCTCTGCGCCCCAGCTCATTCGGCGCCCTAGGCCACCGACCCACTGCACCAACGCCTACAACCGTCACTGTTTTAGCATTTGTGTTACATCATATATATTCTTGAGTATAACTTATTGGATATTCTAAAGTATACATTATTATAATAAAAGCGAGTACTTTTCTAAACGGCCGGGAACAACATATAGAATGTATTAGGAGGTGATCTGGGTACAGGTGCTTAAAGGCAGGAAATTTATATTTATGGTGTATATTTGCATCTATGTATTATTTTGTTCTATTTATAGGACAAAAGTTTTTTTTTTTAGATAATCGTATTTTTAACTGTTCAACGGAGTATGCAAGACGAGGACACAAATGAGGGCCTGGCAGTTTTACAGCGGACCAACTGAATGTGACTGCGGCGTGGAGCAGACCCTGTCACACCTTCTGGAGTGTGCGCTGTGCCCGAATAGCTGCACCCAGGAAGACCTGATGATGGCCAGAAGTAACGCCATCGACGTCGCCCACTTCTGGGCAGACAGGATCTGACCCTGTTGTTTCCGACACGATTATATATATAACTGTTCAATATTGCAGGTAAAGAAAGCAAGAGTCCTCGAGTGTCAAAGAAGTACCTCGGCATCACCATGCTGTCTCTGACTCCAAACATCCTCAGAGAATTAAGGCAGAAGAAACCAGAAGTATGATTTTTGTATTATTATTAAATGTGATCATAATTATTAACTTGTAACTGTCATTTTACGGGTGAGAGATCAAATTCATTTAAAACCAACTGGGGGTATTTTTTTATAGAGCTTAAAAATTGTTTAAATTTGTCGGGAATCGAACCCACGACCTTTGGTATGGTAAGGAAAAGCTTTACCTCTAGACGACAAAAATAATAAAATTTAATAATACCTCTTTATTTTCAGTTGTCTCTAGAAGTAACGCACGGAGTTTTAGTCTGGAAGGTCATTGTTGGTTCCCCGGCATACATGTAAGTAAACTACTTTATTATATTACAATTTTATTATATATATATATAATATTAATAAAATTATATAAAAAAAAATGTTTTCGCCAGCTGATATAGACCAAATGTTAGGGTGAAATCCTATTGATATTGTCTCTTTAATCATTTCATGCTCGCGCTCATACCGGTGCGGGAAAATTGTCCACGTCGTTACGCTCGCACCGGTATGAGTGTTCACTTTCCGTTTTTGCCGCTCTCGCATATGTTCGATGTTTACGCATATACAAAAAAAGGGTCGGCTTCCAGCTGTATTTATCAATGACTCATGATACACTACACGTCTTACAGCTAAGAAAACCAGAGCATGAAGTGGTTAAATCTTCATTGGCTTATTATAAATGAAAATATTCTTATTATTTTATTATTTTTTCCTTTTAGTGGGGGTCTGCATCCCGGCGACATAGTCACTCAAATAAACGGAAAAGACGTGCATTCAGCCAACGACATCTACGCCCTGCTGGAGACAAGCACCCAGGTCCTGACGGTCACCATCGTGAGGAACAACGCACAGCTGCAGATGGTGGTGAAGCCCGAGGACGGAGGACACTGAACTGTCGAGCATGCTCCATGTGACCATACCATATGACTCCCTAACCATATGCTCCACATTGGAATAGACCAACACGTTTATGAAATTTAAACACGTTTACCAATAGATGGTAATCAATAAAAAAGGACCACTGCACAGAAGTGCTAAAGAATGATGAATGATGATGGATTATCTCAATAACAATATGAGTAAAATAGTAATTTTGAGGTGACATGTGCATAATGCAAGTCTTATATATACATTAAGATCCTGCTTAACGCGGGGGATACGTTCCATCATAGTAAATCGTAATGCGAAACAGCGCTAAACGAGACTATCTTAACATGTAAATAATGAGGTTAGGGGAAGATGGATAGAAAATTGGTTAGATATTAAATTTAATAATCATGTTTTTTTTTAATAAAAATAAAACCAAACATTTATTTCTAACAAAAATAAAAACAATATAAACGAATATAAAAACAAATAAAATTCTAAGTCAGTCAGATCATTCAGTCTATTCTGTGTTTCGAATTTTCTGCCTTTTTGTCAAGAAGGCATCTAATGTAGTTTGCGTTTTCCTTTTGAGTTCTGTTAGAAATTGTTAATAAGTGGATAAAGCATCTATAACACCCTGTCACGCTTTTGAACTCCTGTCAAAATTTGGATAATTTTCAACAAATTGGTCCATAATTTCAGTTATAGTGGTCAAACTCTTTTTTACAAACGCCATCGAAAGTTCTTTCTGCTCTTCTTCGAAATCACTTCTATCAATATTTTTATTTTCTTCTCGCTCAGTTAATTCCTTGAGCTCATCATTAGAAAGACTAGCTGCTGTTTCTCGAAATATTTCTTCGACGTCTTCCACATTTACCTCATCTAAACCTGTTTGTTTCGCTAATTCCACTATTTTTTCCACTATTTATTCACAATTTCGAGGAATAACCCCGGGTTGAAATAAAAGAGCGCTAAACCGAGACAGCGCTAAACGATACAGCGTTAAGCGGGGCCTCAATGTACAACAATAAATGGAAATCAATGAAAAAGAACTACTGCACAGAAGTGCTAAAGATTGATGAATGGTGATGGATTATCACAATAAAAATAGGAGTGAAACTAGTAATTTTGAGGTGACATATGCATAATGCAAGTCTTACATATAGTTGGGTAAAAAATAATTAACTTTAATAGTATTTTATGTTTAAATGTTAGGCAAAATGGATTGTTTTCATTAATTGTATTTAAACGGTGATATTACATGTGTTATTTATATATTTAATATATAAAAACATAAATATATGCTTTATAAACCTGTGTACTACTGAAAATCATTGTTGACTGCGTATTTATAATTCTAATTTAATGTTTTTTTTTGTTTCTAAATTTCAATATAAAAATTTACTGTGTAAAATTACTTCACATGACTAAAAGTAAAACTCCACCGTGAAAATATTTATATTAAACTTTATGATAATACAAATAATTCATTAACTATTTTGGCTGCGCACTTTTACTTTTAGTCATAAATGGTCATCAATTATTTTTATACAATACAGTAAATACTTATTTTTTTAATTGAGTAAATTTTAATTTTCATTTATTTTTGAATTTTTTTAGATTACTAAAAAAAAACTGTTGTTTATTTGACGGCAGTGACATCTGTTGGATATATTTGATAATAAACTTGTATTGTTTTATGTGATCCCATATTAACCTTTAAACGCCCAGTGGTCCCATACGGGAGCGCAAATTTGCGTCGTTCAATGCCCTAGCAGGCCAATGTTTGTAATGTTTTGTCGCACAATAGATTCTTCCATGAACTTACTTTAATACTATTATTACATATTAATGTAATCCGATTGTGAAATGAACCATAAGCACTCCTGTATGGGACTGTAGGGCATTGAACAACGCAAATCTGCGGTCCCGTAAGGAAACCACTGGGCGTTTAAAGGTTAATGCCTTAAGGCATTCAAATGTGAATTTGTCGTTGTACTTAATAATTTAGATTAAAAAATTAAACATTAAAATGTACCGTAATTGTTAAATAATTATAAAAATAATTAGTAACCATAATTAAATAAATTTATAATGTAATAAGTATATACTTTATTATTTGGTATATAACGTTACTATAAAAACATAAAATATGCTGTGGTCAATGGATTTACGCCACAATAAAAAATATCTAATTATATAAATATTATATATACATATTAACATCCTTCTCTCTCTTAAAAAGGTGTTATTCCGTCACGTGATGGCAGGATTAGGAGCAAATTGATAACACCGACTTTTATAGAATCACATTGACATATATTTATGATAAACTTTACAAGCTTATGACCCGGACCTAGTCACAGCAGTAGGCCGAGCCACAATACAATATGCTCTCGCCGACGGGCGGGGCACGACTGATGCGCTCGTGATGGCTCTCGCCCAGCGCTACTAGCGGCGGTCTATATAACTAGTCCCAAATGACAATATGGCAGACACATTCATGTATGAAAAGTAAACAGAAATAAGAGACGAAAGATTGTGTATTGAGGTTTTCGGTACCAGTCAGCAAGGGCTATATCATGCTGATGTCAATATATAATATAGAATTTCGCATTCACCAAAAATATAATCTAAGCATTGGACGTACCGGCGCGTCTGGAGCACTGGGGGGGATTCACGCGTATTTGCGTTTATAGTACTTTAAAGTTAAGCCTGTTCCTACAGAACCAGAGATTCTCCAGCAGGCAATATAATTTATTTATACATATAGAATAAGATATTTATGAAATAAAATAAAACATTTTTTTTTAAATAATATTCAGGGTCTTTAAAAAGTCAATGAAATTTATACTTTATTTTTTTTATTTTTATTTTAATGGTGTAAAAAGACAATGTTTTTATTTTTCTTATTTTTATTTACTGGTAACTTAAATAAAAATAACTTTTGAAAATTTATGTAATAATTCTTGGGATTATAAATATTTCATTAAAATTAGTTATATATTTTTTAATATACTTAATTTTGTATATACATATTATTATGTAAAAAAAGTGTACAAACGGAAATATAAATTTCATACGATAAACAATTTATTATTTTTATTACAAAATTTCCTTCTAGATGTCGCCGCAGTAAAGTTATGTCAGCTGCCATGGTATCCACCCCATTTTAGGTCATTATCTATCGGTATTTAACAATACGGTCTTGAGACGGCAAAACCTTGAGGGCTCTAAGAAAAGGCGGTTGCCTTTTATGTCTCCTGCAGCATCATCAGCATGTATCCGTCCACTGTTGAACGTAAGCCACCAGCATGAGTCTCCATCCTCTTCGATCCTCTGCCTTTCGCATTCAGGTCACTCCCGCTATTCTTCTTATGTCGTCAGTCCATCTTGCAGGGGGTCGGCCAATGCTTCGTTTGCCAGTTCTTTGGGCCACTCAAATACTTTTCTTCCCCATTGACCGCCGTCTCTTCGACAGATGTCCTGCCCATTGCCACTTGAGTGTTTCTATCTGTTGGGTAGCATCCACTACTTGAGTTCTTCTGCGTATATCCTCGTTTCGGATTCTATCTTTTAGCGACACTCCGAGCATGGATCTCTCCATAGCACGCTGGGTGACTTTTATTTTATGGGTAAGACTTGCTGTCAGATTCCACGTCTCTGCGCCATAAGTTAATACAGGGAGGACACATTGGTTAAACGCCTTAGTTTTAAGGCATTGCGGAATTTTCGCTTATGAACTATAAACGGCTTTAATAAGCTTTAGAAAGCGCGAAAATTTTTGCATTAGAAATAAAGGAAATTTTAGTGATACCCTTCTGTAGACGGTAATGATGGTTGAAGTAATTGGGGTGATCACTTGTCGCGACTGTTGTAAAAATCCAGATTGGACCAACGAGAGGTGTCTTGCTTGTACTTGCGTACATTGGTTGATTATAATAATATTTACATATATATGTTGATAATAACTGTATACACACCCACTGATAACCGCAATCTTTGGCTTCTATAACCGCAGGTGACAGCAGCCTTGTCAAGCCTATGGATATTGCCGCCATCAAGTCATCAGGTAACATACCGTCTTCTGAAATATAATAATCTATATATATAAAAGAAAGTCGGGTTATATTTGTTTTTATAACTCAAGAACGGCCAAACCGACTTGGCTGAAAATTGGTGGAAAGGTAGCTTAGAACCCAAAAACGTCTATGGTATACTCAAAATTGATTTGATTAAGAAAAAATATTGAACATTTACGTAAACATGTTTTCATACAAGACTATTGTAACTTGACAGCTGTCAAATAAGACGGTGTTGCCATAGTCAGCAACATAACTAAAAATGACGCAATAGTAGGTATTGTAAGTAGGTACCTACGTAAGGTACGGAATATTTTGAAACCAAAAAGAAAACAAAAGGCAAGAAAAAAAAGACAAAAACAAAATAAATATTAGTGAAAATATCAGTTTAATCTTTTATTTGTTAAAAATGTTATAACAAAAAGCAAATGGAAAGGCATCTTCTTATTCTATTGTGTTATTTTATTTTTTTATTATTTAACTCAAAAACTGCTGAACCGACTTGGCTGAAAATTGATGGAAAGGTAGCTTAGAACCCTAAAAAAAATTAAAAGATACTCAAAATTGATTTGATTAAGAAAAAATATTGAACATTTACGTAAACATGTTTTCAAACAAGACTATTGTCATTTGACAGATGTCAGTTAAAGAAAGTGTTGCTATAGCCAACGCCATAACTAAAAATGACGCAAAAGTAAGTGTAGACGACCAGTCAGCCTCGACTGTTCGAACCGCTCTACGGGCGGTGGGTGCGGGTCCTCGTCTTCTTGGCTCAGGTCCCGGACAGCTGGTTGTAAGGCAGCTGTTGTTCCGCTCTGCTGGCCGGCATGGAGTCTGCTACCTCAAAGCAGGTTATCCGTCCAGCGCTGAGAGCCGGAAGCGTCGAGAAGTCCAGGGGGGTCCAAGGCGGGAGAGTAGTAAAACTCGGAAGTATTTATTTTCAACTCTGTTTATTTTGGTTTTCAATACGTATACTTATACCATGACCCACCCAGGGCGTCTCGCCCTGGCGAGGAACGCGGACCAATCAGCGCACTCCCATTTAGCGTGTCGCCGCCCCCTTCTGCCTGGGTCTCGGCGTCGAGGCTCGGGAGCTCTCACACGCACGTCTCGCAACTTCGAGGGCGCAATTTGTGTTGTGTACATATATCTAATTTATCAAGTTTACCTATATCCTATTTCGGTGCCTGCGCGGTACGGCGGTCGTCGAGCCTTAACCATGAATGTTTCTTTATTCAGGCTCGACAGACCGCCTAACAGTACCGGGCGCCTAGAAGCTAAATAATTAAATGATCAACTTATTTCTACATAGTCGGGCGTCCGTAACAGTAGGTATTGTAAGTAGGTCGTTCGTAAGGTACGGAATATTTTGAAACAAAAAAAAAAACAAAAGACAGGAAAAAAAGTCAAAAACAAAATAAATATGAGTTAAAATATCAGTTTAATCTTTTATTTGTAAAAAATGTTATAACAAAAGGCAAGGAATCTGACAACTGATATTATTATTGTCTATGGTTACATAGATATTTTGAAGTCTATCGGTTGACGTTTTGTTTCAAGAAATTTCGAGTTTCTGTTAGCTTATTGTGCCGATATTTGCGACCAAAACGATCGAATCTTTCACGAAAAAGCCATCATGGAACTAGGGATTGAAACATTACGAATGTAACGCAGTGATTTGGTGGTTTTGGCATCCTAACCTCGAATACCAACGATGAAATTGCGCGCTTTCAAGTTTGGTACAAAGCGATTTGGCGTATATTCGCAATCCCTTATCACGAACTTCATACTGCTGTTGTGCATTTGGCGGTGCATCTGGAGAATGGTCATTGGGTATATTTCACGGCTTCAAATGTTGTTCAACGTGCTGAGACACCTCCAGCGACAACATTGACAAGTCTCTTTACGATATGCCAAAGCGATCCGTTTGCACGAACTCTAGAATGGACGAGGATTTAATCCGACATTCAAGGTATTTATTTATTTATTTTTGTACTTACACACAATCTAATTAACAGAATAACATACTACACTTATTGCTTTGAATTATGTATGCTAATTCTTAAAAAAAATTGTTTATAAATCAGTAAAATTGTCTTTGCTTTTGATTCTGTAGATACAAGGACAGATTCACCATCGAATCGGATCATTCCAACCTCTCGAAGATGCACAGCATAAATTTGTACAAATATACTTCAATGACAATATGGAGGAAGAACTTGATCGAGGTCTACAAAGTCGTGATCAGAGCGGATAAACGACCATCTGGTACACACGTCGTGATACTGGGCAACTACAACAGATATCTGAAACACGTCGTTCATATGACACGTTGCAATACCCACTGATGTTTTGGCAAGGAGAAGATGGATATTATTTCAATATCAAAATGAAAAATCCATTTAATGGTGAGTAATCAATATATATATAATCAATATCATAGTTTTGATTCCGTCATGACATACATTTTTCAGTGCTTGGTTTTGCTTTAGGTTTCCAATAAATGACCAATTACACTGCTTATTACCAGGAAAATAACAGACTTAAAGATTAAGATGTTTTTTTAGAGAAAATTGGACAAATAACCGGCAAACAAATTAAAATCATTTATCTTCACCGCTTTATAATTATGCTACAAATATGGATGTTAGCTTTACATACAAAATTAAAAATCTATTGTCTTAATTTCAGGTGAAGAAACTACCAAGAATCTAAGCTCGATGAATTATAACGCATATCGTTTGACGATTCGTCGAAATGCTGACAACTACTTGCTGAAGTTTCGTCGATTACTGCAATAGAATTCAACCAGACCAAATATATGATATCATATGTACCGAAAAATTCAACTTAATAAAATCCAAAATCTGCTCATTTATTGCCTTTCGGGTGAAACAAAGTTCACCGGGTCAGCTAGTTACCTATATATATAAAAATCAATGTCTGTCTGTCTGTCTGTCTGTGTGTATTTGATGCATTCCGACACCATTAACCCGATATCGATAATACTTTGTCGAATTATTGCTGATACTAAAAGGAAAAAGATAGGATACTCAAAATTTGATTTAATTACAAAAATTAATTGAATATTTACGTAAAACATGTTTTCATACAAGACTATTGTAATACAGAACGGCCAATTTAGAACATTGTGTTTCCTTGGCAACGCCGTAAACAACAATTCACTCACCTGAAGTTATTATAAGTAGGTACTAACGTAAGGTACTGAATATTCAGAAACAAAATTCGATTTTCGAATAAACTATTTCAATATTTGAATTTTTGACGACTTTTTTGTTTATCGAATTAAAATAAATATAACGTAATAATTGTGTGTGATTTATAGTAGAAAGAGTTAATTTTGGAATTCCAATTGCTGGTCAGCTTCGGATAGTATTATATTATAATTTTATAATTAATTTTAAGTAAAAAAATAATAAATTAAAAATATTTAGTTTTGATTCACAATTTATTTTAATGCTAACATGTTTCGGCCTTCCTGAAGACCATCTTCAATAATGAAAAAATAAAAACAGGCCGTGGCTTATATAGGTATGGACAATATCCTATATTAGTACACACATATTTACAGGTTTTAATTTTTTTTAAATTTATTGATATGTGATTAGTTTTAATGTATTAAGACATTATACAATAATATTTTTTGCTTTCAATTTAAAAGATATTATGAAATACTAGGTATTATATTTTGTTAATTAAAATTAATTCTAAAACTATAATTAGTTCACCAAGTATTGTCAGTTGATAACCTTAATGTTAGTATTATATCAATCAATTTATTTTTATTTTTCAAAAGTGAATTTCAAAACGTAACATTCACTGTGATATCAATTATGCCACCCAAACGAAAAGCAATAGGTCAAGAGTACAATTCAAGCACGAATGAAAAGGGCATCTCGAGCTTCAGAAACAGTCGAGCAAAGGAGAGCAAGATTGGAAACAGATCGAGTACACGCTGCTCAAACCCGTTCATCTGGACAGATGAGCAACGGGAAGCAAGATTGGAAACAGTTAGAGTACACACTGCTTAAACCCGTTCATCTGAAACAAGAGTAACGGGAAGCAGGATTGGAAACAGTTAGAGTACACACTGCTTAAACCCGTTCATCTGAAACAGATGAGCAACGGGAAGCAGGATTGGAAACAGTTAGAGTACACACTGCTCACACCGGTTTATCTGAAACAGATGAGCAACGGGAAGCAAGATTGGAAACAGATCGAGTACGCGTAGATCATACCAGACGTACTCTGCATGCTGATTTAAATCATAGTGCTTTCCATTACGATCCTAATTATGAATACAGTCTGCACCCAAGTATTGTTATTGGAAAAATTGATAAATTATGCGTGTATTGTAGTGCCTTTAAATTTAAAAATGAAACACTAGGAATGTGTTGCACGAGTGGAAAATTGAAATTGCCAGAATTACATTCACCACTCGAACCTTTATTAACATTGGTATCGGGTGATACAAGAAGGGTATATTCATTTACGCGATGCAGCTGTAAATGATGGCTGAAAAACAAAAAAACATTGTGTATCCAAAAGCACTCCAATAAATAAAAACACATACGGGCGCCACTGTCAAATTTAGGTAAGAACAACATAACCTAAGTTGATTGTTTCTAATTGGCTCCGGTCACGCCTCAAGTCCAACGTATCCAATCGGAAGACGAGAGGCTCCCGACGAGGCGCTTCCATAAAAACTCGCGGTTTATTTTTTTTAAGTGGCATTGCAACGCATGCCGGGTACACGCTAGTATAATATATAACTGATATCCACTCGATATAGTCCAAATTAAAATAAACATATCTGTGGTCCACTCTTTCAGAAAATGGGCTTTCTAGTTCAGTAACCCTTCTTCTTCGTAGTAGTAGTAGTATCAATCCGGTGGATTGGTTTGCAGCAACAGAATCTTGCATCTCGATCTCCATTCCTCTCGGTCCTCCGCAACCCTTTTCAGCTCAGCATAAGCGCTACAGTTCATGTCCTCGAATACTTGCTGCAACTACTCCCGTCTAGGGCGCCGTTCTGCAGTAATGTCAACGGGAGTGTTCAATAAGAATTACATCGGTGGTAAAAGTACACAAGTCAAAGACAACAACACATGTCTCCTATGTTAATATCATATAATCATTAAACGCGAATGCTATTGAGGAATTGAACGGTCGGAAAGTGTTTAAACGTACATCCCCATGCCGTACATGGATGTCCAGTCGACACCCTGGAAGCTGGACATGTCCACGCCGGCAAGCTGATAGGGGTGATACTGGGACGGTGCCTGGGCCGGCTGCGGGGCCTGCGGCTGCGGGGCCTGCGGCTGCGGCCTGCGGGTACGGGGAGTACCTGTAAGCCGCCAGCGCAGCAGCAGTGGCTGACGGATACAGCAGCTTGGGGTAAGCGGCGGCGCAAGCGGCGGCGGCAGCCGCGGCGGCAGCAGCCGCGGGAGGGGGCGCAGCACGGACCCTCCGGCCACGCCGCCGACAGACACCCCAGCGGCGGCCAAGCGCTTGCCCAGGAGCGCGGCAGTGCCCCCTTGAACAGCTTCTTTCGGATGAGCTTTCTTGCATTCCACTTTCTTGTTTTTAATTGTATGAAAGTGTATTTCGCATACGCGATCGGCGACATCTTCATTTTCAAACGTGACAAACCCAAATCCGCGATGCCGCTTGGTCTGATGGTCCATGAGCATCACGGTCTCTTCGACTTTCCCGAACTGATTGAAGTAAGCGCGCACTTCCTCAGAGGAAGTGTCCTGGCTGACACCGCCGACGAAGATCTTCTTGGTGCGGCTGGCCTGCTTAGGTCGGTTCTTCGGTGTGGCGTGCTTGGGGTCGATCTTCTTGCCATCCAGTGTGTGAATGGGCACCTTCAGCACGTTATCCACGCTGTGCGGCTCCGAGAAGGTGATGAATCCAAAGCCACGGCTCCGCTGTGTGACAGGATCCTTCAAGATGAGCACGTCGGTGACTTGGCCAAACATGCCGAAGTACTCGCGCAGCTTATCGCTGCTGGTCTGCCAGGAGAGGCCGCCCACGAAGAGCTTGCCGGGCGCGGGGTCCTGCGCCCCGGCACCCACTGCGCCGCCTACGAGCCCCGCGCCCACGCCCAGCGGGGGAACCGCGCCGCCGCCCGGCCCGCTCGGTGTGGAGCGCCCGGAGGAGCATGAATGGCTGCCACCACTGGGCTGCTGCTGCTGCGGTGTGGCGTGAGCTAGCAGCGGCGCGGCTCCGGCCAGCGCCAGGTGGGCCTCGGCCTGCACCTGCTGCGCGTGCTGCTGCGCTTGCTGCTGTGAGAGCTGCGCATGCTGCTGGGACAGCTGCACGTGCTGCTGCTGCTGCGAGAGCTGCTGCTGCGCGTGCTGGTGCTGCGCGGCGTGAGCGGCGGCTGCAGCAGCGGCAGCAGCGGCAGCAGCGGCTGCGTGGTGCTCCAACAGAGCTACACCTTCCAAGGTGCCACCACCGCTTATCCTGACAGGCGGCGGGATGTTGAACGCGGCGGGGAACAGCTTGGCAGCCGCAGTGGCCGGATTCTCGAAAAGCATCTCAACAGCGAGTACGGCACAACACAACAACTAACAGGGGGCGAGAGACCGAAAACAATTCTATCACACTCAAAAGAACGATACCGATCGCGAATCTTAACAAAAATCAAAGATTGATACACAATCTATGCTTTAAATGTTCTATGTCACTGTTCGACGCAGTGTTGCAATGTTTTTTTCAACGTTCAAGTTAAGCATCGGTGGTGACCATTTTTTGTTGTGAACTACTGTTTGCTATGACATACACACAACGCGATTTTATTTTATTTTTTAATCAAACTTTGTGCATCGTTCATTGAATTAAGAATGCAAAATTAATGTAGGATTTTCTTCAGAATCGATGATTTATTTATTGTTTTATTACTTATTTATTTTTGTATGTAACATACTTAGTACGTATTTCGTGGCCGGCTGCTACTAGCCTACTGCAGTAACCCTATAAATTAAAAACTACATAGCTGAAAACTTAGTTTTTCTTCTTAAACGAAATTTTTTTCGGATCAAAAGGACAGATATAGGAATTTTCAGAAGTAATGTTATGTTTTTTTTTCAGGTAAAAAAACATAACAACAATATATAAAATATAGATAATAGGTCAAGTTTCCCTTTCAAAATTAAAGAATTTTGAAAATACATACACTACCTTGCAACACTTTCACAGCTGTTGAATGGCAGTTCTACGGTGAAGTTTAAAAGTGGTTCAGTCGTCGCTGAATTTAGTGCAATAACGACCTAAATCATAATAATAATCGCAAAAGTCAAGTATTTTACAGGAAAAAAGTATCAGATTATACTGTTGAACTATGGCGAGCATCTTGACAAGATCGTTTCGCCGTTACGCGGCGTGTGATAGCAAAGGTTTACCGTGTTACTATCTCACAAAGATCATTCTCGAAAACGGACAAAATTACAAGCAAACAAACCTTTCACACATTGAAAGCGCATTTTTTAATAATAAAATAGTAAACGTGTCTCATTTTTCGAGCGCGCAACTTTTAGGTTATCCCAATAAAATAAATAATATTTCAAAATGGCAACGTCACAAAGCTTTACATTTTGAAAATTTAAATTCGAATAAAACAAAAGAATTTTTAGATTCTAAAAATATTATTATTAATACTTGCAATAATCAATGCATTGAATATGATGCAACAATAAATGAAAATAAACAACGATTTGATGTATATAATGCAGAATTATATAAAAACAAAGAAAAAATACTATAATGATTATACAAAATGGCGGTATTTTGCTGCTGGTATTTTGGGTTATGTCTTGTTCAAAGTGGGTGTATCAAAAGTAGAGGCTGCGAAGCCGTTTAAGACTGGCGATTCTTTGAAAGGTCGTCGAGGGATGTTCAATTTTATTGCCGATGTCGTGGATGTATCTGCGCCTTCTGTGGTGTACATCGAGATCAAAGATCCTCGCCGTATTGACTACTACACCGGACAACCTGCAACAGTCTCTAATGGCTCTGGTTTTATCGTCAAGGAAGATGGTCTTATTTTGACAAATGCTCATGTCGTGGCTAGTCCTGCAAGCATCGTGTTAGTCAGACTACAGGTAATATATTTTTTAAGATATCTGATATTATTTTGGCATAATTATGCACAATTATGTGTGCACTTGCATTTAGAAAACTTAAGTACATTAAGTATAAGTACATTTTTAAAGCAAAAATTCTGCAATTTTGTAAAACATAAATGCTTAATTGAATTAGCTGCCCATCACAATTGTATACGCCTGTCAATTTCTTTTGCAAATTGGGACATCCTAGTTTGATTGCGTATTTCAAATAAGTATATTCACTTACTACCTTGATTTGTTTCTTTAATAGAGACCAGCTCAGCCCGAGGGTTTGGGAAATGTGCCTTTTTTCATGTCTTAAGTTTTATCCATGTTCATTTTTAAACCAATTTAGTTTGACACTTCATTGAGATAGTAAAGCATGTATTGTTTCACAGTTCTGTAAGCTCAGATTGTCTGTGCCTTGTCCAGAACACCTGCATACCCTGAGGTTCACATGGGAACATACATACAGGATGGAACTACGTACAAAGGCAAGGTGGAGAAAGTTGATATGAAGTCAGACTTGGCCACGGTTCGCATCCCGGTGAAGGGACTTCCCGTCATGAAGCTGGGACAATCAGCTGATCTGCGACCCAGAGAATGGGTATTTAACTTTTTATCACCTGATTTTTTAATTAAATTAATTGTATACAAAAGTGTGGGTTTATTAACCATTGGACTCTTAAGTCGCTCAACCAGGGGCGGCTTGACGCTGCATACGGAAAATATGTGTTATGTTTGTATGTGCGTTGAGGAGATTGCATGTGCACATTGATCTGCTTCTTGAAGAGGTCCAGATTGTACGAAGGAAGAAACATATATACTTGAAGAGCATTTCAAAGCTCACCTGTGATGCGTAAATGTGATTGTGTATATTTGGAAAAATGTCGCACATCACTTATGATTAATTGAATTGTCGGATGTGTAGTGTTGTGGATTTGTTGTAATCAGTCAATTGCTGTGAAGAAATTGTTATTCGTGTGGGAAAGGGATCACTGGAATTACTCCCTACATTCTTAACAAGAAAGAACACGGTATAATGCCACGGAGTATTTAATGTCAGTAAGTAAGCTTAATTTTTAAACAGTTATAAAAGTGAAAAGTTACAGAAGATTTACAGTAAATTGAATTGAATGATTGATGAGATTCAATTTCATTGGCAAGTTCTAGAAATGATTTTTGGAAAATGTGAAATGTTACTAGTAGGTAGGTTGTGACTTGAAGTTCGTAGATCGGCACGTAACACAGTGATGTCTCTGATGGGCGGCTTGATGAGTGCTCTTTTATGGAGGCGTCGAAGTAGAGAGAAAAGAGATCTGGTTGTCTGCTTATAAAGAGCCAGATCGACTCCCACCTTGATCGGTGCAATAGTACTTAAAGTGACCCCTGGTGACGGTGATTCTATCGACATTATGGAATATATAAGGCAAGATTATTAGACAGGCATAGATAGTGAAATTGCTAATTGATAAAACAGAAGTCCGCCACAGAATTATAGTAATAATATTTTATTATATTAAGAAATTGAAAAATTTGTTGTTTTTGTTATTTATATTTTAACACATTGTTTGCAGGCATTGTTTTATGCTGATTGCAGCCTGGCGCGGGCGATTTTTGGGTTCGCGCGCGAATTTTTTTTTTTTTAAAAGTATATCTTTTGAATTATTTGCGATTATTTAGTGAAATTTGAAATGTAGTTTACCTTATTGTGCAGCAATGATAAAATGATGGTATACAAACACAAAAGAAACGTCTTTTAAAGTAAAACTTCACACAAACACAAATATTTTGTAGAAATATGAACAAAACATTTCTACCATTCATCCCTTCGTCTGGTAGAAAGAACCCCAATTCTCCGTACAAGTTGAAAACAATTATTGCGCATTGAAGGTCAAAAAAAATCAAGCCAACGGGATCTGCGTCAAAGTTTCTTGGAGCACACAAAAAATTGTATTTTGTAGACATTTTTTTTTATTTTCATAATAAATGAAAATTAAAGCATAATAAATACAAATTTGTGAGTGAAATGTGTAGATTGAAGTAAGATATACCATTTCGCAACAAAATCCGTTATTACGCCACAAGTATTATTACGTTACCCGACGTCCACCACCAGAGAGTAAAAAACGTATTACTACGTTTCCCGCATTTGAGCACCAGACTAAAAAAAACGTATTAATACGTCTCCCGCAAACAATGTGTTAAACATTCACAGTTAGATACATTTCAATATATAAGAGATAGACAATATTAAACAAGGTGTGAAGAATTTATTTATTTAATGATTGGTTTTTCTTTTTCATATTCCTTCTATGGCCTTCTAGTAGGTTTATAGAAATATCATAATTTTTTCATACGATATTGATGTCTGTTATAATTCAGTGTTAGCAGCTGTTGTGTGTTTAATCATTTATGTGAATCAATTACTATTATTTGATGTAATTTGTCATCTAATTAAAATTTCAAGACATTTCATAATGCATAATATGGCGTAGTACAACAGTACGCGTAAGTAAAGCGAAAATTCCGCAATGCCTTAAAACTAAGGCGTTTAACCAATGCATCCTCCCTGTATTAACTTATGGCGCAGAGACGTGGAATCTGACAGCAAGTCTTACCCATAAAATAAAAGTCACCCAGCGTGCTATGGAGAGATCCATGCTCGGAGTGTCGCTAAAAGATAGAATCCGAAACGAGGAAATACGCAGAAGAACTCAAGTAGTGGATGCTACCCAACGAATAGGCACACTCAAGTGGCAATGGGCAGGTCATATCTGTCGAAGAGACGACGGTCGATGGGGAAGAAAAGTATTGGAATGGCGCCCAAGAACTGGCAAACGAAGCATTGGCCGACCCCCTACAAGATGGACTGACGATATAAGAAGAATAGCGGGAGTGACCTGGATGCGGAAGGCGGAGGATCGAAGAGGATGGAGACTCATGCGGGAGGCCTACGTTCAACAGTGGACGGACACAGGCTGATGATGACAACAGTACAACAGTAAATTCATTAATTTTTTTTTTTAAATTATCAATATTTTTATGTTCCCATTTTTAAAAATAAATTGTCAGTTAACCCATTCACTGCGTATGACGTCTATAGCGGTCATGAGCTTTACATGAAATTTGTAGCCTCTTATTACAGCTTTATTCTAATTCAATTTTCAATTTTCAATTTTGTTTATTTTGCCTTTCAGAAACATTACAAATTATTTAACTCAATGCATTTCTGAAGTACAATAAAAATACAAATAAAAAATACAATATATACAAAATTAGGTACTTATGATTAAGTACTATGAACAAAGCAATAAAGACAAGCAACAGAAGGTCCCTATGCTTATCAGACAGACGAAGCCAACCAATTATCCCTCCAAAGAAACTCTTGGAGTTCTTGTCTGAATTGGGCCTCTCTTACGTGAAATATATCAACATCCAAGGCGATTTGGTTAAACAGTCTGATCCCTCTCCCAAGAGGCATAGTCTCTGGCAGGTTAGTGTTACTCTTAGGGAGAGCGAACAATCTATGCTTCCTTATTCTCAGATATCTATCGGGGACACACAAACCGATATTCATCAAAATTTCAGGATTCCCGAACACGCCACGCAACAGTCGGAAGAAATGCATACCTAAGCACATATCCCTTCTTGTTCTCAACTCAATGTACCCCAACATACCCTGTATGAAGTTAGTTGGATACAGCCACGGATAGTATCCATATACCCTCATGTAGAGAGATCTCAGAAATTTCTTCTGTACCCTCTCCAACATGAGGCTATATTTCAACTCATGGGGTGCCCAAATGATAGATCCGCTCTCGAGTATGCTACGGACTAATGAGTTAAACAACACTACCATTACGTGTGTGCTCGAGAAAACCCTGCCATTTCGTAATACAAAACCCAGAATCTTAAGTGCCTTACCACACACAGCTTCAATGTGCGCATGGAACGTCAGTCTGCTCTCATACTCTATACCAAGGTCCCTGATGGACGACACTCGTGATATTCCTATGTTGTTCATAGAGTACCTAAGATACACAGTTTTCAAATTTCGAGTATAGGACAGAACGTTGCACTTAGCTATATTAAACTTCAGCTTATTACGCTTACCCCAGTCGAATATATTATTTATATCCGACTGCAGAAGCATACAATCATCCAAGGTAATTATGTTCATGAATAGTTTCAAGTCATCAGCAAATAACAAAACATAGCATGATTAATGACATCAGCTATATCATTAATGAACAATGAAAACAGCAGTGGTCCCAGATTGGATCCTTGCGGGACTCCCGAATATGTATAAAAACTGTATGATCGATAAATGCCAAAAGTAACAAACTGTTGTCTGCCTCTAAAATAACTCCCAAGCAAAGTTAAAAGACCATGAGAAAAACCCAATCCACTTAATTTCTTAAGCAGAATGTCATGGTCTACCTTATCAAATGCTTTTGAAAAGTCATTATAGGAACAGTCAACTTGTGCTCCATTATCTAAAGCTCTCGACACACAGCTAGTAAACACCATAAGATTCGTGTCAACCGAACGACCCGGCCTAAAACCATGCTGTTGATCAATCAAAATTGATTCAGTTCCCGAAGCAATGACTTTATGAATCATCATTTCAAAAACCTTAGCCGGGGCCGACAGTACCGCCACAGGTCTATAGTTTTCAACTGATGACTTTATGCCACTCTTATAAACAGGAATCACCTTGGATATCTTCCATTGGCTTGGAAATATACCTGATTTTAATGAGAGATTAAATATATGACAAAGGGGTATTTTGAGGAAATCGACACAAACCTTTAGAATAAATGTAGGAACATTGTCTAGACCTACAGAACGCGTGTTTCTTAATCTTTTTATGAAATAAGATACATCACTCTCGTCGACACTAGAAATATCTACGTACGAGGCCCCACTTGATGGTTGCTTAGATGCATGCTCAATATCAAGGTTGGGCGGTTGATTACAGTACACAGATTTAAAATGCCCTGCAAATGCCTCTACTACTTGGCGCCCCTTATACTGCTGGCACTTCCAGTCAACGACGTCCGTGAAGCCTCTATCCTTTCGAAGCGAGGTGATGTATTCCCAAAATATTTTTGAATCTTGCTGAATGCAACGTTCCATTGTACTCACGTAAGTCCGATAGGCCAGTCGAACATTCCGCCTTTGATCGAAGCAGACTAAACGCATCATAGTCAACTCCACTGTGAGTAGTTTTCCACCTCTTATGATAGGCATGCTTGGATCGTATGTCCCGAACAATATCATTAGAAAACCACCTCGGATATCTCCTTCCACTAAGAGGAGGGAACCTTCTGCGAAAGCACAGATCAAAAGCATTGTACAGTGTAGAGTAAAAGGACTCACAAGCATCCACCACGTCACATTTGCCTAAGAGCTCAGTCCAATCAGTCTCTCGCATAAGCGAATAGAGTAGTTTCGAAATCACCCTCTTTATAATTCCAACCAGTATAATCAGTAGAATTACCAAGAGGGATATCGGTTCTGTCTGAACGAACTATACGCGTCCCATGTTCAAAACAGAGCGATGGATGATATGAGTCCTCTTTAAGGAGAGGTGACATGCATCTCAAGATTGGAAGACTTATGTTACTGAATATTAAGTCTAATTTGTTATTGTTGGAGTTAACAATACCATTAAGCTGGGTAAGCCCAAACATTGAGCACAAAAATACTAGTTTGTTTTCGATACTTTGTCTATTGCGCGCAGATGTCAGGTTAAAATCACCCATTATAATAATATTCTTTCCTCCGACAACACTAAAATTGCTTAAAATTTTATCAAAAATATTTTATAGACTAATAAGTCACTCGTCGGTGGAAAGTAGACAACGCAAATAAAAGATACGACTCCGTAGCAGGTTAGTTTCACCCAAAGGTCTTCACTCGGAGACTCCAGAGCACAGAAGCGTTCGGCCTGTAAACCCTCTGCACACCGCAGCCCCAAGAGACAACCTCCACCCTGCCTGTGGCCTGCACCGGAGTCGCGATCTCTTCTAAATACTGTATAACCATCACCAAAAAGTTCCCGATTGAAAACACTGTCATTGAGCCATGTTTCAGTTAGTGCTATGATATCATAGTCACCAACCAAAACTCTACTCAAAAATTCTGTACATTTCGTTTTCATACCGCGAACATTCTGATAATAGTAGTCCAATCTTTTCACAGACGAATGTCCCTGTCCAGTGCTAAGTCATCTAAGTAGATGTGCAGCACTGACCTTGTTCTCCCATTCCCTTATGAATGAGCGAGGTGGCCAATTCTCGTCTTTCATCACCACAATGGCAGCATTAGCAGGCATTCCTACCTTAAATGACACATAGTCACCTTTCCCTTTCAGTCTGGTGACATTATATTTACAGTCGTTAATTTTTTTAAGGTATGAAATCATACCTTCTACTGTAGTGTCCGTATGAAACGGACAAAAATGAAAATATTGAATATTATTGTTATTTACGCTAACACTATCCATGCTGTTCCGGCGGTTGCCCCTGACAATCACTCTTCCCTTGGTGACAGTCTTCCATTCTGAGACTGTCGGTGAAGCTGGTAGTGCTGGTGGTGCTGGTGTTGTCTCTGCTGCTGGTGGTGCTCGTAGTGATGGTGCAGCTGGAGCTGTTTGTGCTGCTAGTACTGCAGGTGGTGCTGATGGTAGGGAAGCAGTCGTTCTACTGGGTGACTTGGCCTTATCCGCCCAAGTCACAGGCACAGTAGCTACTGTGGGGAGTTGAGCAGCAGGCGCAGTCGGGGTTCGCTGTGCCGCCTCCTTAGCAGATCGAGCAGCCGCATCCTTGGCCCTTCTCCTTGTCACAGGAGCCTGAGCAATTACAGCAGTGGATGCTGGTGTTGGTGATGGTGATGATGAAGATGGTGAAGTTGCCAATGCAGGTGATGGTGGCTCAGAAGCAGCCAGCACAGATGAAATTTGTGACACTTGTAACACTTTTTGAAGCCGGCTTTATTTTTCTCCTACCCACATTACAGTGTTCACAACTCGCGTTTGTTGATGCCAAGTCGGCAAGCCGAGTAATCTCCGACATATTCAAACTTTAATGTTTTTGCTTGCTCCAGTGCTAGTCGCTGCAGGTCCCTGATGATGTCCGAGTCCGTTAGGACACCGGCATCCTTATCCGGACAGAGTTTCAGCGACATTGATAAATAAAAATCGAAACAAAAGTTAAAAGAAAGTGAGAGCTCGCGATACACGTCCGCACTCAACGGCTGATTGACTTGTAATGTTGTAATATTCAAAATTAACTTACTAAGCAATTGAATTTAACATATATTGGATTGTAGTCAAAAACATTAAGCAATATCTGATGTACAGTGGTACCTTGACATACGAGTGTCCCAACATACGAGTTTTTTGAGATACGAGCCGTCGAGCGAGCGATTTTTTTGCTTTGAAATACGAGTAAAATTTTAGATACGAGCAATTGGCTTAGCGGGGTCGGCCGGTTGCACACAAACTGCGCGTCACGCTCTCCCGCGTGAATCCCCCGGCCACGGTCAGAGAATCGGTTATCAGTGTGCTCTCGCTGTCAAAGCATCTTTGATAAGTTGTGCTCGCGTTTTGTGACAATAAGGAAATTTACTTTGAGATACGAGTAATTTGAAATACGAGCAAGGTTGCGGAACGAATTAAACTCATATGTCGAGGTACAACTGTATTTGTTTACTAGAAAATATATATAAGTCTATATAACTTGCTCAAAAATTGATTAAAAAAATCTACTAAAAAGCCGCCACATTCAAAAGATGAATAATCGTAATGTGACCATTATCATCATCATCAGCCTGTGTCCGTCCACTGTTGAACAGGGCCTCCCGCATGAGTCTCCATCCTCTTCGATCCTCCGCCTTCCGCATCAAAGTCACTCCCGCTACACTACACGTCTTACAGCTAAGAAAACCAGAGCATGAAGTGGTTAAATCTTCATTGGCTTATTATAAATGAAAATATTCTTATTATTTTATTTTATTATTTTTTCCTTTTAGTGGGGGTCTGCATCCCGGCGACATAGTCACTCAAATAAACGGAAAAGACGTGCATTCAGCCAACGACATCTACGCCCTGCTGGAGACAAGCACCCAGGTCCTGACGGTCACCATCGTGAGGAACAACGCACAGCTGCAGATGGTGGTGAAGCCCGAGGACGGAGGACACTGAACTGTCGAGCATGCTCCATGTGACCATACCATATGACTCCCTAACCATATGCTCCACATTGGAATAGACCAACACGTTTATGAAATTTAAACACGTTTACCAATAGATGGTAATCAATAAAAAAGGACCACTGCACAGAAGTGCTAAAGAATGATGAATGATGATGGATTATCTCAATAACAATATGAGTAAAATAGTAATTTTGAGGTGACATGTGCATAATGCAAGTCTTATATATACATTAAGATCCTGCTTAACGCGGGGGATACGTTCCATCATAGTAAATCGTAATGCGAAACAGCGCTAAACGAGACTATCTTAACATGTAAATAATGAGGTTAGGGGAAGATGGATAGAAAATTGGTTAGATATTAAATTTAATAATCATGTTTTTTTTTAATAAAAATAAAACCAAACATTTATTTCTAACAAAAATAAAAACAATATAAACGAATATAAAAACAAATAAAATTCTAAGTCAGTCAGATCATTCAGTCTATTCTGTGTTTCGATTTTTCTGCCTTTTTGTCAAGAAGGCATCTAATGTAGTTTGCGTTTTCCTTTTGAGTTCTGTTAGAAGTTGTTAATAAGTGGATAAAGCATCTATAACACCCTGTCACGCTTTTGAACTCCTGTCAAAATTTGGATCATTTTCAACAAATTGGTCCATAATTTCAGTTATAGTGGTCAAACTCTTTTTTACAAACGCCATCGAAAGTTCTTTCTGCTCTTCTTCGAAATCACTTCTATCAATATTTTTATTTTCTTCTTGCTCAGTTAATTCCTTGAGCTCATCATTAGAAAGACTAGCTGCTGTTTCTTGAAATATTTCTTCGACGTCTTCCACATTTACCTCATCTAAACCTGTTTGTTTCGCTAATTCCACTATTTTTTCCACTATTTATGCACAATTTCGAGGAATAACCCCGGGTTGAAATAAAGAGCGCTAAACCGAGACAGCGCTAAACGATACAGCGTTAAGCGGGGCCTCAATGTACAACAATAAATGGAAATCAATGAAAAAGAACTACTGCACAGAAGTGCTAAAGATTGATGAATGGTGATGGATTATCACAATAAAAATAGGAGTGAAACTAGTAATTTTGAGGTGACATATGCATAATGCAAGTCTTACATATAGTTGGGTAAAAATAATTAACTTTAATAGTATTTTATGTTTAAATGTTAGGCAAAATGGATTGTTTTCATTAATTGTATTTAAACGGTGATATTACATGTGTTATTTATATATTTAATATATAAAAACATAAATATATGCTTTATAAACCTGTGTACTACTGAAAATCATTGTTGACTGCGTATTTATAATTCTAATTTAATGTTTTTTTGTTTCTAAATTTCAATATAAAAATTTACTGTGTAAAATTACTTCACATGACTAAAAGTAAAACTCCACCGTGAAAATATTTATATTAAACTTTATGATAATACAAATAATTCATTAACTATTTTGGCTGCGCACTTTTACTTTTAGTCATAAATGGTCATCAATTATTTTTATACAATACAGTAAATACTTATTTTTTAATTGAGTAAATTTTAATTTTCATTTATTTTTGAATTTTTTAGATTACTAAAAAAAAAACTGTTGTTTATTTGACGGCAGTGACATCTGTTGGATATATTTGATAATAAACTTGTATTGTTTTATGTGATCCCATATTAACCTTTAAACGCCCAGTGGTCCCATACGGGAGCGCAAATTTGCGTCGTTCAATGCCCTAGCAGGCCAATGTTTGTAATGTTTTGTCGCACAATAGATTCTTCCATGAACTTACTTTAATACTATTATTACATATTAATGTAATCCGATTGTGAAATGAACCATAAGCACTCCTGTATGGGACTGTAGGGCATTGAACAACGCAAATCTGCGGTCCCGTAAGGAAACCACTGGGCGTTTAAAGGTTAATGCCTTAAGGCATTCAAATGTGAATTTGTCGTTGTACTTAATAATTTAGATTAAAAAATTAAACATTAAAATGTACCGTAATTGTTAAATAATTATAAAAATAATTAGTAACCATAATTAAATAAATTTATAATGTAATAAGTATATACTTTATTATTTGGTATATAACGTTACTATAAAAACATAAAATATGCTGTGGTCAATGGATTTACGCCACAATAAAAAATATCTAATTATATAAATATTATATATACATATTAACATCCTTCTCTCTCTTAAAAAGGTGTTATTCCGTCACGTGATGGCAGGATTAGGAGCAAATTGATAACACCGACTTTTTCAGAATCACATTGACATATATTTAGGATAAACTTTACAAGCTTATGACCCGGACCTAGTCACAGCAGTAGGCCGAGCCACAATACAATAATATGCTCTCGCCGACGGGCGGGGCACGACTGATGCGCTCGTGATGGCTCTCGCCCAACGCTACTAGCGGCGGTCTATATAACTAGTCCCAAATGACAATATGGCAGACACATTCATGTATGAAAAGCAAACAGAAATAAGAGACGAAAGATTGTGTATTGAGGTTTTCGGTACCAGTCAGCAAGGGCTATATCATGCTGATGTCAATATATAATATAGAATTTCGCATTCACCAAAAATATAATCTAAGCATTGGACGTACCGGCGCGTCTGGAGCACTAAGGGGGATTCACGCGTATTTGCGTTTATAGTACTTTAAAGTTAAGCCTGTTCCTACAGAACCAGAGATTCTCTAGCAGGCAATATAATTTATTTATACATATAGAATAAGATATTTATGAAATAAAATAAAACATTTTTTTTTAAAATAATATTCAGGGTCTTTAAAAAATCAATGAAATTTATACTTTATTTTTATTTTTTTTATTTTAATGGTGTAAAAAGACAATGTTTTTATTTTTCTTATTTTTATTTACTGGTAACTTAAATAAAAATAACTTTTGAAAATTTATGTAATAATTCTTGGGATTATAAATATTTCATTCAAATTAGTTATATATTTTTTAATATACTTAATTTTGTAAATACATATTATTATGTAAAAAAAGTGTACAAACGGAAATATAAATTTCATACGATAAACAATTTATTATTTTTATTACAAAATTTCCTTCTAGATGTCGCCGCAGTAAAGTTATGTCAGCTGCCATGGTATCCACCCCATTTTAGGTCATTATCTATCGGTATTTAACAATACGGTCTTGAGACGGCAAAACCTTGAGGGCTCTAAGAAAAGGCGGCTGCCTTTTATGTCTCCTGCAGCATCATCAGCATGTATCCGTCCACTGTTGAACGTAAACCACCAGCATGAGTCTCCATCCTCTTCGATCCTCTGCCTTTCGCATTCAGGTCACTCCCGCTATTCTTCTTATGTCGTCAGTCCATCTTGCAGGGGGTCGGCCAATGCTTCGTTTGCCAGTTCTTTGGGCCACTCAAATACTTTTCTTCCCCATTGACCGCTGTCTCTTCGACAGATGTCCTGCCCATTGCCACTTGAGTGTTTCTATCTGTTGGGTAGCATCCACTACTTGAGTTCTTCTGCGTATATCCTCGTTTCAGATTCTATCTTCCTTATATTCTATCTCTCCATAGCACGCTGGGTGACTTTTATTTTATGGGTAAGATTTGCTGTCAGATTCCACGTCTCTGCGCCATAAGTTAATACAGGGAGGATGCATTGGTTAAACGCCTTAGTTTTAAGACATTGCGGAATTTTCGCTTTAAAAATGTTCTTTAGTTTTCTTCCAAATGCTGCCCATCCCAGTTGTATGCGAGCTATCATCTATAGTAACTGATATAAAATACTTAAAATATATTTTGCAGAAGTCTGCTCATGGAACCTATTATTGGAATGGCTGGTGTGTAATAATTGAATAAACAAGATTTTTTAAATAATACTTTATTCAATGTAAACATAATTCATAGATTAATGTCACATTAATTATATACAATTTTTCAAAAATTAAAATTGATTCATTGTAATACACACATCATTTTGATTTAAAAAAAATCTAATAATGTTTTCAAATAACAATTATACAATTCTATTTTATCTCTGGTGTTGTCAGTCTATGAATAATTATAAGAAATTAAGGAAGGTGGTGGGTATAAATAAATTAAGTAGGAGAAATGGATGTAATTGCCACAAATATAAATGTAAAATTGAAAACTGACACGAAAAAAAAAAATTTACACTAATTAATTTATAAACCAGTTCTTTTATTTGATAACTTTAAAAAGCCAGTTAACTCAAATTTTTGCATTTATTTTAATATGCATAAAATCGGCATAAATTAGTTTAAATAGAAAAAAATATGTACTTTTAGGATAAAAAAATATCTGTATATAAAATTATTTAACCTCAATTGAGAGTAGTATAATGAGTGTTTTATTTAAAGTTTAATTTAAATTTACATAATACAATCATGTACTGTGAACTATCAGCTTATATAATCTAGTGTCAACCCGTAGTGAATCTATTGAATATATTTCACGATTTGTTATGAGCTCTTAAGTATTGGCGTCCCATAAAAGAATTTTAAAATCAGTTCTATAAACCGATAAATTATTATTAAGTACTAAACCAATGCGGTATTTATTTAACCTTCCAGCGGGCCGCGCTGACTAGTTTCTCTTGAGCTTATCGCAAATCTTACGTCATCAAGTTTTCTCCGTGTAAATGAAGTTTTCTTTTTAATAAAATGTTAAGGAATTGATGTAAGGTTATGAAAAATGATGAATTACAGTATTTTAAAAAAAGAAAAATACTTTCTTAAAAGAAAAAAAACAACACTCTAAATATTTTAAAAGAAAATATTTCATCATCATGTTATTGACAGCCGATACGGAAGTTTGTCATGTTCATTTGCTCCAAATATGGAGCGGATATGGCAAAAAGAAACCACCAAGAGTTTTGTTTCGGAAGCCACATTCGTCTCGCACATTGATTTTGGGTATGTTTTAAGCCACCAGTACTATGAACCTCAATTATCCAATATGATATGCTAGGTTTTTTTTTTTAATGTAAACACATACAGGAGAATACCGACAGATAGTAATTCTGAAGTCTCATCTCTGGAATTCTATGACGTTTACCATGGTGCATATGGCTAAGCACTGCATGTGGAGTGTTGGTCCGCCACCGTCATAGACTACAGCCCGAGATTCACGCATCATCTTTATTATTTACAGGAATTTACTATGAATGGGTGGTTTTCATGGGACGACTTTCATCTACCACCAATTTTAACTAATAGGCTATGACTGGCATTTGACAGGTGAGAGATCAAATTCACACCAACCGGGGTATTTTTAGAGCTCGGAAATCGTTTTTTTTTTTTTAAATCTCACTTGCAAAGCGAACGCGTTGACCATTGAGCTATACCCGCCGGCAAACCCGCCATTGTTTCGGAAGTTACGATTGCCTCTCACATTGTCAGTGATATTTGATTTTGGATATGTATTAAGCTATCAGCTGTATAACCCTTAATTGTCCGAGGTGCTGGAGTTCTTCCCTTTGCTGCCCATCAAGTTAGCGATGACATCCTGAATGCGATGCATCTCCTCCAGCTGCGACGTGACCTGTGTCAGTCTCTTGTCACGCTCTCTGAGAGACTTCTCCAAATTTTTGATGTTCTGAAACAATAAAAGAAGAATATTTGAATACATTACCATCAGGAAACATTAAAAAATATATTATATCTTTCATTAATAATGTTAAGGTTATTAACTGACAACACTTGGTAAAACTGTATAATTATATTTGTTAAGAGCAAGCAAGTAAAACTTTATTATATTTAAAAATTAAATATATGTATATATAGTTACATTAAAATCGACAGGTGTATACAACATGGATGGGCAATATCAGGAAAACCTAAGTATACTTGTATTTTTATAGGGAAAATTCCATAATGTCTTAAAACTGGTATAGCTCTAGGTCAAAGCGTTTGATTTGCAAACCAAAGGTCGTGGGTTCGATCCCCGACGGAGATTAAAAAAAAAAGTGTCTGAGCTCTAAAATACCCCCTTTGGTGTGAATTTGATTCCTCACCCGTGAAATGCCAGCCAGAGCCTATTAATTAAAATTGGTGTTAGAAGAAAGTCCTTCCGTGAAGACCACCCATTCATTGTGAATTCCTGTTTATAATAAGGATGATGCGTGAATCTCGGGCTGTAGTCTATGACGTTGGCGGATCAACACTTCACATGCAGCGCTTAGCCATATGCACAGATGAGACTTCATAATTACTATCACCATCTATTGGTATTCTCCATATTAATTAATATAAATCCATATTGATTCAATACCTGTTGTGATTGTTCCAGTTCAGCCCTGGTGTTGGCCTGTGCCTCAATGACCTCATCCAACTTCTTGTCCCTCTGCTTGACTCTCTCTTCAAACTTGACCAGGACGCTGGCCAGGTCACTGTTTTTGGTCGCCTAGTAATAAAAAAAATATGTATAAATAATAAACGTTTGATGAGCTATGCAGCCTATCGTGCCTACTACTTGACTGCCCATCATTCACGAGGATTGCCAGGCATAGCCGGGAATGTGACTATGATACATCTAAACTATATATACATACATAATATACATATATATATATATTAACATCCTCCTCTCTTTAAAATGTGTTATTCAGTCACGTGGTGGCAGGATTAGGAGCAGATTGATAATACACAGACTTTTTCTGAAGCACATTGACATATATATTTCGATAAACTTTACAAACTTATGGCCCGGACCTAGTCACAGCATTCGGACCGGGCCACAATGCGACTGATGTTTCGCGGTCGGTACACGACTGACCTGTGCGGCGCCATGGTCGGTTACCAGTGACAATCTATATAACTAACGTCACACCCGTGACCGGACTTAACAAGGGAAGGATTGAGAAACGCTACGAGTTAGTCGAAACTGCAGTCTCCCAATAGAGAACTTATCTTACGTGATCCATGTAAAAACAAGGATAATAATTAAATATTTGTAATTTATAATGGATCTCAAAGTGAATGCTGAAAACATTGAAAACATAATATCTTTTTAATTTCTTGATTTATAATTATTTCATAATTAAAGGCACATAAAAAGTATGATATTCGTTACCTGATCAGCCAACTTCTTCTTGAGTGTGTCGGTGTTTGCCTGCAACTCCTTTAGCTCTGTGTTCATCTCCGTTAGTCGAGCTGATTTGCTCTCAATGTCAGTCTCCAACTCCTGAAAAAATCAAAGCAGATATTCCACGTGTGAATTTTATTTATTTATTTACTTAACCGAACCGCAGTTCCAAGGTACAAAGGATAAGATACATAGAGTATACATAAACATAAAATACATACAAAAGAGAAAAAAAAGAGAAGTAGAAGATGACGTGTGTCAAAGATCACAGAGATCTAGGGGAAAAATACCATCGACAAAAGAGGAAAAGGATGGATGTGTGCTGGTAGGCCATTTAGGAGCGCCACTGCCGTTGTACTAAATTGAGTGCTCAAAGCTCCACAAGTATGTGAATGTCTATCTAGTTGTTTTGCTCGGTACAAAATGTGCTAGGACTTTGAGAAAATTTAGTGTAATAAATAACATTGCATCATTTTGCTAGAGATAAAATATCGTATATCGAGGCTTTTCGTCGACAGCCTGAAAGGGCTTATCCGAGTTGGTATCAAGATATACCTTGATCTTGTTAGCGTGCTCGTGCTGGTTGTTGGCTGCCTGCTGCTCCCTGTCAAGTCTCTCAGCCGCCAGTTTTCCCTGAAAGCGTCGAATGCTCTGCTCTGCGTCAGAAAGCTGCTCCGTCAGCTGAGCTAACGTTCCTGTCAATCTAAAAAAAACATTACAAATTTACAGTTACTTTACTAAAAACTATTAAATATAATGAATAACATAATAAACTTTTTAAAACCGCAAAGCTTTAATTATCTATTCGTCTTCCGCTGTCGGTGAAGTCACACCTTCTTCAGAGCAAACTTAAAACCGAGTGTAGTGTCTGTAGCTTGTATCGAAGAAGGTGAGATGTCACCGAAACCGGTAGACGAATAAATAATTAAGACTCGAAGGTTTTACAAAGTCAATTACTGTATTAACCGTATGGATGCCACGAGCCTAAATATGGGTCCGCTGCGGGAAGCCCGCCAGTGCCGTGAGCACACCGGTGTGTTAGAAAACTGTATATTTTCGGTCAATGTTATAGCTTGGGTCTATAGCGACATCTATCATCTGCCCAAGAAAAAAAAATGGTTAAAATTGGACACCATTTAGGGGTTCAAATGTTCGTTAATCCACGAGACGTTGCATAGATCTATTCAGGGTCATTGCATCCATACGGTTAATTTGAATTATTGAACCTCCTCATTGAATGTGATTAGAGTGAACATGTAAGGAATTACCTTTCGTTTTGTGACTGCAAGTTGAACAGTACATCCTGCTGCGTCCTGCTTCCTGACTGCAGCATCGCCAGGGAGTGGTTAAGAGTTGACACATTGTGGGTAGCTCCCTAAAACAAGCAATATATTTATATAGAGCTTTAAAATTATGAAAAAAAATATATGTCAAGTTTCTTTGGGTATTGAAACCGCAACCTCTTGCTCGATAAGCAAGTGTTTTACCTCTAAGCAGTACCCATCGGCATTGTGATCAATGACAAGAAGATTGCTTTTGGCAGCTTCCAGATTGTGTTCCGGGCGATATGGAAAGAAATTTATAAAACACTCTTCCTTGATTGAAAAACATAATAAAACAGTATTGTCGGTAAAGCAGTTACCTGCAGTGCGAGGTCGGATGTTTTGAGTCTGTGTTCCAGGCAGGATAGCTTGTAGGTGTACAGCTCGATGATGCTCGATGCGGAAACATCAGGTCCCTAGAATTTGCAATTATGTTAAATATAATAAATATACAGTAGTGTAGTGGGGCCAGGTCGGGCCAGGTCGGGCCAGGTCGGGCCAGGTCGGGCCAGGTCGGGCCAGGTCGCTGCCCTGTGCCACCTTTTTGAACAATAATTTAATTTTCTATACTAAATATTTTCAAAATATTTAAAAGCATTTTATTAAAAATAAAAAATCCAATGGATTTAAAAAAAAACAAATTTACACTTGTAACGTGAAGAAATACCATCGCTCTTTCAAGATTTATGAAACATGAAAGACATTAAATGGAATATTCATGGGGTTTTTTGTTGACCAGACCCTAGGGTCCTATAGATGATTTTTTCCCTTTCTTAGAGACTGACCAAAAGTGATTTTAAAAAAAACATTTGTTCATGCTCTATACTTTTAACAGCTTATTTGCTACTTCCTAAATATTAACCCTTTAAACGAGTTAAACGAAAAAAAAGTTGATCTGACAAATGCAAATTTTTCATGAAAAATAAAGTGTTCTATAAAATTACTTTTACTTATTTTTTTGAGAATATCATGATTTAATACACCAAAAAATAGTCGTCAGGTTATATTTTGGGGAGAGGGGGGCTCAAAAAATTATATTTAAATATAAAAAAAAAAAAATTGTAAAAAAATCGATAGTGATTTTACAAGTATTATTCATTATTTATGATTTTAGAATGGAGGGAAAGTCATAATACCCACTTCTAGCTATGTTTATGACATAACAGGGCTGTCAATAAAAGATGAAGAAGGATGAAGAGGCAAGAAAAGTTGTTGTTTTTTTTATTTACTATAATTATATTAATTTACTAAAATATACTATAACAAACTTTTATACTTATGTATGAAAATCTTTTATGGAAATATTATAAAAAATAACAGAAAAAACTGAAAAATATAACATGTCATATATTATAGTCATGAAATAATGCTTATATAGGGGGTGGCGATCGATTCCATCAAATTTGTATTCTGATTGTTCAGCGTCAACACTTGTGTTAAACATATAATAAAAAATTAATATTGCCCTGTATAATGATGAAAAGAAAGAGAGACATGTTTGGCCTCTCTTTCCCCCACCCCTGCGCAATAAATGCGCAACAAAAAAAGGTCTGTATATTACAGACAATGTCGTAAATACGAGGCGACAAAAGTCGACCACCGCGTCCAAAGGTAACGTTTTTTACAAGCCATGGACTATAGTCGATTTACGCGTCGAAGAGGAAAAAAATTCGGGCGACTATAGTTGCTTTATGCGTGCAAAGGGTTAACATTCCCTTTACTCAAGGATAACGACTTCGTGTCGCCAGGATAGTTATCAGCACGCGTGGTAGAGGAACGAGGATCAGATGAACAGCACAAAGACTTTTTCAGAAGCACATTGGAAAATATTTAATTAAAAGATTGACAAACTTTCAGTCTGCTCGAGACAGACAATGACGCATTGTTAACGCCCCGAGCAGCCACAGACTGATGATCGTGGACGTTGCGACAGTGCATCGCCAACATTAATATAGTGGCGAACTACGGAACTAGAACTGTCAAATAACCAATATGGCATTGCGTGTCCGACGAGCGAACAAAAATAAGAGACGGAAGGTTGTATGTCGAGGCTTTTCTAGGACATATCTGCACCTGAAGGTCCACTTAGGAACATACATGGTTCCTGA
This sequence comes from Glossosoma conforme, assembly GCA_022606575.1. Classification (NCBI taxonomy): domain Eukaryota; kingdom Metazoa; phylum Arthropoda; class Insecta; order Trichoptera; family Glossosomatidae; genus Glossosoma; species Glossosoma conforme. Next base: position 2,377,065 of record JAGTXR010000047.1, read on the forward strand.
CAACCTCTAGAGCAGAAATCTGAGAGCTAGGAGAAAGGGTATCTGAGGCATATTTTTGGGTGATTTGTTAATAGGATTTTTCAAGTTAATAAGATGATAAGCCTGACACTCCCGAGACTATTTTGTCCTAAAGGGTGGCTCAACTTGTCTTTCTTAAGGATGATTTAAATGCATCGCCATTATCGATAACAATAATACGCTCATTTTCAATTATAACCTTGTTTTCTTCCTCCATGGACTTTTCGACCTTCTGCAGCAGCTTGTCCACGTGCAGCTCTTGGGCAGGACTGAGCACAGTGGGCCTGAAGATGCCAGTCGAACATCCAGCTTCCAGGGAAGCCATTGCGCCGCCTTTCATCCCACCTTGACTGGATTCCGTTCCACTGAGAGAACTGTCTAACAAGACACCACCACTGCAAAACACCTGAAAATATAATTCACACAGATGTTATTTATTTGTATTTTTCTGCCATATCTGCTCCATAACTGCAGCATATGGCCGTCAAAAATTACCACTATTTTATATGATATGAAAATTATTAAATATACAAGTATTTCATGCTTTTTTTTAACACGGATTATACTGAGCACTGTTTCAGTTGCTGGAAGACTGCAGTTTCGAAATCTATAAAGGCTTTATCACTTCCAGCGTGTGCAAACGTACTGACATGTCAATGAATATTTACTAATTAAAAAAGAGTTTCACAGTTTCTACAGCGGTTATAGCTCACTGGTTAAAGTGTTTGCTTGGCAAGACAAAGGTCGTGGGTTCAATCCTCGACGGAGATTAAATTGAATTAGATTAATTTTAATTTTTAATCAATTTCTGAGCTCTAAAATACCCCCGGTTGGTGTGAATTTGATCCCTCACCTGTAAAATACCAGTCGTAGCCTGTTAATTAAAATTGGTAGTAGAGGAAAGTCGTCCCGTGAAGACCACCCATTCATAGTAAATCCCTATAATAATAGGGCTGTAGAATGACGTTGGAGGATCAACACTCCACATGCAGCGCTTATCCATATGTAGAATGGTAAGTGTTATAGAATCCACAGATGAAACTTCAGAATCAAAATCTGACGGTGTTCTCCTGTATGTGTTTACATAAAAATAAACTAAAGAGTAGGTAAGAGGATGGGTGGAGTTTAGGTGTATGTGTTAAGGGTAAGTAATCTCAAAGTCGTGGCTTTAGTCAACTAATACCTAGGTCTAAATACATATGTACTCGTATATATGTTGACATCAGCATGATAGAGCCCTTGCTGACTGGTATCGAAAACCTCGATAAATAATCTTTCGTCTTTTATTTCTGTTCGCTTTTCGACATGCATGTGTCGCCACATTGACATTTTGGACTAGTTACGGAGATCGTCACTTGTAGCGCTGTGCGACAGCCCAACACGGGTGCGCTAGTCGCGTGCCGCCCGTCGGCGAGATCATATTGTAATTTGGCCCGGCCGAATGCTGTGACTAGGTTCGGGCCATAAGTTTGTAAAGTTTATCGTAAATATATGTCAATGTGTTTCAGCAAAAGTCTGCATATTATTCATCTGCTCCTAATCCTGCCACCACGCGACTGAATAACACCTTTCTTTAAAGAGAGGAGGATTTTAATATATAAAGGTATAAAAAACAGTGTGTTTTACCTGATTGACTCTGTCGGCCGGGAAGTGAACGTGTCTGATGATACCCAGGAGGTATTTTCTTCTGGACAAGTTTGGCGAGCTGAGGCACGAACTAAGAACCTTTTGGATCTAAAAAAAAATAAGGTGATAAATAACTTCTTAGGTTTTCATGGTCAGATTTGATATTGTGGCTTATGGGTTGAGCCATGTGTGGCGAACTTCTTTCAACCAATATTTCCACCGCCATTGCAGGGGTCTTCTTCTGGATTGATAATTTATTTAGTTTTGAGTTGGTTTATTCAGATTATATATTTTTTATGAGCGTTATTGATTAATATCTCCATGGCAACTCAAGTTTCATTCCGGAGAATCGTAGGTATGTTTTAAGACTACGGTAGGTATGTTCAAAGAATACGGTAGGTATGTTCTAAGAATTGTAAAAAAAATCACAGAAAATGATAATTTTTTTTCAATGTTTTCAGCATTTACTTTGAGATTCATTATAAGTTATTAATATTTATTTATTAACCTTGTTTTTAGATGGATCACAAAAGATAACTTCTCTATTAGGAGACTGCAGTTTCGACTAGCTCGTAGCCTTTCTCGATCCATCACTTGTTAAGAGATAACTGAGCTGCGATAGTACTTCATAAAATGGGTTTGACCACTTATAAAGCACTATCGCAGCTCAGTTATATCTTAACAAGAGATGGATTGAGAAAGGCTACGAGTAAGTCGAAACTGCAGTATCCTTATAGAGAACTTATCTTACGTGATCCATGTAAAAACAAGGCAAATAAATAAATATTTATAACAAAAAAAAGCATTAATATCAGCTTCCTAAATGACCAACTGTTTTTGCTAATGTTTGTCGGTATTGGTTACAAGTTAGATTTTGTGTAGAACGTGGAGTCTATGAAGTGTCACTCACCGAAGAGTTGGACAGCATCCGGTGAAGAACTCCGTCCCACTGCGAGGCCGAGGCCAGACCGAGGCAGACTCGGCAGCCCGTCAGTACGGCGTCCAGGCTGTAGTCTGATGTGAGACAACCGCTCTGGAAAATAAAAACATCACATCGTAATAACACACTCACAGAAAAATAAACATTATAGTGAATTTAAATTAAAATTTACAAAAATAAACCGGGGTCACAGAATCCGCGACACAGAAATCTCACAGCTGTACATCAAGATGCTACAAACAAATGTTTTGGCAAGTTGCTTGCGGAGCTTTTTTTTGTTTTTTTTATTGAACGCTAGCCTTGCTTGATGTATGCGTCTGTTGACTTCTCTTTTTGTTCTGCCATCCCAGGTGATCGTACTTCCAAGGTATACAAACTCTTTTGCATCTTTAAGGGTTACTCCTTCTTCTTCGTAGTATCAATCCGGTGAATTGGTTTGCAGCAACAGAATCTTGCATCTCGATCTCCATTCCTCTCGGTCCTCCGCAACCCTTTTCAGCTCAGCATAAGCGCTACAATTCATGTCCTCGAATACTTGCTGCAAATACTCCCGTCTAGGGCTACTCCTAGCATTGATATATTAATGTTCTGCTGCTCATTGCGGCTTACTCTCATGACTTTGGTTTTTGTGCTGTTTATTTTCATATTAAAGTTAGAATTAAATATGTTTTCCATGGATATCAGCACTTCAGTGAGTTCATCTTCAGTTTGAGCAATCAGAGGAATGTCGTCAGCAAACCTTATCATATCAATCTTTTGGCCGTGTATTTTGACCCCCTCTCTATGGCCTATTTTTTCTCTGATGTTATTTATTGCATGTTGTATGTACACGTTGAAGAGTACAGGCAACAGAGAGCATCCTTGTCTCACCCTTGACGTATTTTTGCTTCATTTTGGATATTTCCAAGTGATATTATGTCAGCTTCTTCTTTGTAGAGTGAAAATATGAGTCTTCGTTCCTTGTATTTGACTCCAATTTCTTTCATTACACCAAGAGCAGATTGTAATGTGTTAAAAAGACAAACGGTAAACAAAAAAAATAAAATTTAAGTCTTGAAATGTTTGTTTAAGTTGATTAGCGATAATCATGATTGCAAAATATATAAAATGGTACATAATATGATACACTATGACATACCTGTGAGGTGTGCTGGCTAATGTCGTACAAAACATTCTCAAACTGTTCAGATTTGACGTTGAGAAGAACAGTGTTCTGTGTGGCACTGCACTCGGACAAGGAGTCCAACAGTTGGAACTGAAACAGATTCACAAACTATATAAACCAATTGAAATAATAAATATAATTGAAAATTAAAGTATTACATACCCCCAGTAGGGTTGAATCACCCTTTAAGGACTAAAAAAATGTCCAGGTATCGGGGGCGTCGAACTTATCATACGATCGCCTTAAAAAATAACTCTGATAATTGAAAACCCACATATTTCTCAGCCAGTCTATGCAAGTTTGCGGCTTTTGGCCTGGAGGCTCTCGGAAACCATCTATGTTCCCATGTACCTCCGAAATGCAGGTGTTCTGGGACAAGGCACAGACAATCTGAGCTTACAGAACTGTGAAACAAGACATGCTTTACTTTCTCAATGAAGCGTCAAAGTAAATTGGTTTGAAAATGAACATGGATAAAACTTATGACATGAAAAAAGGCTCACTTCCCAAACCCTCGGGCTGGTCTCCATCAAAGAAACACAAATCTAGGTAGTAAGTGAATATACTTATATGAAATACATAATCCAACTAGGATGACACAACTTTTCAAAAGAAATTGATGTATATATATATTTTTTATTTTTTTTATTTAATCAAATATAAAAAGATACATTTTTTACATAGTAATTTACATTCCAATCTTTTTTTTTTTTTTTTTTTTTTACATTCGCTTACCACACCTTATATAATAATACAATTGTGATGGGCAGCTGATTGAATTAAGCATCATTCAGTCTGTGGAGGAAATCAAATACTCTACTGGTTGAAAACTGGGTCAAAATGCAATACTCTTTGTTTATATTTTTATAAATTGCAGAATTTTTGCTTTAAAAATGTACTTATACTTAATGTACTCAAGTTTTCTAAATGCAAGTTCACACATAATTGTGCATAAAGGTGCATAATTGAGCCAAAATAATATCAGACACCTTAAAATGTATTACCTGTAGTCTGATTGCGAAGTGCCAATTTGTGGTGTCCATATGCTCCAAATATGGAGCGGGTATGGTAAAAACAAAATGATCTTCAGAGACTGGAATCTGAAGTCCACTTGCGATAAAGTGCTTAACTGAAAGTGACAGATGAATTTTTTTTCAGCTAAACCACTTAAGACTTTCTGCAGAAGGTGTTGATAAAATACTTTTTTTTTTAAATCTGATGTCTAATTATCAAAAAATATGATTACACAAACTACCACAAAAAATATCTAAGGACTAACGAGAGTTGTTTCCTTGCATTAATTGGTAGGTAAAAATAATATGTGCAAATATATGATTACGCTAGTACGCTGGTTTACACACCCATTGGTAACCGCAATCTTTGGCTTCTATAACCGCAGGTGACAGCAGCGTTGTCAAGCCTATGGATATTGCCGCCATCAAGTCATCAGGTAACATACCGTCTTCTGAAATAAAAACATAAGTGTTCTGGAATATGGTAGCTTAGTTTGGAATCCCAATAAATCCAAATACACTCTTATGCTGGAAAGAATTTATAAAAAAATATAAAATTTCTCGACGTCTCTATTTTTATAGTAAGGTAATTCATCCATTATCCAACTCTTTTTCTTCTAGGGATGCTTTCTATCCACTCATTAGGAAAATAACTGCTCTTGAACATTAATTTCTTCTTCTTTGCGGTGCTATTACATATACACAACCCTGGGATGCTTGAATGCTTTAACTTTTACTTTTCGGATAAGGACACCCGCTTTCGTTGCCGTCATACATTGTTTTCCATTTCAGTTGGTACTTGTGGAGCTTCAAGCACTCAATTTAGTTCAACTGCAATGGTGCTTTTTAATGTGTTACCAGCACACCTTGATCCTTTTTCTCTTTTGTCGATGAAATTGTTTTCCAAGATCTCTGTGATCTTTGACATGTGTAATCTTTTTTATCGCTTTCTCTGAGTTTTCTAGAATTCTCTTACTTATATGTTTTATGGTAGGCATTTAGGACGAAGGTAGATTAGATTAGGTTAAGTTAGAAGAAGCCTGTTTATAATCTTGACACTAATAAAGTTGAGAGGTGAGGTTAGGTTAGGAAAAAGGTAGGTTAGAAGAAGACTGTTGATTATTTTGCATCTAACCAAGAATAGGCAAACAAGAGCATTGGTCGATGTCTGCAAGATGGACTGATGACATCATAAGAATAGCGGGAGTGGTCTGAATGTGGAAGGTAGTGGATCGAAGAGGATGGACACTCATGAGGGTGGCCTACGTTCAACAGTGGATGGACACAGGCTGATGATGATGATTATTTCGACACTGGTAAAGGTAAGGTTAGGTTAGGTTTATCAAAGTGTTTGGAGATTTATATGCGGGAGGCCTACATTCAACAGCGGACGGACAAAAGCTAATGATGATTATTTCGACATTGGTAAAAGTGACGTTAGGTTAGGTTTATCAAAGAGTATGGACACTCATGTGGGAGGCCTATGTTCAACAGTGGACGGTCACAGGCTGATGATGATTCTTTCGGCACTGGTAAAGGTGGGGTTAGGTTGCTCACCAGTGTATTGCGAGATGATAGCAGCGAGAAGTCCAAAGGCGGGTCCCATACAGTCTTCTATGACAGTAGACTTGACAGCCACCTCGGCTATGGCGCTGTGTAGTCCATGCAAGATATAAAGTTCTGAAAGCAAACATGGCGGGATTAATTATATCGTAACTGGCTGACCCTCCAACTTCATACATCCTTAGAATCCATCACCATCCTTAGAACAGATTAAGAACTGGAGTTGGTAGAACAAAGGACAACCTCGAGCAGTGGGGAATGCTTTGGTAGGGAGAGTCACTATTGTGCGACTGCGGAGACCTGCAGACAGCCTCACACCTAAGATGCTCCATGTACCCAACAAGCTGCACACCTCAAGACCTATTGCTAGGCAACACATGGCTATCGATGTTGCCAGAAATAATTTGATGTCGCTGACACGAAGAAGAAGATCCTTAGAATCAATAAATGTTGCCTAAACTTTTTTTTTTACCATTTTTGATATTAGGATTATATGGACACAGCAAATTGCCGTTTCACAGTTCTGTAAACTCAAATTGTCTATGCCTTGTCTTAGAACATCTGTATCCCAGAGTTCTATATGGGAACATAAATGGTCCCGGAAGCATCCAGGGCCCACAAACTTGCACAGTTTGCAACTGTAGTATCAGATAAATATTTGGGTGTTCAATAATCAAGGTATTTTTAAAGAGATCGGATGATGAGCCTGACGATCTCAAAGCCTTGACATTTTTTTGATCTTTAGGGGCGACTCAACACTACCAGGGACATGTATAAAGCTTAGATTTGATTAAATCAATTTAAAAAAAAATCAAGCTCGTTCAGGTTTTAAGCTGACGGTTTCTGAATAATAATAATAATAAAGTTTTTATTCCAGCAGGATTGGGTGGGTTGTGCAATACCCAATCTGCCATATTTTTAAATACATTGCATTGAACAAAGTTTTAATTAAGTGAAGATAAAATAAAAATTAAAATAAAATAAAATAAAATAGTATTTCATGGTGGTTGCTGCACCATCTCCATCCATCGATGGCTCAGGGAGGAGTTGAGCCATTCAGAAGCAGCCAGGATGATGATGTTGTTGGACCTCCTTATCCTGCTCCAGAAGCCGGCAACACGGTGTTGCAATAATGCTGGAAATGAATGGACTCCGCCCTCCACAAACATGTCAGATGCGCTACAAAATCTAAGGAGTTGGCGGTATGAGTTATTATACGCAACTTTGAGCTTCTCCCACTCTCGTTTAGGATAGTTCGACCAGAGTCCTGAGGTATATAGTGCCATACAGTGTGCTTTGAATAGCACTTTCCTGACAGCATTACTACAATGGTAGAACCTCCGAGAAAGCATACCGCTGAATGACAAACTAACTCTTTTACTACTGAACTATGTTGCCCGGCTAATTTTTTTACTTAAATTAAATTCATAATTACGTGGCAGCATTTGCTCACTCTTGCTCTCATCCAAAAAAATTAAAAATCATTCAAATCGGTCCGGCCGTTTTTGATTTAAAAATACAATGCCATATTCTTATTTTGTCGGTGATTTGATCACAGATGGTGTTGTGTGCAAAATGATAATGCATACACCACCATCTACTGGCATTAAGTCTAAGCTGTTCCATACGAATATACACGCCGTGTGTGGCTACAAAATGATAATGCATACACCACCATCTACTGGCATTAAGTCTAAGCTGTTCCATACGAATATACATGCCGTGTGTGGCTACAAAATGATAATGCATACACCACCATCTACTGGCATTAAGTCTAAGCTGTTCCATACGAATATACATGCCGTGTGTGGCTACAAAATGATAATGCATACACCACCATCTACTGGCATTAAGTCTAAGCTGTTCCATACGAATATACATGCCGTGTGTGGCTACAAAATGATAATGCATACACCACCATCTACTGGCATTAAGTCTAAGCTGTTCCATACGAATATACACGCCGTGGTGTGGCTACAAAATGATAATGCATACACCACCATCTACTGGCATTAAGTCTAAGCTGTTCCATACGAATATACACGCCGTGTGTGGCTACAAAATGATAATGCATACACCACCATCTACTGGCATTAAGTCTAAGCTGTTCCATACGAATATACATGCCGTGTGTGGCTACAAAATGATAATGCATACACCACCATCTACTGGCATTAAGTCTAAGCTGTTCCATACGAATATACATGCCGTGTGTGGCTACAAAATGATAATGCATACACCACCATCTACTGGCATTAAGTCTAAGCTGTTCCATACGAATATACATGCCGTGTGTGGCTACAAAATGATAATGCATACACCACCATCTACTGGCATTAAGTCTAAGCTGTTCCATACGAATATACATGCCGTGTGTGGCTACAAAATGATAATGCATACACCACCATCTACTGGCATTAAGTCTAAGCTGTTCCATACGAATATACATGCCGTGTGTGGCTACAAAATGATAATGCATACACCACCATCTACTGGCATTAAGTCTAAGCTGTTCCATACGAATATACATGCCGTGTGTGGCTACAAAAAATATGTTGAAAATCTTACCTAATTTAATCAGAGTGGTTAAGAATTTTAAGGCATATTCCAGGCATCTGTTATTTTCTGATGTAATCAGTAATAGAGAAGAGTTCTGGAAAAAAATAATATATATATAGCAAAAAAATTAAAAAATCCTATGATTATTATAATTGTGAAATTATAGCATGATCTCTGTGACTAAATTTCACACAGTGCAACTTTGTAAGTTCAATAATTTATTTTAATGTAACGACAACCAATTTGTACAATGTCAAAGATGGTTCGTCTGCTGTTACGACACATTTTAAAAAAGGCGTTCTTGAATTTAATTATAATTTGCCTGCGGGTATAGCTCAATGGACAAAGCGTTTGCTTTGCAAGCCAAAGATCGTGGATTCCATCCCCGACGGAGATTAAAATAGAAAAATCTGAGCTCTAAAATACCCCCGGTTGGTGTGAATTTGATCCCTCACCTGTAAAATACCAGTCATAGCCTGTTAATTAGAATTGGTGGTAGACGAAAGTCATCCCGTGAAGACCACCCATTCATAGTAAATTCCTGTAATAATAAGGATGATGCGTGAATCTCGGGCTGTAGTGTATGACGTTGGCGGATCAACACTCCACATGCAGCGCTTAGCCATATGCAGCATGGTAAGCGTCATAGAATTCCACAGATGAGACTTCAGAATTACTATCACCATCTGTTGGTATTTCCTTATTAAAAATACATTATTTTTTAATCGATTTTCGATCGAACCTACGACCTTTGGCTTGCAAAGCAATATATATTAGACAAGTGTAGCACCTAGATTAGCAGTCTGAAGTACTTCTTTCTGGTGATACCTGAGGCCACCCTGAGGCTGAACATGTGGTGAAGCGCAATTGAGGGGAATACTTGGATTGCCCCGAAAGAGGACCTAGCCCCTGGACACGAACAGCGGTGGAATATATGGAGGCCCCATAACAGACTTCGGACCAGAGTATGCAAGACGAGGACACAAATGAAAGCCTGGCAGTTTTACAGCGGGCCGACTGAATGTGACTGCGGCGCGGAGCAGACCCTATCACACCTTCTGGAGTGTGCGCTGTATCCGACACGATTATATATAGTACATCGAAGTGACCTGTTAATTACATTATTCTGTTTCCTAAAGAGTTTTAGATGATACGAGTGAGAAAACACATATGCTGAATGATCGCTTTAAAGATTATGTTCTTCTTACCTTGAGAGCAGCTTGGAGGGGTGGTTCAAACTTATCATAACTAATGACATGTGGCTTGGTATTGGGGTCTGTGCACAAATCCTCAAGTAGGCAAGCACTGTGTCGCAGCTGACTGCTGTTATGATCCCTGAAAACCAAATTAATGATAATTACTCATCAGATATTAGAGTAAATAGTATAGTCATTGATGCAGTGGATTAGGACACTCTTCTATTTCAATTAAATTTTAAATTTCAAATTGATTTGTCAGTTCTCCTTTAAAGTAACTCCTTTTCAATTAGCGGCGCTGCGTTGGTGTGCTCCATCAGCATGGTGCTGCCACATATTTATTACTTAAAGGTGAGCAACCACTTTAGGAGGCCGTTTTTTTTAAACTTTTTTTGTGGTTTTTTATCGAGAGGTAGAAATGATGAATAGTGATTGGGTCTTTCAGGTTTTTTTATGTACAGGGACCGGCAAAAAAAGCTGACGGTTTTAAATCAAAACAACGACGAAATCCGTCAGCTTTTTTTGCCGCTCCCTTTATGTTATGAACTACATAATCGAATATTTGAGATTTTTTTTTCGGATATTGTTTAAGTTATAAGTTGATATGCATGGTGTTCTGAAATTCTTCTATATAAAGGACAAATCCGACCTATCCTTGAATACGGCAGTCACCTTTGGATTGGAGACATAAAATACCTTCTAAACTTAATTGATTCAGTTCAAAGAAGAACAATTCATTTGATAAACAATGACACTCTTACGTCGAACCTGCAATCAATGGTACACAGGCGTAAGATTGGTTCACTTAGTCTTTTCTACCGTTATTACCACGGTCAATGCTCTTCGGAACTTAATAACTAATTCCTCCTGCATCCACCCACAACTGACAAACTCGTCTTACACTTGTCGAACATCCATACACGGTTAATGTGTGTCGACCAAGAACTGGCAGTTTCCAAAGTTCCTTCTTTAATGCCACCGGTAAGCTTTGGAATGCTCTTCCAGCATCTGTGTTTCCTCCTTCCTACAATCTGGATCTCTTCAAGAAACAGATAAATATACACTTGCAATCTCCCCAACCCACATACAAACACGAACACAAAACACGTTTCCCGCATGCAGCGTCTAGCCTCCCGGCTGAGCGTAATAGAGTGCACTGGTCTTGACAGGCTGTACTCTCCTGCATGTGCTTACATAAAAAAGAATAATAGGGTGACAGTTGACGTGCATGATAGGGGTCGGAATGTTAACCTGGGAGTGATATCAAAAGTTTAGTTACAATGAAATGTAGTTATTAGTTGAACCTAAGATTTTATAAGAAAAGGTTTTTTTTCATTGTTCTTAACCCTTTCCCTGCCACGGACGAGTTAACTCGCCAAACTCGTTAGGTCCCGCCAGGCCACTGTCGAGTTAACTCGCCAGATCTTAAAAACGTTGTAGGAGTCTATCAGAAATATATTTCGACTTTTATTTTGTACGGTCGTATTCTGCCATCTGTTGACAAGGTGGTTAAATTTTTACCGCATGTCAAATATCGATATATTAACCAATATAAGCATTTTTAGTAAGCGTTGCATTTGACGTTTGACAGATGTCGTTCAGGGTCATCACGTCATATATCAAGTAACACTTAATGGTAAAATTTGAAATACGGGAAGTCCCCCATTGAATGTTTTAAACCAAGGACAGTGACTCTTTATTATTTTTGATTATCAGTGTCTCAAATTTTGTGTCACGGAGCGGTTTCGTTTTCGGTTCGGCTTTTATTTTTATACTCGCGGCTATAATTATTTTATCATATATTTTCGTTTTTGTTCTGTTTATACGTACGTATTATATTATAAACAATATTTTTATTAATTTTTATCTGTAAAATCAGTGTTGTGAAAAATTAAGTGCAATGGAAGATTTCACTTACGAAGACGAATTTATTTGTCAAACCATTGTTTTGAATTTTGTGATGTATACGGGGTCTACTACAACGTACACATTGATTGAGGAATTAGGCAAATCTGGAAGTATAGTAATGCATTTGATTGAACCATATCTCAACCGTGGTCATTCTTTATATGTAGACAACTGGTATTCTAGCCCAGCGTTATTTCAAGCACTTTCTAATAAAAAAACTAACTTTTGTGGAACAGTTAGGAAAAATCGAAAAAATATGCCCCAGTTTACAAGAAAACATAAAAGAGGTGAAATGGAGTCATATCATACTAATAATATGTCTGCTCAGTTATGGAGAGATAAAAAAGAAGTCGTAATGCTAACCAATCTTCATACTGAAACTCTTATCGAAACAGAAAAAGAACACTTCATCACTGGCCAGCCGATACTAAAACCGGAGAGTGTTATAGACTATAACAAAAATATGGGTACTGTGGATAAATGTGATATGGTGTTATCTTTTGTACATTCAACAAGAAAATCAATGAGATGGTACAAGAAGGTGTTTTTCCATCTTATAGATCTTTGTCTCTTGAAAGCTCACATCATACATAGGGAAAATACGGGAAAACGAGTATCACTGGCGGAATTTCAATTGGAAGCAATGTAATGTATCATTATGCGTGGAGCCTTGTTTTGAAATGTATCATTCGTTAGACATCTATAGTATATAAATGAGTGTAGTAGTTAGCGCCGGTAAAGTGGTTAGTTCGGCTTTTATTAAACTACACAATTTGTGACAACCCTGTTCGTATAAATTATCACAACATTATTTATCAATTAAGTGTGTCTATTCTAATGGAAAAGGGGAAAAACATCCAAATTTGGTAAGTTTACATTAAATAACATTATATTAAGCACTTGTTGATTTTTTTAAATGACTTTTCTGACATTGAAAACGGCTGGCCTATGGGGGTCTTTCTTGCACAATTGGTCTGGCAGGGGAAAGGTTAAAGAAAATCATTTAAAAATGTATTTTTTTTGAGAAAGGCTCGGTGGAATACAAATTATACTGTCAATACGACGTGAATTTTTTAAACATTTTTTTTTGCTTAAAACTAGAATTTGAAGCATAAATATACTTATCCGACCTATTTTCACATATCACATTGGTCCTTCTATCCGTTAGCTATCAGATGATGCATAAAAAACTATTATATTTAACAAACGTTCATTATGTAACTCCATACATGTGGTGGCATTGACACATGCAGTTTACAGACAAATCGCTCCTGTGACGAAACCTAACGATATTTATTTACATGCTTTACAGATTCCTGTAAAGAAGACAAGTACGTTGATAAAGTGAATGACTGCAGTTTCAAGTTCTTATCGCAGGTGTCACAATGAGTACTGAAAGTAGCAAAACGATATATCACTGCTCCCCATGTCAACGGTCGGGGGATTTAAGACGGCATATATCGACAACCGATGCGAAAGGATTAATTACGTAGTTCATTATATACATTAAGACTCAATCATTTTTTATCATTCCTTCCTATGGAAAAAAATCACAAAAAATATTGTCTCCTAAAGTGGTTGCCCCTCTTAAAAAACAATACAAACTTAAGGGGGTCACAACCGGTCGAGACCAGTGTGCTCTATCACGCTCAACCAGGACGTTATGACACTGCATGAAGACAACGTGTGTTGTGTGTTTGTGTGAAGATGTTTCTGGAATAAGTTTAACCGAAAAATACTGACCTTACGCCATTGGAGAATGTGAGTAGGGCGACCCCAAGAAAGCCATGGACGTCTCTGGCAGTCGGGACTCCTTGGGACTCTTGCAGCGCCATCAGCAGACGGCACACCTGCACACCTCTGTTGTCCTGCTCACAAATGGTTACCCTGATTAGTTATAGTTTTGGTAAAAGTTAAATTTATACCTTAACACTATCCAGTCCTTGATTAAACTTACGCTGGAGGCTGACTGTTTTCTTAAAGAATTGCTAAATCTATCGTCATGTGTTCAAATAAAACCCTCACTGAAAAGATTTGAGATCTTTGAATTATGGTCGAAAGTAAAAACAACACATATGTTGTGTGATCGGCCACTAACTTTTGAAAAAACATCACAAGCCGTGTATAGTCGGCCACTAAACGTTGGCGGAACGATCACACACATGTTGTGTGACCGGCCTTTAACATTCGGCCTGGTGATTACACACATATTGTGTAATCGGACTGGATAGTGTTAACAAATTGATGCGTACATACAAATGTAAAGCAAACAGCATTTTGCAACATTTCTTTCATCAAGAATTACGTTTATTTAAGATTTATTAACTTTATAATTATTGAAATACCTCGACATACGAATTTAATTCGTTCCGCAACCTTGCTCGTATTTCAAATTACTCGTATGTATATATTTGCTGGGGGGTATAGCTCAATGGTCAAAGCATTTTCTTTGCATGCCAAAGGTCGTAGGTTCGATCCCCAACCAAGATTAAAAAAAAAAGAATTAATCGATATCTGAGCTCTAAAATACTCTCAGTTGGTGTGAATTTGATCTCTCACCTGTATATAATATATAATATAATATGTAATATTATATTATATTATAGCTATTATATTGTTCTGTTTTACCATTTCATTTATTGTATTTTCTATTTTAAAACCGTATGTATTGGCCTAGGCCGTAAATAAAATAAAATAAAATATGCCAGTCATAGCCTATTAATTAAAATTGGTGGTAGACGAAAATCGTCCCGTGAAGACCACCCATTCGTAGTAAATTTCTGAAATAATAAAGGATGATGTGTGAATCTCGGGCTTTAGTCTATGAGGTTGGCGGATTAACACTCCACATGCAGCGCTTAGTCATATGCAGCATGGTAAGCGTCATGGAACCCTATATACTTTATATTCAGTTATATAGTAAGTTCATTTTGAACATTGCAACAGTAGTATAAAGCTGTAATACGAGGCTACAAATTCCATGTAAAGCTCATGACTGTTATGGCCATCATACTCAGTGAATGGGTTAACCGTATGGATCCCACGAGACCAAATATGGGTCCACTGCGGGAAGCCCGCCAGTGCCGTGAGCACACCGGTGTGTTATAAAACTGTATATTTTCGGTCAATGTTATAGCTTGGGTCTATAGCGACATCTACCGTCTACCCAAGAAAAAAAATGGTTAAAATTGGACACCATTTAGTGGTTCAAATCTTCGTTAATCCACGAGGCGTTGCATAGATCTATTCAGGGTCATGGCATCTATACCGAAATATTAGTGACTTACCCAATTCTGCGTGGCGAACGCTCCGATTAGAAACGCAACCGAAAGACATGAGATCAAAAACGTGGCGAATATGTATTCCCTCTTTGTTACCGCCATTTTTGATATCTCTCATTTGATTTGTAAAATTCCAATGGTCTATTCAGGGTCATGGCATCCAAAAGGTTAAGAAGATCGGTGAGTCTCTGGTTAATTGTGTAAGTGTACCTTCATTGAGACTAGGCTGGTGATGAGAGCTCGCGTATCCACTGATTCAAGCAGGGCGTGCACCACGGTGGGGTTGCCTAGACACAGGTTGGCCAGCACCGTGAGCAGCAGCGTGCAGTCCTGGCCCCCCCGCCCCTCCCCGCCACCCCGCAGCCCGTCCAGCAGCCAGCCGCATAGGCGCCGCAGCAGCGTTGGCAAGTAAGACTCCCGCCACGTGATCTTGATGCCGTAGGTCAACTCCTGCAATCATTAATAACACCTTTATTCATTTGGTTTCTCCGTTACGACACAAGAAGCAGGATAATCATGTAATGGGTTGAGCCGCCTCTTAGGATAAAATATTCCAGGCCTCGTCGGGCTTAATCACCTGATTTCCTTAAAAAAATGTATTAACAAATTGACATCAGCATGATGTAGCCCTTGCAAACTGGTACCGAAAACCTAGATATACAATCTTTTGTCTCGTATTTCTGATCGCTTGTCATACATTTATGTGTCCACCATATTGTCATTTTGGAAAGGTCCGCTCATGGGTGTGTTAGTTCCAGACATGGACACTCGAGCGCTGGGCGAGCGCCGTAGCGCCGGCGAGCCCATCACGACAGTCGGTCCCCACCCTTTAGCGAGACAAGGTCAGCGTAGCGGCCAGCGGTATGTTTCCGCTTGGCCGAAAGCTTGTAACGTTTTAAGCAAATATAATCAATGTGCTTCTAAAAGAAAGTGTTTGTTTACTGACCTGCTCCTCATCCTGCCCTCACGCGACGTAATAACTCCCCTTTTGAGAAAGAGGAGGATGTTAAAATCAACCAAAAATATGCCTTGGATACTACAGCTACCCTTTATTCACGTACTCGGACTTCTGCTTTGGAGGTTGTCGGGAATCATATATGTTCCCAAGTGAACCTTCAGGTTCACTTGGGAACCTGAAGGTTCACCATCTTAGAACGAGAAATGGACAGTGGTAGTTGACAGAACTAAGTGGCGGCTATTTGTGGTGACCATATGTACGATAAATGGAATGGATATAGAAAAAGAAGGTAAGCAGCAGCGCGATGATATGCAGGGACAAAAAAACTTAAATCAACCCTAGTATAATGCACATTTTCAAAAATTTATAACAGATTTTTCCTATGCATATAAAGCATTTACTCACCAAAACGAAAGTCGCGAGTTCAATCTCCAACGGGGTTAATAAAACACATATTTTTTGGATCCCTATGAGTCCATAAAATGCCATAGCCTATAAATTAAAATTGGCGGTCGACCAAAGTTGCCCCCTGAGCACCAAACATTCATAATGAATTCCAGTAATTAATGGATGATGCGTGACTGATAAGATAGAAAAGTGTTTTTTTACCTCCATTAAGGAAAGAATTTGAGTTCTTTTCTCTAATTCCAAATTGTCAGTCAGCAATGGAGCAAGAACCGGCATAAATCTGGAATTGAAACCATGAAATATCATTACAAATATATGTATTTTTCACACTCTTCATACGAGGGTTATCCGTAAAATAAGTTTCCCATGGCGCTACAGTCCTAAAAAGCGCTGTTATGGTGGATCTCGCGAGTGTAGTGTACCTTGGTTCCCCAACTCCAATTCCTTTTCCTAGCGAGCTGCCTGCGGAGCTCAGTCTTGGCTTGGCAGCCGAACGTGATGGATCTCCCCCTCGCTTCACCCACCATGTGTGAACTGTGCTCGGTGATCCGTTTCCTGTCTGCAAAAAACATTTCGCCGGTAGAAATCCATTCCCAGCTATGCGAAATCTATGGAGACAAGTGTATGAGCGTACAACACTTGCGCAAATGGTGCAGAGAGCCATAAGTTAATACAGGAGGATGTATTGGTTAAACACCTTAGTTTTAAGACATTTAAGACCTAGACTTTAAGACTTTCAAGTCAATTAAATCTAGAAACTACACCTCCTCCCTGTAACTGCGATAAAAGGTTAATATTTTTCCTGTTGTTACCTGTAGGTGTGAGCAAGGGCTCGCCTCGTGGCCGGGTTGTTAGCCATCTTGGCAAGAACGGCCACACCCGACAAGTGCGGACCATCATGGCGGGCCATGGCTTCCCACAGGGAGCTGAAGAAGGCGGCAACTTCAGGCCGGCCGATGCAAAGCGCCGATTCATCGCAAGTTGTCAAAGACTAAAAATAATAACAAAATAATTATATATTTTTTTACCAAATCCGCTCCTTGTTTTAAGAATATATGCACACTGCAAATTGTCTCTACACTCCCGAGGACTGAACCATTTGGTACTGAGATCTCAACATAACCCAATGACACATAGAAAGCAACAAGTAGTAACCCATCAAAGTCATTGCTCTACGTTGAATGTTGCTTAACTAGGGTGGTCTAACGATAACCGTGCTTACAATCTACTATTGTCGTTGTTCAATAGAACATCGTAAGGGCGATAAGTTTGATGGTAGATTAAACACTTTTAAGGTGTTAAACGAGTATGACGTAATATTTCGTCATTCCAAGAAAGCAACTGTAGCGGGTATAACGATATATTCCGTCAAGACACTTCTGAAATTGCACTCAAACGGACGTGACGAGCTACGGCTTATTTTGTTTGTTCATCATATACCATGTACATCTAGGCATCGAGTTGTATGTACACACTTTTTAACATGAGCAAAATTAAATTCCTCGGTTATCAGGTTAATGGTAAGTGCAACATGGATATTACTAACTGTTAGGTTTCTATTGAGGGCAGAGAGTGTCTTCTGATTAGGTGTTGCCGTATGGTTCCTTGCCAGAACCACAAACTGCTTCATCATGTCGAATTTCCCGCCTTCGTTCATGCTGCCATCAAATTTTAACCTAAAAACAAAGAATAAAAAGAAAAACATTATTTCTTATTTTGATTATTGCCTAATCCGTTACTGCTTTAGATGTTCATAACAGTCGTGAGCTTAACATGGATTTTGTAGCCTCATATTACAGCTTCTAGTGTCGAATGTTCAAAATTAGCTAATATAAACTGCTCAATATAAAATATATTGTATTCTAGTCAAAAACATGTTACAACAGTTATATTTGCTTATTGTAAAATATATAACAATCTATAGAATCAAATACCTTAGAAATTTATTTTATTTGATTAATTGTTAGTAAGAAAATTTCGTAAATTTGGTAAACAATTTCTCATTAAAGTGGAATGCTTGCAATTATTTTAACGTTCAACTAATATATTCATTAGCACAAGTGTGTTATTTAGCGACTATTTGCGATACGGCAGTAAAAAATATTGTTTCAAGGTGTCATTTTGACTTCATTTGAGGATGTTTGTTTCATTCTACAGAATTCTAATGTAATTAGCTACATGTATTCACACATTGAAGAATCCTAGTTATTTAAATGATAAATCAACAATTTACTTACATTTCTATGAGTGCAATATCGTTATTTTAGGAAATTGTGTGTCAATATACCAATTGATTTTATTTTAATGCATTATTTTTAATGTATTTGAAGATGTGTTTTCCTCATTATGGTCAACGGCCACAAACTTCAAAATTCAAAGTGAAGTGATAAAGTGCTGCCAGTTGTTCAAGAATTTGTATTGGAGAATAAATAACAAATTAATTAGTAAGAATCATGGACCTAACCAACCCAACCTAAAAACAGATAGCGATATGTATATTTACATATAGATACCTAATACCCATCAATCTTAATTAATTTTATATGTTATTATTTTAAGCCCTACTGCATTATGGATGCGCATAGATAGTATAAATTCGAGTTGTAGGAAAAGATAGTATTACTAAAAGTCGCAAAATATACACATCCACAATGCGGTGAAGCTAAATGTAAGCCCACGTCTCGGTAAATTTCTTATAAGGTAATAAATTTTCATAAAAATGAAACTATAGACTTAAACCTTGTAGTGATAATTTTGTTTTAATTGGAATGGATTGGGAGCTAGGTATATTAAAAATGCATTGAAAAATATTTCATTTATAAAAATAAATTATATTTATTTTGGTCATTGTTATAAATTACAATAATGTTTATAAAACAATGAGTCGTAAATAGATATGGACCTTATATCAAATACCTATAATAAATATTCACGATAACTATTTAATCGTTCACACATTGCATACAATAATTTATTTTGATTACAGTAATGATACATATTTTTCATAGAATTACAATACATGTGTTAATAAAAGATTATGCATAAGTTCACATTAAGTATTTATCCTAATTATTTATTTTATTGATGTTGGCCCATTATTACTCTTGGTACAAGTTAAGACTGGTTGGTTGGTAGGTATTTTTTATCATATTGTATTTTAAATATGTTCAATAGAGAAATATGGTGTTATCTGTGTTTTTATCAATGTTGATCGTAGGTGGCGGGGGTTCTCTCGCAATCAGCCAAAATCTAAGAACCAGTAGGGCCTCACACACCACGTGACACAAAAGGGATGCAAGGACAAACCTGGAAAAATAATTTAATTTTTTATACATATCTAAAATACTTGGTTCATTAACTATTAAAAATACCTACATAATTGTCAGCTATTAAAAGATACAGATGTTCAGTTCATTTTCATTTTAGAGAAGGAAAATTTGAGTCCTCTAAATATCAGAAGGGAAACACTTTTTAACACACAGGTTTTTGTTACAAGTCAATACGGGTTTTTTGTCACTAAATAATTAAATGAAACAATTAATAAATCAATCAGATCTTTCTAAATATACATATTTTGTGAGTTAGGTATTGTTTTGAGTTGGAAACATTTTATCTTAGGCAACTGTGAAGTACCTATTAAATTTAAAATTATTCTATAAAACAAATAAACGCTTTTAACTGTTTGGAAAATTTTGAATTCTGTGGATTTTCTTCTAGTTTATTTTGAACCTACAACATTTTATCCGCAATTTTTATTCGCAAGTTTGTCGTATTATAATCAAAGGTGTTTCACAAAATTTAAACTATTGAGGAATATATATGTGATATGAGAGTGATAGTTTACCAATATGAATAGCCCAGTGATGAGGTCACAGAGTTAAACTCTATCAACATGAAGTGTACAAAGGCGAGGCCATCGAAGAAATCGGCTGCGAAGTGAATGCCCCACAGCATCAACACAAAGAAGCAGCTAAAAGCCGCACATCCATGCCAGATGTAAAGACCTACAAATATTTTTTTAAATTAATATTTCCATCATACATAACATGAACCAATAATTACATTGCAATGCACTAATATCGATAATACTTGAGTTGCGTCATGATATGTTGATAATTTTAATTTATACATAACAACATCGAATCTATAATTTGCGTATATTTTTTCATTTCATTAAAGTTCTCGTGCTACTAAAAAATTTATCTGGATGCAAAATAGGAGATGTATAATCGTTGTTAATTAATTATTAATTATTTTTGTATTTATATAAATATCCAAGTACACTAAATACTATAACTTTAAATAGCCAGCAAATAAAAATATTATAATATAATTCCATAATTTTTAATAACCTATGATAACAATCTATAACTTCGAATAATCTTGAGTTCAATTTAAGTTTTCCAACATTAAAAAACAAACGGTGTGACAGAATGGTGCACATAAAATCTATTCCATAATGCAATAGGTATAATGCAAATAGCCTTTTAAATAATTTGATGTAGAATAACGTCAATTGTATTAGGTAAAATCAAACAAGTAAACTGGCATGTTTCGTTTATGAACGTGTCGTACATAAAAGTTTCGTTAATCGATTCGAAAATGTAATCGTAACCGTCAGTGTGAACTAAGCGTATGATTGATACCTAGTTATTTTATGTACATTTAAAATCTATGGAATTTCAATAGCTCTTCAAGGCATTCATTAAAAAAACCCAGAAAAAAGAAGAGAAATTATGTATAAGCTTATTATTATAAATATTTTTTATGTAATTGGTACGAAGAAGGAATATATTTAATACTTAAATAAAATGTGATGTATTTACGTAAGGAATTTATTTTTTAATCTATCACATGTTTCTCCCAAATAATTAATAGCTTGTACTGACTTTCATTGATTTTAAGTATTGTAACTTTTACGAGTATATAAGCGCGGATTCTAGTAAATATCCTTTATTAGTCAGGGATCATACTAAATTTTATGAGTATATTCTATTTTAACATTATATTATACCTACATTCAATTTAAATATAATTCAAATTCTAAAAATCTGTACAATCGAATTAAATAATTCCCGCCATATTTAGGGACAATGGAACGCAACTTTCAAAATAATCGTGCTTTGTTTCCTTAGTATTCATTCATTCATCATCAGCCTGTATCCGTCCACTGTTGAACGTAAGCCTCCCGCATTAGTCTCAATCCTCTTCGATCCTCCCCCTTCCGCAACCAGGTCACTCCCGCTATTCTTCTTATGTCGTCAGTTCATCTTGCAGGGGGTAGGCCAATGTTTCGTTTGCCAGTCCTTGGGCGCCATTCCAATACTTTTCTTCCACATCGACCGTCTCTCTTCGACAGATATGTCCTGCCCATTGCCAATTGAGTGTGCCTATTCGTTGAGTAGCATCCACTACTTGAGTTCTTCTACGTATTTCCTCGTCTCGGATTCTATCTTTTAGCGACACTCCGAGCATGGATCTCTCCATAGCACGCTGGGTGACCTTTATTTTATGTGTAAGACTTGCTGTCAGATTCCACGTCTCTGCGCCATAAGTTAATACATTGGTTAAACGCCTTAGTTTTAAGACATTGCGGAATTTTCGCTTTAAAAATGTACTTAATTTTCCAAGTGCTGCCCATCCCAGTTGTATACGCCTGTCGATATATTCCTTAGTATATATTAGACATATTGCTTTTTTTAAGATTGATTCTTCTAGAGTACAAGGAATTCTGTTAAATAATGAATTATTATTTTCACTTACCGTATACACCCACTAATGGTTCAATGGGACTGCGAGCTGTGTTATAGACGCCGCTTATAGCAGCTAGAGTCGCCAGAATAAGACCGAGAGATAGGAACACAACAGTGCTCAGGTGCACGCCAGCTTTCATCCATACCAGCGGCTCTTGGAGGAAACCTGGAACAGTACCCATCGGATGTAATATTATACGTAATGTAGACTTAGTTACAAGCGTATATGGCCGAGCCATCATCGCGTTGGTTTAATAAATGGGTACAGTGAAGTAACGAAGTTTTCTATAACAGCTATTAAAAACTTTAGTGTGAATTTGGCTGTGAAACATTGCTTTTTTGTTGTTGTTGAAAAAAACTCGTCTAAAACTTGCCGAACGGTTAACAGGTGTCGACCAAGAACCAGCAGTTTCCAAAGTTCCTTCTCAAATGTCATCGGTAAGCCCTGGTTTGCTCTTCCGGCATCTGTGTTTTTTATTTCTTGCAATCTGGATCTCTTTAAGAAACAGATAAATATATAAACTTGCAATCTTCCCAACCCACACACA